>JAQPZY010001657.1:2527500-4927500 GCA_029931535.1 Margaritifera margaritifera | reverse complement strand
AACTCTCTTGAAATTAATAGGAGCAGGGTGTCAGGGTGTCAGTAAACATATCTATCCAAATGTCAAGAGCATCTGATAGGTCATCAAAAGATTCGATTATTGATCAAGGGATATCTTTCAGTTCTTTAAGGAATATTTGTGCATCGAATCTTGTCATTATTCAATACTTCATATATTTGTGATGATAGGGTTTACTGTTTTGACTTAATGTTCGTGTACAGCATATATGATAATGATCACTTATGGCATATTGGGGAACTGCAACTTCTATAATGTTGTCAGCATTGTTAGTATAGATATCGTATATACTCACATATAAGTTGGATCCAACTGCAATCTTCATAAACCCAGATCTGCCAGCACATAATATGATGGCAGATCTGGGTCTATGCAGCTTGTTCGGATTAATTAGTAGAACAAACAACACGAGAAGCATCAATGACCATAGCATTTGTTATATGAGGGGTCATGGAATTGTGAGGAGTATCCATAACCATAATCCTTGTTATATGAGGGGTCATGGAGTTTTGAGGAGTATCCATAACCATAATCCTTGTTATATGAGGGGTCATGGAGTTGTGAAGAGTATCCATAACCATAATCCTTGTTATATGAGGGGTCATGGAGTTTTGAGGAGTATCCATAACCATAATCCTTGTTATATGTCATGGAGTTGTGAGGAGTATCCATAACCATAATCCTTGTTATGTGAGGAATCATGGAGTTGTGAGGAGTATCCATAACCATAATCCTTGTTGTGTGAGGAATCATGGAGTTGTGAGGAGTATCCATAACCATAATCCTTGTTGTGTGAGGAATCATGGAGTTGTGAGGAGTATCCATAACCATAATCCTTGTTATATGTCATGGAGTTGTGAGGAGTATCCATAACCATAATCCTTGTTATGTGAGGAATCATGGAGTTGTGAGGAGTATCCATAACCATAATCCTTGTTATATGAGGGGTCATGGAGTTGTGAGGAGTATCCACAACCCTAATCCTTGTTATGTGAGGAATCATGGAGTTGTGAGGAGTATCCATAACCCTAATCCTTGTTATATGTCATGGAGTTGTGAGGAGTATCCATAACCATAATCCTTGTTGTGTGAGGAATCATGGAGTTGTGAGGAGTATCCATAACCATAATCCTTGTTATATGTCATGGAGTTGTGAGGAGTATCCATAACCATAATCCTTGTTATATGATGGGTCATGGAGTTGCTAGAAGCATCTGTTACCATAACTTCTGTTATATGAGGGGTGGTAGAATTGTGAGAAGCATCCATTACCATAGCTCATGTTATATGATGGGTTTTGGTATCTCAAGAAATATCCATGACCATAACTTATATATATGAGGGGGAAGTGGAATCGTGAGAAGCATTGTATGCACTTTAATATAAATTATCACTGATAGACTATAAATTGTCATGGTCATGTTTTTCTGAGTAATGCTGATAGTTACTGTATTTATCCAATTATAAGCCCATGCTAGATGATAAGCCACACCCCATTTTTACACATTTTTGCCAAATATTTATTAAGGATATCTTCGCCTGGTAATAAGCCCACCCCCTACATTGTGACAGATTTATTAGGCTGGCGCCCTGGGCTTATCATTGGAGAAATACTGTTGTCATGCATGCATGACTGGATCTTTCTTACCTTATTTGTAGAAATTTCACTTGGCATTTGTTTTGATGTGCTGGGTTCATCACCGGATACCTCCTTAAATGAAGATAAAGGCTTTAAAAAATGTAATTTGCTTTTTAGGAGTTTAGTTTTTATTACTCGTGTTAAAGAGAACCAAAATTGTCATCTGCCATGTTATGTGTGCAACTTTAAGCGGAGACTGGTTTATGTTACATTACAAAGCAGGAAATTGAATGAAACAATTATTGTATAATACTTTATCCTGGTTCACTAACTGTACTTGATACTCAGTGTGACATTTTCTCACATGTGGAGATGAGTTGAGTGTTAGTCCATTCATCAAAATTCTCATGATTTCAAAGCAAATTAGGATGGACAGATGGAGATTCATCAGATATTAATATTGAAAGGTAGTAATCTGAGGTAGGGCTTGCCTTTATTATGCAAGATATATGTGCATTTGGTTGACTTTTTGGTTTAATTTTTTTTAGAAATTTGTGTGAATCCCGTGATTGTACATCCTAGAGTAGACCCTAGCCCATAATGGTGCTAGAAGAGGGGTTAGTGGTATAATGAGGGACTACTGTACTTAATTTCTTTCATGCACTTATCATACAATTAAACTATATAACTAGGAAGAAAATTGATTCTTGCAAGTCTGATTGCTCAGTTTTAGAAACATTACTTTCACAGTTGGTATCCCATTTTTATTAGTGTAGGCAAAAGAGAGACAGGTGGTTGATAAATGGACTTGTTGTTATTATGGTGTCTTCCAGATAAATCAGCCATAACACATCAAAGCACACATCGATCACTTTCATACACGCGTATTTCTCATGGCTCTTGAGTTATAGTCTGTTGAAGGGACCATTCGGTGATCTGTACAACATATTTCTGCGTCAAATCTGATATGTTTGACAATTAACTTATAAATCCATGTGGAATAACACAACCCTACATACTGTTGCCATTTCGAATTATCAGACTACATTTGCAGATAAGCAATTGTTCAGTCAATATCAAGGAACCAATCAGATCTGACTTCATTCATTCTAAATGGTCATTTTGGTCATGTCACTCAACCATCTGTGGGATTTGTCTTGACTATCAGATGATGATTATCTCGTCATGTGACTATTATCACTGTTTAACAATACTGTAGTATCAGAAATTTTTGTGGGGGACCAATTTTTTGGGATTTCATTATTGCCCCGAGCCACGAATTTAAATCCCCAGCGAAAAATTAGCCATGTATGATGATGACGCCCCCCACCCCCACCCCAGGCTCATTTTCTTATTGTGTGTCATTTTTGGAGATTAAAGAACCTACTAGTATTTCATAAATCAATGTCAATACCGTAATGTGGTAATCAAATATTAGCTTTTACACAATTTTTTTTTAGTTTTATTTTAACCCTTTGAAAAAAGAATTATAAAGCATTTTATATTTTTTCAATGCACACATATTAATAAGGTATCTGATAGCTGTAATTTCCACTTACTGCCTTAAATCAATAAGTGAGATACGTAAGGATAGAGAGAAAAGAGAAAAAGCATAAGCTGTTCAAACACTAGTAATGCTGAAAATAAAAGAAAGAATAATAAAAAATAATAATATATGAAAATTAATTTTAATACTTATTCAAATCGATCCTTCACTCGAGTACAACTGTTGTTGAAACATTTAAATCCCCCTGATACCACATTTCATTTTATCCATGCATTTTTAATCCAAAAGAACAACAAGCCTGTAAAATACCAGAACTATTGCCTGAAGCACTATTATTAATGAAACACTAAGTATATACACTAATTACAGCAGTGTATTAAAGCTCACACTTCAATGATTGTCGGACAAAGCCATTGCATCAACATTGTGTCAAACAAGTCTCAATGTACATACATATGCATGTCAGGTAAATAATCCCCAAATTGTAGAATTAAACAAGTCCAGCTTTCTCCAAACCACTGATAGTTAGGTCCCATCTTTCACTCATAAGTCGTGTGAGCTGCAATTATCCATTCAGCCGAATTGGCTTGATTAATGAGGTTGCAATCAGTGATCGTCACCAGTAACAAATTATTCCTTTTTTTCATGATGGCCTCCATGACCTGTTTAGCATACCTGAGTTGTGGAAGTGTGCTTTTACTTCTCCTTTGTACTCTTTATTTATTGTCAAGTCTAGTGGTTGAAGTTGGTCTGTACATGAGGCAGGGACAAATAAACGGGTGATTCCACTGTCTTTCAATTTAGTTAGCATCATCTCACATTGATGGCCTCTAAACACATCAAATATTGCCACTGTCTGCTAATTGCATTGAGCAAGGGGCAGCCGGTCACATGTTTTGTTCCTTTATGGACAGTGGTTTAAGTAAGAGGTCATACAGGTGCACTTTAATAACCAATTTACTTACAGTTATTGGCTGCGTCGGCTTCCTTTGATGTTAAGCACTCAGCCGAAAATACGGTTAAAGTGATTGATCTTGACATGTGTTTTATTTGTGATTATAGAGGCGGTAGTATTGTTTTAGTAGTGTTGGCTGCATCGGCTTCCATTGATGTTATTCATGTGGACAAAAACACTGTTAAATATTGAACTTGTCAGGTTTTTGATTTGTCGTACATATGGTAGTATTGTTGGAAACATTCAAGTGACCGCTGTTTGCGTTGGCATAGTTGTATTCTTTTTTATTATTTATTTTGTGTATTTGTCGAGGTTAAATCACGAAATTAAACACTTAGTAATATGCAATCTTTGACAGGCAAAACCACGAATTTAAGTACCCACGAAAATGTCTTTCTTTTTACAGAACCACGAAAATTGAGCCCCACGAAAATAAATGATACTACAGTATATCAGATTACAAAATGACAGATCAATTTTTCATTGTAACCCAAATTGCTCAGAACACTGTCAGTTAATCCATTCTTCTTTGTAAATTGATGTGTTGTTGAACAGTGATAATAGTCACATGCTGAGATATTCATCACATGATAGTCACATGACAAATCTACAGGATTTTTGCCACGTGTTTTTCGGATTTCACATTTTTTACTTTTTATTTTATCTTTTACAGAATTTTTTTATTTTTACCTTTTAACTTTTATCATTTAATCATTTTATGTCTTTTTTGAAGACTTTACCATCCTAGATTTTTAATTCCAATTAATTAAATTTTCATTTTTGGAACTTTACTTTTAATCAGCACCATATGGCCATAATTCTGCTCACATGCCATTAATTTCTACAACTACTACTACTGCTACTATTCTCTTGTGCAATTACATAAAATGAATGAAGTTTCATTCAGTTTTAACCCATTTTTAATCTTTTGTCAGAGACTGAAGAATCTGCTAAGGACTCCTAGGTTTTGGGGATCTGGAATCTCGTTCAGTCATGAGCACAGCACTGTCCCTGAGTATGTGATCTGCCAGCCAGACAACCACCGCCCTGCTTATGGTCTTGCGATGCTGACAGCCAACCTGTACATTCCTGACATTGCAAATCTAGCCACTATGGAGGTCAGTCCTCAGCTGTTGTACTGTACTGTCTGTAACTTGTTGTACACTTTTATAATTTTTTTCAGGTGTACA
Organism: Margaritifera margaritifera; assembly: GCA_029931535.1. Lineage (NCBI taxonomy): Eukaryota > Metazoa > Mollusca > Bivalvia > Unionida > Margaritiferidae > Margaritifera > Margaritifera margaritifera. The sequence goes on along the minus strand of JAQPZY010001657.1, from coordinate 4,922,251 downwards.
AATAATTATTGGTAAAAAAAATATATTATCATCTTTTTAGTTATCTAGGATTTTGCAGAATTCTAATAATTTTTTTCTGTGTACCAAACATTAGATTTTTACAGATCAATTTTGTATGAAAAACTGAAGTGTTGAAAAATGACAGACTGTAAATGAAAACATGTGTTCAAGTAACTGTTGGAATGGCTTGTCATATTTTATACTGATAATCATTCGTTCTCTGATAACACATATAATGGGCATTGGAAACTGTTTGTACTCTGATAACACATATAATGGACATTGGAAACTGTTTGCACTCTGATAATCCATATAATGGGCATTGGAAACTGTTTGCACTCTGATAATCCATATAATGGGCATTGGAAACTGTTTGCACTCTGATAACACATATAATGGGCATTGGAAACTGTTTGCACTCTGATAACACATATAATGGGCATTGGAAACTGTTTGTACTCTGATAACACATATAATGGGCATTGGAAACTGTTTGCACTCTGATAACACATATAATGGGCATTGGAAACTGTTTGTACTCTGATAACACATATAATGGACATAGGAAACTGTTTGCACTCTGATAACACATATAATGGGCATTGGAAACTGTTTGTACTCTAATAACACATATAATGGGCATTGGAAACTGTTTGGTGTTCACTATGCCCTAATGCATAAAATTGAGTCACATTCATGCAGATACCAAGTGTGTGCAGTCAGGCAATATATTTGTCGCTCTTGTGGAGATGCAGGATATTCAATTTCATATCCAAGGCAAAACTAATTTGGTTTACTTTCTTATTACATAGGCGTTTGTCACATTCTGTTTTTACCTGATTCTTTAATAATAATAATAATAATAATGACTTTATTTAAGAGGGTGACACAATTAGTTGCATGGAATTAGCTCTCCGTGTGACCCTCTATTATATGCATATTTACATATGGAGTACATGTACATAGTTGCTCACACAATAATAATAACAATAATAAGAAGAAGAAGAAAAGAAAAGAAAAAAAGCATTCATAATAAGCTGCATGTATGTATGGAAATAATAAACAGAAAATTTTGTAAGAAAATGCTCCAACTAGGTACATTGTGTATATACAGTACAAAATAGTGAGACAACAAAGTGGAAGGTTTGAGAATTTATTCTTTAAGTTGTAATGTATTTGTCAAATTGAACAGGTTCCACTTTTCATCCATTGAATTAGATTACAATTAAATGCATTTATATTTGTACTTCTTTTAATTTCCTTTGGGATTATGTCAGTAATGCTCGTTTAATACTTTGTGCATTTCAGCTTTTAATATGGAGAGAGTCAATAAAAACTTAACAGTGAACAGGAATGTGTATTGAATGTTAGCTAGAATTTTACATTGGATTTTTTTACAGTATAAAATGATAACAATCATCAAAATTAATTTTTTTTTTTACAAAGTACTACTAGTGCTAATCTCAACAGTTACATTCAAAGCATGGTACTAGCGTTAAATTGTTAACAGCTACATTCAGAGCACACTACTACTAGTGCTAATGTTAACTACTACATTCATAGCATAGTACTACTAGTGCTAATGTTAACCTCTACATTCAGAGCACAGTACTACTAGTGCTAATGTTAACTACTACATTCAAACACGGTACTACTAGTGCTAATGTTAACTAATACATTCAAACACGGTACTACTAGTGCTAATGTTAACTAATACATTCAAACACGGTACGACTAGTGCTAATGTTTACTACATTCAAACACGGTACTACTAGTGCTAATGTTAACTACTACATTCAAACACTGTACTACTAGTGCTAATGTTAACTACTACATTCAAACACGGTACAACTAGTGCTAATGTTTACTACTACATCCAAACACGGTACTACTAGTGCTAATATTTACTACATTCAAACATGGTACTACTAGTGCTAATGTTTACTACATTCAAACACGGTACTACTAGTGCTAATGTTAACTACTACATTCAAACACTGTACTACTAGTGCTAATGTTTACTACATTCAAACACTGTACTACTAGTGCTAATGTTTACTACTACATTCAAACAGTACTACTAGTGCTAATGTTTACTACATTCAAACACGGTACTACTAGTGCTAATGTTAACTACTACATTCAAAAAAAGTACTACTAGTGCTAATGTTAACTACTACATTCAAACACGGTACTACTAGTGCTAATGTTTACTACTATATTCAAACATGGTACTACTAGTGCTAATGTTTACTACATTCAAACACAGTACTACTAGTGCTAATGTTTACTACATTCAAACATGGTACTACTAGTGCTAATGTTAAATACTACAATCAAACACGGTACTACTAGTGCTAATGTTTACTACATTCAAAGACGGTACTACTAGTGCTAATGTTTACTACATTCAAGCACGGTACTACTAGTGCTAAATTGTTAACAGCTACATTCAAAGCACAGTACTAGTGTTAAATTGTTAGCAGCTACATTCAAAGCACAGTACTAGTGTTAAATTGTTAACAGCTACATTCAGAGCACAGTACTACTTGTGTTAAATTGTTAACAGCTGCATTCAAAGCATGGTACTACAAGTGTTAAATTGTTAACAGCTGCATTCAAAGCATGGTACTACAAGTGTTAAATTGTTAACAGCTGCATTCAAAGCATGGTACTACAAGTGTTAATGTTATCAGCTGCATTCAAAGCATGGTACTTCAGTTGTTAATGTTAAAAACAGCTGCATTCAAAGCATGGTACTACACGTGTTAAATTGTTGACAGCTGCATTCAAATCATGGTACTACTAGTGCTAATGGTAACAGCTACATTTAAAGCACGGTACTACTAGTGTTAAATTGTTAACAGCTGCATTAAAAGCATGGTGCTACAAGTGTTAATGTTAGCAGGTACAGTCAGAGCGTGGTACTACTTGTGTTAAAGCATGGTACTACTAGTGTTAATGTTAACAGGTACATTCAAAGTATTGTACTACTAATGCTAATTAACTGCAGCATTCAAAGTAAATATCACGAGCTGTCATATTATTTGACATTTTTTTTGACATAACCAATAATGGACACTATGATGATGAAGAAATGTCACATGGTGCTGTTTATATGACCGGAATTTGTGGCTTATGATTTTAATGCTAAATAGGGACATAGAGGCGGATCCAGGATATCTCAAAGGAGTGAGTACATTGTACCAATTAAGGGCTGTTCCATTTAAACATACATCATACCCAGGGAAGGTATTTTTTTAAAAATATGTGCCAGGTTACTCTGATTACTCAAAGAGTTCATACGAAAATGATCGTAAATTGTAAAATGATTCTAAATTGCATCTCTGGGTGACTGCTACACATTGAAAGTGTCTTCCCTGGGTCTCAAGTATGTTTTACTGGAATAGCCCTAAGTGAGTGGGATCATCCATACATACAGACACACATACATAAATTTTATATAGATATATCATTATTGGATACACATACAATTTTGGATTAGTAATTGTGATAAAAAAGGAATTGTGTCAAAGTTTTTAAGATGGGACTAAATCTCAGAAACTGACAGCATGCCACATCTCAAATGCAGATACCGGTAAGAATATTAAGCTCCATCTGTACCTTACAAATTTCTTTCATTCTTGCCTGAATGTTCAATGTTACTGTCTTGTTTTTTCAAAAAACAAGAAATTGAACAGCATCCGTGATATAAGAGGTATATAAAATAAAAGATAATGGTAAAACGTAAAATCCGAAGAATATATGTCAAAAATGTTGAAGCTCCATGGCTAGACTTGTCTATATTTACGATGTGGGAGTGCGGAGCTTCTGGCTATTTGGCAAATTCTGGGAGAGTCTGATATGAGTTTTGTCCCTTTATAGCCTTTTTGAGTAATTCCCCTTAGTTCATTTCCTAAATATAGAACGTCAGTGCAGATTATTCTATTGTACTGCTGGTGTGCAGTTTCAGAAGAGACAAAAACCGTATCGTTATTAAAGAAATTAAGGTATAACATGATGAAATTTTTTAAAAGCTGGATATTGACTATGTAACAAGCATACAATGTTTGTTTACATAATGCACATGCGTCCGGAACATCCCATTAGCCCTCCTTCTTGCATAGACTCTTCTGGCTTCTGGAAAACAACCAAAACTTTATTATTGTCTTCACCATTGAGAGCCAAATTTTTGAGAAAACAAAGCAATAACATGGAACATTGGCAAGAATTAAAGAAATTTGTAAGGTGTGGAAAGAACATAATATTCTTATCTGCATTTAAGATGTGGTATGCTGTTAGTTTCTGAGATTTAGTACTGGGTATGATTCAGAATCCATCGGGACAATAGAATAGATGTATCAAAGTGCCTTGAAGTCTGGGGGAGATTGGATATAAAATGAAATGATCATTACATTATGATGTCACCATTACCAAGATGTATCATAGTACCATGAAGTCTGGGGGAGATTGGATGTAAAACGATCATTACATCAACATGATCATTACATTATGACATCACCGTTACATAGATGTATCATAGTGCTATGAAGTCTGGGGGAGATTGGATGTAAAACGATCATTACATCAACATGATCATTACATTATGACATCACCGTTACATAGATGTATCATAGTATCATGAAGTCTGGGGGAGATTGGATGTAAAACGATCATTACATCAACATGATCATTACATTATGACATCACTGTTACATAGATGTATCATAGTGCTATGATATCTGTGGGAGATTTTAATAATTGCAATTACAGTCTTGTAAAGAAGATGAAAAAGTCGATGAAAAGTGCAAAAGTCTTTTGGAAATCTTTAGTGATTTATGACCTCCTTTAAATTGGCTTGCAGGATTTTTGTCCTGGAAAAGGGATGCGATCTCAATAATTGTGTCATATTGAAGAGAATTCACCCATCAACATACCCTTTTCTTTCAGTATTTGGTAAGAGGAGTCTGTATTCTTCAACCTATGCAAAATTTTATAAACATTTTCATGTTTACATACATTTTTTAAGGGTTTTCAAGTTTTTGTGCAATTCATTTTTACAGTTTTCAAACTTCAGCTATAGTTGGCACCATATAGCACTATTGTGCTGAGGTGCTGTAAAAATGTTACATCATATATACATATTCAAATACTTACTCGGCTAATATATATAATCATAAAGATTTTCACTTGGGATCTAATTTACAGAAATTAGATCCCAAGTGAAAATCTTTATGATTATATACTTGTATTTCTTAGAAAGGAAACCTGTTTTAAACTTTGATATAGGACATTTAATTTTGGGGCAATTTCATCTTATCTCCCTCCTGGGAGAAGGGGACTTTCTAATATGGGGTTCATCGCCCCCCCTCCATGTACTGGAGTGGGGGGGGGGGGTTTGACAGGACTAGAGCATTGATCTGTTCTCCCAGGAGACGGGGACTGGTGATTCCCTCATGGTGCAGGAGATGGCAAGTCTGGCTCCTCCCCTTTCTTCAGTATCAAGGCTGGAGTAGGCAGGGAAACTCTAGGGCATGCCCAGTCCACCAATCCACAGAGCCATGGCAAAGTTATTCGTGATGTTGTGGTTGGAAAAGATACATTGCAAACTTGCTACGAGGTGGTCATAGCCCACAAGCTCCACTGGGGTTGAAAGGGAACATTGGGAAGTTGGGTATGAACCCAATCCTCAAAACACGAAGTATGGTCCCTGTAGGGATTGAATGGAAACTTAGAGAAAAGGGGGGTTATTGAACTGATTCCTTCCCTTAACCTAGTGGTCAAAACCCTGTACCAGGTCCGTAGACTGGTGTCCGACACCCGGCATCCATCACTCTGTGCAGAAGATTGGCACCACACACCATACCTGGTGACTGGTTCCCAGTGATCGGCACCCAGTGCCCAGTACTTTCCGCCCAATACCCCATGACAAACACTCATTGAATGTCACTTGGGACATTACCTAGTGATCGGTGATTGGTGCTTGGCACCTGGTGAGAATTGACAGACCTTCTATGACTGTCACTTGACACATTCCCGGTGACTGGTCATGGGGCAATGACTAGTCCGATGATGTAGACATTATCTCTGTTCAGGGAACTTGACTGCTGAATGAAATCTGCTTGATCTAAATCCAGGTCTGCTTGAGCGAGACGATGACTGCATTTCCCTTGCATAAGGAATTCAGGGCTTTATATTGGGGGCTGGCAACTTCCCTAAGTGGCTAGGATCCCTCCCTCTTTGGAGCTGACACTTTCCTACCAAGTGTCAGAGATCCCATTGATTGGAAGTGGGGGATTTTGTTAGCCTGGACACCACTCTTAAGGAAGCTGCAAACTTCCCTACATAAGGAAATGCTGTTGATGCCACCTGGAATGGACAGGGTCCTCCAGATATAAAGATGGAGAAGCAGGACCCTTCGTCCTGGCTATACTGGCCTGGCAAATTTCTGCCAAGTCCAAAGCCTCAATGGGCCACAAGCAACAAATGGGGAAACCATCTGTGACAGTGCACGCTAAACAGGTGGGGGGGGTGTCACATGTGACTTTTTTATGCTGACATTTACCCACACCTTTAGGCATTATTAAAGGCTGAAAGGAATATAAAATATAAAATGATAAACCCAAACAGCAATAGGGTAGGAGTTTCTTACTCTAACACCAGTTATGATTACAGGGATAAAACACTGAGAATCACTACTTCACTAGTGATGTACTTGAAGCCCTCAAAATCAATTAAAAGGGACACAGATACATGAAAATAAAGTGAGCACAGGGGAGAAAATAACAAATATAACACAAAAAAAGTATATGATTGGCAGTAGAATTGCCAAAAGACAACAAAAATAATGAAGGGTTGAGCACCCATGTGACACGTGTAGAAATAAAATGAAAAGGACAATACTCTGATTGTCAAAAGTGGGCTAAGGTGTCAGACTGGGATCATGTCGTTTGGTCAGAAGTGGGCTAAGGTATCAGACTAGGATAATGTTGTTTTGTCAGAAGTGGGCTAAGGTATCAGACTGGGATCATGTTGTTTTGTCAGAAGTGGGCTAAGGTATCAGACTGGGATCATTTTGTTTTTCTAGACCTCTAAAATGACTAACTATGGGAGGGAATAATCTCCTTGGACTGGGGACTATCCCCAGAAAAAGATACAGCAACACAGTAATAGTAGGTAATTGTTACAGCATTAAAATTTGTTTCCTCCCCCACCAACTTCCAAAACCAAACTTCATTTTTTTTATAAAATTGAATGTCCTCTGTCGTGGTTTAAGACAGGTTTCATTTTCTACGAAGGACAAGTGTATAATTATACAAATTTTCATTGAGATCTAATTGCTGTAAGAGTTATGGACAAGTCTATTTTATATAAAAGTGTCCTTAATGACTTGGAATTTTCTTTTAAGTAGTTTAATTTTTTTCAAAACAGAAAAAGATACCAAACAAGTTCAAACCATTTCCAGTTGTTTGATTATGAGGTTCATATTAAGATACAAATCATAACTGACACTAGTCTAACTTTTATTGGCAGAAATACTGTGGGAAAGGAACATGAGCATGTGACACATAAAGTTGACCTTAAAAACTGTTTATTTGCTGTTCTCTGATAATCCGTTGATGTTGCTGCAACTGGCTTTTTTCCCCTTGGTTCATGAATAAAACTTTGCCAATGTTAAGAGCTTAAAATTGTTTCAAGTCATGTAGCAAACAAACGATACTTACATAATTACTAATTTGCTACTCAAGTTTCTTGGTTAAGTACCATAAATCAAGAATAGTTTAGTGTTTACCTTATCAGTAGATAAATCTCTTGAGCAGGTCTGGCTTTCAGTATTTAGATTATGTTGGCCGCATGTTAGAAATGATTTTACAGACAGTGAAGGTTATTGACTTTCAGCTTTCCTTTTGATATGTGTTGAAGTTTCCTCTATGATTAATTAACAAGCAGAATTCAAATGTGTATTTTGCAGACAAGGTACAGAGTGTTGACCTCTCAAGCACACTTCACCTTGAAACGCTATCTTTGGATAGGTGTCATTTAGAAGTTAGAATGTCCACATGAACAGCTACTTACACATTATACAGTGTAACCTCTGAAGACCAAAAACCCATGGAACTAAGTACCGTATATACTCACGTATAGGCTGGGTCCAAATGCAAACAACATAGAACCTGATCTGCCATCGCATAATGCGCTGGCAGATCAGGGTCTAGGTTGTTTGTTCTGCTGATTAGTCCTTACAAACTGCATAGACCCAGATTTGCAGGCACATTATGCGATGGCAGATCTGGGTATATGCAGTTGGTATCGAGATAAACGTGAGTGTATACGGTAAAAGTTTCTGTTTTGAAGGGTTTTTAGTTTTCTGAGGTTCTCAAATTTCACCTAAAATGAGATGCAATCAGTTATGTCCCATTAGTTATAATATAATGTGAGTATTGATTAATGTCTACTTTATGTTTTACAAATATAATAATCTTGTTTATGTTTATACTGAAAGTGTTTACAGTCATTTTGTTTCAACACATGCATTTGTACTTTTACGTAAATTTTCATGATTTGATAAAATGTTTACTAGCTGATAAATATGAGATAACAAATTATATCAAAAGTCAGTTGATTGATGACTTTTCAGGTGTATAGTATCGGACATATATGATCAACAATAAACATAATCTCCTTTGATTTGCAAAATCACCGGCACTATAGACCTTTCTATTACGGTTTTAAAGTGCACTGCCATATTTGTATCATTCTGCCGAACGTACTGATACTGGTACTAGAGAAACTATTTCTTCACATTTACAGTAAATGTCATTGATTTGCACAGGTATTTATGTTGGCAGCCATAGCATAGTGAAACAATATTTACTCAGTTGGGTACCCTAAAGTTTAATTGTTATAAAATTGGGACTTTTTATGAATAATTTTGTCTCGTTAGTTAATTTTTTTTTAGCCAGAGGCAGTAATTCATAGATAATTTTTTCTTCTCATCAATTGTTGTTGGTTTTTAAAAATATTTATTCCCCCAGACATGACAAGTGAAGCTCAGGTAGGGGATTCATGTGATCATATTTTACAGATACTGGTATATGCAACATGGCGGTTCAGTGAATGAGTATAGTAGTTTGAAAACACAAATCAATGATGGCTACTGTCTGAGTTTTCCAATATGTGGTATACTGACTTGAGACATAAATAGATGACATTATCTGGGATGCAGAGAGAGAGAGAAAGAAAGAGAGAGAGAGAGGGAGGGGAGAGAGCAAGAGAGAGAGAGAAAGAAAGAGAGAGAGAGGGAGAGGAGAGAGCAAGAGAGAGAGAGAGAGAGACTTAAACTTGAATTAAACATTTAAACAGGTATATCATATTTGATTTCTGGCATGAGAGTGAGAGAGGCAGTGTGAGTGGGGCTTTGTGATTCAATATCTTCTGCCTTGTATTCACTCATATATCCAAATATTGCTTTAATCTGAGAGTTGGAATACTGAACCTATATCATAAAACATATTTGTAAATAGGGGACCAGTTTCTAAGAAAATATTCCTTTGTCCCATTTATTTTAGCAAGATAATTTTCTGTTTTGAATATTTATTCAGGGTTGAGACAAAATGATTTGAGTTTTAATTTATGATTATCAACTTTATTTGTAAAAATATTTTACGATATATATTAGGTGGTTAAAAGTAAAAGAATTACTTGCTGCTTCAAGAATAATATTTTAAAAATGTATTTCAACTTTTAAATAAATATTGATTTAGATCCAACAACATAACTCATTCCAAGAAATGTTCACCCTATAGCACTCAAAACATTAGATGGATTACAGTTTTCTTTGCAGGGCTACTCAGTTGTTTATATCATAGTTCTAAATTTTGAATTGTTTATCTAATTTCATCTAATTGACTTAAAAAGTAAGTTTTCATTTTAAAAATTTGCCTTCAGTCATGTGAACTACGGTACAATAATTGATTATTTTCATACTTTCACATTAGTTAATGCTTTTTTTTTTCTTCTTTTACTCATTGTTTTAAGGTTTTGTGACATTTTTTGTAACGTAAGTAGATTCAGAAGTGAATATATAAATGCACAAATGATAAATTAAATAAGTAGAATTAAACAGTTACATTAATTAATAAATACAGTTCCCAGTACACATGTGAATGTCACATTTTTAAATGAACTGACAATGCATAAATAAATAAATAAATAAATAAATAAATACTCTCATCCTGGCAGAATTTCAGTGTTTTTCAATATGTTAAATCTAATGGATGCCATTTTCTAAATATTGAAGCGTTTATTACAACAAAATTTAGAAGCAGGGTGAAAAGAAAAAAAAACTGGAGATGGCAAAAACACTTCTGACACCGACATATACATCATCCTTTCTCTTTTTTTTTAAATATCAGATTCATATATTAGTATTCAGAAAGATCATGATTTACTTCTCATAAACGGTATGAATGAAAAATGTTGTTTCTTCCCAAAAATTACTGATTATTAATTACTGATAATTGTGATAAAATTGCAAAAACAATCGGATATTTCGAAAATTGTTTTGAAAATACTGTATTTTAATAAGTGTATTTTTTTCAGTTTTCAAGAAAGAAAAGAAAGTAATCATGATGCCAATAAGCATATTTTTTTCTAGTGTGTAATGGTATAATAACAAAAGAAACCATTATGTGTTTCAAATGGGTGATTTTCTGATAACTTGGGCATTTCAGTCAAATTTTTAGACAGATAATTTGTCATATTTTTTAATTCCTCCATAAGGTAAAATTTAAAAGCTTCTTTTAAATAAATTTCAAAGTTTCATTTAAATTAAAGGGACAGTTAGGTTATTGCTAAATTTTCCTGCACGATGACTTTTCAGAATACTGACAATGAAATTTAGTGAACGTAAGCATCATGAATAAAGTATCATAGTTTTCTTCTATTCTGATGGAGCTGTTTTCTCTAGCGTTTTAGAGAGTACATATCCCAATTTTTCTGCAGAAAGCAAGTTTATACTTAGTAATACAGGACTGGACAAATGCTTGTGATGTCGCCGTTTTTTTATTCAGTTCTTGAAAGAGGCAATTTAGTAATCGGTACCCACAATCAATCAGCACCTTAATGGTGTACACATGTAGTAATACATAGTGGCCAGAGGGAGGTAAATATTGAATAACTTTCCACTAGAAAGGTCTACATTGCAAACATTTAACTTTGCAGCCAGGTGTAAAGACTACTGATTAGCAATCTGTAATCTGTGCCAGTGCATGTGCCGGGCTTCGTTTTACTTCATACAAGGCCTAAGCTATTTCTGGACCATTGGCCGAGCTCATAAACTGGAATCTGGTAGCTAACTAGCCACATTTTGAGTAAGTTTCAATTGTGTGGGATTCATTGCAGTGTAAAAATGAAATTTGAGACTGAAAATTTATTTTGGTTTTCAGACTTGAGGGGTATCAGTTTATTTAATAAGTTTTATTCAGATTAAAAAAGGAAAAATTCAGGACCAGAAAAATTTTTCGGTTTGAAGAGGATTTTGGTTTAATGGAGTTTTGGTAATTGAAGTGAAAAGGTTAAAAGTTTCAGTTTTGTGTGTAGTCATTCTAGTGTTTCTGAATATCTCGAAGATCCACAACTATAGCAAACCTATTTTCCGTATTTTTTCTTGGATCCATCACCGCAAAGAGCACAGATCAGACTTGGTCATGAATAGAATTAGCATTGGTACAGTTTGTGTGGGATAAAACTGTAAAGTTGAAACATTGTGGTCTGTAAGAGTTAACATTAATTTATATATTTTGATGGGCATAATATTTGGCAGTTTTGCAGAATAAAATACACTTAGGTTGGTACTGTAATTTGTATTCAGAAGCAGCATGTATTAGAAGACAGTTTACAACAGGTGTTTATAAATTTATGGTTTGTAGCAGCCAAGAAATCCACAACAAGTTGCATTTTCATTGATAATATAAACTGTTGTTTGTAACTTGAACTCTGTATACACTGAAAGAAAGCCTTGGGGTGGGGAAGGGGAGGGGGAGATGGGGGGTGTTGAGGTGCTAAGGGGGTTGGGCAACAAAAGTAAAAACAAATGAATATATTTTCATTTGCAGTTATATATGAAACGAGTTCAGAAGCCCATGGTTTAGATTTGATGTAGATGAAATTCCCTTGTAAGGGTAAGGAACCTGACCTGATCAGCTGACAAATAACTTCATATTTCTAAAATAAAATTTCAAATCGTATCTGCCTGGAAGGTGCATTATAGCAATAGAGTACATATTAATAGCTAGCTTACCTGTTCATAATAATGTTTGGCATCTCTGAAACAAAATTGACTGAAAGTCAGACTGATAATTATTCTGCATTGATGGATATGACAAACCTGTTCACAGAGACAGGAAGACAGGAGGTGGGGGACTCCTAGCATATGTCAAAAATGATACAGTTTACACAAGAAGGATGGATCTTGAATCTGAAGAAGTTGAATCAATATAGATTCAGATCACCCCAGAAAAAGCCAAACCCTATTTAGTGGGTTTCATGTATAGGCATCCATCCTCAAATGTTGACTGGAATGAAGAATTTGAATTTCAAATAGAGAAAGTTATAAATGAAGAGAAAGAATTTTACATATTAGGTGACATAAATAGTTACCTCCTAAATGAAAAAATAAAGAAACATTGGTTGGATTTTGTTGAATCTTTTGGGATTTCGCAATTAGTTAATCAACCCACTAGGGTCACATCTAATTTAAAGAACACTTATAGACCATATATACACAAATACTAATGAAAATGTTTCAAGAATTTCTGTTCCAAAAATTGGTTTAAGTGATCATTTTGAAATTTTTCTCAAAAGAAAACATAACAACAATGTAGGAGAAAAGAATGTTCATAAATCTATCACATACAGGTCTTTTCAAACTTTCAATAATGATAATTTCTTACAGAATTTAGAGCAAATATCCTGGGATACGATAAAAATGTTTGATGACACTGCATTTTTAAGCACTTGGTCTGATCTGTTTTAAGCACTTGGTCTGATCTATTTTAAGCACTTGGTCTGATCTGTTTTTGGAAGTTGTTAATAAGCATGCACTTTTGAAGACATATAGAGTTAAGTATGATCATCAACCTGGCTGGGTCACCAATAAATTTTAGATTCTATGAAAAGATGAGACCACTTGAAATCTGTAGGTAATGAAGATGAATACAAAATCTGGAGAAATAAAGTAAGCAAAATGATTAAACAAGCAAAGAGAAACCACTGCCAAAAAATTCTTGATGACAAGAAATACAACCCCAAAACTATCTGGAAAATCTTTAAGGAATTTGGAGCAGGAAAGTGCAAAAATAGAACAGATATATCATCACTAATTAATGATAGTAACCATGTGTATGATCCATATGACATTGCAAATATTTTCAATGAATTCTTTGTAAACATTGCCACTAAAGTTACAGAACATAAGTTGGACTCTGATCATTCAGAACTAAAATGTTTTTGTTCCACAAAACTTCCAAATGATGCTAAATTTGAAATCCCGGAAATGAGTTTCAAGTTTGTTTTGAATTACCTAAAAAACATGGATGTTTTTAAATCTACAGGATTTGACATGATAGGTCCAAGACTTGTTAATGCAATTTCTCCAGTCTTGGAAAACTGCCAAAGTAACACCACTACATAAAGCTGGATCAAAAGATGATCCAAACAACTACAGAACAATATAAATTCTTCCATCCCTTTCCAAATTACTAGAAAAGCATGTACAAAAGTTCTTTTATGAACTATTTCAACAATAACAATCTACTTCATGAAAATCAATCTGGCTTTCGAAAAGACCATTCTTGTAAAACTGCACTTATCTCTATGACTGACAAGTGGCTGAAAGCCTTAGATGAAAGACAGTTAGTTGGTACTGTAATGATTGGTTTTCAAAAGGCTTTCGACTTAGTGGATCATGAAATTCTTCTTGAAAAGTTAAAAATCGATCCATGCAGTGAAGATACACTTAAGTGGTTCAGATCCTACTTAGGCAATAGGTCTCAACAGGTAACATTAAATGGACACCTATCTGAAACTAAAACGATAAGTTGTGGAGTGCCACAAGGTTCTATCTTGGGGCCCTTGTTATTTGCTCTGTTCATCAACTGACATGTATGCTGATGACTCTACTTTGTTTGATGCTCAAAGCAATCAAGCTGAAGTTGAACAAAAACTTCAAACTGCTCTCAACAGACTTCAAATTTTGTGCAAGGAAAATGGTATGATCCTAAATACGGACAAAAAAAAGTCTTGCTGATAATTACACGGCAGAAAAGAGCAAGATTGCAAACTGATATGCTGCATGTTCTCTATGACAACACTGATCTGAAAATGGCTTGTTTAGATAAAATTCTTGGAATATTTGTAGACAGTAACTTGCAATGGTCTCATCATATAAATTATATTTCATAGAAAATAAACTCTTATCTCTGGCTCCTAAAGAAAATCAAGACCTTCATTCCATTACAGTACAGAGTTACTTTTTACAAAAGTCACATTCAACCACATCTTGATTACTGTAATATAATTTGGGGGAACACATCTGCTACAAATATGAGAAAAATTTCCAGACTCCAGGAAAGGGCATGTAAAATAATTCTTGATCAGCAAACAGAAAATGTTCAAAATGCAATGTTTACATTCAAAATATTACCACTGCATGAAAGAATATTTTTGAGAAAGGCCAAAATGATGTACAAGGTGTTTACAAAATCTGCCCCCATTTACCTAAACACCATTTTCCAGGAAAGAGAAACTACTGGTATCCCAAATCTAAGATCATTAAAAGGTCACAATTTCAAAGTACCCAAGCCAAAAAAGGAGCTATTCAAAAACAGCTTTCAATTTTCAGGTGTGCTTGTTTGGAATAACATTCCACATGATATTAAATCAACTAGAAGTATCTCTTCCTTCCACAATAGGTGTATTAGATGGATAAAATCATTTTAAAATAAAGGGTACTTATTTAAGTACACATTACACCACCCACATCCTGTGTTTCATTTTCATTTCTGCAGCAATGTAGTATTTATGTGAATAGTTGTTTATATTTTTATCAGATTTGGTAAATAGGTTTATACATGTATCATCAAGATGTAAAATGATTATACTTATGAATGGGATCTACACATATTAATGAAGTGATCTTACATCTGATTTTCTGAGCTTCTTGCCATTCAAGAAATGGTATTTCTCTTGAACCCAATTTTGATCAGACTTGGTAAATAGACTTTATATCATCAAAATGTTGGATGAATTTGGCTATGAGAAAAATCTACACATAGATCTCTTCCTCTATAACTTTTGAGCAAAACGGTCCACAAACATCATCACTGCAATTTTAAATAACAATCCACAGATTAACCAAAGGAAAAAAACTTTGGAGTTGTCTACAATGAGTGATTCTAACAAAAAATAAAGGCCTTAATTAGGATCTCATGGAAGCACTCACAGGTGATGTGACAGTTGATTGTCTCTATTTACATGTACATTTGAATGATTACATTGAAACTGAAGTAACATAAAATTTAACGAATTTCATTTGACAAGACCTTTTTAATTGGTATTTTTTTCTTAGTGTTGCAAAAGTAGTCATTTACCAGCATTTTCATTCATCAATATTTTATCGTATATGGCGTTATTTATTGAGAAAATTTGTTTCTTAAAGTTTCAAAATATATGATTTCTTATTCAAATTTGTGAATTTCATGATGGCGATTCCAAAATTCCATGCACTAACTGCAGTTTTCAATGATAAAATGAACGATTTATCGAGCTTTCATTTGCAAATTTTTTATTGCAATTTTTTTCATGTTAAGCAAATATTAGCATTTTTACGCCTTTTCTATAAGAATAAATGGATTCACACCTGCTTATGCATTATAAGTGGGTTCACAAGTTATATGGCCATGCTAAAATGAATAAGCGATGAACTTATGAGGCAACTTTGTATCTCATTCGCTGAGCTTGTTACCACTCTGGAGACTGAATTCCTACCAAATTTTACTCCAGCTTGGCAAGTTGGCTTATATCAACATGATCTTACACAGCTCAAGTGAGATCTGCATATACTGATGAGATGATTTGCATCTGATTTGCTGTGCTTGTTATCTCGCTATAGACTATATTTCTCATCCAATTTTGATTAAACTTGGTAAATAGGTTGGATAAGTTCATTTATGTCGGTGAGGTCTATGCATAATAATTATGCCTTCATCTTTGGAAATAATTTTTATCAGACTATAGTATAAAGAGTTAAATTGGCATATCAGAATTGGTAGATAGTTTACACAGGCATGTGTTCTTACAATGGTTCCTAAGATTTTCTTAGTGAAATGGTTAACTGTTGAGTTATGTAAGCCAGGTGAGCCCACTTGGGCCACTTGTTTTTTAGAGATTGATATCTAAGACTTTGTAGAATGTGTTGATCCTGGCACAAGGTACATACAAATTGTGCTGTAACAGTTTAATGCAGTAAATTATTAGTGAGCACCTTGAAGGGACTTTTTCTTAAAAGCATTGATCTGCATAAAATACACATTGTCACCCACTTTAAAGGTTATATGTAGATAGATCATAAAGATGAATGCTAATATTTTGACTCTCACTACAAAAGTAGCAAAGATTTTAAATTCAAATTTTGGGGTTTTAGCTAACAGATACAGATACTTCAAAACTTCAGCTTGAAAAAAAAAGTACTGGAATGCCAACCAATCAACATAAATAAAGAATTTAAACCAGTAATCATGGGAACATATGATTGAAAACAATTATTTTTTAAAAAAAAAAACCCTCTTTAAAGTTACATATATAAATGAACATCACCAGAAACTTTTTAAAGATGTGATTTCTCATCAAGAAGATGAAATCTCTTCTTCAAATATCTTTCTGTTTAATAATTTTAAATTTTTTAAAAAATACTACCACAATTTCAGAATGTATTAAATATTGCAGTTAAAGCATTTACAGTGTTATTTATGTGTTGAAACTTGATCCAATTGAAGATTGTTAGGTGAGTGATAAAATATATAACTTAAATTGTTCATTTGTCAGCAAAATTTTAAGTGTAGACTTAGAATTTTGTTGTGGCACAAGACTTTCTGCATTCCACAGTCTTTTGGAGAGCCACAGTAGCTCAGTTGGTAGAGTGTCAGACTTGTAATCCAAGGTCAGAGGTTTGATACCCACGCAGGCAGCCTCAGTGTGTCCTTGGGAATGTCACTTAGCTCCTATTTTCTTGGCATGATATAGCCAATAATATGCTGAAGGTGCTGTTAAAAACCAATCGACCAACATCAAGATCTGTTCACAGGGACTGATGCAGTATTCCTCGAGGCCATATATTTTACTCTAGATGCATTATGCCATATATTTTACTCTAGATGCATTATGCCATATATTTTACTCTAGATGCATTATGCCATATATTTTACTCTAGATGCATTATGCCATATATTTTACTCTAGATGCATTATGCCATATATTTTACTCTAGATGCATTATGCCATATATTTTACTCTAGATGCATTATGCCATATATTTTACTCTAGATGCATTATGCCATATCACCTTTTCTAGATACAGAAGAGGTTGAGTACAACTCTTTGATTATAGCTACTCTTAAATTTTGGAAAACAGTTTAAGTCTTCTTGGCTCTCAGAAGCTAGAACTGGAGAGGTCATGTTGTACCCTACATAATATCCAACCTACAGTTTGACATTTTATAGGTACAGAAGAGGTCATGTACATCCCTCTGGGGATAGCTGTTCCTCATTTTTAGCTCTACTGGTCATAGACCAGAAAAACATATGTGATGGCCTTGTATTCGTCATCTGGTGTCAGTATCATCCATTGGTATAAGGTAGTTCTCATGACTGTATGGAAGATTCCCATGGAACTTTACACATACATTCATTCCAAGGTCTTGTTGGTCCTAATTGAAAATAGTGCTGCACAAATATCTAATATGGTTGCCACAGTGGCCAGCTTGAAAACTTTGTTATCACTATTTCTTCTGAATGGGTGGTCACATCAACATGGGGTTTTCACTAAAAGACTTGTGATGTCTTGTTGGTCCTGAATGCAAATGGTTGTGATCTGACATCCAATATAGCCACCATGGCAGCCATCTTGAAAATCATGTTATTGTTATACATCATGAACTGAGAAATATATCGACTTGGGATTTTCACCAGAAGACTTCTTATGGTGTCTAGTTGGTCCTAAATGAAGATGGTGCCAATCTGCCCTCCAGTATTGCTGCCATGGTGGCCATTTTAAAAATCTTGGTATTACTACTATTTCTGGATGGATGGTAATATAAACATGGGGTTTTCACTGAAAGACTTTTTATGATGTCTGGTAGGTCTAGATAATGAAAATGGTGCTAATCTGATATCCAATATGGCCACCATGGCAGCCATCTTGACAATCTTGTTATTGCTGCTCCTCATAAAGGGAAAGTAATATCGACATGGAGTTTGACTATAAGACTTCTTATAGTGTTTAGTTGGTCCTAAATGAAAATGGTGCTAGTCTGATATCCAATATGGCCACCATGGCAGCCACCTTGAAAATCTTGTTATTGCTACTTCTCCTGAAAAGATGGTCAAATTGACATGGGATTTTCACTAAAAGACTTTTTGTGATATCTAGTTGGTCTTAAATGAAAATAGTGCTGACCTTACGTCCAATATGGCCATCACAATGGCCATCTTAAAAATCTTGTTATTGCTACTCTTCCTGAATAGGTGGTCAATTCAAAACATGGTTTTCACCAAAATACTTTTGTGATATCTAGTTGGGATTGAATGAAAATTGTACATTTGACACCCATCTTGAAAATCATGTTATCACTCAAGAATATTATAGACGGTTTTAAACCTCCACAGTTAAAAAGAAGAAATGGTCTTATCAACTGAATTCCTGAAAAATCTTTTTGGCCAGTAGAACAACAATCCCTTCAAGGGACTCTTGTTTCAAAAGAGCTTTAATCTTTGCAGCTATTGGTAGATAGAACTGGACAAGTCATGTCATATCAGACATAAATCTAACAGGCAATTTTACATTATTGACAATGAAAAGACCTCAAGTTAACATGGTTGTTATAGTCGAACAACTTAGGTACTGTCTTTTTTTTTTCATGCAGAATATCTAGAGTAATACTATAAACATTTGATATCTTCTCAAACTTTTGCTAAAATACAACAAGTTACGATTTCAAATGAAGACATAAACCCTGATTTGCTCGTCATTCAACCAGGTTCTCACATAGCTTGCTTCAGAACTCCGCCATATGAGGTTCTGGTAAAGTGCTTCATTGATCTTTGTTGCCGATAGAAGGAGCTTTGGTCGGACTTGGTAGAAGCGAAACTACAAAGATACTTTTCACTATCAAAAACTTTATCTAGACATACTTTCTGAAATCATTCAAACCTAAAAAGGATATCATTCAACACACCTTTGTAAATGGACACTGATGCAGGAGGTGTGTCTCAATCAACCAGTGAAACAGTCAATGTTTACAAGAAACATGACATCATCTCTTCATCACAATGATGTAATATGCCATCTCATGTCATCAATCAATAAAATTTTGGGAAAGCCTCATTATGGTGTTTTAAGAAAAACTAGTTTTTTTTACCAGACCCTTGTTTGGCAGAGATCTCAAAGAGCCATGTGAGAGGTCGAGTCGAAAAAGTCTACTGATCTGTCAGTACATTACATGTATATAATGACAGACAAATCTAGGTGTACACTTTTGACATTTGGGTACATATTACATGGGGAAATTTGATTTACAGTCTATCAGAAATCAGTTATTTGTTCCCTATAAATAGACCTTTATGTCTTTTTAACTTACCTGCACTGCAGGGCCAGTATTACTCGATAACATTAAAGATTCTTCATTTCAAATACATTTGCAAAAAAAGGCTGCCTTTTGATATTGAATGTACTTAATGCACATAGCATTTAATTCTACATAATAATGTGACTCAGTACTGCATGCTACAGTCACACATCATTGACAAGGTATTTAATCAGTTTCGGAGAGTGCTTTCAGAGGTAGAGAGAGGCTGGTATTGAAATGTTTGAATATTGGAGTGGGTCAATATCAGAATTAATTCTCAGATATTGGGTATTTTAAGAGCAGCTGTAGCGACATAAAATTAGTACTAATAAAATTGGTAATTGTAGAGTCAAAGAAAATTAGGCAGATCAACTTTTTACCTTTAAGGTCGTCAAAAGAGGTATGTATATAATTCATGCTAGGGCTACATTTGCATCTTGTATTCTAGAATTCTAATCCTTCTGTCAATATGTATGTTTCACTGGGAAATAGAAGTTAAATCCTTCTGTCAATATGTATGTTTCACTGGGAAATAGAAGTTAAATCCTTCTGTCAATATGTATCTTTCACTGAATTAGAAGTTAAGTCCCTCTGTCAATATGTATTTCACTGGGAAATAGAAGTTAAGTCCCTCTGTCAATATGTATTTCACTGGGAAATAGAAGTTAAGTCCCTCTGTCAATATGTATGTTTCACTGGGAAATAGAAGTTAAGTCCCTCTGTCAATATCTATGTTTCACTGGGAAATAGAAGTTAAATCCTTCTGTAAATATGTATGTTTCACTGGGAAATAGAAGTTAAGTCCCTCTGTCAATATGTATGTTTCACTGGGAAATAGAAGTTAAATCCTTCTGTCAATATGTATGTTTCACTGGGAAATAGAAGTTAAGTCCCTCTGTCAATATGTATGTTTCACTGGGAAATAGAAGTCAAGTCCCTCTCAATATTTATGTTTCACTGGGAAATAGAAGTTAAGTCCTGCTGCCTAGATATGACAAATATTTAACATTCCACTTTTCCTAATGCAAAATTTTCTTCCTGAAATTGTATTACTTTTTCAGGATCTTTTGTAAACCATGCACTACAGTCTTTATTCCCTCTTGTCTCTAGTTTTTGGCCTCAAATTGCCACACAACCAATTTTTTTACCTCACATTTAAATAATCTGTCAATCATCCATTACTATTTACCTAGTTACAACATAGAGGTACTGTGTGTTGTCTGCATCAGGCTATTTATGTGGAAAATGGTCTGTCAGTTTCTGTATTATTTCAAACAGTAAGTTAAAAAATATTTGTATAATGGCCAAGAAAGCAAATAACAAATTGTGTGATAGAAAAATTTATAAATAACATTGCTAAAACAAGTAAATTTATTCATTTTACAGAGCTAAAAACAGAGTTAGGTCTATTCATTTTACAGAGTTAAAAATAGAGTTAGGTCTATTCATTTTACAGAGTTAAAAATAGAGTTAGGTCTATTCATTTTACAGAGTTAAAAATAGAGTTAGGTCTATTCATTTTAAAGAGTTAAAAACAGAGTTAGGTCTATTCATTTTACAGAGTTAAAAACAGAGTTAGGTCTATTCATTTTACAGAGTTCAAAATAGAGTTAGGTCTATTCATTTTACAGAGTTAAAAACAGAGTTAGGTCTATTCATTTTACAGAGTTAAAAACAGAGTTAGGTCTATTCATTTTACAGAGTTAAAAACAGAGTTAGGTCTATTCATTTTACAGAGTTAAAAACAGAGTTAGGTCTATTCATTTTACAGAGTTAAAAATAGAGTTAGGTCTATTCATTTTACAGAGTTAAAAATAGAGTTAGGTCTATTCATTTTACAGAGTTAGGTCTATTCATTTTACAGAGTTAGGTCTATTCATTTAGCATAATACCATATAAACTGTAGAGTTATAAACACCATGGCAGGAAAGTTGTGTTAATTTTATTCAGTCATGTAGAAGCATGTTTGCAAACACTACTGCACATAAACTAATGAAATTTGGCTACAATATTTCTATGCATATGTTGATTATCTGACTAGACTTTCAAGCCATTAGAGCAATTTTAAAATTTTTTATACGTGTTTGAACTTTTTTTTGCAAAAACTTTTTTGACAAAAACCGCGTTAGCAAATATTAGGAAAAGACCACTTGCGCTAGACAAATTAAATTCTGTATGCATGTTTTTATGCATATGTGGATGACCTGATTAGATTTTAATGCAATTATAGCAATGTTTAAAAAAAATTTGTATAAACTATTGAAATTTCCGGGTGAGGAATTTTTTGGTCTGCATGTAATCGAGGCGTACATGTTTTACAAAAACAAATCTAGCTTGTTATTCTGTTCTTAACCAATTCTTGCATCTTGGATACACACAAATAAATGTTATTTCAAAATGATCATGAAATTAGCATTGTGTCAGAAAGGAGCTGGATATATATATTGGTTCACTCTAATACAGTTCAACATGTACGTCATCCCAACCAAGTAATTATATGAATGTTAATGGATACTTAATTTGAAGGAAGGAAAATATTCTGTCTGGTATCAAAAACAATGCAGTTAAAAAATGAACATTAAAATGTCAAAAGTATGATATTATTTTGAATTGAATTATGAAGGCCTATATGTCAATAAAAAATCCTGATTTTATGTTTGGGAGTTGTCACATGAAATATATTGTGTGCCAGTAGTTCAGGATGTACACTATTGGTTGGAAATTATTAGTAGAATAGTCAACTAGACCCTGTTTTACACTATTTGCTGTACACCCAGATAAACACTGTTTGCAGTAGACCCTGATCTATACTGTTCAGAGTAGACCTTGGTCTAAACAGTTTGCACAAGACCCTGATCTACACTGTACACACTAGACCCTTCTACACTGTTTGCACAAGACCCTGTTCTACACAGTTTGCACTAGACCCTGATCTACACCATTTGCTTGACCCTGATCTACACCATTTGCACTAGACCCTGATCTACACTGTTTGCACTAGACCATGATCTACACTGTTCGCACTAGACCATGATCTACACTGTTTGTACTGATCTATACTGTTTGCACTAAAGAGCCTTGCTAGCTTTTTTGGTAGAGCATTGGATTCATAATTCAAGGGTAACAGCTTCAATACCTGCCCAGGCCAGCCTGGGTCGGCTGCCTTGGTGTGTCTTTGGGAAAGGCACTTAGCTCCCTGGATTTCTTTAACATGATATAGCCAGTAATGTATTAAAAATATGTGCCGCTAAAATCGACAAATCAACAAAATCAATATGTTTGCTCTAGACCCTGATCTACACTGTTTACATTAGACCCTGATCTTTTTAAACTGTTTGCACTAGTCCTTAATCTACAATGTTTTCATTGGACCCTGATTCTACATTGTTTACATTAGACCCGGATCTTTTTAAACTGTTTGCACTAGTCCTTAATCTACACTGTTTACATTAGACCCGGATCTTTTTAAACTGTTTGCACTAGTCCTTAATCTACACTGTTTACATTAAACCCTGATCGTTTTAACTGTTTGCACTAGTCCTTAATCTACAATGTTTTCATTAGACCCTGATTCTACACTGTTTACATTAGACCCTGATCTTTTTAAACTGTTTGCACTAGTCCTTAATCTACACTGTTTACATTAGACCCTGATCTTTTTAAACTGTTTGCACTAGTCCTTAATCTTCAATGTTTTCATTAGACCCTGATCTACACCGTTTACATTAGACCCTGATCTTTTTAAACTGTTTGCACTAGTCCTTAATCTACAATGTTTTCATTAGACCCTGATCTACACTGTTTACATTAGACCTTGATCTTTTTAAACTGTTTGTACTAGTCCTTAATCTACAATGTTTTCATTAGACCCTGATCTTCACAGTTTTTGTGTTGCTGGTTTGTTATATATAAGCAAATACGGTATATTAAGATTCCGTTTATTAAAATGAAAATCAAAATGTTATTTGCATCTAATCTAAAGTTTATATACTAAAGGGCATACCCCCTGTGGACTCTGGGACATAGAATCAGTGTGAAGTGCCTTCCTGCGTGTAATAAGAGGCAACTAACTGAGGTAGGAGCCTTGGTACCTCAGTGGTTAGAGCTCTGGATTTGCAAGCGAAAGGGTTTAGGTTCGAATCCTACCATCAGATTAGTATAGGTCAGCTGTTGTGGTGTGTGCTTAGGCACTTTACTCCAGTTACATTGGTACTAAATAACCTACTTGTGTTGCAGTGCCGTAAAACACCATACCAAACTAAAGGGTATATGACTACATGTTTCATTATGATGCTGAGCAATGCTAGGTATAAAAAAAGATTTGTTGAGGATAAATGGATGGCAATAGAAACAAACGGACAGACAGATTTACATACATGAGATACGAACATGTACATACATAAAGAAAGAAAGAATATTGAAAAAAATGTATTAAACTATATAGTACCTCAAATGAAATATTTGTTTTATGAAATTCAGTGCAAAAGAACTGGTAATTGTAAAGCTATCATATTGTATTGAAATGTTTCCAATCAAATTTGTTTGCTTTGACTCAATGTTACTAGAGAGTTTATAAGATGCATTATAATAATAATAGTGTTATATTAAACATTGTCCTGGTATTTGTAAAGCTTAGAACCATATGGTAAAATATTGATTTGTATTGAAATTTCACTGTACTAATGAATATTTCTGCAAGATTTTGGAACAAAAGGTAGGTTTTAGCACTGGATGGATACCAGAGATCATGTAGTTGAAGTTTGTCTCTAAAGGATACATATAAAATGTTCTATTTGTTTGCAGAGAACATTTGGCAAATGCAGGCATGATTGGCACATGAATGAGAGGAAGTTAGGAAAAATGAACAATCACTCGGGACTAGATTTTAGAAAAGTATCTATCTGATACTGGCATTTTGAATCGTATAAAGTCGGTATGTATAATTTATAGATCGGTTACTTTAGGATTCAGTCAATGAAAGCTTTTAGCTGACAGCTATTGTTCATACATTCTGTGCAGTAAATTTGAAGCTTGAAGTAACAAGTTTCATAAAAGTAAATGAATAACCTGCAATTTTGTGTCTTACTAAATATGTATGTATAATTAAAATAATGGCTTCAGTATTCAGTCAATGAAAGCTTTTAGCTGACTGTTTTTAATCGCACTTTCAGCACTTTGTTGGCTATATCATGCCAAGGAAATGAAAGTTAAGTGCCTTTCCCAAGGACACACTGAAACAGCCAACTTAGGCTAGCCTGGGTGGGTATCAAACTCCTGACCCTTAGATTACAAGTCTGCTGCTCTACCAACTGAGCTAACATGGCTCCCTAGCCAATTTGGACATTTTAATATTGGAAAAATGAGTCTATTGATGGCAGACATGAATCCAAGACACTTGTTGCATCAAAAGTTTACTCTATTCATCCATGTATAACGTGTGTTTCTGATTCACACCTTTAAAATTAATTTTATTACAAAACAATCATGTAAATTAACATTGTATCAGAAAGGAGCAGGATACATGTATTAATTCACCGTAAAACAGTTCCATGTTATCCCAACCAATTAATTATATGAATGTTAATGCATACTAAATTTGAAATAAGGGGAAAAAATTATTCTGTTTGTTAATGAAAACAATGCAGTAAAATATTGAACATTAACAAATTAAAAGTATGAGATTATTTTTAATAAAATTAGGAAGACAAACATGTCGATAAAAATGTGCAGATATTATGTTGGGGGTTTATTATATGTATGATTTTATGTGCTGGTTGATCTGGAGCTACACTGTTTAAATCATAAGTAGAACAAACAGTTGATTTTGACACTGATCTTCACTGTTTGCACTATACTCTGGTCTACACTGTTTGACTGGACACTGATCTTCAAATGTTTCCACTGGACTCTGGTCTACACTGTTTGACTGGACACTGATCTTCACTGTTTGCACTAGACTCTGGTCTACACTGTTTGCACTATATTCTAATCTATGCTGTTTACACTAGACCCATGATCTACACTGCTTGCACTGGATCCTGACCTACACTATTTGTACTGGACCCTAATCAACACTGTTTACACTAGACCCTGGTCCCTAATCAACACTGTTTACACCAGACCCTGGTCTACACTGTTTACACTAGACCCTGATCTACACTATTTGCACTAGATCCTGGTCCCTAATCAACACTGTTTACACCATACCCTGGTCTACACTGTTTACACTAGACCCTGATCTACACTATTTGCACTAGATCCTGATCTACACTGTGCACACTAGACCCTGGTTTACCATGTTTACACTAGAGCCTGGTCTACACTGTTAGCACTAGAATGTGATCTACACTATTTTGCTAGTTGGATGTTTGTTGTTTGTATGCAAATAAGGTATATATAGCTATCGGTAATAAAAGAAAAATAATGTTCACGCACACTTCAAACCGCTATGACCCAGATCTGCTGTTACAGAAAGTTATTGTTGAATATGCAACAGAATTCACAATGCATAGATAAGGTCACCTTTCTTAGGAATTACTGGTATGCATCATCTTTCAATATTATGCAATTCTTTTCCGGTATCACATACTTTATATATAGGTCTCATGGTGCAAGTCTGTGTATATTTTAAATGACAATTAAACATGCTGGCCATGCACTTCTAATGATTTTTCTGCATTAAAAAAAAAAAAAAAAAAATGAACAAAGCTTTTATGATCCATTTGGAGTGAATTGCATGAACAAATTTATGAAGAATTGACCAAAATAGTACTTTTCTGCCTTTCATATAAATCTGCATTTTATTCTCTCGCAAAAGGCATACTAAAGAACTTTGAAAACTTAAGCGTTTTTTAGACACAAAATTTTATGTTCAAGATTTTAAGACGGAACCTAAAAGAAGGCTCAAAGCTGGGATTGAACCTGCCATTTGAGTGTTGTCTAGACTTTTTATGATTAATATTTGACTTATTGAGGTTTTATAGTATTTTAAGAATATTTGTGGGCAAATAGACAGTCCTTCATTATAAAAATGTGGATTCATGATTATACCATTCAAAAACAAAGAATATAAAAGAAACTGAACTACAGATGTCTTAGAAATCTTGTTTTACATATTTTTATGGGACGTTTAATTTTTTTTTTTTTTTTTTGTTGGATAAAAATTTTCATGGATTTTGTGGTTGTTGCAAACTGTGAAATTCAAGATCCAATGTAAAATTATCCTTGTGTTGAAACAATTTAAGATCCCTTCCCTGTTCCATGAATTTAAGTACCAACAAAAAAGTGATTTTTCACAAAAAAACAAGAAAATTTATACCAGTGAAAATAAATTGATTAACAGCAGAAGCCAGTCCATAAAATTTCAATGTTGTTCACACAAATAGTAATGTGGTTTCTCTGGTCCAAGTTGATCAGAGCTGTGATATGGCAGTGCTCATACCTGGAACGCATTTAACTTTGATATCTGGTCAGCCGTTTGATGACCTTCAAGTTGTGATTGAGTGGCATCATGTAATTTGGTTAACTCAAAGTGTAACTGAGGTTTATATGTGGTTCCATGAAAGCAAGATGGCAAACACCTGATGGTCATGTTTAGTCTTAGTTTATGTACTAAAGCAAGATAGCAGTTAGGAGGTCACCATCTTTGTTCTTACTCTATCTTTTTTTGCATATGGACAAGACCATATTTCATTGACTAATTCTCAGCCAAAAATATGCCTTTTGTCAGGCACCAAAACACATTCTAGGTATGGAGTAAAGTCCAGACATATTCTGTTACATAATAGAATTAATGCACTTTTTGTTCAAGTGATTTTGTTATGCAGTTTAACACCTTCTTGGAGTACCTGTAATTAAATGTTTCGTAAAAGTTATTTTTATACCAGTTATGAAAATTAATCTTCCTTATTGTATCTTTTCCCCATATAATCATGTAACTGGAGAGGACTGTAAACACCCCAGTGACCAGGTACCCCAATAATAATGTTCTTATCTCTCAGGTTTTACATTCACAGCTTCAAAATAAGGCTGTAATAGTATTGTTTGCCATTTGTGATAGCATCATTTTAGTAGTGGCTTCATTGGAAATTTTGCAATTTCCACGTCAGTACTAATAATTAAATCTCTCTCAGTTAAGCTGTATGATTGTTTGGGAAGACGCAAGACTTTTATGGCAGATTTAAATTTGACAGATTTGAAAGTATGTTTGACGATACATGAATGTCTCAGTAAGGTAAGCCAATCACTATCATTTCATGTATATTTTTTAGGTATAAATTTTCATGGTTTTGCCAAAGAAGACATTTATATTGGTGCTTAAATTCATCAATTTAAAAAAGGGATTCTGTTCTTTCCTAGAGTTTCTTTTTGCAATTCTTTATCTTTAAATTTTAGAACTTTAACTTTTAATCAGTACCATATAGCCAGTGTTGTGCTGATGTGCCATTAAACCCTATACACACATACATATCTATTGGTTTCACTAAGGAAAACATTGTTTTTTGAGTCTTTAAATTGTGGTTTGTCAGTTTCATGTAAAACAATAAATCCTTTTCATAGTTTATATCCCTGATTTGTAGCCAAAGTTTTCTTCATGTGGAACAAAGTCCCTTGTCGCCCATAACATTTTTACACATTGAATAGAATGTCTGTGTAATCTTTGACAAAGCCCCTTCAATCAATGAAGCACTAGACAGGGATAGAGTTGTTGTAGGAAAATTTAATTGCTAGCTATTGTTCAGATAAGGTTTTGCTTCAATACGAGATATAAATTGCAGATTTATAAGCAAAACCGTCATGGGAATCTTGGTCACTGTCTACCAATCGTGCCATAAACACAGTCAAATGATTTGTATGAGAGGTAATATTATACATTTTAAGGTTTTATAAAGCATTTTGGATTGGACATATGCTGTATATACTTGTAAGTTTGGTCTAACTGCAGAAAACATACCGTCTATACTCACATATAAGCCGATACCAACTGCAAACTGCATAGACCCAGATCTGCTATCTCATAATGCGCCAGCAGATCTGGGTCTATGCAGTTTTGTAAGGATAAATCTGTAGAACAAACAACATAGATCCTGATCTGCCGGTGCATTATTTGAAGGCAGATGAGGGTCTATATTGTTTGCATTTGGACCCGGTTTATACGCAAGTATATACAGTAGACTATGATCTGAACCACTAAAGGGATCGTAATGAAACGTTAGTGATGCCTCCTGTCTCAAGGTGAAAGTCAGAGCAAGAGAAAATGTAACTTTGACCTGCATCCTTGTCTGGAGTAAAATTTTTGAACCACTGAAGACATTTTAATGAAACATTTACCAGTTATATATCATGGCTAGACAGTGTGTTACATACCATAACCATAGCCCCTGCCTCAAGGTCAAAGTCGCTGCAAGAGAAAATATAAATCCGTGACCTCTACCCATGTACGGGTATAACTTTTGAACCAGTAAAGATATTTTTAATGAAAGTTTAGACTGTTAAATTTCTTGATTTAAAATAGTTTCTCATGTATTCACAGTCATACACCATATCCTCAGTGTCAAGGTCACAACAAGGGATAATCCGGCCTGTTTCTTTATCCAGACATGACATGCTATTGTCTCAATTAATTTTATTAAACAAGGGAATGCAGCTTTAACTGCTGTATGTTTGATAATATATATTTATATTTATCATGTTTGTGGACAGGAAAGATATACCATTTGAGATGGTTGTAACTTGACTGTATGGTTTATTGAAAGAACAGTCTATTCTTACAATTCTAATCCAGATCTTCATTAAAGAGGTCATATTCTAAACCTGATGGTTGGATAGTTTTTGCAAAGGTTTTAATATTCAAACAACTTTCATTACATTGTTCCATTTTATAGCTTTGTATTGATTTATATTGATCGTATTGTCTGTCCTTTTTCACACACCATCAATTCATTAAAAAATCATTTTTCTTTTAATTTTTTTGAAATGCCTGTCGTAAGACAAAGCATAAATTAATATGATACAATGTTTTCCATCCATCCTTCCATCTGTTACCAATTTCGTTTCTGCACAATAACTCCAGTTCTCCATGATCTACAGTTACCAAACTTTGTAGATGGCTTGCACTTGGGTTAAGGGAGAACCCTATCAGTTTTGGTGTCAAAAGCTCAAAGGTCAAGGTTACTGTGACTGAAAGGAGAAAAATTGTTTCTGTGCCGTAACTCTAGTTCTCCACTATCTACAGTTACAAAACTTTGCGGATTGCGTGCACTTTTGGTAAGGAAGAACCATGTAGATTTTGGGGTCAAAAGATCAAAGATCAAGGTCATTAACTGAAAGAAGAAAAATGGTTTTCGCACAATAACATTGGTTTGACATCGCAAACCTGGAACAATCTTTGAGGATGGTTTGCTCATATGGTAAGGAAAAATCCTATTTATTTTTGGGTCAAAAGATCAAAGGTTAAGTTAAACTGCGAATGAAAGATGAAAAATTGTTTCTGCCCATTACAAGTTGTATAAGAAAAAGTGGGATGGAGTTGTCCACTCCAGCTAGTTGCTTCAGTTCTGTGATTAGATTGTATCAGTCTATGATTCGAAGGTCATGTGATATTGCTTTTGACAGATATCCCAATATCTCCAGGCAAACTTGAGCTAAGAATCTATTATTACAAAACAGACAGTCAGTCATGAACTTCAAAATTATTATCAGGTTTCTTGATGTCATCTTTACACATAGAATATTTAATATGAAACAGGCAAAGCCTAAGAGAAGTGCAGCTTGTACCAACTAACATTTTGCATGAATCAACTGTGCACTTCTCCATACAGTGGAGGAATACATGCGAACAACAACAATATTGTATGTTGTCATAAAAAATTTTTTTTATATGGACATGTGTGTTTTCTTCGCCAGTGCAAGGGAAGTGTTTTTGCATTGTGTGGAATATTAATTTTTTCAATAAATAATGAAAATATATTTTAAATCATGAATTTATATTAGGAAAAATTAGATTTTATTGTTCTGAAATTTGCAATCTCTCCTGAAGTACTCGTATGAATAGAAAACTGGAAATCAAGGTTTTTAGCTGGACCACTTGGCAGAAGATGCACATTGCTATAAGAGCTATTTCATCTAAGCAGGCACTTTGCTAAATTTATGCCTTTGACAGGGTTCCCACATAAGGGGAAATTGGAAAAAAGTCGGGAGAAATGAATTGGTTTGTTCCCAACTGGGAAAAGTCCTTTAAGTTTGCAAATATTGATCAAAGTCAGGAAAACCAATGAATTTTCAGTTGCTACTTGATCACAGAAAAAATATGTTATTGAGTTATAATTGAACTGATCGTGAGTTAAATTTATTGGGTTCTTACCAGATGTTTGGAAGGGTGCTGAACTCGAAAGTTTTGTTGAGTTACAATTGCTGTATGGATCAATTGGGTGCTTGCCCAAAACATATTTGTATAGTCAATCCAAGCACTCGGGCAGTCTGATTGGTCAAGTAGACAGGTTACTCCTTAGTCGGCTCCATATCACAAGCTTCCACTGCATGTAAAATCTGCACAGAATATTATTTAAGAAGAGATATCAGGAGTATGTATGTGTTGCTAATAGATTATAATAGAATTTAGGATCTACATGTATAATACTATATACAAGTTAAGATAAATAATAATTATAGGCTACTGCATTTGTATGGGAAAATATGAACTAGTTTTCTGAGTTATACTGCACGACGTCAGGAGTGCAGTATAGCTCAGAAAAAACGAGTTCATATTTCCCCATACAAATGCAGTAACCTTTTTATTATATACTCATTTTGCTTTTCTACCTAAGTCTGAATAAAAAAAAGAACACACTACAAGAAACAAAGTAACTGAATTTCTGCTATATTCTAAAGTAAATACACAACCGAAGTTAAACCAATACACAGTAACAGTATTCGTGAGCACATGGCACCACCCAGTGACCTTTGAACTTGGTTGAGTACCACGCGCTCAGTGATTTGTTTAAAAAAGAAATCTCATTTTGGTCTACTTAAAATTGAAATTTTTAGTCATATTGTGAATGACTGCGCCTTGGAACAACTTTCCCAGTTGATCTGGAATGGAGGGATTTTGTTTTTATGTCGATTCAGCTAAATTCTGCTCTTTTAGTTTTTAGCTGGTTCTATTACGTACGATGTAGCTAGAGGGACTGGCCTCGACAGCAAGCTAGCTTACACATGTGTTACTGTCCTGTCATTGATAGTTTGGAATCATAAGGTGGACAAAATATGAAATTCTTTTAAGTTAAATTCTCAAGAAGATGCAGCATTAAATAATTTTTTTAGGGAATATTAAATTCATTTCGTTTTGGAGTGCAGTAAATTCTCCTTTGGAATGTGATTTCTGTTGGAAATGTAGTCTAGATTGCAGTGCAATTTCGCGCCGTGGATCAGAAAGTACATTTTGAAGAAATTCAGGATGCAGAAAAGTAAGTACATTTATTGTCATTCTTCTTACCAGCTATAGATGACATATTTATATGTACTGTCATAATAAATCCAAACAATTTCTCAAAAAAAAAAAAAAAAAAAAAAAAAAACGGCAAAATTGCAAAGCGGCTGGGGTGTGAGAGCCCATTTTGTCAGCGGAAAATTAGGCTTCTTCGTTATCGTGGCTTCTTGGCTCCGAGGCACTTGCTTTTATACCAAAACCCGCCTTCTTTAGTTGTATTTTTTCGAATTTAGTGCTTGGACTGACTTGTAAAATTAGCGGTCTCTGAGAGAAACGGAATATCATTTGGTCATAAGATGCCTTTTTATGCTATTTTTTTTATAGACTCTAGAGAGCACGGTTCATAGTTTGAACCATCGGTTAAATAAGTGTTTAAATGATCAGAATAATATTTTCAATACTGCATGCCTCGCGTTTGTTGTCATAAAGCCACCACTGTACATTGTGAATATCACGTTCAGTCACTTGCTTGGTTGAAAGATTCTTTTGTGACTCAATGAATTCATCCACATCATCAGCTTTATCATCTCTACTCTCAAACAGCTTGTTTAGTTCATCCACAGACAAATCTAATAAAGCAAAAGCTCCGGTGTCTGCTACATTTGCATACATTATTTGTTTACAATAAAAAGTAGTTCCTAACACGTGATACTATTTTTAGACACACGTGTCGTGCAGTATGGAGAAATGCTGCATGATTCTGACAATGCAAAGTTAATGGAGAAAAAAATGAGTATATAATAATTACTAATATCTTTCGTATGATGCAGTGTTATACTCTTCTTAAGAGGGCCTCAAGGGAGAATAGTCCTTGACTAAATGAGTCACCATCTATAAAGAAAGTATTATTATTATTATTACAGTGAAACCCCGCTATAACGTGATATTTGGGGTCCATAAAATTCGATCGCGGAAAAAGCGGGGTCGCGTTATTGCGGGGTTTTACTATATTTTACTTTTTTCAGAGAACAACGTATACACGTCTAATGTATAGCATGAATAGGGTATCAACACCGTTTACTATCTGATATCGATCCGTCTTTGTTTTCCCACATGATAACCCTTTGATTGAGCAACAAGTTTGATACAACTGTACTTGTTCAGTGCTAAGTAACAGAGAGTGGTTATTTGACCTCCTTGTGATCTTGCCGCCCAAGCTCAGTCTCTACATAAGCACCCACATATGACAATCTTTGATCAACCACCGCATTGTCTGGTGCTTGGTTGTGTATGCAGTTAAAGAAGAAACATAAGTCGGCTATTGTTTGCGCAATAATTGTATACAGGATGAATTGAAGTCCAGCGCACGAGTTGGCGGCTTACGTTTTTTGATGTTTATTAAATCTTGAGAATCTTTTATCAACCACTACATTGTCTGATGCTCGGTTGTGTATGCAGTTAAAGAAGAAAAACATGTCGGCTATTGTTTGAGCAATGATTGTATACAGAATGAATTTAAGACAAACACAGAGAAGACTTATTGGCTTTACTCTGGGATCAGTAATAAGTAACATTTGCGAAAATGTTTATTTTGGCATAACACTTCAAGAAATTGGTGAAATTGTTAAATTTCAGAAGCCACGCCACGATCGAATTCATACATGATCTCTTCCCCAAAATGATAATAAACTTTTTATACACTATTTCTCGTACTTAAAAAAAAAAATATTTTTTTTCTGTGTACGAGAAAAATACATGTACATGTATATAAAATTTCAGGAACCACGCCACAAACGTATTATACTCGAATTCATACGCGATCTCTTCCCCAAAATGATACTGTAATATACACATTTTATACACTATTTCTCGTACTTTGCACACAAAAAAAAATGTTCATGTGCGAATGAATATATGAAATTTTGGGAGCCACGCCACAATCGCGTTATATCCGAATTCGCGTTATAGCGGGGCACGTTATAGCGGGATTTCACTGTATTATTA
This sequence comes from Margaritifera margaritifera, assembly GCA_029931535.1. Classification (NCBI taxonomy): domain Eukaryota; kingdom Metazoa; phylum Mollusca; class Bivalvia; order Unionida; family Margaritiferidae; genus Margaritifera; species Margaritifera margaritifera. The sequence goes on along the minus strand of JAQPZY010001657.1, from coordinate 4,887,920 downwards.
ATATTGGTATTGTTTCTTATGTAAAAAGTATGAAGACCAGTCTAGCATCACATTGTGCCAACATGTTGTCTGCAACATGTGATATCTATAAGTTTAAGAGATAAATAATAAAGCTTATCTTCCCCAGTACCCCATTTGATAAAGTTAACAAAAATATATAGTGATAAATCTTTGCTTTTTATTTGGTAGTTCGCACTGGGAACATGGTGTAAAACATTATGGTCAATAGTAACCTTTGCCACCACTTCCACCCCCATCTAACCTTTGTGGTCAATTTTGCTAATGGACCTTGCTAAATACATAGAAATCTACTGACTGCTTGGGTAGTTTTTGATGCAGAATCCAATGCTCTGGGCATACTTGACATTGATTGGAGTTGGATTACATTGACAGTTGATGCTAGGGAAGTAACCAGACATTAGTAGATTTAAAAAAAAAAAAATCACTTCATTTTTATTATACAAAGATATATAATGTTCTAAGGTCTTTTTGTCAAAATTTAAAACAACCCTTTTCTAAAAAAACAACTTGCTTCATACCAACATATGCAGCTAAGCAGAGTAAAGTTAGCATTTTTATTCTGTAAATTTAAATGAGTTGCATACAAATTTATATGAATTTCAGTAGTTATACTTGTTTATCGTGATACATCCTGTGATTTCGTACATGATCATATGTCTAATTCAGATGTTACGGGAGAATCTCCAAATAGAAACAGCTTTTGATTCTAAAAATGCATGTTTTTTAAACCAAAATGTTGTTCATTCCATTCAGTAAGGGCATACATGCCATAACACGATGTGTCGTGCAAAAAACACGATTTTGGACTCCCAAACCACCCGACATGGTAGTGTTTCGAAAAACATGATTTTCAGCAATCGTAGCGAGAAAAAAAAAATTCTCACAAAAAACTAAAAAAAACCCATTTTTTTTTACATCTCTTGACTAGAATGATATATGCTCGTAATCTGTGGTATGTATAAACAGTAAAACATCTTGCTCAGAGCTCATGAAAAACTGTCTTCAGGGCAGTTTATACAGCTGCTTTAGAGACCATTAAAAGGTAAGGCGGTCAGAGATAAACAGACACATTTCAGAGATATACTCAATTGGCTCACAATAGCAAGGGTGATGTGTCGTATCAAATCCTTTGAGCACTGCTGAGGGAGAGCCAATTAGGCTAATTTGCATAGGTAGAGTGCACTAAGTGGAACAACCCAATTTGTCTGAAGTTAAGTACATCAAACAGATGCGTGTTGAAAAACAAATGTTATTACACATCACTGACTGCATTGAATGAGAATATTGAAGCCATCTTTATTAAAGTTTGTGATCAGTGGCAACGCTTCTTTGAAATCGGATTTTTACTCCATATATAAAATTCAAAACATAATTATTTCAGTAGGTTGAACAACAGCACCATTCAATCTCTAATGCAATGTTGCACCTAGGATTCAAAGGTCAGGGGACACTGTCCCTCACCCTCCAGATTTGGGGGACACACAACATTTTAAATGGACAAAGGAAATTTGTAGTACATAATGCACTAGAAGTGCAACAAAAAAAAAAGAGATAATCTTATTTGCTTCGACAGTTTTGCTACCTTAACTTTCTCATATTTGCCTTGGAGATTTACATGATTGCAATAAATGATTTATCATGTGATCAAGTAACTCATGAAAACATTAACATGTTTGAATATCTGGTTAGCCTGAAATGAACTGCACCATGGAATTTTAATAATTTAAAAGTATTAAATCATTAATCAAATGACAAATTGTGTATTTGCATAAATTAGTACCTTTTTTCATTAATTCAGCTTGAGAATAAATTAAATCTTCACTGCCATAGGCTATAGCGTACTAATGGAGGGGGTGGGGCGGGCGGACAGGGCAAAATTCGGGCCTCATATTATTCTGGCTCTTTGGGCCATCGTCGTCACCTTGGGTGCCATTTACCCTTAGTACGCCACTGGCCGTAGGTGTGACTTGAACCTTGAAAATACATAACAATAGCGGCGTTCAAAGTCTTTAGCAACTCGGCTGACTACCACAAACCTTGAATGTTTTCATTGCCAAATTCATTGTTTTGAAATGGATATTCATTGCCATCTTACAGGTTTTATCACTTTTAGCGACTTTGGCCATTGCTTGCGCCCACATAGACGTGGATGCACATTCGAGGAGGAAAACAGGCATATTTGTGAACACAAATGACACTTGCATTACCGTCAAACCAACTAATGAACTATTGAAAGCAGCAAAGACTGCATATAATTAAAACTACATTCCACTATCCAATGGATTTTAAAGACAGTAACTTGGTGTATTTTTGTATTTAATGTCTGTGAGGTTGTGACCATGTTTGTGGTGATGTTATTTGATAATGCTAAGTCTACCATTTTTGTTTGTTCGTAAGTATATTAAATGCTTCAGAGAAAACAGATGGTATTTTCTTTTATTCAGATTTGAATTTCCAGTCATTTGCTATAATCTGATTTGAAAAGATAACTTATTCTCATTTGGATGACATTGCTTTTGGAGGTCACACGCACTGACCCCCCTTGGGACCTCAAAACACACATTTTGAGTCTCAAAAAACGCCAACACTGTCCGGGAATATGGCATATATGTAAGGGTCATAAGTGAACCTTGAAAAATATAAATTTCACCCAGGAAAAAAACAGGAAAAGATCAGGAAACTTTTGTTTAAAAAAGTGCAAGAACCCTTCTTTGATCAAAAGTTACATGTGCAGCAGTCTAGAAGGTCTATTATGACATAATGTCCCTGATTCTTTACTGTTAACAAACAGATAACCAGTCCAATCTTATTAGGCTTGAAATGTTTTATTTCCAAGTATAGAATGTCAGCAAGGAAGAGGGGGAAAATATGTTACGTGTCTGAGAAGGAAATTGGTTTTGTTGTTAGTGTGACCATGGTCTGAATGACTTAGATCAAAGATGTGCAAATGGAATTAAAACATTAATAATTCTTGCTCAGTATATTTCCCTACTAACAGAGGAGGGACTTGATTAAGAAATTCTTAAAGAAATTAAAAGTCAAGTCAGAGAAATCAAATCACTTTCTGGCATGAAAAATGCAATGATTATTTTATGAAATACCTGCAATTATAAATTATCAAATCACACAAATCAAAAATTGTTGTTATCAAATCAACTTAATCTAAAGCCAGGTCAGTATTAGTAGGAATCGCTTGGATTTTCTTTCTCCCTAACTTTGTGTAGTAAACTGGAACTTTGAAGGTTGTAAAAATGTAAAATTGTAGAGAGAATTATTATGTAAGAAAACCATGCTACAAGTTTCACAGAGTTCTGCTGGATGCCTGCCAGTTTAGTTTGCCACAATTCTTTTTACTTAAATGTGTGCAAGAAAACTTATTTGCATTGGGGGAAAAACCGCTGCACAAGTTTGAGGCAAATATTTGCCACAAGGTTGTGCCAATTTTACTGAAGGCTTGCATGTTTTTAACGAAAGGTTAGTATTTCACAGTTTTGTAATCACATTAACTTGGACAAAAAAGATTGTAATTCAGATAATTATAATAATGCCTGAAAATCAGTTTTGCATTATTATTATTATTATTATTATTGTTCCCTTGATATACTTGCTGTTTCAATTCTTTGATTTGAAAATTACGCATATGATAAAATCAATGTTGAATGTTTCTGTTATTTCATACCTGAAGTCATTGAAATAATGTGAAATGCTGGAGAGAATGTAGTGATTACTGCATTTATCCATGTTCAGGGTTGGACAGAATATATAAAAGAGAAAGCTGACTGGAAAATTGAACTTGCCTTTGGGAGATTTGAGCTTTCCCATAAAATAAGACTATAATATTGCGATGAAAGTTAAAAAATAAGGTCAAATAAAATATTGAATGTTTTCTTGAAATTGTGTTATATTTATTTGTCAAATAAATAGCGTATTTTGTTTTCTTTCAATCTTTTTTGCACATTAAAAACTTGTGCCAATAAAATTATCAATAAAGATATATCTCATGGTACATGTAGAGAGAAAAAAAAAAGAAGGGTTTCAATTGATAGCTAGAGAATAGAAAGTTGACAAATCCTGCATACTTAAAAATATTATGATTTAAATGTAACTGATAACAAGTTACATTATAAATATTTATTCCTTTTTTGTCAAAACTTGCTTCAGATAGTAAGCAGTCACATTATCATTTCTGCATGAGAAAATGTGAGACTGACCTTGACATCAACTACAAGATGGAGGTGACAAGCTTTGAAAATGTATTGTGAAATAAAAGATCAAAATATGAATGAAATTGTGGTCATTTATGTAACAGCAGCATGCATTACATATCAATGCTAAATAAAGGTGCTGATATATGTATTGTGACATTGTGACAAGTTCGCAGAGTATAAAACTTGCAGAACATGAAGCATTATGAACTGAACACGACCTCTCTCTCTCTCTCTCTCTCTCTCTATCTCTCTCTCTCTCTCTCTCTATCTCTCTCTCTCTCTCTCTCTCTCTCGGACTTGCAAACTTGAACTTTTCCTGTTTGTCAGACAAGTGGATTTGTCAAGCCCTGATCTTCTGTATAAAACGAACTCCTCAAACTGCAAACAGTATGCACCCTGATCTGCCATCGCATCAAGGGATGGTAGATCTCAATGGGCCTACACTATTATAGTAGCAGTTGATCAGTTATCTAGTTTTTAATAGCATTGTTGTCTAAGGACACCACAACTTATAAAAATTATACAACATATACATGTAATTGTAGAAGGCCTCATGGAAGATTAGTCAGTTGACCAAATGAGCTTCTTCTTTAAATATAGTCATTGTCATTATTATTATTATTATTATTATTATTATTATTATTATTATTATTATTATTAAGTTTAAAGACAAATCACATGTTTATGTGCATTCTGATAATACAACATAAATGATGTCATACTTCATATGGCATGATGTCATATGTACCTGTTGTAGGTCTTTCTAGCATAGTATCATCCCCTAAGGCAAGCAAAATGCAAAATTTTCATGGTTTTTTTTATAAACAAAAAGAAATGCATAGTGGCATTAAAATTAGGCAGGCCTAGTGGCATTAAAATTAGGCAGGCCTAGTGGCATTAAAATTAGGCAGGCATAGTGGCATTAAAATTAGGCATGCATAGTGGCATTAAAATTAGGCAGGCCTAGTGGCATTAAAATTAGGCAGGCCTAGTGGCATTAAAATTAGGCAGGCCTAGTGGCATTAAAATTAGGCAGGCCTAGTGGCATTAAAATTAGGCAGGCATAGTGGCATTAAAATTAGGCATGCATAGTGGCATTAAAATTAGGCATGCATAGTGGCATTAAAATTAGGCAGGCCTAGTGGCATTAAAATTAGGCATGCATAGGAATTAATACCTTTTATATCATTGGGAACTTTTATTGAACACACAATTCTTGTGAAAAAAGGTATCTGTCGATTTCATTGTTCTCGCATGGTTGTACAAAATAACGAACAATGAAATGTGAAAAGTTTTTTAAAAAATGAAACCTATTGTATCTACAATTTTAAAGGCTAAAAATCGAGGTAAACGGCTTGCTGCTGTGTAAATGGAATGTAAAAACAAGTCATTTCATTCGCTGTGCAAAACAGAAGAGAAAATTGTAGATACTTCTACTACTTTTGTTGGCTTCAATTTGTTACAGTTCAGGTTAGTAATAAAAGATTTATTACATGCACCTGGTGATGCAGAGTAAAATGAAAAAAGCAAACAAAAACTTAATGATTCGTTAAAAGTCATCAGTTATTGATCAGCACAGTTAAGAAGAAACATATAATTGTATTATACCAACATAAATTGATCATGAATGCTTGAATTTGAAATATATACCATTTGCAAACTTACATATGATCTAGGTGGGAATAGTCTGAATTAATAACAAAAGAATGACTTTACATTTCCAATGAAGGAAAATATTACTTTCATGCATCATTTGCGGTCACATACATTTTGCACACTGTGTACAAATAGTCTATTTGTTTGATAAAAATAATTGCTCATTAAATGTTGGACATCAAGCCGAGTGTTAACTTCATAGTTTGGATTTGATGTTAAAGAATGAGGGCAGATATTACTCTACAACCCACAATTGACAGTCATTTACCATATTTTGCTGCAGTGCATCTCTGTAAGATCAGTGACATACCAATTTGCTCTGATTATTTTTGCAATTAGGTGTTATCAAATTTTACTGAGATTTTTGTGGAAAATTCCCATTCAAATATTTTATGGCATCTCTGTTCAAGTCCAAGTCTGCATAAGTGAGGTAATTTGGATATATTTTCTTTTATAAAATGACGATAACTATCACAGTTGTCTTTTTAAATAAAAAAAATATTCAACATGGTTTGCTAATACAGTCTGGAAAAAGTATTCTGTACTGTTGGCTGTCTATAGTCAAATTGGTATTCAAAAGGGTAATGAAAGGGCAGATAAAGCAGCCAAAGCTGCTATGTAGTCGCCCATTTCTGAATGGAAGATTCCATATACTGACTTCAAATATTATATAAATCAGCATTTTCTGTATACTTGGCAAAGTATGTGGAATGAAAAATCCACAAACAAGCTTCAGACATGAACTATCATTGGAGAGTGGCATCCCTCATGGAACAAATTACAGAGATAAGGTGGTTTTGTGCTGCTCACATACACACCTCTCATAGAGCACAGCATAAGTGAGGACGCGAGTTACCAAGGGACCTCTGAAAAATTAAGATGGACATCAGCAGTGAGAAGAGAGATGGGGGGGGGGGCAAGTTAAATGGTTGAATACTCATTTTATAATTGCACTGGGAATAATTGTCAATAAAAAAAATTAGCTTTTCTTATGAAGTTGTTTGCTTTTCTTTCTAAACTACCTTTATTTTCAAGATAACCAATCTCTGAAAGATCATTAAACGCATTACTCCGAAAGGTTTCAACACACATCACACATGTACCTGTGAAAACATTGTGTTTAACATCAATGCTTTTTGCATTTGAATGTGGATACAGTCTAGTGTTATGGCTGATTTATAACAAAACAAGATTTTTTCTTCAGAAAAGATGGACAGTTACTTAGAGAATCAACGATGTTAAAACTCACTTTTTTATTGTTCTATTAGTAAAATATTGATGTTTTGATTTCATTGCCAGTAATAGCAAAATTTCTGCTCATCCGTGAGCAAACATCCGAGTGCCAATGCAGAAATTTTAAGTTCAATATACTCGCTTCTCCATAATTAACCCTATCTGTGAAACTAAGCTTTCCATGCACAGAGTACACTTTTTGCTTGGTTCCTTTGCTATGCTTGATTACATTTGCAAATGAGTAGGATAAACTATTGATTAATGTTAAATACTTTAATTATGTTTTTTTCATAATAATATTTAAAACATGGTTTGATTGGTCAATTGAAATGAGTTTGACCTGACACAAGACCATGGCCACTAGCTCTTACACAGGTGGTATTTGCATGCCTTTGAAATTGTTTTATTTAATCTCCTTTACTCGATTTGATAGAAAAGATGTAATTAATGTGATAATACATAGCAGGTCTACTTTTAATTGATTGTAACAACGCAACAAACACTTCTGTAAGTCTTGAGTTAAAAACACAGTCAATACTTAATTAAGTTCTCATGGAAACATTCACGGGCATCAAATTTATGATTATTGGACTGAAACCGAATTAAAAGATAAAACTGAAACACAAATTTTACTTGACAAGGATTTATGTTTACACAGGTTTCTATCACCATTATTTATTTATTTATTCATTTATTCATTCATTAATGCAACAGTGTATTGAATATGAATTATGTATTGTATTGACTATGTGCTCTTTTGCATACGTCAAATCAACAAAGTTCTGTTCTGTTTTGTTCTGTATTTCCTTTGTTAAAGTATTGCCACCAGTAGCAATACTAACATTTTAATTGATCAATATTTCATCATATATTGTTATTTACAGTGTACTTAGAATTTCTTTAAAGAAAATATAACAAAATATATGATTTCTTATTGAAAGTGGTGAATTTCATGATGTTGAGTCAAATTTCCTCGTACTAACTGCTGTTTTCAATGCTAAAATGAGTAATATATCCAGGTTTAATTCACCAATTTTGATTGCAGTTTTATTGACATTCCGCAAATAGGGGCCTATTTTGGGGGGTATTTTTTATAAGAAAAAATGGAATCGACACCTACCTTCGCATGATAAACAGTTTCGCGAGTTATCTGGGTGTGCTAAAATGAGGAGTGGTGTATATATGAAACACATACCTGACTCATGCATACATCCTGAAGGGTGAACCTCGACCAAAGTGCCTACCTTGCCAGTGTCTAGTGACAGTGAAACACATTTTTGTCATGTGTATCAACTTAATTCCTGTGAAACCGAAGTTTATTGATGTGAACTCAGTTAAGATGCTTCAAGATGATGCATCACCAGGGAAAATCTGGGACTTTTTAAACGAATGCCTTTGGTATAATAAATTTTAACCGTATATTTTACGATTTTTATATTGTTGACTTTTATGTTTTATATACCTTTTAAAGAATTTTAATATTTTTACCCTTCGTCTTCTATCTTCTAGGATTGCATATTTAAATTTATTTGGAAAGGTCTGTCTTTCTAATGTGTTTTGCAATTTGTATCTGTACATTATTAGAACTGAACTTTGAATCGGCACTATGTAGCCTGCAATGTACTGTTAAACCCTATACATACATGCATACAGCATTTTATACAGTGAACACAAACAGTCCAAATGCACCCATATCTACTTATAGATGTTTGCTTCATGTATCTATTACCTTTTAAAATCAACCCTGTGCACATCATAGATGGCACCACTGCATCTTAAAAAGGAGAGAGTTAGATACAAAATTTGTTTATGGCAGATCAATGTCTTTGCTGCTCGAAGTTGAGTGCACATTAAACTCGATCCAGTACAGAATGTGGATGACATGGTGATTTATTTTACATAGATGAACTGCTGATACGGGTGTAATGGCTGCAATATGCATTAGATAGATGCCTGAAATGGTGATATTGTTCATAGAACAGAATTATTCCAACCCTAGTATAGTCTGCAGGTAAGATCTAAAAATGTTTGCAAAATGTTTTGAATGTTCAACAGGGAAATATCATTCAGTTACCTTGTCAAATGTGCACAAGCCTACCCAGTCAAGAAGATAAAATATGACAGAATACTGTGAATTCAGCTATCATTCGTAGAGTACCAATATTAATGAATTTCATGATTGGTAGAAAACATTTGTTTAAGGACCCAATAAGCAATGTGCCTGATGTAGAAACAATAATATCCCTTTCCAAATAGACAGGTACTGACATTGATGTCATTTTTTGCAAAGCCATGACAATTGATAACCTCTAAAATAAATGAATTCACGCTAAGTGGCGAGAAGTTACATTATGAGTGATTTCCTAGGCATTGTGATTTGTTTCGATAAAAATTCCCAAAGAAAGTGACAAGGAAAATGTTATAATGCTGCCATGATGATGGCAAAAGTTGTATGAGCTATGTGTGCTGGTAATTACCATCCTACGATACCATTTTTAGGGTGGTACAACACTCCCTCATTATAACACTGCCTTATAGTGAGACTGTCTTATAATAAAGTACATTATACATATTATTTTACTACTGCATAATAAAATGGATTCCATGATTATATCACATTATAACAGGAAAAGTGTTATAATGAAAGGCATTATAGTGAGGGAATGCTGTATAGAGTTAAATTTTAACGCTTAAAATGAGTAAAGCTTTACATATCTGATATCGTATTGTCCTATTTAAATATTTCTGTCAGATAAATTAGTATGTCCTAAATTAGCTACTTTAATTTTGGAATCAAGGTTTTTTAGATTAGATTCAGGAGACCATGATTGACAGGTTCCAAAAATTTATTTTTGGAGGCATCTGTAATGGACAATGAAATCAATATAAGTTTTCATAGAAGTCGATCACATGTGCATGGTCAATTTAATTGCTGAATAGCAGATGCGCAGTTTGACTGATTTTGCATGTGCATGTATGCATTGCATACATGTAGGTTAGAAGGTCAAATAGGTCAACTGACTTACCTGTAAAGCATGTAACAACAGGTCAAAGTCAAAACAGAATGGACTGTTCTACTGTCCTGTTGACCTTCACACCAAGATGTACCTAACTAACCTCAAAAATAGCTATAATTTATGCAGATGTGCAAAAAAATGAAATGAACATCTGCAGTTATATAAAGTAAATACGAGTGTATGGGAATAATAATTAAATACAAGCATAGTCTTTATGTCACACACACAATCTTCCCGTCACACAGTCTTTCTGTCGCATAGTCTTCCTGTCACACAATTTTTTGTCACATTGGTAAAATAAGTCTCATTTTTATTATGCCTGCTCTGCAATAGCACAAAGTTACATGTAGTGCTTTGCTGCTTACCTTCCATACATCTCTGTTTGTCCTGAATCCATTTTAACGAAATAGCACAAAAACTATTGGACTTAGAACCATACAGTTTTATACACTTTATTATGGTTGTGAGTAGATGACCTGATCTGATTTTCAGGCCAATTTACAAAAAATTTTTTTTATTTTTTTTCATTTTTTTTTAATACATTTGTTAACTTTTTGGACTTGGATTGCTTTTTTTTTTTTTTTTTTTAAAAAGAAAAGAAAAAAACTTTGTAAGCACAGTAAAAAAAAAAATACTTGAGATAAGCAAATGAAATGTTGTGGCTTATTTGTATTCACATGTAGATGATGATTATCATGTCATTGCAGCAAATTTTTCAATATTTTACACATTTTTGAATTGTTAGGACTTGGACTTTTTTGACAAAAACTTTGTTAGTACAATCAAAGACCACTTGAGGTAGAGAAATGAAATTTGATCGGCATATTTGTATTATTAATAATAATAATAATAATAATTTATTTATATAGGTGAGTCCTTTAATCAAGGACTATTTGCCCTTGAGGCCCTCTTAAGAAAAGTATAACAATTTGCATCATACGAAAGATAATAGTAATTACTATTTATTTTAACATTTCTTTAGTATTATAGATGCTAAATTCTGTTATAATCTATTAGTAACACATACATACTCATGATTAAATACTGTAATATTTTCTGCAGTTTTTACATGCAGCACAGCAGAAGCTTGTTCAACAGAACTGTACCAGAGTACTGGAAGCTTTTCTTAACTTGCTCTGTTCTTTGTTTTGGTGGATGAAGGTTTCCATGTGATGTTGATCTCAACTGGTAATGTGTTGAATAAGACCTGAATAAATCCTGAAGATACTCTGGTGCAGCTCCATGTAGACATTTACATACAAGAATTGCCTTGTGGAGATCAATCCTTTCTTATATTATAAACCATTTTAGTTCTGTAAACAACGTTTTTGATGAATAATCAATAGATGCATCTAAAATAGTGTGTGCTTCCCTTTTCTGAAGTTAATAAATCCTGTCAAGCTGTGATTAGCCACATTTTGGTATTCATATGCAGATGACCTGACTATGCTGAGATTTGGCACAGTTTGGTATTCATATGCAGATGGCACAGTTTGGTATTCATATGACCTCACTATAGATTTTCAGGTAACTACAGCCATTTTTTATGTGTTAGCACAATTTAGCAAAAATCATGTGAGGTAGACAAATGAAATTTGGTATACAGTTGTATGCATAAATAGATGACCTGATTAGATTTTCATGCCATTATAGCATTTTTTCCAATAACTGTGCAGTTTTTAATTTTTTTGGACTTGGACTTTTCAGGTCTGCCGCGGGAGCATACATGCTTTACAAACACAATTTAAGTTGTGTTTATCTTTGTCATTCTGTCATTCAGTGTCTAGTTCTGTGACTACTACATACTGAATGGGGGCCCTGGGTGGCTGAGTGGTCTAAGGCGCTCGCCTTTACAGACCAATGACATCTCATCTCTGTCCGCGTGGATTCGAGTCTCGGGCTCGGCCAACGTGGGTATGTGAGAAAGCTTGCCAGTAGCTTCCCGTGGGTCGGTGGTTCTTCCTGGGGTTTTCTCGGGTTCTTCCTCCACCAAATATACTGGCTGCCATGTATAGCCTATCATGTGCTGAAAAATGGCATTAAACCCATAACAACCAACCAAACAACATACTTCATGAAAGGCCTTAGCAATTTTATGACTTGGTTTTATGTTTTATACCTTAACTTCAGGTAATAATTTTCACATTATTACTCAAAAGTTTATTAATTTAATAATGAAAGTAATTTAAAATGTATTGCAAACTGAAATTGTAGTCTTTCCTGGATATATTTCTATTCTAGGGTCTGAATTTAAGGATATCATTAGTGTATTGAGGATTTAAAAATCATTAAAATACTGCTGAACTTGATTAATGACCTTTGTATGAACAACTAATAGTCAGTTACAATAGTCAGTCTGATTCATAATCTTATTGCACACCCAAATTAAATTTATTATGTAATTGTACTGTCATGTGCTCAAGGCACTGTCTCATATAACCAACTGTAAAACACAACTATTTCTTATGTAATTGTACTGTCATGTGCTAAGGGCAGTCTCATGCAACCAACTGTAAAACACAAACAACTATTTGGTATGTAATTGTATTGTCATGTGCTAAGGGAACTGTCTCATGCAACCAACTGTAAAACATAACTATTTGTTATGTAATTGTACTTTCATGTGCTAAGGGCAGTCTCATGCAACCAACTGTTAAACACAAACAACTATTCGTTATGTAATTGTACTGTCATGTGCTCAAGGCACTGTCCACTGTTTCATGTATCCTAGCTCTAAAACACAAAACAACTACTTATTATGTAATTGTACTGTCATGTGCTAACGGCACTGTGTCATGTAAGCAACTGTAAAACACAAACAACTATTTGTTATGTAATTGTTCAGTCATGTACTCAAGGCAGTGTCTCGTGTAACCAACTGTAAAACACAAATAACTGCTTTTTTCATTTCTAAATGTGTTCCTGGATTGCATAGTATGGTTAACCATGACAGCCAAGACAAACCCATGTGTTGGTATCTCCAACCAAAGTTACCTGAGCTGACTCATAAAAGTCTTGCATGGTTACAGTACCTACAAAATTGGTCAAAATTATTTGAACTTGTATATGAGATGTTAAATGAAATTGGAAGATGGTTGTTAGGTAATAAATTGTATTACAATTAACAATCAATTTATGGAATGTAATATTTAATATTACAGAAGCAGCAAGAGGTAGCTGAGATGACTGGGGGATACATGTCTGATTTGATGACAGTGACAAGCACAGACAGCGAGGATGAGGATGAAGAAAACAGTGACAGAGGGAACTGGCGACGGAAAGTGGAATTCATTCTGTCATGTCTGGGATATGTGGTAGGACTGGGGAATATATGGAGATTTCCATTCCTGGTCTACAGAAATGGTGGAGGTAAAGTGTTCTTAGGTTACCTGCTTTTGCAACAATGAAACTAAAAGGTTTACTGATATTTTAATATGTGTCATATTTCTACTGTTATTTATGAAATCGTCTTTCTTTCAGTTGTCCTTAAATTAAATGGTCTTCAAGGTCCAAAGCTGGTCCCATAATCCCAAAACACTTTGAGCAAAACATTTTACTCATATAAATTTTTTTTAAAGTTTCTAATTGTAATTATAAATAATGTCACTTAAAGTGATACATGTACTAGAATTGCAGAAATATCAGAATTATCAAAACTTTAACATATCTTTATACTTGAGGAATTTCACCAAAATTTTAAAAAATGTGTAGATTTTAAATTTAGGTTTTCTAAGCACAAATTCTTATTTTGTGCTTGAACACTAAGGGAACTGATGTTCATGTGTTTATTGGGATATAGAAGCTTAATTTTTAGTGAGGCTTGGATGTTTAAGCAAGGAAACTATTAGTTTAACTAAAGTTATACCTGATATGGCTTTATTATGATCACTATGTGTATCTGATCATCAGTTCTATTGAAATATACCTGATATGGCTTTATTATGATCACTATGTGTATCTGATCATCAGTTCTATTGAAATATACCTGATATGGCTTTATTATGATCACTATGTGTATCTGATCATCAGTTCTATTGAAATATACCTGATATGGCTTTATTATGATCACTATGTGTATCTGATCATCAGTTCTATTGAAATATACCTGATATGGCTTTATTATGATCACTATGTGTATCTGATCATCAGTTCTATTGAAATATATCTGATATGGCTTTATTATGATCACTATGTGTATCTGATCATCAGTTCTATTGAAATATACCTGATATGGCTTTATTATGATCACTATGTGTATCTGATCATCAGTTCTATTGAAATATACTTGATATGGCTTTATTATGATCACTATGTGTATCTGATCATCAGTTCTATTGAAATATACCTGATATGGCTTTATTATGATCACTATGTGTATCTGATCATCAGTTCTATTTAAATATACCTGATATGGCTTTATTATGATCACTATGTGTATCTGATCATCAGTTCTATTGAAATATACCTGATATGGCTGTACAATGATCTTGATTATCTTGTAAAAACAAAGGCTGTGACCTCACTGGAAAACAACATTCTAGTCTGTGCAATCAGCACACCCCAATGTCTTTTCTTTTCGCTTTTTGACATGATGGCTCAGGAAATAAAAGTGAGAATGGACTTTGTCTGTGGTGAGATGATGATGCATATAATTTTACTGGCATTGACCCCAACAGGCACTACAGGTGCAGAGGTTTCAACAGATTTTACCCAGAAATAACCCCAAACAATAAATGTGGTCAGATGGATGCAACTCATTGCTGGTGGTTGGGAGAATGCAGATGGCTCAGAATGCAGACAAAAATTTTATTTAAAAAACTTAATTTTAAAAAAATAAAATTGGACAGGTAAGTTCACGCATGCCTAAATATGTACATGTCTTGAGGCGTGGCAGTGGTCAGTATCTGCCAATTGGATTTTACAAAGATTTATAAGATTGAATTGGACAAACTTGAAACCAAAACAGAATACCATCAAATTTTAGGAGGAACAAAAGATTAAATTTACGTAGATGAAATGTTATGGAAAGGCACTAGAGTACCTTCTTCATATAATAAAGGAGACTTTATTTTAAATCCATTCATTATTACCAAAACCTAATGGTAGATTCAGACCGGTCATAAATTAAAAGACTTTAAATGACTTTGTGACTTGTGTACATTTTAAACAAGACGGTTTTTAAGTTGGTCTGGAACTAAATGACAGGAATATGATTTTTGTCACATCCATTGATCTAAGAGGCATATTTCAGTGTTACAGTACATGAACATTTTCAAAATATGTATACAAATATAAAATGTCAGTGGAATGTAATACTGTAATACAATATAAATTTTCTTGTTTAACATTTTGGTTTCGAGTTCACAGAAGGTCATTACCAAAATGTTTGAAGCACTGTATTTATGGTTCATACAATAGGGTATTTGTTGTTCCTACTACCTTGATAACATCATCAACATGAACATATTCTCCAATTTATGCTGAAAAGATACAAATTTTATGCTGGAAAAAGTTATATTAGGTTTTATGTTTACGTACAAGAGGTCTCACTTTATTCTGGCTCAGAAATATCTCATCAGATGTCTCATTCATTCAGTACAATTCAAAGCCTTTCCTTACAGATGAAACAGTTTTTAAAAAAAAAAGACAAAAAAGATAACGATATATATACATATACATGCATATATACATGCCAATCAGATATCCATCAAGACATTCCTTTCTTCCAGACAGCATCTATTGTTGGTTTACTAGAAGGATTATTGGAATCGCTGGTTGTATTACTGTGGAATCCATTTCAAACTTATCCAAAGGGAAGAGTAAATTTCTAAAGTGCAGTAAACAACATGTCTTTTGAACAGGGGTAATTACATTTGCTTACTGTAGCAAATGCTAGAACACGGATACTTACATATTTGCTTACCCTAACAAATACTAAAGCAGAGATAATTACTTTTGCTTATACCCAAGCAAATACTCAAAAATGGGGTAATTACCTCTGTTTATACTAGCAAATGCTAGAATAGATAATTGCATAATTGCTTGTCCAGGCAAATTCTAGAACAGGGATAATTACATTTGCTTACCCTAGTAATGCTAGAACAGGGATAATTACTTCTTTGTTCACCCTAGCAAATACTAGAGACGAGATAATTACTTTTGCTTATTTGAGCAAAAGCTATATCAGGGGATATATATAATTACATAGTTGCTTTCCCTAGCATACTTGCCATATTCCTAGACAGTGTTGCTGATCACAAACTTTAGTAAAGATGGCTTCAACAATCTCATTCAATGCAGTCAGTGTTGTGTAATAACATTTGTTTTTCAACATGCGTCTGTTTGATGTACTTAACTTCAGACTAATTGGGTTGTTCCACTTAGTGTACTCTACCTATGCAAATTAGCCTAATGGGCTCTCCCTCAGCAGTGCGCAAAAGGATTTGACATGACACATCACCTTTGCTATTGTGAGCCAATTCAGTAAATCTCTGAAAGTTGTCTGTTTATCTCTGACCGCCTTACCTTTTAATTGTCTCTAAAACAGCTGTATAAACTGCCCCGAGGATAGTTTTACATGAGCTCTGAGCAAGACTTTTTACTGTTTATACATACCACAGATTACGGGCATATATCATTGTGGTAAAGAAGTTTACATTTTTTTTTGCTGTTTTTTTTGTTGTGGGAAAATTATTTTTTCGCTAAGATTGCTGAAATTCATATTCTGTGTTAATTGAGAGTTATTAAATTGTTTTAAGATGAAATATAACTCCCCATCCACCATGCCCCAATAATTGATTAATAATTAGTTGTTTTATGCAATGAGTGTTGCTGTTATCCATCTATAAATTCACAGATCCTTTCCAATTCATATTTAGCACAATTTTTGTCAAGCATGCCATGGCAGAAGCTCAACATAGCAATCACTTTGATGTCTGTGCATGTCTTTATATCCATATATTTGACTTTATGTCCATACATATGTCCTTATGTCCACACATGTCTTTATCTCTATACATCTGTTCTTATGTCCATACATCTATCCTTATTCCCATGCATGTCTTTATCTCTATACATCTGTTCTTATGTCCATACATCTGTCCTTATGTCCACACATGTCTTAATCTCTATACATCTGTTCTTATGTCCATACATCTGTCCTTATTCCCATGCATGTCTTTATGTCTATACATCTGTTCTTATGTCCATACATCTGTCCTTATGTCCATCTCTACATTTGTCCACACCCTAGATTAATCGCAGTGTTAAAGAATTTTATGTGGTCACTTTTTCAAGCACAGTCAGCTACAGAGTCAATTACTTAGCATATAGATACATCTTGATGTGTACAACACCAATTTACCAAAAATCTCAGGGGTGGGCTAAGTGCAGATCTGACATCTGATATAGCGGCCACAGCAGTCATCTTGAAAATCTCCATTGATTTGGGGTTGGGGTTATCATTAGGTTTTGGACTTCTCTACCATATTTATATGCATTTATGCATATGCCTATGGTAGCTATACCACTGACAGATTTAAGTGATTTGACGGTATTGCAATGTTATGAACTTGCACCACGTTTTTCTTTTCCGATGTATTTCTACCTGGGAAGATCAAGCTGTTGCCAAGGAACTCTTACATTTCCTTTTTTTTTACTGAAAGTTTTTTTTCATTTTTTCTTTTGGATATATTACTCTCTACAATTTAATTCCAGTGGTAGGAACCGAATAAATTTTTGTACTGTCATCCATGCCCAGCTTCTACTTTCTACAGCTGTCTATTTTCAGTTTGGCATCTCTTCTGCATAATCAAATATTCCGTTCATAATCAAAATGAAAATATTAACAGATGCAGGATCTATTTTAGAAATTAAAAGTTTGGAGTCAAATCTATCCACCATTTAAAAAAGGTTTGTTTCTAATTTTTGTTAAATTAAGATAGTGCCCGTAAGGCCTGGTATTCATTCATTTATTTATTTTGTGACTGTGTATGCTCCCAAGTACATGTAATTGGCATGTATTCACAATGCTTGCATCATTTTATGGTACTGATCAACAATAATATAAAATTCATAAAATAATAAAAATGGAAATGGAATGTTCTGGTATGTTCTTGAAACATCCCTTACATTCAATGAGCCAGTCCATGGTGACCACCTACTTTCCCTCATGGTAAATGGAATGTTCCAATATACACTGTAAAACACCCCTGATGTTAAATGAGACAGTCCAGCATGACTATCTGCCTTCCCTCATTGTAAATGGAATGTTCTGATATTGAATATATAACACCCCTTATGTTAAATGGGACAGTCCAGTACAACCACCTACTTTCCCTTCATGATAAATGGAATGTTCTGATATGCACAGCAAATACTGCTGATGTTAAATGAACCAGTCCAAGATGACCACCTGCTTTATTTCCTGGTAAATAGAATTTCGGTTATTCAGTGCCAAACTTTTCTGATGTTAAATGAGACAGTCCAACATATTCCTCATTGTATGTTTTAATATGTACGACCCAACTTACTTGATGCTAAATAAGACATTCTAAAATGATGCATATGATCTACTTCAAGGTACAGTTAAAAATGAAAATAAAACCTGCAAGAGAGGAAACTTTTGTATAAAGATAACATGTCGATACAGAAAAAGATGTTGAATACCTAATGAAAACTTCACAGTCATGTTCATTCTTTTTGCTGAGGACTGTCTAATATAGAAATCAAAGTATCCATGATACTAATATATCTATCCAAGGATGCTGTTGGTTCTTTAATGGCACTTTCAGCACGTTATTGGCTGTATTATGCCAAGGCAATGGGAGTTAAGTGCCAAGGCAGCAAATCCCAGGCTGGCATTGGCTGGTATCAAAACCTGCAACCCTTGGATTAGGAGTCAGATGCTCTACTGCACTTTCATTCAGATAGGGTTACTAAAAACAAGAGTTCCTCAAAGGGACTGATGCATGACTGTCCCAAAAATATTTAGGAATTAAAGATAAGACCATTTCTTCTCTTTAACTGCTGAAACTCTTTCTGATATTCTTGAGTGATAAGATTTTCAAATTGGCCTCTGTGACGGCCATATTGAATACAAGATTGGCACCATTTTCATTTAGGACAAACTACACACCATTCTAAGACTTTTAGTGAAAACCGCATGTTGATATGAAAATCCAGTTGGGAGAATTAGTGACAAGATTTACAATGTGTTCATTGCGGCAGCCATTTTTGAGGTCAGATCGGCACCATTTGCATTCAGGACAAACTAGACATCATAATTAGTCTTTAGTGAAAACCCCACATTGATGTGACTTTCCATTTAGGAGGAGTAGCAATAAAATGATTTTTAAGATTGCTGCCATGGAGGCCATACTGGATGGCAGATCAGAACCATTTTCATTTAGTACCAACTAGACATAATAAGAAGTCTTCTGGTGAAAACCCAATGTCGATATGACTTTCCATAATATAAGGAGTAGCACTAAGATTTTCAAGATAGTCACTATGACTTATTTTATGGATGTCCGAGCAAAACCATTTTTGTGTAGGACCAACCAGGCATCATGCAAAGTCTACTGGTGAATACCCCATGTTAATATTACTTTCAGTTCAGGAGGAGTAGCGATAACAAGATTTTTAAGATAGCTGCCATAGAGGCTATACAGGGCTCAGGAAAAACTTTCCCAAGCACATGTCCCCGGGACAAGTGAGTTGCAAGAGTTACTCATCCCTGTCCTCATTATACTCAATACAGTAGACTTGTCCACTACACTGCTTACATTGTTAATAAAGAATCACATGCAAGCTTGATACTAAAATGGGTAAAACCATGAAAATGTTATATTATATAATACATGGTTCCTTAGATAAACATATAATAAGAGAGAATATTTGTAACTCGAGAAATTGCAGCTGCACACATAGCCTTTGATTTCTTAATGTTATTCGCATTTACAGTGAAACCTTTCAGTAATCTAGGCATCATAATTGTCCTTTTCAATGAGATATCACACATCTTTGCGAGATCGATATGGGAGAAGTTAAGAGACAGAATGTCACAATTTATGATTTTCATCTGGTCAGACATTGTCATGCTTGTCCCAGATCACCAGTATTTTCAAGACTGTGTAGCTTTATTAATACATTGTCATGCCAAAGTAAAGATGCCAGGAGATATTTATGTAAGTATGTAATAACTTTTCACATAAAAATGTCAGTAACTTGCATTTGAAACAAGAATTCCAACTGTCTCAATTTCCACCAACTTTCATACTAAGGACGCAAGGGACAGCTTTTATGTACAAATTTGATGCTGCATCAACCTGCTTAATATAAAACTTCATAAAATAATAAAATACACCAGTAAGGTCAAAAAGGTCCATATTTTTGGATAGCTATAATAAAACGAAGAATATCATTCACTTGACCTGACAAGTCCATGGAAGCTCATAGAAAAAGAAGTTTATGCACCCCAGCCCCAAATTCATACATGCATTTTTCACGTCCAAAGGTCATTTTTGACACAAAGTGATGCTCACAGTGCAAATATAAGACTTTTCCCTTAGTTAAAATTTTGAAAAACATTGTGTACTAAACAGCTCGATGCAATTCAAAATAGTTGCCATCCAGGCCATTTTTGAGATTTTCATCTTGCCTTGAAACCAGGTGTCTATTGCTATGAGCGGCTAGCTCTTCTTCCAAGCCAACTATTAGTATTTCACTGTCTAGATACTGTGAGGTAACCCTGGGATGTGTACATTCCTCTCATCAACTTCAAGAACAGCACAAGCCCAAATTGCCTTATTCACAATTATATACATATCTCATATTGAACATTAGAATGGCACCATTTTCATTTAAGACCAACTTAATGCCAGAACAAGTCTTTAAGTGACAACCCCATGTTGATTTTATGGTCACAACAATAAAACACGTTCCTTTGTTCTGCATGAGATTTCGTAATTAGAAATCAATGCATAATACAAAGAAAGACCAGTAAAGTAAATGAAATGTACTGATGTGTTCTGCTCCTTTTTATATATCCTGATGTAAAATGGGACATTCCAACATGCTCTGATCTGTTTTTGCGCATGGAAATGAAATCTTCTGATATGCACTATCAAACACCCCTTATTTTGAGTAAGACAGTCGAGTATGACCAACTGCCTTCTCTCATTGTAAATGGAATGTTTTGGTATGTAATTCAAACATCCATCACAGTCAGTGAGAAAGTCCATGATGACCACATACTTTCCCTCATGGTAAATGCAATGTTCCAATATATACTGGCAAACACCCCGGATGTCAAATGAGACAGTCCATCATGACTACTTGCCATCCCTCATGGTAAATGGAATGTTCTAATATACACTGTAAAACACCCCTGATGTTAAATGAGACAGTCCAGCATGACTACCTGCCATCCCTCATGGTAAATGGAATGTTCTAATATACACTGTAAAACACCCCTGATGTTAAATGAGACAGTCCAGCATGACTACCTGCCTTCCCTCATGGTAAATGGAATATTCTGATATTCACTATATAACACCCCTTATGTTAAATGGGACAGTCCAGTACAACCACCTACTTTCCCTTCATGATAAATGGAATGTTCTGATATACACAACAAATACTGTTGATGTTAAATGAACCAGACCAAGATGACCACCTGCTTTATTTCCTGGTAAATAGAATTTTAGTTATTCAGTGCCAAACTTCTCAGATGTTAATTGAGACAGTCCAACATATTCTTCATTCTATCTTTTAATATGTACTGCCCAACTTACTTGATGCTAAATAAGACATTCTAAAATGATGCATAATGATTTACTTCAAGGTACAGTTAAAATTGAAAATAAAATCTGCGAGAGGAATTGTTTGTATAAAGATAACCTGTCGATATGGAAAAAGATGTTGAATACCTAATGAAAACCTCACATGTTCATTCTTTTTGATGAGGACTGTTTAATATAGAAATCAAAGTATTCATGATACTAATATATCCATCTAAGGATGCTGTTGGTTCTTTAATGGCACTTTCAACACGTTATTGGCTGAGGAGTAGTGCTAAGATTTTCAAGATGGTCACTATGACTTATTTTATGTGGAATTCTTAGGTCAGCACTGTCATGGATGTCCGAGCAAAACCATTTTCATGTAGGACCAACCAGGCATCATGCAAAGTCTACTGGTGAATACCCCATGTCAATATTTACTTTCCATTCAGGAGGAGTAGCGATAACAAGATTTTTAAGATAGCTGCCATGGAGGCTATGGCTCAGGAAAAACTTTCCCAAGCACTCATCCCTGGGATGAGTGAGTTGCGAGAGTTACTCGTCCCTGTCCTCATTATACTCAACACACTGTACACTTCTCCACTACACTGCTTACATTTTTACTAAAGAACCACATGCAAGCTTGATACTAAAATGGGTAAAACCATGAAAATATTATATTATATACATGGCTCAATAGATAAAGATATAAAAAGAGAAGATGTTTGTAACTTGAGAAATTGCAGCTGCACACATAGCCCTCGATTTTTTTAGTGGTATTCACATTTACAGTGAATCCTTTCAGTAATCTAGGTGTCATAATTTTCCTTTTCAATGAGATATCACACATCATTATGAGTTAGATATGGAAGTTAAGAGACTGAGAATGTCAAAATTTTAAGATTTTCATCTGGTCAGACATTGTCATGCTTGTCCCAGATCACCAGTATTTTCAAGACTGTGCAGCTTTATTAATAAGTCATGCCAAAGTAAAGATGCCAGGAGATATTTATGTAAGTATGTAATAACTTTTCACAAAAGAATGCCAGTAACTTGCATTTGAAACAAGAATTCCAACTGTCTCAATTTCCACCAGCTATCATACTAAGGACACAAGGGACAGCTTTTATGCACAAATTTGATGCTGCATCATCAACCTGCCTAATATAAAACTTCATAAAATAATAAAATACCCCAGTAAGGTCAAAATGGTCTATATTTTTGGATAGCTATAATAAAACAGAACATAAGAATATCGTTTACTTGACCTGACAAGTCCATGGAAGCTCATAGAAAAAGAAGTTTATGCACCCCAGCCCCAAATTCATACATGCATTTTTCATGTCCAAAGGTCATTTTTGACACAAAATGGTTCTCACAGTGCAAATACAAGCCCTTTCCCTTGGTGATAGTTTTTGAAAAACATTGTGTACTAAACACATCAATGCAATTCAAAATATCCATCCAGACCATTTTGAGGTATTCTACTTGCCTTGAACCCATGTCTCTGTTCCATAAGTGGCTAGCTTTGCTTTGTAGCCAACTATTGGTATTTCACTGTTTAGATACTGTGAAGTAACCATGCGATGTGTACATGCCTCACATCAACTTCAAGAACAGCAAAAGCCCGAAACAACTAATTCACAAATATATACATATCTTTAATTATTAAACAATAATAGCTGAAAAAGTCACATTATAGCCTTAAGTTAAGAAATTTCCCAGGGACCAATTTATGAAACTATCCCCTACTAACTAAATGATCCATTTTGGTCAAACTTCCATTCTAGAGAGCTACACATGGGCGTTATTATAAAAGAATATTGCTGATTGGCCAGAAGAATTGGAAAATTTCTAGGTCATTACCCCAATCAGCTCTTGTCTCACCATTATCTGCTTTATAAATAGATTACAACAACATGCATTGTCTGAAAGTTGGTGGGAATTGGCCGAGACACTTAAAATACTCGTTTTGAATGTAAGTTGGCAACATTTTTCTTATGAGAAATAATTATCATATAGAAATATCTACTGGGATTTTCCCTTTGGCATGACAACATATACAAAAAGCTTCAGTCTTGAAAATACCGGTTACCTGGGGCAAATGAAAAATATAAAAAAATTTGACATTCAGTCTTTTAATTTCTCAGAGGTCTGACATATAAAGATGTGTGATAGCTCATTGAAAGGAAAACTTTCTCCACATCAGAGTGATGTCTAAATTGCTGAAAAGTTGTACTGTAAATGCGAACACCATTAAGAAATCAAGGACTTGTATGTGTGAAACTGCAACATAATATGTTCATAATATTTTCCCATTTTAGTATCAAGCTTACGTTGGGTGACTGTGTAAAGAAAAATGAAGTCGTTTCCTTTGTGACATGTTCTAGACTGACAACAAGTAGGCAAATTAGGCATAGGTTATTTATAATTGACGCATGCCAAATGTTAAATGATGGAAAATGCACTCAGATTTATTCTTAAGGTTTTAAAGTTTTACTAGACCCATCTAATTTTTAGCTGGTCAGGATGAGAGGATGATTGATTTTCCTGAGCCCTGCTATACTGGATGTCAGATCAGCACCATTTTCATTTAGGACCAACCAGACATCATAAAAAGTCATTTAGTGAAAACCCTATGTTGATAAAAACATCATTCAGATGTAGCGATAACAAAATTTGGAAGGTTGCCACTGTGGTGGCCATATTGGATGGCCGAGCAGAATCATTTTCATTTAGGACCAACTAGACATGATAAAAAGTTTTCGTGTGAAAACCCCATGTCAGTATGAATTTCTGTTCAGAAGAAGAACTGATAACAAAGTTTTCAAGATAGCTGCTGTGGTGGTCATATTGAACATTACATTGGCACCATTTTCAGTGAGGACCAACTAGACATCATAAAAAGCCAATTAGTGAAAATCCCATGTCAATATGACCATCCATTCAGGAGAAGTAGCAATAAAAAGATTTCCAAGATGACCACTGTGGTGGTGATGTTGAATGTCCGTGTAGAATTAATTTTTATTTGGACCCAACTAGACATCATAAGATGTCTTCTGGTGAAAACCCCCCATGTCAATGTGACTTTCCATTCATGTGGAGTAGTGATAGCAAGATTTTCAACATGGCTTCATGGGGGCTATATTGGACATCAGATTGGCTCCATTTTCATTTAAGACCAACTGGATATCAAAAGAAATCTTTACTGACAACCCCATGTTGGTTTTATGGTCACAACAACAAAACACACTCCTGATGAACAAGATCCTTGTTCTGAGTGAGATTTCCAAATTAGAAATCAATGCACAATACAAAGAAAGACCAGAAAAGTAAATGGAATGTTCTGATATGTTCTGCCCCTATTTATGTATTCTGATGTAAAGTGGGACATTTCAACATGCTCCGATCCCTTTTTTCTGGTGGGAAATGGAATGTTCTGATATGCTTAAGTAAGACAGTCCAGTATGACCAACTGCCTTCTCTCATTGTAAATGGAATGTTCTGGTGTGTTCTTGAAACATCCCATGTATTCAATGAGACAGTCCATGATGACCACCTACTTTTCCCTCATGGTAAATGGAATGTTCCAATATACACTGTCAGACACCCCTGATGTTAAATGAGACAGTCTGGCATGACTACCTGCCTTCCCTCCTGATAAATGGAATATTCTTAAATTTATATAAAGCACCCCTTGTGTTAAATGAGACAGTCCAGTACAAGCATCTACTGTCCCTTCATGATAAATGGAATATTCTGATATGCACTGCAAAAATACTACTGATGTTAAATGAACCAGTCCAGGATGACCACCTGCTTTACCTCATGGTAAATGGAATGTTCGGTTATTCACTATCAAATTTTTCTGATGTTAAATGAGACAGTTCAATATATTCCTCGTTGTAAATGGTACATTGTAATTTGTACTGCCCAACTTACCTGATTCTAAATAAGACATTCTTAATAATAATAATAAGAATAATAATAATAATGACTATATTTAGAGAAGGTAATTTACTCAGTTACAGAACTAATATACCTTCAGGCACTATGTTATGTACAATATATACAGTATATATAGCACAATGTGATGAATTTGGCTTGAGTCACTAAAGAATTGAGTTATTCTGAAAATCAAAGTTTCAAGCCTAGAACAGATGCACAAGCATTAGTGAGCACATAGTGATATATAAAATACATGTGACAGAAAAGACAGGTCAGGTCAGGACAGATCAGGAGATTTCCAAAATTTGGTCAGGAATTTTGATCTTAAACGAGAGAGGATTTTAATCAACCTGATTTCGTAACATGCAGATGGACAAAAATTACAACTATTGAACAAATTTACATTTTTGTAATATTAAAATATGCACATTATCTCATCAAATCAGTCCTTTCACAGTAACTTGTTGCCATTGAACATAGTCTTCGTATATGTACCACAAACATTTTTAGCATTTCTTAGGAGATCATTTGCTGGATTGTATTTATGGCAGTCCTCATCATTATTGATCTCAACACTTAGGAGATGATGTACTGTTACTGGATGCAGGTTTCCTCTAGAGTCAGTCTGAATTTTCCTCAGAATGGAATATGGCAATGTCAGTACAACTCAACCGACTCCACCAAGAAGTTAAAATTGTTTCCTGCCTGTGGGTAGATTCAGATTGCTGACTGTCTGCCAGAACTGCTGAGGATTGGTACCATCCGGGTCTAATTTTGTTTTAATGTCAGTAAGATTCTTCACATGAAGCACAAACACATTCATCCCAGGCATTATGGATTACAGTGGCAATTAGTGACATGTACTTTAGTCTGGTTTACATTCAGTTTTACAAAAGAATAAATCCTTAGGTTCATGGTGTTTAAATCAGTTTTTGCAATGCAGTCATTTATAGTAGTGTCAAATGCATATTTTACCTAAAAATCGTGGTCACTGGTCATGTTCTGCAGATGGTCACTCACGACTGAGTTTATATAATAAATTATTATTATTATTATTATTATACAATTAAGATTATTATTTCTTATGAACAATAAAATAGTCACTATGTGAGTAGTATTTGTCCATTTGCATGATAACTTTTGTGCGATTTATGAGTCTGGGAACATATCTTGACTAATTCTGAAAAATGATTGCTACCAGAAACAGGAGATTATGTTCAGCTATAAAGCTGGCAGATAGTGTCTCAGTACATTAACTTTATCTACATTTGATGCAGATTCTGCAAACATGGATTTCAGTGATGTCATATTTATTGTTGTGGTTAATATGCTTTTATGAGATGGGGTTTCTGCATGATGCATGATGTCATTCTTGCCACCATAACAGATTTGAAAATCAGCTATACAGGAAGAGCAGAATGCATTTTCATGTCCCTCTGAACTTGATTGCAACCACTGAAATTCCCGTTTCCAAACACCATTGAATTTGGTATGATATTTCAGTTGCTTGGATTTTGGTGTTTTGGCATTGGTACGCTTGGGGATCTCAACAAACTTTAAACACCGAAGTCAAACTCACCCAGTTTTATGCCTCTTGAGCTCTCAAGTAATCCAACCATAATCAATTAACATCTTTAATCCTGTCCAAATTACTTAGTATAGGCTGTAATCCATCTCAAGAACTTTAAGCACCAAAGCAGAACATACCTTGTGGAGAGAATCAAAGTAATGTTTATTGTTTTATGCTGATTGAGCTCTTTAGTAACCCAACCATAATCAAATAATATCTTTAATCCTTTTGGAATTACTTCTGTCCACATATAGAATAATCCACCTAGACAAGCTTGAAACAATGAAGTCAGAAGACCATGCCGACATGATCAGATGGTGAAATTAGCAACTACATTGTCTTGCCCTGCTTAATCCAGTTCACTTTTATGTTATCACAGACAGTATTACAGTAAATATACTACATTGGAATCAAAATGTGAGAAAAATGGAAAAAAATAAATTTTTCACTAATAAAAAATGATCAGCTACCATAAATGGGAGATTATGTGCAGCAATTAAGTTGGAGAATGGTGTCTCAGCACATATAACTTTATCCATATTAGATGCAGATTCTGTGAACATGGATTTCAATGGTGGCATATTTGTTGTCGTGTTTAATATGCTTTAATATGCTGCATGATGAGTAATGTCATTCTTGCTACTATAGCAAATTTTAAAGTCAGCTTTACGAGAAGGGCAGAATGCATATTCATGTCCTGTGAACTTGATTCCAACCAATGAAATTCCTGTTTCCATCTATCATTGCATTTCATGTGATATTTTGGTTGCTTAGATTTTGGCGTTATAGCATCTTAGACATCTCGACAAACTTTAAACACCTAAGTCAAACTGACCATGTGTTATGCAGATTGAGCTTTTTAGTAATCAAACCATAATCATTTAATCTCATCCTTTCAGAATTACTTCTGACCACACATAGTAAAATCCATGTTGACAAACTTCAAACACTGAAGCCAACCAACCCTGCTGACAGAATCAAAGGGACGTTAATTGTTTAATGCTGCTTGAAATTAGCAGCCAAATTGTCTTGCCCTTCTTACGCAAGTTCACAGTCACATGATCACCAGCAGTATTACCATAAATATACTACACTGGGAGCAAATTGTGAAAAAAAATGGAAGAAATAAAAAAATTCAAAAATTTTTTGCGTGCATGGGAGATTTCAGTGAGTTACGGGAGGGACAGGAGACACCCCTTATCTTGGGAGGAAAACCCTCCCATCCAGGAGGTTCACATGTATGGATTCTTTTCACTGAGGACTGTCCAACACAAAAATCAAAGTGTCCATGATACTGTTATATCCATCCAAGAATATCGTTGGTTTTTTAATGGCATTTTCAGCACATTATTAGCTATATTATGCCTAGAAAATGGAAGTTAAGTGCCTTTCCAATGGACACACCAAAGCAGTCGATTTGGGCTGACCTCAAACACACAACCTTTGGATTAGGACTCCGACTCTCTATCAACTGAACTACCGCAGCTTCATCCCATCAAAAGAAAAGTAGTGGACAGGAGTAGAAAGAACAATCTCACCAAGATGTCTAGCTTTTAGCAGTGGCCTTATGTGTCCAGCAATCACAGCAATTAGTAATAGTGTTTGAAGAAACAAGTGATGCTCCGACAGGAAAACCTGCCAATATAAATAGCTACTAATTAAGTGTTAAAGAATTCTTTGTATTAAAATTACACACAAAATCTTGATTCATATTGGATGCCAACATCTTGGAAAACAAGCTCGATTCAAAGTACAGTCATTAATCCAAATATCCAGACATTAAAACATAATTGCTTTTCTCATTGTCCCGATAAATTGTGTGCAAATGAAAATTATTATTTTTCCTGAATCTCTTGTCCAGAAAATATCTCTATTGTGGTCTGATCTGCCTGGTACATTAAATCATCAATGCCAGTCAGAAGTGGGCTTGATAAGCTAGGTAGTAGTACATCATGGTTTGCAAAAAAGAACAACTTCATGATGTTTTCGTGTTTTCTTATACAAATGGTTGCAGTTCTTCTGTTTGGTTTTCTTTTTCTTTATGTAAATATACTATCACTAGTGATAAGTGTTTACGAAGGTCTATTTTAATGCATGATATTTCCACCAGAGCAATCTTTTCAGTAAGAGAGACATACCCCTTTTTCATCCATATGCCCATAGAGTCAAAACAATGGCAATAGTAAATAGAACTGATAGCTTCAGTCCTGAAAATATAAGAGAGAAAGAATAATTTGATTTTTAATGAAGTATGTATTGAAAGTCAAATTATTTTGGTCCTCTTATAGTAGCTCATAACTTGAAATTGTTTAGATAAGGTGACAGCCTGTAGAAAGATAAAAAGAAAAGCTGGGAGGGCCTGCCATGCAAGCCATAGCCAGCATCTTGTTTTATTAATCAGACCAACATAGGTTGTTAGTTATATCAAACAGTTGGCTGAATCAGAGTTTATTTTACATGTCTTTGATTAATTTGATTAATATGTAATGATAAAATTCTTTGTTGCTTCCAGGGGCATTCTTTGTGGCCTACCTTGTGATGCTGTTATTCTGTGGAATTCCCCTGGTGTATATGGAGATGGCATTTGGGCAGTATGGCAGTCTTGGACCAATCACTATCTGGAAGGCTGTACCACTCTTCAAAGGTATTTGCGTAATGTATGGGCTGTCACCACATGTATCGCATATACTTGCTTATAAATCAATGTATTTTTTACCAAAAATTCAATTCATGCAGAGTAGAGGTTGTCGTATAAATGCGACATACAAAAAATTTGATAAATCTAGGGGTAATATTTGAAACTACAGATGTTTGCAGTGTGTACAAAATACTGTGAATTCAAATATTTTTACATTTTCATGCCACTATTCCCATCCAGAAAAGTATATACGGTATGCTCTGTGTTTATCCATTTCATTATGGTATTCATTACACAGTACATGTACTTCTATCTACATTTATTTAGATTTAAATAATTTGGAAATATGAAATCAAATATTACTTAACACAAAGGGAAGTGTTGTTTCAGTGTTGTTTACTGTGAGTGTTTGCTAGTAAGTATATTGCTTCCATTTTCGTTTAAGTCCAAACAACCTGTATTTGTATTATATTTTGTGTTTGCTGTAAAAACACTGTGTTTGATGTAATTCAAGTTTTGATTAGATTTGTATTTGCCTTTTTATAAGCCACATCTAATTCCTCTGAGATATTTCTTAAATTACCTGCCAGTGCGTGTGGGACGATAAACCATTAGCTCATTTATGTTTTGGAGGGAGGGGGCTGGTTTCAATGGCAATTTTAACACCTTATTGGTTATATCATGCCAAGGAAATGGGAGCTAAGTGCCTTTCCCAAGGACACACCAAGGTAGCTGACCCAGGCTTGCCTGGGTGGGTATTGAACCCACAACACTTGGATTACGAGTCCAATGCTCTACCAACTGATCTACCATGACTCCTCCCTTAGCTTCTAGAGGCAGAACCCACTTTGATTTCCCACTTGACAACTTCAATAGAGCCACAAATATGCTACATGTTCAGTGTCCTATATTCAGTTAACTGTGGGAGCATCTTTTGAGTAATTTAACAGCTCCCTGTGTGTCTGACCTTAATTCCTTAGCTTGTAAAAGCAGCATCTGCTTTGTTTTCCCACTTGACAATCCTTTAATCAAGCTGCAAATTTGATATTTGTTTAGTGCCAAGTAGAGTCCTATATTCAGTTAACTGTGGGTGCTTATTTTAATTCCCTGTGATCATGCTGCATAATTGACACCTATTCAATTGTGATCCTTTAATGAGATTTCACAGACTGTATGATCAAAATGTCACTTACAGAGTCCAAGCTCAGTCTCCAAATAAATAATGGTCCATGTTTCGTAATCATCATTGTTCTGTCATTTACCAGGTACCTTGTTAATTGGATATCATTCATTGTGAATTGCTAAACTTCGTTAGTTTTACCTATATGGGGAAAAGAAAATGCTTATGATGGAGCAGTCAAGTTAAAAGTTAGACTTTGCAGAGAAACATAACAACTGTGATGCAGAATGTGAATTTGGTGTGTAGGAGAAACATGTGCATGACTGGTGCAAGAACAAGTCGGCTATAGGCATTTGAAAAACATTCTAATAATAGAAAGCCCTTATGCAAAATGGGAGCGTAGTTTAAACCAGTGGGTTCTGGAGCAGTGTGAAAATGGGCATGCAGTCACTAGAAACAAATGCAAGACTGTGCCTAAAGAAAAGATGCAAAGTGGAGTTGTTATAACTGTTAAACCTAAGAGATGGGTATATGAGGCAATTTTTTTTGGTCTGGATTGAGAAAGTATGAAACACTAGACCATGTGCATTGTTGAAACCTAAGGCATTGATTGCATGTGGACATGTTTCAAGCAGATTTGATGCAATCTGTAAAACAGAAGTTGCAGCGATATTGAATATACCAAGCTGTGATCCCAGGCAGCACCATGTCTGTACTGCAACTATTGGATGTTTGCCTAGTAAGCCATTTAAGGCAACTATGCAAAAGTAGTGGCACAATTGGATTGTAGATAGGCCCAAAGATTGACAAAAGCAGGAAATTTGAATCACCAAGGGATTGAGTTAGTATCCCAATGGGTGAGTAATGCATGGGAGGACATTCCACTGGATGGTGGTCATATCATTTACAAAATATGGAATTTCCAATGCAGTAGATGGGACATAGGACGATGAACTCTTCAATGATTTCATTCAAGACAAGACCAACAGCAAAGCACCCACAGATGACAGTATTATGAGGAATAGGAGTTGGATGATGTTTATGATGACCAGACAATGGTGGGGGATTTCAGAACTTTATTTGGTGACTCAGCCAATGACGATGAATTCTTGGACTTTGAACTAGATGACATTAGACAGTGACATTAATATAATACTGTGAATCACAGAAGTGTGGACTTTATTTTTGTTGTTTATTTGTAAGACATTTGGAATTACTTTATTACGGGATAGTGTAAATTGGGTCATTCTGGACTGCCATTTTTATATGTTACCTATAATTGAATTCGTGGATTTATCATATAAATAGATGTAAAATGTCAAGCATTATGGATTTCCATGATTTTATTACATGAATATGGACAACATGTAAGTTGTGACATTATTGCACTCAGTAATATAATTGTATTTATTTTACACTGTTTTGTCTTTATTTTTGATAATTATCTGTTTATCTATCTATGTATCCAGTCAGTTTGACTTGTTTATTTTTCCAAAGTGCAACTCTAACTCACTGATGACAAGTTACCTCTTACAAATGGATTTTATTTGCAAAGTACACCCCGACTTATAGGAGGTTCAAAGAGTAATTAGGTTTTGGGCAGGGGTTGGAGTTGACTTATAGTCGAGTCGTCTTCTAATTTAGTATATACGGTTTGGATTTCTCTGCATTATACAGATCTTTTGTCATATTTGTATATATACAGATGCAATTTTTTTCATGATAAAAATTACACTGTTACTATTTTCTTCAAAATCCTACATCTAAGACTACATTATTTTTTGTTGTCCAAAATATATCCAGTAACTGAAAATATTGAAAACTGAGCAATGAATTCTTAAAAAAATTCATGAAACTGTTTTATATGGGTTTTTTTCTTTCTGTTATGCTATTTCTACCAGTTCCAAACATGCAGGATGTCTTTGCTAAATGGGGACAAAAGTAAAGATTTTTTTAACAATTCTGTATGGTCACACTAGGGCAAGAGCGGTATAAAAACATTAACTAGTGCAAATACTATACATCTACTTTGAGAAATTATCAATAGTACAATTGGACAGTATACTACCATTGCCAATTTTGTAAAATTTGCAGCCATTTTTTTGTCCATATTTTTATTCCAAAATATACAGTTGAGTCGTTTAGTTGATTGGTTAGTTGATTGGTTAGTTGATTGGTTTTTAATGGTACTTTGAGCACATTATTCATACTTGCCATATTCCCAGACAGTGTTGGGGTTTTTTTGAGTCTCAAAAAGTGTGTTTTGAGGTTCCAAGGTGTGTCAGTGCACATGACCTCCCAAAACTGACGTCATCCAAATGAGAATAAGCTATCTTTTCAAATCAGCCTATAGCAAATGAATGGAAATTCAAATCTAAATAAAAGAAAATGCCATCTATTTTCTCTGAAGCATTTTATATACTTACAAAAAAACAAAAAATGATAGACTTAGCATTGTCAAAAAACATCACCACACACATGGTCACAACCTCACAGACAGTAAATACAAAAATACACCAAGTTATTGTCTTTAAAGTCCATTGGACAGAGGAATGTAGTTTTAATTACATGCAGTCTTTGCTGCTTTCAATAGTTCATTAGTTGGTTTGACGGTAATGCAAGAGTCATTTGTGTTCACAAATATGCCTACACTTTTCCTTTGCAGATGTGCATCCATGTCTAAGTTGGCACAAGCAATGGCCAAAGTTGCTAAAAGTGATAAAACCTGTAAGATGGCAATGAATATCCATTTCAAAACAATGAATATGGCAATGAAAACATTTGAGGTTTGTGGTAATCGTCCGAGTTGCTAAAGTCTCTGACTGCCGCTATTGTAACGTATTTTTGAGGTTAAAGTGATACCTGCGGCAGTGAAGATTTAATTTATTTTCAGGATGAATTAATGAAAACAAGGTACTAAATTATGCAATGCACAATTTGTCATTTGATGAATGATTTAATACTTTTAAGTTATTAAAATTTCTTGGTGCAGTTCATTTCAGGCTAACCAGATATTTAAACATGTTAATGTTTTCAGGAGTTACTTGATCACATGATAAAACGTTTGTTAAAATAACGTAAATCTCCATGGAAAATATGAGAAAGTTAAGGTGGCAAAACTTTCAAAGCAAATAAGATTATCTCATCTTTTTTAGTGCTTCTAGTCCGTTATGTTCTACAATTTTCCTATGTCCCTTTAAAATATTGATTGCCCCCAAAATCTGGAGTTAGGCATGCAGTGTCCCCTGACCTTGGGATCCTAGGACTATGTGTAACACTGCATTAGAGATTGAATTGTGCTGTTGTTCAACCTACTGAAATGATCATGTTTTGAATTTTATATATGGAGTACAAATCTGACTTCAAAGAAACATTGCTGCTGATCATAAACTTTAATATAGATGGCTTCAACATTCTCATTCAATGCAGTGAGTGATGTGTGATAACATTTGTTCTTCAACAGGTATCTCTTTGATGTACTTCAAACAAATTGGGTTGTTCCACTTAGTGTACT
This sequence comes from Margaritifera margaritifera, assembly GCA_029931535.1. Taxonomy (NCBI): domain Eukaryota; kingdom Metazoa; phylum Mollusca; class Bivalvia; order Unionida; family Margaritiferidae; genus Margaritifera; species Margaritifera margaritifera. The sequence goes on along the minus strand of JAQPZY010001657.1, from coordinate 4,853,212 downwards.
TTACCTATGCAAATTAACCTAATGGGCTGTCCCTCAAAAAATTTGACACTACACATCACCCTAGCTATTGTGGGCCAATTCGGTAAATCTTTGAAAGGTGTCTGTTTATCTGTGACTGCCTTAGCTTTTAATTGCTTCTAAAACAGCTGTGTAAACTGTCCAGAGGATAGTTTTACATGAGCTTTGAGCAAGACTGTTTACTGTTCTACGTACCACAGATATGGGCATATATCCTGGTGTAAAGAAATGTTGTTTTTTGTCTTCTGTTTTTTGTTTTTTTTGTGCGAAAATATTTTCATTGCTAAGATTGCTGAAAATCGTGTTTATTTAAACACGACTGTGTCAGGGGGTTTGGGAGTCCAAAATCATGTTTTTCACGTGACACGACGTGTTATGGCATGTATGATTATTCGCTTTATCGTGCAGAGGAAGTGTGAGCTAAGTACCATTCCCAAAGAGACATGGAAGAAGCTGATCCTGGCTGGCCAGGACGGGTATCAAACCTGTGACACTTGGATTGTGAGCCCAATGCTCTACCAAATGAAATACTGCATTTTTTAACTATTATACTGAAAATTCCATTTAACTTGATTGAATTTGATAAATAATTTTATTCAACAAGTAGTGCATACTGTATTTTGGGGTAGAAGGTTTTGTGATAAAGTATATAGCATTATTGTGTGATTGGATAAAATTCTCCATGAATGTTATCAGGCACTGGGCATTTTGTGTGATTGGATAAAATTCTCCATGAATGTTATCAGGCACTGGGCATTTTTTGTGATTGGATACAATTCTCCATGAATGTTATCAGGCACTGGGCATTTTGTGTGATTGGAAAAAATTCTCCATGAATGTTATCAGGCACTGGGCATTTTGTGTGATTGGATACAATTCTCCATGAATGTTATCAGGCACTGGGCATTTTGTGTGATTGGATACAATTCTCCATGAATGTTATCAGGCACTGGGCATTTTGCGTGATTGGATAAAATTCTCCATGTATGTTATCAGGCACTGGGCATTTTGTGTGATTGGATAAAATTCTCCATGTATGTTATCGGGCACTGGGCATTTTGTAGTATAGTATACATACTACCATCTATACTCACTTATAAGTCGAGTCCAACTGCAAACTGCAGAAACCCAGAGCTGCTGTTGCATAATCCACCAGCAGACGTGGGTCTCTGCAATTTGTTGGAAGTAATCAGTAGAACAAACAACATAAACCCTGATCTGTTTGAGAGCTACATCAATGCATATAATCCTGATCTGCCGGTGCAGTATCGATTTAGGGTCAGTGTTGTTTGCAGTTGGGCTCAACTTATAAGTGAGAATATAAGGTATTTAGAATAGTATTGCATAAAGTCAAAAAATTGTCCACCACTAAAATTTCTTGCTATTTGGTATTACCGTCATTAACCTAAATATCCCAATCTTAAAAAATAATTACTTTTCTCACCCTCTCCATTTGGGCTGAATATTTCATCAGGAACAAAAATTAATATATCTGTTGTTGAGATAGTGTGTCAATGTGCCTGGTAAGTTCAATGCTGGTCAAAGTGATTTAGGTCAACTAGGTTACATTATTTTCTTGCTTGCCAATAAAGAACACATTCATGATAATGTTTCAGTGTTTTCTTTTACAGATAAAGAATTCTGATTGTATTTCTGGTCATCAAAGCAAGTTGTGGTATTGAGATTGTTTCATAACATAAAGATTGTCTTTGATATCAGAATGTATCCTCAAAATGAAATACATCTACTGGTATTCATCTTACCTCTGAAAATTTGAAAGGTAATCCATATGTTCCTTCAAAAATTTTGAACCAATCTTGACACTACAACTTCAAATATGGCAGTGATGCCCTAAATATCCCTAAATATACAAATGAGCCAAATTACTTGGACTGGTTCAGGAATTTGGTTATGAAATACCATTATTTGTTATGCCACTTTAGGTATGGAAACCAGACTGACTACATCCAACATGAGGTTATTGAGGGAAAATCTGCCATTGAATAAACTGAAATGACAAGTACTTGCAAAACTCACATCTTGAAGATGTTGACCACTTTATCACAAGTAAATGTCAACCAAGTTTAGCTTACTGGAAAAGGAAAAGCAAAGATAATAACCTGCATATATGTTTAAACAGTTCATACTACACAAGACAAAAGTTAATCTACTTTAATGAGAATGTGAGGATTGTGTACATTAAGTTCTTGGATATATCACGCTGCATGATCACGAGTTGTGGAGCATATCAACTATTTGTATTGGTGCTCATTGACAACACCTAGAGTTAATCCATGCTATAATATCGGTTATTAAATAAGTTTCACAGTATGACAGTCATCTCATCTGTTGCCTGTTTTAGAGTACAGGTAAAAGATTTCATTAGTTTACATTCCAACTTTAATTTTTTACTTTTTGTTGACTTTCAAGAATATGCTTGGTGTCCAGAAATTATATGTACTATTCAAAATGTGTACAAAGTTTGAAAATATGGTGTCCAGAAAGTTGGAGGGCTCGGATATTTTGATCAGTGATGTAGTTATTGTAGATATTATTCAGTTACACAACCTTTATTTTTCCTATTATTATTTCTTTTGTACATTTTGGACATAATCTTTCTGATACTGTTACACAATTATAACGATGAGAGTAAGTAATATTGAAAGTGAGTGATATTGAAAGTAAAATGTTAATTGCCTTTTTAAAAAAATCAAAGTATTTGCTTTTGAATTTATATATCTTGAGCTTACTCTACTGACAAAAGTGGAAAGTGACTCTCATATCATGGCACTACTAAGAATGTTGGAAACTGCATTTGAATTGTTCAGTATTTGTATCCTATATATACTGTGTTACAGGTATTGGATATTGTATGGTGATCTCCACAGCTATGGTGTCTTACTACTACAACATGATAAACAGCTGGGCTCTACATTTCCTGTTTTCTTCCTTTTTTGCCACACTGCCATGGACAACATGTGACAACCATTGGAACACAGACAGTGAGTATTCACTGCATGTCGACAGATAATCATGATATTTTCAGTGTCTTTACAGATTTGACTTTAAATACAGTATATACTAGCCTTTAATTCGGTTCCAACTGCAAACTGCACAGTCACAGATTCATACCTGTCAACCTCCTGAGACAAAAACCTGTACACCAGACCAAAAAAAAACCTTACAAAGACCAGAAAAACTTGACAGCAAAGACAGGGCTGAGCACATTTTTTTTTCATCAGAAAATTCACTTGTCCCACCTTACTTTTCACATTTCCCACCTTTCTTTTCACTTGTCCCAAAATGGTAATCACTTGCCGAGATTTGATGAGATGATTGTACTTAATCCATAGAAAGAACAAATGAAATAATATACAACATAATTATTTCTAAAGAGAATTTAATTGTTCTAAACAGTTGTTAATATACGTTTGACTACTTCAGGTACATGTATATGTGTATTAGCTGCTGGATTTTGAAAAAAAATGTCCATGTACATGTCTGCCACCTGCACCAGCACTAAGCCAGCAGTTGATAGCTGTGTCTGAGTTAAAGTCCTCAAGCTCTGGTCCATTTGGTGAAATGTTCATTAGAATTTGTACACTCTCTTGGTTTAAGGAATTTTCACACTCAGTAGCAGTCTTAAGTTTTATCCCCCCACTTTCACAAGAATATTACTTCTTCAAATTGTCCTTATTACCTTCCTTGTGAAAATAATTTAGCAAACTCATTTTATCCACATAGTAAATATCAGCTTGCTTGACAACTACTTTTAAAGTGATAATAGCAAACATTTTCTCTTTTAAATACAAACAAGCTCATTAATTAGCATAATTGTTTTGCTTCAAACGCAATATCGCACGTGAAAGTTGATTGTCTGTTTAATCAATTAAAAATGAAAGAATCATTACTGTCATTTAATTAGTTCATAGAGGAAACCAACACTGATGTTTGTAAAGTACCTTTCATTAATTTAATTACGCAGACTCGCTGGATTAAAATCAAAGTGAGGATCTGGTTTGAGTAAACACAGTGCAACAAAGTCACTTAAAACACTGCTAATTAATCATACCAGCTTTGTTTTGTTTGAGGTGTTTCGATTTGCTGATAATTTGGTCGCTTAGCTCAATATGCAGTCAAGCGGTAACAGAACGAGCACATATACCATAGTTTTTACTGACCACCTGTAGGTGTTATATAGGATGTAAATGTATACATGGAGAGTGTTAGAATCAAATATTCAGTACGCCCAGAGGGTATGAATGGCCAAATAAAGGTAGATGTAGTGATTAAAGCACGAAAATAAGGACTTGCCTGACTTTTTTAAAATAGGAAAAGCGCACTTGTCCCGGTGTTAAAGATCTTAAACTAGAAGGACTGAATGGAATACAGCCCTCTCATTGGTCGACAGAAAATGACGTACTACGCCTACTGATAACCTGATTTTCAGTCGACCAATAAGGGTGCAGAATTCCATGCTTGAATAAAGAAATAAACTCTCAAATTGGCAGGCGAAAGACAGATCAATATTTCGGGTAATATGATAGGTGGTTCAAGTGCTTTATGTTGTATTCTCGTATCTCATGAAGAAAAAAAAAATCCCCGTAGAATCCCGATCTTGCCAAAAATCGATGAGATTTTTTTTTATAAACAAAAATATTAAAAACTGTACAAAATGGTTGTGCAGCCGTACACTGCAAAACCCCCCCAAAAACGTACAAATTACGGGATTCCTGTACAAGTTGACAGGTATACAGATTTGCCATCACATAATGTGCCAGCAGATCTGGGTCTATGCAGTTTGTTTGGACTAATCAGATGAACAAATAACATCTGACAGTGCATTGTGTGATACCAGATATGGGTCTATGATGATTGCAGTTGGACCCGACTTGTACGCAAGTATAGATGATAATGCACCATGGTATAATGCTGAATTTTCATAACTTTGAAAATGAAGTGATCTTGCTTTTCTGATCTGATTTTGATCTACTTGGAATATATGCTTATATCAGTAAGATCTTGGACAAGTTCAGTAATGAACGAATTCCATGCATATTAAGTAGATGATCTTGCTTCTGTTTGGCTGAGCTTGTTACCACTCTGGAAGCTGAATTTCTGATCCGATTTCTATCAAACTTGGAATTAAGATCTTGGATGAGTTCGATAATGAGTGAGGTAATCTTGATTCTGATTGGTTGAGTTTGTTATCCCTCTGGAAGCCATATTTGTTATTAAAATTTGATCACGCTTGCAATATGGCTTTATACCATCAAGATCTTGGATGGAGTCAATAATGAACAAAATCCATATATATGAATGAGATAATCTTGCATCCAATTGGCTGAGCCTGTTACCACTTTGGAGGCAATATTTCTGATCCTATCTTGATCAAACTTGGAATGTATGCTTATCTTATCAAGATCTTGGACAAGTTTAATAATGAGCGAGATCTAACAAAATTAATAATAATAATAATAATAATGATGATAATAATAATGATAATAATAATAATAATGATGATGATAATAATAATGATAATAATAATAATGTTAATAACAATAATAATAATGATAATAATAATAATAATAATAATAATGGCTTTATTTAGAGAAGGTAACTCAATTAGTTACAGGAACTAATCTACCTTGAGGCCTTCTGTTATGTACAATATATACAGTACATACAACACAATATGATAAATTTGGCTTGACACTAAAGAATTGAGAGATATTCTGAAAATCAAAGTTTCAAGCCCAGAATGTATGCACAAGCATTAGGGAACACATAAACATATATAAAAGATCATACTGTATTGAAACTAAACATATATAAAAGATCATACTGTATTGAAACATAAACATATATAAAAGATCATACTGTATTGAAACATAAACATATATAAAAGATCATACTGTATTGAAACATAAACATATATAAAAGATCATACTGTATTGAAACATAAACATATATAAAAGATCGTACTGTATTGAAACATAAACATATATAAAAGATCATACTGTATTGAAAGATTTATTTGTGAAAAAGATGTATAAGCAGAGAAAATCATGAGGTATATATATTACAAAAACTGTTCAACTGATCAATTTGAGACATTGGTTATGAAAAGAAGAAATTCTAGGAGCCTGCTTTATATTGGTGTTAAATACCAGTGGACCAATATATTGAAAGCTCCTTTTAAACGGTTCCTTCATTGACTTTGGTATAATGTAATTCTTTCTTCTAACAGACCTTAAATTTGGAGTACTGTCATCATCTCTTTGGTGAAAGATATTGCTTAGGTAGACAGGAATAGCTTTTCTGGGCACTTTATACATAAATTTGGCCTTTCAAAGAAATATTCTTTAATGTATTGGTAACATTTTTATATAATTCATTGCATCTTAGAAATTGTCTGTACATTGATCTAGAATTAAATGGCATGCCTTCTTTTGGAGCTTGAAAAGTTTTATGTTTGAATTAAAGGTATTACCCCAAATTACATTACAATAGTCCATAGAGATGGGTCTGTGGTTATTTACATCATCTTTTGTTACAGTTTTATGCAGTGGAGTTACCTTGGCAGTTTTCCAAGTCTGTGGAAATTTATTAGACTTGATGCTTAGATTGTAAATAAGAGGTATTCCCTCTGCTATAGCAGGTGCTGCTGCCTTTAGTAGCCTTGGTCCAATCATATCAAGTCCTGTGGCTTTACAATCATCCATTTTGTAAAATATATTTCAACACAAATTCAGGACTCATTTCAGGAATTTCAAACTTTATTTCGTTACGGAGTTTTTTTAGCACAAAACTTTTTGAGTTCCAGATGATCAGAGGAAATTTTAGGTTCTTTAAGTTTTTCTGCAGTTGGAACAAAAAAGTAATTAAAAGTATTTGAGATGTCACTTGGATTATCAATATAAATGCCCTCATGATTGAGGAATAAAATTTCAGTTTTACTCTTAACATTTCCCTGCACCAAACTCAGTAAAAGCTCTCCAAATAGCTTTCAGATTATTTATATTTTCATCCAGCACTTTTGTGCTCTTTTGGCTTGACTTATGATTTTATTAACTTTATTCCTCTAAATGTTATATTCAATTTGATTTCATACAGATTTCGGATGGTCTCTTTGCTTTATTGCATCAACAATTTCTGGGGAGATCCAATCTGGCTGGTGGTCTTTCTTTATCCTGTGCATTTTTAAAAGGGCATGTTTGTCTACTGTTTCCATATATGTACAAACAATCATAAGAGTGAGCTGAAATTATTCTATATTTTTACCTTTGAATTATTCATACACTTGAAAAATTATAAATGTACAAAAAGATACTAATATTTGATACTTGACCTTTCAGGATGCCAGGTGAACAAATACCACATCTCCAACTGTTCATGGATCAACACCACATACATTTACCACCCAGAGTTTTTCAACCATAGTTGTTATGAAGTATTGGATGGCTGCACAAATCCTGGTAATAGCACACAGACATATGAATTAACTAATGTGTCAAAATGTATTCAGGCTCTGAAGGAGATGTTCGGAGAGGATTCATACATCAAGGAAAATTTGCCCACACTGCGGTCACCTAGTGAGGAATACTTCTAGTAAGTTAGCAAGATGAATTTCAAATTTTATTTTTTTTTTTTTTTTTTTGATGACCTGGCTTATATGTGAGATTTCTAATTGGTCTTGTTTGAGTTTTTGAGTAATGTGTAAGAGTTCAGGATTTGTATTGTTGCCTGTTGTATTGTTGCCTGTTACAAATAAAACAAAATTTAGTATGAGGTTTAACATTAAGAAGTAAATCCAGTTCGATTTTAACTATTTTCAGACAATTTGCAGAGTTATGGATCCTGTTTTTGACTGAAAACTTTGTCCATCATATAGGCGGGGAGATCTGTGTTGTATTGACACATTTCTGGTTTTGGTTTAGACAAAAAATTACATTTTTGTTGATATTTAAATTGGTTGATATGAGATGTGGTCCTGTTGTCTTCATATAGATGGGGGAGCCACAGTAGCTGAGTTGGTAAGAGCATCAGACTTGTAATCCAAGGATTGCAGGTTTGATACTCACCCAGACCTGCCTGGGTCAGCTGTCTCGTTGTGTCCTTGAGATAGGCACTTAGCTGCCATTTTCTAAGCATGATATTGCCAATAATGTGTTAACTGTGCTGTTTAAACCAACAACAACAAACAAAATCATAGATCATTATTTGTTGAATCTTTAAAATTTGTGATTTGTAACAACCACAGGTCTGGGTGAGTATCAACCACAAAAGCAACAAAAATTGGTACCCCACTAAAAATATGGAATTTACAGTATGTATTATGCACACTTTTTATATGTATTTTTCTTATTTTCTGGAGGGGTGCATATTTTATGGTAGAACAACAACAAAAAATTCTTGTCAAGTCGATCAGATGAAAGGATCATGATGGCACTAAAGCTGCCTACATGTATCACAATGATTCCTTGTGAAATATTAAATTTGTTGCAAGATTGTTTACTAGCCTTATTTAAGAAATAAATAATGTTTACAAACCTCGATAGTCCTGTTCTTTAATTGCCTACGTTAGTAAACTTGTTTCATTTCACATCATTGTGCAACTCTCTGTGACTTAACCAGAAGTACACACGAGGGACTGGTAACTTGTTCATCTACTCTGTAATGATTACTTTCAGGCTGTGCAAATTACTGCATTGTGGTAACATTGATGCATATCATGAAACTAAAGAATAAATTCAAGTAGCAATTTTGCTATTTATTTACTTTTCTTTGCAAAGGAAACTTGGTTCTTCTTTTATTTCTCATCTTACTTAATCACAGTTTTTGATACTTCTTTGTGACTACACAGTGATCAGTGCTTCATTGATTCAGCATGGAGTTTTCAAAGTAACCAGTGCTGGCTAAAGCTTTGTTGAGCTAAGCATATGAACAGTACATTGTCTAGGCAAATCTGAAATTTAAATACTTTTGTTCGGAAAATAAACTTGGTTCTTTGTTTTATTTCTCATCTTAAATCACAGTACTTGATACTTCATTGAGACTACGCAGTGAACAATGCATTATTGACTGGGTGTGGCGTTTTCAAAAGTAATCTGCACTGGTTAAAGCTTTTATGTGCTAAACATAATTACAAGGCGTTGTCTGAATAAAGTTTAGCATAGACACAGAGACAGATTTCAGAGATGTCATCTTTGTCCAAATAAGTGTAAATACTTTCACATAGCATCTTGTATTTGATCTTGAATCTGATTGAATATAGTCGGACAAACCATCAACATGGGCCACATAAGAAACTCCATCACTGAGGGAGGCAAGCTAACCATCATAGCCACATAAAAGTAGTAAGCGCTGACAGAAAAAAACAGAGAACTAGTCTAGCACTTTTTTATTGTAAACCAATGAAATGTCATGTAACAAATGATGATCATTTACTATCAAAAATCATGAAATGTTGCTTCGTGACAAAAATGGAGCAAAATCATCAGATTTTGAAATGTAGGATATCACTTACATGTTATATGTCGGAACAAAGTTTTTCGCCTCGGGCTTGTGGGAAAATTGGGCTGTGCATTGTACACACCAAAATATTGTATTTACTTCATTGATAATTGTTTTGAATACAATATGTTGTTTTGATTTGTTTTGAAGTTGTAGCATGATATTATGTGCATCATTTTTTTTTTAAATAAAAAATATTATTTAAGTTGTATTGCGCAATAAAAATGGTAATCATCCAATTGAACCAAATTATTGAATTGATGTTTCATTTTTTTCAGCATGTATGTGTTAAAAAGGTCAGAAGGTATAACTTTCCTTGGTCCTGTGGACTGGCAGCTGGCACTCTATTTCCTCCTCAGCTGGTGTATTGTTTTCATCTCCCTTGTAAGGGGAATCTACTCTGCTGGGAAGGTAGAATGCATGTATAAACAGTTTTCCATAATCTTTTTTGTACTATACGTCGTGAATATTATAAATTTTCCTGATTGGACTTTTAATAGGTTAGATGGCACAAAAATAACAGAAATGTAATGAATGCTAGAGCTCACTTCTGATGCAGTATGTATATATATTGATACACAACTTACGACAACATGATATGTACTGTCATTTTGCACATTTTCATAGCTGAACCATTGGTTCTGCAGACATATGCAAAACCAAGATGGTTAGCTCCACACTGTTGATATTATTTGCTTTCTGTTGTGTGCGATTAACTGATTCGTATGGAAAATAGCTGTTTTATTGATATATTCCATTTATTGAACATAATTATTTATGATAAGTTGAATGTTTGTTGGAATTTTAAACTCTCCTATTGAGCATTTATATCATCTTTTCAGTGCTTTGTTTTTATTTTCGAGTTTTTGATCAGCAGTGCTTTTCAAACACAAATTGATTTTGTATGTGCTTTTTGGTCAAAGATTTCAGATTCCTGGACCCTCTTTGAACAAATGTCGAACTTAATCAAATTTTTGAAAAGCTGAAGCTTTCTGTATGCTACATAAATTGACCAAACTGTTGTGATCTTGTAAGAGGAAGACTAAAAGCCAGACTTTACAATTCCTATATCTAACTGCTAACCAAATTCCTTGTTATTGTCGTACATCATCATTAAATGGTATGTCATGTACCTCATTGGATGTCCTATCTTCTAGGTCAGGGTCATAGCTCAGTATTTTAAGTTTACCATTACACTTTACTTTCTCCTCTATAACTTGAAAGCCATTTGAAATTAAGGAATGAAACTTATATACTTGTACATAATCATTAGAAGATGTGTCATGTATTACATTTGAGTTCCTATTTTCAAGGTCAAGGTAACAGCTTGGTATTTAGGTTTTCCCTCACTCCACTCTGTAACATTTGAGCTGGGAACTGTCACAGTGGTAGTTCAGTTATGAGAGCATCAGACTTGTAACCCAAGGGTCTCTGGTTTTATGTACACTAACGCCTGCTTGGGTCAGCTGTCTCTGTGTCCTTTCGAAAGGCACTTAGCTCCCATTTCCTCGTCCTTAGCTTACAAAAACTTTTGATCCCTGTCAGCTTTAGGGCTGAAACTTTATATATTTAGACATCATCATTATAATGAATCTCATGTACCATACTGGGAGTCATATCTTCAAGGTCATGGGTCAGTAGTTTAAGTTTTCCTTTTAACTTTTCTTTCTTCTCCAATTTTAGAGTAGTACAAATTAAAAGATGAAAATTGTATACTTATACATCATTATTAGCAGGTGAGTCGCATACAACATTGAGGGTCCCATCTTCAAAGTCAAGGTCATTCGTCATTATTTTAATTATTTCTATATAGTTTCCTTTCCATTATATAACATTAGAACCATTTGAGAATAATGGATGAAACTTTCTATATTTGTCTTGTATCATATTGGGGTCCTATTCTCAAGGTCAAGGTCACAGGCCAATATTTTAGATTTCAGTTGTATATTCCATTCCACTCTATAACTTATGAGCTGTTTAAGACAAATTAATGAAATACGGTGCATTTGTATATTGTCATTAGAAAAAGTGTTGCATTCCATATGTGAGGTCCCATCTTCAAGGTCAAGGTCACAGGTATTTATTTCATGGTTGCTTTTGTTTCTGTGTTATATCTTAAAACAGGATTGAGGTTTAGGGATGAACCGTGATACACTTATATTTCTCTATTTGATGGCATATTATGGATTACAGTCAAGGTTTTATCATCAAGGTCAAGTTACTGATCAATTTCTTTCCCTTTTCTGCACTTTTACTCCAATGAAGCACAATAGGCAGACCACATGTATAGATTTCTCTACATCTTATGAATTTTTCATCACAGGTGCAGATAAATGAATGGATAACACAAAAGTGGGGATTTTTATTGTTAAACTGACCATTTCTTTCAAATTCCTGTATTCAAGTGCTTAATTTTATTTTTACCATATATCTGGTATTCAAAACTATTTCAAGTTGGATGGATGAATTACAGAAATGTATCATGAGTGTGATAGATACCTTGATTTTTCCTGCTGCTTCTATAAATTTACTTATTGAGTTCCTTGCAAGCCGATTTTATTCTTTAACTGTATATAATAGTTGGAAAGTTTGACAAAATCTGTGTGGCCAAAATGGAGCAATAAATCTTCAGAATAATTATAAACTCTATCCAGTTGCACCTAAGTACATGTCCATATTCATTGCAAATGTAGACAGTTTCATTGTATTGTTTTTGTGCATTTTAGCACAGTAAATGTTAAAAATTACTTCTTCCTTTTTCTGTTATGTTGGAGTACAAAATAAATACACCGTAACGATTGCAAAGTATCATAATTCAAAATGTAATGTAATAATGACATGTAACAATTTATATTGTACATTACAGGTAGCATACTTTGTGGTTATAGTTCCCTTTGTCATCTTGATCATATTATTGATCTTTGCCATGATGGTCGATGGACACTTGGAAGGTATCAAGTTCTTTGTGACGCCTGATTGGAATCGACTGTGGTCTCCTGGCATGTGGTCAGATGCTGCAAGTCAAGTTTTCTTCTCACTGTCAGCGATGTCAGGGGGTCTTACAACGCTGGCAAGCTACAACAAATTTCACAATAATATATGCAGGTTAGTGGGGGCTGTAACGCTGTCAAGAGGTTTTGGGATGTTTACTGTTGAGCTCATGTTATTGCAAAGCAAGATTTGGCAGTCACTTTTCTGTCAACAATTTGTTATGGTTTTGTTTAAGTTTTTCATTTGCATATATTTCCTAAACCCCTTGATACATTCTCCTCATGCTTGGAAAAAATTATTATGAAGCCAAGAAAACAAATTCTTTGACATGCTCACTTGCTCTTTTGTCCTTTGGGTCAAGGTCACAGTCATTGAAAATTTGCATTAAGATTTTGTTTGAAGTTTTTTCATTTGCACAAAGTTCCAAAACCCCTTGATAGATTTTTGTCATACTTGGGATAAATCATTATGAAGCTAAGACAATTTATTCTACAACATGCTCACTTGATCCTTTGACCTTGAGGTCCATGTCACAGTCATAGAAAATTTGCATTAACATTGTGGATACAGTTTTTTCTTTTGCTTATATTTCCTAAACCCCTTTATAGATATTCTTCATACTTGAGATGAATCATTATGAAGCCAAGACAATACATACTATGACACAAATTCTTGCCCTTTTGACCTTGGTCTCAAGGTCACTATCATGGAAAATGTGTGTTATGGTTAAAATTCTAGCATGGCCGGAATGGGGTGCAAGAAGCCCGAAGTGAGGATTATGATCAGTAGGGAAATGAGGCTACCATTAGGAAAATATCAAAAAAAGAAAGAAAAAAAACAACTGTTGACTGAAAAATGCAATGTTTGCCATTCATAATAAGTATGAATGGTAAATGCATTTAACAACCAATGCCTGCTGCCCTCTCTCTCTCTCTCTCCATATATATATATATATATATATATATATACACATACACACACACACACACAGCTCTTCCCCATTATAACACACCTTGTTAAAATGCGTTGTAATTCTATTAAGGATATAATGTGGTACTACTATGAACCCCATAACCAAAATCATACCAATGTATCAAAATAAGGGTTGAAGAAAAACAATGTGAAATTTAGTCTTATATTTTCATTTCCTTTTCAAAACACCATTATTTTAAAAAAATTGATATTGCCCGCTATATCACGGTTTAGTATATTACACTATTCTCAATATATTGCAGTTCCATATATATCACGGTACTTGGTATAATGCTATTCGGCACGTAACATGCTCAGCAGTGATGGACCCTATCGCGTTATAATGAGGGAGAGCTGTGATGAGACATGTATATAGAAATATTTATATATAGATTATAAATGCAACATGTGATTGTATGCATGTTCGCATGTGGTAGCTGCCATGTTTGTTTTGATTACTGGTTTATAATGCCAAATTTGCTCTTTACCTGTGTCTTCAGAAGAGTAAATGTAACAAGCATTGTTTATATGGATAATGAAAATAGATCCCTTTAAGTATGAAGTCCTCAGTGTCTTTGATTTTCGTCAATCATTGGTTTTGTCATTTGACTTGCACTAAATGTACATGTAAGGTACAGTATACATGAATGCTACATGGATGTAGATTAATTAGAAGTTGCAGTTAAAAAGAAAAGATCATAACACAATAAACAGTCATTAAATCTCTGTTTTCTAGAAAATAGAATATTAGAATAGAATTGGAATATTTCACCTGCATGCCAATAAATAACAATATTCATCACTGATAAAGGTAAACCCTCTAAAGTTGACACCTTCAAATTTGAAACCCCTTACAATGCATCTATTACAAGAGCCTCCAAAATTGTAAAGGTGAAAAGAAAAAAAAAGAGGGGGGGGGTGTCTAAATTATAATTATGATATTTACAAATGTATTCCAAATATATTAGTATTACAAATAATTGCAAAAGAACTGCATATTTATTCACAATAGTATTGCAGATATTTATAATACCTTTCTAAATATTTGCAATAAAATTATTTTCGGAATTATTCAACTTGGCACTAATTAGCTTTCCTACATATATATGAGCGTGTTACGATAGAAAATATGTTACAATTTAATTTAATGATTTAAAAGTGCAAACTAATGAATGTGTTCTGAGTTGAATGGATTGTTTTCATTTTTTTTCTAGAGATGCCATATTGATTTGCCTGATAGATACATTGATGAGTACACTGGCTGGATTTACTGTATTTGCCACTATTGGAATACTTGCTCATGAGCTAAACACCAAAGTGGAGAATGTTATTGAATCAGGTAAGCTAAATTGGGTTGTTTTTTCATTCTGTTTACATATTCTACCTTCTTTATGCCCCATTGATTGTGGCTAGGGCACATGGATTGGGCCCTCTCCATACACCTGTCTGTCCATCCATCCATCCATCCATCCATCTTATCCATCCATCCAGTCCAAGAAGCTTGTTAGCAAGATTGCACAAAAATCACTGAACACAGACAAATTAAATTTGGCTTTAATATTTATATGCAAATGTAAATGACCTAATTGCATTTTTAAGGCTATAACAGCAATTCTTTTAATTTTGTTACACATTTTGCAGCATTTGGGACTTGCGATTGTTTAAAAAAAAACCTTGTTATCATGTTTAAATAACAAAAACCACTTAAGGTAGACAAATGTTGTATGTATGCATATGTATATGATCGGATTAGATTCTTCATTCCATTACAAATTTTCACATTTTTGAACTTTTTTAGACTCACACTTGTCTTGCAGTGGGGCATATTGTTTGACAAACACAAGTTTTTTTAGCTTGCCTGGTCATAAGGCCAAGTGGTATCACCCTGCATCCATTGTCCGTCTGTCAACAATTGCTATTTTCAACTTCTCAAGAACCGTTGGACCCATTTCAACCAGACTGGACAGAGAGCATCCTGTCATGAAGGCCTTTCAAGTTATTCAAATGATGCCAATCCACCCCTCAAACATGGGGTCCATTGTTAAATATATAAACACCTTTCAATGGCTCCTTAAAAACCAGTAAACAGATTTTAACCAAATTTGACATAAAACAACCTGGCATAAAGGGTTTTCAAACTTTTACAAATGATGCTGATTGGCCATTAAATATGGCTGCTGTTACTGAAAGAGAAAAACCTATAAATGACATGTCAGAACCACTCTTCAGAATTTGACTGAAGGCACAATAGAATAAAGGGCTTTTAATTTTAACAGAATCATCAATCTGCCATCAAATATGGCCACCATTACTAAAAATAGAAATACCCTTCATAACTTCTTAAATATGTCCCAACCCAAGTTTGACCACATTTTACTGAAAGCATTCAGACTTGAAGGCATTTTTGATTTATACAAATGATGCTGATCCACCATCAAATATGGTCATCATTACTAAAAATAGAAAAACATTGAAACAACTTTATCCCCCCAACAAACAATCAAGAGAATGTGACCTACTTTGAAACGAAGCATCCTGGTATAAAGGCCTTACAGTATTGAAAAAATGATGCTAATGTGCCTTAAAATATGGATGAAGATGTAAACAAAAGATTAAGATTGAAACTGTTTTTTATTTTTATATTTTTCATAACATGCAGCCAACAGCATTTGAAGAAATTTCTTTAGAAAACATGTTACTGACCCAGATTTCTTGGTCAGCTGTTCTTGCATTTGACTGTTGGGCAGATGAGCAATCTCAGACACACTTTGACCTCTTGTTTGTTAAACCTCTGTTCTGTTTGTCCAGATTGCAAAGCAATTCCAGTGTCTGGGATGATGATGTCTGTCTCTGTCTCTGTCAGTCTGGGTCAGTGCTTGAGTTAGGCTTTGTATTTGGGTCACTTTCTCAGACACTATTACTGGTGGAGTTACTTAAATTGGTATTTAGATGTATCATGCAGAGTACTACACCTTTCACTGAAATTAGGTTGATGTGAGCTATACTTTGTGGTTCAGTGAATTTTGGTTAACCTTTACATTTAGGGTCATTTTTAAGGCACTATTGTCTATGGAGTCGCATGACTTGGTATGTAAATGCATAATGAAAAGATTTACAGGGATTGCCTTCACATTGAGTTCAGGTTCTCTAGATTATAGTTTGCATTTACGTAATTTTTTCAGACACTATTACTCATAGAATCACACAAGCTGGTATTTAGATGTGCAAATCTGTGGCTCAAAGGAACCAAAAATCTACAAAGATTGGAACCTCGAGAATAAATATGAATTTACTGTATTCATGGTTTGCAATCTGGTAGTCTATTGGTGTCAACACAGGGTTTGCAATTAGACCATTTTCTCATGCACTAATAGTCTTGGAGTCACATAAGTTGGTATTTAGGTGTGTTATGCTGAGTATTATGCCTTTCAGTGAAAATTAGGTCAATGTGAGCTATATTTTACAGTCCAGTGATTTGGAGTTGGGTCATTATATTGGGCATTATAGCCTATGGAATCACATAACTTATTGTGTAACTGCATTATGAGGAGTACTACAGCCTTCAGTGAATATCATGTCACTGTGACCTATATTCCATGGTTCAATGATTCCTGCTATCTTTGGGTTGAGCTCAATTTCTCTTTGTTTAGGTTTTGCATTTAGGTCATTTTCCCAGACACTATTGCTCATAGAGTCACCTAATTTGGTATTTAGACAAGTAAATCCATGGTTCTAAGGAACAAAAATCAACAAAGATTCATTTGGTAAGCCATGAATAAAAATGTAATGACATTGTTCATGGTTTACAATCTAGTTATACAATCATTGGTGGTTTTCTTGCTATTTATTGGCATGATATAGCCAATAATGTGTTAAAAGTGCAATTAAAACCAATAAACAAACAAAAAATCTGAAATATGTAATTAGGAATTGTCATCTCCAAAATTGACACAGACTTTCATTTTTGCCTAAGACGTTTTTTAAATCCTGATGACTTAATTTTAAAGAATAACTATGTCTTTGTTTTATCTTTTTCTCAATTTAGACAAAAGTAAGTGTTAACAAAACTGGTCAAATTAAAATGCAAAATTGAACATTAAATTTTGGTGTCAGAAGAAAATGATTACTCAATAGATACATATTTGTGCAGTGTAATCTGAGACTTTGTTTTTACTTCGCAGCCACAGCTCTTGTTTTTGTAGTATTCCCTGCAGCAATACAGCACTTCAACCCACCCCAACTATGGTCAGGGCTATTTTTCCTCATGATTCTACTTATGGGAATGAGCTCTCAGCTGATGATGGTGGAGACCATAGTAACAGCCATTATTGACGAGAAGGTTCACATTTTGCGGAAGTGGCGCATCTTGGTGCTTCTGTGCGTGTGCTGTATCTTCTATCTGCTTGGGCTACCACAAACTACACAGGTGGGTAAGGATAAGTAGCCATCAAGTTCTTGAGATGATTGCAATTTGTTCTTAAGTCACAACTTTATTAAAAACGTGACAAAAATGCACATCTTTTGTAGTTGTGTATAATTGAACAGTTAGCGTATATACTCGCTTATAAGTTGAGTCTGAATGCAAACAACATAGACCCTGATCTGCTGTTGCACAATGCACCGGCAGATCAGGGTCTATGCTGTTTGTTCTACTGATTACTCCTGACAAACTGCATGGACCCAGAACAGTTGGCACATTATGTGACGGTAGATGTGGATGCAGTTTGCAGCAGTTGGATTTGACTTATAAGTGGGTATAGATGGTATATGTCACTTTTAGACACCTCATTATAATACAGTTACACTCAGGGTTCTCTTTGGGATTGGCCAGTATCAATTTGCAAGAAAAATATAACTGATACGGTTAAAATGAATTAAGTTTTGAATGGGCCTCTATATGACCAATTGAAATATAGCATTTGTTTTGCACAAAGAGCAATATTGAGATGTTCGGCCCATCACATTTTCTTCTTGGCTCTTTAAATTCTGTAATCGCCTATTGTTTTTCTTAATTTTGCATTTTTTATATAGGAAAATGGGTCATTGGCCCATCATAAAGGCCCACTGGTTTTCTGATCTAGGGATATCTTTGTCCTCTTAATAACAAGGATTATATTATACTGTGTGATTGTTAATTTTCATTGCTACTTAATTATAGATCTTGGCTCACTATAACCAATTAACATGTTTTTTCAATGTGCCAGAGAAGCTAATTCTTTTTAGCTCTGTTTTTGTGTGTATGAAAATTTTCATTGTGAATTTGTGGGAAATCTGTATGTTCATGTCTGCTTTCCTCTTCATTAAAAAATATAGCTGGGATGGAATCATCACCATCATGTAGATGAAATAATATCTCTGATTTTGTTCATTACAGCTTCTTCATGGGGTTAAAAATATTGAATTTTAGGGATTTTCACTCATTGCATGGAGAGGCTCTAAAGGGGTAATCAAAAAGGGATCAGCTGATCTTTTTACTGGTTCAGTTTTTTCTCCAACCTCCAGTCTGTTGATGATTGTAGTTTTATTTTGATAGCAAGTGGCTTCAGAGGTGAGAGGGTCTATCCATCACCCAGCCTTAGTCTAAACTCTTTTGTGCTACCTAAAAGGATTGACAAAATCAAACGTCAAGGTCATTGGTGGAAAGGGGTAAGATTCATCTTGTCATATGGGTGATACAGGGTTCGTACAAAGTCTGGAAAGTATGGGAAAAAATGAATGCTTTTTCCAGACCTGGATAAAGTGTGGAAAATAAAGATTTTGCCCTAAAGGTCTGGAAAAAGTATGGAATTTTGGGTTGCTGTGTTTTATTTTGCTAAAGACACTCGTCACCTGGGGTGCCATTTGGTTTAGTGATGGCCCTGCTTGTTCAGTGCTGTTGGCGACACATGTGACCTATCACCCACTTGTGATTGGTGGATACTGTTTTATGTTATGTGGATACCACATGCTCATTTATAGTGATACAGATCTTTGAATACATGTGCCAGAGGGGTCTGGAAAATATTGCAATCCAGTCTGGAAAAGGCCTGGAATTTGATTTACCAACAGCTGTATGAACCCTGGTGATATATTGTCAGAATTCTTCCCAAAGGATCATCAACGCTTAAGTTACCTTTAGAACCTTCTTAATTCTATTATTTTGCAGAGAATATAGATTTACATTAGAAGAAGATTGCTTGCATCAGATGAAATTATATATCTTTTAAAACAGTCAAAACACAATTTTGTTCTGTCATCTTTGAAAGTTTGGTTTGCGTGACCTTAATTTGATAGTTTTTGATAGAAAAATGGAAAAATATCAAAAAACATCAAAATAATAGGATACAGTCCATCTTTTCTCTTCTTAGTGATGTTTTTCCACACAGCACTTTATTTGCTTTTTTTTTTGTGGCATACGGCATGACTTTATGTTTTTTTTCTTTTTTCTTTTCTTCCACTTTCAGGCAGGTATATACATACTACAGCTTGTTGATGAGTATGCAGCAACCATTCCTCTAATAGTAAATGGGATATTCATGTGTCTTGCCCTGGCCTGGATTTACAAGATTAGGCATTTTTGTTCAGACATACAGCATATGACTGGCTTCCCAGTTAGCACATGGTGGAAAGTTGTGTGGTCCTTTGTTACACCAATAATTATCGTGGTAAGTTATGGCAATAATAATAATAATAACGTTAATAGTATAAATAATGGTAAAATAAGTCCTCAAATTGCATGTACGATATATATATATATATATATATATATATATATATATATATATATATATATATATATATATATATATATATACTCGCTCGCTTAAAAATCAAGTCCAACTGCAAGATGCACAGACCCAGATCTGCCATTAAATAATGTGCTGGCAGATCTGGGTCTATGCCGTTTGTTAGAAGTAATTAGTAGAACAAACAATATAGACCCTGATCTGTCAGCGCATTATGCAATGGCAGATCAAGTCACAGATGTAATGGGCTTTTGTGGATAGTTATATTACAGAAATAAAGTATGTAAACAGCGTATGAAAAATTGTGGAAACATGCAATGATATATAGACAGATAGATAGGTTGTAGAGTGAGAGAGATCTATGGTCCATAATGAATCCATCTTTGTATAATTACTTTCCTGTTATTAGTTTTTAATTGATATACCCGCAAGAAAATACTGAAACAATACAAGTAATTCCTACATGCATGTATAAATGCTAGGTCCCATCTTTTAGGTAGAAATATTTTGAACTGTAATTACATGCACTAGCATTTCACTGCAGTCTGTTGACCCCTACATCACAGGTGGAATCTGCCAATCAACTACTACATAACATGAGATTGCAGTGGATCACTGACGAATCCACGCGACAGCTAGGTGTGAATCGTTTATGTACCGTCTTTACCCCAAGTCTTCAGACACAATTATTTTTTTCTCTGAGCAATTTTGTGTGCATTATAAGTTTTCAGATAGTTGTGGTTGGTAATTTTATTCTTGATCCAAATTTTCGGACACACTTAATAAGAGCAGTTATAGTTGCATGATGAAACAGAAAGGTAATTTGATTTAATACAGTGTCCAGTATTTGTAAAACAAAAACCATTATGGCATAGACTGTCTATGAAAGACTGTCAAGAGATGCCTATTTTTAATTATCAACCATAAGTTTTATAAGTATGGAAAAATGTTGTAAAATTATCATTTCTTCTGTTTGATGTCATATATAGTTAATATTTTGAAGTTAATATCAATCGATGGATATGATAAAAGAGAAATTTTTATCAGTTGTAGTAAGAAGTTTCATTTTGAAATTCAAATAGTTTCCCTGTAGAATGAAACACAACAGTTGCAAAAATGAATGGATAAGTTGATAAAGCTGGTATGCATAAACTTTGATCACTTATAGCATTTAATTAAATATGAAAAATAATTTAATACATCCTATGCAAGCTGTGTCATGAGTCTTCAAGGTATCGATGGTCAGTACCTTGTAAGTCGCATTGTTTTGTTGATGCCCTATCCTAATGATAAAATGTCTTGTAAAAGTGTACTGCATGCATTAACCCCATTATCTAATATATAAAAAATACCAGTTTAGTAGATTACTAAATTCATGTATCATTCTTCTTTATATTCACCCAATATTTAGAAAGTGGTTGCTCCCATTCTTATCTGTGGAGTTAAATATACTGTTTCTCCATTTAGGTCAATGATGTTAGTCTTGTATATTTATCATTGAAAGCGGTTTCTTTTTTTTGCATTTAAGCGAGTGAGAGAGATAGGGGGGAGGGATGCAGACCTTGATGCTGAAAACATAATTAATATTCACCCTGCTTAATACCAATCAACTCTTTCAGGTGTCAGCATGAAGATTGAATTTTGTAATAATTATAAGACTTTGCATTAATACAGGCACCTCAGTTGACAGTGTGTGCTACTTTATTAATGTTTCATTACAACCCATGCACTGATGTGCTAATTGTTTATTCTGTATAAAAATAACAAGACTGTTACAGAGGAAACTGGAATAAAGGAAACAATATTTTTTGGAGGGTTTTGCAAGAAGTCTTCAGTGGTCTCTTTTCTATCTACTGAAAGCTGAAACAGTTTAATAGTAGACAAATGTGCAACTCTGGCTGCTGAACACGGACTTCACTGACATTGACAAACTGCTGTTTTTAAATAAATTTGGAAACAACAGCATTTATATCAAAGATGTCAAGATCAATCGATATATAGAGGACAAAGATTTTGATTTTGTTGTATCAACATTGCAAATGCAGTTGTTAATCAGCTGGCTCCAGAAACAAAAATAGAGGTCAGTCTTGCCTCACCTCAACTCTTAAGATTTTAGACAGTTTGTAACAAGATAACCGGGTTGGATTTCGGATTTATAACAGAACACTGTTGATGGTGATAAAAATGCAATGTTTATTGATGAATGACTTGAATGGGAAGAAAGGTTATGATTAATACGTGCGTGTATAGGGTCCAAATATAGGACAAATTAACATAATCCGCACGAACCTAATACGGTAACCCAAATATGAACACAAATAAATAAATACACAGTGCAATGATAAAGGCTAATGATTCATCTCATACGATGAAAGGAATGATGTGTTTTACTCAGATAGCAAAAATGATGTATTTTTACTCATATAGCAAAAATGTATACCCTCAAATAATGAAACATGAGGCACTTTATTCAAATAATAAAATGTGGTGCAAACAAATGGGATAAATATCATGCAAAATATCTTACACTCCCAAACCACTGGGTATCACAAAAACCCAAAATTAGCCCACGGCTAAAAGATTACATATATGGAGTGACTCAAAAACACTCCGTCACTAGCATACTTGGCTGCCAGTCGCACTGGTCAATCAAGCGATCCACGTCCACCAATGGGTCAGCAACGCCCAATCACCTGGTATTCAAGCAACACACTGTTTATTCAGCTCTATGGCTGCTATGGTTAGCTTTACAGCTGCTCTAGTCAACTTCTATTGTCCCCTCTATAGCTGGGACCTCGTCGACTCTGATCAGCTGAAAATAAATCTAACACCGTGTAGTATGATTTACATGGGCATATACGATAACACGTAATGACGTTATATACGGTAAGTTATACAAATTACATTATTGGCACAACATTACAAAGCAATAAACAAGTTCAGAAGTGAACCTACACGTGTCCGATAAGAATCTTATGGTACTAAACGTTTCCTAAAAATGCCACTTTATATTGCTAATATAAAGCTCTTATTAAGAACAAACAAGAATAGAAAATATTTGCATTGTACTACGCAAGTCGAAGCTACATAGAAAATATACACCATAAATTAATAAATAATTTACATACCTCTACAGCTGATGACTTGCAAATCCTTAAGTAGACTGCTCACTGACAAGACGTTCCGTAATGTAAA
Source organism: Margaritifera margaritifera (assembly GCA_029931535.1). NCBI lineage: Eukaryota > Metazoa > Mollusca > Bivalvia > Unionida > Margaritiferidae > Margaritifera > Margaritifera margaritifera. The sequence goes on along the minus strand of JAQPZY010001657.1, from coordinate 4,829,795 downwards.
GATTTAGTCTTACGGTGAGGCATTTATACACAGACGATGCAGCTCTACATCGTCCGTACGCTTGATGCATTCGGTTTTTCCCATCGAAAGCACTTCGCACGTGCGGCATGGGGTGAACCGAACTCACTGTTTTGAAATATTGTACAATATACATAACTCACTCTTGGGCATCGTTGTTATACTGAAAAACGAAACCCGAGTACATGTATTTAATAAAAGGGGTTTATACAATTCCGTGACACAGTTATTCCCAGATTTTTTGGACATTAATAAAGATAATTATTTTATTGCCTTCCAGAAACATGGGTAAAGACAGTAATCACATTTTGACTTGTAATACAGTAAAACCTGTCTTGAGTGATACCCGCTATAAGCGACCACCTGTCATTTACCACCATAATAATAATGCATGGATCAATTTTATTATATAAACTCACCGTCATGAGCGACCATCTGTAGAAAACGACCAGCAACCACAATTTATAGGCAAAATATGCATTTTTACACTGCTATGAACGACCACATCATAAAAAAAAAATAGTCTGGCTATGGGTTTCCTAAATTTTACAGGTCATGCAGGTGGTGTCATTTGTTATAGGGCTGTGAACCGGACTAAAGTACATGTCACTTGCTGCCATTGTAGTGTTGAAGCCGTGTGAATACCCATTGAGATTAACCATTCTTTCTCAACGGGAATATGTATATAGTCAGTTGAAAGGTTTATATTGTTCCTTTATCTTCCATGAAAACCCACACAATGCCAATAATGTCATAATAAGAAATATTTTTAAAGGGTTTCAGTGTAGCGATTGAGTACATTGTCTTTGGAGTTAATCCATATTGCCTGGGGTGAATGAGGTCTTTAATTCTAGCAAGTGATAATCGTTTTCCGGAGTTGACTGTCTTTGTTAAAGGGTTGTGGTGTTTGTTGCTTTTTTGATGTTACAGTGATTACAACCCACTCCCTTTGTTTATAGAATTAATCCATTTATGTCGTCGGTGAATAAGACCTTTTGCTGTTGTCTCTAAATCCATTTATTCTATTTCTGGATGAGTTCATTATGTCGTTTGATTTCATTCATTTATACAAAACTATATTCCATATTTACCCAAACTGCCACAGTCATTGTTACAATCGATCACTGATAACATTAATACCTTGATAACAATAGTAGAACCTCCAACAAAAAAGAGAAAAATTCTAACACTGGAGGAAATAATTTATGCAATTAAAAGAAGTGAAGTTAACTTATGGACAGGATAAATGAATATTACCTTTGTTAATTCATATGCTAATACATGTACCTGTTATCTTCAAACATAAATGTGAATGTTTTATGATGTATATCTATTTTACTATATAAAATTATTTTCAGTTGAATGAATGCAATATTTTAAGAAGAACTATGACTAAAGAATACAATATATATACAGTGATTGTGGGTATTTTTCCTTCTTAAAGAGTGTTGAAATTTGACCTTGGAAACTGGTCCTTTGCACAAACCTGTTATGAGAGACCACGTGTCTTGAGAGACCACTTTTTGTTGGCAGAAGGGGTGGTCTGTCATGACAGGTTTTACTCTATTTGTGTAGTAGATGATGAGAGTTTGTCCAACCAGGTGGGTCAATGGGGTAGTTTTAACTATATAACATATACAATTTCAAATCTTCATAAAATTAACATTTTTCATCCACTATGCAAGTAATTTGACAGTCAGTGGAATTGGTTTCACAAAGAAAATCACATATTTTTTTATATGTTAATGAGTTTGTGAAGCATTCTTAAATTTTTTTAAGTTGTCGGTTTTGATGTGGGAGATACTGTTGCAAGGCCAAATTAAGCATATACACCTTTACTAACTTAGGTTTTGGCATTAGTGTAGCAACAATTTAACCAATTTACTGTTTAACTGCACCATTTTTCTCTCAAGTTGATTATCCTACTATTATATTTTTACAGTTATTGCTGGTACTTTCTGCTGTGGGCTTCAAGTCCCTGTCTACCATGGAACCCAAACATTTCCCTCGCTGGACAGATGGGATAGGCATATTCTTGTGTCTGCTTCCACTGTCTCCCATTCCAATCTGTGCCATCATTAAGATTATCCAAAAAGATGGAACATTCATACAGGTATGAAAATTATATTGTCAGTGTTCAGTATCACACAGTTTAATTTGGTTAGAACAGAATCAAAACAATTCAGTCTGCTTCTGTGGTGGAACAGTTGATTATATTAGAGTGGATGAACCAATGTTCAGTGTTTACAGAATTTAAAAAACGTCAATTTTCGGACTGGAAGAAAACTAACCTTTTCTTTTTGTCATTTCCATCAAGAACATTAATCCCTCACTGAAAAGTGCCTCCATACAGCACAGTTTATCATATAGACATGGGTGAGATCTTGGATCCTGTTTTTGTGGATTAATGTAGTTTTAAACCTTCCTAATACAAGATTACTTCACTTATAATATGGTATACTTTTATGGCTTCCCAAAACTTTTATAGTGTTGTGACCACTGTATATACTGTAAGTATATATATATATATATAATGTGCCCTAGTACAAGGCAACCTCCCTTATAACATAGTTGACTTTTCTTTTATGGCTTGCCTATATAATGTGTGTATATATATATATATATATATATATATATATATATATATATATATATATATATATATATATATATATATATATACACACATACATGTGGGTATGTGAGAAAGCTTGCCAGTTGCTACCCATTGGTCGGTGGTTCTTCCCAGGGTTTTCTCTGGTTTTTCCTCCACCAAATATACTGGCTGCCATGTATAGCCTATCATGTGCTGAAAAATGGTGTTAAACCCATAACAACCAACCAACACATATATATATATACAGTGAAACCCTGCTATAACACACTTCACTATAGCACAAATTCGGATATAGCATGATCATTATGTGGCTCCCAAAATTTTGCAATAATTTCACTTATTTTTGAAGTACTACAAAGCTTTAGTGCCAAAATAAACAAGTTTGATTTTTATAATTTGGCAAGATACGTGTTGTATTTTTGAAGAAAAAATAATAGTCTTGCTTATTTTTTAAAAGACGAACTTAGCTTCTTAACAAGTTGATAATTGTTAATCTGATTATTATTGAACCATAATTATAAAGCCATTAGGTCTTTTTTGCATTTGTCTTCAATGCATCCTGTGAACACTTGTTGCTCAATCCTGGGTAAACAATAGCTAGCAAATGTTTGCTCAATCATTTGGCTTACCCATCCAAGCACCAGACAATGCAGAGGTCTTAAATGTTTCTGAATCGAATTTATAAATTAATTAATTGACTTACCTATTTAAGGGAAACAATAGACCACCAATGCCTGCTCAATCAACCGTCATACACACCTGTTGACAGAAGCTCCAAATCACTCATATACACAACCCACTGTAATGGTAAAGTTACACGCATATACAGAGCTTGTACTGATGTGTACCATTGACTGGAACAGAACCATTTAAATTGTAGGGATGGAGCGATTTGCTATTATAATCAAACTCCCTGATTTACCTCTGCCGTAGTGCAAAGTCATAGTTATAAATATATATATTTTTCCTCTGAGAATGACAACTGTTTTTATGGAGATCACTCTTTACCCATGAAATTCAATGGTTTACTCCCTTACTGGGTCCAGGCAATTATGCACAACTGTTCCAGTGTTAATCAAAAGTACATTACGAGGTCAACACCTCTGACCTAGATACAAGCTACAAGAAATTGTATTTAACGTCGGTGGTCTGGGTACAATACATAAAACACTAGCTCTGTATAAGCAATTTTACCGACATTGTACGCATTTTCAGTTAAAGTTTTTTTCAAGCCTATCTAATTATTTTTTTTTTTAGAAACAGCCAATGTCTCATATAACCATTTTATTGTCAGTAAAAAAATCAGACCCTTTGGACTTGTCCAGCAAATATGAATGTTTCGGAAATACAGTGTTTCCTAAGTTAGTGTGAGTGTATTAGCAAGAAATTAAATATTTGGATTCTAATGGAATCTAGCAGAAAAATTCTATAAATTATGCTTCATTTGTGCACATTTTTGATGTAATTCTTGTTATGGATACCATGAGATCGGCTGGTGAGTACACTTAAGTTGCCAGTTTTCTTGTACGCATATATGTATGTATCAATGAAGGGTTCTCTGCAACAACAGCAACAAAATTAAATATGGAAAAACTGTTTGAAGTATTTCTTTTTTAAAATGCATCAAGTTGGTAACTGCATTAATGAAGTCCGTAGTTTTGCATCCGACACCCCACCAAAAATATTAAATACATAAAAATTGGTTATGCTTTTCATACTTTATATTTAGTTTTTGCTCACATCTGTGTGATCCCCCTCTAGAAAGGCCACTCTGCTTATAGGCCACTTTCCTGCTGCAGAAGAGGTGGCCTTATAAGAAGGGGACCACTGTATCTTATCACTACTCCCTCTAGATGGAAAGTCATATTGACATTGGGTTTTCACCAGAAGACTTCTTATGATGTCCGGTTTGTACTAAATGAAAATGGTTCTGATCTAACATCCAGGATGACCACCATGGCAGCCATCTTGAAAATCTTGCTATTGCTACTTTTCCTAAATGGATAGTCATATTTTTTTTTCCATTGGGCTTTCAACAGAAGACTAATTATTATATCTAGTTGGTCCTAAATGAAAATGTGTCGACCTGACCTCAAATATGGCTGCCGTTTTAGCCATCTTGAACAAACTTGTTGCTATTTCTTTCTAAACGGAAAGTCGTATCGACATGGGTTTTCACCAGAAGACTTCTTGTGGGATCTAGTTAGTCCTGAATGAAAATAATGCCGATCTTATATTCAATAGGGACACCATGGCAGCCATCTTGAAAACCTTTTAATTGCTACTTCTCCAGAATTGATAGTCATAGCAAGAAAGCAAAAAACTTATGATATGTACATGGTCATAAATGAAAATTTTGCCTCACAAATGTCCAATATGTCTTGTCACTAATTCTCCTGAATGTATGGTTATGTTGGCAAGAGGTTTTTACCAAAAGTCTAATAATGATGTCTAGTTTGCCCTGAATGAAAATAGTGCTGATCTTACATCCAGTATGGCTGTTACAGCAGCTAATTTGAAAATCTTGTGCTTAAGAATATCCGAGATGGTTTCAGCACTCAGCAGTTAAAAAGAAGAAATAGTCTTATCTTGAATTCCTTGAAATTTGAGGGACTTTTGTCTTGTAATTTGGTTTCAGTGTAATCATCATAAATGTGATGCGCCTTGTTGGGGCTCGAAATTAGCGGTAGTCCAATAGCCCAAGGCTAGTAAATTCCCTGTCAGACTAGTAGTTTTCATAATTTTAATAGTCAGATGGCTAGTAAAGTTTCAGTTGTCACCAGTCAGCATTTATTTACTCTGTCATATGTAATTTTCGAAAATCTTAATGATCAGATGATGTCCAAGTTCTCTTGAGCTAATCACATAAATCCCTGAGATTCAATTGCTCCCCTAGAGGGTTAGAACAAATGAGGATTTTACAGATCATGTTTCAAAACAAGGCTGTATAAATCTTTACCAGTTTTGTAAGATTTATAAGGTAAAGTTGTTATGTCAAAGACTGTTAGTCCGAGTTTCCTCTGACCTTTCCTACCCCATTTGAGATATTTTGACATTTATGTTGGGGTGTGAGGTCAGACCGCATTGCCTTTTGAAAAGTTGGAATTTGCCAAAACCACACCGTGTAGGCATAGGGTAGCCACTTGCTTCTGGGCCTAGCTGACTTAAACAACCTTACATTGAGCCCTACACACACGAAATCGATAGGAAGATGATATATCTTCTCAGAGACTGCAAAAAGTCAAGGGTCAAGGTCACTGTTGTGACTGGAAGATTCAAAAGGGTTTCCACACAAAAACATTAGTTTTTAGTTTTACATCTCATGAAGTTTGTGGATGGCACTTGGGGAAGCCTCTTGATTTTGGGGTCAAAAGGTCAAAGATCAAGGTCACCGTAGCTGAATGAATAAAAATGCTTTCTGCATAAAAATATCAGTTATAAACTATCTTTACCTAAGTTTCTGGATGACTTGCACATTGTGTAAGAAAGAAGGCTGAGCTTTTGTCAAAGTCACTAACTGAAAGAAGAAAAATGTTTTTTGCATAATAACATTAGTTGTAGAAATCATATCTTGACCAAAGTTTGTGGAGGGTTAGCACTCATTGTATGGTACAGGCATATTGATTTTGGGGTCAAAAGTTAAAAGTAATGATATTTGTGGCTCAAAGAAGATTTGTTTTTGCAATGTAACTTTTGTTCTTGAGAGAGGTTTTTTTACCAAACTTTGTGGATGGCTTGAACTTAGGGTAATAAAGAAACCTGTAGAATCTGGGGTCTAAAGGTCAGTGGTCATGGTCATGGTAAGTCTAAAAAGAAAATAATGGTCTCTGCACATTACAATGAGTTCAAGGACCACATATCTTGAGGTCATTGGTCAGTAATCTCCAGAATCCACCATACCCGACTAGTGCCTACATAGATGACTGTTAAATATGGAGTGGGTGTATAATGTGCTGTTCATGGTACTCTTGGGTTTTGTTTGCACAGTAAAATGAAAATTTTGCACTTTAGTGGCCATAGCACTTTGGTGTTTCCTAGTTCACACGTCCCTATGCCAAGACAGAGTTGTGATGTGGACATATGCAGTGTAATGTCACATTATTACTTGCACATCAGGATGCATATAAACAATAGTGTGATTGGTCTTTAAAGAAACTGTGGATAAAACAAACGTGAATATATAGAGAATTAGAGATACTGTTCCTTGGAGTAATGTGTCCACTGTACTTTCAGAGGGTAAAGAAAGCCTGTGAATCAGAGCCCAGCTGGGGTCCAGCCCTTGTAAAACACTGGAAAAATGTTGAGTACTACCCTGCTGTGAACACTCACACACTGGCTGTAGACATTGAGCATTCCCCACTTCATACTGTGACAGGTGGGTCTCTTTTTCTTTCTCTCTCTCTATCTCACTCTCTGTGAATACGTGCATACTGGCTGTAGACACTGAACATTCCCCACTTCATCTTTATACTGACAGGTGGGTCTCTCTCTCTCTCTCTCTCTCTCTCTCTCTCTCTCTCTCTCTCTCTCTCTCTCTGTGAATACTTGCACACTGGCTGAAGATATAGAGCATTTCCCACTTCATATGGTGACAGATGGGTCTCTCTCTCTCTCTCACTAATACACAATCCCTTGGTGATGATCTGATGAAGATTTATTGCATTCACCCTGACTCTGACTCTCTCTCTCTTTATCTCTCTCTCTTTCTCTCTCATACACAATCTTGGTGATGATCTGATGAAGATTTATTGCATTCTCCCTGACACTTACATACAGTCACACAGTACATAGACCAGGACAGCTTATGGGAAGGTCTGTTGTCCAACATCCATCACTAGCACAAGATTGGTATCACCATTCCTCCTAAACCACTTGGAGGATTGCCATGAAACTTGACAAGCACATTCATCACATGGTTTAGTTGGTCCTAAATAAAAATGGTGCTGATCTGATATCCAATATGGCCACCACAGAAGCCATCTTGAAAATCTTTTTATTACCATTCCTTCTGAATTCATTTGATGGTCATATCAACATGGGGTTTTCACTAAAAGACTTCTTATGATGTCTAGTTGGTCCTAAATGAAAATGGTGCTGCTCAGACATCCAATATTCCTGAAACACTCACCATCTTGAAAATCCTGTTATTAGTATTTCTCTTGAATGAATGATTATAACAGCATGGGGTTTCACTGAAAGACTTCTTAAGGTGTCTAGATGGTCATAAATGAAAATGGTGCTGATCTGACTCTAAATATGGCCACAATGGCCATCTTGAAAATATTTTTATCACTGCTTCTCTTTCACCAGATGTCTGGTCATATTGACATTGTGCTTTCACCAAGAAACTTCTTATGATGTCTAGTTGGTACTAAATGGAAAATGGAAATGGTGCCAGTCTGATATCCAGTATGGCCACCATAGCAGCCATCTTGAAAATCTTGTTTTTGTTACTCCTCCAAAATGGAAAGTCATATCAACATGGGGTTTCCACCAGAATACTTCTTATAGTGTCTTGTTGGTCCTAGATGAAACTGGTGCCAATGTCCACCACAGCTGCTATTTTTAAAATCTTGTTATCACTAAAGAAAATCAGAGATGGTTTCAGCACTTAGCAGCTAAAAGAAAGAAATGATCTTGTCTTCAATTCCTGGAAATTATTTTCAGCCAGTAGAGCATTAGTCACTTTGAGGGACTATTGTTTTTTTTTCACCCATTGATCTTTCTGTCTTCCCAGGGACCATTAAATAAATGTGACGTCAGAAATTCCTCATATTTTATGTGCCCTTTTTCATGCTTTATATACAGATTTGTGTATCTGTTAAGGACCATTAAATTTGCAACAGTTGTCAAAATAAATCCAGCTTAGCTGCTGAGTAGTTGTAACCGTTGACTAACTCCTTGTCATATTTGAAGATGGCATGTTTCATTTAAAATGATTAGATTGAAACTGAATTAAAAGATAAAATTGAATCACAAATTTCGCTTGACAAAACTTCTTTAATTGGTAATTATTTCTTAATGTTGCCACCAGTAGTTGATTTCCTACATTTTCACTGATCAAAATTTTGGCATGCATTGTGTTATTTACTGAGAAATAATTTTTCTTAAAGACAATCTTTCAAAATATACGATTTCTTTTTAAAATTTGTGAATGTTACATTGTCAATTCCAAATTAAAATGCATGAACCACCGTTTTCAATGATGAAATGAGCAATATATCAGGCTTTCATTTGACAATTTTGACTGATTTTTTTAATCTTGAACAAAATAGGAGCCTATTTTATGACTTTTCTATATGAAAAAAAATGGAATTGCCTCCATGTTATAAGAGGGTTCACAAGTTATTAGGGTGCACTAAAATGAGGGAGCAGTGTAGAAAGAAATAACAGATTCAGCCTTTGATTCCTCTTCCCTGAGGTCATTGGGGCAGTGCATATATACTCTTTTGGTACCAGTTTTGTACCTGGGTTGAGTTGTGAGGGAACATTTTCTGCATCACCAGATGTTCTCTAAAATGATCAGGAAATTGGATTTGTTAAATTCAGAGAGACACTGGCAGTTTCGGGTAGGTAAATATCCACTGGGGTTGGCCATGTTACAACACTTTGGTACCCTGACACTGGAGGCCGTGCAAGTTACATCAGTAATCCAGCTAATGGTTTTTATCCATAATGTTTTATGGTACAGCTTCAGAATTTTAAAAAGTACCTAATTTTGTGTTCTAATGATATGGTGTTTTATCTTTGTTTTAGATCGCATTGATTTCTCCACATCCAGGGTAGATGTTCCCCGTTTATCCCAGACCAACCTTCTTCCCAAGACCCTGCAGATGTCTCCTAAAAAGCCACAGAGCATGAGACAGAAGGCCATTCTGAACTACGCATACAGCAACCCACAATGCAGCTTTTCTACAGGTCAGATACAATTCAAGAGAACCCAGCCCCACTATCATAAAATATCTCAACTTTTCAAATACTTGAATTCTATAAGACTGAATTAAACCTAAATCTTTCCAAACCATGACAGACAGAAATAATCTATTAAATTAATTCTGTTAAAATGTCATGGTGAGACAGCTGTTAAAATGTCATGGTGAGACAGCTGTTAAAATGTCATGCTGGGACAGAATTTTTGAGATTAATATTAACTCAAGCCATTTTATGAAAGCAAGGTCAGAAACTTTGGTAAAAGTCAATTCAGCGGAAGTACATAATGATGGTAAGTCTTGGGACAGGTAGAAATAATCATTATTTTTCATGTCCCAAGACTTATATGCAAGTAAAATATAAAACATTTTCAGTGTCCCAACACTTATAGAGACGAAAATGTCAAGACAAAATTGGCAAGATTGCCATACGTCACACAGCAATGACCAGCTCTTGTTCAATTACTATGTCAATAAACTACTATGATTGTTGTTATATTATTTATTTTGCATGTGCATATTTTCTCATTTCTCCGACATGATATAAAATAAAGGTAAATAAAGACTTTATAATTCACTGGCAGCTTAGACTTTACCAGGAGAACTGTATTATAATGTACAGTAGGCCTACTTACACAGTGCATATCGTGCTTAGCGTCACTTGTATCCTTGTTTAGTCCTAAAAATATTAGATGCAGATTTTGCTTTATTCGTTCTTTTTCACTTAATCTCATTATTCCAGATCACATTTTAGCTATATGTCCATTGCTGTTTTATTTACTTTGATTCACGTGATTCACATTTACCATTTTCAGTGATATAAGCAACTCCACAAAGGGATGTAATCTATATGAAGAGACACATGTTTTATAAATATTTATAAATATATTAGGCACATGACCAGCATATATTCACATAACTGTCATATATTCTTCAAAGAATGACCATAATATACATTAATATTCTGAATATAGACTGACTAGATCATCATTGATCCATATTAGTTTTGTGTTTTTCATTCCAATTTTGATTTTGGCATGCTGGTGTTTGTTTTGGCGTCTCCTTTTGATTATAATTATGGAGGTGTCTTTTGTTTTCCGATAGAAATCCAGGCCAGTTACTTGTTTAAATGCTGAAACTGGCTTGGGTAAAGACGGGAATTTTATCCGAAGGCAATGCCAGTACTCCTTTTTTCTACAACAATAATCCTTTCCTGGCCTTTTACTACATAATATTAGCACAATAACGGTAGCTGGGTAAACATGTACTTATTTAAAGGTTGCTTACATCAAAACAAACTACCACTGCTTTATTTTTGCAATTATTTCAAAGCATTATTTTTGAGACATTATTCAAGTTTAGTGCAGTGGTGCCAATGATTCAGTACCAAGAGATGTACTTCATTCACCGCCAGTTAAAATCATCAATGTACATGCGGTGACACCGTAATGTAAACAAAGTCACTATAAATGTGAGCAATTAACCAAAGAATATTTTTGTTGTTGTAAAGCTGGTAACACATTTTAACTCTTTAACTACTAGTGCTACTGTAGTGGCTCACTACTCTGCCTAGCTGCTGGGGTCACTACTGCAGCTGATTTGGGGGCTGACTACCAGAGCCTGATGCTGCTGCAGCCAAATGATAACTTTTTAGCTGATGATTTTGGGATATGGGCTAATTGTTTTAGTTATTTTCTGTATAATAAACCGATTTATAGACTAAAACCATGCATATAGAAAAGCTGTAACAGACCTTGTCTGTTTGGTTCTTTTATCCTGCTGATATCCACAAGATTGGTATAAAATCCATGAACAAAACACAAAACACTATTTTTAAACACTAAAATTTAGCTGTCAGTCTTTTATACAAACTTATTGGTCAAATATATACATGTAATTACTAAAATATGTTTAACTAGTCACTATGTTCTACTATTTCTTAAGTTGTTCTGCATGGTATTTATAGAAGAAGTTATGTTTTATACACAGACGGACATTGCACTGTTTGTCATTTCTTTCTTCCCCTCATCTAGAACGAAAGTTGGGCTGACACTTTTGGTAAACACTGAAAGCACGTGGCTCTCTTGTCCACACTTCGCTGTCTTCATCATCAGATTCTGTCTCATTTTCGGACAGACTTGTCAAAGAAGATAGTTCAATGTCACTACCAACACTTCTTATTCAATATTGTCAAGTTCGTCCTCGGAAAAACCTGAAAATTTTTATTCTCAATTGCTAGCGTAAGCAAAAGCCATTGTTTCCACTGTCAACTACAAACGCATGTATTAACTAACACGTGGTACAAAATTGAAAAAAATCCCCGGATTTAGTAAGAACAATTATTTCTTAACTCTATTTTGATTGGTTGAATGTCCTTTTACTTCCAATTATTGACCAATAAGACCTATTGTAACATGAACATACAGTGCAGATCTATCCGTCACTGAGGTATAGGGAGCATTACCAGCAAGCGGACATATCAGTCACTGGGGGTAGTAGTGCTTTGTTTACAAGCAGATTTATCAGTCAGTGGGGAGGCAAGGCACATTTATGCAGCAGACGTACACATCAGTCAAAGTTAAAGAGTTAATGAAATAGGTATTGAAATTTTCAAGTCAGAAAATATAATTACTGGTGACTTTTGAAAACTTTAATGCAATAATGCATAAACTGACAATAGTAACCTACCGGTAGAGCAAAAGTGGGTGAAGATACTTTTAATATGGTTACAACATTGTGCTAATGCTCAATGCTTGTCATTTTCCAATGAAATTATATATATTTGAAACAGGTAGAAATTATAAGAAAACTGAGAAAAATTAAATATATATTTTTATTTTTCAAACAAATTATATTAATTTATGACATTGCGCCATATAATAATTCATAATGATAGTCCCTTGACAACCGCAGTTTTTTTAAATAACTTTAAGATCGATAAAATATGCTGAGCGATCAATGTCTTAGGAGTCCCAAGACTTGTGGTAAATGAAAAAATTGCTATAGATTCGTGTCCCAACTTTTATAGGTCATAAAACAATTAGTCAAAAAAAAAATTAAGAGTGTCCCAAAACTTACCGTCATTACAGTATTACTCATCTTTGCAATAAATGAAGTAGATTCAATGTTGTTTATATTAAGTTCAGCTATATTAAATAGCATTCTTCCATTGATGCTTCTACAGGAACAAGATGTAAACTCATAATATAGAACTCGGGGATCAATGAATGGATCTATGCAAGTCACCATGAAATTTGTCCACCAAATATCATCCAGATTTTAATATCACTAATCTGGCTTAAATTTGGGTTTTAAGTGTTTATCTACTTTTTTTTTCAGAAACATGATCATGTTTTTTTCTTAAACCTAAACATTTTACTGAAAAGGTTCAATTTGGAAAGATGGTGTTTAGGTTTGATGTCACAGCAACACAAGTATGTTATTTAGTGCCAAGGCAATTGGAGTAAAGTGCCTTGCCCAGGGATAAGCCATGGTAGCAGACCTGGGCTGATCCAGTGATAGGTTTCGAACCCACACCCTTTTGATCACATATCTGACACAATAACCATTAAGCCACCATGGTTCCTGTCTCAATTAGTCGCCTCTTACAACATGCAGGAGGGTGCATCAGGCCTATTTTACATCCCTGAATACACAGGATACATTGGACCTATTCTATATCTCCCAGTCCACAGGGTGCATTGGGACTATTCAACATCCCTGAACCCATAGAGTACATCAGACCTGTTTCTATATTCCTGAGCCCACAGGATACATTGGGCCTATTCTCTGAGTCCACAGGGTGTATTGTGACTAAACAACATCCCTGAGCCCACAGGACACATTGGGACTATTCTCTGAGTCCACAGGGTGCATTGGGACTATTCAACATCCCTGAGCCCACAGGACACATTGGGACTATTCTACATCTCTTAGCCCACAGGGCACATCAGGTCTAGTTTACATCCGTGAGCCCACAGGACATGGGCATCTACTTGTATAAATCTACTGGTCATAGACCAGAAGAGCCTATGTGATGGTCTGTTGTTATGCATCCAGTCAACATTAGGCATCCAGCCATTATCACAGGTTTGTTATCGCAACTCCTAAACTATTGAGATGATTGCCATGAAGCTTTATATATCCATTCATCCAAGGGTCTAATTGGTGCTTAATGAAAATGGTACCTCTTGGACATCCAGTTTGTCAGAATCTACATGGGATTTGCTCTCAAGGACTTAATATGATATCTGATAGATTCTAAATGAAAGTGGTGTCTGTCAGATATCTCCTAGGACATTTGGTATGGGCGCAGTGGTGGCCATCTTGAAAATCTTGTTATCACTGATCCTACTGAATTGATGGTCATATTGATATGGGGTTTTCACTAGAAGGCTACTTACGATATCTAATTGGTCCTCAGTGAAAATGGTACTTACCTGACATCATATGTGGCCACCACAGATGACACCTTGAAAATCTTGCAATTGCTACTGCTTCTGAAAGGATGGTCATATCCACCTAGAGTTTTCATTTCAAAATTTCTTATGATGTCTCTCTAGTTCTTCCTAAATGAAACTGGTGCCACATCAATATCCAACATGGCCATATTAACGTGGAGCTTTCACTAAAGACTTCCTATGATGTTTGTTTAGTTCTAAATATAAAAAAAGTTCTGTTCTGATGTCCAGTATGACCACCGCTATGGTTGCCTTCTTGAAAATAATGTTATTGCTACTTCTCTTGAATGAGTTGTTTTATTGACATGGGGTGTTCACTTAAAGACAATGAAGTCAATTTGATCCTAAATGAAAATGGTGCCTCTCATACGCACAATATGGCCAAGACGTTGAAAATCTTGTTATCACTACTTCTGATGAACGGATGATTATATCAACATGAGGTTTTTACTTAAAGACTACTTCATGATGTGCCTGTCATAAATGAAATTGGTGCCCCTCCGACATCCAGTATGGCAACCATGGTGACCATCTTCAAAATTGTATTGCTCCTCCATGTGAACAGATGGACAGATCAGCATGTAGTTTTCACTAAACAACTTCTCATGATGTTTAGTTGGTCTAAATTAAAATGGTGCCAATACAACACCAACATGTCTGCCACAGTTGCCATCTTCAAAATCTTGTTATTCCTACTTTTCCTAAATGGATGGTTAAATCAACATAAAGGTTTGCACTGAAAGATTTGCAATGTTTTTGATTGGTACTATATCAAAATGGTGCCAATATGACCTCCAACATGGCCACCAGATTTTTTTTATCACTACTACTCCTACAGGAATGGCCATAGAAACAGGAATTTCACTAAAGGACTCTTATCATGTCTGGTTGGTCCTAAATGAAAATCATGATGATCTGACATCCAATACGGCCAGCACAGCCCATATTGAAAATTTTGTTATAGCTACTTCTCCTAAATGGATGCCATAGCAACACATGGAGTTTTCAGTTGAAGTCTGCTTATGATATGTAATTGGTCCTAAATGAAAATGTAATGATTAGACGTTGAATGTGGTCACCATGGTGGTAGTCTTGAAAATCTGTATATAGCTACTTCTCATGAATGGATAGTTGTATTGACATGGGTTTTTCACTAAAATAATATAGCAATATGTATCTGATTCTGAATGAAAATGGTGCTTATCAGACTTCCAACATAACATGATAGAGGCCATCTTGAAAATCTTCTTATCGCTACTTCTTGTGCATTAATGATGGTACTGACATGGCTCTTTTGCTAAAATACTGCTTGCAATATTAAATTGGTTCTGAATGAAAATGGTGCAGATCTGACCACCAACATACCTGTACTTTCGTGAAAGAAATTTGAAAACCAGAGCTAATTGACCTTGTGGTCAAATCAAAGGTCATTGCCTGCATTTTTGTTCTTCATAGACTGAGCAACTTGTACCTAACTAATTAATTTGGACCAGACTTTGTATTTAGGTGAATTATATCACTTAAGTAACATGGGGTTTTTTTTTCTTCCACAAAATCTCAATTATAGATTAATCCAAACTTAACATTAGTGGGTATATATTGACAGTGTTTGTGATAAGTTCAGCGATCTTCTGTCCATAATATCAAGTTCAAGGTCAAAGGTCATGACAAATAATTTTTTTATTGCACGTAGTTACAGGTATCTTGTGAATACATTAAATCACACATGTGGGAAAATATTTTTGTTACCATATTTGGTATGTTGGAATGTGCCCTCGTTATAACATGGAGTTTCTAATATATATCAGAGATAGCTTCAGTACTCTTCAGGTAAAAATAATAAAAGGACAGAAGAAATGGATATATTGTGGATTCCTGGAAATTCTTTTCAACCTGTAGAGTGTCAGTCCATACAATCGATGCTTCTTATTGGATTTTGCTTTATATTTGGAACTTACATCTCTTTGACATTTTACTATTTGCACAACCAGGCTGATCATTTACAGTCTGCCCTCATTATAATGCGATTCATGGGAGCTGTAAATTTGATTATGTCCTGTGTTAAAAGTGTGCCTTCATTATAATGCAGTTCATGGGAGCCATACAAGTGATTATGTCCTATGTTACAATTCTGCCCTCATTATAATGTGGTACATGGGAGCCATACAAGTGATTATGTCCTATGTTACAAGTGTGCCCTCATTATAATGTGGTACATGGGAGCCATAAAAGTAATGATGTCCTGTGTTACAAGTGTGCCTTCATTAAGTGTTACATGGGAGCCATACAAGTGATTATGTCCTGTGTTACAAGTGTGCTCTCATTATAATGTGGTAAATGGGAGCCATACAAGTGATTATGTAATATGTTACAAGTATGCCTTCATTATAATATGGTTCATGGGAGCCATACAAGTGATGATCTCCTGTGTTACAAGTGTGCCTTCATTAAGTGTTACATGGGAGCCATTAAAATGATGATGTCCTGTGTTACAAGTGTGCCCTCATTAAGTGTTACATGGGAGCCATAAAAATGATGATGTCCTGTGTTACAAGTGTGCCCAAATTAAGTGTTACATGGGAGCCATAACAATGATGATGTCCTGTGTTACAAGTGTGCCTTCATTATAACATGATTCATGGGAGCCATGCAAGTTATGATGTCCTGTGTTACAAGTGTGCCCTCATTAAGTGTTACGTGGGAGCCATAAAAACAATCATATCCCATGTTACAAGTGTGCCCTCATTAAGTGTTACATGGGAGCCATAAAAATGATGATGTCCTGTGTTACAAGTGTGCCTTCATTATAACATGGTTCATGGGAGCCATGCAAGTTATGATGTCCTGTGTTACAAGTGTGCCATCTTATACTTTCCAGTAAACTTGTGTCATACTGTTGTACATAAAATTGAATGATATCAAACCATGTTATAAATGGTTCTCATCAGCCAAGAACCAAAATCAAGCAAAATAATAAAGTAGCAGTGATAGAACAAAGGAAAATATGATGAGGTTCATGACTATACTAGCATTATATAAGAGGAAGCAGTATGCTGAGGGACTTTATATGAATTACTGCAATATGTGAAGAGGTTTTATATGAGGGACTGCAGTATGCTGAGAGGCTTTATATGAGGGACAGCTGTATGCTAAGGAGCTTTATATGAGGACAGAAGTATGATAAGGGGATTTAAATGAGGAACAGCAGTATGTTGAAGGGCTATATATGAAGAGCAGCAGTATGTTGTGGGACTTTATATGAGGGACTGTCACAGCAGTATGCTGAGGGGCTTATTATGAGGGACTGTCACAGCAGTATGCTGAGGGACTGTCAAAGCAGTATGCTGTGGGTCTTTATGTGAGGGACAAGAAGTATGCTGTGGGGCTTTATATGAGGGACTGTCACAGAAGTATGCTGTGGGGCTTTACGTGAGGAACAAGCAGTATGCTGTGGGGCTTTATGCGAGGAACAAGCAGTGTGCTGTGGGGCTATATGTGAGGGACAAGCAGTATGCTGTGGGGCTTTATGTGAGGGACAAGCCGTATACTGAGGGGCTTTATGTGAGGGACAAGCCGTATACTGAGGGGCTTTATGTGAGGGACAGCATTATGCTGGGGCTCTTTATGTCAGGGACAAGCCGTATACTGAGGGGCTTTATGTGAGGGACAGCATTATGCTGGGGGTCTTTATGTGAGTGACTGTCAAAGCAGTATGCTGTGGGGCTTTATATGAGGGACAGCAGTATGCTGAGGAGCTTTATATGAGGGACAGCAGTATATTGATGGACTTTATATGAGGGACAGCTGTATGTTGACGGACTACAGTATGCTAAGGGGCTTTAAATGAGGGACAGCAGTTTGCTAAGGGGCTTTATATGAGAAGTAGTAGTATGCAGTGGGGTGAAAAATTACTGTACATGTACTTATGACTAAACTTAACTATTGCAGCTTCCATTGACAAGTTACATCATCGGGGTGGTGAGACCAGGTCACACAATGACCATAATGTTCTGATTGTGACCAAGAAGAACCGTAAGGTGGAGACAAGGGATGCGGCAACCCAGACTGGCTTTAGTAACATTAATAGGATCACAAGGGCTCTTGTAAGTAATCCAGAACACAGAAGAGAAAATTGATGTAGAGGTCATTTTAAAACTCCATTTAAAGAATGGAGTAATTTTTTTAATATAGGAGAGATTTAATTTAATAAACAAAGGTAGGTCTTAAGCACAAACTGTGATGTAGTGCATTTGGTTAATTGGGGGGGGGGGGGCAAATTTAAAATAATTTGCATGAATCCCACATTTGCATGTTCTAAAAAAGACCCTGACAGAAATTAGCAAGAAGAATCATATAAATGGATTCATTGTCATCTGCATTGAATGTTAAACAAATGTAAAATATGATCATTGATATGATCTATGGATAAGTGTATTGCACAAGTTTTATGATTTGATAAAATTTCATTTATGCTTCCTTTCAGCAAAGTACCTATGGGCGGCTTTAGTTGGAACTCTAGTTTTAGTTGGCTTTAGTTGGAACTCTAGTTTTAGTTGGCTTTAGTTGGAACTCTAGTTTTAGTTAGTTGGAACTCTAGTTTTACTAGTTGATAGTTGTTCAGTTCATTATTATCCTCATACAAGTAAAGTCAGTTATTGAAACAATAGATAAAGGGGCCTGTTGAAATTCAGAACTTTTTTGTCTAACCTCAGCAAGGGCTAGCAGAGTAGTGACACTCAGGACCCTGCTTGTTCCATTGCAACTCTTGTTAGAAATAGGAATTAATGGTAGATGGCTCTTTGAGGGAGAAATTTGTATGCACAATTCATGTGTTAAGAGGGAAAAATTTGTATGCACAATTCATGTGATGAGAGGGAGAAATCTGTATGCACAATTCATGTGATGAGAGGGAGAAATTCGTATGCACAATTCATATGATGAGAGGGAGAAATGCTGCTATTAAAGTAGCTCGTTATATGCATGAAAAATGTGCAGATCGTTGTTTTGCAATCTTTGTCTATATTTACTTTATACAAGTAAAATCATTTCTTCTAATCATATTGAAATAAACTCAGTAAAAATAAAATAATAAGTAGGAAATTTATGTATGCAATTAATGTTCCATAATTAAAAAAGGACAGTAACCAAAATGTTTACACAGATTAACTCCCTTACTGGACCATAGGGTCAAAAATAGCAAAGATATAAGAAATATTTTTAAAATATTAGCAAGATCCTTTTAAAGTTACTAATTGTTCATTAATGAGTTTGAAGCAATTCCTGCTTATATTTTGTGTTGTTTTATGTTCAAGTATTTATTTTAATAACAGTTCCAATCACACTCTAGTCACGCAAGTGTGAATGGAGTTCCAAATGAAGCAAAGCCCTAAGTGTTTGAGGGTGGTGTTGGGAAGTACCCATGTTCATAGTTTCCAGAATGATCAGTACATTTGTTCATGAGGTCATGTGGAATTTTTACTTTAAAGATCATATGCTGTAAAGATCTTTTATATGACTTTACACATTAATAGCTCTCCAGCTCTTTATATCAGATAACACGCTAATAGCTAGCCATCCCTTTTTATCACATAACACATGTATAGTTTTTATCACATAACACATGTATAGTTTTTATCACATAACACATGTATAGTTTTTATCACATAACACATGTATGGTTTTTATCACATAACACATGTATAGTTTTCTAGCTCCTTATATCCCACAACACATGTATAGCTCTCCAGCTCTTTATATCAGATAACACATGTATGGCTCACCAGCCCTTTATATCAGATAACACATACAGTAAACTCCGCAATTTGGGGTCCATAAAATTAGATCGCGGAAAAAGCGGGGTCGCGTTATTGCGGGGTTTTACCATATTTTACTTTATTCAGAGAACAACGTATACACATCTAATAGCATGAATAGGGTATCAACACCGTTTACTATCTGATATCGATCCGTCTTTGCTTTCCCACATGATAACCCTTTGTGTAGTGTCTGTCAAATTTGTTTACTAGCACGTATATTGCTTCCATTTTTATGCAAGTCCAAACGATCTGTATTTGTATTAATGTTTTTGTTTTGCTGTATAAACAGTGCTTGATGCAATAAAAGTTACGATTTCATTTGTATTTTCCTTTTCCATAAGTCAGATTTAATTCCCACGTGATATTTCCCGAGTTATCTGCCAGTGCACGCGGGTTGAAACCCCTTGGCTTGTAAAGGCAGTACTCACTCTGTTTTCAAGTTGACAATTCTTTTGATCGTGCCGCAAATTTAATACTTGTTCAGTGCCAAGCAGAGTTCTACTACTTCCTGTGCATTTTTGACTTTAATCCCTTCTTTGTTTTCCCACGTGACAACTCTTTGATTGAGCCGCGAGTTTGATACTTGTTCAGTGCCAAGTAACAGAGAGTGGTTATTTGAACTCCCTGTGATCTTGCCGCCCAAGCTCAGTCTCTACATAAGCACCCACATATGACAATCTTTGATCAACCACTGCATTGTCTGGTGCTTGGTTGTGTATGCAGTTAAAGAAGAAACACATGTCGGCTATTGTTTGAGCAATGATTGTATATATCATGAATTGAAGACAAACACAAAGAAGATTTACTGGCTTTAATCATGGATCAGTAATAAGTAACATTTCCGATAATGTTTATTTTGGCATAACACTTCAAGAAATTGGTGAAATTGTTAAATTCCAGAAGCCACGCCACAATCAAATTCACACGTGATCTCTTCCCCAAAATGATAATAAACTTTTTATACACTATTTCTCGTACTTAAAAGAAATATCTTTTTTCTGTGTACGAGAAAAATACATGTATATAAAATTTCAGTAACCACGGCACAAACGTATTATACTCAAATTCATATACGCGATCTCTTCCCCAAAATAATACTGTAATATACACATTTTATACACTATTTCTCGTACTTTGAAGAAAAAAAAATTCATGTGCAAATGAATATATGAAATTTTGGGAGCCATGCCACGATCGCGTTATATCAGAATTCGCATTATAGCAGGGTTTCATTGTATATAGCTTTTATCACCTAACACATGTAGTTTTCTAGCTCTTTATATCACACAACACATGTATAGCTCTCCAGCTCTTTATATCACATAACACATGTATATCTCTCAAGCTCCTTATATCACATAACACATGTATAGCCCTCCAGTTCTTTATATCACACAACACATATATAGTTCTCCAGCTCTTTATATCACATAACACATGTATAGTTTTCTAGCTCTTTATATCACACAAAACATGTATAGCTCTCCAGCTTTAATATCACATAACACGTAGCTCTCCAGCTCTTTATATCACATAACACATGTATTGTTTTCCAGCTCTTTATATCACATAACACATGTATAGCTCTCCATAGTTCTCGTCTTTCAACTGTGTTAATGTAGTAGAATCTGTCTTGAAAGACTACTACTTCTGCCAAAAACCTATGTCTCTAAAGAAAGGTGGTTTCTCATAACAGGTCACAACAGTATATAATCACTGAATTTGTGCATTAAGAATTTGGTTTCTCAAGACAGGTGGTCTCTCGTTGTAGTGGTCTTTCAAGACAGGTTTTACTGTATTGTCCTGTTGCTAATGAACTTGGGAGGAGATACAGCATTTCACATGTTTGTTATGTGTTTGTACATTCGTTCATTTGTTACACCTTCAGTATCATGGACCCTATGTCACTTACACATAGATGCATCACAGTGAGAGTGACTCAGCCATACCAAATAGTAGGTCACTGGCCTAATTTTTATGCTGGAGTTACTTTTTGTGTTTTCAACTGTTTATTTGTTATACATTCATTATCTTGGACTATATTTAACCCACACTCATGAAAATTGGTATGTGGATACATCGCATTAAAAGTAACTCAACCGTGCCAAAGTTAGTTCGTTGTGACCTTATTTCAGATGATTTTTGTATTTTTAGCTGCTTGTTGCACCTTCACTATCTTAGACCCAATGTCACCTACATTCATGAAAACTGGTTTGTTGATGCATCTCAGCAAAAGTAACTCAAACATACACTAGGTCACTGTGACCCAGATTTCATACTTTAGTGACTGTTGTATTTGTAGCTATCTAATCATTACACCCTCAGTATCTTGCACCCTATTTCACCAGCACTCATGAAACTTTTGTTTGTTGGATGCATCTTGATCAGAGTAATGCAACCATACCAAAAATTAGGTCAGTATGAAACAATTTTCACATTAATGAGCAATTTTTGCATTTTCAGTTTTTCTTAATTACCCTTTCAATACTATCCTGAACCCTTTTTCTCTTATATTCATGAAAACTGGAACATGGATGCATCTCAAGGAAAGTAAATCAACTATACCAAAACTATGTCACTGTGAACTAATTTTTGTGCTTGAGTGACTTTTGTATTTGCAGCTATCTGTTAGTTATACCTTTAATATCTTAAACCCTATTTCACCAACTTGTGGAAATTGATATATGTATATATATATCATGGAGAGTAACTCAACCATGCCAAAAGCTAAGTCACTGTGACTTAATTTTTTCCCACTTAAGTGACTTTTTATATTTTCAGCTGTTCTTTAATTTTAACGTCAATATATTGGGACCTCTTTCATGTACTCTCTAAAGAGTTCTTAAGATGTCTAGTTGGTCCTAAATGAAAATGATACTGAACTGACATCCAGTATGGCCACCATGGTGGCCATCTTGAGAATCTTGTTATCACTACCCCTTCTGAATGGATGATCATATAAACATGGGGTTTTCACTAAAAATGACTGCTTCTAATACCTAGTGTTATTCCTGTATTGTATTCCTGATCTAACCTTCAAAATGGTTGTCTTGACAACCATCCTGAAAATCTTTATATGACTACTTCTCCTGAATGGAAGGTCTTGTCAGCATGGGGTTTTCAGGAATAATCCTATCATTAATAAAACCACCAAAAATAAACCCAATGTATTCCTATATTAAAATGAAGCTGATCTAACCTCTTAAATGGCTGCCTTGACGAAATGAATAAGGGCGCTGGTGGCTTAGTGGTCTAAGGCACTCACCTTTATAGATCACTCACACATCTTACCTCTGTCCGTGTGACTTCAAATCTCGGCTTGACCAGCGTGGGTATGTGAGAAAGTTTGGCAGTAACTTCCCATGGGTCAGTGCTTATTTCTGGAATCTTCCTCCACCAAATATACTCTCCGCCATATATATCCTATATCATGCACTGAAAAATGGCATTAAATCACACAAAACCAAAACAAAACCATCTGAATAAAAATGGTGCAGATCTGACCATCAACATATCCAGTTTGTGAATATTTCTGAAGAATGCATTCAATTAGGTCACTTAAATAACTTTGTTTTTTGCCAAAAAATATTAATTATAGATTGAACTAAATTTACCATGTGTCTTGACATTGTCTGAGACAAGTTCAGTGATTTTCAATCCATGGTATCGGATTCAAGGTCAAAGGCCATGACAAGAATTCTTATCTGCACTTAAGGTGGTTTGTGAACATGTTAACTGTGAACATGTAAACATAGATATGTACTACAATATTTTTGTTACCAAATTTGATATGTTAGAATTTCTGAAAAATATCATATGGTTTCAATACTCGACAGTTAAAAAGAATAAAGGACAGAAGAAAAAGACTTGCCTCCAATTCTTGGAAATTCTTTTTTGCCATTAGAGTGTCTGTCCCTTTGAAGGACTCCTTTTTTAGCTATCTGTTTGTTAAACCCTTTATATCTCAGACCCTATTTCACCAATGCTCATAAAAATTGCAATGTGGATGCATGTTAAGGTAAGTAATCTACCATACCAAAACTATGTCACTGTGACCTAATTTTCAGGCACAAGTGACTTATGTGTTTTCAGCTTTTGTTCATTACATGCTTGGTATCTTGAATTCTATTTCAATACACTCATGAAACTTGGTACATGGATGCATCTCAAGGAGGGTAACTGAACCACACAAAATTTGGTCACTGTGACCTAATTTTCACACTTTAGGGCTTTGTGTATATTTAGCTATTTGTTTGTTACATACCTAATATCTTTAACATTTTGTCACCTACACTTATGAAAATGTATATGGCTGCATATCAGGTAGAGTAAATCATTCATACCAAAAAGGTCACAGTGACCTAATTTTCATGCTTTAGTGATTTTTTTTATTTTCCTCCATACCAGTGTGTACATTTGTCAGATACTATGCATGCTCATGCTCAGAAAATAGGAATGATGGGTTTACCAATGCAAATGAGGCAATGCCCTTTACTGACAATTATTGCCTGTTAAATTAAGGTAAATGAAGCAATGCCTTTTACTGACAACTATTGCCTGTTAAATTTAGGTAAATGAAGCAATGCCTTTTACTGACAACTATTGCCTGTTAAATTTAGGTAAACGAAGCAATGCCTTTTACTGACAACTATTGCCTGTTAAATTTAGGTAAACGAAGCAATGCCTTTTACTGACAACTATTGCCTGTTAAATTTAGGTAAACGAAGCAATGCCTTTTACTGACAACTATTGCCTGTTAAATTTAGGTAAATGAAGCAATGCCTTTTACTGACAACTATTGCCTGTTAAATTAAGGTAAATGAAGCAATGCCCTTTACTGACAACTATTGCCTGTGAAATTTAGGTAAACGAAGCAATGCCTTTTACTGACAACTATTGCCTGTGAAATTTAGGTAAATGAAGCAATGCCTTTTACTGACAACTATTGCCTGTGAAATTTAGGTAAATGAAGCAATGCCCTTTACTGACAACTATTGCCTGTGAAATTTTGGTAAATGAAGCAATGCCTTTTACTGACAACTATTGCCTGTGAAATTTTGGTATATGAAGCAATGCCTTTTACTGACAACTATTGCCTGTTAAATTTAGGTAAGTGAGGCAATGCCCTTTACTGACAACTATTGCCTGTGAAATTTAGGTAAATGAAGCAATGCCTTTTACTGACAACTATTGCCTGTTAAATTTAGGTAAATGAAGCAATGCCTTTTACTGACAACTATTGCCTGTTAAATTTAGGTAAATGAAGCAATGCCCTTTACTGACAACTATTGCCTGTGAAATTTAGGTAAATAAAGCAATGCCTTTTACTGACAACTATTGCCTGTTAAATTTAGGTAAATGAAGCAATGCCTTTTACTGACAACTATTGCCTGTGAAATTTAGCCTACTGATTTATTTTTCAGCATTTTTAAAAATCTTACCACCAATTCCAAAGTTATATGAACAAAAAAAGCTGTTGACTATCTGTTACAAGTTATACATGTACAGTTGTCAAGGCTTTAGTGCATAGAATGATTTTTAGACAGCTATTATACGGCATTTAAAATTATCGCTAACTTCTACCTTTTTGTTTGTAGGTATTAAGATCAACTAGTTCTGAAGAACCAAATCCTCTCAGTCCTGAAAATTGCATGTTGACCCGACTGGAGGAGAGAAAGTCATCTAGTGCTAAAGAATTGAGGACAATCAGTGCAGAAGACTCCGTCTTATTACATCCATTTACATGCGATTCTGGCTCAAGTGACAGAGAGCCATTGAGGTCATTGAACAAATATATAAAAACAGTATCAGAAACAGGGCATTCAAGATCAAGTATAAAAAGAAAGTCAAGGTTGCCTAGCACTGAGGTCAAATGGTTGGATAGTACAGAGGAAAAACCAAGATCTCCAAGGTCACCAAGGTCAAAAGTTGAAAGGTCATGTAGCTCAGCAGGGGACAAAAGAGTTAGATCTAGTCCAAGAGAAAATAGGACCAGAGCTAAGTTTCAGAGGTCATCCAGTACAGAAGAAAGGTCAAGGACAGATGGCAATCTGGTTCAGAGATCAGTGAGTGCAGAGGAAACAAACACAATTGCCGAAAAAAAACTTAATGTGAAAGATTTAAACAGTCTTCATTCCCCTGCTGTGCTGAAGGTGGAAATAACACAGTTTTAACTTTCACCTTTGTTCATAGATATTTGAAAGCTCCATTTAAGTTATTATTGACCAGAATTCATTCTAATTAAATATTTTTGCACAGATCATATTGATGGAGGAAACCAACCTCATGCCCCATTTCATGGCTATGTGATGTTTATGTTCTCGTCCATAATATGTGCTTTCTACTGTTGACTTTTAATAAATAATCATTAACATATTTAACCAGTCATCTTGTGATGTATGCTACAATAGACTAGTTGTGGCAGTCCATACCGTCTTATCGTTTAAACCGTGATAGGAATATATGAATGGTAAACATGTACCAATTCTTTGGTGCTGGAACAAGTAACTAAAACCTGAGTATGTAGTCAGGTGTGCAAAAACTCCACCCCCACCCCACCAAAATAAAAAGATGAGAGTGTGGGAAAGATGTGAACTGCAAAGGTATAATAATTCTGTAATGCTGTGACAATTAGTTCAAATACATGACCAGGTTTACCCCCCAAAATTGAAGGGTGCAGCCAATCCTGTGTGTTGCATATCTTCTATTATTTTTTTTTATGTTGTTTTTTTTTTATAAATCTAAGATATGTTCATATAGACCACTGAACCAAACTACAGTGTATGCGCTAATGAAATGAAAGTAACCAAACTACACTTTATGCACTAATGAAATTAAAGTGCAAGGTACATTTTTTATAGGATGGATCTGGGGGGAAGGGGGAAGAAACAAAACATAAGTTGGAAGTGGAAATTTCTAAATTAGTCAGGAGCGAATAAAGACTGAGAGTGAATCTGAGATATAAAATTCTACTTCATGTCTATTTTTTGCCAATGCCATTAACTTCATGTCTATTTTTTGCCAAAGCCATTAACTTCATGTCTATTTTTTGCCAATGCCATTACCTTCATGTCTATTTTTTTCCATTAGCTGTTCTTGCTGCATTTTAATAAATGCAATTGAAATTTGTTGGAAATTGTGACCTTCATCTGCAGATGTGTTAGAAATCATTATGGTCATCAAAAGATATGTTAGAATGTTAGAAATCATTATGTTCATCTAAAGATATTTTAGAATGTTAGAAATCATTATGGTCATCTACAGATATGTTAGAATGTTAGAAATCATTATGGTCATCTACAGATATGTTAGAAATCAGTATGGTCTTTTAGATATGTTAGAAATCATGGTGGTCATCTACAGATATGTTAGAAATCATTATGGTCTTCTACAGATATGTTAGAAATCATTATTGTCATCGACAGATATGTTAGAAATCATTATTGTCATCTTCAGATATGTTAGAAATCATTATTTAAAATCTACAGATATGTTAGAAATCATTATGGTCATCTACAGATATGTTAGAAATCATTATGGTCATCCACAGATATGTTAGAAATCATGGTCATCTGCAGATATGTTAGAAATCATGGTGGTCATCTACAGATATGTTAGAAATCATTATGATCATCTACACAGGGTCTGCAGCACACCTCGAAAACCCTAAAATTTCTTTTTGACATTTGAAACATAAAAAAAAGCCACAAAAAACTGAAGGAAACCTAAATAAATAAAAAAAGCTTAAAAATTTGAATAAATGATAAACAACTCTACCCTGACCGCACACAAAATGCTTTTTTCCATACGGTTTTTCATTAGGCTCGCCAAGCGGTCAAGAAAGCACGCGAATTATGCAAATTAAAGACATCCAGTCATTTTATTCTATCGTTCTTTTGATAGACCCATAACAGCATATTGTCAGATCATCAACAGCATTAGCATTGCGTTGCTTCAGTCTTTGCACAGTTCGAAGTCCATTTGCTTCAACCTTTGTTTGGATTAAGATTCTTTTACCAGAAGTGTTTTAGGGTGCTTTGACAGAGTAAGGGGTCGTTGTGTTATGGTCTCCTCTAACAACACATCCATCATAATCAAGGAGGCTCACATGCCCATTCCCTTTGCATGAAGGTGGAACCTCCTTTGCTGGATGCCTCAGAAGGGAAAACCCTCTATGCCAGCCACATTCATCGTAAAGCACCACATTCCGGGGAAGAAGAACATAATAGCAGACAGTCTATCCAGGTCAGGCAAAACAGTCCTCATGGAATGGTCTCTTCACCACTCCGTTAACAGAGCCCTTTTTCTATTTAAATTTTTAATAAATATTATGCTCACCATGGAGATAATCTTGTAACTGCTTTGTGTCTTGAACCTCAAATTTTTTTTTAAAACCTTGAAAAAATCTATAAATCTATATAAAAAAAAAAACTAATCAAATTTTAAAAGTTAATTTCACTTCTAACCCTGTCTACAGATATGTTAGAAATCATGGTGGTCATCTACAGATATGTTAGAAATCATTATGGTCTTCTACAGATATGTTAAAATGTTAGAAATCATTATGGTCATGTTCAAATAAGTTAGAAATAATGATCATCATTTAAATACAGATACCATCTATACTCGCTTGTAAGTTAGGTCCAACTGCAAACATAGACCCTGATCTGCCATTGCATAATGTGCCAGCGGATCAGGGTCTATGTTTGTTCAGCTGATTACTCCTAACAAACTGCATAAACCCAGATCTGCTGGTGCATTATGCAAAGGCAGATCAGGGTCTGTGTAGTTTGCAGTTTGATCTGACTTGTTTGCGAGTATGTATGATATCATTGCTGCTTTTTGTTTGTCTCACATTGGCTGAATTTTTGGGCTGATGATAATCTATTGGGTTACATATCAAATAGATTTACATTTTTGATTTGGTGTATAATATACCCACTTCATTATAAATATACCCCTGTATAATGTACCCACTTCATTACAAACATACAGTACAGCTCACATGATTTTTCGGAACTCTGCGCATCGCGGTGGGGTACTTAATCCCCTCCACTTTAGCTCCGCGATAGCACTCCGCGGTGGAGGCATAAATTGGCATAAATACCTACAAATCACCACTGCGTTTCGGCAGGCACGCCGACGTAAACTCCACCGTGGAGGGGCTAGTCGACATTACTGATTGACATCTGAACAGCCAGTGAATGAAGACCACCTATGGAAAGACTGAGATGTCAAGAGTGATTTACAACCGGATACCATCTGAAGAATCAGTCGTTTTTATTTCGATCATATATTTGGACAATAAAAAAATAATTTCAAAAGTCTTGTATATTCAGTACACATTACTGTTTATAAAAGGTTGATCAACTTCTTTTGCAATAAGTTTATGATTTTAATTTATTTCAAAGAAATATGAACAAACCTATGCACTGACTTGACAAGAAGCACACATTGCTGAGCCTCTCAAGCAGAATAAATTTATCATTTTGTTCCAAAGGAAAGTAATTCTCTGAGATATGGACAATTAAAATCCAAATTGACAACCCGCTTCTGCTTACCCCTCCACCCCCCCAACAACAAGAAACCTAAAACACTGAATATACACTGAAATGCAAACCGCGTGCTTAGTCTTTAAGCAGTAATAGCAGAGTCACGAGGCTGAATATTATGACTGCATGTGTACTGTAAGGGACTGACCATTTAATAAACGGGGTTTATATGTTGTTTTGTTTTTTTCGACCGGGATATTTTTTGTTCTTTCATCACAGTATTTATTTATTTTAAGTGAAATATGGAACGGATTAACGTCTGCTACAAAAATCAGAGAAAGACAATTGTTTTCATGCATTTATCCCCCCCCCCACCCCCATGGTTGGAAAATTCAGTTGTCTCTCCCTAATAAAGACTTGACTTCAGCGGATGTTCTACAGAAATCAAGGCAGTGACCATTGTGAACACTGTTGTAAAATATTAACAAGGGTTTGCATCAAAGGATGATGTAAGTTTCAGCTTGGGAACAGTGTGTTTTTATCACACGAAGCCACCTGGCTTAGCGCGTTGTACTTTACAGCCGCAATTATGGTCCCGCCATTAACAACGGAAGTTTGATAATTGTTAGTAATTAATCTGAACTCGGCTTATTACCGAAATGAAAAATAATATGGAAAATTCTAAAATCTGAGATGTTCAGAGATTTTAATTTCCAACAAGTTTAGAGCATTTTGCATGGATGTATTGTCTCCACGTGTATCCTATTATTTGCTCATTTTCCTACGGTGAAAATATAAAAATAAAATATACTTTTTAAATTATTTTTACACAGATATTAAAGAATGCAGTTTCCTGTTTGTGACTGTTAGAGCCTTTGGTTATTGAGCGTGTTTCTGTTTCTTACCACTTGCAAACTTTTCCAGATTTCAGTTTATGATAACTTGTGCAGTAGTGATTTGGATTCCATATTTTATGAGAGAGAGAGGGGGGGAACTTTACTAAGAAGAGTTAATGATCTAAAATTATTCATCTTATTTTTCTGTATTATGCAATTGGAAAACGAACAGAAAAGAAAAAGTTAAACATTAATTTCATCTGATGCGCAAGTTTGTCAAATCAATGGCAAAGAAAACAAACCCGCAGAAGTGTTGCTGTTGTACTTTTAGGTTAACAGTTAGCACATGAAATTAACACATCAATATCAAAGAAAACACGCAGTGCTGATGGCTTCTATTGAGCTAGGTTACTTGCACGTGTCAACTACATGTATCTAGGATGACCTTTTGCGACCATTTGTGATTTTTTTAAAAACCCGCTACTTTGGTCATTAATGCAAAATAGTACAGTTTAAAATAAAATAATGATGTGAAATCTTAATAATGCTTTATTTAAGCGATTGGATGTCAGAAAAAAACGTACAATATGTGAATGAATACTCATGCATGGTGTAACCATCGGAACTTGTGCGATTTTGTTTCACTTTAGTCAGGTATGACTGCAGCTTTGTTATTAATTTGTTCGATGTTTATCGTTCTTTTCATTGCAGGTAGTACAATATCACTGACTTTCATATGATCATTACAATTTTGTATTGCGTTTACTGAAAAAGAAATAAGGATATGAATGCATGTTTAGATTCCGATAACATAGTATTGAAGAAAAAGAAATTAGATTCATTGCGCAAAATGTAGTACTAATACAGTTTACGAGGCATTGTCATTACGTTATCATCATCTTAAATATGATTTGGCACTATGTATCATACAGTATCTTCGTTAGAACAAGGAAATATTTATAATTAACTGAATTACTACGTTTTTTTCAGTACGAAAAAGTTAGCAAATTGCTCCCCAGAGGGATAACAATGTAGATAAATCGGTGCCCCCCCCCCCCCCCCATCTATCTCTCAACCTCTGCTTGCATGGATAATAAACAGTAAACCATGCCCATATTACCGAGACCACGTCCACTCCGCGGTGGTGATCGGATGCGACTCCACGAGAAAGCGTGGTGTGCAGGGCTATTCTCCGCAAGACTCTGCGACAACTCCGTCAGGACGCGTGGAGTGATGGTGGAGGGGTTTTTCTTAATCCTCTCCACTCACTCTCCACCCCCACGGCGATGTGCGGAGTTCCAAAAAATTATGTGAGCTGTACTGTACCCCAGTATAATGTACCCTTGCTTACACCCACTTCATCACAAACATACCCCTGTGTAATGTACCCTTGCTTGTAACACTTTAATGACTCTCATAAACCATTTTATAATGAGGGCTGATTGAGAACAAACTTCTTTAAATATAAGAGACTCCCTGTTTGTCAAGCCCACCTTTTTGTTTTGGCTAGAAGTTTAAAAAAAACTTCAACATTTAGCCTAATCTTGGGTGTGGACAGATGCATGGATAGACGAACAAACACACAGATGCCAAAGTTATCGCTATGTTGATCTTCCTTGAAGGCAAGCTTGACAAAAGTCATAATTATCGTTTGCAGACATGTTAGAAAGCATGATCTCATAGATGAGTTGGAGATGTTCATCATTTACAGACATGTTAGAAATCATGATCTCATAGATGAGTTGGAGATGTTCATCATTTACAGACATGTTAGAAATCATGATCTCATAGATGAGTTGGATATGATCATCATCTACAGACATGTTAGAAATCATGATCTCATATAGGAGTTGGAGATGATCATCATCTACAGACATGTTAAAAATCATGATCTCATAAATGGGTTAGAAATCATAATCTCATGAAAGAGTTAGAAATCACAATCATTATCTACAGAAATGTTAGAATTCATGATCTCATGAATGAATTAGAAATCACAATCATTATCTATAAATGTGGTAGAACTCATTGTCGTCATCTATAGCAGATGTGTTAGAAATCATGATCATCATCTACAGATGTATTAGAAATCATGATCATCTACAGATGTGTTAGAAATTATGATAATCATCTACAGATGTGTTAGAAATCATGATCATCGACAGATGTGTTAGAAATTATGATAATCATCTACAGATGTATTAGAAATTATGATCATCTACAGATGTGTTAGAAATCATGATCATCATCTACAGATGTGTTGAAAATCATGATCATCTACAGATGTGTTAGAAATTATGATAATCATCTACAGATGTGTTGAAAATCATGATCATCTACAGATGTGTTAGAAATTATGATCATCATCTACAGATGCAATGAGTTTTCTAGATATTCAATGCCTCCTTTTTTTGAAGCACTATAATGGCAGGAGGCTCTGTGTCATGTGTACACATTTTAGGTTGGATCAGAAGAGTACATTATTGTGTTAGAAGGATAATATCTGTGAAAAATACTTCAGTATATTCTGGGTAATAATAAAACAGAAAACAACCTGTATATCACATACAATTCTCCTGGGTGTACACCATTCATTGTCAAACATTGCAGCCATCCATTCCACTCTTCTCCAACTTCTGACATAGTAGGGTTTTTCACCACTGATTGGGAGAAACCTTGAGATTCCTAACTCCTGGCTGCCAGTATAAATAATGGATAATTTTACAAGTCATCATTGTGGGAATTATTATTAATTATCAATTTGCTGCAAAAATACAGGAAAGTCACATGGGCCTGTGGCACAAAATAGAATGAAAACTAAGGAATTGCGCTCTTATTGCCTGATAAAATTCCAGAAGACCCTGGGAGGAATAGTGGTGGTTGGGTGTGGTGGAAAGTTGCAGATTGATTGTGCAAATCAGAACAGGGTGCAATTCCGGTCTTGCAATGAATGCTGTAGTTTTATATAGTGCACATGTTAAAGAAAGGAAAATTGACCTTTCGGTAATGTTAACTTTTGGGTGAGAAAAAAAATTACTTATGCAAAGTTTATAACCTTGTGCTGTATGATCATCAAGTGGCAAGAAATGCAGGACAGCTGTTCTGTAGCTTGGAGCTGTGATATATTGTTTTGTATTGTTTCTTGTTATAGACACTTGACACTTTTTGTATGACTATTTAATATAATTATTCTGAAGTTATTGAATTTGTAATTTATATCACTATGTATTGAAGGGGAATTTTTTTATGAACTGCATTCACTCACACAAGAATTTTTTATATAGATATTAATTGTGTACGCTTTTTACACATGCATCAAAAGGCAGAGCAATATTATTTTATAATGTTTGTCTGTTCCCAAATTTATTTCAGGCACCATCTACCATTACCAAACTTTGTAAAGAAAAAAGTCTAGCGATTTTGGAGTTAAAAGGTCAAAGGTCAGGGTCGCCTTGGCTGAAGAAGAAAAATGTCTTCCTCACAATAACTTACTTCACATCACAGATGTGGATTGCATTTTGAGGATGTTTTGCATTTGCAATAAGGTAGAGGCCTATAAGGGGGGTGGGGTGGAGGGGGCAGAAGTCAAGATCAGTGTGACTGAAGAAAAAAAAAATTTGTTTATGCACAGAAATTTCAGTTCTTGACCATGTGCTGTAATCAAAATTTGTGGTAAGAAAGAAGTCTAATAATTTTGTTGTAGGAAGGTCAAAGATCAAGGTCACTGAATGAAGGAAGCAAAATGGTGTTTGCATTCAGTGGTCTCCTTCTTATAAGGCCACCCTTTCTGCAGCAGGAAAGTGGCCTTGTAAGAGGGGCAGTCTTTCTAGAGGGAGATCACACAGATGTGAGTAATAACTACATATAAAGTATGAAAGGTGCAACTAATTTTTAAATATTTAATCTTTTCATTTAAAAACACAGGAATGTTATGGAATCAAAGTGATAAAACTTATATCAATGCTATCTAAAATAACAATGAATAATCATCAATCAAAACCACCATGCCAATAAAATCTGGGCACAAACAACTGGTTGTAATTATCCCTGTCTGTTGGTTCTGTTTTCCCACTGCAGTCGAATGTATATTGACTGTTTATTTGAATCTTTCTGACATCAGATTTCTCAGTAGTGATCCCTAATACTCTCCCTCTTTTAATTTAGTTGGATTGCTTTTACTTCTTGATCTAAACTGAGTATGTCTGAAGACATTTGCAATTTGTAGTTATTACACATGATGCTCATTTTTAATAAAGAAAGTGAGCTTGTCACATGATCAGCTGGATTTTAGTCTGGCACCCTTCCTAGTACATTTCATAATCTATTTGATAGAAGCCACAACAGCTAACATACCATTTTTTTTCTTTCTGGCAACGGGATGTCACACTGTGACATTACTGTGCTTCTCAACAGTTAGCTTTTGTCATCTTGATAATTATCAGTGGTAATAATAGCCAGTAATTATCAAAGTGACAAAAGCTACCAGGTAAGGAACACACAGCAGTAAAGATAAATCAGATTACTTACCCTTTTGTATGGATTAAAGTTACTTTGTTGGCATGTTGGAACAGATGTTAACATGCTGAAGTTACAAATCAACAAATATTCATGAAATTTCTGTCAAAACACCATTATGTGGCCACTCGCAAGGGGTTAATTTGACAGTTTTTTAACTAATATGCCAGCTGCTGGTGGCATTAGAGGGGTCATCAGTGCATTGGTATTCTGGCTGTATAAAGAGGGGGGGGGGAGTACTGTACCAACTTTAGTTCTAGATCATATACCTTGATGAAAGTTTTGTGGAGGGCTTTCACTAAAGGTATGGAAGAGACCTATTGATTTTTGGAGTCAAGAGGTCAAAGGTTAATTTTGATTTAAAAAATATTGGGTTTTGAACAAGAACTTCTGTTCTAGAGCAAGTTTCTTGACCAGACTTTGTGGATTGCTTGCACTTTGGGTAACACAGATACCTTTGGGGGTCTAAAGTTGAGTGGTCAGAGTCATGGTGAATCTAATAAGAAAATAATGGTTTCTGCTGTTCAAAACCACATACCTTTACCAAAGGTTTAGGTCATTGGAAGCAACGATGCTCCACTAGTGCCTAAACGGCACTATTGAACAAAGATCAGGTGTATAATGTGCTGTTTATGGTACTCTCATTTTGACCTTTATAAAGGTCAAATATGGAGGTTTCTGTTTAAGCATATTTTTTACTCTTCCATACCTGAAAATCCCATATTTATTGTTGTTATAAATTTCTGAAGCATCATTTACAAATAACTGCATTTAAAAGTATGACATCACAAATAATGGTGCAGTTCTTACCTCCCCCTGATACGTAAATGTATGCAGAAGTGACATATCATTAGAATTAATAACTCCCTAACACACAGATTACGGTGTAGGGAATTTGTGTTAGGTTCATGAAATGAACAGTGAACCTTGGAAATTTTAACAAATTAAATGACTCATGTTTCACCTATTATCAAAATGATCAGTGATAAATCCAGAGAAAGAAAACAAATGATGACATTTGTTGGAAAGAATTATGAAAATACTGTGCATTGAAGATAATAAACAACACTCATAGAAAATAAACCGCTTTTCTGTTTTTTTTGGAAGTGGTACATGGAGTATGATCCTGCCTCCTTCAAAATGTAACCCTTCATTTCCTTACATAATATTTCACCATGTTAAACTTGATGCTTTCTGCTCTTATTTCTCCATCATAATCTGTAAAGAAATGGTTTAATAAAGGAACATGTTTGCAGGTCAGATTTCTGTACCTTATAAAAGGGGGCTTATTTTTCAATATCTACTGCTTTCTCTCTCTCTCTCTCTCTCTCTCTCTCTCTCTCTCTCTCATTTGCTTATTTTCCCGTGATTGTCTAAATGCAATTTCAAAGTCCTTTGTTCTATGTGGAGAAGGATTTGTCATGATTTGATTGCTTGTAAAATGCTTGAAAAAAAAAAGAAAAAGACCAATCAGTAGATCACTATTTTCTGCAGCTTTCTTTTTTTTTTTTTTGTTATAAAAAAAAAAAGGAAAACAAAAGATCACAATTTGTTTTCATATACTGCACAAAATCTGTCATTATTACTTGAAATGACCATGCCATCAATACACTTCTCACTAGTGGCTGGAGTAAAGTTTACCAGAGAAATGGATTTTTAATATGCACATAATTAGTTAATGAACTTTAAACAACAACAAAAATCCTTGTATTTCTTCATATTATGTGCTCATCACACACCTGCCTCTTAACTTTTTCATCATTACAAGCTGACAAGACCAGGGGAACAGCCTAATTAAATTGTCAAAAATTAGGGTGAATGCTTATTAAGATATTAGTAGTAAATATTTAACAAAATGTTGTAAAAAAAAACGGGGGGGGGGGGGTCTTAACAGCAAGCATAGCCCTATCATTGGATAAATGTGGTAATCTATATTTTATGAAAAACAGGGTATCCTTAGCATTCATTGATATTTTATTGTAAATAAAAATGTGTACTTGTACCCCACTTGTTTCAGAGCACCCTGATAACTTGTGAACCTGTTTATAATGCAGAGGCAGGTGTGGATACCAGTACATTTTCTTTTCCTATAGAAAAGGCAAAACATAAGCTCCTACTTCCCGAGCTTCTAAAAATTGCAATAAAAATTGGTAAATCAAAGCTCTATATATCACTTTTTTTATCATTGAAAACTGGTTAGTGCAAATTAACTTGGAACCTGCACATGAAATTTGCAAATTTTAATAAGAAATGATATATTCTGTAAGACAGTCTTTAACAAAAATATTTTCTCAATATTTAACACAATTTGTGACAAAATATTGATCAATGAAAATGTTCGGAAATGCCTACTGTTGGCAACACTTTAAAAAAAAAACATTCCAATTAAAGATGTCTTGTCAAGTGAAATTCATGTTTTGATTTTTTTTTTGGGGGGGGGGATTCAGTTTCAATATAATCATTATATAAATGTGACCTGCCCCCTCTATGCAAACGTGAAATGAGTCAGTCAATCGTCACCATAATTACTGCTAGCACTTCCATGAGAACCGAATTAAGTGTTTAATAAGCAGCAAAGCTGGATTTATTTTTACAACTGTTCAGAATTTGATTCTCCTTGGCATGATAACATAAATTAACCAATAGATTAACTGTCTTGGCCAACTGCAATACTGGAAAGGTGCCGACATCACAGTTACATCCATGTGTAGGGTCAGCCTAATTTTTTTTAAAAATTCTTAATGCTTTTGCCTTATCTGTGGATTGTTCTTCATAATTTGCAGTGATACATTCGAAAATAAACTGCAAGTTCTAATAAAAAAACAGAAATGTTGTGTTTTCTCTTTCTTACTTTGTTTCTGAATCCAGATGTAGTGTTCCAGAACCATTCAACTGCTGTATGCCTTTTGTTTTTAATATTATAAATCAGGGTTCCCCAACACAGTGCCCACGGGTGCCATGGCACCCGCCAAGGTTTTTTGTGTGCCCGCCACTCTCTCATAATTGGTTGGTGCCTGCCACTCACCTCCCTCACTCATAAACTCACAAATGTGCCCGTCTCACTCATAAACTCGCAAATGTGCCCGTAGGCACAAAGAGGTTGGTGACCCGTTATAAATGATATATACAATTGTAATTGGTCATTGTCGTATGCTTTTGACAAAGTAACATTTAAAAAGTCATCTTGAGGAATTACCCAGTGCAAGCATATTGTTTCTGTGGTTTATGAGCGCAATTCTAACTATGAAGCTTTAGTTCATTGGTGCTTGCTTGCGATGAATGACACATGAAGCAACTCCAATTTTACTTAAACACAAATTTGTGAGTATTGCATGTCATCTTACCTATATTAAAAGTCCATCACAATTTATTGGTTTTAATTGAATTCTTCAGATCTAATGCCCATAAATATTAAAATCCATTGGATGAATATTTGTGTATATACACGTGATAGACCAGTAAAACTGACCGACACGAAGCAGAGGTCAGTAGGTTTGGTTAACTAGTTCATAAAACATCATATTCACCAAAACAAAGCTCAAGAATGTACTTTTTTGGTGATGTTTGAAATGCTGTTCAAACCAAAGGCCTAGAATTGTTTTATTACATAATTTAGTGCGATACTGAAATTCTTTGCTGATTCAGACTATTAAAAATGACATTTCAGCTGCATGACGTGCCATAAACAAGAACCCTACATGGGCCTGATATCATTCACCTGGCTTGCATGACCTAACAGTTGACCATTTTACTAAGCAGGCTAATGTAATATTGTAAGAACATAACCATATGTAATGTCCCTTAGTTTATATAATGTTCATTGTACGCATTTTACCATGGTCTGATAAAAATTCTTCCCAAAGATGAAGGCATAATTAATATGCATAAATCTTGCTAGTAATCTAACTCTTCAAAGATCACGATGATATAAACTTATTTGACAAGTTCTATCAAAATTGGATGAGAAATAAAGTCTCTAGGTTTGAGCAAAATCAGATCAAAATGGTATCAAAGTGGTAATAACCACAGTAAACGAGATTAACTCATTAATCAGTAACAAAATTAACGCATAGCTGAACTTATATCTTGCTCATAATCAAGCTCTTCCAAAATCTTGATGATGTAAGACTATTGAGTGGATCTCGTTCATTATACAAGTTTTTCCAAGATCTTGATGATATAAGCTTATATTTCCAGTTTGATGAGAATTGGATCAAAAACATAGCCTAATATGTATTGATCTCACTCATTATCTAAACCATTTGAGAAAGATCCATGGTAGCTCAGTTGGTAGAGCATCAGACTTGTAATCTAAGGGTTATGGGTTGGATACACGCCCAGGCTAGCCCGGGTCGGCTGCCTCAGTGCATCCTTGCAAAAGGCACTTGGCTCCGATTTTTCTAGTATGATATAGTCAATAATGTGTTAAAAGTGCAATTAAAACCAAAAAAATAAAAAAACGAAACCATTTGAGATCTTGATAATGTGAGTCTATATTTCAAGTTTGATCAAACTGAACCAGAAATATAGCCTCCAGAGTGGTAACAAGCTTACTCAATATAGCCTCCAGAGTGGTAACAAGCTTACTCAATATAGCCTCCAGAGTGGTAACAAGCTCACTCAATATAGCCTCCCGAGTGGTAACAAGCTCACTCAATCAGATGCAAGATCACATCAGTAATATGCATGGATATCACTTGTTATTTATCTTGACCAAGATCTAATAAGATAAGACTTGACAATTGGATTAGAAACACATTCTCTAGTGTGGTAACAGTCTAAGCCAATCAGGAAAGATCACCTCATTAATATGCATGGATCTAGCTAATTATCAAACTCATCTCAGATCTTTTGAAATAATGTCATATTTAAAGTTTAATCAAAATCAGACTAGAAAATATGACCACAAGACTGGTAACAAGCTCAACCAATAAAATGTAAGATCACCTCATCATTAGGCATGGATCTCACGCGATGAATTCCTCTAAGATGTTAATGATACAAGGTTGTATTCCAAGTTTTATCAAAATACGGCCTCCAGTGGAGTATTAAGCTCAGTCAATCAGATGCAAGAACACCTCATTAATATGCACAGATCTTGATCCTTATCAAAACTCGTAGAAGTTCTTCAGCCGCATCTGTTCCAGGTTTGATCAGAATCAAATCGAAAATATGACCTCCAAAGTGGTAACAATATCAGTCAACCAGATGCTAGATCACCTTATTAATATGCATGGATGTTGCTCATTATTGAACTCCTCTGAGACCTTGATGATGTCAGCTTATTTGCCACGTTTGATATAATTGGATTAGAAATATGGCCTCCAGAGTGGTAACAAACTCAGCCAATTAGATGCAGACCATCTTTACACATGGCTAAAGTGACAGCTTTCAGTAATTTGTTTCATTTAGTGCCAGTGATTGTGCAAGTCAAAGGAGATTATGTTTTTATTTGCTGATTATCCATGTCCGATATTATACACCTAAATGATCCTCATTCAACTGACTTTTGAACTTAATACTAGGCTCGTACCCTCACCATTGACATTAGTGCCAGCAAAGACCAGTGAGCAAAAGTACAATTATGCAACAATGTTCTCTTATATTTACTGGCTAGTAACATTTTATCAAATCCTGTAAATTTACATAAAATTACAGTGCATGTGTTGAACCAAAATGAATGTAATCACTTGACACTATAAATATCAATAGAAACAAGATCAGTATATTCATAAAACTTAAAGTAGTCACTAATCGATATACAAAATTACGTAATTAAGGGGACATAACTGATAGTGCCATTGAAGATGAAATCTCAGAACCTCAGTAAACTGAAAACCCCTCAAAACTGAAACTTTTACTTTGTCCTATTGGTTTTCAGTCTTGAGAGGTTTCACTGTATTTCAAGTTTGATCAAAATTGGGTCAGACATATGGCTTCTAGAGTGATAACAATCAGTTGTTGATTTATGGACAATTCATATGGAGCCATACCATAATCTCACTTGGCCTTATGGCCAGATGATCTAAAAATAGGTTGAAGATTTTGTTTTAAAGTAAATATTGTGATGGTGTGAAATGATGAAATATCACAGATCTTGTGTAATTGTGTCATATAACAAAACATATCTTTATGATAAATGACGTGATAAGAGGTTTTTCTCAGTGTGTTTGAAAAATAATCGAAGGCAATTGTTTCAATCAGCATAGATAAGTAAGAGTGTTGTATACTATGTATACTAATTTTGAAATTTTGTCTTTTTTTTTTTTTAGGTGTTGCCAAAATTGTAAATAAAAAATACAGTGTGCTAATAATTACATGAAGGTCATGGATAATTGTATGAAAGCATATCACACTGCTGCTACAGTGTGCTAATAATTACTTGAAGGTCATGGATAATTGTATGAAAGCATGTCACTGCTACTACAGTGTGCTAATAATTACATGAAGGTCATGGATAATTGTATGAAAGCATATCACACTGCTGTTACAGTGTGCTAATAATTACATGAAGGTCATGGATAATTGTATGAAAGCATGTCACTGCTACTACAGTGTGCTAATAATTACATGAAGGTCATGGATAATTGTATGAAAGCATATCACACTGCTGCTACAGTGTGCTAATAATTACTTGAAGGTCATGGATAATTGTATGAAAGCATGTCACTGCTACTACAGTGTGCTAATAATTACATGAAGGTCATGGATAATTGTATGAAAGCATATCACACTGCTGTTACAGTGTGCTAATAATTACATGAAGGTCATGGATAATTGTATGAAAGCATGTCACTGCTGCTATAGTGTGCTAATAATTACATGAAGGTCATGGATAATTGTATGAAAGCATATCACACTGCTGCTAATTATTGCCATTCAAATATTACATTTATTGATTTCTCAGAAGAAAAAAAAATATTTGAAGATAGTACTGCTTGTTGTTTTGTGCAAAATGATGAAATATCTCAGATCGCATGTCACATCAGTCTCTCTCTAGTTTTTTCCTCTTTCCTGCCACACCACCCCAACCACCCCCACCTCCTGGACAACAATGGTAGTGCACTTTTATTGCATACCAGAGATGAGTTCAGGAAAAAAAAGCATTATGTGCTGTTATTGCATAAGGCAGTTATGCTTTGTTGAAGAACCTGTCATTGTTGAGACATTTTCAACATGATGGATGTTTTATGCTCATACCTAGTTAGCAAAGCTCTGAATGTTTTTAGATTTTTAAACCATATTATAAATTGACTAACAAGTAAACATTACTTTCCTTTTGAACATGTATATAAATTTAAATATTAAATAGTGTATAGTAAAATGTTTGAAATTCACATCAGGATAATAATGACAAATACAATTCTTAGCGTATCAAAGCTCTCTAGTTCCGTATATACTTGGGTATAAGCCCGATCAAAATGCAAACAACATAGACCCTGATCTGCCATCGCATAATGCGCCGGCAGATCAGGGTCTATGTTGTTTGTTCTAGTGATTAGTCCTTACAAACTGCATAGACCCAGATCTGCCAGCACATTAAGCGATGGCAGATCTGGGTCTATGCAGTTGGTATTGGATTATACGCAAGTGTATATGGTATGTTCTTTTGCGAAGGAAATCAAATTTGCATGGATTGCTTACAGTGAGCTACCTGTCTCATCTGATAGTTTTTGACAACTCGTAGAGCTGATGAACTCTGCTTCGCTACATTCATCAAACATGGGTACATTGGCTGCCATGAAACCCAGAATTCATAAGATGACATAGAAAATAAATTAGATATTCAGATCTTTTGCGGCAAACTCCATGCTCTTTCTTCAGAAAGATAAGAGAATTTGATCGCCACTGGATGTGTAAAGATAACAGCATTACCCAACCAAAGCACCTTTGAAAGAGCAACTTTGATTGATAGCTAATTTCTTCCTTTATATCATTATAGCGTCACCAATCATGCTGTCAGATGGGGGAGAGGTTGGAATATGAATTTCTGAAAAGTTTGTATCGGATGCAATCAAATCTATTATAATTGATTAATTAAATTTTTCACTAGCCTGGCCATTTACCTTTAAAATACCCTGGAGGGCAGGATGATAATGTATAGAATGTTCATCTGCTCTGGGTATTAGAGAAGGATACAATGTCAAAAATAATGGGTTCAGTACAACACTAGAGACATTTAAATGAAATAAATGTTTATTATGCATAGAGATGGTAATGATAACAAATTATAAAATTTTTAGTGTTCAATATATGAAAGAAAAAAAAAGGATACATATGATATATAACAAGAAATAATAAATCTAAACACAGAAACTCAAGAAAAGATGATAAATTGAATTTTACAGTAACAAAGGTGATGTATACAGCATCTATACCAAGCAAAACAGTGTGACATTAAAATATTTTCTAAACAAAGGATTTTAAAAAATTGCTTGATCCCATACAATAATCATTGTAATAATTGCTAGTTTCAATTTCTTGAAACAAACAAACTTTTAGCAGAGATGCCAACCATTCCAAATTTGCTAGAATCATTCATATTTTTTACATTAGATTATGCCATAATGATTACTTCTATCAGATTCTGATTTTTGGGGCAGATAAAAAAATGTATTGCCGAACCTGAAAACACAACGTACTACAGAAATCTATACAGGACATGCAGGGCATCAATATTGGGCAAATATCATGCCTTTGCAGTCTTGTCTCACTGGACTTCACTATGTCATATGGTGTGGAGCATAAATCTAGAAATAATATTTCAACCCAAAAAGTACTTTGAGGTTTAATGCTTAAAATAAACTGCCCAATGCAAATTTTAAGTATTTTTTAATTTATGTGCAGATTCTGATTTTGTAAAGCCGACATTCCTATTTATCATCGATAGGGGTTGATATCTCTGCCTTAGCACTTGAAAGTTTCTCCATAAAAAGATAAATTCATTTTTAAAAAATTCATTAAAACCATATTGCATCATACATTAATGAAAATTT
Source organism: Margaritifera margaritifera (assembly GCA_029931535.1). Lineage (NCBI taxonomy): Eukaryota > Metazoa > Mollusca > Bivalvia > Unionida > Margaritiferidae > Margaritifera > Margaritifera margaritifera. The sequence continues at coordinate 4,786,117 of JAQPZY010001657.1, read as the reverse complement.
AAGCAGTGTAAATTTTTAAATATATGTATTCCATAAAATAAATTTGAGCACGTTTAAAAACAAGATAGAATTCTATATATCCCCCCACCCTTTCAAAATATATGCAAGGAGACAGAAGGATTTGTCAAAGATTTAAAATATAGGAAGTTTGTACATGTGTTTACAAAGTACATGTATACAGGGAAGTGATGGGCATCTTGAGTTTACTCTAGAAACAAAAGTTTGAATTGTGGATGGATGGATGGATGAATAGACAAATGGATGAATGCATTAAAAAATTTTAAAATGAAGAATTGTGAGTAACATAGGGCATATCTCTAGTTTAATATGTGTACCAAATTTCATAGATATATCTTCAACAGTTTTGGAGTTTTACCCCGAAAATGAAAGTGTGAATGATGGATGGATGGATGAACAGACAAATGGACAAAAACATTAAAAATACTGAAACTGAATAATTGTGAATAACAAAAGGCACATCTGGACCAGTAGTCTAATAGTTTGTACTAGTATTAGTAGTAACAGTAGTCTAATAGTGTACATAGTTTCATAGAAATATCTTGAACAGTTTTGGTGTTATGCTCCAGAAATGAAACTGTGAACAATGGATGGATGAACAGATGAATGAAAACATTAAACATGTTAAAACTGAAGAATTGTTACTAGCATAAAAGCAGATCTAAACCACTAGTACCAAGTTTCACAAAGATATCTTGAATGGTTTTGGAATTATGCTTTGGAAAGCGTGCTGGACAGGCAGATGGATGGATGGATCCCAAAGTTGCATAGGGATATAGAATTGAAATGATAAAAATAAAAGGTTTATCTTTATTTTATTTTGAATAATGACATGCATACTGGGCATAAGGTGCAGGGCTGAGCAATTTTTTTTTTCATCCACTAGTCCCGGACTAGCGACTAGGAAAATTTTACTTGCCTGACTTTAAAAATGAATAGTCCGGGACGTCGGGCTATGGGATTTGCTCAGCCCTGAAGATGATTAAGAAGAACATGCAAGTCTTCCCTCCCATATTTCAACAGAGCTGCCCTCTCATGAGGAAAGTGCCTGTAGTCAAATGCTCTAAAGCATCTCAAAGGTTCTGCTTGTGTCTCTTTGGAGAAATAGCTACTGCACATTCAGTAGCATTCTTACATTTTATCCCTCCACTTTCACAAAAATTGTCCTTCTCCGAATCGCCCTTATTACCTTCCTTGCAAAAATAATGTAGCAAACTCATTTTATCCAGAGAGTAACTATCAGCTTGCTTGATAACTAATTCTAAAGTGATCATAACATACATTTTCTCTTTTAAATACGAACAGAGACAGCACTTTAATTAGCGTAATTGTTTCACTTCAAATGCAATATCGCACGTGGAAGTTAATCATCTGTATAATCAATTACAAATGAAAGAATCATTACTGTCATTTAATCAGTTCATAAAGGAAACCAACACTGATGTCGGTAAAGTACCTTTCATTAATTTAATTACACTGACTCGCTGGATTAAAATCATAGTGAGCCACTCGTGAGGATCTGGCTTGAGTAAACACAATGCAACAAAGTTGCTTAAAACACTGCTAATTGATCATACTGGCTTTCTTTTGTTTGATGTGTTTTGATTTGCCAATAATTTGGTCGCTTAGCTCAATATGCAGTCAAGCGGTAACAGAACGTGTGCATATGCGAAAATTATTACAGACCACATTTATGTGTTATACAGAATGTAAATGTATACATGAAGAGGGGTAGAATCAAGTATTCAGTATGCCCGGAGGGCATAATTGGCCAAATAAAGGTAGATATAGTGATTAAAGCACGAAAATAAGGACTTGCCCAACTTTGTTAAAAAGCACTTGTCCCGGACTAGCGACTTGGAAAATTTTACTTGCCCGACTTCAAAAATGAATAGTCCGGGACGTCAGGCTATGGGATTTGCTCATCCCTGAGGTGTAATATTTCGTTTTGAATAATGAGATGCACACATGGCATAAAAGGTGTAATATTTTATTTTGAATAAAGACATGCATACATGACAAAATAAGGAGTAATATTTAAAATATAATCTATTTTGCTGCCAACTGGAATTGAAAAAGATCCACAAAAAATATGTACAAGTTTGTGTTAACCAAAGATTTAAAATACAGTACATTTTTTCTCGCACCATCAGAAGATAAAGTGTCTATGCTTAATAAGGTAAAGAGTGTCTATGCTTAACAGGGTCAAGAGTGTCCATGCTTAACAAGGTAAAATGTTGATGCTTAATAAGGTAAAGTGTCTATTCTTAACAAGGCAAGGAATGTCTATGCTTGACAAGGTAAAGTGTCTATGATTAACAAGGTAAAGAATGTATATGCTTAACAAAGTAGAGTGTCCATGCTTAACAAGGTAAAATGTCTATGCTTAACAAGGTAAAGAGTGTCTATGCTTGACAAGGTAAAGTGTCTATGCTTAACAAGGTAAAGTGTCTATTCTTAACAAGGTACAGTGTCTATGCTTAATAAGGTAAAGTCTCTGCTTATTAACAAGGTAAAGAGTGTCTATGCAATATTGACACAGAAAACATTTAAATAAACTTTCTTTGTATTCCTCTCAAACATGATTAAATGAAGGCTACATATGTTTAGGAAAAGGATTTTACATAAATACTTCCATTTTAAATATAATTATAATTCATGCTGTCTCAAGAAAAATGTATTTCATAACTCGATGATTATCAATAAAAACACACTTTATTTTTAAAATGTTTATAAAATTCTGCAGAGTAAAACTGTTTGTAAAATCCAGTATAGTAATCAAGAACAGAAATTTCAATCAGAATAAATTTTAGTTTATATTTACATGTATCGGGCTTTTCCTTCAGTTACAGCCATATCCATTGATTTGACTTTCATTTTGAAAAACAGCCAAAACTGTTCACCTAAAATGATAAATATGGCGCTTGCACAACCCGCATGTTGGATCTAAGAAACATATTCTGACACTACCAACTTTTCTATTACCAACTTTTCTATTGAGGATAAAAGATTTATGATTCACTTTAATATTCATTGGCTAACAATTTTTATGGATTCTGAGGTTGCTAAAAATCACTAATTTAAAAATCCATAACGTAAATTGATCACCTCGGAAGTAAGGACTCCATTTTTTGTCAAGTCCACCTTGGCAGAAGCTTTACATAGTGATCACTTAGGCATCTGTGTACATGTCTGTATGTCTGTCCTTGTGTACATGTCTGTACATCTGTCCATCTACACCCTAGATTAAGGTTAATGTTCAAGTGTTTTACATTGATCTAAATGTTAAAGTTTGTTACTTGCTGGACAATAAGGGCATCTCTTGTTTTCAGAAGTATTACCAGTATCAACCAATTTATGACCCAACAAAAATTTATCTTTGGGGCAGAACTACAAATACCATATGTACTTGCATATAGGTCAGGACCAACTGCAAACAACACAGACCCTGATCTGCTGTCGCATAATGCAAAGGTTGATCAAGGTCTATGTTATTTGTTCTACTAATTACTCCTAACAAACTGCATAGACCCAGATCTGCCAATGCATTATGCCATGGTAGATCTGGGTCTATGCAGTTTGCAGTTGGATCCCACTTGTACACAAGTATAGACAGTAAATGAATCCACAGTACAACAAGAGTCATACAAGTATTCTGATATTTAACAAGTGTGGCCATAAAGGTGAAATATCTTTTTTTTTATTTGTTTTGCAAAGCCACCAAAAATAAAGTTACCCCATGTATTCTCATATTAAAACAAATGTGGTCATTAAGGTTAACAGTAAAGTTTCACTGAAAAATCGATGTTTATGCAGGCACATGTAAATAATTCATTTGGTTCCTTGATAAATAATTAAACCCTGATCTGCATATTACTCTGCTTACCTTCAAAATCACAGAAAACTTACAGATCACATGTTTATAATTTTAATAACAATCTTTGATAATAAAGAGATGAACTCTTTAATAAATAAATCAGACAAAAACAACTGTGACCTTTATTAAAAACTTTATAGTGATTTTTCTACAGCATCCAGAGAAAATACAGCAATCATCCCCACATGACTAAATGCATATAAAAAAGCTGAGGGCCTGAAGAAATGCACACTTAGATAATAATGAATAATTAAGTAAAACAATCTTAGATTTAATACATGTTCTGCAACAAATGTTACTCTAGCTTTTGTAATACATTATCAAAAACCACTCTATGACCTTGAAATTTTACCTCTTGACTATCCCATCCCTAGGAAAGTTCCATCAATGCTGGTAAACTTACATGCATTGAAGGAAACTAAAGATATAACCATTTGAAAAATTTCAACAATTCACCACAAAAACCTGAAATAGTTTACACTCTGACCTTGACCATTGACTTTTTATATTTATCATCCACAAAGATGTTCATTGTTCACTGATGAACTTGTTTGCAAAGTCTTATGACAAACCTATCCATACATAGAAGAATGAGATTTGGGCATTTTGATTATCGGACAAATTTACCACTGTGACTCTGGACCTATAAATCCCTAGATTTATTCCATGTCCCTGGAAAACTTCAGTACAAGTCTGATGAACATTTTTACATGAAAAGAGGAGCTAAACCAGATTAAAAAACTTCAACCATTTCCAATATGACCTTGACCTTTGACCTTTTAAACTGCTCATGCCTAGGAATACTTCTTGCCTCTGGTAAGTTGTAAGTTAAGACTGATGATGATACATTGCTGCAAAAGTATGAGATGCTGCCCATCAAATATATTTAACCTAAGTGAATGTTGGCAATAAAGATGGACAGTGTGATTATATAGTCTCACTTTTTGAGAAATTTGTTGCAGATGTAACAAAATGGGTAGAAAAGATCTTCGTTAGATGCAGACACAGTATATTATTTGTATTCAAAAATCTGTGTTGCACCTGAAACATCCTCTTCAACCCTGCTTAAAAATCAGTACAATTTGTAATTAGATCATTTTTGCCTTAGAGGGATTTCAATTACTTCAAAGTATATGGCATCCTGTCTACTCTTCTGTTACTAAGAATAGTTTCTTTCTATTAATAGATGCTTTTCTATATTTAACTCTATTGCCTTTTGGATTTGGAAAAAAAAATCAAAGCTATGCTAAGGGACATAACTCATTCTAATCTTAAGAGGAATTGGTTAGACTGAGTTTGGTCACCTGCCTTGATATAGTTTGACAGCTTCTGTGTAGTACTTCAAACAATACATAATTTCTACAGAAAATGCTCACAAAATGTAATTGCTCAAATATTATCTCTCAAAATATCATTTTTTAATTAATTCTCTGTTAAGAAATAAAGAGAAGTAAATACTTAAAACATTTATAATTAATATTGCATGTTTTTACTGGGTTTTGGTATTTGTTTATGATGATACAAAAAAACATGATCATCAACATCTTGCAATTTATATTCATCCCTTGGATCCTGTTTAATGTAACATGTACATATTATTCAAACAACCATGCCATCAGTATTTTCAATACATTGCCATCAGTATTTTCAATACTCTTATTAGTATTGGCCTTCTTTGATATCATAATTTTCCTACAAAAACATTTCCTTTGTTACATTCATACATCCAGGTATACACACAAGATGTACAAATAACTAATGCCAGTCACTGTACAGATTCAACAATTCCAGAGAAAAACAATGTATTTTAAAAACTTCTTTCCTTAAAAATGAGGCACATTAACCACTAATCTACCATGGCCTTCCTTACAAGAAGTAAATATTTTAGCATTCACTGAACTTTCTTTTACAATCCCTGAAATTTATCTATTTTCCTGCATTGTATTACAATGAACTCAACTGGAATGTTTTCACAACCTTCCAGTGTGTTATGTCAATACCTGGCCCTCTGTCACAAAATTTAACTCTACTCCAAATCTTACTAGAACATATTCTGACCAATTAAAAAGCTGCATTGGTACATTTCGAGCAAGTTATCCCAGTCTGAAGTAACATTTGTTACTCAAAATAGGCCAGGCCCTGTATTCTCAGTAAAGATTTATGATGGAGGTGCCTGACTCCATATTCTCAGTAAAGTTTATGAAGGAGGGGCAAGGCCCCATATTCTCAGTAAAGTTTTATGAAGGAGAGGCAAGGCCCTGTATTCTCAGTAAAGTTTCATGATGGAGGGGCCAGGCCCTATATTCTCTGCACACTATATTTCATTTTGATGGAGGTGTTGGACCTCATATTCTCAGAAAATTTTTATGGTGGAGGGGCTGGGCCTCATATTCTCAGTAAGATTTTATGATGGAAGGGCCAGGCTATGTATTCTCTGCAAAGTTTTAAGATGGAGGGGCCAGGCCCCACATTCTCAGAAAAGTTTTATGAAAAACGGATTGGGCCCCATATACTCAGTAAAGTTTTATGATGGAGGGGCTGGGCCTTGAATTCTCAATAAAGTTTTATGACAGAGGGGTCATGCCCCATATTCTCAGTAAAGTTTTATAATGGAGGGACTGTGCCCTGTATTCTCAGTAAAGTTTTATGAAGGAGGGGCTGGGCCCCATATTCTAAGTAAAGTTTTTTGATGAAGGTGTTGGGCCTCATATTCTCAATAAATGTTATGATCTTGGGGCTGGACCTCATATTCTCAGCAAAGTTTTATGATGAAGTAGCTGGGCCTCATATTCTCAGTAAAGTTTTATGACTGGAGGAGCCAGTCCCCATATTCTCAGTATGGAGGGAACAAGCCCCACATTTTCAATAAAGTTTTATGATGGAGGGGCCAGGCCCCATATTCTCAGCAAAGCTTTATGATGAAGGGGCCAGGCGCCATATTCTCAAAACTTTTCCAGCACATAACTCCTGCTCAAGCCCAAAACTTCCAAGTCTGTTATTATATTTGGAGTAAACTTAGGGTCAGTGAAATGTAGCAGTCTAGGAGAATGTCTACATTTAAGAAAATGTATATTCTCAAATGATCATAATTCTCCACTTTTCAAGATTGTAATCACATATGAGTCCATTTGTAATTATTTTCCTAATTTTAATTTTGAATATTTTTGCAGTTGGTTATCAAAACTTGTAATTAATCTTTACATCAAAGAAATGTGAAAAACAATTGTCTTTTTTATCAATGCTTGTTTTTAACAAACAGGAAGATTTTGACATTTTTTGCAGTAATTTCAAACAATCCATTCAAGATTAAGACAAGTGGCTGTAATGGACTATTTTTGAGCTATGATACTTTCTGACTTTATATTCTCAAAACTTTTTTGAGCATGAAACTCAAGCTCACACTCAACTTTAAGATCAAACTTAAACTGAAGATCAAGTTCAAACTCAGACTAAAATTCAAGATCAAACTGAGACTCAAATTCAAGATCAAGCTCAATCTCAAAGCCTTAAACCCTGACAGTCTGTAGCTTTAAAGTTTATGCTCCCATTTTGATTATTACACTGTATTTTGGCTATATGATTTCAAATGAGCATAGCAGAAACCATGCATTGTAATTAATTCTAAATGCTAAGGTTACCTAGATTCCATTATGATAATTACTAATAGGTAAAAATATTTAATAAACTGCCACTATAACAAACAATTTATTTTTGGTTAATTTCTACAACTTCAATAAAAAAAATGACAAAGTCAAAAACATTTCAAAGCTGTTTTGAGACAATCCCTCTATATAGGACAGCAGATACACATGTCTTCACACCACAGCGTTCATGCATTAAAATCAGCAGTAACTGATGTTAAGTGTGAGTAACCTCAATTTTATAACTACATGTTTAAGGGGTAAATTCAAAAATGAACGTGAATGTTCTGGTGAAGTTTTGGAAACTAAAATAAATACATTCTTCTAGCACTGTGTTAGTTTATGAAATATTTTTACCTATTTTTAATTACAATAATGTAATCAAGGTACACAAATCAGTTGAAATTAATTACAGTTTATAGTTTCTACTGTGCTCATTTGAAGTTGTGTGGTCTAAAACACATGTACATGGCATAATGACCACGATGGGAACACAAGTCTTAACTAGAATCAAGTTAGAGTAAAAACAAACCTTCAGGAGTATTCAGGAATAAGATTTATCATGGGCATCAGTAAAGAAAACCCTTAATTAAATGTCAAAATAGCCTATGCTGTGTCAGTGTTGAAAAAAATAGCCTATGCTGTGTCTGTGTTAAAAAAAACAATTCATATCAAGGTCTATTTTAGAACTCAAACTTTAGGGGAGAAATTCCCCTCTCCATTTTAAAAAAGGAGGAATTTTCTGAATATAGGAGGAATTTAATGAAGAAATAAAGGTAGGGTTTGAAAATATAATACACAAATCACAAAGGTAAGGTTTGAAAATATAATAAAATATATAATCAGTTGATTTTGGCAGAAATTAGTTAGAATCCTGCAATTGTGCATCCCAGAATACAGCCTGCTCATATAGGGCCTAAAATTCCTTTCCTACGACTTTTTTTGTCTTAAATGAATATGGAAGAAAATCAGCAACGTAAACTTGCTTAATGCAATACAAACTAGCTTATCTTTGTTGTTATTAATGCCATTTCAAAATGAAATATAGTTTGCAGAATATGCAAGTAATATAGACCCATCCTAACATGAGCATAATCTGTACACTTTTTGACCAAATGTATCAGATTGTTCCCTGACCTTTTAAGAATTATTTTTTAATGTCCAATTTAATTACCTAAAATGTCAATTACATAGGAAAGTTGACTGTTTGCAGATCTGGGAAATTTGTTTAAAAATGTCCAATTTAATCCCTTAAAATGTCAATTACAAACAAAGGGAAAATGCTGTCAATTAAATACGAAATTCCCTGAATTCATTTACTTTTATGCATACAGTTATCCTCACTTATAAGTCAAGCCCAACTGCAAACTGCACAGACCCAGATCTGCCATTGCATAATGCACTGACAGATCTGGGTCTATGCAGTCTGTTAAGAGCAATCAGTAGAACAAACAACATATACCATGATCTGCTGGTGCATTATGCAGATCAGGGTATATGTTGTTTGCAGTTGGACTTGACTTATAAGAAAGTATATATGATACCAATTTTTGTGATTTTATGAAAAATGACATTTTCATTGGTACTTAAATTTGTGCAGTAGAAAAGGTGTTCTATTGTTTTGTTGGAAGGATCATTGATCATTGGATGTGGTTTGTAGTAACCATAAAATCCATGAAAACTTTTACCCCTATTAAAAATAGTGAGCTTTCCATACTTTACAGTGTATCTACTAAAATAAATATAAATTATCAAAATGAAAATTGTTTAGAGTTAATGTTATTTATAATACTTATTTTTTTCCATTAAGATGACCAATACATTTATATTTCTGACAAATGAAAAAGTAGACTAATTAGGTGAGATTAGTGTTTCCTGGGCACACAAATGGATATGCAGGATTTGTTGTGAAGATTTATAGAAATCACAATATTTACATCTTGTGTGAATAAAACAGGAAAATAAAATATACACTGTCTGTAATCAAACAACACACATATACACAAAATCATCAAACCAAACAATTTAAAAATTGGGGATAACTTTTTTAAACAGCAACAGATTAGTAACGCTTTATAAAGCTGTTTGTAAAGGGATAAAAAATACATTCCAAATAGGTCACATATAAAACAAGCACAGTGAAACTACATAACTGTTACAAATTCTGTACAATTTGGAAAGAGTGCATGAGTAACATTTATTTAAAGCAAGAGTGCATGAAAACAGATCAAAGGTTGACAGAGTGAAAAATGAAACGGTAAAAGTGAAAACACAATGTACAGATTCATGGGACATTTATCATGTATGATCAAACACAGTGAACAGATTCATGAGACATTTATCATGTCTGATCAAACACAATGTACAGATTCATGACACATTTATCATGTCTGATCAAACACAATGTACAGATTCATGACACATTTATCATGTATGATCAAACACAATGTACAGATTCATGACACATTTATCATGTCTGATCAAACACAATGTACAGATTCACGGGACATTTATCATGTCTGATTAAACACAATGTACAGATTCATGAGACATTTATCATGTCTGATCAAACACAATGAACAGATTCATTAGACATTTATCATGTCTGATCAAACACAATGTACAGATTCATGAGACATTTATCAAGTATGATCAAACACAATGAACGGATTCATGAGACATTTATCATGTATGATCAAACACAATGAACAGATTCATGAGACATTTATCATGTATGATCAAACACAATGAAAAGATTCATGAGACATTTATCATGTCTGATCATTATGACATGTTTACAAACATGCATCACTTGCAAATAGGACTAAAAGTAAAGTTCAGATTCCCAACCGCACATTTCCTTTTTTAGCCAGATTTGTTTTTTATAGCTTCATAAAATAATCTGGAGTCAGTATGACTCGAAAACTTAGACACCTTTGAGACAGAAGAAAAATCACATGCACTGGAATGCATTAAACAGCTTATGATTTCCATCAGTAATCTCCATTTTATCTTCAGTGAGACCAGTTGATAATGAAGCCCTAGTTTTGAGTGTCCTCTGACCTTTTCCTTCCTTGATGGATATTGGGATAGTTATGTTGATTTCAGAGGTCAGTGTGCATTCCCAGTCAAAATATGGAATTTGCTAACACCACACAGTAGTGTATAGGGTGGTCATTTAACACAGCCAGCAAAATTAATAAAAAAAAACCTTGTATTGAGCACTACCTGTTTTAAATGAATAAGTAGACGATTGTAATCTTTCCTGAGCCCTTGACATATGAGCAATCAAAGCATATCTTTTATCTTTCATAAGAGAACAACATATGAGCCAAAATTACCATGTTTAAATAGGTACTGGAACACAACCATTCCACATGTCTGTGCCACATGGTGCCCAAATATGGCAAGCTTAGAGTTTCCTTAATATCTCAGGTCCAATGATCACATAATACAAACCAATTATTTATGGAAATAACTGACAATGCTCACACTGCAGTTGATTTCAAACAGGTTAGAGGTCAATATAAGGTCCCTTTATTTTGCAAGTCCTTATTTAGACCAACTACGTTACATACTTTCATGCCATCCATGTTGGTAAATTCATACTTTTGAAAGAGAATATGCTCTGGATCTGCCAACCCAGCATAACTAACCAAATATCTGTCACAGGGTGGGAAGGTCAGAGAAAATCAGACCTAATGAAACTTGAAAGCAATGAAATTTCAACATTTTAAAAACAATTTTTTTTATATCAAAACAAGAAATATGTCCAGAGGACATGGATACTCCCACCAATATGATATATTTAAAGATGATTAAGGATCTAATGTCATATTTTGAAGTGAAACATTCTTTACAGAATTTTATGCAAATTATACTAGATCTAGGTCATCAATCCTAAGGTCCATACTAAATTTGGAAACAAAATTCATAATAAATGTGATGGACAGACATGAGTAACAAGAACGTACCCCTCCACAGTGTATGTTTGGAGCATAAAAATGAAGAAAAAAAATAATGATATTATAATTATTCAGAAATACATTTACTATATCCAAAATATGTCAAATTCCAGTCAGTTTTAAATGAGTACCACTATGTTTTAATACTATAATAACTACAGAATGTATATGACGACTCTCAGATAAGTGTGGTTAGTGGAATGAAATTATTAATCTGCAGAGAATAATAATAACAAACTATAAACTTGAAAACAACAGTTCTTCAAAATATAATGTCTCGCCCGCATTTTTTAACCCTCTGTGTATATAAAGTGTGAGAACTTTAACAAAATAATCTTAATGACACCAGTGCAGAAAGCGCTAATGCTGTTGGAAAGTTATAAATATGACTTGCAGTCTTCTAATGCAGATGCAACAAAAAAAGGAATTGATAAGTCTCCTGAATATGACAGTAATAAGATCTAATACTGTAACTATCAAGACACAGAGTAAATTTTAGAGCTATCAGTGCTCCATCCTCCAGATGTAAAATGTACAAGTTTTCAGATATTTAAGTGATTTTGTATTTTTATTAGTTTTTTGCACTTTTTGGACTTAACTTCTGTATGAATAAACTCTCTGGACCTAACTTCTGGATGAATAAACTCTCTGGACTTAATTTATGTATGAATAAAATCTCTTTCCCTCATGAGTACTTACAACACTAATTATAAGGGCCTCCATTATAACACAGTTTCTGTTATAAGGCGCATATGGTTATGGATCTGACTTCATTAAGTGGTAGTAAAATTATATGTATCGTGTACTTCATTATAAGGTGGTCTCACTATAAGGCAGAATACTCTATGGCTCCCAAGGACAAAGGACAGTGTTATAATGAGTAAGTACTGTATAGTTAAATTCCACATAGCACTAGTAAACTTAAGTGTTTTAAATTTTAAATATTAAAATCTTACTAATGGAATAAAAATGTGCATGACTTGTCGGCAATGGATTCAAAATATTCTATATCTGTACATATAACAAATTTACATTAGACATGTCTGACAAGGTTGGTTGACTTTTAACGGTACTTTCAGATCATGCCGAGAAGATGGGAGCTAAGTGTCTTTCCCATGGACACATTGAGACAGTCAACCTGGGCTGACCAGGGTCTATTCTAGGACACACAATTGCATAATTCATGCTAATTTCTCAAAAAACACTGCACTGAAAAATCAACAAAAAAAAAATCATATTTTCAAGTCCTGCCTTTATCTCAACATTAAATTTCTCCCGTATTCAGAAAATTCCCCTTTTTTTAAAATGGAGGGGGGGATTTTCCCCTTAAATTTTCAGTTCTAGAATATACCTTGGCTGACTTGGGCAGGTATTGAACCCACAAGGATCAATGTTACTTAAGACAACTGAGTTCTTAATTTACACAAAATTGTGGAGAAAATCTGCAGTGCTTAGTATAGGCAGAGACATCATTGTATTAGTCATTTTTTTAAATATGGTATAAACTGTACCATAATAAACAGTTAACTGTGTGACATTTACTGTGAGCATTTCTATCTCACCTGGATAAGCATGGTGAGATACAGTAGTTAACTGTGTGACATTTACTGTGAGCATTTCTGTCTCACCTGGATAAGCATGGTGAGATACAGTAGTTAACTGTGTGACATTTACTGTGAGCATTTCTGTCTCACCTGGATAAGCATGGTGAGATACAGTAGTTATCTGTGTGACATTTACTATGAGAATTTCTGTCTCACCTGGATAAGCATGGTGAGATACAGTAGTTAACTGTGTGACATTTACTGTGAGCATTTCTGTCTCACCTGGATAAGCATGGTGAGATACAGTAGTTAACTGTGTGACATTTACTATGAGAATTTCTGTCTCACCTGGATAAGAATGGTGAGATACAGTAGTTAACTGTGTGACATTTACTGTGAGCATTTCTGTCTCACCTGGATAAGCATGGTGAGATACAGTAGTTAACTGTGTGACATTTACTGTGAGCATTTCTGTCTCACCTGGATAAGCATGGTAAGATACAATAGTCACATTCCCAGTGATGGCAGCAGTGGCAGCATCAACAATGTTAAAGTTATACAATTCAAAAAATGTGGTTATACTGACAAGCATACAGATGCAAAAAAGACACCGGGTTCCACAGAACTTGTTTCTATACTTAACTCAGCACTTTGGGGTCACAAATTGTAATAGGCACTGCATGCTGGACAATCGCTGTGGAATGACTGTATGTGCCGCATTATGTCCACTCTTCTATTCTGATGCTGAGAGAAATAATGAACTATATCCAGCATCAATTGTCCATTTGATTTCATTATTTCTAAAACTTTCCTCATTGGGCCAAGACCCACGCTGCCACGATAGTGATACCTGGCAGAAAAAAAAAGAGTTAATGTATAAATGTTGTAAATATGATTGCTCAAGAATTGTATAAACCATACACAAATATTCTTGACCATATGATGTCACAGAAAGTGCTGTAGAATTGCCCCCGCAGTGAAAGAGAGTGTAGTATTCAAAGCAAAAATAATCCCCTGAAGCTGAAAAGATTTGTCTATAATCCATCCAAAATCTTTTTTATATCTTATTAACTGGCAAATATTAAGATTGTCTGAGCTATTCTTTGGAAACACCAACACATCAATTTTAATCAAAAGTTTACATGTTCAAAATGGCCACTGTAGCACTAAAATCTAAATCATGACCTTTGACCTTGAACCCAAGGTCATGGATAGCAGATCACAGAACTTGTCCCAGATATTGTCAAGTTGTGCCATCATATTATTCAGAATCATTCTTCAAATATACTCACAAACCAATTTTAATCAAAATTCATTCACATTTGTTTGTGTTACATTATAACTCAAAGCCCGAGTCATGAATCTAACTGAGCCTAATATCAATGAATCCTGACTACCAGTATCAAAGAGCTAGTTGAAGATTCAACTATATACCAAAACTGGTCTAGATCCATTTATATTTGTTTGAGTTATTGTGTTCACAATCTATGAAAATTGCAAATACATGTAGTCTCTTCCATTATTTATTTTCCTTGAGTCAGAAAATCATGGAGGACTGGTTATCAAGTTCAATCAAGATATTGCGGAAATAAACTAAAATACCAAGTTTGATTAAAATTGGTTTGTTATTAAGCAAGTGTAGACACAAAACTGCATATGTGTTTTGTTCCAAGCTGGTGGAAAGAACAAGTTTAATATGAAATACATGGTGGTCATCAGCCAAATATGTATTCCTATGCCATATCCAACAAGTTCTTTTCCCTGACTAACAACAATACATGTATGCGGGTTTGTATTTATTACTCACTCCCTTTTTTTAACACTTTCAATGTATTCTTAAATCAATAGTATAAATAATATTTAAAGCATATTGGGATTTATAAAAGTTAAATTCTGTAAATTTTCATATATCCAAGCACAGAAGTAAATGAAAAGACTCATGATGACTTTGCAATTGTCATTGATGCATGTATACTATTTAAATAACTTCTGAGATTACACAAAATATCTTTGAAACACTCAATAATAATTTATTTACTCAAATAAGTCAATATTTAATGAATATATGTGGTAAATAACTCCGGTCTAGTTATGTGATATAGAAATTTTTGGTGAACAATAGGGAAATATGGATTAAACATCAGTATCAAAATAAAGCCAAAGATGCCCAAGTATATGTGTCAAAATGAGTTCCAAAACTATAGTCATGATCAATAACCTTGAACTGTTTAATGTTACAATTGGGTGAGATTTGAATTCATCTAAGATGTGGTTGAGATGTATTCACATACCAGGTTTGGTCAAGATACATTCGGTCAGGTGAGCTTATGGTTTGGATCTGCATCCATCATATGTCATGTGTATATCAACATTTGACGTCTTCTTCTAAGCCAGTTTAATGAAACTTTGTAACAATGTTCCTAAGAAAATTTCTATCAAAGTTGTGTTATGGGTGGCTTCCATAGCAACCAGAAGAAAAATGAACTTTTGACAGGTAAAAGAAACACTTAGCAAATTCTGGCAAATCTTTGAAGGATTGTTTTGGAGGACATGTTCTACTGAAGTTCTGTTTTTTGGTGGCTTCTCTGGTAACCATGTAGCTTCCATGGCAGCCAAGTGGAAAAAAGTATTTGTTACTTATCCAAAAATACTAAACATGAAACTGGTTATACTTTTCTCTGGGACCATCTGCAGCTTATAACACCACCTATCTGACTAAATAAAAGCACAATACTGCTGGGAATTCCAATAGTGACTAAAACATAACTTTTATAGGTGCAAGTCAAATCTTTGTTCATCTAGAAATATCAATTTTAATCAGAATGAAGGGCCAGTTGATGGGCAACAACTTAACCTTCCACAGAAAAAAATCATGATCACTATACATACTTCAAAAGAACAGAGAGGAAATACATCCAGTGTACTAGATCACAGTCCCAAATATTGAGCTTACTGTTTATAGATTTGAAGATAATAGTTCCACAGAACACAGTTTTTGCCCACAGAACAGAGTTATCATGAGTTTATCTCTTGGCTTGATTAAAAGAATTCATCGTATGTATTGTTGTGGGATAGGGAAATCCCTCCTGAGGGTCAGAATTTGTCGGCAGGAAGGTGGTCAGAATGTGTGGGTAGGAATGAGGTTTTGCCGAGTTCCTGCCCACACATTCTTATCCAGCAGGTGGGATTTTCCTATCCCATATCAACACATATAGTGGATTATCTTTCTCTTTTCTCACTAGGAAATAGTGTTGGGGGAAAAAAAGATGGTGTATCATTGATTTAACTCATTAACCCCTAGTGCCACGTTCATGCATCATGAGGTTGTACCCTACTTCCGAGCTCTGTAACGTCATCATCATTTAAGATGCACTAAAGTGGATGGTATTGCAGGAAAGTAGAGAGATGTAGTTCTACAATGATACCAAATAATGTTGACTTTCTACTTGCATAAAAAAAAACTGCAAGAAAAACGTAATTTTTGAGACTCAATTTTTTTTAGGTCGAAAATTTCAGAATTGTGTCCGGATTTTAGACTTTTTGGCCTTTGATCTAAAGCAGACTGGTCCAAACTGCACTTAGACAGATGAACCTTTGCAAAGAGTAGGATAAGTTTCAGATTTGGAGTAAAAAGGGGCCAGGACACAAAAATCAGGGATCCAATATGAAAATACTTTTACCCTTCTGCACATGCACGAGTGTAATAGCCAATCAAAAACAATGTTTCTGATACACCTAAGCATCCGGCTAAACGAAAAACTTTCTTAAGCAGATGTGTTTTGCTGCATTCAGAAGTTATCCCAAAAATGCGTTTCCTACTCCCATTTCAGGCAAAAATGAAAAGAATCTCCTGGGGTTAATGAGTTAAACCATTTTATGGTAAGTTGTAAAATGACTAAACTTTAAATCACATTAGAGATAAATACTCATTTTATTAATTTACGTATATTTTAATATTTGATTATTTAAGTATTTTATTCTTTTCTGTAAACAACTTTTCATCCATTTTAATAATGTCATAAAAACTGTCGTGAACTAGTTACCTCTTTATGAATATACTTCTACTTTAAGAGTTTTACACATTTTCACATTACAGGCCTCCCAGCCATATTTTTCAAAACTACAGGTAATTTATAGAGCACTGGGTAAATAAATATAGATATATTATAGGGCACTGGGTAAATAAATATAGATATATTATAGGGCACTGGGTAAATAAATATAGATATATTATAGGGCACTGGGTAAATAAATATAGATATATTATAGGGCACTGGGTAAATAAATATAGATATATTATAGGGCACTGGGTAAATAAATATAGATATATTATAGGGCACTGGGTAAATAAATATAGATATATTATAGGGCACTGGGTAAATAAATATAGATATATTATAGGGCACTGGGTAAATAAATATAGATATATTATAGGGCACTGGGTAAATAAATATAGATATATTATAGGGCACTGGGTCTAAAAGATATAGGGATTTTATAGGGCACTGGGTCTAAAAGATATAGGGATTTTATAGGGCACTGGGTCTAAAAGATATAGGGATTTTATAGGGCACTGGGTCTAAAAGATATAGGGATTTTATAGGGCACTGGGTCTAAAAGATATAGGGATTTTATAGGGCACTGGGTCTAAAAGATATAGGGATTTTATAGGGCACTGGGTCTAAAAATATAGGGATTTTACAGGGCACTGGGTCTAAAAGATATAGGGATTTTATAGGGCACTGGGTCTAAAAGATATAGGGATTTTATAGGGCACTGGGTCTAAAAGATATAGGGATTTTATAGGGCACTGGGTCTAAAAGATATAGGGATTTTATAGGGCACTGGGTCTAAAAGATATAGGGATTTTATAGGGCACTGGGTCTAAAAATATAGGGATTTTACAGGGCACTGGGTCTAAAAGATATAGGGATTTTATAGGGCACTGGGTCTAAAAGATATAGGGATTTTATAGGGCACTGGGTCTAAAAGATATAGGGATTTTATAGGGCACTGGGTCTAAAAGATATAGGGATTTTATAGGGCACTGGGTCTAAAAGATATAGGGATTTTATAGGGCACTGGGTCTAAAAGATATAGGGATTTTATAGGGCACTGGGTCTAAAAATATAGGGATTTTACAGGGCACTGGGTCTAAAAGATATAGGGATTTTATAGGGCACTGGGTCTAAAAGATATAGGGATTTTATAGGGCACTGGGTCTAAAAGATATAGGGATTTTATAGGGCACTGGGTCTAAAAGATATAGGGATTTTATAGGGCACTGGGTCTAAAAGATATAGGGATTTTATAGGGCACTGGGTCTAAAAATATAGGGATTTTACAGGGCACTGGGTCTAAAAGATATAGGGATTTTATAGGGCACTGGGTCTAAAAGATATAGGGATTTTACAGGGCACTGGGTCTAAAAGATATAGGGATTTTATAGGGCACTGGGTCTAAAAATATAGGGATTTTACAGGGCACTGGGTCTAAAAAATATAGGGATTTATGTGGCACTGGGTCTATAAAATATAGGTGTTGTATGTGGCATTGGGTCTAAAAGAGATAGGGATTTTACAGGGCACTGGGTCTAAAAAATATAGGGATTTATGTGGCACTGGGTCTATAAAATATAGGTGTTGTATGTGGCATTGGGTCTAAAAGATATAGGGATTTTATAGGGCACTGGGTCTAACAAATATAGGGATTTTATGTGGCATTGGGTCCAAAAAAATATAGGGCACTCCATCTAAAAAATATAGGTATTTTATAAGGAAATAATAAAAAAATAAAGGGATATTGATGTGCTAATGTTACTAACTGGATACCACATTATTAAGTACTTGAACAAACAAATAGTCAATATTAATAAAAAAATCCACTGAAATAATAATTAAAACATATATATCATCATTAACTCACAAACACATTGAGTACAATCATCATGATGAATAATTCTGTGTCCTTTTTTAATCCTTTTTATGAAAAGAAAAACTTGTAAGTAAAATGATCATGTGCTTTCCCCCAAAAAATATAAGGATATTATAGAGATTCTGGACACACTATATGAACAAACATAAAGACAAAAAATATGAAAATATGATCCAGGCTGGGAGGCCTGACATTTAATTCTTGTATTTCTATGACTTAAATTTTACAAAACACCCATCTGTCATAGGGGTTCTGCCAGAAGAATACTGCATATTTACTCAAAATTTTCAAGGTCACATCTTGCTATGTGAGCAGCTCCCAAGCCAAGGCCCATCCAGCACCTACTTTCACCATGAGTGGTCGGATCTCCAAGCATAACTAAATGCGTAATTTGTTGATATGATTCACATTGATTAAACCAATGGTCTAAAGGCAAGGTACAGCCACCAGATGCTGGAAAAGAATTTAGAAAAGTAAACTTAGCTTATAGTCAAACTTGCATTAATCAGTCACCTAATGGAAGCTGAAATCTTCAGTGACCTGCTCAATACAGAGTCTTTTCCTCTAAAAACTTATTGTAGGGACCTGAGTGATTGCTCAACAGACTCAGGTAAAATTTTGAGTGCATATGTTGGCTTAAAACAGTGCTCAATAGATCAATATGTTCTGTGTTAATATGTCAAGAAAAAACTGTGAGTGAACTCAAGGTGATCCCTATAACCTTGTTTAAAAAATGCAATGAATGCTGTAATTGCCTACATCCATCCATCCATACATTGGCCATGCTAACTCCTTCAGGTTTTCAAATAAATTCACAAAACCCAGTGGAATATTTTCTCCATCATGTAGACTCTGCAACATATATACATATATTTTGTCTCTAGCTCCACCCCTCCCATTGGGCTGCAAGGAGGGGTCAAAAGGTCAAAATGCACAAAAGGACAATCAATTACTATCACAATACTTTCTTATAAGCAACAATATAATTTTTCAGCCCTGAAATACATATTCAGATAAACAATGGACATTGGTCCTGAGGTCCCTAACCCTCACCCCTCATCAACTTAGCCCCTGGGTCATAAAATAATTTTTTTTTATATCTCCATACCCCATACCATATCCGAAACCTCTCTCTCTCTCTCTCTATATATATATATATATATACATATATATATATATATATAGATATACATTGTTATATATGATGTTTATATAATATTATAAATATTTCAGGAAATTATAAATGTTTATTGACTTTAATATTTGCTCAAACCTTAATGTTATTTATCAGGTTTACATGTTTAGCTATTGCCCTTGAATTAGGTTGTTTACTTAGTATTTGAGTTCAAGGATGGTTTTGGTAAACAAGTTGTTGATTCAATTTGAGGTCAGGGTTGATTTTGTTTACAGATAAAACTAGAATTTCCTTAAGAATTATGTGTTAAAAGTCACATACACCATATAATTTTCTAGAGCATTCTGTCATGTGACCTATCTTTACATATACCATGTTTAGTGGACAGTTTTCAGTTTGGACCTTATCATCGGTCTTTAAAGATTTATTACAGTTGTGAGAAAAAAAAATCATTCCAAATTCAGATAGGAATTTTTTAAAACATTCATTTGATTATAAAAGTGCTCAAAGACTTTTGGATTTTGGATTTTGAATTGATGATTTGGGATTTATTTGAACTTATTCAAAGATATTCTGGAGTACATCATTTTGGCACATCAGCACATTAAAGACTACTGGCACATCAGGACATTAAAGACTGTTGGCACATCAGGACATTCAAGGATACAGTAATTCATTCAGAACATTCTATATTTAGGACTTGTGATTAGGACACTTAGGATTATTGGTTTATTTGGATTTTAATTCATGTTACTGTGTCTTTTGATTTTTATTTTAATTATCTAGAAATAAATTGCTTGTTGATTTTTACTTGATTTGTTGTTTTCACTTTCTGTTACATTTTTCTTAGACCATAGAGTCGTAACAATATATACACCATTGCACTTTCCGCTCTGTTTGGTGTATATCTGTAATTCTCTATAATAACCTCTATATACCTTGATTTCTGTTGTAAGAATCTGGAGTGACTGTGTACTTAGATGAGAATTAATTACTGTGTCGACATGCGGGTGTGTCTGCTACGCGTGAATGCCTGTACAAGCGACGTTGTAGCATCAGTTATTGATGATGTGTGCATGGTCAAGATGGTATAGGGGTTGGTGCTTACAGATAAGGTGATGGGTGCTGTGACCCACGGACCTGGATTAGAATCTCCATAGAGTACAAATTAAAAAATTTCTAACTTGTATGATAATATTATTTATTCATATTTTAAAATTCTGTTGATGTTATCAAGCATTCTCCTGTAGATCCAGGGATAGCACTTTCTGCTCTGTTTGGTGTATATTTGCAATTTTATATATATATATATATATATATATATATATATATATATATATATATATATATATATATATATATATACATTTATTTGTACTGTTTTCATTCTAATTTAATCCGATACCTTTTCACACCATTTCAAATCTGGGAGAGCTTGTCTTAAGTAAATTTTACAAACTCTCAATTTTGGTTGGCAGCAACTTTAGAGGTTTCAGTTTTCAAAGATCGACAAGTACCATTTTTGAAGTGCAAAAAATGATAATGATAATTATATGACTAGATATATTCCTTCATTGTGCATAAAAACAGTTAAACACATCGATTATTGCGATTTATACTCATAAATCATCTTACTGCTCATGTTCAGTGTAATCAAAACTATGCCATCCATGCTCATGTTCAGTGTATTCAAAACTGCCATTCATGCCCATGTTCAGTGTACACAAAATTATGCCATCCATGTGCATGTTCAGTGTACTCAAAACTGCCATTCATGCCCATGTTCAGTGTACTCAAAACAATGCCATCCATGCTCTTGTTCAGTGTACTCAAAACTATGCCATTAATGCTCATGTTTAGTGTACTCAAAACTATGCCATCCATGCTCATGTTCAGTGTACTCAAAACTTATTTGCATGAAAATAATTAAGCAGATTCCACCTGGAACTTAAACAGACTCCAGGCAGAATCTGCCTAAAAATGTAGAAATCTGGTTATAACATAGATGGACATGGAAAATTGGAGAAGTCAATGGAGAATCCATCTAGAGTCGGTATAAATGTAACACAGACTTTTGCCAAACTTCCAGCTATACAATACATCTTGGGGCATAATTTTGGGCTTGGTTTATTTTCTAACCAACATCAAGGTGGAATGAAGAACTTAGTCATTTATATCAACTAAATAAAAGGCAGAATTTGGACTTAGTTTTTGTGAGAGTAAAGTTAGATGAAAATTTGGACTTAGTCACTTATGCAACAGCTATGAACTGAATCTTTGTATCATGTGTATTTTGCAAATGTAATGCTCCTTACTAAATTTGTAACATAAATGAGCGAATGTATATTTTAAAATACACACAAACAAAAAAATTACTTAGTAATTTCTGTGAGTGATTCAAGTAAATGTTTTACTACCTGATTACTAGCTTTTACTTGCTATTACTTACTTTAACATATATTACTTAATTCAGCAAAATTAATTACTTAAAGCTATTACTAAGTAATCAAATTACTTAATTTTCAAGCATGAATTACTTACATGTTTTACTTGAAAAAGACAATGCAACACTGAAATAATATATCAATTTTGTGATGGTATAAACCTGTTTTAAAGATTGTCAAGCATTTCAAAGTTTATCTAAACATTTTTCTCTAAGATCTTGGTAATTTGTACAAACATAACAATGCATGATATTCATCCTAGTACTACTAAGATGTTTCTCTGAAGAAATGACACTCTCATATCTACCTATCTCTGTATTGAATGTATGGCTAGACATTTATATCTATATACGCAAATATGAAACAAGGCTCTAAATTAGCGGTAGTATGCTACCCCAAGCCTAGTAAATTTCCTGTCGGACTAGTAGTTTTCATAATTTCAATAGTCCGATGGCAAGTAAATCTCGATATGCGTCTGACATTGTTTTGTGGGAAGGACTAGTGAAGAAGATCAAGCAGGACTAATAAATTTCTAGGTCTACAGGTTCTTCTGGCTACAAAGAAATTTATATTAAATTCTAGGCCTGTGAAAAGGTTATCAGTGTTGCAGATTCTGGTAGATCATTTTCTTTTCCAAATATGATTTCACACTACTGACATGTATATTTTTGCCCATGAAATACATTTCAATTTGCTGTAAGAACAGACTCTATTGAATCTACACTTGTGGTCATACCGGGATAAGTAAAACATTTACTTTCTTAAATGGGGAATTATTTACTCATTAAAAAATTTGTCAATTGACATGAACATGTATACTTTTACCCATGTACTAAAATTTAATTAACTCAGTGTTTAATTAAAATTACCTTGTAAAATTATTACTAAGTAATAATATTTTAATTAGCAAAATTATTACTAAGTAATAATATTTCACTTAGGAAAAATATTACTAGGTAATAATATTTTACTTACATAAATAATTACTAAGTAAAATATTTACTTGTCTTTTACTTGCAATTACTTAATTTTCTTTTACTTAACATTAGTTGCAATTACTAGTAATTACTTGTAATTACTCATCCATTTGACAAACTTTTTTATTTAGATCTTACTCATTTTGAGTGAAAGAAATACTTTTTTAAAAAGTAATTGCTAGTAATTTTTTTTTAAGTGTAGTCCATTAGAAAAAATTGACTATACATGTGCAAGTTTTTTTAGTTTAACAGTTTCAAGCAAGGATGATGGGACTCAACAAATTTGAAAACAACATAAAGTTTCAGAATTTCTGAGTCAATGCAATCAATTCACAATGAATCTATTGGTATAGAGAAGTAAACTGTGTACATTTATCATTCCGCTGTCCCTTGTATTTATATTCAGAATTTAGGTCCAGTTTATAATTGTCCGATCCTATTGTTATTTATTCCTAGTTAGAGGATGTATTTGTATTCTGTTGTTGCCCAAAATGTAAGTAAAAATGGAATGTTTAGTAACATGTTTTAATCATTTTGCTTATCTATTGTAAATTACCCACAAGTCGTGATGCAGTCATTTTACTAATTATCTAAAGAATGGATTAAACTGTATTTGGTTCTGGGAGTAATTTCACTTGCAGCTCTAGACAGAATATGTTTCTAGGTGGAAGGCATAATTTCACATGCAGCTGTAGGCAGAGTTTATTTCTAGGCAGAATTTCTGCAAGGTGGACTAATGTTTTGACAGAAATAATTATTGGATGGGTTTCTGTCTGCATTTCCACCTAATTAGGTGGAATAAACAGATTCTGCCTAACAGGCAGAATAAACAGATTCTGCCTAGTAATAGACGGAGTAATTTTCATATTTTGGGTCATATTCCAACCCTGAATCTGCCCTGAATTAGTCTAAAAGTGACATAAGTGGAATCTAGGCTTTATGTGAAATCCGCTTTAAAATTCCACCTGGAATCTGGTTAAAGTCAGGGTGGAAGTTTTCATACAAATGCCATCCATGCTCATGTTCAGTGTACTTAAACCTATGCTGTCCATGTTTCCTGTCATCACACTATCATGACAATACCTATTTCACATGTTGTAAATAACACAGACAACTGGATTACCTCAGCTTTATTAAAAGGATAATTAAGATCCTTTGTTCTTTACTGAAGTGTCAGGCTTATTTACTTTCAACTGCTTGAGAGTGTTCATTTCATGAACAAAACACTTTGACAGAAAGAACATGCTACTAGATTTCTGGGCAATCTATCTAATGGTTAAAATAAAGAAACCAGTCCTTAGATGTTTAACCACTGGTACTGAATAAGGAATCAAGCAAATCACCTTCATTTTCATATTACAGTACTTTTAAATGAAAGATGATACAAAATATATATAAAACTGCTGTAAGTACATTATTTTGTCAATTTAAAAATAAAATAATCATTCTTCATTGATCTGGTTTCATTTGTCCGTGACCAGTGCATAACAAGGTACATTTATTTAGGTAGTTGTCTACATTGAGGAGAAACTGTGTAGTGGCTTACAAACCTGAAATGGAATATTCTGTTGAAGAACATGTTTTCAAAGGTAAATAATATAGTTAAAAGGAATTGTTATCAGTATTATCTATAAATCAACCTGATGTGTTGTGTAATGTGAGGTGCACCTAATTCTCATGAACTTCAGCTTTTTCCGAGCTATGCCACATTCAGTTTGAAAATCATTCATGCATTAGGAAATGAACTAACAGAAACACAGTCCTACTAAATGGCAGTTCTAAGCTGAGATGTGGAAATAGATTGCTCAGTTAATTTTTCACACTTAATTTGTTATTTTGCCTTAGCTCAAAATATTCAAATTTTCCAGCACCTATATTAAAGATAATTTAACAACTTCAAATAAAAAGGCACCAACTTTTTAGCTGCACCGAAATTTGAATATGTATGTATGTATGTATGTATGTATGTATGTATGTACTCTGGTTTCCCGAAGTCCTGGTTTGCTGTCTTGTTTGGTAAGCAGCTGGTAGTTGGGGAGTATGCTGCCTTGGTCCACAAACTCCTGTAGGTCCATTCAACTGATTACCAATGGGATGCAAGCCTGGACCTAAAAAAACCCCAAAACACTTGCTCCATTGAAAATCAAAATACATTCTTTTAAATCAGAGTTCCTTATATCACACTGTCATGTTAATACAAAGCAGACTGGTACCAAGAGCATACATTTGTTTAGGGAAAATTCAAATTAAACAAGACACCCAAGTATGCCAAGATTGCTCACCTGGCTGGCATCAGCCTAATAGATAATTAAATCTCTGAGTAGTCAGCCAAGAAATCTGGGTTAGTAGGAAGCTTTTGGTATATTTTTTCCAATTCTGTACATTTTTTCTAATTCTGTTGATTGGTTATGAACTAGAAATGAGTTCATGGAACAAGGATACACAACCACAGTGCCTGAAACTTACCTAAATGCCCAACCACAGTGCCTGAAACTGAAGTAAATGCAAAACTTAAAGTGAGATAGATGGATTGACAGAAAAATAGACATGGATAACACTCTGTGCCATACCAATGTCATGGTGGGGTATGCAAAGTGGTTTAAAGTTTCTCCGATTTTAATATCTTCAGTCAAGTTTGATGACAGATCAGTTTCATATATATATATATATATATATATATATATATATATATATATATATATATATATATATATATATATATATATATATATAAGTGAAAGGCCTACACACTAGGATAATATCTATCAAGTCTGGTCAAATTCTGTTGAGTAGTTTTTCAGAATGTTATTTAAATATTTTCTATTTTAGCAGCAGTGGCCATATTGGATGGAAGATCTACTTCATTTTAGTTAACTTAAAACACCTTTAAACAAGGATGCTTCTGTCAAACTGTATCAAATTCTGTTAAGCACTTTACGAGAAGAAGTCATTTAAAAATTTTGTATTTTCAGCAATGGCAGCATCACTGGTACAACAAAATAAAACGTCCTTATGCCAATATGTTTTCTGTCAGGTTTAGTTTTTGAGAAGAAGTTGTTTGAGACAGTTTTCCTATTTTTTAGTTACATAGTGGCATATTATATGGTTGATCAGCATAATTTGTACAAACTTTAAGGCCTTCATGTCAGGATTCTTTCTTTCAAATTTGGTCAAAAATTATGTTGATAGTTTTGAGAAGAGATCATTAAAAGTTTTTTTCTACTTCTAGCAATGTAAACAGCAGCCATATTTGACAGCATTGATACAAACTTGAAAGGCCTTTCTGCCAGGATGTTCTGTGTCAAATCTGGTTGAAATTAGAAAAGCAAATTATGACTAATGACGGAGAATTCATAATGGACAATAAATGCCAGATGCAGGGACATAACTTAAACCTCACTTGGGTTTTTGGCCAGGTGAGCTAAAAATAATTTTAAAGAAAATCTATTCACTTCAAGTTCATTTTTCTAACATAACTTTTCTTTAGCAACTGAAAACAAAGGATATCAAGTGAACATTCCTCAGCCTTCTCAGTGAGCAAAATCATTCAAAGGGCAATTAAGCAGTATTCCAAATGTATGGAATACTTCTGCAACATCGTGTGAGTCTGCATCCCCTCCCCACCCTTTTACTAACAACTTCTGAATCTGAAAGGTGATATTACAATCTAAAGGAAAATTTTGAGACCTGATTTTTCAGAGTCAAAAATATGTCTGATACTTGTTTTGTATTTTGGGTCCAGACTTTAGTCTTCCTCTTGTAAGAGCTAAACCAGTTTGGTCAAAGTAGCACCCAGAAAGATTAAGCTTTGCAAAAATTAGGATACGTTCAACATTCGTCTTAATGGGGAACAAAGAAGCTGAAATCTTGTGAAAAAATAAAAAAGCCACCAGAAGAATGGCTGATCCCCCTAAATGATCATAGCTATTACAAATGTCAATTTAACATAATTTTGCAATTTCAAATCCAGTGACCTTAACCTTTGATCTGTCAATCACAGACTTAATAGGGAGCTGCCCTTCCTCAAGTGTAATGCAACTATGAAGTTGATAAAAAAATTGGGTGTGGGAAGCTTTAAGAAAGTCAACTTATTAGGTAGAACCAACAATGACAATTTTAGTTCTGCTGACCTTGACCTTTGATTTGACCCTGAGAATAAACAGGGATGTGCCTCTGCCAAAGAGTAGACTAACTGATAAGTCCGAGGAAACTTGACTTGTTGAGCAGAAACCAACTGTTGGCCCCAATGACCTTGAACTTTCACCACTCCGGGTCAGAATCAACAGAAAGCTGCCCCTGCCCAAGTGTAGTCTACTTATGAAGTTTGGTGAAAATAAGGCCAATAAAACTTATCATGTAGAAAGGAAAATCATACTTTTAGCTGAAGTGACCTTGATCATGGATCTAACAGCCCCAAATCGGCTTAGCACATATGAGGTTTGATAGAAAAGGACCACAGCTGGTTATCACTATTGTTATATGCCCCCAACACCTACACTCAGTGGATAGAAAATAAATCCAATGTTTATCCCTTGGTGTGGGTCAAGATAAAATAGCCAATCCCAAACAAACTTCCTCAAAACATCTTAGCAATTGGGAATTGTGAAAATTATGAACAATCATAATTCCTAAGATTTGCTAAGGAGAAAGGAGGAATCATATTTGTCTAACCCATCTCAGGTGAGAACTCTAATATTCTCTCATGGCAAATGAGTTAAGCAAGGGATGAATGTATTAAACAAAGATCACTATATCTGTACACATCTTTGGTATTTCAGCATTTCCACATTGTACATATTTTGACACTTGTTAGATTTATATGTAAGGTTTTAACAGAAAGAGCATATAATAAGCTTTCAAATTATATAAAAAAATGCAGTTCCAGCCAAAAAAGCAGAAATTTCAAGACCCAATTTATCAAAGTCAAAATATGGTAATTACATGCATGGTCCAGATTTTAGTCATAGATTTAGTGTTTGTCTTGTAAGATATACATCAGTTTAGTCAAAGTAGCACATACAAAGATTATGCTTTGAGAAAATTAGAATAAGTTTGACTTTCATCCAAAAGAGCAGCCAGGAGGATGAAAAAATGTAGTCCAATTTATACCCCCTTGTGCATGTTCTGACGAAATAGTAAATCCCAAACAACTTCCTCTAGATCATAGGCTCTAAAACTGTGGTCTGCTGACCACTAGCGGTCTACGAGCTCCATTCATATCCTATATGAAACACTGTCTTTAATAGTCAAGTGGTCTGCGAACCAAAAAAATTTGAGAACCACTGCTATAGATATCTAACCATCCAATCCAAAACAACTTTCTCTAGATATCTAACCATCCAATCCCAAACAACTTTCTCTAGATATCTAACCATCCAATCCCAAACAACTTTCTCTAGATATCTAACCATCCAATCCCAAACAACTTTCTCTAGATATCTAACCATCCAATCCAAACAACTTTCTCTAGATATCTAACCATCCAATCCAAAACAACTTTCTCTAGATATCTAACCATCTAGCAATACATGTAAAACCAAAAAACATCTACACTTTTGATCAGGCTTTATTCCTAAGGTAGCTGTAGATCTGTTTTTGACGATGTTCATCATCTGCCATTTTCCTGCATGTGACACATCTACATCTAACAGAAGCTTTTCACTTACAGTATCTAACCACGGTCATATAACCATTAGCCTGTTGAGGTATAGATCAACTAATATACCCTACTTAGCAGTGACAGTAAAAACTACACTGAATAACTCTACTTATTGTATCGATGACTTCCAGATTACACTTGGCTCATTTATTTGTATATTAAATGCAGATTTTCAATGTCAGAGGATTTTCTCTTTTTTCTGATTATAAAAAAATTGATTCCCACGATCAAGTGTTTGAAATCTGATTGCAAGCAACTAAGTTACAATTTTAATCAATCATCAGGACACCACTTGTGAACAGAGAACAGTAAATAAACATTCTATTATCACTTCTTCTTTCATGGTCAGGAAAGTGTAAAAGCTTATATAACCAAAATAGGAACTAAATTCTTTCAGATTGGTATATAAAATGAGAACAATTACTTACTGCAATGTACACCAAACCTTGGACCTATGATGTACAAAAGGAGTACATGTACATTAAAGATCAAATAAGCAGGTTTCTATTAAAACTTATCTTTTAATCTTCAATAGTTTAAAATCCCAAATGTATTGTTCCTATAAAATTATGTTGCATAATTAGCAATTTATTTTGTGTAAAAATAATAACCTCAATAAAGTTGATGCATGCATTACCTCCCCTTGACTTGTGTAGAGGTCACACAACAATGGCAGTGTTCTCCCTAGGGCCATTTACTGTCTTGGTCCAATAAACCATAATTTCAGCCAATAATCCCCAGTTAGACTGATCAATTCATATTTTTCTTGCACAGGTTAAAAAGGAAGCCACTGTAGCTCAGATGGTCGAGCATCAGACCCATAATCCAAGGGTTGCAGGTTCAATACCCGCCTGGGTCAACTGCCTCAATATGTCCTTGGGAAAGGCACTTAGATCTCATTTCCTTGGCATGATATGGCCAATAATGTGTTAAAAGTGCCATTGAAACCAACTACAAACTTTAAAAAGAAAAAAAAAAAAAAGAGAGTACTTTAGCTTGTTCTACAGTTCTAGATTGTAAGTTCTGACCATATACAGTGCAATGAAAACTTATTTTCATTACAATAATCATTCAAACAATACGCTTTAACAGTAATAGACAGTCAGCTTTTTTTTCCAATGATGCACACATAGCAGTAAATTAAGCCTTACTTTTGAACTATGCAACTCAACATATATATTATTGCTAATATTCTGAAACTTGGTGGGAAAAAAATGTACCAGAAAAGTGGGTTTCTGATTAATATATATTGTTTCACAAAAAGAATGAAATATTGATACACAGTACTCCCTCATTATAATGCTGTTCATGGGTACCATAGTGTATACTGCTTTAAAATGAAGTACATTATACATATAATTTTACTACCACTTAATGAAACAGAATCCATGACCATACTTGCCTTTTAACAGGAACTGTGTTATAATGAAAGGTTTTACGCCGAAGCAGGGCTGAGCAAATCCCATAGCCCGACATCCCGGACTATTCATTTTCGAAGTCGGGCAAGTAAAATTTTCCAAGTCGCTAGTCTGGGACAAGTACTTTTTAAAAAAGTCAGGCAAGTCCATATTTTCGTGCTTTAATCACTATATCTATCTTTATTTGGCCAATCATGCCCTGTGCAGCACAATAAATTGAGGACTTTAACCCAGACACAGCTATCAACTGCTGGCTTAGTGCTAGTGCAGGTGGCAGACATATACATGGACATTTTTTCAAATCCATCAGCTAAAAGATATATACATGAACATGAAGAAGCCAAATGTATAAGAATCAATGTTTTTGAAAAATCAAATTCTTTTAAGACATAATTATGTTGTATTTTATTTCGTTTGTTTTTTCTGTGGATTAAGTATATACATCTCATCAAATCTCGGCAAGTGATTACCATTTTGGGACAAGTGAAAAGTAAGGTGGGACAAGTGAAAAGTAAGGTGGGACAAGTGAATTTTCTGAAACCACTTGTCCTGGACTAGTGGATGAAAAAAAAATTTGCTCAGCCCTGTGAAGGAATGATTATTAAAGCCTTCAACATATCTGAACTTCAACTAGTGTAGTATTTTATGCTATCTTGAATTAGGGCATGAATAATAGTGAAACAATACAGAAAACAAAATCTATACCTGGTGTGTTGGGTCTTTGTCTCAGATTGTACGGTGTTTCCCGCTGGTTTGGTTGTACTTCAAATTGAGATCTCCGACCAACAGCTCCTTGAGGGTCAAGTCTTAGCATAGCAGGAATAGGCATGGCTGTAAAAGAAAGATTTTTTAAATCATCAGCTTGCTAATAAATCTTCAATGTCTGGAGACCTTGACCTTAAATCTTTTTCAACAATAATCACCAGGGATATTCTATTCGCTTCTATTTTCCTGTTACATATATGCTAATGTTAAAAATTATAATATACATTGGAAGATACAAGAGAAATAGTGATACAAAAAAGTTTGTGGATGGAATAAATATTTCAACTAGAAATGTGTCCATATGACACAACTGCCCCCATAAATATGGTGCATTTAACAAAAGCATGGTTTAGTTGGCAAGGGCTAAGTTACAGGTCAGATAAAGGCCATTAAACTCCATAGAAAATGGTAACAATTTAATTTGTAAACAAGGTGTTCTTAATATAAATCCCCATATTAAATTTGGTTTGACTCCACCAAGTCCCTTGAAATTTGATCTGAATCCATGAAGTCCTTTGAAATTTTATTTTAATTTGAATCTACCAAGTCCCTTTAAATTTGATTTGAATCCATCAAGTCCATTTAAATCTGATTTGAATCCACCAAGTCCTTTGAAATTTGATTTAAATCCAAGTCCCCTGAAATTTGATTTGAACCCACCAACAAATTTGAAACTTGATTTGAATCCACAAAGTCCCTTGAAATTTGATTTGAATTCATCAAGTCCATTTAAATTTGATTTGAATCCACCAAGTCCTTTAAAATTTGATTTAAATCCAAGTCCCCTGAAATTTGATTTGAACCCACCAACTAATTTGAAACTTGATTTGAATCCACAAAGTCCTTTGAAATATTATTTGAATCCACAAAGTCCTTTCAAATTTGATTTGAATTCACCAAGTCCTTTCAAGTTTGATTTGAATCCACCAAGTCCTTTCAAATTTGAGTGGAACAAGATCTGGTGAAAATAGAAATGGCCATCTTATAATATATACCTCCTCCAACCATTGATATGGCTTAAGCATACAAATATGTAGGTACTTGGACTTTTAGAGTTATGTAAATCCAGTAAATAAGCTAATATATCCTTTATCTTGAACACAAAGCTGTAATCAATGAGAACAATACTGACACCAGGAAAAGATATCATATATACTCAATTTTAAGTTTAGTCCAACTGCAAACAACACAGACCCTGATCTGCATTCAAATAAGCACTGGCAGATCAGGGTATATGCTGTTTGTTCTACTGATTACTCCCATCAAACTGCATATACCCAAATCTGCTGGCATATTATGCGACCACAGATCTGGGTCTATGCAGTTTGCAGTTGGATCCAACTTATGAGTGAGTATATACAGTACCTCTATAGCAAGGACAATTAAACCCCCGTTCCATACCCACCATATTTCTAGTCTGTGATGGGGGGTTTTCAGACTCAGATGGGCGGTCTGTGGTCACTGTGCATGATGTAGGTAATTACTTTTTAGAATGAATTATAATTTAATGTGATGTTAGTAATTTAATCCTAATAGCCTGTTTATTTTGCAGAAATTTTACATTCTAAATTTATATGAATATGATTAATTAACCAATTAAATGAAATAAAAATGTTATGACCTATACCTAATAACAGGAAATGTCTCTAGAAATATGCAATTATTAAATCGTGTTAATTTGTTTTACTATAACACTTTGAATCTCACTTTGCTTTTCTATTTTAAATTACTTTATTTGATATTATGTCTTTATCATTTTTATTTTATTTTATTAAAAGAGAAAGACCCCAAATTTAGTATAAATATTATTTCCAGATTTTCACTCATTGTGCTCCTCTGGGTCAGTGTTTAAAACTGCTTTCTTGACCATATATAACCAAGCCCTTCAGTTACCTCCCCTGTACTCTTCATTTATTACACAAAATGGATGCAACTTCAACAGCAGCTTTTCTGCATTTTAACAGATACGATTTGCAATATAAACCTGTTTTATGCTTTATGGTAATAACTAGTATAAGGTATAATAATATTTCAAAGTTAAATGCAGATTATATAATATTTCAAGATCATGTTTCCACACAAATTTAAAAGTTAAACACATTATGTATTTCAAGGTCGTTTTTCCAAACAAATTTCAAAGTTAAATGCAGATTGTATTTCAAGGTCGTTTTTATCTGTGCTGGAGAATAAGAACCCCCTAATTTTTTGTCAAATATGCAATTCATTGAGATACCAAACATGTCCAAGGATTTGGGAGTCCAATATCGTATTTATTAAGTGGCACATCTTGACACTGCAGGCATGCTGCTGAACAATAGGGTTATCCTCTGGGGATTATAAACAAAGAATTAATGGCTAAAAATATTTACCAACTCTCTGCTTCAGTAAAGTTTCATCATTTTCATGGTCTGGACCTTGGTCATCTGGATCTAAAATAAAGTAAAACTTCGACCACTCAAATATGAATCTGTAGAATATTCAGCATGACTCGAATGACTTGCTCAGTCATGGTGTAAATCATTCTCTTGCCTGCAATCTGGGAAAAAACTTAAAATTGAACTGAAAACTCAAGCCAAAGATTCGAGCCCTTAGAGTTTAAGTTTTTAAGTTTAATTGTACCTGAAAGGTAGATAAATATTAGAATAGAAAGCCTGCAACAAAGCACAACAAAATGCCATTTTGAACAAAGAAGCATCTTTACTGTGTTATGAAAAATTCTTGTTGCAAATACAGTAAAATAAACACTGTATTAGGGTCCGTGCTGAACTCAAATTTTAGAGTGACGTGACTTCTCTCCCTGGCAGAATAGGGAAATTTTATGGGAAAATTGGGAGAAGTGAGTGTACAGAAGTCACAATTTAAACTGTTCAAAACAAAAGTTTAAAACAGCTGTTTTACAAAACCTTTGAGACAAATAATATAAAAGATAGAAATACTCATTAGAAATTGCTGAATATTGTAACAATGTTCTTGGTTTGATTTGGCCAAGTTGTTGCATGACATTTTTTTTTCTTCAAAAGATAGTAACCTCTAAAAGGTATTACTTCTGACTTTCCTCTTCTTTCCTACTTTTACCAGATGGAATATGAAATAACATGTTTACCTTTACTAGTAATCAGCCTATAAACCTCCAAAGAGTAATAATTTGCTCATGATTGGGCTACAACTCGTAATTGGGCTACAACTTGTGATTGGGCTACAACTCGTCATTGGGCTACAAATCCATGAGATTTAACTCATTTCTCCAAGCTACATGTGTGAATTTTGTTGGAATTTTGTATTAGATTGAAACATAACAGCAACCATAACTAATTATTAAACTGACATATAATGAGATCAAAAAGCATGAAAATAGTGATTAAATTGTTTTGCATTGTTCTTTGAAAAGAAAAAGACACAAGAGATGATACTGTATTCAAAATAATAAAGCATTCAATGGCCAAAAATGTTGGAAGTTGATCTTGACTCAAGAAAGGCCTGCATATTTTGGGTGAAATGACAGGGTGACTATTTCACATGAATCACCTCCTATCATGAACTATATTGTATAGTATAAAACACTGGTACATCAAATTTACGGTTAGTGTGAAGTGAAATTGCAAACCTGATTAAATGTCACACATACAAAATTAACAGGGATATAATAAATATAAATATACTTAAATAATTTTGGGTCTCCCAAAAGATTTTTATAAACATGTTTTATACTGTATGCTGAATTGAATTATTTACAGAGAAACTTGATGATGCTAAAAATTGCTAATTACATTATACTCTTTTTTCATGAGAGATCAAGTGTGATAGGTGTGACACTGGTAATATGTACTTACAGATGCATGACTCATACATCACATTAAATTTGTTACAAACAAATAATTCAAAGAAGTTCTGGTAAACACTATGTCTAGCCTGCTGCATGGTGTACCTTGCCTGTATTTTCAAAAACTTTAACATAAAATCTAATCATTCTAGATATGTGTTTGTAAAACACATATCTATCCACTGCAGACAAAAAGTCCAAGTCCAATAAGTTTAAAAAACTTTCAAAATTTTAAACATTCATATAATGGCATGAAAATCTAATCAGGTCATCTACATATGCATACAAACATGCCTACCAAAAATTTCTTTTTTCTAATACATGTTTTTATGCTTAATCATGCTAACAAGATTTGCACCAAAACTAAATCGAAAAATGTTTGGAAAATTGGAAAACTGCTGTAATGATTTAAGCAGATTATCTACATATCCATACAAATATGCTTACCAGATTTCATTTGTCTATATTCAGTGTTTTTTTGTACAATCTTGCTAACAAGCTTCTTTGGAGAAACAGATGCCCTCTCTGAGCAAGGAGAAAAAGCATATAAATCTTACTGCAGCCACCATTTCTACCATAAAAGAGAAATCCACATCTCTGTATATCAGCTTATACAGGTGAAACAAAAAGTGATGCATGTCCTTGTCTGGGTCAGCAAGGATTTTGTACTGTACCTGCTACAATTACAATTTCAAACTTTCCAACTTCTTGAATATGTCCATTGCATCTTGCCTCCCAATTATACCACCCTGCATGCTTCTTTTCTGCTGACTGAATCCTGTAACAAAATGGTTGCTCCTTCTGTAGATCATCCAATGATCTGGTATTTGGTGGCCTGACCATGAAATTCTCCACAGCTCTACCACGCTTCCCCTTAGCCACAATAAAAACTTCCAATCCTGGAAAGAGAAATTGAATTGTTTTGAAAAAGCTACACTGCATAATCCATTAACATAAAAGACTAATGAGTGTTCATATAACACATTACGGCTTTCCACTGTTTTGTCCCACCCCCTCTATCTGTGCCCCAGAGGGTAATGACTGACCAAATGGCCAATTTTTCTTGCATATCTGAAAATTGTCTTTCTATAACCAATAAGTACATATACACAGTTATAGGGTGGAATCGGAACAGTTTCTGAGTTATAATCTAGGGACACATTCCCATCCCCACCCAACCCCCAACCCCTGGTATGTGTATGTGTAGGGAGAAAGGGGTGAGGGGAGGGGGATGTAGGGGGGAATCAAATTTCTAAAACTGTTAAAACTGTTGTGCACATTTACTGAACACCCTCACCAACAGACCACCCTCACAAACAGGCCACTCTCACAAAGAGGCCACTCTCACAAACAGACCACCCTCACAAACAGGCCACCCTAAAAATAAATATGCTGAGACTGATACATTTTGATGAGAATCTCAACTTTAACATTTTTATTTCATCACACTGATTTGTTTTTTATCAATGATTACCATCATTACTGGTGTATAATCAGGGTCCAAATGCAAACAACATAGCCCCTGATCTGAAATCGCATAATATGCCGGCAGATCAGGGTCTATGTTGTTTGTTCTACTGATTAGTCCTTACAAACTGCATAGACCCAGATCTGCTGGTGCATTATGCGATGGCAGATCTGGGTCTATGCAGTTTGCAGTTGGTATTGGCTTATACGCGAGTATATACTGTATTTTAAAGTCAAATGGCCTTTTTAGTCAAATGTGCCATTTAAGTTGTACATGTATTTTAAGATATAGTATTTTAAGATATAGTTTCATGCAACAGTACTAAAAGATTTATCTATAGAAGTAAGTATCTGTATTGATTTGAAATGATTCTCAAGTTTTTGTACCAATATTCATGTCGCAGCTACAAAAATAGTCATAAGTGGAAAACAAAAAGAAAACTGGATTTAACTCTGTATTTAACTAATAATTTTGAAAAGTTAAGACATGGATACATTACCTTGTGGCACATGGAAGACATCTTTTAGAGGTTCTCGCACAGTATAACATTTTCCCTTTACTCGCACTTGTACCACACGACCATTTTGTAACACTAAAAATAAAGAGAGATTCATCAAAAGAAGCATTATCTGATCTGTATGAAAGTAAACTTTGGTGATGGCCAATTGTACAACCAAATAGAATTGTGTATTTTAATTCAAGCTAATTCAAAATATGGAATTTACAAAAGAAGAACTAGGATTTTCTATGTACCTGGTATATTTCTAATTGTACATCAATCATTATGCATTTCTCAATCTGTAAGAACTGATAAACATACTAAAACATGGAAATTGATTAAACTTAGTGATGCATACACGGTTTTTGTGGAATATAGTGTCCCGCCTGCAAACCTTGCTATAATGTACCCACAGTTTATGACTTGCAAAAACATAATACACAGTTGTAACATTGTTGCATGAGCTCTCTTTAAGCACTTCCAGTGCATCATGGACCTTCAAATGGTAGCCTAAGACTCTCAATGTTCTATGAATGTGAATCCTGTGGAGCCTCCATAACTACCTTTGGACCCTCAGTTTTCTAAAACTGTGAACTTTCTGCCTTAACATTGTCCCTAACAGGTTACTAGGAAAATAACCAAAAACAAACAACAAACTCTAGTTGGCAAGAAATATAGAGATCTATGAACAGAAATGTTAAAAAATCTTATATTCAACAAGAGTACCACAAATGACACATGATATGCTGGTCTTATGACCGTTTCCCTACTGATGACCTTGACCTTTGAGATTGGGATTTGAGTATTGTATGATAAAGTGTGGACCTGGGTAAAGCTTCATCAAAATATCTGTAGGGTTAAAAAGTGACAGCCTGGATAACGAAACAGGTCATTGACTCACATTTTCCCTTCTTGAGACCTTAACTTTGAGGCAGAGGATATACTGTGAATATGTCAAGTCAAGATATTTTACATGCTAAATACACAGTTATTAACATATTATTTGTACAAAAGTTATATCCATACATGGAAAGAAGTCACTGATTTATATTTTCTTGTGCCATGACTTTGACCTTAAAGCAAGAGGCATGGCCATGGTATGTGATGTACTGCCTAGTCATTATGTACAACTGTGGGTAAAGTTTCATTAAAATATCTTTAGTAATTCCAAAGTTATAGTCTTGACAAAGATACAAGTCAGAGTTACATATCCCCTTGCTGTGACCTTCAACTTTTGGTGAGAAACATGTCTATGGTATGCAACACACTATCTAAACATGATATATAATTCGCTAAAATGTATCTTCAGTGGTTCAAAAGATATATTCCAGGCAAGGACTTAAGTCACAGAATTACAATTTTCCTTTGAAATGACCCTGAGGCAAAGGGCACACCTATAGTACACAACACACAATCCAGTCATACTATATAACTGGCTAAAGTTTTGTTAAAATATTTTTAAAGATAAAAAAAAGGCAGAAAATAATTATACTTAACAAGATTTACTAAAACAAAGTGTTATTGATTTTACTTGAATGTAACATGATTTGATGCCCACCAGAACCCCAAATTTCTAGAGACTTAAAGTCCTGGACTCCTAATGTCAAAAAGCCAATAGAGACCTCTGCCTGGTTACAAAAATTTAACTACCATTGCTAAGAAAAAGTAATAACCTATGTCTAGCCCTTTGCCAAGACAATAGAGATCACCATTCAGTACTTTGTTCATGTCACCTAATCTATTTGTCTAAGCCAAGGTAACATTATTTTGGTCTGACCCATAAAGTAACATGTAAACCTCATAAAAAGACAAAACCAGCAAATGTTGACTGATACATAATCCAATTTTTACTTGATCTAAGGGTATGCATAAAAAAAAAATGGAAAATTTATTCTTTTGTGTCATGTTGGGACTTCTCCAAATAAGGTAATGGTCACAGACACTACATACCCAGCTGTAAAGGATAAGTTTTACAATGTTGATATTGAGCTATGCTATGTGCTATGTCACATAGAGAACTTGACAAAAGTATACAATATTGTGTGAAAAGTAACATGTAAATGTATACACTTCTTGTAGTACCTGCAATCACAATATGAGTATATAATGTCTCCCCTGTATGGTATAAATGTTAGTCACTTGGTAGACTAAGTCTAAAATACTGTCTCCCCTGTACAATATAAATGTTAGTCACCTGGTTTGTCTAGAATACCTGGTCTCCCCTGTACAACACAAATGTTAGTCACATAGTAGTCTAGAATACTGTCTCCCCTGTACAACACAAATGTTAGTCACCTGGTAGTCTAAAATACTGTTTCCCATGTACAACACAAATGTTAGTCACCTGGTAGTCTAGAATACTGTTTCCCATGTACAACACAAATGTTAGTCACCTGGTAGTCTAGAATACTGTCTCCCCTGTACAACACAAAAATGTTAGTCACCCAGTTGTCTTGAATGCAATATCTCCCCTGTACAACATAAATGTTAGTCACCTGGTAGTCTAGAATGCCATGTCTCCCCTGTATAATATAAATGTTACTCACCTGGTAGTCTAGAATGCCATGTCTCTCCTATACAATACAAATGTTAGTCACCTCGTAGTCTAGAATGCCATGTCTCCACTGTACATTATAAATGTTAATTACCTGGTAGTCTAGAATGCCTTTTTTCCCCTGTACAATATAAATATCAGTCACCTGGTAGTCTAGAATGCCATGTCTCCACTGTATGTTATAAATGTTAATTACCTGGTAGTCTAGAATGCCTTTTTTCCCCTGTACAATATAAATGTCAGTCACCTGGTTGTCTAGAATGCCATGTCTCCCCTGTATAATATAAATGTTAGTCACCAGGTAGTCTAGAATGCCTTTTTTCCTCTGTACAACATAAACATCAGCCACCTGGTAGTCTAGAATGCCTTTTTCTCCCTGTACAATATAA
The DNA here is from genome assembly GCA_029931535.1 of Margaritifera margaritifera. NCBI lineage: Eukaryota > Metazoa > Mollusca > Bivalvia > Unionida > Margaritiferidae > Margaritifera > Margaritifera margaritifera. The sequence continues at coordinate 4,746,010 of JAQPZY010001657.1, read as the reverse complement.
ATATCAGTCACCTGGTAGTCTAGAATCCCATGTCTCCCCTGTATAATATAAATGTTAGTCACCAGGTAGTCTAGAATGCCTTTTTTCCTCTGTACAACATAAACATCAGTCACCTGGTAGTCTAGAATGCCTTTTTTCCCCTGTACACTATAAATATCAGTCACCTGGTAGTCTAGAATGCCATGTCTCCCCTGTATAATATAAATGTTAGTCACCTGGTAGTCTAGAATGCCTTTTTTCCTCTGTACAACATAAACATCAGTCACCTGGTAGTCTAGAATGCCTTTTTTCCTCTGTACAACATAAACATCAGTCACCTGGTAGTCTAGAATGCCTTTTTTCCTCTGTACAACATAAACATCAGTCACCTGGTAGTCTAGAATGTCTTTTTTCCTCTGTACAACATAAATGTCAGTCACCTGGTAGTCTAGAATGCCTTTTTTCCTCTGTACAACATAAATGTCTGTCACCTGGTAGTCTAGAATGTCTTTTTTCCTCTGTATAACATAAACATCAGTCACCTGGTAGTCTAGAATGCCTTTTTTCCTCTGTACAATATAAATGTTAATTACCTGGTAGTCCAGAATGCCTTTTTTCCCCTGTACAATATAAATATCAGTCACCTGGTAGTCTAGAATGCCATGTCTCCACTGTACGTTATAAATGTTAATTACCTGGTAGTCTATAATGCCTTTTTTTCCCCTGTACAATATAAATATCAGTCACCTGGTAGTCTAGAATGCCATGTCTCCACTGCACGTTATAAATGTTAATTACCTGGTAGTCTAGAATGCCTTTTTTCCCCTGTACAATATAAATGTTAGTCACCTGGTTGTCTAGAATGCCATGTCTCCCCTGTATAATATAAATGTTAGTCACCAGGTAGTCTAGAATGCCTTTTTTCCTCTGTACAACATAAACATCTGTCACCTGGTAGTCTAGAATGCCTTTTTTCCTCTGTATAACATAAACATCAGTCACCTGGTAGTCTAGAATGCCTTTTTTCCTCTGTACAATATAAATGTTAATTACCTGGTAGTCCAGAATGCCTTTTTTCCCCTGTACAATATAAATATCAGTCACCTGGTAGTCTAGAATGCCATGTCTCCACTGTACGTTATAAATGTTAATTACCTGGTAGTCTAGAATGCCTTTTTTCCCCTGTACAATATAAATATCAGTCACCTGGTAGTCTAGAATGCCATGTCTCCACTGTATGTTATAAATGTTAATTACCTGGTAGTCTAGAATGCCTTTTTTCCCCTGTACAATATAAATGTCAGTCACCTGGTTGTCTAGAATGCCATGTCACTCCTGTATAATATAAATGTCAGTCACCTGGTATTATGCCAGTCTAATTAACACAGGTAACTTTGACTCCGACAGTAGTGGGCTCATGCACACACAGAGGTGATGCTTTTATCCAAGCTTTAGCAATATATATGAAAAATAGAGTTCTGTGATCCACATCACAGGCATTAACAACAACAACCTTGGTTCTCATAAACCTTTGTGGCTGCAAAAAAACAACAGAATAATGACAAAAGATGGTCTTACAACTTTCTGCCATAGCCTCTCAGTTTCAGTGGAGAACTGTAATAGAAAGAAAAAAAAATGATGCAAACTAGCTACCGGTATTCTTTATTTTCCAAAGTTTAAAAGAAATAACAGTGTACCATGGAACATTGCTTTTTGCCCTGTCATTGACATCATGTTTCTGCTTAAGGAGTTGACACAGAATCTCCTAGCATATTATGGTACAAACTTTTGATATATGATAATATTCATACCAAACTTTTGATATATGATAATATTCTTACCAAACTTTTGATATATGATAATATTCTTACCAAACTTTTGATATATGATAATATTCTTACCAAACTTTTGATATATGATAATATTCATACCAAACTTTTGATATATGATAATATTATGGTACAAACTTTTGACATATGATAATATTCATACCAAAGTTGCACTTAAATAAAACTACTAATGTAGAAAATTTGTGATTTTCAAAAGTTTTAAACCAGGGACAGATCTAGGAATATCATTTGCTTGTGTGTGTGTGTGTGTGTGTGTGTGTGTGTAAACAAGTAGGCAATGGGTCTGAGGGATGCAAACCCTGTTGGGGGCCCAGAAGGCAAAGTCCCCAGAAGTTCCTGCATTTTAAGCATTTCCAGAGCATTATTTTAACCATCTAACTTTAAAGAAAACTAACTGAAGGAAATGTTTGGTTTCACGCTCATTTTTGTATAGGGGGTCCAGCCCCAGCTCCACCCCTCCTCCCGATCTGCCCCTGTAAACACATTGCATCTTGACATTGTTGACAATGAAACCACTATCAAAAGTAATACCTTTGTCTTGCCATGCACAGGCAAGACAAAAATTGATTTCTACCTTCAACAGTAATGAAAAATACAATCCCTCTGTCTCCAGGGGATCCAAGATTTTGTCTACAAGTGTTCAGTAATGAGAAGATGATGTTTCATTTTGCTTACAATGTTTTCCAACTTTCAAAGGTTTTCACTGATAAATGCACAGTTCTCCCTCTCTATAATGCTATTCATGGGAGTCACATAAGTGGACCACCGTATAGGTGTGGTTGCCTTATATTGCGGTATTTTATACATGATATATTATTTATTAGGAAATGTGATCCATGAAAATAGCTGCTTTATAAACATGAGGGAGTATTGCGTGTGTTTACTATTTTAACTAGAAAATAAATGGTCTGACTTAACCCCAAGAATCTATTATGGACTGGCCACTTCTCTCTCTCTCTCTCTCTCTCACTTTTTATGAGAAAAATGCCTCTTCAGGAGATGTAAGATGACCTTTTTGGTGTACTGCCTTTTTCTAACTTAAAAACAACAAGACCAGCTGCAATTTTTTAAAGTATTTTTAAATGCAATATTTCACTGATATTATGTTCATATAAACTAGTTCATGCTTGGATCAAAAGTCTTGAACTGGATAAAGACTAATGCTCTTACCTTGTTCTAATGATGTTTACATCAAAAGTACCTGTTTGAAATCGAGGAGAGCTGAGATTGTTTTTTTGTTTCAATGAGAAATAGCATGCAATTTTGTTACAGTACTGTGTCTGCAGTAAAAATAGTCCTATGGCTGATCAAAAGAGTAAGGAAGAAAGGAAGGTGCAGGAAGATAAAGTGGTTGATGTGAATGGGGTCACTCAGTAACCATCTTTTGTATAACTCCATTTATTGATGAGCAGTTTCCTGGTTCAGGTCAATAGTATCAATCAAAGATTGTTGGCGAGGTGATCACACTAGTACCTATTTCCATACATTGGAGATTTCTCACAAAGTTTGCAGATTTGTGAAAGAATAGGCAATTTTCTGGAATTTCCAATAATTTTTAATTTCTTCGGACCTAAGAGAATTGCTTATTTCCTGTTAATTAAAGGGAAAATTTTAAATGTTGAAAGAAATTCTGCACCATTACTGACCTCAGCTGATGATAAAGAACATAATGTAATGTTAATGTAAAGATCACGAGAAAGTTATAAATTTTGACATAAAAGGATAAGGATGTGAAATTAAACTTAATGCCTGCTCCTAAATGTCAGACTTTAAAATCTGTGCTCAGCAAAGTTTAATAATTTATAATTTGTGGATTTTTTAAAAAGATTTTTTTGGACTGATTTGTCCAGCTGTTGTGGTCACCCTGAAAAGAGTTGTTTTAGAAAGGGTCTTTTCGACAGAAGTAATTGTCCGATACATGTAAGGTCACAGATAACAATGAACATTTATACCAATAAACTTGTAGCATGATGTACATTGAAAAGTTCATGTTAAAATATATATTTTAAGATAAATTCCTCTTTTGAGTTTATAAAAGGTGTACTAAGGCTCATTTCTAAACCTATCTAGTAGACCATTGTTATGTGTGATGTTTATATACTTAACTTTTGTCTATGATTGTAAGTTGTACGGTTATTTGAAAATACATACTTCAGTTTTGTCCAGTTGTTTACATTGTATTTCACAACTTGTCCTGTTGTCCTGTTGTGGCATGGGTCAGGTAGGCAAGTATGTTTCCATTAGAATTACTCATATTCTGATGTGACATGGGTCAGGTACACTTGTGTATATATATAGAGATTGCATCACCTCTCATTGTATTCTGAGTTCTCTGTAGTGACATTCCATGCTTCCAGGACCTCCAGTTTCTAGTCCTGGGCTTTCAGTTTTCAAACATATGTCTTCAAGCAGTTTTCTATATATACAGTACCCTAACTTTGCAGGGAAATGAGGTTCTGGACTTCCATTTTTTAAAAATAAATTTCAGCTCTAATCTTTGGTGCCTTGTCTGACCTTCCATAGTTAGTGGTGCTGTGGGAGTGATGTTTTTACTGCTCTGAAGGACAAATGCAGGTAACATTCAGTAATGTCAAGGTCATGGGAGAGGAGGTAGCCTCCAAGGGTCACAGGAAAGAAGAGCACCAGCCAAGGTATAAGAGACCACTTATACTAGCCTGCCAGGTGCCACGTAGGACCAACCTTTTATTAATCTTGGTGGTATATGCCTGACTGGAATGCATAAGACCTATAAATCCATTTAGTGGCAACTATGACGTTTTATCCACTCCCATTACATAATGTTGTTTGGTTTGTTTTAAAGGCACTTTTAACACATTATTGGCTATATCATATGCCAAAGAAATGGAAGTTAAGTGACATACTGAGGTTCAAGCTCACCCGGGATGGCCTGGGTAGGTATTGAACCCATGACCCTTGCATTATGAGTCTCATGCTCAACCACAGATCCCCATTACAGAAGAAATAAATGGTTGGATGAATGAAATGATTGGAGGAAGGAAGGAAGAACTGGGTGAAGGTGCTAAAGCTTAACTGAACAGATGGACTGGAAAATGACAACTGAATGGATTACAAAGTGTGAGAAAGTTAATTACAACTGAAGCACACTAGACCTATTACTAAATATCAGTTATTATGTGTCCCAGATTGCAACTGCACACTCATCTCTAGTCTGATTACATTAGACTTAGCATTTTAAACTTTCAATAGTTACAGTTTATGCTGACATTTAATTTTTATTATTAGGGAGTGGCACATCAATTCACAACAAGATACTACATGACACCACTAGATGACCACAAAGATACCACAAGTTGTTTTAATTAACAACTTAGTTTCTGACAATATATTACCAGGTGTGTGTGTGTGTGTGTGTGTGTGTGTGTGTGTGTGTGTGTGTGTGTGTGTGTGATGAAGAAAAAGCTCTAACAGAATCTTGTATTTCCAGGTGCATCATGACTGTTATGCACAAAACACCTCAAAGATAATGTGAGGCAGAATTAGACAGGAAAGATGGGATGCAACGTCAAGGACCAGGAAAAAATTGTCAGTGTTATTTTTGACCATGAAGGTGTAGTCTAAAACCTAGATCCATCAGCATTTGACTCCGAAGTTGATGATTTATACCCTTTTTTTCAGAAATATCATGTCTTTCATACAAATTTTGAGCACAGGTTGAAATGTTTAATTTGGAATTATGTTGCACTTCCTTTTCAGAATAAACTTGTGGTTGGACTGTGGACTAAAAACAATGCGGAGTCAATAAATAATGGACTAAAAAGTGTGAAAAAAAGGAAATTATAGGTTGTGACCATACGACAAAGTATAGCACACTTGCTATAACACGACATGTCACGCGAAAAACACAATTTTAGACTCCCAAACCCCCCCACACACGGTCGTGTTTTGGAAAACATGATTTTCAGCAATCTTAGCGAAAAGAAAAAAATTTCCCCCAAAAAAACGAAGAAAAAAAACTATATATTTCTTGACCACCATGATATATGCCCATAATCTGTGTATGTATAAACAGTAAACAGTCCTGCTCAGAGCTCATGTAAAACAATCCTCGGGGCAGTTTATACAGCTGGTTTAGACGCAATTAAAACATAAGGCAGTCGAGATAAACAGCAACATTTCAGAGATCTACTTTACTGGCTCACAATAGCTAGGGTGATGTGTTGTGTCAAATCCCTTGAGCACTGCTGAGGGAGAGCCCAATAGGCTAATTTGCATAGGTAAAGTGCACTAAGTGGAACAACTCACTTTGTCTGAAGTTAAGTACATCAAAGAGGTGCATGTTGAAGAACAAATGTTATTACACATCACTGACTGCATTGAATGAAAATGTTGAAGCCATCTTTATTAAAGTTTGTGATCAGCGGCAATGTTTCTTTGAAGTTGGATTTTTACTCCATATATAAAATGCTAAACTTGATTATTTTGGTAGTACCGACGTACATGGATGAAAAACTGCACATGTCGTTAATCACAAAATCAATCAATCAATTCAGGTCAGTTGAAAAAGTGATAATCTGACTCAAGTGGCCATTGCATGTTTGACACTCCTTCACAGCAATGCAGATGCAGAATGATCATTTTCTATGCTTGTAAAATTTCAACAAGATCAACAGCACCATTCAATCTCTAATGAGTGCAAAGATGAACACAAATGACACTTGCATTACCTTCAAACCAACTAATGAATTATTGAAAGCAGCAAATACTGCATGTAATTAAAACTACATTCCACTCTCCAATGGATTTTAAAGACAGTAACTTCGTGTATTTTTGTATTTAATGTCTTTGAGGTTGTGACCATAGGTACATTTGTGTGTGGTGATGTTATTTGACAATGCTAAGTCTACCATTTTTTTGTTTGTAAGTATATTAAATGCTTCAGAGAAATTAGATGGTATTTTCTTTTATTCAGATCTGAATTTCCAGTCATTTGCTATAGGCTGATTTGAAAAGATAGCTTATTCTCATTTGGATGATGTCGCTTTTGGGGGGTCACACGCACTGACCCTCCTTGGGACCTCAAAACACACATTTTGAGTCTCAAAAACGCCCCAACACTGTCTGAGAAAATGGCAAATATGGTATAGTCGGAACAGAAATTTGGGTGATAAAAACATAAGAGGAAAAACAAAAATATTTTTTGTGACTTCAGGCAAGTTCTGAAGTATAAACAAGATTTTAAAACAATCAAAGCATCCACCCAATCGTTTCTTGTATTCCAATAACGAAAAAAAAAAAGAAGCTACCCTGAAGCACAGAAAAAAAATATTAAAAGGCAAAAGTACTAGAAAATGAATAATCTGCTTTCACAACATACATTTCTCATTTTGTTAACCAAGTCTGGTGCTTTCTTTAGGTTTCCAATCAATCCATACATCTATCTTTAAAGACCTTTCCATTTTGATTGCATAATTTTGTATGCATCTTCTAAATTAGGTTCCCAATCACAATTTATGTACATATAAGATAGATGTATTTGTTATCTTTTGCATACCCGAACACATCTTATGATATCTTGTAGTTATCTTGTGGTAAGTTGTAAGTCATACTGTAGTATCTCGAGTTAATTAAAGCATACACAAACACCATTGTGGTATCTTGTGGTCATCTTACGTGGTATCTTGTGGTGAACCGATGGTCGGGGGTGGGGGGTGGGGCCAAGTGGAATTTTAAGTCACACATCCCGTAAATAGTACAAGTAATTATCAAACTGTAAATATTGAATGTTGATATAATTTTATGGCGTCCTATGTTACAGGATTATAACTATAACTCACCCCCAATGCCGGATGAAGCACTGTTATCACAATGACAGCAGCGACTACTCAAGTATCTTTCAATTATAACTTCTTATTGAATTGTGACTGCTCAGTAAGCTTGCTCTTTGAAAGCAAAGTGTATTACTTTACAAAAAAAAAAAAAAAAAAAAAAAAAGAATGTGTATTCCTGTCCTGTGTAAAATGAAACTAGACTTGTATTATGACCGTTACACCTTTTTCACCAAGATACAAGTACAACAAGGTATACATCAAGATTGGTACATGTACCGTCTCTAGATGAACTCTGAAATATGCTCCTCATCTTTGCCGAATCTTGATCTTAAGTCTGTAAAAAAGGAATCAAGATATACCTGTCTGGACGTTGTTCGCCATATTTGGCTTACTGACCGAGTGTTTAATTTTCCAGCGGGACCTGGGCCCGGCTCTCAAATAGCTTGAAAAAAAGATACTTTTTCTGATGCTCTGATTTATAGCAAAACAAACTCGTTATATACATTATATTAATTGAACAAAATAATTATGTTGATATAAAAGAAGATAGGCTAGAAAAAAGAAAGAAAAAAAAGAAGAAAAAACACAAGCCTTCACCTCATAATAGTAACTGGTCGGTCCCTTCAAGCGCATGCACAGTGCAATAAAATTTGCGTTTCATCGGGACTGATGTGACGGACTCTGTTCCCAGTGCGAGTTACTAAGTAACCTCGGCCTTGTTCTTCCAGAAAATCAAAAAGATTAAGCGTACTTCAATTGAATGAACATACGAAAATATTATATTTACCTTGATTAAAATGCCTCTTGTAAGCACTGTCGCGAAAATCTAAATATATATTTTGCTTGCTATTAATAGCATTCAGGGGGTTTCCATGGTTGAGTTTAACCCGTGTCCAAACTCTCTTCAACTGAACACTAATTTTTTCATTAAAATCTTTCTTATCTAGGACTCAATTATAGGACGGAAAGATATAGCATTAATTTATAGACTAAAATAAAATCACCATTTTGCAAACAGTTACATACATGACTTATTGTCATTTCGGCCCAAAACCAGTTCGTCCCGGGTCGATTCGGCCGGGTTGTTTCGGCCCGCTATTTCAACAGGGTCGATTTGTCCCGCATTTTTGGGTCATTTCGGCCCACTATACTTTGATATAGCAAAAGAGAACGTGAATGCATACTTTATCTAGTTAAAAATATATAAATGTATGTATTGTGCAAAAGTTAATAGAATACATGCCTTATGTTTGTAATGTTAACAACATTAAATTAAATAAATACTATTAATGGTAAAGTTTATTGATTTTTAATAAAAATTTTAATTCAATTAAAACTTCGTTAAGTAGATGTTTTTCAGTGTTCATTGTTTCTTGTCATCAGCTTTATTATCGGATTGATTCATGTATGTAACTGTTTGCAAAATGGTGATTTTATTTTAGTCTATAAATTAATGCTATATCTTTCCGTCCTATAATTGAGTCCTAGATAAGAAAGATTTTAATGAAAAAATTAGTGTTTATTTGTAAAGGTGTAGTTGCAAAACATTTGCAAAAGGTTTTCTCATAGTTTTATGACGAAGGGAGGTGCTAGGATTGATATTAAAATCGTCCTCTTAGATCAACACAAATATAACTGGTTATCTGTTTTAGAGAAAAAACGTCCAAAGGACAAAACTTTAACATATTTTAAAACCGGTATTCAAATATGAAAAATATTTATTTAAAAAAAAAAAATGGTACTTACCTATCTAAAAATTAGGACGTCAATCTATAAATCACATGCTGAAAATGGTCGAAATAAAAAGAATCCATATGAAGAAAAATAAATGTACCGAATGTCAGAATAACATTTTGGGTGAGGATTTCCATTACCTCGATAATCCATGCTCTCTCTCTCTCTCTCTCTCTCTCTCTCTCTCTCTCTCTCTCTCTCTCTCATTTTTTTCTGTCTCTTCCCTTTTTAATACACCATTATGGTTTATCATGTAATAGAACCTTAATTGTACTTGATTCATGTGCCGATATGTATGACCCGAGTATGATTCTTTTTCCAATAAAGTTTTGTTATGTTCTATTTTTTTCTGTAACATACATCTTTCATTTACACAAATTGTCATCTTTTTTATCCTTAATTTGACCGCAACTTACAAGCGCAATTAGTTGTGGTTTCTTTAAGTTAATATACAAGGGTTTAGGACCATTGCAATCAACCTAAATCAAAGTCGTTAATACAACTAAAAGAAGACAATAGTAGTTGAGGGGGGGGGGGGTACTGAGGCCAAAAGGGGGCACTTGAGGCCTTTACGGGAGTTTAACATGGTGGGGGCACTTGAGGCCTTTACGGGAGTTTAACATGGTGGGGGCACTTGAGGCCTTTACGGGAGTTTAACATTACGGGGGTGTGGGAGGGAGGGAAATAGAATTAATCTTTCTTGATAAAGGGTGGTCCTGGTAAGGACCGTTGGAGGAGGAAATAAGATTTTTTATTTCCCCGAACATTGAGTGAGAAAGCCTGGGAGGTGGAACTTGTTTTTCTTCTTCTTCTCCTCCTCCTCCTTCTTCTCAGGTATCCAGTCGGGATGATTCAATTGTCTGAACTTGTTCTGAATTTTCATCCAGTTCAAGTTCAGACGATTGAATTGTTTTTCTCTTTTCTCCTTCACCCACATTAACTTGATTTTGGCGACCTCCTGTTCCATAATTTGTTTAATAATAGTTTCTACTTGGAGCAGGGCCGCTTCTTGTCGAGTGAGGATGAAGCATTTTAAATGATCATCCAATTTATGGATGTATTCCAAAACTTCTTTAAGAAGTCCTACTCGACAAGGTGAAGAGGAGTTGTTACTCGTCTTAACTTCCTCCTCCTTCTTCACTTCTTGAATTAAATTCAAAATCAAATTAATGTAGGTGAAGTGATCGATTTCCTACTTCCAACTGACTGGATACCACCACATCATTTTTTCCCTATAATACTTCACTTCCACCATCCAGTCCCAGGCTTCCTGTAGATTATCAATAATGTCAAGCATTCTTCAGCAATGAAGTGTGAATGGCGCAACTGTGGAAGGCACCTCTTTATATGCGAGAAGCGCGGACGTGATGGAAAACATCCCCCCTTTTTTTCAAAAAAAAAAACCACACACCACACATAACATACATAGGGAGACTATGACAAAAAAGAAAAAAAATATACACACAACATATAAAAAACACACACTTATATAGGCAATATTGAAAAAGAATAAATCTTTTTTTGAAAAATGGGTGGCCCTAAAAAGGACCTTTTTTTTGTTATTGTTGTTGTTTTTTTTAACAACATGAGCATCTCCTAGAGGGTTTTCTTTTTCTTCTTGAACTTCTTCTAACTTCGGGGCCATACAGTAAAACCCTCTTTAGACAACCTTGTCTCTCCACATAAGTTTGTCTATACCATGTAGCTGTATCCGTAATTTTGGTTTTAGTCCATGATGCTTTTACATACATCAGGAATGCTGGATTAAACAGCATTCCTGAAACAATGTTGGAGGATTCTACACTAACCCACATGATTTTGTTTTTAGGATTGGTCGTCTTGGAGAAAAACCGGTAAAGCTTTTATGAAACGAGCGGTTGTATATATACCTTACGATCGGATTGAAATGGATCCAAATTAACTACCAATCCAAACACGTGTTACAAGTCGGTTCGGTTTTTCTTCCAATGGGAAGAAAGCGGAGGTGTGACGTCATCTCGGGTATAAAGGTATCGTAGCGTTCGTAGGAGGCTTTATTACTTTTTTCGACAGCCTTCATGGAGACTGGAAAGACAAGTACTACATCAATGTATTGGAGTGATCCTGCAACGATAATGAATGCTGCGGCAATATTGAACTTTCGGCCGGAAGACTTTGAGTTAGATTTACTAAATCAAGAGTTTGACAATACTACTACTACTACTACTGCTACTACTGTTCCAATAGTGAATGATTTTAAAAGAAGACAAATGGAAGAGATGGAAAATTTTGTCAAAAAGCAACGGGAAGAGGAAGAAATGTTTCTTCTTCTTCAACAACAACAGAAAGAAGAAGAAGAAATCAGACAGCAGCAGCAGCAGCAGCAGCAGTTACAAGAGGAGGAGAAGAAGGAAACAGGAAAGGAAAGCATCAGTCTTCAAGAAAGAACTGTAAGTCTGTTAGAAGAGGTATTATATGAGTTGAAATGGATGACCAATTTCTATAAGTATTCTTTAACTCATCAACCACCTAAACGGAAAAGACCATCACGGGCTAAACAACATTCTTCTTCTAAACCTTCCAGTGCTAGTGAGATGCCACCACCACCACCACCACCCATGTCACCAATATCACCACCACCACCAGTGACTACCACCATAATGAAAACACCATCAGTAGCAGCAGCATTAACAGGATATGGATTGGGCCGTGGTAAAGGACTACGGCATTTGAAGTTAATTTGAAAAGTTTTGTTTTTTGAAAACCAAAAAACAAAACAACCCAACGGTCCTTTTAAGGGCCCCCAGATTTCTAGAAAAGAAATCAAATTGCCAAAAAAAAAAAAAAAAAAATCAAGTTAAAACTTTAAAAAATCCCACCACCATAGTACAAGTGTGAGTGAGTGCGTGCGTGCGTGCGTGCATTTCTACTCTAAAACAAAATAACACAAAACCACTTACTTTTTTTCTCTCCAGTCTGGTGTATTCATCCAATTTTTTTTACAAAATAAATTCAGCAATATAACATATAACACCAAAACAAAATCACACAAGAAAAAACAAAGTTCACTTTCTGTAATGCTTGTGTGGTTTGAATTGAAACACTGGAGTTTCCTTCTCACTGTCTCTCTTGTGTTTCGTCTTCATAGGAATCCTGTTTTCCTTTTCTTCATCTTCATTCTCACTTTCGTCTTCCATTCTTCTTACTCTCTTCTTACTTTTCTTGATGATATGTTCTTCTTCTTCTTCTAGGTTTGTTAATTTTGAATCCACTTCCTCCCTCTCCTCTTCTTCTTGTTCTTTCTGAGGGCATTCCGAAGACCAATGTCCTGGTCCTTTACAATGATAGCAGATATCTTTCCCTTTATCTCTCTTTTTCTGTTCACGTTTGGGACAATCTGGAGCCCAATGTCCTTTCTCTTGACAGATGTAACAAGTATCGTCACTTTTATCTCTAGTGACAGAGGAGGAGGAGTAGTCTTTACTCTTACTGTACGTAGTATACTTTCGAATCACTGTCTGTAAATCTCTCACCAAAAAAGCAATCTGTCTTTTTGACTCTTCCATCTTGACAGTTTGAAAGTTCAATCACCAAAGACTGATTCTGAAGGTAAGAAGCTCTCTCTTTATATACTCTTCTGTCTCTATATAAAGGTACCTGGGTGGAAAAAAACTCAATCAGTTTCAAATCAGAGTTGAAGATGAAAAGATCACGCCCAAACCATGATAAATCAGAACCAGAACAAGAACAAACCAAGAAGCCACGACGACGAAGGTATTCCGTGCCTCCTGAAACACCCTTAGAGGAATTACTAGCTCAAGTCCATGCCAGTGACTTTGAAGACGAAATGAGTGAACAACAACCTGAAACCCAAACTTCCAAAACCAAAGTCACTACTACTACCAACACCACAACCCCTGACCAAGAAAGTCATACTACTACCGCTACCGCTACCGTGGCTCCTGAAAATTACTATCGGATTCGAGAGACACAAAAAATCACTTCTCGAAAATTTAGGACCACGGCGTATACTCACACAATACACTTCAAAGACTTTAAGTCTCAAGTACCTCCAGAGAAAGCGGCGCGGTTCATTACCAATTTGTGGGAATCTGTGTTACAGAACTTAAAACGGCAATGTGGAGCCAATGAAGACGATCGGTTGAGACTAGCCATTCATCATGACCAATTGAAGAGTCCTGTTTGATTTGAATTTAGTACCCCGGCAGAATTAACGCCAGACAAAGTTATGTCCAAAATAGAACATGTACAACAATCCAATGACAAATTTACCATCACCGATGGAAAGGCTACCGTTTACATGACACATGTTTCTCCACCTCGAGGAAGTGGACGAAGCAGAAAAACTTTATTGGTGGATGATCTTCTTACTACCAAACGTAGTGTCGTCCAAATCAACAATACTGAAGATTCAATGTGCTTAGCTCGAGCTATTGTGGTGGGTCGTACCTATGCTAACAAGAACGAGAGCAAAGAATGGAAAAAAGCCTGGAAAAACATTAAATATTCGCAAGGACCCCAACAACGAAAAGAAGCAGAACTCTTGTTAAAACAAGCAGGGATCCCTAAAGAGACTGTGTGTAGCATTTCTCAATTACAGCAACTTCAAGATGTTTTGGCTCCTCATTATACGTTAAAAGTTCACCCTCAAGAAGTGCGCGGTGATCTATTGTTTCGTGGCCCTAATTTTCCTGAGGGAAAATACATTCATCTTTATCATCATCAAGAACATTTTGATACCATTACCAGTATTACTGGATTTTTGGGATACTCTTACTACTGTGAGAAATGTAACAAAGGGTGTAATAGTCGGGAGAAACACATTACTTGTGGAGCAAGATGTCGGGGCTGTTTAGCCGACCCACCATGCCTTCCTGAGCCACAACAACATCACATTTATTGTGAAACCTGTCGACGCCGTTTTGTCAGTCCTACTTGCTACCAACAACATCGCAAGACCCAAGGACGACACCAACAAAAATGTGCTTGTGAGTTATTACAATCGTGTTCTACGTGTGGACAACTGATTCGTTCCAACAACTCCAAGAGACACGTTTGTGCTGGCAAGAAAAAATGTTCTATTTGTCATCAGATCGTCGATTTTGATCATCGATGTTTTATTCAAAAGCGTGACAAGATAGAGAAGAAAGAAATAAAGAAAAACAAGAAACAAGTAGATTTCATCTTTTTTGATTTTGAATGTATGCAAGAAACAGGCACTCACATTCCTAATTTTTGTGTAGCCCATCGGGCTTGCGATCAGTGCATTCAAGAATCGATTCATTTTCACTGTCCTCATTGTAGTAGGATTCCAGGAGGACGTGAAAAAATCTTTCGTGGAGTGAATACTTTGTCGGAGTTTGCTGAATGGGTTTTAGACCCTACCACCCACGACAGTTGGAGCGAAGAAGACATTCATCGTTACGGAGATTGTCATCGGTATGCGACCGTCATAGCTCACAATTTTTCGGGATACGATGGACAGTTTTTACTTAATTATTATTTGAACCATGGAACCGAACGTCCTGAAGTCACCATGAATGGAAAAAAGCTCATCTACATGAAAGTAGGACAAGTTCAATTCAAAGATTCGATGAGTTATTTGACCATGCCTTTGAGTCGCATGCCAAAAACGTTTGGGATGACAGAAATGGCCAAAGGTTACTTTCCTCACTTCTTTAACACGGAAGCTAATCAACATGCCGTCCTACCTCATTTACCTGACCTTCATGATTATGACCCTGATGGAATGCGACCCGAACAGCGAGAAGCTTTTCACGCTTGGTACCGTGTTCACCAGAACGATCCCTTTGACTTTCAAGAAGAGATGCTCAAATATTGTCGATCGGATGTAGATATTTTAAGACGTTGTTGTGGAAACTTTCGAGAGTTATTTCTCGATAGTGCAGAGGTCGATCCTTTGAAAGAGGCATCCACCTTACCTAAAGCCTGTTCCTTGGTCTACAGACAACATTTCATGCCCGAAAACCAACTCGCCATCATTGACTCCAACACGGGGGTTTTTGCTAGTCGTCAATATTCTGTCAAAGCTTTACGTTGGCTTCATTACTTATGTCAAAAAGAAGACAAATGGATACAACATGCTAGAAACGGAGGAGGAGAAAAAAAGATTGGAGGTTATTCTGTGGATGGTTGGGATTTAGAAAACCCACACATTGTGTATGAGTTTCAGGGATGTTTGTTTCACGGATGCCCTATTTGTTATCCTGTCCGAGACATGAAAAGTCCTTATTCAGATTCTACCATGGATCAGTTATATGAACAGACTTGTCAACGACGACTTCAGTTAGAAAGTCAAGGTTACGAAGTGATAGAAATGTGGGAACACGAGTACGATCGACGTTTGAAAATCGATCCTGAATTTAAAACCATCACTCAAAGTTACGACGCAGCCGACATTGAACCTTTAGATCCACGTCACAGTTTATTTGGAGGACGAACCAATGCTACTCGATTATTGTACGACGTGAACGAATCCCAAGGAGAAGAAATCAAATACATTGACGTGTGTTCTTTGTATCCTTGGGTGTGTAAATATGCTCGTTTTCCTACCGGACACCCTGAAATTTTAACAGAGCACATCGACGTGAAACAGATTCGTCAATACGAAGGATTGATCAAATGTAAAGTTTTACCTCCCACAAACTTGTTTCATCCCATCTTACCTTGCCATTGTCAAGGAAAATTGATGTTTCCTTTATGTCGGACGTGTGCCGAAATGTGTAACCAAGATCATTCCTGTCACCACACGGAGGAAGAACGGTCGATGATAGGAACGTGGGTCAGTGCCGAATTGTTTCGGGCATTGGATCGTGGATACCGTTTATTGAACGTGTATGAAATTTGGCACTTTCCAACGACAGCCCAATACCAAAAGGACGACGCCACTCATCATCCAGGCATTTTTTCGGGGTACGTGAACCAATTTCTTAAACTGAAACAAGAAGCTAGTGGTTATCCTTCGTGGTGTCAAACTCCCGAAGACAAAGTCCGATTCAAAGAAGAATACCGTGACATCGAAGGCATCACTTTAGAAGAGGTAGAAAAAAATGAAGGAAACAGATCGTTTGCTAAAGTGATGTTAAATTGTTTGTGGGGAAAAATGGCTCAACGTACGATCTTACCCAAAACGGAATACGTGGACGATCCTTATCGTTACTTTAAACTGGTGGACGACAAAAGTATTCTAGTCAAGCACGTTGAAATCGTCCGTGAGGATTTGATCATTGTTAATTTTGAAGATGAACCCAAGTTTGTGAAACCTGACAAGTTTAGTAACGTAGTCATTGCCGCCTACGTGACTGCTCATGCTCGTTTGAAATTGTATGACGAAGCATTAGAAGTCTTGGGAGATCGTGTTCTGTATTTCGATACTGACAGTTGCATTTACATTCATCGCCCCGGTTGCCCCCACCCTACCATTCAAGGAGATCGATTAGGAGCCTGGACAGACGAGCACCCTCAAGATACCATCCTGAGTTTTGCTAGCGGTGGCCCTAAAAATTATGGGTACCGATACCGAGACCCTCAAGGTCAACTTCACACCTCCTGTAAAGTCAAAGGATTGACTCTGAACTATCGAACTAACCAAGTCGTGAACTTTGAGGTTTTAAAAAATGCTCTGTTGTCTGGACAAGTGAAAGATTTTCAAGTCGCTACGTTAGAACCTCACAAGATTGTTCGCCTACCAAATCATAAAATCGTGACTCGACCTGTTCAAAAAGTGTATCGTATCGTGTACCAAAAAAGAGTGAGACTTCCAGATCACACCACTTTACCTTACGGACACGCCGATTTGGAGAAGTATAAAAAAAGGAAACCCTCCTCTTGAAAACAGAAAAAAGATGACTTCAACAACAACAACAACAACAACAACAACAACAACATGGGCTTTGCCTGACTATGCGGAGTGTGACAGTCGTTTGAAAACGTTCAAAAAATGGCCTAAACACATGTCTGACTATTGTTCTTGTACTCATTTTTTTAAAAAAAAAAAAAAAAAAAAAAAAAAAAAAAAAAAAAAAAAACGTAGGAACAATGGATTACCTACTTCCTACGCTTTAGCCAGAGCAGGTTTTGTTTTACTTTCAACAGGGAAGTTTAGTGAAATGTTTTAGTTGTGGTGCAAGCATTCGCATGAGTCCTAAAGATTCAGCTATCGTGGAACATACCAGATGGTCACCAAACTGTGTTTACCTTTCTTTGGCGTTTCCACGGATTACCTTACAATACTTTTCGGATGGTTCAGTCGACAGGTATAAAAAAGGAACCCCTTCCAAGCCTAACCTTCATTCTGACTTTTCACGTGAACCGAGCAAGAAGAAGAAAAAAAATAGATGAGTATTTTTTCCAGTTTTGAGGAATTTGAGTGCGATGCCGTACGTTGTGACATCTTTGATTCAGTCACTCCCCGTCGATCCAACTCTAAAGAGGCAGATCGTCCTTTATGTTTCAGTGGAAAAAATACTAAAGGAATTGACGTTAATGACAACAAGAGGAATGATGTGGAGCCTAAATGGCATATCAGAATACCTGTGACTTTATTTGGTTATTCCAAGTATGAAAGTCGACTGGAGTCATTCAAAGACAAGTGGCCAAAATATCTAGAAGGACCTAAATCGGAAAGTTTAGCTAGATCTGGATTTAAATACACGGGAGAAGGAGATAAAGTTCAATGTTTTAGTTGCGGTGTGGAACTTCGCCATTGGGAGCCTACCGACTCAGCTTACATTGAACATGCCAGATGGTCTCCGCACTGTCACTTCTTACCTTTAGTAGCCTTAGAAGAGTACGGGTACGATGAGCCAGATAACAAGAAGAAGTAATACAATGGAGGAGGAAAAGGAGAAGAATACTTCTTCTTCTTTAGATGAACTTATTTGTGGTTTACCTTTAGAGTTACAAGAACGTATTTTTCAGTATATTCCTACTTTAGAAGATCGTATTCGTGGATTACCTTTGGAGTTACGAGAACGGATTTACCAAGAATTTGTTCACATTCAACTGAAACGTAAAAAAGAGTTACATCCTTTACGACAGACTTGTTTTAACCAATGGTATTTGAATACAATAAGACAAATGATAGCTAAGAAGATATTCAAATGGTCAGACATTGATGAAAATCTACATCCCCAATTTAAGACATTGGTAGGGGTTACCTACAATGTAGCAGTGGAATATAGAATTCCATGGAAGGATGTGAAGGAAAAAAATGTGACTAACATAGGCGAATACCAAAAACTGTTAGAAGAACTGTCTCCTGAAGCCGAAGCGCCTTTTCATTTTTTGAAATTAGATAGGATAGTCACTGAAACTGGTGTTGGATCCTATAGATATCCTTTACCTACCGATTCCATTTTTTTTGTGTGTGAGTATTTTGTCACCAAGAAACCTACTCTACAAGATCGCATTCGTGACTTGCCTTCAAAGTTGAAAAAAACGGATTTACAATGAGTTGGTTCAAATTCAAGTGAAACGTAAACTTCAAGTGATTCCTCGATTTCAAGGCTATGGCTACTTTCGTCGCATCAGAAATTTGATTCTGAAAAATGACTATCACCAGTATCGTGAAGAATACAAAAGAGAATTTTTTCTTTCCAAATCGGAAACTTTACCCAAGTACATTAGTGTCATGCCTTTGAATGTGCGAGAACAGATTTACCGTGAGTTTCTGAAATTACAAGTGAAACGTAAACTCAAAGTCATTTCTCGATTTTTACGCTATACCCTCTTTCAAGGGCATAGAAGAATGGTCATGGGAAACCTCTATCTCAACTTCTATCCTGAAGGAGACTGTCTCAAAAGGTACCAACCTTGGGAGCCTGGCTATAAAAACATGCCACCCAAGAAACCAACCTTAGCCATCGATCCCTATAAAGAGGAGGCGGCACGTCTCAAATCACTTTACTACTCGTGAAACGGATTCTGTGACACAGTTACTGTCTGACTATAAAAGAGTGGGTATGCCTGAACTCTACACACCAGTTGTGAAACGGATTCCGTGGAATGAAATCATAGATAAAATTCAGACCTTAGAGGAATATAAAGAAGTGATACAAGAACTGTATCCATTAAATTTTGGACGTTATGTGGTATGTGTCTTAGTGACTACTTATCTTGGATTTCGTTTTCCAGGACATTCGTTGTGGAATATTTTTGAGGACAAGTGTTTGCCTTGGATTCTTTTGAAGGATCCGTGGTTGTTTTGGACTCAATTGTTGAGTACCAAAAAACAATATGACCGTGTGTTCTTCTTCGGACTTAGTAGAAGAAGAAGACTATAAAAACTTGATTTTATCAGTCCACGAAAGACAAATTGTACGTATAGCGTTGAGAGTGGTGATGAAAATTAGTGACGTACTTCCATGTGAAGAAGACATTCGTCACACTTTATCTGTGTATAAAACATTTCAAGAAGTGTGTACTGCTAGTGAGTTACACCAACAACTTTTCCATTGGAAAGATGTACGACCCTGGAGAAACCTTGGTTTCCAATATTGGTTACAAGAAGTGGCCCAGTTCAGACAAGATTTGGCAACCACTTATTGATAACATTCTAAAAGTGAAAAAAAAAAAATGGGAACC
Source organism: Margaritifera margaritifera (assembly GCA_029931535.1). Taxonomy (NCBI): domain Eukaryota; kingdom Metazoa; phylum Mollusca; class Bivalvia; order Unionida; family Margaritiferidae; genus Margaritifera; species Margaritifera margaritifera. The sequence goes on along the minus strand of JAQPZY010001657.1, from coordinate 4,726,032 downwards.
TCCATGGGAAACTCTAAAAGAAGAAGAAGAAGTACCTGACACCACTACCACTACTGCTGTGGTTCCAATACCTCTTGAGGAGGAACACCACCACCACCACCACCACCCTTCTTTACCACTACCGTCAGTGAATTCAAAAAAGACGAGTAGAAGAAGAATGTTACCACAAACAGTGGTGTCTTTCATGACTAGGACACGAAACTATTGTTGTACATTGTTGTGTTTATTTGACAGTTTGATGGTTTTCGTAGGAGCCTTCATTGTGTACCTGATCATTTTACTTGCCTATTTTATCACTCGTACTGTAAAAATGAATGACTTGTAAAATATGTTATTGGTTGGATGGTTGGTTACTTTTTTTTCTAAAAAAATAAACGTGTATGAAAACGTATAAAATGCCTTGGATTTTTTGTCTTCTTCTCAAAAATCTTCTTACCTCAATCATGGCTACATCATTCTCCTCCTCTTCTACCTCGTCTACCTCTTCCTCCTCTTCTGTGGTGAAAGTAATTGACGAAAAATTAGATCGTCAAAGTTGGAATGCTTTGTATCTGCGCCATCCATTTAACATGTTAATTGCTGGACCGAGTGGTTCAGGGAAAACCGAATTTGTCAAACGATTGATCGAACACAAAACTAATTTGTTTGATCGTCCACCTCAACGTATCGTGTGGTGTTACAAAGAGTGGCAACCGTCTTACACGTTATTGAAAGAAAGTCAAGGAGAAACCATTTCGTTTGTAGAAGGCATCCCTCACGAAGACGATGGAATCGTGTCTGACGTGAGTCAAACTCATTTAGTTATTTTTGATGACATGTTAGGAGAAGACGAAGAAGAAATTAAACTTTGGTTTACACGAAAAGGTCACCATCGTAATGCTAGTATTGTGTACATAACACAAAATTTATTTCAACAGAGTAAAGCCCATCGAACTATTAGTTTGAATGCTCATTACGTGGTCTTGTTTAAAAGTCCCAGAGACAAATCTCAAGTACAAGTGTTAGCCAAACAGTTAGGAGCTCCTTGGCTCAATTATGCGTACGACGATGCCACTCAAGCCCCTCACGAGTATTTACTCATTGACTTAAAACCGACCACTCCTGACTATTTGAGATTTCGTGCCAGTATCTTTCACTCTTGGGGTCAAGAAGGTGGTCCTGTCATTTACACGTCCCCTTCAGTCCATTTTTAAAAAAAAAAAAAACCTATAAAAACAACCTACAGCGTCATTTTTGTCTCACACTCTTTTTGAGAGAAGAAGATGACTTCCTTTCAATCTCATCCTTCGGCTAAATTGATTCGTGCCTTGTATGGCATCAGTCGTGAAAAAAATGCACAAGTCCGTGCTCATTTGTTAGAAGCGAGTCTGAAAGAAGTGTTACGATGGTTTACTTTGACAGCACGTCAATTACTACAAGGTATCATTCACATCCCTCATCAAACTCAACGTTTTTTTCAAAGACGTAAATCGGCATTGTCACAACTGGCTGATCCTAGAATCGATTCACGGACTAAAAAACAAATCATTTTAACTCCTGGTGGAAGTGGTTCTTTAGGAGGGGTTATGATTCGTTCCCTTTTGAAATGGGATCCTAATGATGCCAAAGCCAAAAAACCCAAATCACCTAAAAAGAAGAAGAAGAAAAAAAGTCCAAAGAAAAAGAAGAAGAAAGTCAGCCAAAAAAAAAAAGAAAAGCCCCCAAAAGAAGAAATCCCCAAAGAAAAGTCGTGCCAAGAAGAAGAAAAGAGGTACTGCTGCAACCAGGAAGAAAAAACACTACCACAACAACAGACCCCATTAGTAACAAGGTCACCTTTTGCGTCCACATCTTCTTCACCTTTCACCATGATGCCTGTCAAACCAGACTTAAGTCCAGTGTTTCCTAATGTAATGCAAAAATGGAAACCTATTTCGAAAGTGACCCCGTCGGGACCGTCAACTTCAGCTGATTTAGCCATGGCAGCAGCTAGCAATAAAGTACCATCCCCTAAAACCAAAGTCCAAGAAAGAACTGGTATCTTACAAAGTTTAGTAGATTTATCCAAACAAGAATTGAGTCGATTTAGTCCTTTGAAAACACCTCAACGTCAAGTGAGACCTGTCGTGAAGTTGGTACGTTGTGCAGACAATCAGTGGAGACGTGTTCCAGTATAAAATAGAAGGGTACCCTGCTAAAAGACTTCAGACTTGTTTTCTACCGACTAAAAAAGATGGCTCCCAAACGTGCACACCACCACCACCACCACCACCAAAAAAAGAAGAAAACCAGTAAAAAAGGACAACTTCTTCCCCCTCGTCTAGCCAAACATTGGGATGTCTTGTCTGTCCTGAACAAATCCAAACCTCCCATGCGAAAACAACTCATTCAAAAAGCTCCTAAAGAAATCATCGATACCGTGTGTGAATGTTGTTTGAACGTGTTGAAAGGAACGGTACCTTTGTCCAAGATACAGAAACAAAAATTAGGGAAACATCGGAACGTTCTTCGTCAAATGGTGAAAAAGAAAATACCTCTTCAACAAAAGAAAAAAATGTTGGTACAACGAGGTGGATTTCTACCTATGTTGATAGGACCATTGTTAAAAATAGCCGCTCCTTTGTTAGGAACGATTGCTGGACCACTTTTAGGAGGAGTCATGCGATAAAAAAAAAAAAAAAAGAAGGATAAAAAGGACCACCCTACTCTGAAATGACCACACCTTTTTGGTACCTTTGAATGAAATGGAAGGACGAAAACTGACTTTAGTACCTTACAAACGATGGATGGAATTTCATCGTTGGAACGAACAACGGATTCCTCATTTACCAGTCAATCCTAATCTCAACGAAATGTCTCAGTTACAACAAGAAATACAATCCCTGATGGAACGTAACGATTTGTCCGAAACAGAAAAAAACCAACGGTACGGTCAACTTTTACAACGTCTACAACTCTTTCGTCAAAAAGCAGTCGACGAAACAGCTCCACCCACTTTGAGAGATTTTAAGGCTCTCATGAAAAGCGAACCTAAAGTCACCACTAAAACAGACACCGGTACAGGGATGACCGTCCAAGAAGAAGAAGAAGAAGAAGAAGAAGAAGAAGAGATTTTACTAACTCCACCTCTTAAAAAAATAAAAAAGTTAGCCACCCCGGATTGGATAAAAAAGAAAAGGTCTACCCCTTTATCCTCAGAAAAGAAAAAGAAAGAAGTAAAGAAAGAAGTCAAAACAGAACCGATGACCCCTGATGATCGAACTCCCTCTTCATTTACCCCAGTAGCACGTCGGACATGTAAACAACAACAATCCAAAAAGATACCTCACGAAGAAAAGAGTATTGGAACTTGGTTAACTTATTCTTCTTGAGGAAAAAAAATCATGGAGAAACTGTTAGCTACCATTTATTACAATCCTGGTCATGCTGCTGGTTACGGAGGAGTTCAAAAATTATATCGAGCTGCTAAAAGTCAATTGAAAAGTGTACGTTTACCCGAAGTACGACGATGGTTACAAGAACAATCAACGTACACGTTACACAAACCCATTCGACGTAAATTTTCTAGAAGTACTACTCAAGTGGAAGGGATCGATCATCAATGGCAAGCCGATTTAGCAGACGTCTCTCATTTAGCTACTTACAATCGTGGTTACAAATATTTGTTTTGTGTCATTGATGTGTTTTCCAAATTTGCTTGGGTCGTGCCTTTGACTTCTAAAAGCAGTACCGAATTGGTACGAGCCTTAAAATTGGTCTTGAAACAAAGTGGACGTCAACCTTTACGATGGCAAACGGACAAAGGTACCGAATTTCTAAACCAAGCTTTTCAAAAAGAATTGAAACAAAGACACATTCATTTTTTTACGACCGAAAATCCTGAAACCAAAGCCAGTATCGTGGAACGTTTTCAAAGAACTTTGAAAGAACGCATGTGGAAATATTTTACACATCAACATACTCTCAAGTACATCGACGTATTACCTCGTTTGGTTAAAGCGTACAATCAATCGTACCATCGTAGTATTGGATGTACCCCCGAAGAGGTCAGCCCTGAAAACGAAGTGTCTGTGTTTGATAAATTATTTGGTTCACCCCAGCAGATCAAAAAAAGAAAAAAGAAAACACCTTTGTTGAAGTTATTAAAGACGGGAGATTGGGTTCGTATCGGAAAAACCAAACGTACTTTTGACAAAGGTTATTTACCTAACTGGACTACCGAATTGTTTCGTGTCACTACCCCCGTCCGTGGACGTGATCCTCCCGTCTATAAATTGGAAGACATGAACGGTGAAGTACTCAAAGGAACATTTTACTTGCCTGAGTTACAACGAGTGACTAAAAAAGAAGATACCTTGTACGACATCGAAAGCATTCTCGAACAAAGAACACGCAAAGTAGGTAAACGACGAGTAGAAGAAGTCAAAGTTTGTTGGAAAGGATATCCTCCTAGTTTTGATTCTTGGATTGCAGCTTCTCAAGTCGTCGACTATAAAAAGAAAAAGAAGTAGTAAAAAAAACTCATAACATGCCATTCAACACAGTAGCCACCCAGACGACTCCTTCGGAAAGTTCTTCTCTTCAAGAAATACAAAAACAACCCCTTTGGGTGTGGTGCGGAGAACGTGTGCCTAAAAATCAAATCGTCTTTTTCTGCCAAATCTTTGTAGTGTATTGTGTCATCGGAGCAGCCATTGCTAATTTGAGTTTACAACAAGGAGACAAACAATTGTGGACTATTTTACTGAGCAGTTGCATCGGTTATCTTCTACCCAGTCCCTCTTTGAAATTTACGGAGAGTCACAACAACAGCCACAACAACAACAACAACAACAGTCAGCACAACGGTAGTACAACCAACGCCAGTCCACCTTCTTCTTCCAGTCACCACCATAATACCATTCCTCTTTTGGAACATCCTTTACACTCGAGTGACTCCTCGGAGAGCAAAACAACCCTCGAACTACTATGAATGACCAATTTTATTTAACGTTACCTAGTGACAGTTCCATGGATGTGTTTCCCAACAACCGCTTATGTTGTTTCACGGCCAAATTACCTCAAGCCATTCAATTGGATCACGATACTCATTGGGAAGTGAGTTTGGTAGAAATCATTCATCCTACGCAAATCATAAACATCAACAAAACTCAAAACACTATGGTTGTACAAATCTTGAACAAAAAAATACATGATCACTTGGTAAATAATGATCCTGAAATCTGGAAAGAAAACCCTGAAGATCCAGACATGAAAGGATCATTCAAAAAGTTAGTACCAGATCCTAAATCTACTCAACCTACTGTCTATTCTCAGATTACTCTGAGAATTCCTACAGGATATTATTTTAGTCCTGAACATTTGGTGGACACCATTAGAACCCAGTTTGCACGGCAATTTAGCCAAGCCATATCAGCAGCCAATAAATTTGTAAGAATTGCTTACCATGCTTTGGCACGACGTTTAATTGTCCAATTTTTCAAAGAGAGAGGGCAACTCCTTACTGAGAAAGATAAAGGTTTACCTTTGGAAGAGAGAAAATACTTGACCATTGAATTTTGCTCTGGATTGTTTGGTATTTTGGGTGGAAATAAAGATTTTACTGCTGAAAGTGATTTAGAGTTTGGAACCAACGTAGAATTTGGACATAAATTTAAACATCCTATTGAATTGAATGGTGGACTGAATTTAATGTTTGTGTACTCCGATGTGGTGGAGTACAACGTGGTGGGACACACCTCTGCTCCGTTACTGAGAGTCATGCCTTTCAAATTGGATATTGGTGGTGGTGGTGGTTCTAGTATTACTGTGGAAGAAGAGGGTGGAAGTACTACCACTAGTAATTCTAGTGTTGGTGGCAACACCTTTCACGTTCACCGTGAATTTGTTCATCCTCAATATCTTCCAGTCAGTAAATCGTATTTTGACAGTGTCCAGATTAGTATAAAAGGAGATTTAGGACAAGATGTACCATTCATTGACCAAGGAAAAGTCACGGTGAAACTACATTTTCGAAAAAAACAACAAATTCTCTAACATTCCTCAAAAAAAAAATGTATCCAGTATACCAAGGAGTGGCTCGACAACGAGGACATGGTTTAGGAGATATGTTAAAATCAGCTTTTCGGACGGTAGCTCCTATTTTGAAACCGATGGTGTCTCGAGGATTTCATGCCTTAAAAGATGCCGCTTTGACACAAGGAAAAGAATTTTTGCAAAATGTCCTCATCGACAAACAAAATCCTAAAGAAGCTTTTTTGAGAGCAGGCAAAAATGTGTTGATGACAACTGGTAAAGATCTTTTAGGTCTCCGAGAAAATTCTATAAATACGCTTCACGCTTCAGGTTCTGACATTACTTCACAGCAGCAAGGACAAGGTAGAAAGAGACGACGACGAAAAGCTCGAAATCCTTTCAAAGTTCATAAAAGAACACACGGTAGTAGTACTTCCAGAAAGAATAGGAAAAGAAGACGAACTGGTAGAGAATTAGACGTATTTTATTATTAAACCATTGAAAATGATGCACCGAGATTCTTGCGAATGTACCAAGTCCGAACTAGAACTGTTTTCTATGCGTCCCACCATGATGACAATGCAAGAATCCCAATGGGTGGAATTTCATCCTGTATCGTCTTTGACGGATTCAGCTCCTATCGAATTTGATATCAAAGGACAAACCGAAGATTACATCGATCTGAATAACAGTTACTTGTACCTGAAACTGCTAGTACAAAAAAGTGACAACACCCTTCCTGTGGAAGCTTCCCTAGTAGCTCCAGTCAATAATTTCTTTCATTCTTTGTTCAGTGGAATAGATTTGTACTTGAATAACAAACTGATCAGTAGCAGTTTGGATACTTACCCTTACCGTGCTTATTTGGAAAATCTCTTGTCGTACGGAAAAGATGCCAAGAACACTCATCTGGATGCTTCTGTGATCTGGAAACCTGACACCGCGGGTGCCTTCAACGACATAGCCCCGTCAACAGGGGCGAGGATTGACCAGACTGATGATGCTGCTCATAAAATAATTCCAGCAGAGCTCCATAATGTGGGATTTAACGAACGCCGAAAGAAAATCAGACGAAGTTTAGAACTGATGGATCGTTTGCATTTGGACATGTGGTTACAAGACAAGTATTTGTTGAACGGAGTCGATGTACGTTTGAGACTAAATCGCAGTAGTGCCGCTTTCCATTTGATAGCTTTTGCTAACGAGTGGAAAACCATCATTCAACAAGCCAAACTTTATGTGCGACGTGTAGAAGTCTTACCCAAAGTAGCTAACGACATCAGTCAAACCTTGAGCAGAACCACTGCTAAGTATCCTCTTAGACGCGTGGAAGTGAAAACCTTTACTGCAGCCTCTGGACTCCGATCCATAGTCGAAGATCACATCTTCCAAGGACAGCTCCCTAAACGTTTGATCATTGGTATGGTCAGAAATTCAGCCTTCAACGGAAACATCAACCAGAATCCATTCCAGTTTGAACACTTTAACGTCACCAAGATAGATGTCAGTCGAGATGGTAAGACCTTGTGTACCAGACCTTTTGAACCTGACTTTAGCGACGGGCATAAAAATTACTTACGATCTTACTTGACCCTGTATGAAGCCACAGGCCAGTTAGGGCGCGACACCAGCCACGGTATTTCGTACGAGGATTTTGCAGGAGGGTATGCCTTGTGGGGTTTTGATTTCACTCCGGACCAAGGCAGCGATGAAGGACATTTCCACCCTATAAAATCAGGCCCTCTTCGTGTGGAACTTCAGTTTGGTCAACCTCTAGCCGAGACAGTGAACGTCGTCTTGTTTGCAGAATTTGATAACACTCTAGAGATCAACAGTTTGAGAGAAGTCATTCTAGACTATTAGAAGAAACAAAAACATGCAGAAAGTAGAACCTATGGAGATAGATGAGGGATTTTGTGAAGTGATTCACCCGTCACCAACTACTACAAAGGAGGATGACAAAGTCATTCATTCAGTACCTAGAATAGAAGAAGAAGAAGAAGAAGAAGAAGAAGAAGAGAATAATAGTGTTCCAAAGTTTACTGGATTTATGCAATCTCGATGGCCAGAACACGAAAAAAAGTTAGTGACCTGTTATGCTCAGGAATTGAGTCCAATCATTAACAGTCTGATTAAAGAACAATGTTATGGATGTCAAACTGATCATCCCAGTCAGATACAACACGACAAATGTATGATGTTAACAGGCGAAGAACAATTGGATGAATATTTGGAAACGGCCTGGACAAAACTCTCAGATAAACACGTGTTGACACAGTGGTATAAAGTCTTGCAGACTTCTTCTTTTCCTCCACTTACTTCTCTGGAGATCAAACGGATCGAAGGACTCATTGAACAGAGTGCAGAACCTATCCGACGTGAATATTCCTGGAATTACAAGACAGAAACATTCCAGCATAAAGTTAGATGTGAATTGATAGTGAGTTATTTCTATTGTTGAAGGACAAAAAAATGGATACCAGGGAACTTCATTACTTATTGAATCGTAGTTCCTATACTTCTTCTTGGAATCCTGTGGTATGTGCTAAAGATGAACTACCTCATCGTAAGCCAAAAAACGTTCATGCTTATGTCATCAATACTGACGACAGTCATCTACCAGGAAGCCGTTGGATTGCCGTGTACTTTCCCAACGATCACTGTGTGGAATATTTTGATTCTTATGGATTACCTCCTTTGGAAAAAGACATTATCGAGTTTATGAGAAGAAATGCTATCTCAACTCGATTCAATAATGTGAGACTACAAGGATCCGATTCAATGGTGTGTGGACAATATTGTGTTCATTATCTTCATCAACGCAGTCTTGGATATTCTTTAGAACATTTACTCACTTATTTTGATAGTGACTATGTTCGAAATGATGCTAAAGTACAAAGATGGTTTTGTGAACGTTATGGTTATCTCTTGTCTTTAGCTCACCATCGTAATGTACATCAAAATGATGTCGATGTAGAAAGTTTCACATTTACTTTACCTTCTCAACGTTGTCAACCTTGTAAATATGTTCCTGTTTGAAAAAAAAATTTCATAGTTACTTCTTAATTGTTAACATAGTTCTTGTTGAATAAATATCATTTTTTGTGAATTGTTTGAAAAAAAGGTGTTGTGTAGTTTTTTATTGAAATTTGAAAAAAATAATGAATGTTCTTTTCTCTCTCTCTTTCTATCGATCTAAAAAAACCTCTCTATCTATCTATGATCTCCCTGTCGATCATCTGAAAAAAAATCTTACCATGTTTTCCATCGCGTCCGCGCGTTAACCATATAAGGCGGTTCACTAGCCGGTGTAGTCATTCTCGTTGACTCGTCAAGATCTCAACAGTGTTCCAAGAAGAAAGAAAAAGAAGATGGCTGCCACCAAGATTACAAAGTTGAATGAAGCTATGGTGAACATAATGAGGGTGAAGAATCATTTGATGGAGACCAACCCAGAGAGAAAGACCATGACGTTCATTCAAATGGCTCATGATCTAGTAGAAGAAGTCATGAGAGAAGAAATACTTACAGAAAGAACAGAATGGGAAGCAGAACAACGTCTACATCAGCAACAGCAGCAGCAACAAAGACAGCAGCAGCAGCAACAGCAGCAACAACTTCTTCAGCAGCAATCCAGCAAGCAATTTGACGGTGAAGTCTTATGTAAGATTGACTGCGATGATTTTGCTTTCACTTTCAGTAGAAAGAGACCTGCCTGTCTGAAAGCGGTAAGACCACCCACTATCGCTAAACGTGGCCGACCTGCTGGAGCTGCCACGGCTACATCTACCTAAAAGAAGTTTTAAAAAATATAAACTTCTTTAAACCCAACGGTCCTTTTTAGGGCCACCCAATCTCTAGAAAAAGATTACTTCTCTCAAATATTGCCAAAAATATCTATAAGTGTGTGTTTTATATATATATATATATATTTTCTGATAGTCTACCACCCCTCAAACAAAAAAACCCTTATATGAGTTGTGTGGTGTGTGATTGATGATATATAAAAAAATTTCCATCCCAAAAAAATTAATGTAGATAGTGTGTGGTGTGTGATTGATGATATATAAAAAAATTTCCATCCCAAAAAAATTAATGTAGATAGTGTGTTTGTGTGTTTGATTTCTTTTTAAAAAAATTTCCCTTCCCAAAAAAGTTGATAGTGTGTAAGTTTTTTTTAAAAAAAAAATAAAAAAAATTAATATGGTGTGTAGGTTTGATTTTTATATATGAGTTGTGTGGTGTGTGATTGATGATATATAAAAAAATTTCCATCCCAAAAAAATTAATGTAGATAGTGTGTGGTGTGTGATTGATGATATATAAAAAAATTTCCATCCCAAAAAAATTAATGTAGATAGTGTGTTTGTGTGTTTGATTTCTTTTTAAAAAAATTTCCCTTCCCAAAAAAGTTGATAGTGTGTAAGTTTTTTAAAAAAAAAAAATAACAAAAATTAATATGGTGTGTAGGTTTGATTTTTATCAAAAGTAGTTTCTTTTAGGTCCGCGCTTTTTAGAGTCAGGGTTCATGGAGTGTAAACTCCGCGAAGCCAAGAATGACGTAGAAAGAATGACGTCAGACGCAGGGTAGTGGGGTGATGTTTTTTTTGTTTTCTTTTTAGGTGAAAAGGATGTTTTCCTTCACGTCCGCACTTCTAGTATATTAAAACCACGTCTTCACCGGTTAAGCTACCCAAAAAAAATGACTAGCTTAAGAAACCTGCGTGAGGTAAAACAAATCTTGGATGTACTATCTCAAGTCATGATGTTACACAATAGGCCTAATGCTTGTGTATGATTCCAAAGCAAAGACAAGGACCCAGGATAGAAAGTAATAGAATGTATGCTTATTCAGTAAGTCCAGGCAGAGGACAGGGGCCTAAGATAGGCTGAAATAGAATAGCCCTAAGGTTTGTGTATGATTCCAAAGCATGTACAAGTACCTGTTTTTGGTATTAATAGAAGTCACGCTTATTGGATGAGTACATGTCGAGGACAAGGACCTATGGTAGGGTGGTATATAAAAGGCCTAACTTTGGTGTATCATTTCGAACCATGGAAAGCATTTACGATAGATATGTATACAAACTCTTTGCGATTGTATGAGTATATTTAGAATACATTGACCTGTAGGAGGCTGACATAGAATAGGCATAACATTTGCGCAAGATTCCAAGGCATGTATGTGGACCTAGGATAGGCATTATTAGAAAGTCAAGCCTATTGGATGTTTACAGGTAGAGGACAAGGATCTAAGGTAGGCTGTTATAAAATATATCCTAAGTTGCGTGTATGATTCCAAAGCATGGACAAAGACCTGTGATAAGTATTAATAAGTTTTTGCATATTGGATGAGTTCAGGTAGAGGACAAGACCTAAGGTAGGCTGCTATGGAAATAGCCTAACATTGGTGTGTTAATTGAAACCATATAAAGCATTTATGATTTATACTTATAGAAGACAAAGACGTAAAGGAGGCTGTTTTAGAATAGGCTTAACGCTTGTGTATGATTGCATAGCATGGACAAGGACCTAGGATAGATATGGATAGAAAGTCACGCTTATTGGATGAGTACGGGTAGAGGAAAAGGACCTAAGGTAGGCTGCTATATAAAATGTCTAACGCTTGTATATGAATACAAAACAGAGAGCAGGATTTAGAATAGATCTTTATGCATATTTGTGGCGATTGCAACATTATAAGTTGAGGACAAGGACCTAACGTAGGCTGCTAGAAGAAAGTTTAATGTTGGTGTATCATTTCAAACCATGGAAAGGATTTATGAGATTTATTTTATGAGATTTATTTATACAAATTCTTTGTAATTGTATCAGCAACATTAGAGGACAAAAACCAGAGACAGGCTGCTATTGAATAGGCATAATGCTTCTGTATGATTCCAAAGCATACTCAACCTAGGATAGTGATTAATAGAAAGATGTGCTTATTCGATGAGTACAAGTAGGGGACAATAACCCAAGGTTGGCTGCTATAGAATGGCCCTAAGGATTGTACATGATTCCATAACATATACAAGGACCTGCTGTAGGTATTAATAGAAGTCATGCTTATGTTATGAGTACAGGTAGAGGACAAGGACCTATGGTACGATGCTATACAATAGTGCTAGCGCTTGTGTATGATTCCAAAGCATAGCCAAGGACCTAGGATAGGAATTCATAGAAAGATGTGCTTATTCAGTGAGTACACATAGAAGACAAGGACCTAAGGTTGACCGCTTTACAATAGCCCTGCGGTTTGTACAAGGACCTGTTATAGGTATTAAAGCCATGCTTCTTGAAATAAGTACAGGTAGAGGACAAGGACCTGCTAGAGAAATGGTCTGACGTTGTTGTATCATTTTAAGCCATGGACAAGAATTTTGGATATATATTTATAAAAAGTCCTGGCGATTGCATCAACATAGGTAGAGTAAAGGACATTGGGAAAGCTGCCTGAGATAAGGCCTACGTTTCTGTTTGATTCCAAAGCATAGACAGAGACCTGGAATAGGTAATAATAGACAATCATGCTTATTGGATGAGTACAGGGGGAGGACAAGGTCGTATGGATTGCTGCTGGAGATAAGGCCTAACGTTTGTGTTTGATTCCAAAGTATGGACAATGAACTGGAATATTAATAGCAAATCATTCTTGTTGGATGTGTACAGGTAGAGGACAGTGACCTAAGTTAGGCTGCTGTGCAAAATGTCTAATGTTTGTGTTTCTTTACAAACCATGGATAAGGATTTATGATAGATATTTATACAAAGTAGTAACCTTGGGATATGTGCTATACAAAAGGGATGACAATTGTGTATAATTTCAGTGGACAAAGATCTATATTTATACCAAACGGCGATTGATGAATACTTTCGGAGGACATGGACCTAGGAAGTTTTGTATAAAAAGGTGTGACTTTTGGGTATAATTTGTGGACAATTATATGAGTTCAGGAGATGGCCATAGAGTAGGTTTGTTTTCAGTAGATTTTAACTCTTACTGGTACGGTGCCTACCACCTGACCCCGTTTTTCCTGTACTGTTTTACCGGCAATAAATGTCTTACTGGTTTTGTATTTGATTGAATGTGCAGAGAAGCACCTAATAGATTTCTGTAGAACAATGTTCTTGAAATCTGGATACGCATATTTACAAATCTGTGGCGATTGTATGTACAGAGGCAGCATACTTTCATACAATGGACAAGGTGCTTTTTTATCATTTGAAACAGTGGACATGGACTAGGCCTATGTATCTATACAGCAACTTGGAGAGTATATTTTGGTTTGGTTTGGTGTTTTATGGCACATCAACACAAGTAGATTATTTAGTACCTTGCCTAAGGATACATCACGGTAGCTGAACCAGGCTGGTCCGATGGTAGGATTCGAACCTACATCCTTTTGGTTGTGAGTCTGGCACGCTAACCACTGAGCCACCGTGGCTCCCCGATATTATATTAGTTCCCAAGGGATAATGACCTAGGAATGGGTTAAATAAGGAAACCATATTGGCTTTTGTGTATGATTTCTAACAGTGGACAATGAGCTAGGCTCGCCTTCTCTGCAAAATGTGGCTATTGTATTCGATTATAGAAATTGATCAAGCATGTAAATTGCACAGAAAAATCACGGCTGTTGTAGATGATCTCCTTTCAAAGAAAGGACAAGGACCTAAGACAGGTTTCCATACAATGGCTGGATATATATTATATTAGTAGAGAGAGTGGACGAAGGTCCATTTTACGTTTGCATAGAAAAGGCTTCACTATTTCTTTGTTTACAGAGGATGGACAATGATCATGCTAAATTGCAGCGATTAGAGAACAATTTGGATATAGCTTTTTTGATCAACTCATACACTTGACACCACCCCCCCCCCACCCCCACCCCCCCACCCCCCACAAAAAAAAAAAGAAAGAGAAAGCAAACTAAACAAAAATTCAGACTTTAATTTGTTCATGAATATTTGAAGTAAATGATTCGGCCTACCATCTATTACATATTTCGGGTAGGCAGGAAAATATATATATCAAAGATAAAAATATACTTATATTTTACATGAATACAATTCTGACTATGGACGAACAGAGAGAAAAATTAATTTAACAAACTTTTTCCTAACCTATTAAAGTGTAACATTTGTTAGAAATATAGATCATATTTCGGTGATGTACATGTGGGTTTTTGTATATTCTCTCTCTCCCTCTCTCTTTGGTTTAAGATAGGATTTTTAAAATGGAAGCTCGTTGTAATATATCTTTTCATAGGCAAAAATGCAATCAAAGCATATTAACCACAGTTGTAGGGTACATACTATGTGGCCAAGAGAAGAGAGACTCCTGTGTCATACTTACCATATTCCCAGACATTGTTGGGCAGTTTTTGAGGTCCCACGGGGGGGGGGGGGGGAGGGGCAGTGCGTGTGACCCCCTAAAAGCGATGTCATCCAAATGAGAATAAGCTATCTTTTCAGATCAGTCTATAGCAAATGACTGGAAATTCAAATCTGAATAGAAGAAAATACCATCAGTTTTCTCTGAAGCATTTAATATACTTACAAACAAACAAAAAACAAAAAAATAGTGCAAACAACAAAATAATAATAATAATATAAAAAACAACAATGGTCGACTTAGCATTGTCAAATAACATCACCACACACATATGTACACATGGTCACAACATCACAGACATTAAATACAAAAATACACCAAGTTACTGTCTTTAAAAATCCATTGGACAGTGGAATGTAGTTTTAGTTACATGCAGTCTTCGCTGCTTTCAATAGTTCAGTAGTTGGTTTGAAGGTAATGCAAGTGTTATTGGTGTTCACAAATATGTAGCAACAGGGGATGCTTTTTTGAGAGTTACATAATATATACAAATTGAATGTTTTCTGCATAATTTGAGTGTGCAGAATTCAAAAATTAACTCATCTTTATGATATCTTTTGAAATAAATTCACAGGAAGCATTCAACCATTTTTAATATTGGTCTTTGGTCACTTTTTGCAAATTCTTGACCTCATGTTATTTCATGCTGTAATTTGCATATTTTTTACATATGGTTATATAGATATGTTTTGTGAACATTCAGCTTTAAGAATAAATTCACTTTTTCTCTGTTCCAGTTACTTCTGAAGCCGTTCTTTGCTTTTTTAACCAGCCCCCCTCCCCTTACATTTTTGCACGAAATACCATATTCTTGAGTCATACACAAGTTTAAATTATATGTTACTCTTAAAATGGAATGCTTTCTGCATAACTTGCATGTGCAAAATTAAAAAATGAACTCATCTTTATTATATCTTTGAAATAAATTCACAGGATGCATTCAGACACATGCACCATCCACCATTTTTAATATTGGTTTTTCGTCACTTTGTGCAAATTCTTGACCGTATGTTATTTCATGCTGAAGTTTGCATATTTCTTACATATAGTTATATAGATACATTTTGTGAACATTCAGCTTTAAGAATAAATTCACTTTTCTAAGTTCCAGGTATTTCTGAAGCCTTTTTTGTGCCTTTTAATCAAGCGTCCACCTAAAATTTTTGCATGACATACCATATTTTTTGAGTCATACACAATTTGAAATTATATGTTACTCTTAAAACCAATAGTGCATATTCATTACAGTGTTCTTGTACATATATACATTGATCTGAAATCACAATTTAGTAAATAATAATTGCCATTTTAAAATTTAGTTATGATAAGATATTTTTGATCAATTTTCATATCTTTAAAATAAAATCAATTCCCCCCCCCCAAAAAAAAAAAAAAAAAAAAAAATTCTGACCATTATTTTGAGGAATATTACACAGTTCATGAAGTACGTGTAGAGGCAAGTGTTAAAATGTTGAATCAGTAAGAGACAGACCTTGCACTGAGTTGGTTCTCAAGAAACATTTATGATTATGTTTTCTAAAAAGAGAAACGCTAAAGATCGATTTTCTGTACTTTATTATGACAATATTCATATTGATATTCACACAATATGACATGAATTGACTTTCTTCTCTTCCAAACTCTGCAAAATGGTTGAACTTTTACCTCTTATTCGCCTATACTAAATATGAAAATTTTAATTCGAATACCAGTGTCTCTACATAAGAATCTTACCTAGATGTAGATGGCCTGACAGTGATAAAATATCAGTGATTGTCACAGTCATATGTCGATTCCAACCTCGAAAATACATTATACAACAAAAGTAATACTTCAAATATTCGCGCACATTTTACCATTATTCTTCTAAAAGATCTCCAGAGTATTTAAAAAGCAGGTGTAGGTGAGCGTATATGTTCTCGTTTTCATTTTTTTTTTTTTTTTTTTAAATGGTTTTCTGCATTTTGGAAAATTCTATTGTCGTTTATTTCCGCTGAATATGTTATGGAAAATTCACTATTCATATACGCCAAATTTGACTGTTGATCTTTCAACCATGAATGCATTCGGATGTAATAATGTCGGCTTTTTACATATGGAAGCGGAGAAAGTATTTTGTTGCTATTTTTAGAAAATGTTAATCTTGATCGCCAGCGCCTTCTAGTGTCGGTGTCTGTTACTACTATTAACTCGGGCCAAAAGGAATTTCCCGATTTTAACCAGGTCAGTAGGAAGAGCATATTCTCTGAAAAAATCAATACGTTAACTTCCTAGTGAGTAATGCGAACAATAAATGAACATACTGAGTGGGTTCAGAATACGTAAAACCTGTCTTTTGCTGTCGCGTTATGATCATAAGGAGAGAAAAGTGTGTGACATATGTATGTAAAATTAACATGGACTATTTCTAAACATCAACGGATTTGAAGTGGATAATTGAATTATTTCAAGTACACCAATACGTGATCTGTCAGGCAGAAACAAGGTTTGTATCCTCTAAGTGTTTAATTATGATATGATATTCTTGGTCAATTTTCATTTCTTTAAAATAAAATCAATGACAAAAAAGCACAAACAAACATAATAGTCTCAGTCAGAGTCAGATTTAATCATTAAATCAGTGATCTATGAATAGAAAGATAAAAACCAAGTTAGCCCGTTAGGCCAGACTGGATAGGCCCAAGGGATGTGGGTCATATG
The DNA here is from genome assembly GCA_029931535.1 of Margaritifera margaritifera. NCBI lineage: Eukaryota > Metazoa > Mollusca > Bivalvia > Unionida > Margaritiferidae > Margaritifera > Margaritifera margaritifera. Next base: position 4,708,940 of record JAQPZY010001657.1, on the reverse strand, counting down.
GATACAATTCTTGACAAATTCCTCATTCGGCTTTTCATATTGCACAGGTTATCCACTAATTTTTCATTTCAGTAAGTCTGGATTTTTAAGATGTAAATTTTGGATGTTGCAGAATTAAATTGTTGATGTCGCAAATTTTGCGATATTTTCTTAATAATTCTGACCATTATTTTGAACAATATTACACAGTTCGCGAAGAAGAGTCAAAAGTGTTAAAATGTAGAATTTTATTTGGCGACTTAGTTGCCCACTTCGCCTGGTAGCGTGACCCCTGTATATATATATATATATATATATATATATATATATATATATATATATATATATATATATATATATATATATATGCATACTGATTTCCTGTCCACCTCTCCAGTTGTTCTATACTACAATTTTAGCTACATGGTTTTCAGATATGTCTCACCACTCCACTTAGTATCTCTTATTTTGCGTCTTCCGTCCCTTTGTTTATTCTCTCTCAATCTATATATATATATATATATATATATACTATATCATATACCAGCACCCACTTTCATTACATACATAATATGATTGGCTAACTCTTACTAAATGAAGGATGGGCGCCACAGACCACCAGCAACTAAATGAATCTGACCCAGCATTTTAGAAGAATATGACCCAGTTCCCCAGATTTGTAATTGATTTTCTGACTCGCACAACCTTATCTTTTCAGCTATCCTGATGTTGATGTTTTCCAAATTCCTCCTCCCCACTTATTGCTAATTTTGAAAGCTGATAATGGTACATGTAACTGTTGATTCTGTTATTTCCATTCATCCTGCCCTATCTGACCTTACATATCTTTAACTTTTTCTCACACTAAAATCCCTTTGGTCATAATATATTGAAATTTTGCTGCATTCATGGAAATGGACTAAAATAAACCCAAAAAAACTCTGATATTTTTATGTTAGAATTTATTATGGAATAAAAATACTGAAAGAAAATGAACAGCTTTGTCGACTTTCCAGTAAGGATCTATTCTGCTTGCTCTCGAATTCTTGTGCGAGTAAATTTAATAAAATGTAAATAACTTTTGACATTCTTGATGGATTTTTGTTATTTTGGCACAATCTTAAACAGCATAAAATTCCTCACATTTCATACAATTATATATAGGAATCAAATGAATGTTGCAGATAGAAAAATTGCATTGAAAGTTTGTTATAAAAAATTTAAAGCGTGTTTTTTAGGTTTACTTAACATTCAACTGACATTTTTACATCTGAAAATTTTCAATGTGAAAATATGACTTTAAAGAAAATTTGGTGGTTTTTAAAATGGTATATAACTTTGAAGAATTATTTGAAAAACTTTTCCAGTAAAGCCTGATTGACCACTGACTGAAAAAATGTTCAGTTCTACACAACTTTTAATTTCCTTTTTTTTTGGTGTATGATTGATGGGTGTAATTTGGATTATAGAGTATACAGCTTGGCCTCAGTTCAGATGTGCATGTATTTAAAAAAAAAACACTACTAGCTCCGCTTGTTCATTTTCACTTCTTGATCTTCAAAGGTAAATTGTAATAGAAAATGAGCCGATACTTATTTTTGCTTTTTATATATTTTGTAATTCATTCATTGCCTGTTCAGAAACTGGTATTATCTCCTCTGGCAAAATTAATTTTCTTTATTCTAATAACTGCTAAAGTTTGTGCACTTTGGACTAGTTTCGAGCTCATGGGAGCAGCCATTTTGATCAGTTGTGTGCTTAGGTCATGCACAGTTTCCAAAACTACACATGTAAAGAAATTTCAGCCAGAGTACATGAAATTAACATCGAGGTATGCCAACATTTTCTCCATTGTGCATATTGCAGATGCAAACAACTTCACCCTACACTTGTAACTCTGTCAGAAGTACATACAATCTGTAGAGCACAACCTGAGATCTGCGGCACATAACCAGTAAATGGATATATCCACTATGGTAGATAGCAGTGCTTGTTTACAAACGGATTTTTCAGTCACTGCAGAGGAAAGGCACATGTATGCAACAGCTATACACGTCAGTGGTAGGGAAAGAGTTAATTAAAGCAGGTTTTTGGAATAGTATGGAAATTAAAGGGAAACTATGACAAATTAATAACCAGTACAACAAAACATTTTTATGAAATATCATTTACTGAGAAAGAACATTGAATTTGAAGTTACTGCTTGATGTAGAACAGTACATGTATGTACATTTCCGCATGTGTATATGCTAATAGGTACATGCATTTGTAATCGATCAACATGGATGTACGTTCTAACTCGGCAGTTTTTCTGATGTATGCTTTGTCATTGACAGGGGTGGGAATATATCCAAGAAATTGAAAACCTCGTTTTTGTTTGTCTTCTTAGTTATGCACGCTTATCTGTATGTATCCCTCTGATAAATACCACAAAAATGTTAAAACTGTATAGTTTGTACAGGTAAAGGTATGAAATTGACACCTGCCATGGTCAGGTTTACGGCATCAGGGTTTCTCCCCTCTGTTTAACGTGTCGACTCGCGGAGCTAATGCAATTAAATCAGCGAGGGGTGCCATAAAATCCACTATGGCTACAATAAAATCCGTGACGGAGTTCCACTAGATTGAGTGGATGTGCACAAGATTTAGGTGAAATCCACCACACCTGTGGATATCCACTTTTCGTATTGCACACTTATTCCTTTCCCCATGTCCACATCTCCTGGATTGAGTGGGCAATCTGTAATCCATAACGTGTGTACTGTGTACCAAGATGTTTGTTCACTGATTTTGTTGACAGTGTTTTCCAAATTATAATAATAGCCACGTTTCATCACATTGACTCCATACCATGTATGTTTTTTTAAAATATAAAGATATTAAATATTCCAAAATTAACTTCGCCTTTCATGCTTTATATACAGTTATTAATCGCATGTTAATAATCTCTCTGTAGAAAGGCACCATCTCTTATAAGGTCACTTTCCTACTGCAGAAGGGTTGGCCTTGTAAGATGGGGGTCATTGCTTTGTGTTATTAATAAATGATGTTGTAAACACTGATGCATGACACAAACGAAACTGTTCCATTACCATTTTTAAATTGTATTTCTGGTGGTATTGAAAGAAACAGCACAGATGTTGGGAATGGATGCAAAGTTCTTTGAACTGGGAAATGTCAAAACTTAGTAACAAAATACCAGACTAGCTTGAAACAATTGTGTACTGATAGAGGTAGATCTTTAGAGCGAATGTAAAATGATTTAAAATTGACATCCTCGACCCTTGCACACTATTTAGCAATTAATGATTCTTCACCCATTCACTTGCTGCTTAATTTAACATTGCAACCGAGTTTTGAAATCTGAGTGAATATGAAGAAATGTCACAGGAAAATGGTAAAAAGAGCAACTGCAGTTCAAGATGGGACATATTGTAAATGCCACACCTAATAATAATAGTGTAAAACTGTTCATGGATTTGCTCAGGAATATATGCTTGTGTGGAGCTAAGTTAAATGCTAGACTGATTAACATCAAGTATTAATATGTCAAAGTGGTTTCTTGTTGATATATTAGCATATTAGTTAAAATAAGAGTGTACTGCTTTGCTCTTACATACAAAGCAGCTACAAAATGCGTGATATGTCCTATTTTCTTGCTATTTCTAATAAACAAAGTGTAAAAAAGTTTTTTTTTCTGATGCAAAAAGTTGAAGTTTTGATGCAAAAATGCAGTTACCTGTTCTGCACAATAAGCTTTCTGCACAGAATAGAAGGTTTGGGTAAAAGACAAAAGAAGGGTAGTATGATTGGACTAATGCATTCATATTGCTTTTATGCATCCAAATAAATATAAATAAAATCAGGTTGGGGCAATTGTACCAACAACTAAAATAGTACTTGGTCTGTTAGAATACAATGGACAGTTTCCATCAACAAAAAACGATGCCACATCTACCTCCTGGATATACAAATTATCCCCCCCCCCCCTCTCTCTCTCTCTCTCTCTCTCTCATATTTGTCACCCATTACTTTATACCTTTTGTCCTAACAACCTCTGAAGTGTGTCATTCTAGGAACATTGAATCGCCCATACAATATTTTTTCTTGTACATGTATCTATTTTGGATTCAACAGGAAATCAGCCATATTTTATATTTTCAATGTATATTTGTAACTCAACAATTTGATGTCATTGTTATATAAATTGCATGTAGGTCATCTTTGAAGGGGTGAGATATAAACATCTTTACAGAATATTTGTAAGATTGCCCTACTGTAGGCTTTTATTGTTTAGTCCCATGAGATGTATCTATGCATTGATACAGTATATACAATACCCTATAAAAATGAAAACAATGTACATTGAAATTATAATGTACTTGTAGATTGTACAAAATTAGAAGGAATGGCAATATGAAAATCTTGGTGAGTTTCTGTTGAATAAAAAAATGTTCTGCCTCTGGATATATATATATATATATATATATATATATATATATATATATATATATATATATATATATATATATATATATATATATGCACACACTTTCTACAAGTCATTCCTAAATAATATTTCGAATAATAATTGCGTAATTTATTTCAGATGTTGGAACTTGCATAATAAAAGGATTGAAGACTCCGCGAGAGATTGTAGTCATGCCAAAAGTACGAAATTGTAAGTACTAAAACTTCCAAAGGCTTCTTTTCTCTACAAACACTGAAAGGCAATATAAAGAGTCTATTTTGCAAGTAAATAAAAATGTGGTGGCAGACACGAGACGACGCCGTTAAGGAATTCTTTATTTCTGGAAAATTTATTCAATCTAAGGATTGGGCACAAGCAGAGTATGTAAATCCCGGCCACAAAGAAATAATGGAGAAGTACACATATGGAAAGGATTATGTTATGGTTAATAAAATACGTTATTGTCCAAATATTGTTAATTCTCTTAGATTTTCAGAGATAACACATGTTACAAACGTGATGACACAAGTGAGCATTCTAAATGATGGTGGTTTAAAACCTGGAGTAAAGAAAATCCCTGACTCGAATATTGATAGATTTGTTTGGTTTGGAGTAAAATTGGTGAACCAGAGATGGATAGACTGAAAAATCAATACAAAGATCAATGCAAAGAGCAATGTTTGTTAAACAATCAACAACTCGATAATGGGACAGAAGAAGGATCGACTCCTGCGGATGTTCAAAGCCTTGTTAATTCCCCTTGTTTTCAGCCCGTTTCCAGGGATGGAGAGTGCAAATTTACTTTTAAGATTAAAGAAGTCACAGATGCATACATGAACCAATTCTGCTCTGAACATAAGCCTGAGTTCCGGATGCTTGGAACATTCGTATACAAAATGGAGACTATGCACACTGTCCTGGTCTGTCCTCCAGGTACACCAAAAACTGGCCAATATCCGCAACTGTTCGATGGCCAGGACCAAACGCCTGTCATTCGTAAGGATCCAGACAACACAGACTCCTTTATATGGAGTCCAGACTCCACAGGAGATATACAAAAAGCAGCTAAAGAACAAAGGGAACGTGCACCGTTCAGACGTTGGGAGCATGTAACCTTTGCTTTTTATGTCCCACAGGGCAAGATCTTAAAGCTGAATAATCTGGTGGATCATCTTTCATTATGTATTTTTAGTGATCCAAAAAAAAGGTATGCAAGGTCATCAATCAATGCGACAATCAGAAATATCCTGGAAAAAATCGGGAAGGACAATCCCTCCAAAACTGTTCTCGTTAATAAACTAATACGCTTTGTACGAGGATACCTGGATGAAGAAAAACTGTATACAAAAATGAACATCTTGTACATGTATGAGCCTGTGGATATGGATGCTATTGTTCAATTACTTGATGGTGAAGAATTTGATTGGTCACCACTGTTGGAGTGGATGAAAGCTGTACAGGAAACAAAGAATGTAAAAGTTCTGCAGAGCATATCGAATTATCTCGCAAAGCTAGTCAGAATATGCAACGCAAAGTTAAAACAGCTTCAAGCACATGACCACAATTGTAATAAACCACTACTGCAGTGAATTGAATAAACAGAATAAACAATTACTATTATTAAGTTTCACATCAGCAGCAAGTGCAGAGGAGGAAATTGCAAAACATATCAAACATCATTGGATAGTGAAAAGATAAAGATTGTGGAAGTCAGAACATCAGTAACAATCTTGGGAAAGGGGTCCTATTCTGATACGTACAATGTTGGGTCAGCATTTTTTTACTGGATTGGCCTGCCCATCAAATGGTAATGGTTAGCCAGTCATATTCTGTATAGTGGGTGTTGGTATGTCTTGTGGTATATTTTATAATAGTATGCATGAGATGGAGGGAAATGGAGGGAGAGAATTAAGAGGTTAAGCAATAGGAAGTAAGTTGATTGGTGTATTATAGTGATCAAATTTAATGATTTCAATTATCTATGTCTTAGACGAGAAGATACATTTGTACATAATTCTCAAAAAAAATCTTGATAAATTGTAATTATTGTTTGGCTATGATAGAGGGGTATATCTGTATTTACTGTTAATTTTAGTGGATGTGATTCCTATTAAATATTGTGTTATCTGTAGGACTCACGGTACTAATTCAACTCCCATAGTAAGCCTATGGAAACACCATGATATTAAAAATTCAATAATTTTAAATTTCTAAATGCTGATGATCAAGCCTATATTTATCAGTATAGACCTGTCCTTGCTGCAAGCTTGCGGGTTAAGAAAACCACATGAGCTGCAGCATATTTTGGATCTACATATGCATGAAACATGTGTTATCCATTCTGCACCTAATGAATCAGGTGCTACTGTTGTTATTGATTGTTCCTAAGTGGTGGTGGTGGTTGTGGTGGTGGGTCTGTGAGGCAATTGAAACCAAGGAACCCATTATTGGCCAGAAGGTGTGTTTCAAGACTTGTAATAAATGACTGATAGCACGTTTCCCTTTATAGCCAAACATTTAGTTTTGTGACCATTTGTTGTGAAATTTGTAGCTCTTTTAGTAGGTGTAAAGTGCTTAAAATAGAGTTAAGTAGTTACAATAATTAAATAGGGCGCCATGTGCCCATTAACTCATCGTGCATGGCCAAAAAGCCAATAAAAGATGTAAATTTAAAATCAGTCAGTCAGTTAGTGCAGGGAGTCAGCATGTAGAACTAGAAAGTTTAAAATCTAATTAAATGTGAAATAGAAAAACACTCATTTGTCTAATTCCCCCAAGTGCAGTTACAACAGATTATGCGCTACAATAGCTGGTGGAGAATTCAAAATGGAAATATTGTTGTGTGAAATTATATTTAAAATTTGCTGGTTTTATTGGAGTTAGGGGAATTTTATTCTATGTTGGCTTTGATGACTCAACATGAAAATTCAGTGGCAAAAATTTTAGTGTAATTCATATCCAGGAATTATGTTTTGGACTTTCTACACAATTTCACGAAGTGATCTGTCTTCTGAAATCTTCTTTGGGATCCATATGTGCCTTGGAGGTTTTTTTTGTCATTTTACTGAATCAAAATCGATAGATGCTGCGTGGATTTCAGTCTGTTGTCACCATTTTCTGTTGATCGTAACCAAGATGCTAAATTATGGTTAACTCTCTTCCAACTTCTCACAACCAAGGGACTAAATGAAAAGAAAGCAAAAGCAACACTACCCTTACTATTAACAGATAAGTCACTACAGTGGGATATATCTCTGGCGCAAGATATAAAAGATGACTTTAATTTGCTTCAAAAAGAATTAATTAGTAGGTATGGTCCTGATGATAGAGTACAGTGGTAGAGAACAGCAGCACTATACCAAATATCTCAAGGTACCAATGAGAACGTTAAAGACTTTATTGCCAATATGCTTTCCATGGGAGGTGAGCTAGAAGTACTACAGATACAAATCAAGAATATCATCATCGATTGAAGCCACATATACGACAATTCGTATTGCAACATAATCCAGAAACGGTGGATGATCTACGTCAAAGCGCGAGACTCACTGAAGTCACTATGACCGACAATACTAAAGAGCAACAAACACCCGTGGCAGTTATTCAGAGACTGGAAGAAAGACTAGAAGCAATGTCAGTTGCAGTGTCATCCAAGCCAGATTTCAAACGTTCACCAAAAGAAATTTGAAATCGGAACAACCGGACAAGGTAGTAATGGTGTGTAAGATTTCCATGGCATGTAAAGCAGAAGTGTCCAGAAAATGGCAAACAATGCCATAAATGTGGAAAGTTTAACCATTTTGCAGTAATGTGCAGATCAGCACCACGGACTCGGTCAACAGTATGACTAGATACATTAAAAGTCCATCACAGTAAGAAAATATCACAACCAAATCTCAGTAGCATACATGATACTATCTCGTCAGACATTATTAGAAATCACTTGACATTGATTATCAATAATACAAAAACAAGAGCACTAATTGATACAGGAGCAGCACTTTCATGCATTTCATATAGTCAGCTGCAGCATTTGGATAGCAATTTCGACTTGGAATCACCCAAAATTATCTTCATCGTTGGTGTTAATGGGGATCAATAAAAGCGTCTTGGATGTGCAACACTTGACCTAAAAATCAACCGACTCATAGTTGCACACAGTTTCCATGTTTTTAAACATATTTGTGACCTTATTCTGGGTATGGACTTCCTGGAAAGCAAGAAAGCTATAATAGACTTGATCTCAAAAACAATATCCCTGTATGATGGATTAACAATGTTTGCCTTTAAAAAAGAACATAAACAGAAAATAAACCTTTCCAGAACAGTTGCCAGGATTGTGGTGCCCGCCCAATCTGAATGCGAGGTACTAGTGAAAATTAAGAACTGCCCAAGGGACAATATATTGTTACAACCTGTATCACACTTGTCCTCCACAACCCAGTTACCAGCGGCAAGAGCAACAGATAAGATTCCAGGTGGCAGATGACGATTTCGTTTATTAAATCCCACTAACAAAGACATTACCTTAGGACCTGGTAAAACAAAAGTAATTGTGGAAGTTATTGATACTGACGACATTACAAAGTCTTATCATGAACCTAATCTGGTACAAGAAGGGCATTGTAGTGTGTACTGTGCACATACAGCTGACAGTTCCGAAAGGGTTAGATTTTTGAAAATTGTGCAAAACCTTGGCTTTGATTTGTCAGACTCTGGTTTGACCTCTGCTGAAAAATTTTATTTCCATGAATTTCTTGGGAGAAACAGAGAAGTGTTTGCCAGGGACTTCTCGGAATTAGGATGTACAGATATCTACCAACGTCAAAATTGACACTGGCAATGAAAGACCTGTTAGGCAAAGATTTTACAGAACCAACCCCACACAAAAAGCAGAAATTGACAGACAAGTTCAAGAAATGTTAAAGTATGATATCATCAAACCATCTACGTCACCATGGCTAAGCCCAGTGGTTCTTGTGAAGAAGAAATCTGGGGGATGACTACAGGAAGCTAAACAAGCTTACAACACCGGAAGTATTTCCGCTTTCACGTTTTGATGACATGATGGATAGCATTGGCCAATCTTCGGCAGTATACTTTTCAGTGCTTGACATGTATTCTGGCTTCGGGCAAACCAAGCTTGATCTTGAGACCAAAGAAAAGAGTACATTCGTCATATCTGATGGTTGTTATGCATTCAAAAAGCTTCTATTTGGATTGTACAATTCACCCATCAGTTTTTAGCTTAACATGACAAAGCTATTGCAAGGTTTAGATAATAAACATGTTCTGTGCTACATTGACGATGTGTTGGTGTATGGTCGCACCTTAGAGGAACATTTCTCTCATTTGCAGGAAGTATTTGAAAGACTGCGTCAAGCCAATCTTAAATTGAAACCATCAAAATGTCGCTTTGCAATAAAAAGGGTCAAATATTAAGGACATGTTATTTCCAAAGATGGAGTGGAGGTGGACTCAGATAAGACTAAGATAGTGTCTGACTTTCCAAGACCAAAGAATGCACGAGATCTCAGAAGTTTCCTGGGATTATGCAATTACTACAGACTCTTTGTGAAAAGCAATAGTAACATCTGTGCACCCTTGAACAGCCTTCCCCAAAAGTTCGTAAAATTTCAGTGGGCTGATAAATGTGAATCAGCTTTTAACGAACTGAAAACAGCTCTGACTACAACACCTGTCTTAGCTTACCCAAACATGGACAAACCCTTCATTCTCTCAACAGATGCTTCTGGACAAGCCATATCTTACATTCTCAGTCAAAAAGATGATCAGGGTAGAGAACATCCTATTTCACATGGAGGCAGAGCACTACGTCTATTTGAAACGAAATGGGGCGTATCTGATAGAGAAGGTCTAATGTTAGTGGAAGGGAGTACGGTATTATATACACTTTCTTGAACACCAGAAATTCATTGTTGTCACTGATCACTCAGCCTTATAATACCCTAAGGACATTAAAAATCCAACAGGACGCTTGGGTCACTGGAGTAGGTTATTACAAGTATTTCATTATGACATCATTCACAAAAGTGGTGCCAAGCATACCAATGCTGACTCTTTATCACGGATTCCATACAGAGATGTAATAAATGACAACGAGGCTGCTCATAGTGACACTAAAACTGACTTGAGTATATTTTTTACAAACATCCATGAATCTGCAATATTGACCTTGGAATGTGACCCTCCATGCTCCTACCAGCATGGTGCAGTTTCAGCCATTCTCTGTGTACAGTGTAGTTGACCAGAGGGGAGGAAATCAAAAAGTTTCAGTCTCTGTGTCCTGACTTGGCCCCAATCAAGTGCTTCCTAGAAACAGGCCAGCTGCCTAGTGACTCAACAAAAGCATCAAAGACAGTAGATGAAAGTGAACAACATGCCATGCTTGATGGACGTCTGTACCATTTGTGGGACAGACGGGCTAAGAAACGTCCGAAAGAAATCTGCATTAAACAACAGTCAGTGATTCCTACAGGTCTACACCATGAAATTCTACATAACTGTCATGATACTGTAACTGGAGGAGGACATCATGGCTTTGACAGAACTTATGCAACAATAAAGTCAGAGTACTACTGGCCAAAAATGTATACTCAGATAAAATACTATGTTAAAACCTGTGAGTAATGCCAACAAGCAATACAGCCTTCTCACTCTATCAAAGCACCCCACCACCCAATGCCATCAGTTGGAATATTTGAACGCTGGCATATGGATATTCTTGGCCCATTAACTGTAACCAAAGAGAAATACCAGTACATCTTTTTTGCATAGACAGTTTCAGCAGATTTGCAGAAGCATTTCCATTACGATAACAAGAAGCAACTGAAATAGCAGCTATATTGTACAAAAATTCATTTGCCGTTATGGAGCTCCTAGAGCTCTTGTCTTTGATCATTACAAGAACTTCCTGTCGCATATCATTTCGGAACTCTGTAATAAAATGGATATTAAACGCTTCCATACATCGAGCTACCATCCAGAAACCACAACAACGATATAAGGACTACCATGATAAACATGCTCAAGAACCCTCCTTCCACCTAGAACAAAGAATATGGTTGCACAATCCAAAAGTACCCAAAGGGAGATCAGCTAAACTCCACAAAAAATGGACAGGAACATGGTACATCAGTGACATCAGACCCAATCATACGTACAAATTACGTAATTGTGCTAACTATAAGCTACAAAGGTCTCTAGTCCATGCAAACAGACTAAAACCACACTTCAGTCTAGACAACAGAAGAGTATTAGGATCAAACAACTCAGATAGCCACACTGCAAGAGATCATAACAGCAAAGGAGACTCGTACATTATTAGACACTAAAACAGATGGTAGCCGTTCCCTGATGACACCAGCCCACAACAAGACAACTAATACCCCAAAACCTGCGACAGAGTTTTCATCGAGGGCTCTGACATCAGATGACTTAGCAACATCTCAACCAATGGATGGTGTACAGAGTTGAATGGCGAGTTTTCCTCAGGACGACATGGGAGCCAGAGGAAACCTTACCCCAATTTTTACACTGTGACTTTCACATAACACAAACTCTAAAAGAAACAGTTTAAAAAGTGAAGATTCCATATGGTCTTGTTCAATGAGTTCTTAATTATGGACTGATTATATTTGTTTGCTGTGCTACACTTTCCTATAAACCTTTTCCTTCAATATCCTTCCTATGGCATAGCATTATATATATATATAAAGCCCACAGTTGGACTATTGACAGCTGTGTTGCACATTCCAAATGGATTTCGTTTGCAAACAGATAACTACCTGTAAAGTATTATTAAGGCAGTGAATAGCACAATGTTTGTGCCAACTCGTCTCAATGTCATGAAAGTCTGTATGTCTTATGTGATGTCTGGATATTACCCGAAAAGTGATGTGACATTCATGGAATATTACAAGATATATATTGGAGACAAGGTAAATGTTTATGGAACTGACATTCATGTGACTCTGGAGAGACATAGTTGATGTAAAAACGATTATCATGGGTTCTATTTGAGACTTTAAAACTATTTTGCAAGTACATATATCGACATATGTATCCGAACCAGGCATACAAACATGCATAACTTTCATTTTGATATGGAACTGGCATGCACCCATATGAACTCTTGGGACTATAAAGCTATTTCTTTCTCCGTTTAAAAAGATAGTAATAAATTTTGATATTATTGTACTTTAGCACCCTGCACTATGGAATGTCAATTATATTAACAGAATTAAATTTTGTAGGTTGTAGTGTGCAAGGATGTGTGGTTGAATACTCATACTATTTAAATGACTATTATCTTTACTCAAATTTAATCAATAATTCAGCCCATGCAATAGTATATGGTTTTATTAAAATTTGGGGACCAAATTTTGCTAGGCCAGAGGGACATGTTATTATAAGTGATCAAATTTAATTATTTCAGGTGGTATTGTAGTTATCAATGTCTAAGATGAGAAGATACATTTGCATATAATTCTCTAAATTCTCTAGATAAATTGTAATTATTGTTTGGCTATGATAGAGGGGTATATCTGTATTTACTGTTAATTTTAGTGGATGTGATTCCTGTTAAATATGGTGTTATCTGTAGCCACTCTGACCCAGTTGAGAGGGGGGGGGGTCTGTGAGGCAATTGAAACAAAGGAATCCATTATTGGTCCGAAGGTGTGTTTGTAGACTTGCAATAAATGACTGATAGCAAGTTTTCCTTTATAGCCAAACATTTAGTTTTGTGACCGTTTGTTGCGAAATTTATAGCTCTTTTGGTAAGTGTAAAGTGCTTAAAATAGAGTTAAGTAGTTACAGTGTAATTTGGAATTAATTAGCTCATGAGGAAATATTTTACAAGTAATTTCACACTTAATATAACATTTTTGGAAATTGTAGTACATATTGAATGTTACAAAGGTGTGTGTGTGGATAGTGGATACCTGTCTATATTTTGGTTATAGAATTTAGGTTTTGTGCATTTTGGTTTGTTTACTTAAAGACTTTGATAAATGTCAGCAGTTAACACAATCAGCCCATAACTTTAGCTCAGCATCAAATCTAGAAGGGTCTTCAGGCAATGCTTTCTCTGAGGTCCTCTAGGATTCTTTATAAGCTAGGATCAAACATAGTGCAGGGGGTCAGCATGTAGAATTAGAAGGTTTAAAGTCTAATTAAATGTGAAAAAGAAAAACCCTCTCTTTTGTCTAATTTCGCCAAGCACAGTTACAACAGATTTTGCACTACAGTAGGTGAGACAGTTCTATGAATATAATATAGCTTCGATTGTAGGGATGCAACGATACACCTCTGCCGCGTTTCGATACGATTCACGATACACATCCTACAATACGATACATTATCGATACACATATCGACTTTAGAAGGTCTGTCAGTGATAGGGTGGTGGCATTTAATGTGTTGATCTATTGTTTATATTTCCAGTATGTGAATTACAGACAGATATGACCAAAGGGATTTTATTGTGAGAAAAAGTTAAAGATGTGTAAGGTTAGATAGGGCAGGATGAATGGAAATACCAGAATCAACAGCTACCATTATCAGGTTTCAAATTAGCAACAAATGGGGAGGAGGAATTTCGAAAACATATCAACATCAGGGACAGTTGAAAAGATAAGGTTGTGGGAGTCAGGAAATCAATGACAAATCTGGGTAACTGGGTAATATTCTTCTAAAATGCTGGTCAGCATAGTTTAGCTACTAGAGAAATTAAGTGTAGTGGTGAGACAGATCTGAAAACCTTGTAGCAAAAATTGTAGTATAGAGCAATTGGACAATTGGAGAGGTGGACAGGAAATTAGTATGCATATATATATATATATATATATATATATATATATATATATATATATATATATATATATGTATGTATATGAAATAAAAACTGACAAACAACGGTGCAAAAACTGGCGTCAGACCAGCCCACGCGCTTTCGGAATCTACCGATTCCTTTTTCAATGGCACGAAGCCACAAAAAACGATTACACAAACAAAATCTGAACAAAACAAAAAAATGTAAGTACTATATGGAAACGTACATGATGTTAGCTGTAGATATTTACTAAGACGATACAGTGAAATAATAAATAAGACGAGCAAGCCTTAACGAGGTTGAACGTTGCTACTTAGTAGTGCTCGAATGGCGGAAATTATATATATATATATATATATATATATATATATATATATATATATATATATATATATATATATATATATATATATATATAAACAGTAATTATCAAACATGACTTATTGATTTATTACATACCACTGAGGTCCCCTCACCCCGAACCCATAGGATTATATGGACAAATCTTGGATATATGCCATTCTCATCCTTGACAAGAGTTTTTTTTTTAAAAATACTTCCAAACAGAATACCTGTTAGTTGTCTGTGACTTTAATTAAACTTTTTATGCCATTTCAGGCTGCTCCATTTGAGCATATGCAGGACTCATCTTGGTTACTTTGCCATTTCTTTTGCACTGCATGAATGATTTAAAAACACCTTTTTACCAGTTTTATGTCTTTACTTAAAGTTGGAAGACACTACGGTGTTATCTTCAAAACAGAAGAAATAGGGCAATTTTCTCGTGCAAGGAAAATCTTCTCTGGAACAAGTCTGAATGTGGGAGCGGAGATAACTAAGAACCAAATCCTTCACATTGTACTTCCAGTGAAGCGGCCACCGGCACTCGTTTCTGTCTGAGAAAACGGAAATTATTGAGGACACCCACTCCACTTCTACAAATTAAAAAGGTGGTTATAACTTGTAACTCGCGCGGTTTGGAATCTGCCTCCTTTTCGATTCTGTCATAATTCATTCTTTTTTAATCCAGTCAGCACATTCAGTCGCTGATTACATATATTAGCGTAAAAGGAGACATTCCAAACTTGTTCCCCATGTACAATTTAAATACTTTGCATATCATTAAAAAAAAACACTTTTGCACGAAGTTTCTATGTTGCTTTGTATCTGTTTGGATTGAGTTTTTATGCCAATACATGGGGTGTCGCGCAGTGAACAAGCTACAGTTCTGATTGGTGGTTATTGTTTTACCCTGGACTTGAATTTGTTTTTACCACCAATCGGAACTGAATGTAACGTATTTCATTGCGTGATACACCAGAAGTGTAGACTTTAAATTCGATCCAAGTAGACAAGATACGAAGCAACAGATAGACTTTGTGTAAAAGTGGTTATTAAATGATCAGTAAAATACTTAGATCCTATATGGAGAACAACTCTAGAATGTCTTCTTTACGTTGATATATGTTATCAGTGGCTGAACATGCTGATGGGATAAAGTAATTAGCATGGAATTGGGGGGGGGCAGATTTTAAATCACCTGAGTTAGTCACGAGTGAGTGGGTGTTGTCAGTAGTTTTATTTTTTACTGACAGAAATGGGTGTGTATGCCTGCTACGGCTGTCTCAGATGTATTTTCAATTTGAAGAATAAAAGGATAAACGACTAATAATTATTCGCCGCTGCTGAAGATTAAAGTAACTTGTATACGGTAAGAATTGTTTTGTATGGGTATAGATATGGAAAAATTATCGATATATCAATTAATCGTTTCACACCTAGATTGTAATGTAGTAGCTTTGGAGAGGTGGAGAGTACATTTTCCATATGAAGTGTGCATATAAACAGTAATTATTTACAGTAACTTAGCTGGGGACGTGTTTTATACCCCCACCCCCGAAACCCATAGGGTCTTATGGACAAGCTGGAATCACTGGTCAGACATGGTGGAGAATATTCTGGTTATGTGACCTTTCAGCTCAGCTGGAACTGTATTTTAAAAAATGGCTTCGGGGAAAGATTTCATAACCTTCCCATCATTCGTTGGGGACCAAGATAGTGCGAAAAGTGTGCTAGTTGCAATTTTTAAAACTCACAAAAATATATGAACTTTTCTTCTGTATGAAAATACACATGGAAACTTTCAAGAGTTATTATCAATAGCGAATTCCATGAATAAGAGATTGCAGCCGCAACAACGGAAACCTAGAAGAGAATATTGGATGGATGGAACAGGAAGAGTTGGAGGAAAAACTTGAAATGCAAAGGACAAGTTCTTCAAAACTGACACCATTTGGAATTCAATGGAGATCGCATGTCTGTGTTACAGATATGGTGAGTATCACCATAAAGCATCAGAATGTATATTCCAAAATGCAAAGAACTTGAAATGCAGTAAAATTGGGCATGTCAGTGTTGATCTGATCTGTATACCGCACTAAAAGCAAAGTCAGGATAGGGACATATGACTCTCAGGGACTGATAGCCAAAGTCCAGGGATAGGCAGCTAAAGTTTGATAAAGTTCGGGAAAATGCAGAGCATAAATGGAAAGGAATACTGTCTATAGTAGCAATTTAGACATGAATAGAAGAATTATTAGCGTAGTTAAACATGTTTGTCCTGTAAGGTTTTCCATAAATGGGTTTGTCCTATTCCGAATTTCCTTTAACCCTTCCCACCCCATTTTAGATATTTTGACTGTTATGTTGGGGTCTGTGGTTAGAGCCCATTGCCTATCGAAAAGTTGGAATTCACCACAACCATATAGTGATGGCATACTGGTAGCCGCTTACTAGTGGGCCTAGCAAACTTAAACGACCTTACATCTAGCCATACCTGCATGAAATCGATAGGAGAATGATTTATCTTCTCAGAAATTGCGAGTATAACATTGGTTATGTCTTTAATCCACTGACAGACGAGACAAAACTACAGCGTTAATGAAATTTGACTTGGTAATCACCATTTGCATTGCTAGTCACAAGACTACCAAAAATCTTACAATCTACATGTCCATGACATCAGAGGTCCAATAGTTATGTGATATCAGCATGTGAATTCCAACTTTTCAATAGGCAATGGGGTCCGACCCCACACCCCAACATAAATGTCAAAATATCTACAATGGGGTGGGAAGGGTCAGAGTAAACTCTGACTAGGGTTAGTCCATGCTTCATCACCCAGATTCTTGGTAATCATAGGTTTAAACTGAGGAACTGGAAGACAAATAAGCATGTAAAGTCTTCAATCCATGTCAACAGGCTAAAGGAATATATTTCTTCTGATCTGAGATGCACCAATTCACCAGTCTAGTGGATAATTAGAGAAAGGGAATTCATTCCAGAGTCAATCCCTGCTACAGGCACTGAGACAAGTATTAATGCAGTAATAGGGGTATGAAAACACTTTTGGCATTTTCTGTTTTCTCGTACTCGCTATCGCTCATCCTCGACCTGGTAAAATGCCAACAGTGTTTCCAATACCCCTATTAGAAAAGAAAAGGAATTGTTAAAAAATTGAACATTTGGAAAATGTATTAAAACAAATTGCAATATATTGAGTTTGAATGTAGTCGAAAATTTTAAAATTCGGCTTGAATAAAGAAGAAAAGTAAAAGGCATGATCGTAATCATCACCACCCTCAGTCAAATATGGGTTTTTTAAATAGCGAAGACATTGACAAAGCATAGATGGGAAAAAGGGATTTTTGGATGAAAAGGTAAAAAATGAATTATGTACAGAATTTTAAGAGTACAAACATGAATTACAATTAGCTATTTCAAATTGAAGATACAAGAAGATAACCGAAAGAGGTTTGGGTTTTCTTTGGTTTGGTATTTTACGGCACAGCAGCACATGTAGGTTATTAAGTGCTGAGGTAATTAGGAGTAAATTGCCTAGCAGAAGGACACACCATGGTAGCCGACCCAGGCTGATCCAATGGGAGGATTCGTACCTGCACCCGTTTGGTCACGCATCCGGCACGCTAGCCACCGAGACACCGCTGCTCCTAACCGACAGAGAGTTGAGAAAATAGAAGCGAATCGTATTAAGAAGACATATGAAATCATTGTCAATTCTAGAGCTGCTAAAATTTCCAAGTCATTGTCACATGTTGTAATCTACACTGTGACATCAATTAGCAGATTTCTTCCGATCAACAACTTAGTTTACAAAACGAATTGAAAGATGGCTAGATCACAACAAATGGTATCAGATACTTCACTGTATTTTGTCATTAAAGCTAGATCTGCCTCTGCCTATATTGAATACTAGTTTAATAGCATCGAAACATATTAATTTCATACAGGAAACAGAAAATAAGTTATATGTTTGATAAAATGTGTACTGATTGTTTTGTTATTCATGTCTTTGTGCCATTAATCACTATCGTTACAATTGTTGTCATAACAGGAGTAGTTGCTTACCATGTAATGAAGTCTCACAGGAAAATTAGATTAGACAATACTGTTCATGATCATAACGTTGCTCGCACAATCTTTCCAAGGATGAAATAAGATATCTTGAATTATTCAACATTTTTCACGTGCTCATGTATTATTACTTTAGAAGACATGCTATTTTTGATGTTTTCGCAGGCTATCATGTAACTCGCATATTGAGCAGTGAAAACATTTCCTTTGTTGTTCAGAATCAGATATGTCAAAAGATCAGCATGGAATTAACATGATCAATATGAAGGTCATCATCACTAACATGATCAATATGAAGGTCATCATCACTAACATGATCAATATGAAGGTCGTCATCACTAACACCTTCAGGTTTTGTATAGATTAGCTATCTACGGTAGAATTCAATAGCTAGATTATTTTCAATGTCGTGTCTAATTTTAAGTTTTCTCACAATGCTTTAAACATTTTACTCGTTGCCATGCTAATTAACCTGAAGTTTCCTGATTGTGGTATCTTTTGTTCGTGTACTTTTTCCTGTATTGATTGCATTGCTCTCTGTTTGTAATAATTTTTGTTTGGTATTTTCTACAGTGCTTTATTTTGTCTGTTTGTTAACATTTCCTTTTAAGTACTATTTGCCACCTAATTTGTTTCGTATTTCTTTTTTACATGATCTACAGTAATAACTACTTTTTATGAAATCAACACCACCGCAAAGCAACATGGCAAGACTTTGTCTACACACAACGGCGAAACATGAACTTTGTCCAACCCGATCCCTAAAATGTTTTAACTTTTTTTTGGTATATAGAAGATAAAGAAAATTTTGGACCAAAGCATGATTACATTTCTGTATTTCTGGTTTGAGAAGTAAGCACAAAAGTTAAAATCGCCGCAGAAGGCAAGGTATTTGGGATGAATAATGTGTCTGGTACAATCATAAATACAACGGTTCTGCTGAAACCATCTAAAGGAAAGGAAAGTCATGTTCTGTACATCTGCACATATGCTTTTCAGGACAGTATAAGAAGTCTGATATATATAAACGGGATGGGAAACAAGGTCTAACTGTCGCTGTCGGGTATCAAACCCGCTTCGTCTGTCTCGCGGTCTGGGCACAAGGAAATACAATCTTTTTTATATTAAAAAAAAACGCAATATGGAAAAAAAAGGGCACAATAAAAAAAGTCTGAGCCTGCAACTTTGTAAACATAGACAAAGAGAACTCAAAATAAACTTTTTTCAAGAAGGGAACAGTAAAAAGTGAAAAAGATACTAGAGAAACTTACATGAAGGAGTACTAATTGAATAGAAAACTCTATATGTTGGCTTTTTAAATATTTACTATACAAATGGAAAGTTACATTACAATCGATCTTTCAAAGAAAGACCTTACATACAGTGATACTCCAATGGAGCACCTCTAATTTTAGCGATGAGGACAGACAACACGAGAAAGAGTTCATAACAGAAATGGTAGGCTATGGATATCGTTGCAAAATAATAGATTTTGTTGTTGGTTGCTACATTATTTCTGATGTAATCAAAAACAATATATTTTACTACATCAAGGACAAGACTGAAAAAAAATTGTTTTAATTTCTCATGGTCTTGACAACTTTGAGATGTGCAAGAATAAAGTCGAAGAAGGAATGACTGCAAATGGTTACAACAAAGAAAGTTTAGATGTTTAACGTCTAAAACATATCTCTAAGGTTAAAATCACTTGTAATAACAATTATACAATTTACATCACTAATTACAATGCTAAATTGCTATTATCCAATAGCCAGAGAACTATATTGACTCTGATACAGTTTGTGGGTATTTTTAATTTAGCAATATATATTTATCTCGACCAAATAAAAAATTATTTAAATGATAACTATTAAAGTTTTGCCCGTTAAAAGTGTTTTCATGGGGATTTTTGTTTCATACAATGCTACTGGCCATTACAAGCAATTTGTAATGGAGTACTATAACAGATTGAATATCAGCATAAAAGATGAAGATCGAAAAGTTTATTTACATTCACGGTATGCATGTAACGTATGTTTTTTACGTTAAAAATTGAGCAAGATGTCTAGAAATTGTATTTCGTCTAGCACAGCCTTAATTATTAGATAATTGGGAGAAATAACAATATCTTAAAGAGGTCTTGGCAACTAAGTTACAAAAGCAGAAGAGAAAGATGTAACACTAGGTTAAACAATTAACACTGACCTAAATCTCAACAATAACCGTATCGCAAATTTACTTGAACCTGTTAAATTATCTGATGTACTAACTAGTTGTCTAGTGCAGAGACGTATTGATACACAAATACATAAGACTCTGGAGAATAATAATTTGAAATATATCAAAACATGGATAGAACAATAAATTAACAGTTATTAAAGAAAGTGCACAGAAAGAGCTGAAAAATCTCAGATCTACAGTAAAAGATTGATGAAAACAGCAGAAAAATAGTTTAGATGCTCAATACGTATTTAAACAACGATTCAATACATTGTCTAATGCTCTAATCACATTGAAAGTGATAAGAGAAAGCGCAGGTAAGATGCTTTATAAGAATAATATTTGTAATCACTCCAGAAAATGATAAACTGTTAGATAGTTGCTTTATAAAGCGATATGAAAAATGAATTTTTAAAAAATCTTGGAAAACTATGGCATCTTACAATCGCAATTGGAAAAGATAAGGACGGAATTCCATAATCAACTAAAACCATTATTTCATGCTATTAAAACGTATATTGGATAATAAAACTGCAAAAAAACTTTGACTTGAACAACAAAATAATTGCTAACACTACTACTCTGTCAGAATTGCTGAAGAAGAATGATTTAACCAAAATAACCGAGAAGTCGAGGAAAATAAAACACAATAAATGGTAATGAAAGTACGATCAAATCTATGAAAACAACTTACGAATTATCTATTGCAGATTTGAGTGATAATGTCAAAACGACAAAATATGTTACATTCGCTGAATGTTACAGCAATTTACATACGGGGGCAAACAATCTAAAGAATATGAAAAAGTATATGGAATAATATGTTGATCGAGAAGTGTCAATAATATCGTAGTGGTACAAGGTAGTAATGGCAAATTAGACAAAAGGATAAAACGGATGAGAAAAGATTTCAGTGATTTGTAAACAAAATGTTACTACGGACATAGATGCAGTTAAAACTCGTACATATAATATTGCATTGTTTGATAGAATCAGAATAGTAAAAGAGGAAATCGTTAAATTTCATGAGAACACCAAATGAATGCCCAGGTGTATATTGCTTTTCTACTTTCACATTGTACCAAGTCAATAGTATCCAGATGCTATTGTTTTCATTGCATGTTAAAAAAAAGGTGAAATTAAAATTTATTTTAAAAAAATACCAACATCTCATGATACTCGTCTTGTCTATGAAGAAACAGAAGGGTGTTTGATATCTTTAAGTCTGAAAATACATCCCATACATTGGATAACAGTTATGGATTTAACCAAGCTCTATTACGTTTTGCTGAATACAAGTTACACACAATATATACTTTAAAGCAATATTCAAATAAGCAGGCTTATGAACAATGTTTTCAACATGTATATTACAAACTCGAATGTTCCATTATATATATATATATATATATATATATATATATATATATATATATATATATATATATATATAAATATATATAGATAGATAGATAGATAGATAGATAGATAGATAGATAGATAGATAGATAGATAGATAGATATATAGATAGATAGATAGAGAGAGAGAGAGAGAGAGAGAGAGAGAGAGAGAGAGAGAGAGAGAAAAAAATCAATTAATGTACTACTAATGCAGTGAATCTAATTTCTTATATTTTATTTTTTTTTAAATCAAATACGTGCTAACTGGAAGAAAACAATATTTTATTTCTTTAGGGAAGATATTAAAAGATGTTGGAAATCATCCTAGAGGGGTTATATTTAAACCATGTGGCAATATCAAATTGTGTTAGTCATAACTATAATATTTTATAAAAGCAAATCGTCAATGAGCAGTTATAAATTGGAAGACCAATAGACAAAGGTCCATCATTTGCAGGTAGCATCTTGATCCAGATGGATCAGAAGAAGAACGATTTATACATGATAAGACCATCAAAGAATTACAGACTAAAATTGCCGAGTTAAATAGAAACATAACTAAGATAATCAATTACTTGGATCAAAGATTGAGAGAAGAAGGTTTGGTGGCTAAGTATTTACACATGTATGATGCTTTTGTTCTTTATGCTTCTACTCACCCAGAAATAATGTAAGACTTGACAAATCAAGGCAACATACATTTTAATGATTTCTACCAGCCTTCTGATTAATAGGTACAATACAAATACATATTCATTGCACTTGTGATCAGTGTTAGTGTGTTTATTGCTTACACGTTTCGTTTATAACATATCAATACTAAAAATGTCAACGTACGGCAAATAAATACCAAAGGTGTATCACCGAAAGTGGACGTTTCTTTAAAAAGAAATGCCTAACTCACATTCGTTTCTGTAAGATATAAATAGCAAAGAAACAAATCATACCGTAAGTAGTTTGAACATCTCAGTACAACATACGATTGTATCACATATACACCGAGGAACATTAAACCTGAAAAAAACGTTGCATATAGCAATACCAAAGCAAAACCCAAATATATTGATTGTACCAGGCAATTTCTCCACTATGTTTGATATGAACGTAAAATGAGATGCTAACAATGCATTGGTAAACAATTTAGGTAGAATGCTGGTTAATAAGACATAACTATATGGAACCGATGATCTTTTCAAGTTTAATGATTACAACGTCTTCATGGCAATACCAGATTTATAGGTGCTTTATTCAGTTAGAACAAATAGGGTTTTACGATGCATTAACCCACAAAACACAAACAAAAAGCAAACAAGCTGTTCAGTCCGCAGTCTATTGGAAGATGTTTAGAATCCCGTTAGATTTTCCGACACTAACAGATCACTATTCGCTGTATCTTTGTGCTGTTCCTCAAAATTTCAGATATAGCATAAAACTTGCAAATGCCTCTGAAGTGACAATAGGTGGAAACTAAGTTTATGAAATGTAAAACATTGCTCCAGTATGACACGTTTACGTGCGAATCAATTGCACAATCAGGCAATGACAAGCACAGAAATGGAATTGCTTTCTTTTATGACTACATCACTCTGAAGAGAATGATCAACATACCAACAAGTGCGACTTTAACGAGCCTCACACTTGATTTCCCCAGAATGAGTATAAAGTTTATTTTGATACTTGCAAACTATATGGAGAAAGTGTTACGACTCTAGATCTTAAAAATAATGTAACAGGAAGAAAGTGAAACTTAGAATGTATGTAAAATCAACAAACAATTTATTTCTCTGTAATTAAAATGAAAATCCAAAAGACACTTTCAATTTGTGAATTAAATTCCAAATAATCCTAAATGTCTTAAACACAAGTCAGAACTTATAGAACATTTCGAATGAATGAATGTTCCAAATGAATGAATAGTCTTGAATGTCCTGATATACCACAACGATACAATCCAAAATATCTTTGAGAATGTCCACAAATATCCAAAAGTCATATATATAAATTCAGAGGTTAATGAGTACTTTATGGTAACTCCAATGAATGTTCAAATCAATAATTCCTTTCGAATTGTGTCTACAGCACAACTAAAAACTCTAATAAATTAACAGATTCCCAAGGACTGATTTTAAAACAGGAATGATTTTAAAGCAGGATGTAAAATAGGAATGATTATAATGCGCTCATCAAGTCCTTATATACACTTTGCAAATGACCTATTTCATAACAGGACGTACGTCATTTAATGACCATCAAGACAATAGAACACGCATCGTTCTTGTGGAAAATCCCCAACCTTGGTGTGAATAATTGTCAACACGATTGACCTTGAACTAAAAAATATCAGTCAAGATTCTGCTGACAACTTAACCAAAACTTAAAATGCGACTTACTACATGGACTAAGGTTACGCGATCTTAAAAGGTTTCTATAGTGGTTTTTAGAAGTTAGTTTTTTTGTTGTTGTTGATACTCAGCATTAAAAATAAAGTCAAATACGTCTCATATGCTTACAGCCACCCGTATCCATGTAGGTGTCAGAAAAACGACTAAAGTATATGAGATCTTTCGACTGTTTCGCACATTAATGAGCTTCCCGGTCATGTGACTCTGTGTCGTCAAAGACGGGATACCTGAAGCATTTGGCTATTTAGCCTTGTTGTGAACATTTTATGCCTGAATTTTGTAATTTTAGAAATAAGCATATTAGTTTGGAGTATGGACTGACATTTTGATCGCTCAGAAATCCAGCTTGAGTCGTTGTCGAACGAGCTCTTTGATTTTCACAGCTGACAAGCTAGTGTATCATACGGGGTGGTGTACCTTAACATAGTAATGTACAGTAATGGAGATGAAATATAGTAAAGTAAAATATATTAAAGTAATGGAGCAAGAAATTAAGCATTTTGCACACACAAAATTGATTTTGTTGAATAATTTTTTTTACAAATATGTACATTTTGTTGTTGTTGTTGTTGTTTATCCATTAACGTAAATATGAAAATTGATGGCTCTGGTGTAAAGTAATGGAACACCATTTGAATATACAGTAAGGTATACTATACTATGGTAGCAAATTTAAACACAACATATAGTCATTTAACTAACCATAATTATATTTATTTTTTTGTTTCTCTCTCCAGTTTGGAGACTTTTATTCATTGTTTTTATTTTTCTAAGTTTTGATTTAAAATATTTTTGTACAGTTATGGAGAGGAAATACAGTAACGGACCCGGAATTACAGTAATGGAAAACAGCAGTATACACCAACAACATAGAGATTATGGATGTTGATGAAATAAAAAAATATACTTTTTGTATTTAGTTTGTTTTTGTTGTTGTTGTTGCGCCTCTATTGACATTAATATATATGATGACGCTGGTGTACAGCAATGGAACACCAATATGCAGAAAAGTATATACTATTCTGTGGTAGCAAATAAAAACGACGCATAGCCGTAAAGTCATGGAACTTAATATATTTTATACTTATTAATTTATGTCTGTCTCATCCAAGCCCCAAGGTATGCTCTCTCTCTCTATCTCGCTCTCTCTCTCTCTCTCTCTCTCTCTCTCTCTCTCTCTCTCTCTCTCTCTCTCTCTCTCTCTCTCTCTCATGCACAAGCCTATGTTTACCTTCAGTATGATTAATCTGAGACGGGTGTAAATATGAAGATTTTCATATTACAGGGGATTTACAGAATCATCCTTCTTTATATGCTGGGATTTGTTCTTAATCTTACGAGTGTTTCTCACGTAGGCATACGGAATATATAACACTTTACAATTTATGCACGCATGACAAGACTACCACTAATAATTTTGTTAGATAATTTTTCAACCGGGATAGAATCAAAGAAGAAAATGTATTCAAGAAAATCATTGACTGAAATTCAGCTCATAAATATGCATTAGACGGTTATGTAATTTTTCAACCGAGATAGAATCAAAGAAGGAATTGCCTTAAGAGAATCATTGACTGTGAAATTGAACTCATATATATGCATTAGACGGTTATTAAATACATTCAATTTTAATAGCTTTTACAATCTGAAATATTTTTCATCTCAGGGCCAGATGGTATACGCGAAGATGACTCGCTCAAGCTATCTACCGAATCTAATTTTGGCCGTCTCAGTGATAGTTTTTTTAAAACTTCAATTCATTGACAATTCACTGATTTCAGGTCGAACAAGCAATCGAGATTTTGTGTGTAATTCATATTGTATCGATTTTCCTCAAAATAAGTCAGATCTAATCATTGAAAATTCATAGCGAAATGTAGATCCGTTAACAAGGTATAGTCAAACCTGTCTGCAAAGACTACTCTGAGGACAATCTGGAAGTGGTCTTCATATACATGACTTGATTTATATATAAATGGGACCTATGGACTTTACCCTTATACACAGATGGTCCTTATATAATGTTTACTATAAAGATTCTCTGTTTTATTTAATTATTTTGTTGATATTACTTCTTATATAAATTATTGTATCATGAAAAGCTAAATGTTGCATTCTTTCCAATGAATAGCATGCTAGACTATGCTCAGATTCAGTTTTGAATAAGACCTTTATTTCGGTGCAGCTAGTAATTGCATATTTTGATCAAAACTTGATATTGCATGGAAAAAGGTAAAATTTGAATAAAAGCTATGTAGCGAATGTTAAAATGAACTCTAGCTATTATATTTACATAAACAGACACTATTACATAACTTAGCCGAACAGGGTCGTCACATTAAACGCCATACTTGGTAAACATTTGTCTTCTCAAGTTGCACCAGGCCCACGCAATATTAAAATATGAAGTTATGATGTCCAGAAATGTAACTTCACGCTTATTTTTAAAAGGTATTTGATGCCAAAAAAATAGTACATATCTTCGAGGTTCTGATTTTGTATACATTATTGTAATTTCTGGGCAAGCATTAGGGAAAGAAAATGCTTGGTTTAGAATTTAAGTTCCCTTTGCACATTAACCTAAGAGTTAAAAGTTGAAAACCAGAAATCATGATATGTTTTCAATGCGTCTTAAAGGATATATCTCAATAGCACTGATTTTTCACCCTCTCTACGCAATTGTATAAAATATAGCTTGCTGACCTAACAGCATCCAAAGATCTTGAATGATATAAGTACCCATCGACGATGAGAGGTCATATCATGTGATTTGTTTACAGATCAACTTTGAGAGGTTGTATGCAGCAGCAGAGTATGTTGTTATTTTTCCTCCTAAAACTAGCGTACATCTGGCATCAACTTCCCACATCAGCGGTCGCGCGCTGCTGTCCGTCTCCCGCCTCTAACGTCACAGACGCTCGGTTTTCGAAGATTTACGGAAAGTATGCATACGAAGCGGGCACGCTTATTTTGACCTATTTTATAGTGTTACGGAATTATGTATCATCTTTTAAATTATAATATAGTTTTCATTTGGGTTTATAACCATTGTATTATAATTCCTTAATTCAGCAGCCTACGCTATTAAAGTACATGAACGTCAACATGTTTACATGAGTCATGTTAATTCCAGGGAAAATCAATAATTATGTCGGTCAGCTTAACCCACAATGGTGAATCACGTGGTAGCGCGTGCAGATTTTATAACTTGAATTCTATGTCAACATCTTGTTGATTTGAAATAAGGTATTGTAATTGTAGTGCAAAGGCACTTTTAGCAGTATATGCGCGACATAGTTTTTGATTAGTTAAAGAAGTTTGTTGACAAAAAATTGCTAGCAATCGCAGTACGGGTTTTAAATTATCTTTTACGCCGTAAGAGAGTATATAATGAAAATATAACCACTGAATGGGCATTCTTTTGCAGTCCATCAGAATCTTAAGGTTATTGAAGAAGATTATTATTGTTTGTGAAAATCAGCTGGTGGAAATTATATTATATACATAGTACATTTTGGATTTAAATACTATTTTTCAAGGAACTTAACAATATTCTACATTCACAGGAGGTTACCTGGGATTATTAACATTTGGATTTAAAACTGTGTTTCTTGTGGCATATAAGCACATTAGTGATTTCATTCGGATAACCTTTGGACACTTCCAGATTATAAAAATTCAATAGGACACTTAGGATTATATAGGAATTTCTAAACTGTAAGTTATTAATTCTTTCACTTCGTTTGTTTGAAATATTTTATATTTTAGGAAATTAGATTTATATTTTAGAAATTGTTAAGGCTTGTTTGAGTCGTTCTTTCTTCTGTTACTATTTCTAACCCCTAGAAGTAACAATAGAAAACGACTGCATGCTTCTCGATCGGACTTTTGCAAAGTTAAACATGCGTTAGGACATTTTAAATACTATAGTAAATAGGAAAAGCTTAAACCTTGGAAGAAACCCTTTAATAGATTCAATATACATAACAAAAGCGATCCCAAAAAGTTTTAAATTTCAGAATAGAAGGTCTGCAAAATATGGTTGATTGCATAGTTTTTCATATAATGCAACAGCTTGAAGAAGCCACCAAGTATTATTTTGATAAACAACAAAAGCAGATATAACTCATTTAATAAAGGTATTACATTTTTTTACACTGATGACCGTAGCATTTGATTTGATTTGAGATTTAAATATTATATAAGATTGCAGGATAGCGATCTTAAATTAGCTAACGCTTAACAAGGTATTCAGTTTGAAATCAACAGAAAATAAAATGTAGATGCTTACAAAATATATATATGTTAATTTATGTTTAGTTATTTTGTTTTAGAATCTTCTTCCTGTGAACATTCAAAACAATCTACTAAAATCAATTATGTTTTGGGCATCAATAAATGTATTTGAAAGAATTTTAACACATGTTAATTTGTGGAGCGACTAACTGTGTCAAGTCTATGCTTGCAATAAATCTGAGAGAAACTAAATACAAAGACTTTTCCATAACATAAGTATTATCTGTCCAACGTTTCATTTCAACAAGGCTTACAATGTAAAGTGGTTATTCAAAGATGAAAAGCTGTTAGTGATAGATCCTGACAATAAATTTGATAAGTGGTTAGGGTTTTTGGTTGATGTGTACGAAGGTACAAATACCTTGTTTATGATTGATAACTGGCAATCTTGCCGATGCAGAAAAGAAAGCAACTAATCTAACAAAAGAAGCTTTTAGTGGTAGATATTCTGAAATATCTGTATGGGTGATCGTGCAAACGTAAACATTTATAATCAAAGCTTTCAGAGACTAAAGACGTTTTTTGTTGCCTTTTACCGCAACTACAAAAATGTTCCGCAAACTATATAAGAGAAGAAAATAAACACCCTTTTAATGCGACTTGAATACCTTTTCGATTATGTCGTATACATGCGTGCATAGAAAGATTACGAGATACTGACGTGCCGTAAGGTAATACATTTATTTTGTCAAGCAAAAAGAGCTTATCGTCAATGATGTGACAGTCACAGTAATGTATTTTTTTTTTTTGTCAACAAAAAGCCCTTGTTATCATATATAAACAATTCTACATTTTCATTTTTATATTTTTCAGGCTCATCTTTTCACACTGTATCTTCAATTTCCATTGATGTATTGCATCATGTTTTCCTAATGTCAATATATCGTTGTGTTTCTTTTTCTTCAGGATATTCTGGCCTTTTTATCAAACTTAGTTTCGTTCACTGCTAAATGAAAATCACCCCATAGCCGTAAAGTGGCGTGTTTTACTGCGCGGTGTTCAGGTTTCATTCATTAAATGAACGACATGTAAAAGGAAATGTTGAAGTAATTTTTTGTTTCAATTGTATTATTGCTATGACATAACATAATGATTAATATGCCTCCTTTTAAGTACATAATAAAAAGGTTATTGACTGAGTATTTAAAAAAAATTGAGCCCTCGTTCATGTAGCGTAGAATGCCCTCGCAAGCTTGGGCATGCTGCGCCACATTACCTCGGGCCCAATATTTTTCAATACTCAGTAATAACCTATACGTATTGTTCCTTGAGCTAAATTTGTGTAATGTCATCCAGTCTATATAAATGCAGGCTTTCTTTAAAAAGTAAATAATATAATAAAGGTAAGATACAAGAGCCAATAATTTACGTTTGTGTTTTATTTATGAATCCGTGAAATGTCATTTCTTCACTGGGTTCAGTTGTGGAGGTTGAATTAGAGACCGAGCACGAGAAATATCCATCCATACTAAGTTCCTAAAAAATTTCATATTAAAAAAAATAAAAAAAATAAAAAATAGGACATAAAAAGTCATGAAATAGTACATCATTCTTCCTGGCAACGTGAAAAAGTCTTAAAAACATCTTGAAGGAAAATATATCGGCCATTATGTGAATTTTATAGCAATAAGCTTCAATGTGTGGTCGCTGTAACCCTATATTATAGTCTGTGATTGAACAATATATTCAAAATATTGACCCACTTAAAAAGTTGGGAATTTTAGTAAAACCAGTTTACATATGTGTTCCTAGCCTTTTACAGAAAAGGGGATCATGATTATGCTTTTAAATCTGTCCATGGACAATTATTTTCTTCTAATAAACGCTGCTTACTTAGATCGGATTTCCACCAAAGACGAGTTACATTCTATAGTTACATGACTTAGTTAGATCGGATTTCCACCAAAGACCTGTTACATTCTATAGTTACATGACTTACTTAGATCGGATTTCCATCAAAGACGCGTTACATCCTATAGTTACATGACATAAAATATTTCATTTCAAGACATCAGAAGACGGGTTACATTCTATCGTTACATGACATAAAATGTTTCATTTCAGGGCATCAGAAGACGGGTTACATTCTATAATTACATGACATTAAATGTTTAATTTCAGGGCGCTTTTGGTCGTCATATGACAAAGTTATAGGTCTAGCTGCATTTCACAAGATTTATTTAAAATTTCCGCACTTCACTCATTCTTATATCTCTTGATTGTAACCACATTCAGGGCATAGTTTATTTTTTTATTTTTTTATTTTTTTTCTTTTGTCGATCCTGAATAGCCGGATAAAAATAGCAATTCTTAATTGAAGAATTTTATTTTCTGCAAAATATTTTATTTCCGCTCACTGTCTCCATGTACAATCAATGGATTCCAGCACAAATGAGTAAAATGCCTGACAGTTTCTGGACCTGCGAGTTTCATTCAGATAATTTTGGATAGTTTGTGACAAATTTGAGACAATAAAATGTGAGACATATACGAAAATAAATACCGTTCTTAATTCAAATATAGACCGTTTGGCACAAAAATAGGCATTGTATTGAATGCTAAATCACACACACACACACATACATCAAAGTATAGTGTCCAGTCACTATTCTCTACATCCACCGCAAGTGGGTGTCCTAGTGCGGGGATGGTGGCTGGGAAACTATCACGTGAATCGATGGAGGCGTTGTTATTCCGTTTGCCGATGAGTCAATTTTCTGCAAAGAAAAATTTTTTTTATTGTACCTTTAATCATTTTCATAAAAAATAGATTAAACCTAGTACATCCATTTTGAATTTTCCAACAATGTTTTTTTTTTTTTTTTTTTTTTTTTTGTCATAATATTTAACTAACTATTTTTTCTTTATTTCTTTCTTTATTGCGGATAGACCGAGCTCTGTCCACTCAGACTTGCTGCTTTATTTTAATTAATGGTCGATTTTAACCGTTCCTTAGTGTCTTCTGATTACGGATGAACTAATGAATTAAACGATTTATTCTTTCTTTGAGTTATTTATTTAATTTAATTTTCTTTCTTTCTCCTTGTATTTATTTATTTATTTATCATCATATTTATCCATTATTGTCATTTACTGTAGCAATAATTTTCAATATCTGTTGTTTATTTTCCTGTAAACAGTTGAATTCATGACGTTTGTGTGTACGTGCGTGCGTGTGTGTTTGTGTAAATCTTCAAAATGAGCAAAATGTAAAAAAATCATACTTATTTCGCAAGTTATGCAGTTTGAAGTGTCGTCTCTTCCACAGTCATCATTTGCTGGTCCTCGTGCTCTATTGCATTCTTGCTAAGACTCAATTGGTTGATGTTGTAAATTTCACTTGGTTGCTTATGGAGTAATGGTTTGTTAGAGGCGGTGTCGAAGTCGACTTTTGCATCCACTTCCGGGAATGTCAACTGTCCATTTTGAGAGTGTTGTTTTAAATTTTTATTTTCTAGTGGCTCACGTGTTACCGTTGCACCGTCATGTACACTCTCATTATTTAGCGGGTTACACTTAAATCCTGAAGGAATACATCATTTGCGATAAACGTCAATTCATGATACTTGTATACTGGAGGTATGCCATGAAGAAGGAGTATTGGAGACAAACAGAAATATATCATGACAAATAGACAAAAATAAGTTTCATGTTCAGGGAATGGTATATCGGGGGTGGGGGTGGAGAGTGGAGTGGCACATGGGGTGGTCGAAGGGGGGTGATAATTTGAAGGTTGGATATGATTTTTTAAATTAAAAAAGATGTCGGGTACAGTTTTTTTTGTCGAAAGCAGAACGTATGCTACAATTAAACGTCTCACGATGGAACATAATAGTCTGTGTTATAGTGTTTAGGGAGGGGTTGAATTACTATGCAATATGATTTACAATAACACCTCCTGTGTAATAGTTTTTTGGGAGGAGTTAAATTACTATGCAATACGATTATAACAACACCTCCTGTGTAATGGTTCTTGGGGATGGGTTGAATTACTGCGCAATATGATTTAACATTGTTCTAAAAGCAGCAGAAACTTTCAAACCACCACAAAATATTAACTAAAGCAATTAGCGAAAAACACCAAAAAAGGATCTTACGGTACACCAAAACATACGTACAAGAAGACAAATCATTATTATCAAAGAAAATAATTGACATCTGAAATTATTCTGTTTTACCCAAGGCAAATCAACCATAAGAGGTGAGGTGAAGAGTTTCATACTGTTCGGTTATCATCTAAATGGAATTATTTTTCACATCACGCAGCAACGGGTTAAGCAGGGATTTTTGTTCAATTTAACATTGCATTGATATTCTGATATCTTTCCATTGCAAGCTAGACTCATAAAGTTTAGGGAGGTTACTTTTGTACCTTAATTTTTGGCTTCTGTCATACAGTGTGTTACAATGCAAAATTCTAGAAGTCAAAATTAGACAACCATACAAACTATCTTCTAAAGAGATGATCAAACTAATTGGCAGAGTTGACTAAGGACTATCTAATTATTAGTAGTTTCCTGTCTGATTAGATTATGCCATAGTAAGTGCCTCGTTTAAAAATTTAAATTGAAAATCGGTAAATATAACAATAGGCAAAGTAAAATAGTCCTTCACATTAACAATATGCTCATTTATCTTTCTTATATAATATAGTAGTATGGAGATGGTGGGTTTTAGAGAGGTCGCTATTATTTTTTTCAGTTTTATTTATGTTTAAGTTAGAGTAGTAACTGAGTCATTTGAATTTTATTTTTAAATTTTGTGTACAGCGGAGTGAAAATAAACTTCTCTAACATCTTTCAAATTTTTTTATTTAGTTGGTTTTTTAAAGGAAATTTGAAAATCGAAAAATTAGTCAAAAAACAGAAAAAAAAAAAAAAAAATTTTTTTCATGCAGTGGTTTAGACCTCTCCATCTCTCCACTACTCATAACTTTAAGACATTGACTGAGTTCTTCTTTAAGGTGGGTGAAATCATTCGGGCGACTCAGACCTTATCCCAATCCTGTGTTAAATTCTCATCCTCGGTGATTTCAGAATCAATTGAATTAAAGCTCTGAAAACTGGGAAAGACTGCTCTTCTTAACTCAAATTTCTCTCTTTTTTATACCAAAGCGCTACACCAGATTTTGTTTATAATTAAAGTTGAAGAAACAATATGACTAAATATCAGGTAATCACCTCTAGTACTATACAAATATCGACTTCTGATTGGTCAATACAATGGACGACTTCAGTGATAAAATTATATTTATTATAATTTACAAATTGGTCGGCAACATTTCCAAGTCTTACAAACCTGATTCTTTTCTTGAAAGGGTATTATCGCATTGCTGACGATATTTCCTCCGACAGCAAATAATTGACACTACAACGCAGATCAGGATACCAACTGTACTGGAAACTGAAACTGAAACGAGGAAATCTTAAAATACTGCCAATACAAATACTTGTTGAACAGGAAGAAGAAAGAGGAGAAGAAGACGAGGATAAATCTGCTGTATTTCTCTGATTCTTAGATCGGTTGAAATATTTTTATAATTTTCATCAACCATCAACAGACAGAATGACCTAGTAGTGTCCTTCAACCAATCACCCTCATTTGACGGAGACCTCACAGATCCACGCAAGTCTGATTGAATGAAACTACATGCCTAGTGGTTGGTACTTTAGACTTCCAATCAGAGGGTCGCAAGTTCGTAATAACTTTGTTCATATAAACTGTGCCAATGCGCAAGGCACTTAGCTCGAAATCTCAAATCGACCCAGTCTTAACTGACGAATCACGAGACCCGAAACCAACACGCCAAATTATTAGCATAGAATTTCTGTACAACCGAAGCTCTTGTATTGAAAAATGTACTTCTGTATATTAGAAATATTGTCGATTAATACTGAAACTTTAATGCAATTTCATTCATTTTACACAGGGACAATATTTTTAATTAGGAGCATACTAAAGTTGAGAATGTTTTATGCATCTTGAGCCAGGGCGCACGTATCCTTTTTGTCAAGCAAGCTTATCAGAACATGTGTCATTACGTAATGGTTCACATTTTGCCCGAGATAAGATTGGCTGGTTTAAATTTCAAATAAACAATAATCGACTGACAGTTGGTTGTAGATAGATACATTTTGGGAATTTATTAGTCGACTATTGGCTTTGGCGGGAAGGGTGATTAAGGCTAACAAGCAAAAGACTGGTCCCATCTGTATGATTGTTTGGTTTTTGTTGCTTCTACACGCAGAAACTGGAAAAAAGATCCGCCTATTTGGGGTGATAAAAGACTTTAACCTTTAAGTAAAAACTATCCTCAGCAACACAAACTTGAAAATACAATTACCTTGCGACTTGACTTTGGTTGATAAATTTGTAACGTTTAATAATGAATTATAGTATGTTACAGACAATATTTAATTATATTTATGAATCCAGAAATAAATGGCATAGACACCGATTTTTTTTTTCGATAGGGAAAAATGAGAAGTGGTTATATCAAATTGGAATTGATACACCAATATTTTTGTTGTTGTCGTTGTTGCTGCTGTTGTTGTATTTAATGTTTCCTCATAAGTACATAAGAACATTCAAAATCAAAATTGAAAAATTAATCCACCACTCACATTTTAGTGTATTACCTAAAAATAATAAAAATTTAAAATTACTGGTACAGCATACAGTGTCGTCGCTACAAGTTTTGTAGGTAAATAAATGTTATATATTCTCTTTAGTTTTCGCACCTCGACAGACTACTCATCATGAGCTTAGCGAGATACGAGTAAAACATTTATTCCTTCGGATTGCAGCAAAATTCATTATTTGCTTTTGAGTTTGAAGCATTTAGCAATATATTATTCACTACAAGATTATAATGTAGCATCCTTGGTAGTTTGCAGACACAAATACACTGCATTACGTGTTAATCTTCCTCTCTAATAATTCATAATATGCTGCTTATAGCCGAGAATAAGAAATAATCCTCCGGCAACTGGTTTTGTGCGACAACTAAGTTGAAATCTAAATAAAATAAATGTTACAATTTTTACTTTGAAAATCAGCAAACCTGATTGATTTAAGAGAATTTGTACAGGAACCCTTATTTTGTGATATTTAAATATCGTTGTCCCTTCGGGACACGAATTGTCGTCTACTGGTAAACGGGTAATTTTATAATGTTAGTAATTTAGCCCGTTGGTCTTGATGTATAGCGTTGGATGTGAAGGCGGATTTTCCGTGGATCGGTTGCTGTCAGAGGTGAATTTTGTTTCTATATAATTGAGAAGGTCACTACATAATAAAAGCACATAAATGCACTTAGCGATGAAAAATAGATATAAAAAGTACAGGCCCCACGATTAGACGGGTTTTAAAATTGGAGTATAATATACAAAATCAAAGTTTGTATGCGTTCACATGGGGTAACCTTGGATGTCAAAAAAACTCTTGGGAAGAGTTGATCTAGTGTGGGGTTCATACATGACAGCCGCGTGACACATTGGTAGAATAAATAAATAAAAAATAGACTGATACAACTTAGCCAAAATTACCATGGGAACGCGTACAGCAACCGAAGAAGTCAGAGTAATCCAGAGAGGAGCTAGTCTGATGTGGAACTTAAGCATAAAAAGCAGCGTGACATGATAGCAAAATAAAAGAAATATAGCAAGGACACATTCATAATTCACGGAGCACAAAGTCCATTGATCTGATTTCACTAAGCTGCGACTTTCTATAGACAGTGAGATGACATTTTTATGTTTCCACTTTAAAAAAGTACAAAAGAACTACATAGATATATTGAACATTTCTATTTAAATGATCTAAATGAACACGGCTATACCCTAATAATCAAATGCCAAAAGAAGTCAGAAAAATTACAACCCCTTTAAAACGTTTCAAAATTAATAAAGAATTAAGACGTACGTATAAGCAACGGTTAAGCAGAGTAATTGCTAAAAGGCTAAGAGATTCAATTAAACGAATTTTATTGCGGCAACAATCAAGATTTATATGATTGACATTGAACCATATGTGAAAAAGCTATTCATTGTAAAAATTCGGTAATTTTGATCTATCAAAGCTCAATTAGACTTAAGGATCAGACTTAAAAAACAACACATTCAAAAACGTGAACAAAATAAAAATATTTAACACAGAACAATTGTTATGAACACATTAAACAGAATTGAAATGGATAATGTTATTGCACGCTTATTTGACATCTTGCATATCAAACGTGGACAGAAAATAAAGCACAATAAAAATTGGATGTTTGATAGGATTGAATATTTAGCATGCACATAACAATATATCAGCCTCTTAGAGGAATCCCATACACATATATCCTTGAACGGGTTCAGAACAAAAAGACCTTGTTTAAACGTAAAATATAATGACAGTAGGTATTTCTTTTATGCTACAGAATTTGAATAAATGTTGCATCTGTGAAAACAAATTAAGAATAAAGTTCACGATGATGATCACTTACCAGGCAGAATAGAGGTCCAGCACATGACGAATGAAATTTGAATTTTAAACATCCAAAATGCATAACATTATTCATTCATAACTTGCCTGTTTATGACAATCATCTGTTCATCAACATATACGTTAAAATGATACAGATGAAGAGGAAAAAATCATACTGAACAACGATGATAAATATATTTCATTCAGCAAGACTTTCATAGTTCATAGGTTCATGAAAGAAGGTAAAGAATAAACATCTAAAAAGGACAGCCAGGTTTGTAAAGAGGTTTTGATTCATGAGAAAGTCAAGAGAACAAATAGCTAAAAATTTAAGTGACAAAAAATTTACAGAAAATTGAAACAGTTTACAAATATGCAGTCGAAACGCTTGAGGAAAGACATTTACCTGCATTAAACATGAATAGTTTTAAAAGATTTAATGAAACAGCTATGCCACCAATATACAAGTTTTACTCATCACTTAACGATTCAAAAGTATCAAATGACGATTGTAAGTAGTATGCTCAGGATGTCATTGAACATCTTCACATACAAACACTTCGAGACCTACATGACTATTAGGTAAAAAAGATACTCTGATGTTATGTTAAATTTTCGAGGAATTTAGGAATGTCTGTGTAAAAAAAACTACAAACTAGGTCATATTCATTATTACAGTTATCATGGATAAACATATGTTGCCTCTGTAGCATATTGGGTGCAGAACTTCAACTTTTATCAGACTATGACATATTCATGATGATTGAGAGTGGAATAAGCGGGGAAATTAGATATCACATAGATGCCCTAATGCAAATCACAAATCCTACACGGACTAAGATGATAAAATAAAAATTATAGTGAGTACGAAAGGTCAAGATCAAGGTCATGAAAATGATTTATATCTCCCTTGCAAAAGAAGTCGCTTGATGATTTCAATGGTGCAAAGTCACAGTACCAACATTGTTATATATGGTACAAAGTCACAGTACCAACATTGTTATACAATCTTTCAAAGTCACAGTACCAACATTGTTATATACATCGCAAAAATATAGAAATATGTTAAACACTACAGAAACCTTTACATACAGACAGGTTGAAAACTGAAAAAAAGATACATATATAATGGTCGTGTTTGATCAGAAACCTTGGCTGAAATCCTAAATAGATCTTAATGAAAATCTGAGACAAAAAGCAGCAGGTAATTTCGGAAAGGATTTCTTCAAACTAATGAATATCAGTGTGTTTTGTAAACAGATGGAAATCCCAGGACAAAGGCAACAGCAAAATATAAAAAGTTGATTTTTTTCTTCAAATGACAGAAAGATATATACTTTGCCAGGAGAACACTTATCGATGATAACTTGGTGTTAATCATTCTGAAAAACACAAATCAAATTAACCAAACCAATTTACGGTGGATTTACAGTGTTAGAGTTATCAATATACGAATTTTACTGCGGTGATATGATGAGACTACTTATGATTCATATATATCTATTGTTTTTGTATGCTAAGACAACAAAATTTACAGTGACATAAAGGATAAGATAAAGTTCTAACACTATTGAAGGATAACATAAAGTTCTAACACACTAGTAAAAGGATAACATAAAGTTCTAACACACTAGTAAAGGATAACAAAAAGTTATAACACATTAGTGAAGGATAACTTAAAGTTCTAACACACTAGTGATGATCTGTAAGATGACATATTTGGTATCGTACAAATGAATAAGAAAGTACGTGGACCAAACGTTAGAGAGTGCTTGGACTACCAGTTAGAGAGATTCGAAAACACGTTGGCCAAAACTACTGTTTTAAAACACTTTCAGATTAAATTTTACTATTTACATTCCATGCCTAACTTTTTTGAAACATTTTTGCTTTGTTTTAGATTTGAAAAGTTTGGCTAAAAACACAATGGTAGTCTTCAAATATTTAATTTGAAAAAAATCACTAGTTCATATACAGTAACTCATTCCGTCTCTCCACATGTACCACCTTGAATTATTAAATCATAACAGAAAGACGAAACTTACTATTATATCTATCATTTTGTTAGTCAGAAAATATATCATAGACTCTTTATGACTATTTTTTTTCTTCATTATTACTATTTTAATAGAGAATAATGACCATAAGGCACAATATTTACGTTATCCACTAAATAACGTTTTATCATCATATGGTGAAAGATCAATCTTATTTATCCTGATATTACATATCTCGTAATTGTAGGATCTAATTAAATTAATTTCTTGATGACTTATAGTTTGATGAAATAAATTATCTTTATACTGTACATCTCTAAGATTAGATTATTTTTCACAACAGATTTCTTAATACCCTAGCACAGTTTTATTGACATATGTTAGTCATATTATTATCATTATAGTTTACTCCTAAGGCTACACAATTCTTGTATTGTATTACCATTTAATTTTAATCTTTAAAAGTCCTGGTATCTTTTTATTCATATGATGAATACCAAAAATTTATTAACTTTTTTGTAGTCACTTGTGTCATAAAACTGAATATTCTGTTTCATGTCATTGAAACATTATATGTTTCAACATTAATGCACAGAGAATCTGTATCAGTCATTATTAGTTTTATTTTATCAACATATTAATTCTTTAGTTTGCTGCAACTGAAGTCTTACATAAGTAACTTACTTACTTGTAGCACATCAAAACTCTATAAATTGCTTGTTTAAGTATATTGTCTTGTTCTTTAAGCTAATTAATACCCTATATTCATTTAGTACTGTTTTCCTTCCAAAGAAAATATCCTTTAAAATTTAAAATATTTCGTAATATACGTATATCTAATATTTATGTTGATACAAGTAATGGTCGTTATATTTTTTTATAAACTAGATCCTAAAGGCACTCAGATTGTTACGATTTTTTCATATTATTTGTTTCTCTTACGAAAATCAAAAAGTAATATAATTCCAGGTAGTTCATCATAAAATGTATCCAACCTGTTATTGTGTACATTTAGTCTTTTAATTATCTCACCAATTGGAGTAATTATTGCAATATTCTTTATTCCTATTTCTGTGGTTAATTCAGTTTTGGATTTCTTTATGTCTTCTTCTAAATCTGTGTACTAATTGTGTCACTCAATGCTAAATTACGCTTATGTACTTGACTCTTAAGTTCTTCTTTAATTTTATCTGCTTTTGGTGTTATCAATTGTTAGTAATCTCTTCTTTAGTTTTACCAATGTTTCCTACTATTTCTGACTGAACTATATAAATTCTTTCTCTTACCTACTTCTGTTGTCAAAATTTGTTCTATATTATTTAAATCCTTTTTAGTCGTTTTACCCGTTTATCCAGCTCATCTATACTATCTTTTACAACACTGATATTATTAGTTGGTTCTTGATTTGTGTATGCTTTATCATCTTTTAAAATATGCTCGACTTTTTTAATTCCAGCAGAAAGTTAATTTTTGAAAGTTACTAATCCTGTTCTTTTAAAAGTTTTATTTTCTCATTTAAATCAGAGACTGAAAAATCATAGGTCATTTTCATAGTTCTGATCGTACTTTCACTCGCATTAAGCACATTCTGTAAGTCAACTATCTTTCTACTGATTTCTTAAAAGTCATTTTCCTCCGTAACTGCAAAAGACAATTAGAGACAGCTGATAGCCTATCTTCCAAAGTTTGCACACCAGCTTTACAGTCATCAACTAACTTTTTATATCTTCAACAGTTATCTTTTGTTCAATTTGTTCTAATAATTCCTGTATCTAATTGGTTCTAATAATTCCTGTA
The DNA here is from genome assembly GCA_029931535.1 of Margaritifera margaritifera. Classification (NCBI taxonomy): domain Eukaryota; kingdom Metazoa; phylum Mollusca; class Bivalvia; order Unionida; family Margaritiferidae; genus Margaritifera; species Margaritifera margaritifera. The sequence goes on along the minus strand of JAQPZY010001657.1, from coordinate 4,667,618 downwards.
TCTAATTTGTTCTAATAATTCCTGTATCTAATTTGTTCTAATAATTCCTGTATCTAATTGGTTCTAATAATTCCTGTATCTAATTGGTTCTAATAATTCCTGTATCTAATTGGTCATAATAATTCCTGGATCTAATTGGTTCTAATAATTCCTGTATCTAATTGGTCCTAATAATTCCTGTATCTAATTGGTTCTAATAATTCCTGTATCTAATTGGTTCTAATAATTCCTGGATCTAATTGGTTCTAATAATTCCTGGATCTAATTGGTTCTAATAATTCCTGCATCTAATTGGTTCTAATATTTCCTGGATCTAATTGGTTCTAATAATTCCTGTATCTAATTGGTCCTAATAATTCCTGTATCTAATTGGTTCTAATAATTCCTGTATCTAATTGGTCCTAATAATTCCTGGATCTAATTGGTTCTAATAATTCCTGTATCTAATTGGTCCTAATAATTCATGGATCTAATTGGTTCTAATAATTCCTGGATCTAATTGGTTCTAATAATTCCTGTATCTAATTGGTTCGAATAATTCCTGTATCTAATTGGTTCGAATATTTCCTGTATCTAATTGGTTCGAATAATTCCTGTATCTAATTGGTTCGAATAATTCCTGTAATGTTTTCTACGGACCCTATGTTTGATTTAGCTCTAACAGTTCGTAAAGCAAATAGAGCAATTGATATAATTCTTATTCTCTTGGTAAATAAATATTGAGCATCTGAAATCTCTTTTTTTCCATCTATTTACTTTCACAGTTCTGAGAGTTTAGTTGATTTTTCTGTGATACTTACATCTAAAGTTGTTAATTTGCTATTAACTTCTTTCTCTGCATGTTTTTATATCTTTCAAATTTTTAGCCTCCATAGTCTTACTTATTTCGGCGGCAACACTTTTTTACCAGCTGCCTAGTAGCCGCATCAGATTTTTCCATCGGATCTGCTAAATTATAATTACAATTGTTCAAATTTAAATCGTTGTTTTTAGATTCACCTGGTGCTTCATCCTTTTCGTTATCTTTCTCTGTGAATTTAAAACTAAAATCACTAGAACGTCTTAAAGATATCAACCCTGCGATTAATGATATTCTGTCATTTATTTATCGAAAACAAAATTATCTTGCTTGAGATATTATATATATATATATATATATATATATATATATATATATATATATATATATATATATATATATATATATATATATATATGAAAAATCACATGAGATGAAATCGTCGCGAAATACACTTTCAATAGTTAGGCAATTTCATTGAGTAGAGTAGGAATCGTTACGATAATGTTTTGCAGCGTTTAGTTCATCAATTAAAATAGAGAAGTTTTTAGACTTCAAAACCCATACACTGTATCTGATTCGGTAGATGTAGTTATAGAATTGTGACTATTAAATCCTAGTAATTTATAGTTGTAGCTGTTTATATACTGTGTAATTATTTCTCAGAGTTATTAAAACTTTATACTTGTGTTTCTGGCACAGGGTCCCCCATTCTGACATTAGGACTATCGTCATCATCATCCTTTTTCCTTTTTTCTACATAATTTGTACGCACTTTATCTTCCTTTTTGTCTTCTACAATTTCTTGTCGTACTGTCACATATTGTATATCGGTCTTGAGATTACCGTTATTTTCTAAATGGGTGTTTATGGTTGCGATTGACCCCAGTTTAAACGAGTCAGTGGATTTCTGTAAATAGTTGTTGTATCCGACGTTACTACCCATTTTCATGATCATATCATTTGGTAATAAGAAGATAACTGTCACCACCAACAGCATAGTCAAATTTCACTGTTGGATCTTTTTTGTATTGTTTCAATTTTACGATAATTGTTTCATTTCGGTCGTAACTCTGCTGTCCTAAAATGAATAGCTTCGTTTAACTTGCTAACAGTTTGAAACAGAATGTGTAATAGATGTTCTATTTTTGTACCTGTGCATCTAATATGAGGATTTCATAAGACCTTAACATAGAATTCAGTCTAGCAATTCCTTTATCTGTTAATATGCTGTTTTCTTGCATAAAGAGGTATGCCAAGCCAGTAGGTTCATCTTTCTCTGCCAAACAATTCATTTTATTAGCTGAAAATGGTTTCCAATATTTAACAGTATCTGTTACATAGATATATTTAACAGTATCTGTTACATAGATATATTTAACAGTATCTGTTACATAGATATATTTAACAGTATCTGTTACATAGATATATTTAACAGTATCTGTTACATAGATATATTTAACAGTACCTGTTACATAGATATATTTACCAGTATCTGTTACATAGATATATTTAACAGTATCTGTTACATAGATATATTTACGATTGAGAGAAGGTAACACAACAGCAGATGTATAATCCCGAAAACCTTGGTGTACAGTTTTATTTTTTTCTGACCCAGATGAAATTGTTTCATATCCATTTTATTTGTATTTCATTTGAATGTACCGTCACCATGTAAAGGTATTTTACATTCAGACAGCAGTTTTCGCATTTGGAAATACACATGAAATTTGTATACTAATTTGACTAAATCTGATACATTTTGCCTATTAAATGACAGAAAGAAATATCCCACAATCAGATGTTGCCATCCACATTACCCAGTTTATCTGATTATGCCAAATATCGTGTCACACTGTGATCTTTCTTATTCATTGAGTCATCATTGTCAAATTTTAAAGTGTAGTTACAAAAAAGTGTTGAATGGCTTGTATGTAAAACATTTAATTTCAGTATTATACAGTTTAACCTCGCTAAACGTATTTGTTGTGCTAACTTGGTTGAGGTGGAAGTTACCACTTTATGGCATTAAACTGAATCGCAGGACAAGATTAAGGTGTTACACAAGTTGTTGTTTGAATCTAAGTCCGTTATTTAAGTTTTTCAACAAAAACAAATGTGAAACTGACTTTTCTCGTACAAATACATTGAGACTCTGTTTACTGTTTGTTTACATTCACATGTATCTATTTCTTGATTTCTCTCTTCAATCTTTTTAGTTCCTTCGCTGTAATACAATTGTATTCCCGTTTATTCTAATCAATATTTACATCTCTGATATTTTGTATTTCGCTTTTCCATTTCCTCTATCAGTTTTTCTCTGTTGCATTTCTAACATTTTACAACTGATTGTATCTCAAAGACTGATCATACCATTTGTTTCTGTAATTTCAGTTCAATTACTGTTAGATGTCAAATAAACGTTCTGAGAACATCGCACTGAAGGAAGCATGCTTCATTGAAACAATTGAACCTTCAAAATCAGAGTATCTACTGTATGAAAGATGTAGTGGATTTTACTTCATCCATGTGGTGTCAAGTCTCTCCCCATATCAAAATAGTTTTGCTTACTTTGTAGTAATTCTTTGCAACAGAAGATTTGGTAAATATCTTACAATTGTACATGCAAAAATGCGTAGTTGATGATGACTGAATCACATTCAAGAATAATCTATATGTCGTCAACATTTATTGGATTTTAATTACCCTTAATTTGTGTTCAAAATCTCACAGCCTAGCTTATAGTCTTTTACGTGTATTTGATTTCAGCATTTTTTTCAGAAGCAGTTGGAATTAACTTCATACATTCAATGTTATCTCATTTCATTGCATACATAATGTCCTTTATTACCCGACAAGTACATTGTGTAGATTGTTGTCGCCTTGTAACGTTTTTTAAATGTACCATTTTGCTGCTTACTGGTGATGTTTAAGGATGTATTATCTTTTTCCCTCTTGTATTTCACATATAATGCATGTTTAAATTTACTCCCTTTTCTATTGCAGCTTTTTCACCACATCTGTCGCATCACATAAACTAAATGTCTTTCAAAAATTCCGTTTTCATGCTTGTTGATACTGCTTGGTACGTATATGTTTTTCGGTAATCTCCGATGGGAGTGTAATTTATTTAATGGCACATAATTTTCAGCTGGTTCCAAACTGTTAAGCAAGTCATCATGGCCTTTCCATTTCACAAGAACACAATTTTTGCTTATCTTCCGTTTTGTTTTATAAGGTCTATTTAACTTTGTATACTTCATCTTGTTCGTCATTTAGATATAACTCTGTATTTCGAGTTTTTAATTCTTTCACCCATTTTAAATTTCGGGGTTCTAAATGTGTCAGTTGTTAAGTAATTAATAGATTGCTCCATTATTTTTATATATTTTCTTCCTTGCTTGCTTCAACTGGAGTAATATCTATTGAATTGTGATGAGCGTTACTGTATCCCTCAGTGAAATTTGGCATCTAGTCTTCAAGGTTTTGTTCAACATTTCTACTCCAGATTTTTCTTTTGATGAGCACAGTATTCAATGTTTTTCTTTTCCAACTGATTCATTGCTTCCCTCATCAAATTGTATCTTTCCAGGATTTTAATCTCTAAAGATTTCTCTGAAAGCATCCTTCATATCATCTACTATTCTCGTTTTCATTTTCTCAGCTCATACGTTTTTTGAGAAGACATCTATCATTGTTAAAATGCATTTGTATTCATGGTTGCCTTTTTCGTATATTTGCATGTCAACAATATTTGCCTGCCACTAGTCATCCACGAGACTAACATAGTCCCTTTTGAAGGGAAATCTTCTGGCTTTATTGTGTAATGCGTAAGTAGATTGTTCAATTAATCATTTCTTCAGTTGCCCAGAAAATACATTATGCTTGATGCATTGTCTTTAGCCAACAGCACATCCATCTACAAAGGGTACTTTTCTTTACTGCAATTTGAAACGTTTCTTTCAAGCCTTTCAAACGTGAGAATGATTTCAGATTGATGTTAAGTTTTGCCATTCCTATGGCTGAATCTAAAACTGTTATCACCCAGTTCTGACTGTTTTTGTTGACTTATTGTAGATTTTCCTTGTAAAATTTACCAGATCTTGAAATTGTACTGTACATTTAACTGAATATAAATTGGTGTATTTACTCACATCAAATATTCCTTCCTCATACTTTGCTATTTTAACCATCCTGCTATCATGGGCGATACTGATGTGATGTTGATTATGTTATCGTCGTTAAATGTAATCTGTAAATCGGCGTTTTTTCTAATGCATTAAATGTAATCTGTAAATCGGCATTTTTTCTAATGCATTACTTGATTTATCAACTAATCAACATTTTATTATCTTGTATGCTATTTTGTATCATAACTAACCCTGACCACACTTTTATCCTATTCAAACTTGCAGACAAATACAGATTATCTCTTGATAAGGACTCTGTTGCTTTCATGTTAAATTTATGAAATATTTCAATCACCTCTTTGCAAACAGTTGATTTCATTTCAATATAGCTTTGTGCCATTATTTATCTTATGTAAAAACATTTCATGCTACTAATATCTAAGAATCTTCATAGTCTGACTGAATTTGATGATGTATACAAATATGAGTGGTCTAGTATGATTTAAATTTCATTTATAATCTTTCCCTACTAAATGAGAACATTAAATGGCCAAAAGAATGATTCGGTTTAGCAATCCCAATTTATTTAAAAAAAAATATAAATCCCTCTATTAAGCATACTAGAAAGGACTGAAGATCTGATAACCAATTTTTCAAGCTTTGATGGACACATGTACAACTTACCATAAACAACCAGAAAAGGGGATCCTTCCAATGCTGCAAAGTATATAATAATAATAATAATAATAATAATAATAATAATAATAATAATAATAATTCTTTAATAGCAAAACAATTATCTAATAAATTTTCAATCATGTCTATTATAATAATCGAATACAATTACAATAAAAATAAAGAACTTTCATCTTTGAATCAATATATATATATACACACACACGTCATGGTTTCATACAGTCTCATCCCCTCTGCTGTGATGTTGGTTGCATTCCCATAGGTTGTCCGTGTTCTGGATCATCAAGGGCAGGACACGTTCGTGGCGAAATTGAAAGATTTTTATATTTGCATAAAACATTTATTGACTAAATATTATGATTTTATGAGGTTTTACATTACCTTTCTGTCTCCAGTATGGGAATAGTCATGTTGATAGAACACACACACACACACACACACGCACGCACGCACACACACACAGTTTCTTAAGTTAGAATGAGGCTATAGACTCTCTCTTTTTGATTTCATAAAACTGGATCTATAATCGTTTGTAAATACTATAGACATATTCAATTTTCATTTAACCATTGCATGATCAAAACATAAGTCAAAATGGTGCGGAAAATAACTGCTGTACTCAAAGTATCTAGACGCTGGCTGGCAACAGGAGATTTGTTTGCATAGTGATTGTTTAGTATCGTCCGTTTCAAAGAATAAGCGTATGAATGAGCGGGGTCATTGACAAGACACAGTCTATCTCAAAGAGAAATCGTATGCATTAGCGGGGTCATGGACAAGACACAATCTATTTCAAAGAGTAAGAATATGAATGAGCGTGGTCATTGACAAGACACAATCTATTTCAAAGAATAAGCGAAAGCATTAGCGGAGTCATTGACAAGACACAATCTATTGACAAGACACAATCTATTTCAATGAGAAATCGTATGCATTAGCAGGGTCATGGACAAGACACAGTCTATATCAAAGAGTAAGCGTATGAATGAGCTGGGTCATTGACAAGACACAATCTATTTCAAAGAGTAATCGTATGAATGAGCGTGGTCATTGACAAGACACCATCTTTTTCAATAAGTAAGCGTATGAATGAGCGTAGTCATTGACAAGACACAATCTATTTCAAAGAATAAGCGAATGCATTAGCGGAGTCATTGACAATACACAATTTATTCTTCATGTTTATTAATACAATTGAGATGTGTCTTGCTATAGTTCTTAAGTCAATTTCCCTTTACTTACAACAATAAGAGTTAATCATTTCACTGTTATGGAGCTAATCGCGATAACAGTTTGATAAAGACCATACTGCTCGAAGACCTGGTGAATGAATCTCAATAGTATGTCTGCGCTTCGATATTATGACTGCGTCAGGTATAGTTCACATCAGTTTGACCTTGACTTTCATATCGAGCTATTCATAGAGCAATTTTCCAAGTAAGAAAAAAGATGAGCAAATGAGAGCGTGGCGGCATATTTAAGCTTATGCACTGTTAAGGGTAGTGACGAGGTTAAATATAGTACATGTACCACATGGAGATATATGAAATATAAAGAAAACGTTCATGCACACTACTGACTGTACTTTTAGCAATAGCGTAGAACACGTAGATGGGAAACATAATGGCTCTTTTTCTAATGTCACTGTGAACTTGTAGGTTTACTGAGAGAGAGAGAGAGAGAGAGAGAGAGAGAGAGAGAGAGAGAGAGAGAGAGGGAGGGAGGGAGAGAGAGAGAGAGAGAGAGAGAGAGAGAGAGAGAGAGAGAGAGAGAGAGAGAGAGAGAATATATACCAAGAGCATTTATACAGGTAGTTTCTGTCCATGACGGTTCAAACTTGCGACTTTCATTACAATAAATGCTTTCCTCTCCTACCGCTTTATATCCAGGATCGCACTCTAGTTGGCAGGCCGTATACACAGGAACCTTCTCTGGGTTGTCGGATATTTTACATTTCCAAAAACCGCTCTCCGGGTTTAGGGGCCGAGCACACGCTGAAGAAAAAAAAAAAGAAAATGTTAATAGTTTCTAAAAACCTATCTCTTATACCAAACTCGCGGTCTCATTATTCAGCAATAACAGTAATTTTTCAGCTATGGAAAGGCAGAGATATCTTACAACAAACCAATTAACGAAAATAAATGGTACAGTATCAAAACTGTAAACCTGATATAGGGTAAGTAAGAAAGTAAGTACGCCAATCAATCAATCAATCAGACAAAAAAAATGAATAAATGAACTGAAACCTATTCATAAACATTGTACAAGATACAGGACAATTTGACCATTGTGTGCATGTATCCGGATATAAACTTTTCTTTCCCGGGGAGTTGTATGTATTTGTGCAGGTGTTGTTACATATAAGTTCCTTTCCCCAACAGCATTTAATGTCAACAGATCATGATTTGATGATATTAGGATGCATACCGTCTGTACTCGTTTATAAGTGAAGTCTTACTGCAAACAACATAGACCTTGATCTGCCGTCGCATTATGCGCCGGCAGATCAGGGTCTATGTTGTTTGTTCTATTTATTACTCCTAACAAACTGCATAGACCCAGATCTGCAGGCGTATTATGCAGATCTGGGTCTATGCTGTTTGGATTTGGATCCGACTTATAAGCGAGTATAGACGGTAATGAACGATACATAGTTCAAAGTAAATGAGGAAAAAGATGCAAAAACGAAAAATTTCACATAAGAAAGCGTGATGGTTGTAATTTTGTTAAAAAAATGTTCTGTTCATTTTTGCGCATTGATAATGGACATTGACGAAAAAAATGAGTATCGTATGCCCACATAAACAGGTAACTTTTGTATAATGGACACCTATTCAGTGCGGGTACCTTGTAATTCATAAGTGTTCTCTGTGCAGGTGTGTGCTTTGTAAAATTGTGTGAGTTTATAAGTGGTTTTACTGTTTAAAGCAAAAGTCTTCAAATGTGTTTTTTTTTCTTCTTCTTACAGTTACTCCAATTTGTGCTCCGTATCACAGACTATCTTACGAATATACCAAACATTTTCAGAGTGATTTACTCAAACCTGTTCACAGTGAGAATAGAATCTGTTCATGATTAGTTCAATGATGGAATTTTAACATCTGTACCTTTCATCTACGTATGTGTGAGTTATAGACTAAAACCTGTTCACGGTTAAAATAAAAAGAGATAAATACAACAAAACTTCGAAAACTTGAATCTCCTGGGGTTTTGGGTAGTTTCGACGAGTCTTCCGGGGCGCAGACAAGATAATATTTTACGCTGGGACTGAACAAGTCACTCGAGCTATGCTGTGTATTCGAGTTATTAATGTTGGAGTTATAAAAGTTTTACTGTATTTCATTCACAGTCTTTGTCAATACTTACATGGTATTTCTCCCGTGTTGCACACAGGATACAGCTGGTTTTGTATTTCTTCCTGATCGAGCTTGTCCAAAATAGGGACATTCTTGTCCACACAACTCCTCACTTGGTATTTTTTGTTAACGTCTTCGCTTTCAAAAAGCCCATCCAAATCTTTGGGGCAGTATCGGCAGTACATCTTATCTTCTTGACTATCTGTGTAATAAATACTGCAAGGAAAAGGGACATATTAGAGAATTATATTTCGGAGAGACAGAGAGAGAGAGAGACAGAGAAGGACAGCGACAGAGAGACAGAGAGAGAGAGACAGAGAGAGAGGGAGAGGGAGGGAGGGAGAGAGAGACAAAGAGAGAGGGAGAGGGAGGGAGGGAGAGAGAGACAGAGAGAGAGGGAGAGGGAGGGAGGGAGAGAGAGAGAGACTCACTATCTGCCCGTCTCCCCATTTCTTAGTCTGAGTTTGTCGGTAGCAGTTAGGAATGGAACCTTCAAAGTCAGGAGAGACCACTGCAGAAATAGATGAGTAAGTAAATAAATGAATCAATAAATAAACATTCATTTGAACATACGTACATCCATACATATACACAAACACATAGCACGCACACACACACACAGTGAGTGTGTGTGTATTCGTGTATGTATATGTGTGTACAAAGATGTGTTGATATCTGCATATATGTATGTATGACGGAAGGTATTTGGATTTGTGAGTGGATTGGTGAGTGGAAGGGTAGGTAGGAAAACTCCATTATTGGTAAATGCAGTATGTAATTTCCTTAAAAAGGAACCTTGACATTTACTGCGGCTTGCGCTGCTATCTCCTTCTAATATTATTTGTATTATTTTGTTACCAATTGCTCTTAACAAACAAGAACATTTCCGCCTCTTCCATCCCTAATTAAGGTCACACTATTCAGTTTCGGATTTTTCACAAGGTTTTGATTTTTAAAGAAAAAGAGTTTACCATTTTTTTTCACTAGTACATAAAATTACTTTGCATATCCAAGGTGTTCTTAAAAGAATTTTTTAAGTTACTTTAATTTGGTATCTGATTGATGGGTATTATTTTGGATCAGAGAGTTTACAGCTTGGCCTTACTTCAGATGTTAATCTCTTAAAAGACTGCTGGCTCTGCTTGGTCATTTTCACTTCCTGGACTTCAATGGCATATTGGAAAAAGTTGGCCGATAACGTTTTTTGTATTTGTTAAAATATATTTTATATTTCATTTCTGGCACTTTAAGAAGCTAGTGTTGTCTACTCTGGAACAATTAATTTTTCCTATTTTAATGACTGGTAAAGTTAGTGTACGTTGAACTATTTCAAGTTCATTTCTCGAGCACACGGAAGCAGCAATTTCAATCAGTTATCTGTTTTAGACAGCATGTTGTTTCTCTAATTCCACATATAAAAACAATTTCAGTTACAGTACATGAGTACATGAAAATAACATAGAGGTATGCCAACATTCTTTTCACTGTGCTTGTTGCAAATGCACACAACTTCATTTTATACATATCCCTCTATCACAAGAACCTAATAACTGTAGAGCGGAACCTATAGGTCTATCTCCAAGTCTCTGTTTTCTCTATGTCATGTCTCTCTCTCTCTCTCTCTCTCTCTCTCTCTCTCTCTCTCTCTCTCTCTCTCTCTCTCTTAATCTATTAATTTCATATATTATCTCTTCTTCGCTTCTCTCGATGATTTTTTAAAGGGGGGATTGAGCTCTGGAAGTTGAGAGAGAGAGAGAGAGAGAGAGAGAGAGAGAGAGAGAGAGAGAGAGAGAGAGAGAGAGAGAGAGAGAGAGAGAGAAATACCACGAATAGATACAAACGCAGATCCAAAGATTTCGAGACCATTTTATGTGGCATCTGAAAATAAATCAGAATACATTTCAAAACTTTGACAAAATAGAGACATGCACTCAGAAATTTTTGTAATAGTAGTTTACTGGGAAAATCAGTGACGTAGAACCTGCACAAATTTACCATGAACCTCTTGCAACTTCATTTGGCTATTTCCATTTTGGCAAGTTTAGTTGAGATTTTAGCCAGCACTGAAAATACATAATACTAAATTAAACTTATTAAACCTGTCCGATTGTTATTCTGAAATACCGCGAGGACTTAATTCGGTGATCCAAATTTTGCCTATGCCCAATGCCCCGCCCTCGCCCCCCCCCCCCCCTTCGTTTAAAATAAATCCTAATGCAACTATATTTGGTAAAGTGTATGTATCTCAAACAAGTACAAGCTTTCCAAAAAAGGTTGTCTATCCAGCAGCACAGAACACTGGGTGCAATTTAGACATATACTATATTTTTTGGCTCGGTAGTATGTGAAAGGAAAATGGACTGCTTGTGACCAACCGGTATTATTAAATGTAAAATGTGTAAAACAAAAAATCGGTATGTACCGACCGTTGCTTTTCAGCACCGTTGAAAGGAATGATTTCTTGCTTTATTTTCGACAATCGACCAATGCACACGATGTCGTCATATCTCTTCACGTGTGAAAGTAGTAATAGTCTGTACTGATTGGGGAGCCGAGGTAACACAGTTAGTAGCGCGTCGGACTCGTAATCCTAGGATCGCCGGTTCGATACCCGACCAGGCCAGCCCGGGTTGGCTGAGTAACTTAGCTCCCATTTCCTCGGCATTGTATAGCCAATAATGTGTTAAAATGATGAAGGTGATGAGGTAAAAGTCATACATAAGCATTTCATAGTTAATAGTTCATGAAATAAGGAAAAGAAATAACAGTTGAAAGGACAAAATGTAGATAACTTGAGGTTCATGGGACATTCTAAAGGACAGTTGGCTAAAAATGTAAGTTAAAAAAGGTTCACACAAACACTGAATCAGTTTACAAATATAACATCTAAATATTTGAGGAAAGACATTTACCGTATGACCGTATGAATACATAGAGGATTTTCAGCATGTTAAGGATGTTTTGGAACATTTTAGCTTGAAAACACTTTAGATTGACGTGAAAATTAGGTAAAGAACATTTATGTTATGTGGTATTTTTGAGAAATTTAGGAGTGTCTGTGTGAAAATAAATAAACTAAACGTGGCACATTATTACAACTTTTCCGTATTAGCACATGATGGAAGTTTAAATATATCATGTGTTGAATATGAACTTTTGACAGACTGTGACATATTTTTGATGATTGAGATTGAACAAATATTGGAATTAACATGATACCGCATAAATATACTGGAGTAAATAACGATTTCTACTTGGACAAAGATGATAAGATAAAGATTATGATGAGTACTAAGGTCAAAGTCAAGGTCATTTATTACGTTTCTGGGGACTAAAAGCTTATATGCATCGGCAGTAATAAAATTGTTATGCACATTGAAAAATAAAGAGAAACATGTTATTCACTACATAAATCTGACGCTTTGCGTAAAGTTAGGTTTAAAAACTGAAAAAATACACATGGTAGTCTTGCTGGAACTGAATATAAATTTGAAACAAAATGCAACAAATTATTTCGAAAAAGACCTCTTCGCACAAATGAATAACAGTGTGTTTGGTATACAAATGGAATACCTCAGAAAAACAATAACAGTAAAATTATGTACCAATTTTTTTTTTTGTTGTTGTTTGTTTTTAAATGTCAGAAAGATCTATCATTTGCGCGAAAAAAAATTATTGACGATAACTTACTCTTTGTCAGTTTGAAAAACAAGAAAATTAAATTTACAAACGGTGGACTTACATTGTTACAGTTCATATGATATATGTCCTTTACTATAATAAGCTCAAAGATAAACACGGTGATAAAATTAGACTACTCAATACTGATTCAGATTCATTGTGTTTCCGTTTTAAGACAGACAACTTCTAAAATGATACAGTTTTATGATAGTAGTGACTATTCAACGGACAACATATTTGTGATCGCTTAAATGAATAAAAAGTTACCGGGCGTTTTTACCCGATAAAGCCATTACTATTCAAGAGTCTGTAGGAGTGAGATCTAAACTGTATTCATTTAAATGGACAAAAATAAAACGACAAGAATAAAAAATGAATACAAAATGTGTAAATAAAAAGAATTTAAAATTCGAAATGTACAAATGTTGTTCATTTTATCACAAGGAAAATTACCAGGAAATGAATTTACTCAGATTCTCCAACATCAGATCTACAGAATCATAATGAAGAAAATAGAATTTTCCTTAAATGGCGACAAACGTGGTTTGGTTGGCAACATAAATACATTACTTTTCGGGCGCTTAAGTACTCTATAGCTCAGGGGTTATTCAAGTCTTATAAAAAGTTTCTTTCTTTTGTTCTGTTCGAGAATATCTACATTTTATCCTTTCATTTCGTCTGGAAAAACATGTTGTTGTTTTTTCAAACATGTTCCATTGCTTTATTGTGCGTGCTATAAGCAAATACAAATACGTGTATTTTCTCTCAAAATTTTTATTACATGGTTGTACATTTGTACAATCACCAAAACTTATATTTCAAAATGCCTACCACTCAAAAATAGTGTGATTAGGTTACTTGCCTTCTTGTGTACATTCTCTATAGTTTCGACAGTCATCAATCATAAACAAAGTATTGGTCCCTTGCTAAACATGAACCAGTAACTCTAACCACTTATCAAGCTAATTTTAAGAATTTATCACAATCACCTTTTTATGTTTGAATATACACTTTTTATTATATGTCTTGCTGAGCAGAAAAGTTTGACAGATTATGACGATGTTGTGGAAAGAATTTCTGTAGTCATCTCTATCAGATGTAGTCGCTTTATATATTATTTATGTTATTGGGTTCTCGTAGACACATCTAACAATACCTAAATCATATTAATTTTAGTTGATTATTTTGAATGCTTACCTGAGCATCTGAAACACAATAAATATTCATTTGTGATCATCCACGTTCTATTTTCTGTTGATCTGCATATGGACACCATGGTGAACGTTATTTAATCTATTATAACTACAGTACAATCTTTTATCGTATGTACTATATATATATATATATATATATATATATATATATATATATATATATATATATATATATATATATAAAACAACGCCAGATACAATGATTGTCGGTCTTAAAATTGTTAGCACTTACGTTACTAATTTATGCTTGCTTTTTTTGCTCATCACAGAAATTCCCTGTGTCTTTTGTGAACTGTTGCCCCAATTACCATATCACCGAATATCTGTCAAAGTCAAATACGTACTGATTGCCCATCGGCCGCTGATCTGTACCATCGCTAGAAAATGTATTAGGCATTACATTATCACAGACACAATGGTAAGCTTGACGGTCATTTTATTCTAATGTCACCTATCTGACTGCTACTATACAACGTGTACGAATTCAAATGGGAATAACTTCATCATTTTTCAAGCAATTTATAACATTTCCTGTATATAATTAACATTCGTACTTTTTCATACAGGTGTAATAGTCACACAGGTGTAGTAGTCAAATGAAACAAATTGTATTTTTTTTATGATGCAGTATGCTAATGAGTAGGCGTGGTTATATCTGCTCTGGCGTTAGGTCTAATGTAAACTCTGATAATAAGCCATATTTGGCAGACCATCAATAGTCACTGTGATTTTGTTTTTATAGCTTAGTTTTGAAACCTTTTTGGGTCACTTTTTCTGCGTTTTGCGCAGCATCAAACGCTAGTCAAGCTCATTCAAGTGTAAGGCTTGTTAAAGTTTCTGATTACCACCTTCTTTTAATTCAAAGGCTTTTGCAAGTGTTCTGTTAAATCGGATATTCTGAGAAAGAGCATGTTCAAAGTTGTGTATGACTTTATGTTATATCTTCATGCGTGTAAATCTCTTCTTCTTGTATTGTGAATTAATCTAAAGTTTTCATCACTGTGGTAGCTTTGTCTCGTGTTTTGGTTATGGTACTCATTACAGTACTCTGTGTTTTCTCTATACCATTTCCTTTTCTGTAGTATACTATACTCATTATGACAAGGTTTACAGTAGCTGCTAGTACTAGAAAACTCAATTGTCTTTTTCTTCTCCACAATTTAAACATGTTTTAGAAACCTCTTTCACATAGAAAATTACATTTCAAATTATTTTTCACTGCTTATAAGTAACATTGTAACTCATCTTCCGATTAACTTTCGTTCATATTCAGATTTATGTTCCTGTCTCTTGCACATTCCATGTAAAATAAACGGAACATAGCGAAGATAAAATGCAATGAAGATTAAAAAGATTCAAACAAGGTTAGTAAAGAACCTGCAAGGTAACTTCACTAAAGCGAAAAAAACCAGAGTTGAAATTAGTATACAATTTGGAAAACTTTTGCAGGTATTAAGCTAAAGCCGAATATTTAAAGAAAGGACTAGAGTTTACAAAATCACAATTTAATCCAATTACACTACGTGAAAGAAAAGAAACAAACTCAAAGAGTATAATCCATTATTATTTGATAAGTGGTGGTGTAGTTGCTTTTGACATCTTGTTCATTCGGTAAAAAGTAATTTATTTTTCTTCACAGAGTCTTAAAACATTTTTCCTTCGGCACTAGCACAGAGCATGATCCAGTGAAAAAAGATGATTGACTTAGCAATCAACCAAACACAACAAGAAGATAAAATGTCGTACACTGGACAAAATCCAACCATGTCAGGATCTTGCAACGGCGAAGCCTGGACTTTGTCCAGCCCAATATCAGAAATGCTTGAAGCTTTGCGCCAGTTGGCTAACTTTTTCAGGTAATAAATCACAAAATGTCTCTTGTCCTTGGCAGTTTTATTATTTTCGCCAGATAAATAAGATGTCGACTGAAACAAAAAACATTATTAACTCCGTTTACATGAGGTACTTAGACATAATCTCACAGATGCATGCAGAATGCTTAAAAAAAAAAATGTTTAAAATGTCAATAGGTCCACCATTAAACATGGACATCCAAGAAATATTAACGCTAATAATTCTTGTTAACTTAGTTCGTAATCGACCACCAGTGAGCACACGGATTTTTGTCGGACTAAATAGCTAAATGCTTTAGCAGAAATTTCAGTCTGAGCGCGCGTTGGCTAACATTTTTGGCTAATTAATAACATTTTTGGCTAAGTAATAACATTTTTGGCTAATTAATAACAAGATATCGACTGAAACAAAACCAATATCAACACAATTTACCGTGCAATTTTAAGCTTTGCTCTTACTGGTGCCTACATCATAATTTTGAAAAATCGTTTAAGATTTACAATAGATCCAACATCAACAATCGTCACTAGTGTCATAAAGCTGTATATTTGACTTCATGTTATGATATAAATTATTTATCAGTTTGAACACTTATGCACAGATGACCTGTATCAGTCTTGAGTAGTCTCATTCTTTCACCGTATTTGCTTTGAGCTTGTCGTAATATAATTTGCACCTAAAACAGCTGGATATCTCTAACATAGTAAATCCAGAATATATCAGTTTGCTTAATTTGATCTTTTTCTTTTTCAATCTGACTAGCACGAAATCTTTGTAAATAATTGTTTTCCTGGCTAACGATATATCTTTTTGGCAATTAAAAAGTTATTTCCGTCGATACATATTTATTCTCTTGTTCTTTATCTCATGATATCAAACCAGCAAAACGACGGAAACCTATATTATACTTCTGAACTACTGAAGGCAACTCAAACATGTATACGTCCTTAACCCACAAGAAATTGGTTTAATTTTCATCAGCGTTCTAAAAGTATGTGTTAGAACCTGTTTTATAAACATATAGATATGCAGATAGGCAAATAGATAGATAGATAGATAGATAGATAGATAGATAGATAGATAGATAGATAGATAGGTGGATGGATGGATGGATGGATGGATGGATGGATGGATGGATGCATAGATAGATAGATAGATAGATAGATAGATAGATAGATAGATAGATAGATAGATAGATAGATAGATAGATAGATACAGTTTCTCTAAAGCCAACGCTTAATGTGTTTATAAGACTAAAATATGACACTAATTGAGACCGGAGGTAGGTAATTAGTTGTCGCATTTGTTCTTATCAGTCACCCTTTCTACTTGTTTATCTTGTAATATATTTTACTATCTTTCTTAAATCTATCCCTCAAGATCCATAAAGAGAACAAGTATCACTAATTAATACTGGAGGCTAAATAAGTATTTTGAAAAAATATCATTCTCAACAATGTTGTAATTTATTGTGAAAAATTAAAGTGATGATCATGGGGGATACTGCAACTGTTGGATACATGTGTATTGTATATTGTCTCTTCTTACTCGCAACAACTTTGAAAATAGAGCACGACTAAAAGGAGAGGTAGGAGGAGAAAAAGAAGAGGAAGAAATTTAATTTCTCAAGTATCTATATTTTTTTATCTTCAATCATTTCAAAATGTTTGCGATGATGATTATATTTACTTATTATTATTATTACTATTATTATTATTATTATTATTATTATTATTATTATTATTACTGTTGTTGTTGTTAAGGATTGGTCCCTTGTTCCTTGTCTGTTGCTATAACAGATTGGATTGGGAAAAGATAAGTTTTTGTATGAGTAATACTGATGCCAATTCTCTATCATCATCAGCAGCAGCAGCAGCATCGTTTCTCTTCTTCTTCTTCTTCGTCTTATCATTATTATTTATATTATTATTATTATTATTATTATTATTATTATTATTATTGATGCTGTTGGAAAGGATTTCTTCCTTGCCTAAAAGTGTAGAACATATATAAGATATGAAAGACGTATTTCTGAGCGTAATACTAACGTCAATTCTCTGTTATTATTATTATTATTATTATTATTATTATTATTATTATTATTGCTATTGTTGCAGTTAAAGATTGTTCCTTTGCCTCTTATTGCAGAAATTAAAGTTTTGTTTAGAGTAATATTACACTGTAATGCCAATTCTTTAAAACACCAGAGGCACTCCTGTAGTGTCTTTTTTATTCAATGTCAAAGAAACTTTAGTGTAGCTTTTATTTGGTTAAAATATTGTCTCAACAGATTGAACAACTTGTTTCCCTCAATATTTGCAGTTTAATAACATCTCACAAAGAGAGAACTCAGTAAATTTAAAGGATAATAAGAATCACGTGCCAGTAAAATCGCGTGAGTTTGTTAATAGTCTAAGGTCACGTTATGACAACATATCCTGCCAGGCTCCAGTCAGGGATGCTGAAATTTGATTGGCCCTCCGCTAGATGGAAGAGCCAAAATGGAGGATCTCGAGTCGTAAAGCTTCGGTCGAAGGGGAAGGCTTGGAAATAAGCTCTTAGAATAAAATTGTTATTGTCTTGTCAAATTAGTGATGGATGAATAATAAAAGGACTGCCCTTTATGCGTGTACGTTATGATTGTGATTTTCGAGCGATACATATGTGAAATCGCCCCCAAACACTTTGTGGGACAGATTTGGTCAATTTCCCCCAAAAGAATTATTGGTACCCATATCTGTCTCGATAACGACCATAAGAAGAAACCTCTCTTTATCGAGACAAATTTATAAATCCAATCTCATATTCAACCAATTAAAACATTTTCTCTGCTTTTCTGGATGAGATAAATTAAACAAGGACTAGAAATAGATTGATCTTTGTCAAGAAAATTATCGTCAGCTCCTTCAGGTTTTGTAAAGATTAAGCATGAAAAAGTCACTATTTAAAAAGTCAATAGATGGAACACCGAGCATTTTGAACGTCGTATCTGACTTTATATTCAGTTTTGATGTTCTTTTATTCTAAATTGCCAGCATTGTGGTATATTTGTTTAGTGTATTCATTGATGTATTCATTCTTGTGTTTTGTTTTTAGTTCCTCTGTATCACTTTTCGAAGTACTCGATTTGACCAGGTTTGCATTAAGTAATAGTTTTGGTAAATTTAGTTATGTTTCTATTTTTATTTTTTTAACATCTAGGGTATATTTTAGCAGCAATTGTGTATATTTGACTATTTCATTTCAATGAACTGTTAGCTATTAAAAATATACTACCGTTCTCTTGTAAGTCATCTGGTAAATAGCCTCTTCATCATCTTGAAGTTGTGTTCAGTTAACTTGACAAAATAATCTGAACTTCGTTGTATGATAAATAAAAGGTGGAGAAAAACAAAACTGAAGATTGAAATATCACCAGAAAAGTTAACTTCACAAATGAAAGATCCATGTAACTGGGTGGATATCATCTTGGATATAAAAAAAATCACAACAATGTTTTAAAAAACAAAAGCAAAATGACTTAAATAGAACATGAAAAATCAATACCTACTGGAGATGAAAAAGAGTTAGTTCCAACAGGTGAATATGTTACTGGATAGGTGGTGGTATTGTTGTTCTAAGTCTTGTGTTGGTGTATGCAAAGAGCACAGTTGATTACATTTTCAAACTTGTTATACCGTATAAAACGCCTAAACAACGCAGTTAAATTAGTTACTGCACCAAAGGAAGAGCAAAATCAGATTCCAGAAATGTTGTAACATTTAACAGTAATAAATGGCAATTGAGTCAAGAAACATGATTTAACACTCTTTGTCATGCGGCGGTTGACTCAGCGGTTGTAGTTACATACAGAATGTTTTTGAAAAAAAGATTTTTAAGATGTCGATGGTTTCACCAAGTTATTTCAAATTTGATGAAGCACTAAAATTGATTATTCCAATTTTATTTTTCCTCAAGCTTTCACTGGTTTTGATGCAGCTTCACTGATTGTTTTTGTTAAAGCTTTCAAAAAAATGTTGATATTCAACAAAGTTATAAAACACTATGCGATAGTGAACTCGGTCATTAATAAACTTGACACTATCGATGATATTGTGAGTCAGGCAATAGGTGACAACGGAGATCGCCGTAAAGAATTTAATTTGATAGTTAACTAGTATATGAGATACAAAAATATAAATAATGCAGTCGGGAAGAAAATAAACAACATAGAGTCAAGACACTGAAGAGCTGAAACAAAATTTTAGAGGCAGGAAATAAATTGAAGGAGAGGTTTACAACAAAGAAAAGTCTATTATCACAACAGAAGTAAATAGTAAATCCATAATTCTTAGCTGTTTTTGTTTATTCTACATAAATGGAAAACTATAGTATGATCATGATAAGGAAATGGAAATGTTGTTGTATATTACAGTATTTCAAAAGAATTCAGAAACAACATATTTTATTACATCAACGACAAGAATGAAACAAGGACTGTTTCAATTCCTGATGGTTTATGTGACATGGAAATGTGCATGAACAAACTTAAAGAGTGAATGACTGCTAATAACAAGACTGAAGAAAGTATTGATACCGACAGCATGAAATACAATTTAAAAGTATTAGTCACTACATCTAAAAATTACACAGTGTATGCAATCAACAATAGCTATAATTATTAGGAGTAAACAGTCAAAGAACTATACAGGCATCTATTGAATCGAATATAGTTTGAGAGTTTTTGAAAAATACATATTTATCCATTTCTTCGAACAGATCAGAAACACAAAAAATTACTCTAATAGTTAATACTCATGCTTGGTAGAGTTTCAACATATTAATAATGTCTCCCAGTGACTTTATTTCAAATAATGTTAATAGTTGTTAGAAGCAATTACAAAGAAGCACCATAAAGAGATTAAATATCAGTCTTAAAGATGAAGATGGAAAAGTGATAGTATTTTACCATATGCCTGTAATATTTGATTTTCACGTTAGATGAATAACATCGCGTTTGCACAATGGAAGAGATAACCATAAGAGGTCCTAGTGAAATACAGTTCAAATCAGTGGACGAAAAAGAAGTTGAAAAAACTATTGACCAAAGAATAAATAATGAATTAAACATGACCAACAACCGTATGACTGATTTAGGTGATTCAGTAAGATCAAATGATGCTGCTACTAAATAAATTGTAAATATACGTATTGGCTCTAAATATGTAAGACTTAAGATGATAATTATTTGAAAGATATTAATAAATGGAGAGAACAAGTAGTCAAATATATCTTCTATTGAGTATATTAATTATGAAAGAGTTACAAACATTCAGGATTTACAAAAGCAAATGGACATCATCAGGACAAAGATTTTAGATGCACAGAGATTTAATAATATGTCTAATGCAATAAAAACATTGCAGAATGTAAGAGAAAGATCAAAAGAAACACGAAACATTCATCAATACTTTGAAAATTTTCAACAAAGTATCAGCTAAGAGATAGGTTCATTAGAGACATAGAACAAGTAAAGAAATATCTGGATGACTGTGGCACTTACAACCCAAAATTGAAACAGTTGCAAAATAACTTGAAGAAGTTACAAAAAACGGTCAAGAAATTACAAAGCTAATGAATGATTTTAGCACAAATATTACTGACTGTAACAAAAAAGTGGTTGCTAATATTAATACTGTGTCAAAGTTGCAAAAGAAAAAGAAAATGAATCAACCGAGATAACCAAAAGAGATAGATGACAACTATCGCAAGTTGGCGTTAACGAAAACATCATAAGAGCTATAAAAAAAACGATTTACGATTCACCAGGCGCAAATTTAGACGACAAAATCAACATACTAAATTATCAGACTTTAACAGCTACCAAAGATGAACTTATTGCTGGAATAGAGCAATCAAAAACATATAAGTATGTATATGTCGATTGAGACGCGGTTGAAAATATTGGTGGTGTACAGTGTAGTATTGACGACATAGACAAAAGGATGAAACGCAATATAAAGGATTTAAATTATTTAGAACAAACGTTTACAACGTGCATAGATGCATTCAAAACTCATGAAGATAAATAAACTCTCGCATTACTTGGAAGAATTGGTATAGTTACAACCGAAATAATGGAAAACAGAGAGAAATTCAAAACTGAAATAGACACGGAAATGGGGGCAAACAATATTACATTGTTAGATAGAATTATAAGATCAAAAGATGAAATCGATACTAGCAAAAAAGAGTTAAAAGAGAAAGGCAAGTTAATACCGGGATCGTATAGTACTTTACGATTTTCGTATTGTTGCAGGTCAGGAGTATCCCGATGGCATATGATTATTTACTGATAGAAAGGGGATTTACAAACCTTGAAATATTACGACACGCCTGCTAGTATTAGAAAGAATGGTTTGTTGAATATTTTAAGTCTGAAATTGCTCCTCAAAAATGAATTGAAACAATATGGATATAACCATCCTACGTCAGCTTTTGCTGCATACAAGATACCCTCAATACATAATTCATCAGAATATGTAATTTAAATCAAGACGATATTTGTTCAAATGCTTGGTTCGGTCACATATATCCCTTCGTTTTCTTCAAATAATGAGGTAGGGAAAAAGATGTTGAGCAAAAAATACGGGAATTTGCACAATGACTTGAGTAAATGCATGTGTTGGTTGTTCAGATTCACGATTTTATCTCTCATAAAAGGTGTAAGAGGAGTTGTGCATAATTATACATGAACACACGCACACTTGCACGGATGGGTGTTCTGATATATTTCCTATTTTCTAAAGGGAAATGGGAAAAAATTATGGAAACCGTTGCACTTTGAAATGGTTCGTCGAATATTCTCCACGCCAACTATTGACATTTTTTTTTATTCAATCAGTGATTTGGGGTTATAGAATTTTAAATTCTTTATTGAACAGCAAAGCCGTTTGTCAAACATTCCTAACTCAATGGCAAAGACTTCCTATTTGGTATTTTTTTAAAAAATGTCAGTACATTGACAAAGATGTAAACTCGTATCAGTTTACTCACGCTAAAGTACGCAGTCATACAGAGGTACATTGCACATACTATACTTATTTAAAGTAGGCAGTCATACAGAGGTACATTGCATGTACTATACTTATTTAAAGTAGGCAGTCATACAGAGGTACATTGCATGTACTATACTTATTTAAAGTAGGCAGTCATACAGAGGTACATTGCCTGTACTATACTTATTTAAAGTAGGCAGTCATACAGAGGTACATTGCCTGTACTATACTTATTTAAAGTAGGCAGTCATACAGAGGTACATTGCCTGTACTATACTTATTTAAAGTAGGCAGTCATACAGAGGTACATTGCCTGTACTATACTTATTTAAAGTAGGCAGTCATACAGAGGTACATTGCCTGTACTATACTTATTTAAAGTAGGCAGTCATACAGAGGTACATTGCCTGTACTATACTTATTTAAAGTAGGCAGTCATACAGAGGTACATTGCCTGTACTATACTTATTTAAAGTAGGCAGTCATACAGAGGTACATTGCATGTACTATACTTATTTAAAGTAGGCAGTCATACAGAGGTACATTGCCTGTACTATACTTATTTAAAGTAGGCAGTCATACAGAGGTACATTGCCTGTACTATACTTATTTAAAGTAGGCAGTCATACAGAGGTACATTTCACATACTATACTTATTTAAAGTAGGCACTCATACAGAGGTACATTGCCTGTACTATACTTATTTAAAGTAGGCAGTCATACAGAGGTACATTGCCTGTACTATACTTATTTAAAGTAGGCAGTCATACAGAGGTACATTACCTGTACTATACTTATTTAAAGTAGGCAGTCATACAGAGGTACATTGCATGTACTATACTTATTTAAAGTAGGCAGTTATACAGAGGTACATTGCCTGTACTATACTTATTGGCAGGTTGACAAGAAAAGTCATTCTGTAGTTACAGGTAACAGTTTAGAAAATACGATTCCAAGAAATTTGTAATTAGCTGCTGATGTAATACTTCCAACGCGTCCATTCCAATGGCCGCATTTTACCCATCAGATATTTAGGATAAGTTTATAGGTATTTCATGTTATATATATATATATATATATATATATATATATATATATATAGAGAGAGAGAGAGAGACAGAGAGAGAGAGAGACAGAGAGAGACAGAGACAGAGAGACAGAGACAGAGAGAGAGGAGATATTTGATACCTGCTATACTGGTTGAACAAAATGCAAGAGACATAAAGAAAGAGAAAACGAATATACAGTCAATCGAAAGAAATAATGACGTATACTGAGACAAAATACAGCAACAGAGCTACTGATTGAGACACACAAAATCACCTTGGCATACATGGAGGTTTGGGGTGGGGGTTGTTTTTGTTCGACAAAAGCTGTATCATCAACTACTTACAACCAATACAACAAAGACATGCATTATCCCCTTTCTTAATGTAAGTTTTAAAGATAATAAAATATATAATTATTGCTGTTGAAAAGCTTACAATTTAGATCATTCGATCCCACAGAAGATTTGTTTTAGGAACCTACGAGGCTGTTGTTGAGCTCTTGTTTAAAACGTTGATAAAGACGACTCTGCGCCAATATCCGCATCTCTCATTAAATTTACATTATATAAATATTTGTAATCCATTGCATTGTAATAAATTGTGATCAGTCATGTCCGTCAGTTCTTACGTGTGTCCACACTTCCGTCATTATCAGCGACCCTCCGTCAATCGATATGCCCTATAGCCTGAGCTCCGTCCAGAGAGAGAGAGAGAGAGAGAGAGAGAGAGAGAGAGAGAGAGAGAGAAGGGGTTGGGGCACCTACCGTTAATAAATAATCTCGTATATCCAAGACTATTATCATTTGGCTACTGATCACAGTTATTTTTACAATCGTTGTCTCTCAAGCACGGCACTATCAAATCACAGTCCTCATATCAACAATGAAAATCACACTATACATCAAAACTATAAACGAAATTAATGCTCCATAACTGGCTCGTTGGATACAGTAGTTTGGCTGGAAGTGTGCCAAAACAAATGCCTAACCTGTGTAACAGACGAATTCCGAGAATTTGTGCTTTCATTATATATATATATATATATATATATATATATATATATATATATATATATACATATATATATATATATATATATATATATATATATATATATGTGTGTGTGTGTGTGTGTGTGTGTGTGTGTTCTTACGCACACAGTAAAAGGTTACAAGTTATATCATTGAGAAGAAAAGTGAGTGTAAGCACAGCTGTGTTGTATAGTATTATTATTGTATATGATGAGATGGTGATAAGAGAAATGTACACACACAAGCATACTATTTACGACATCGATAGTGTCGAAAGGAAGAGAGACAGAGCAAAGACAGAAATCACTCAGCAGATCAGTCATACAGGAATATCAAGTCAAAAGCATGTGATTACATAAATACAACAAAGACCGAAGTTGTGTTTGATGCTGGCCACTTTCGTGACTTTGTATTGCTAGTACTCTGATCTTACTGTTTACTAGTATTCTGATGTTACTGCTTGCTTTAGTGTTTAAGAGTACAAATTCGAAGATACATAGGAAAACAATTTGTATTCATAAAAATAAACAAATACGAAATTGTTTGTGGTGTCGCCTTTCTATATTCGGCCTTTCTCAGATCAGGTATATATATATATATATATATATATATATATATATATATATATATATATATATATATATATATATATATACAACATTCCACAGGAAAGGTCTTACTACCGGCAAAAAGGAGAACTAAACAACTATGAAATAACGTATTTTACTGGTAACCAAGAAAGATGCGGACGTTTAAAAGGTATTTTCAAATTAAAGTAGCATATCATAGGCTTAATAAACAAGTAGACAAAGATGAAAGGACAGGTTGAACATACTTCCTTTTATTTGATACTGTTGGCTTAAAAGAAGGGGGATCTATGGATCCTTTATTCAAGGCAAAGTACACTAACGATGAACTATCATAAACAATAAATAGTAAACTAAATATGGATTTTAATACTGTTTTATTGTAATACTGTTTTATTACGGAAAAACAAAAATCACAAAATCGGATACTAATATATCAAGATGAAAAGAAACAACAACTTGCAAACAAAACATTTTGACAGAGGCCCAGTTGCAGATAACAATACTTCCCTGGCTACTGTTTCAATGCCATGATCATAGCCCACAGTCACAACTTCAAACTCGAAACCAGGAGAGCAACAAAAAGAAACCTATTGGATTCGCCGCCTTAGAACTTTCAGACCAGGCGGCTTAAATCAAGAAGAATAGAAACTTATGCTATTATTTTTTACTGTGTTCCTCTTTCATAAATCTTATCCTTAATTTTGGCTACAAATTCTTTACTCTATGAACTTATAACAGTACAATATGTTATATAGGACAAAACTTGGGTCAGCCATATAACGGCCATAAAACTCAGATAGCCTTTGATTGCCGTCATCTGATAAATTTCCTTTGTTTCAAGCGGTTAAAAAACTAGATCACCTGTTGGCAAGTTCGAGCCAGATAGCTTTCTCGCCAAGATGGAATTCTTGATTTGCGACAATGTAAACTGTTCAAAGTGTACAGTTTTCTGCATTTTGTTCATGATATAATTAGTACTAGATTTTGTGTTTGTGTGTGTGTGTGTTTTGTGGGGGTGGTGGGGGGGGGGGGGGGAGCGGTTTCACCGTAACAAAACATTGTGTAAATACATATTTATTTACGTTTCTCTGTTTGTAGGGATCTGGGTAGCTCAGTGGGAAGAGCGTCGGACTCGTAAACCAATGGTCGCGGTTTCGATACCAACCCCGGGCCAACCCAGCTCAGCTGCCTCGGTGTGTCCTTGGGAAAGACACTTAGCTTC
The DNA here is from genome assembly GCA_029931535.1 of Margaritifera margaritifera. NCBI lineage: Eukaryota > Metazoa > Mollusca > Bivalvia > Unionida > Margaritiferidae > Margaritifera > Margaritifera margaritifera. The sequence goes on along the minus strand of JAQPZY010001657.1, from coordinate 4,640,956 downwards.
TCCTCGTCATGATATGGCCAATAATGTGTTCAAGGTGCCGCCAACCCCCCACCCCCACCCCGCCCGCAAAAAAACAACATAGGCTGTGCTTTTCGTTAGTGTTTGTAAGTATGTATGTGTATATATATATATATATATATATATATATATATATATATATATATATATATATATATATATATATATATATATATATAAATAGAGTAGAGAGACGACAGTGATTTTGATTTAAGTTTAACAATTGTCCCAAATGTTGTCGTTAAATAACATCCGGTTTAGTTGTTTTCACTATTTTTATAATTTTAATTTCTTCATGGTTATAATATCAAGTACATCATTAAATATGCTTGATCGAGCTGTAAAATTTAAATTTAATGTTTATTATATTAAAGCCTCGTAAAATTCAGCAAAGATATGATAAAGCCTTTTTGCGAGAACCTGCAGAAAAGCGTATCAGCAGCGGCATGTTTGCAAAGTGAGAGTGCCATCGGTATCAGTGTGGGGGTGTTTGTTAAATTTCAATTCCCCACTTTTACCAGTCCCTTTTTTTTTTTTTTTGGCTTATGCTTTGCTTAATAGATCTAACAGTAATCATAGCAATTGCAGCTACATCACTTTTACAGACTGGGGGTGGGGAGGGGTGGAGTGAAAAATCGCCAATGAAGAATGCATTCTCTCCATATTTCCCATAAAAAGCCAACTGATAAAAAGAAGGCGAATAGAGAGAAAATTGTTGTGCTTTTAGAGAACATATTGAGAAGAACAGCGTTACACCTACTTACGACGAAATATCAGGGACTTGACTTGAAATGAAAGTTTTCCTGCTTAGATATTTAGTGCATGGAAATGACAGAACATGAAAAAATGAGGGCACAATTGAATGCTAGTCATATATAAACTTTACTATTTATTCATTTCTACTGCCTCAAAAACTAGAGGTAGCCAATATATGTAGTACATACAATATCTGTACACTAAGTTAGTCAAATTATTGCATACATATATATAATTGTTACTTCCAAAACCATATATTCACAGAGACATTTTCTTTATATTCAACAATAAACAAAAAACAGCACATATCACATTTAAAAAGAAACCTTATTACACAAGAACATTCACACACACCGATACCCACGAGATTAAAATATACTTCTGCAACGATAAGCATCAAGTAATTGTACATCAACACGTACAGCAAAATTGCTCATTTGAAGTACACCGTTTATTAAAATCTATAGCGATATACATTTTTTGATGATATAATTTATTTTAAAAAAGAGTTGATTGATGGATCATACAAAACTAAGTCGCAATTTGCTTTTATTATTTTGAGAGATTATATAATTCAGCCTTGAATTTGTTTAACAGCATGAATGAAAAGCACACACACACACACACACACACACTTATTAATGATATACTAATATCTTCGGTTTGTCTTGCGAGCAAATTGAATTCTTCTCTGTGATTGGCGTAAAAACTATATTCTAAAAAAGTATATTAATTTGTACTCAGTGCAAATAATTTTTGATTTGTAAAAAATATATAACATAAGGATACATTGCATGTATATCAAATTGAATTCAAGCATGTTAGACAAATAACACAATCGTCGTGTCATCTACTGTACATGGGGTTTTTTTTGGCAGTGATGCAGATAGCTGCCACTGAAGATCATCTTGTTTTTAAATAGGTTGCTTTGAACTCTTCATGAGGCTAATGTAATGACAACATCTATTCATCCATCCACCTAACCGTACCCCCCCCCACCCACACACACTCTCTAAAATAAACATTTTAGATCAGTGACTTTGATTTTCATTTTTGCAATATAAACCATTCAACTACTCACTCACGAATGAAAGTTGGCATTTGACAAACATTAAAATAGACAACAACAAAAAAGAAAAAAGCATTAGGACAAACAAATTGTACACTGAGCGTCTAAATTAAAAAACAGAACTGACATTTACATAAAGAAAATCTTTTAAAAGGGAGGCAACTGAGCTAAATGAGTTTGTTTGTTTTAATAAGTGTGGGATGGAAAATAACGCTTGTTTAATTTGATGAAAATGTCTTGAATTAAACTGAACCAACTTAGACAAGAAAACTGTCCCGTTTCTTTTGTATTGTGTACTTTGTTTCATTTGTTTCTTTTTGAAATATGCTTCAAATTGATGATATCACTTAAAAAAATATTTCCAAAAGTATAAACAAAATCGACTGAGAAACATCAACACTCCACCATAAAATATTGAATGAATTCAACTGTTATGAATAACAAAAATATATCAAAATGAAAGAAAATATATGGGAATTATGTCAATTAATTTACATAAAGAAATAATAAAAATAGAGAAATAGAAGTCTATCAAATCCTTATTAAGAAGCTTTGTATACAGTTTATATATATATATATATATATATATATATATATATATATATATATATAGTGTAATATTATTTATATCTACACACATTCTCTAAGTAATCCCAATAATCATAATTTGTGGAAATAATTCAGAGAGAGAGAGGGGGTAGGGGTGGAGTGTACTCCCTGCACTGCAAAAATAAATTTAGGTCATCCATCATAACTTGGTCCAGATTAATTATTGAATATATAATTAATTCTTGAGTATACAACAAGCTAAGTATTAGTTTTAGACTACATGAGAGTAACATGCATTTAACGTCTGCAATGAGAGTAGTTTCTTTGATTGTATACAAAATAATATTTGGAGCGTTTTACGCGCATCCAATTGCGTACAGCATGGACACAGATCAGCCGTTGCATAATTCGCTGGCAGATCAGGGTGGAACTTCTTTGTTCTAATTATGATTTCAATTGAACAACGCAGACCTTGATTTGCCTGTGCATTATACGACAGGAGATCTTGGTGTATGCAGTTCGTAGTTGAGTCAATATCGTATACGGGTGAATACGGTAAAGTGATTTCAGAAAGAAAAAAAAAACTTTCTGTAATCAGAATTTTAGATTTAAGATCATCGTCACATGACATCTTTAAACACTGTAAGCAGTACATAGAAACAGTAAATCACTTGTATTTCCAGTAAATTTACAAGGATTTTAAAGTGTAGATTTTTATCATGTCTTTGTATGCTTTACGAGCACAATCCTATGTGCGTGAGAGAGAGAGAGAGAGAGAGAGAGAGAGAGAGAGAGAGAGAGAGAGAGAGAGAGAGAGAGAGAGGAATGAAGTGTATTCCCTGCAAAAATAAAATTTAGGTCCTTCTTCAAAACTTGGTCCTAATAAATTATTAAGCATATAATGAATTGTTGAGCAAACAATAGGCAAAGTTTAAGTTTCATAGTACATGAACAGAGTAATTATAGCAATGATACATATGTAATTGCCACTATATTTAATTTGTTTTCACAATGAAGATGACCAATGTGTTAAAAACAACATGTTAGAAAGATAACATCTTTCATTATGTTAGTTAAAGCTGATGAAAAATAACATCTCCATATTTGGGGTGGGGTGGGGGTGAGGTTATTTATATGTATATGTAAATGATGCTTATAATTTATCAATGAAATTTTGCAGTGATAGCGTAACTTTAAAATAGGATTTAAAATTCCCCAAAGATGGCCTTAAAATCTGCGAAATTTTGTGCGATTAATTTCTGTGACTTTTGACAGCTAATTGTTGAACGTGAAAATGTAACTGCCAGACACAATACTACTACTACTACTACTACTACTACTAATAATAATAATAATAATAATAATAATAACAATAACAATAAAAATGAAAAATGAATGATGCTTCAAATATAAATTTAAATTTTTATTAGGAAGCACTCTCATCTCGGAATGTATAAATTAGTGATTAAAGAACAGATCTCAACATTCCATGATATGGTACATGTAATAATTGTCCAGCATACCATCTGATCCCACCAGTGTGCAAATATTTATGTTCAGAGCTGTGCTCAATGAATAAATGTTTTTTCACCACTGTGTGTCATTTTGGTATTATCTTGTTTTAACATTATGTGGATATGTTTTCTCAACATGCGAGATTTTTGTATACAACCGTTAACAAAGAACATGCAACATTCCATATAAGTAGTCACCCTGAAAACTATAAAATCTATTTGAACTATTATTTGTTTCTTAATTTCTTTCTTTTCCCTTCCTTTCTTTCTTTTCTTTTCTTTACTTTTCTTATTTTTTTCGTTTCATTTTTTCTTTCTTCATTTCTTTCTATCTCTTTCTTCAACTTGCTATCTTTCTTTCCTTTTCTTTTTTTTAATTATTTCCTTCATTCTTTCTGTCTTTCTTTCTTTCGAACTTTTGCTCAATGGCTATTCACGTCACCGTACAAACTTTTGCAGAAATTACAATCAGGATGAATTTTTCGAATTTGTTGCAAAACATCATTATAATTGTGTTTCCTGGCCCGGTAAATATGATACACGATATCTCCGATTCTTACATTCTTTTTTCTCATGAGTTCGTATGCATGGTGTCTTCGATCATTTTCATTAAACCTGAAAACAAAACAATTGATTTGATTATGTGAACAAATCCTTCCGTAAGCCTTACATGTACCAAAATATTGATTATTCTATTTTTACTGAGATCGCTTGACAAGTAATAAACTCATGATTTTATTTAACTTTAATGTTGTTTGTTTGTCTGAGTGTGTGCATGAAGTCATGAGAGTATTCATCTTTACGTATGTTGAAGTACATATTAATGATTATCAGAATGAAAGTTCATCCATACAATTCACTGGACAATCTTTACAAAATAAAACTCTTATTCTGCCGATCTGAATTAAAGTTTTTGACAATGAAGTTATTACAGTTCTTAATTGTAGAACCAAATATATATTACAAACTCTAAAATCTCTTTTCATGGAGTATGTAAACATACATTGAAAATTTGAAAGACGTGTAGGCAAATTCATCTAAATGTATTAATCTACAATAAAGATATATCTGGGCTTATGTTATACTTCTACCTTAAAAATATGTCATTCTAAATCCTTCTACACTTCCAATATGTGAAGATGTTTGGTTGTACCGGTGTTGAGATACATTTACCCGATCGCATTTTATTCTGTTTTGCAGAGGGATATTTGGCTGTACCGATCATGAGATACATTATCCCATCGGATTGTATTCTATTTTGTAAAGGGATATTTGTACTTCGATGTCAGCTATACTGAATTCCCGAGAGTGATGGGGTGGGTGTGAGGTAACTTCTTCACATATTTTACAGCGAAGTACCACCCATGCTTTTTATTCTTTACAGAATCCTTATCATGTACAGTACTATGGTAATTTTGAATTCATGTGCCTATTCAAGTACTGTATATATGCCGTGGACTTAAGAATGTTTTTTCTTCTGTTTATGTATGTATGTATGTATGTATGTATGTATGTATGTATGTATGTATGTATTAGCATTTAACCGCACCGTAGCACACTAAAGGATATACAGTGCCAATTAAAAATAAAGTTCTAAAATGTAAAATTTATGAATTGCACAAAACCTTTACAGAATCCTTCCAAATAAATAATGTATTCTTCTTTGTATAATTTTTTTATACACGTTGTAAGAACTCGTGCAATCGATATTAAATAAAGTTTAAACATAAGATAATAAAATTTTGTCTTTGAGTCTTACCCATGATAACTTCCGTGTCCCTCCATCTCTTCAAAGTATTTTACAATCATTTCGCAAAGCCTTTTTTCATGGCGTTTTTCCAACTCCTGGATAAGGTCTTCATACGCTTTCTCGCTACAGAACGTCGGGTCTGTAAAAATAAAGTTTTGTAGAACTGGAGAAAGAAAAAACCTAAATACAAACGTAGGACATCATATTTCAGAGATACACGCCAAACGTTAGCTACCGTATATACTTGCGTATAAGATAAGTCCAAATGCGAACAACATAGACCCTGAACTGCCGTCGCATAATGCGCTGGCAGATCAGGGTCTATGTTGTTGTTCTACTGATTAGTCCTTACAAACTGAATAGACCCAGATCTGTCGGCGCATTATGCGACGGCAGATCTGGGTCTATGCAGCTTGAAGTTGGTATCGAATTTTAGGTGAGTATATACGGTACATACATGTATTTTATACAAATGTTTAGAGCTTAATGACACATATGCAAACAAACTTACAGAAGTTAGTCTTCCCAAGCTGAAATCAACACATTCGAGTCTTGCAAGGACCATAACTCTGTTCAGCATCAAAGAGATCCGCTCATAAACAAAATCCTTTGATATGATAGTTAAGTATACGTCAATTATAGCTCAGATATGACTATATATGCAGATGTCACAATTTTGAATTTCCAGAATTTCAAATTGGCATTTTCTTTGTTAATAGTAGTTCATAATTTTGTCACACCTCAACCGATTGTGCATTAATGACCTTATCTGAGATCGATCCAAGCTAGAATTGTTTAAAACAAGTTTGTGTCCATGGAACAAAATAGAAGGAAAAAGAAAGTACAATTTAGAATTTTAGACTGTCTTTCTGACACACCAAAAACAGAGTGGCACCGTTAGCAGCAGCAGCAGCTGAAGTAGTAGTAGTTGTAGTAGTGATGGCGGTATAGTCTCGTAAATCTACAAAAATTAAGACTTAACCACAGACTAATTGCAAAACAATTAATTATTCATTTTTCAGATTGAAAGAGCCTTGTGAATGGTGTATGCAAAGTCTAAATAAGTCTAATTAGTGCAACTTAACTAATTATACACATTATGCTACCATCCTCTCGCTTTTGAAGAAAGATTGTATTCATTAATCAGTTATTTGCAGTCTTTGCGTTGTAGTATCCCACTGATACTGATTAAAATGCGAAGTTAATATATGGTATCATTTAAAGCTGAGTCACAGACCTTTTAGATGAATACATAAAACTAGTATTTTATGCTAACTGCTAGGTGATACGGATAAGATTTACCCCTACCAACATTTCAAAAAATGCGAAAATTTACCATCAGGTTTCAAATTAAAAAGTATCTTAGTACAATCTGATAATTTTAGGATAATCCACCAAGGAACACTAAGAAAACAGAAACGAAATAAGTTTAAAGTCTACAAGAATGGATAGTATTAGTAAGAAAGCATAAATAATAAATAAGACAAGTTTCGGCTTCTTGACATATGTTATTTAGAATAGGCCATCTTGGTTAGTAAAAAAAACTGCAAACATTTTATATCATTTCAAAGCTTAGATTTATTGTAAAATGTTACATCATCACTGACAAATTATTTTCATGTGTACTGACGAGAAATATTACCATACACCGAACTTTTAATGCATCACATATCATTGTAAAATACGATACAGTCTTAGTCATCAGACTCACACCAAAATGTAAACTCTAAATGATTAAGGTCATATACAGTTTAGACAACTGGAACGAATGAGCCAGGGTAATAATCAATTTAGGGGAGCCAGAGTAGCAATCAATTTAGGGGTATGTGGCATTTAATAATTCGGTCTTATCTGGGTCTGGATAGTTGAGGATTTTACAGTATGTAAAGGCTGGAGTTTTGAATTTCAATACCATTTAAAGAACAGAAGTAATATACAAGTTATGCGACAGCTTAACCTCTACCATTGTGGCCCTTACGACTTTCCGTACATAATATTTAGGAAAATACTGTGAGGTAAATGGCAGACTGATGCATTATTTTCGGACAAGTTTATTTAAGTTTTCTTTCAAACAATTGATATTAAGAGCATTCGAGACTGTTTTTGTATAATTTATATCAAATCGGGACATAAACCAACAAAGTGAATACCGGTAGTTCTATGTTGCCGTTGAGTTCTCTAGTTTAGTTGGTATAGTAAGCAATATGGAACCAAAAATCCACGTTTTAATAACGCTGTTTCAAAAAAGTAATTACTTGGATCCACTGATTGGATTTGTCTAGACTATTAATTAATAGTTTAGCTAATGATTCTCAATCTATCACAACAAAAATAAATTCTTTTGGAATTAGTTTAAGATCAAAGCATATACTGACTGGGCTAGTGTTGTGGTGGTAGTAGTATTAGTGACGATGAAGAAGAAGTAGTAGTATCACTAGTGGTTGTGGTGGTGGTAGTGGTGGTGGTGTTGGTGTGATGGCAGTGGTAGTAGTAGAACTAGCAAAAGTAGGGGGAGTAGGAGAAACAGCAGCAGTGGCATTATTTGTACTATTAGTAAAATATTCTCCAACCTCTCTCAAACTCCTTTGAGAAAGTCTCTTCAGGATCGCTCTGCTTTTTCTGATGTTCGTCACTATCTGAGCCTCCAGGAGGAAGTACAGGTGGTTTACTCCCTCCAGTGATGGAAAAGCTTTGCCCTTCGGGTCCAGGACGATCCGCATCGCGTCTGATGTCGGTGTCTTCGTCAGTGTCTATCATTTGAAATGAAATCGTGGATGACATTCAAGCGTAAACTTGTAGATTATCGAGGTTTATAATTCAAAGTATATTTGTATGCAAATATTAGAACCAGAGATTTTAAAGTGGACAATGAGTGACAAAGAATTTCTTTGTACAAAAGGAAATTTTATTTGGATGTACATGCTTTGTTGTTGAATAAGGTTATAAAAATAAAACAAATCAAGATAGGTCAATTATTTTGGCAACATTTACAATAAACTATATCACCAATTGTGCAAAGAAAAGGTCGTCTCCTATTAAAGAATCCTTATTATTGAAATTTAAGACTCCAATCAAACAAGTGAAACACTTTCTAAGTCAAGTTTTAAGTCTTCTATGTTAACATGAAGTTGTATGTGAAAATAGTCCGAACAGATTAGAAGAATGAAGTCAACAATTTGTAATTAGAGGCACGGTAACAGTAATGCAAATTAGTCCTTAAATTTTTTTTTGTTTGTCTAAACCACGAAGAAATATGTAATATTTACCGGGAATACTGACTAGGTCCAATGTAAAGACACATGCATTCAAAGAAATCCTAAACAATGGATCCGCAGAACACTATGTCTCACCTTTATCGGTCTCTGCTTAATACCTCAATGTTGGCCAAGTGGTAGTGAGAGACCCAAGAGTCAATACTGGTTGCATAAAATGATTTTGCCTTTCTATGCAGAGAAAATGTATGCATGCATGGCTATAGGATGGAGACCTCAATGGATTCCAAGTCATGACACCAGGGGCTGGGGGGGGGGGAGGAGGGGGAAGCGTAAGGACACATTGCTGACTGCATAAATTAATTCCTGTTGGAAACCCAAGTAAGTGCTTAGGTACTTTAAGACAGGGGCTAAGAACACTTTCTAAAAGTTATGACCAAGCCCTCTGGGGACAGGGAGAAGCCCGGGGGATAATGCTGGTTGTATAAATGATCTGGCCTTCTCATACCAATAAAGTGTATATATATATATAGTTATAGATTTGTGATCTCAATCGTTTCCAAGTTATCGCCCAGTGGCCATGTCTAGAAAGGTAAGGACACACACAGAAGTATGAACCTGGAGCAATGTTGGTTTAAAACAAAGTTAAATGTCTGCTTATGAAATATTCCAAAGGTAAATCCAAAGATAGATGCATGCATCACAACAAATGGGGACTGAATTCTAAAAATATATATATAGCAATTAGGACGTAAACTTTACCCTTCTCACCACTCCCCCACATGGGATGGTAGGATGGTTCCACTTTGATAAGAAGAAAGCAATTTCCACTCCCTAAACATTAAGTGTAGCAAGTTTCATCAAATGTATGCTGGTAGTTCTGGAATTAAGAGCTTGCAAAAAAAAAAAATAAATAAATAATATTTAGTTGACGCCACTAGCTGACAACGACGGACGAATTCATGATCGCGATGTCTTGCATTTTTTCCATAAAAGGCGAAAGGCGAGACAAAAAATCGTATAGTCGAACTGTGTGTGTGTGCGTGTGTGTGTGTGTGCATACATGCGAAGTTCGCATGTCGAAGAAGCACATATAGGATTTGTTTCTGAAGAAAAGCTGTTTCTTTCTTAAGAACATGGTTTAGTCTTCACTTTTCTTTTCGATTTGAAATATTTATCATCAGCTTCACCTGTGTCAAGTTTATAAAAAAAACTGTATGTTTACACTTATGTGTGCCCGAGAGTGTGATAGATTTACCAACCACTCGGTTATCTCTTTCTACACGATGTAGATACAGATCTGCAATTTCGCATTCGACCAAGACGGCCACAATTGTATATCACATTTGACTGATATGGTTCGCGTTACATCGCATTCAACCCATCAACAGTATGCGTTATGCCTCCAATGGATTGATATAGCGTGTATTGTCGATCGGGTTGCACAGTCTCAGTCGAATGCGAGACGGTCGAATACGAAAATCGCTAATTTGTATTTACCTTCTGTTCTAGTGTGGTCATCAAGTTATCATACGTCAAGAGGTATTGGTAAGACACATATATTTTTCTCTAAAAACTTTTGATTACCTCAACTAAATCGTCATCTCTCTCTCTCTCTCTCTCTCTCTCTCTCTCTCTCTCTCTCTCTCTCTCTCTCTCTCTCTCTCTCTCTCTCACACACATCTGATCGCGCTCGTAAAGTATCCAAAGACATTCATGCTAAATATCTACATTTACAATTCTTATAAATGTACTGGAAGTACGAGTGATTTACTGTTCCTATGTATTGCTTACAATGTTTAAAGGTGTCAAGTGACGATGATCTTAAATCTAAAATTCTGATTACAGAAAGGTCTGTTCTTTTCTGAAATCACTTTACCGTATTTACCCGTTTACTATATTCACTCAACTACGAACTACATTCAACGAGATCTCCCGTCGCATAATGCACAGGCAAATCAAGGTCTACATTCTTCAGTTGAAATCATAAGTAGAACAAAGAAATTCCACCCTGATCTGCCAGCGAATTATGCAACGGCTGATCTGTGTCCATGCTGTACGAAATTGGATGCGAAAAAAACACTCAAAATATGTTATTTTTGGTATACAATCAAAGAAAATATCTCATTGCAGACTTTAAATGCATGCAACTCTTATAAAACTGTAATGATCTTTTATTAGAAAAGAAACAATCAAATTAGGAAATATGGATCATTAATAAGGAACATATCTCGTCTTATGTAACATCAAATAAAAAAAACACTTTAGAACGATGCTTTTTATGATTTAATGGAATATGTCCTGACTTTGTGTGACTTCGAAACATCAAAAGTACAAAAATTTAAAAACATACCTAATTTGTCGTTTGAAGCGCCGTCTGCTCTATTAGCATCGCTTGGCGGGTCTTCGTGCTCTACTGCTGTCTTGCCAAGACTTGACTGGTTGTCGCCCGCTGTTTCAATTGGAAGTAATGGTTCTATAGAGGAGGAGTCGACATCGGCATCTGCATGTGTGTCCTCTTCAGGGGTGTTCTCCTCTGAGTCTTGTTTTAGAGCTGTGGTCTCCTGTTTCTCACATGTTCCCGTGATACTATTCTTATCACTCTCCCCATTTCCAGACATCAGACTCTGCTTAATTCCTGCATGAATAAATCATTTGTAAAGGAGGTAAATGGAAAGAAATTTATTCAGTGCAGGTAGACTTAAAATCCTGCGGATAAAGCATGTTAAACATTGACAAAAGTTGAAGTAAGTAAAAGGCAAGATCAACTCTTGTATTCGAAGAGCTTCGAGTAAAAATTATAAACAGATCCAAGCCGTTGTCGCAGTGTGGCCAGAACTGCAATGACTGTGTCATTTTTCGGCAAAAATTAAAAAAAAAAAAAATAAGTACCTAAATTCAAACAAAAATAAATAATGGTTTGGTTCTGTTGGGTTTAACGCCATTTTTCAGCACTTGATAAGCTATACATAGCGGCCAGTATATTTGGTGGAGGAAGATCCCGGGAAAACCCCAGTAAGAACCACTGACCCACGGGAAGCTACTGGCAAGCTTTCTCACATACCCATGTTGGTCGAGCTGAGACTCGAACTCACGCGGACAGAGGTGAGATGTGTGAGTTATTTGTAAAGGCGAGTGCCTTAGACCACTCGGCACAAAAATAAATAAATAAATAATCGGCGAGTATTCTAGCAACAACAGAGGAAAGATCACTTGATATTACTAACTTAGCAATTTCCGCTGAGTTAGCATCCAAACATGCGTTGTAATATGTATACTAATTCAATATAATCAAATTAAAATGCATGGAAACTCTCAATTAAACATGAACGTTAATCCCTATCTGATTAAGAGTGTGTAATTAGCGTATGTTAAAATATTCTCTATCTTTACGTTTAGTGTTACTACAAGATAATTCTGGGTCAGACAAAATCATTTCTAATATTTGAGACTGAACACAATGTTGTAGTTGGATAGATTGAAGTGTTTGATACAGGGGTATCCTGTGGTGACGACGTACTCGTTAATCGTAATCGACGGACTGTTTCTTCTTCAAAAGAGTTCGTCTTATCATCATTGGCGAATCATGGAAGAAATGTTTCAACCTTATATGTAAAAAAATATTCATCTAAGTCCTTATTAGCGTGACGTAGTTTAATTTCCATTTTTTGTGACGTAGTTTAATTTCCATTTTTAAGACCAAAACATGAGAACTATTTAAAGGAAAACTTGAAAGATTAACGACAAAAAAAATAAAAAAATAAAAAAATAGGAAACATAAAGAATATTATCTTTAATAGAAGATTTGATGCCGATATTTGCTAGATTAGCAAATAATCTCATGGTTCTGTGAATTTCCGCTTGGGTGTTATTCCTTTTCTAGTATCTCCCGAGGTCTTTGTTTTGGTTTCTGGATGTATCTGGTTTGTTTCGTTGGGGTCTGGGTTTTCTCGATGGAGAAGAGTTTACCAGAAGTAGAACTTGGAGAATCTTTTATGAACACGTTTCAATGACATCACAACAATATTCATCAAGGCTACTCTCAAAGCTCAGAATATGGACGCAATGTTTCAAATTAATCTGCCATACCATTAAAACGGTGCAGTAGACTTGAATACAAATTTGGTATATATTTACATTTATGAAGTACATTCATCCAACGAATAAATGAAGATTAGAGTTCGTTTTCCTTAAAATTCTCATAAAATCGGAATTATTTGAAGTAAAATTCAGAAAATCAGGATAGGCAATTTAAAGATGCTTTTTACAACACTATTTTCTGTTGAAACAAAAGTAGCGATATTTTTGATTATATTCATAATAATTAAATTAAAGGAACTACGTGTATAGGGATAGCTATACGTGTATAGGGATAGCTATTGAGTAAATCATCTCCTCGAACTACGTGTATAGGGATAGCTATACGTATATAGGGATAGCTATACGTGTATAGGGATAGCAGCTATACGTATATAGGGATAGCTATACGTATATAGGGATAGCTATACGTATATAGGGATAGCTATACGTATATAGGGATAGCTATACGTATATAGGGATAGGTATACGTGTATAGGGATAGCTATACGTATATAGGGATAGCTATACGTATATAGGGATAGCTATACGTGTATAGGGATACGTGTACAGGGATAGCTATTGAGTAAATTATCTCATCGAACTACGTGTATAGGGATAGCTATGCTTATATAGGGATAGCTATACGTGTATAGGGATAGCTATACGTGTACAGGGATAGCTATTGAGTAAATTATCTCCTCGAATGAACAAATACTGACTTCTTTTTGGTCAATCCATAGGATGACATGAATGAAGGAATTATGGTTACACCTTAGAATATAATGCCTAATTTAATTTATATCGGGCCGTAAAATTGTATAGTGTGACAAACCTGATTCCATTCTTGAGAAAATACAATCCAATCGTTGATGATTTTTCCTGCGACAGCAAATAATCGTCACCAAAACGCAGATCAGAACACCGACTGCACTTGACACTGAAAAGGAAAAGGACAAAATCTGCACGTACTGCCAACACAAAAATTGAAAATAAAGAAGAAGACAGCTAAACCAGCTAGTTCTCTGGTTCTTTGATAGTTTAAAATATCTGGATAATTTCGTGTCGTGTCAGGACAGTATTTCGTGTTTAAAGAACTCATGACCCATCATCAACAGGCAAGTCAACATGGCCTTGTGGTCGGCAAGTTGGACTTTGAAACGGGAGGTCGTGAGTTTTCAATTAGACGTGGCCGTAAAATGTATTCCCTTCTCTTGAATCGTTTTATTCCATCTGTCCTCAAATGAGTATCAGCTTCAACCGGAAGGCGTGGGGGGGGGGGGGGATGTTAGCCTTCACTAGACTGGCGTCGCAACCACGATGAGTATTTCACTTAAGTCGCTTTTCGTCGTGGATACCGCGACAAGGTTTGGTTCAATGGGATAATGCTTAGATCTAAAAGTCGTTTAACTTTAACTCGTAACTCTCATCAGGACCAAACTGGAAGTACTATTACCTTGCGATTTACTTCGCCTAATACATTTGTGGCGTTAAAAATTATTGAAAAATGTTATAGACATTATTTACTTCAATTCATGACAAGAGAAATAAAACAAAAGGAGTTTGATGATTTGTCAATACAAACAAAAATGACGACAAGTTTGGTTTTTTTCTTTCTAAAAAACGAAGAAGAAAGAAATGCTAAAATCAATAAACATATCTATTGGACTGTCGTCTCGCTGCTTCTATTTTCCTCTGCCCCCCCCCCCCCGCAAAAAAGAAGACAAAAACGAAACACACGTGTATCTATCTATCTATCTATCTATCTATCTATCTATCTATCTATCTATCTATCGATATATATATATATATATATATATATATATATATATATATATATATATATATATATATATCGTTTTCCTTAACATTTAGTCACTTTTTATGGACGAAAGCTTCAATCATGTTTCAGCACCAAGTCCGGTATGAGCATTAGAGCCCAACACCTATATTCTGTCTGAGGCTGAATAGGTGTAAATCAGCTACTTCAGCTGCATGAATTCCCATTTTAAAAGGCCTGTGTATGCGTATTGTTGAAAAGAAAGACTGATTTCCCGGATAAAAGTTAAACCATGGTCATCCAAGTGTTATAGGTGATGTTACTGTCTGTTGAATCAACATGTGTAGTTTTCCATTCTTACGCCAATTTTTAGGGAAAAAAAGACGTATTTGACGACAGTCGAATAGGGAGGATGGGTGAAATCTGACGTGAACTCCTTGTGTATATTGGTATTTCCTGGTTTTTTTTTCTTCTTAGCTTTTCGTCGTTTTTTTGTGGACCAAATCTCAAACTCCTGTGGTAAAAACCATGTGGCTCATTGTTCTTAACAAGTTGCCGAATATATATATATATATATATATATATATATATATATATATATATATATATATGGTGTGTGTGTGTGTTTATTGAAAATAATAAATATGGGGATAATCTTACAAGTAATGATTATTCATGAGAGACATTTCAGTCTCGATAATGCATGACTTACCATACAGAGCCAGACAAGGAAACACTTCCGATCCTACAAAGTAAAAGAATAAAAATAATAATAAAAAGAATAACAACAATAATAATAATAATAATAATAATAATAATAATAATAATAATAATAATAATAATAATAACAAAAATCTCTCATAAATTAAGATTGTCGTATTTTAAATCATGAAATAGAAGTATAATTAAAGAAAAGTGGTTTGATCTTTCACAATATGTCCATATATAAACTGCGGTACTTGCCTATTTTTGGAACACATGCCATACTCGAATCTGATGGTGTCCACTTCATATCCGTGTTGTTACAAGAAATTACCTTCCCTCCTTCCAATACGTAATTATCATCACATTGTACATGGCATGATTCATACGGTATCGATCCCTCTGTTGTGTTGTTACAGTTCCACCGTCCGTGTTCTGGGCCAACAAGTACAGGGCATGCTAGTGTTAAAAACACAACATTTTGTTATATTTAGGCATTCCAATTTCAAAATACAGTATACATTTTACATGTCAACTCTTGAGTTTCTCGCTTACTCATAATACTCGTACAGAATGATAATACCATGCATCTTGAAGACTTTCAGAGGAACTTAAAAGTAATAAAATCATCAATGCCAGTATCATATATCTATATATATATATATATATATATATATATATATATATATATATATATATATATATATATATATATATATATATATATATATATCAATATGGTATACATACACTTCGATGTACAAATATGGAATATTAACAAAGAAAAGAAGAGAAATAAGACAAAGACCTAATAAGAAAACCTTTAAAGAATGGCGGACTTGCATGTGACAGAATATTTGAGGTGTTGGTAGTAATGAAAACGATTGTGTGTGTGTTTGTGTGTGTGTGTGTGCGTGCGTGCGTGCGCGTGTGTGTATGTGTGTGTGAAACCTAGTATTTTAGAGATGACAAGTAAAATTGTCATTTTTATCTACATACAGATTGATGTTACAGTATAGTAAATTCTAATTTTTATCTACATTCTAATTAATGTTACAGTATAGTAAATTCTCATTTTTATCTACATTCTAATTAATGTTACAGTATAGTAAATTCTCATTTTTATCTACATTCTAATTAATGTTACAGTATAGTAAATTCTCATTTTTATCTACATTCTAATTAATGTTACAGTATAGTAAATGGACATTTTTATCTACATTCTAATTAATGTTACAGTATAGTAAATGGACATTTTTATCTACATTCTAATTAATGTTACAGTATAGTATATTCTCATTTTTATCTACATTCCGATTAATGTTTGAGTGTAATAACGTACATCTCAACCATCAACCCGAACTTGAAGGAAAGGGTGCTGAGAAGGAATATAAAAAGGACAGATGTATGTCATGCCAGTGTAGCATGAGATATAAAAGTTTGTTACATGCAATATAATTATTATCACCTACGATCACAAAAAAAAGAACCAGCCCCCCAAAAAATACATCATTGCCAGCAGTTTACCTGCTTTAAAGATAACATTTAACGATTACATTACCTAAAACAACTGGGTTTTCACATTTTAAGGAGTATAATTGACCATGGCAGTTAATAAATATATTTCCACCGACCTTTTATGTATCCTCGTAATGATGATACTGGATGCGACACAGCTAAGTTATAAACCTTTCCAGTGAAACGTTTTTTGAACACTTACTTTCTGCCTTGCCACAAAATGTCAGTACAGGCGTCCGTCTTTAAAGTGCTGATTACGAGTACTGATTATAGATATGCCTGACCCAAGAAAGACTTCTTGTATTCAACGACACCGTAAATACCTCTGGATTCTTCATTACTATGAGTAAACTTTATTTCTAAGTAAGCTTTGAATTTATACTCTCAAACAGTAGAGTAAACAGTTATATCAGAACATAAGTAAACACAAAATCGCACTTTAAACATTATACTAACGGTCACTAAATTTTATTATCCGTATGATTCTATAGGAATATGGAGAAATAATCCAACCGTTTCTTTGATTTAAATGAAACTTGGAAATTTGTATAAAAGACGCTTTCAAATTTGAATTTGTAGAAGAATTATGAAATTTGACAAATTATCTGTCAAAGCGCGAGATCGAAATGCCCTAGTCAACGGAAAATCACCAGTTTATGCTTTTGATGGCTTCATGTTTTACATCCTTGGTCGATCATTACAAACTATGAAAAATATGCTTATGGGCATTATGATTGATTTTCTCGAAAATGAAACAAAACATAGTTTATGGTTAATAATCTAATGCGGATATTTTCCCGCCGTAATTATGCTTATTAGCTCTTATTTAGTAGCAAACATGACATACCTGAATAAAATCAGCTGTACAATCTACATACATACATACATACATGCATACATACATACATACATACATAAATACATACATACATACATACATACATACATACATACATACATACATACATACATACATACATACATACATACATACATACATACATACATACATACATATGTTCACAAAATCCCGAAAATCGAGGGTTTCAACACACCCGAGAGATTCGGCGAACTCTGATACAAGAAACACGTGTATGATCGCATTCTTACATAAAAGAAACACTTTAAAATTATCAGATGCAATTTAAAATTCCCTAATGAAGGCGCCGATCCGGTACGATGGGTTTACTTAATCCTTTCCTGGGGTGGCGCGCAGTTAATATCAGCTGATTTCAAAGGATGAGCGTCTAGCAATGTCCAAAACTTCTAAGATCTATTGAGAATAACCAGTTGAGCGATAATTGTCATTTCTGAGAAATAAAGCAACTACGAGATGTTTGATAGGTAATTACATAAAATTACTCAGATTCTGAACCGTATTTAGATTTATACGCAAATGAGAATATACACAGGTTACTGTAAAGATGACGAGTTCAACAAAATCCCCTTTGCGTGCATCGTTATTTCTCTCCCTCTAGGTGAATAAGATGTTTTAAGGCAAGAGAACCAGTCTTATTTCTTAACTTGGAAAACATACATATCTGTTTTGTGTGACTGGAGAACCGAGTAGGATTGCAATTTTTCAGTTAATACTAACACGATGCAAAATGCTGAGCCATTTGTGTTGGGTGCTGCCCTGAAGAATCATGTGTAACAAACACACCAGGACATCAAAGCCACGTGAAATCCAATATTGCTATATGGATGCGGCCACAATGTTGCGCACACGTTATGTTGCCGACAATGTCGCGCACACGTTATGATATAAGAATAACTTGGAAAAGCTAGCCTTGGTAGGATTACACAACGTTTCTGATAGTCTGCGAGAAAAACTATTATGATGGATCTCATTCATGTTGGTCGAATCGATAAGCAATAGGTTTTATATATATATATATATATATATATATATATATATATATATATATATATATTTTATAGTTGGAAAGTGCTCACTGTCAGGTGTTCTTGGCCTCGCCACTTACTGCGATAACCCCTGCAATCAGAAGCTACTCTCCGAAATGGCTGCCAGTATTATGTTTAAGTTCATGGAAATGTTTGTCTCAAAATTAAATTCTTCTAATTATGGATATGATTTCTTATTACGGCTATTTTATAAGAAAATACTAAAGTTGAAGTTTGTACAAGTCATTTCCAAACTGGAATTATTGTCTTCGTTAAAATCCCCCTACTCCCCCCCCCCCCAAAAAAAAAAAAAAGAAAAGACATGTATAATTTTATATTGAGTGTATGTCAAAATATATTCAGAACGCATTTTTTTCCAAAATTTCTCTAAAATCTGGACTTATTTTTTGCGATTTTGTCATACAATTTAGTTTTGAGAAGATATATAACTTTTCTTCCATGTTGTTCATGCATGATAAGTAAATTGTGATCTTTACGTTTACTAATTCAATCAATTTATGTTGGGGTCAAAGTGTAGTCATCATCTACATGTATTTTTTCAGTGTTTTTTTTAAACTTATCAATTTCGTTGTAAGAAACATTTTACTATAAAGTAAACGGCATAATATTGAATATCAAAATTTATTCATGATGATAGTGAGAGTATCTTTTTTTTTAGTTTGATTTATTTTATTTAATTTATTTGTGCAGTAACACAATTCTTGCGGTATTATAAAAAAAAAAAAAAGTAATATCTATAACCGATAAAAATCGATGTTTGATCGGTTCTGGTGAATTTTAAATTTAAACCCATTCCCAACAGTATCTTATATGCGGAGAGAGAGAGAGAGAGAGAGAGAGAGAGAGAGAGAGAGAGAGAGAGAGAGAGAGAGAGAGAGAGAGAGAGAGAGACTTATTCGCACCAGAAGCTTTAATACAGGCAGTCTCCCCTGATGGATCCCACCTTCGACTTTCATTACAGTAAATACGCTCCTCCCCTACAGGCTTATATCCGGGATTGCACTTTTGCGTGCACGTCTTATAAACGGGAACTTTGTCTGTGTTTTCCGGTACATTGCATACCCACGAACCGTGTAACGGGTCTTCTGGCAGAGGGCACGCTAAAAAAGGCGAAAACTTTACATATTTTCTAACATCAGTTTTTTAAAACAAATAGATTTTATCGTTAAACTTAAACAGATATATTACATCCGCTACTTAAGACGAAATGTCATGCATAAAATGACGCCACGAAGTCTTTTCGCCAATAAAACGAAAATCATTAAACACCGACCTGATAAAGGTTATAAATTAAAAAAATATATATATTAAATAAAACAAATCAAAGATAAAAGGAGGAAGAATGAAAGATTAAGATGAATAAATATGTATTTACTCTGCCGTTGTACCAGCACCGAGAAGATTATCTTTGACATTTTGCATTGATTCCCTTTAGAGTAATGTTTAATCTTCAAAGTCAGTTTAATGTATCTTATATACGATGTTTTAATTCACAATCTCTATAAATACTTACACGGTATTGTTCCCGTTTTGCAGAACGGACGCAGTTTGTTTTCTATTTCTTCTTGGTCTAACTTTTCTTGTAAAGGGTAATTCTTGCCTACACAGATTTGCTCTAGGTATTTTCTGTTGGCATCTTCGCTTTCAAAGATATTCAAATTTGGGGGGCAGTAATGACAGTACATCTCATCTCCCAAACTATTTTTGTAAAAACTGCAAGATCAAGGAATATATTAAAATAATCCAGAGAGAGAGAGAGAGAGAGAGAGAGAGAGAGAGAGAGAGAGAGAGAGAGAGAGAGAGAGAGAATACTATATAAGCATCACAATTTTTGAAGACCAAAAGCAGAGGATTTTCATATCTCTTCGTCCTATACATAACGAATTTTGAATCGATTTATGGGAATCTCAGTATTGAATATCCATCCATCCAATCCAATCAAATCCAAATGTCCATCCATCAATAAATCCTTTCATACACTCAAACGCAAATCTTTCTGCCCATATATTGAATGGATTAGTTTTTCTACTGATCTGGTGATTTGCAAAATATTTTTGAAGAGAGAGAGAGAGAGAGAGAGAGAGAGAGAGAGAGAGACTCACTATCTGCCCGTCTCTCCATTTCTTAATTTGCCTGAAGTTAGGATCGAGACCTTCAAAGTCAGGAGACAACACTGAAGAAATGACGAGCAAACACAAAATAAATACGTACATAAATATATACATATATATAAAATTAGCGAAAATGAACGAAAATTCAATGAAAATGAATTAAAATGAAGTCACTATGAACGAATTGCAGCCGAAAATGAACGTAAACAAACCAAACATGAAATTAAACGGACATAGAAAAATATTATTACCGAAAATAAAGTTTAACCTTAGAGTATTTCAGATAATATCTATTGTGTTGTTTTATCAGGTATTGGAAAACATCAAACCTGAGTAAATTATTAAGTTAATTTAGTTGACTGGGGGGTGGGGCATGGTGGCATTGAAAATCATTTTGCATATAATATCGACCGCCTCTCGAAAGCCTCTGGTCGATCACTTTTGCATGCTCTGACCAAATACGTATTTCCAAGTTTTCAGGTTGACTGCCGCCAACTTCTCAAGAAGGTTTCGTCTTTATAAAACGTAAATTTACTTCGCTGATCAAGAAACAATTTTGCACTTTGTGACATTTTGCAAACCACGCCCAATACCTACGTCATGTGGAATAAATTTATAAAATGTCCGTTTCTACTGAATTACATTACTCCTGATAAGATTGCACGTGAGAATATTATCAAACAAAGAACTTTACCCGCTAGAACATCACATGCTGTGTTGTGTGTGTTGACGATTTGTAATGAGTCAGGTCCTATCAGAGAAATACATATTTATTCTAGAAATATTACAAAGCACAAACAAATTTTCTTCTCATAGAAATGTTTACAAAATTTAACTTATGTATTTAATTATTTGCACAAAAAGTATTCAGTTATTTGTCGCAGAGATAAACAAGTTATTATGCGAGAAAAGGACAGTGAAAAATGAATGAGTTTTTTAGACAGAACGATTGGATGAATAATGACTAAACAATATAGCCATGCAGACTGGTGTACAGGTTAATTATCGGTAACTTATAATAATACATTAAAAACTACGTAAGTATTGGGCGTGGTTACGGACTTAATACCGTTTGCTGAAACACAGAATGGAGGAGCTGACTGGGACGATTATGAATTACACGCTAATTTTGTACCTTGTCAACGTATTGATTTTTGCACGCTGCACTGAACTTTTCGCTTATTTTCCGAAAATGGCCCATGCAACGATGCTGTACCATCATCATTTGGTTACTTGCTTGAAATAAACTTTTCCATAGAGGTTTTAAAGGGCATTTGACGACCGCTGAGCCAGCTTTATCTAATGAAAAAATTTGACGACCGCTGAGCCAGGTTTATCTAATTAAAAAATTTGACGACACTGAAGCAGGGTTTTTAATAAAGTTCTGAGGATTAGTGACACTGGGATTTTCATAAAATTTGGGTGGCGGACAAAATTGGTTAAAACCAAGTAGAACAGGTGAAGTATGCTAGAAGGTATAGATTGGGCCTCTGTTGTGTTATAAGTGAGTTGCCCGTCTGGCCTGGGCTTTATGTGAAATATTTTGAGAGGCAAATAATCGCAGGAGTCAATTTAATATGATTTTTGTTTATATCTTTTCATATTTAAAGTACAGCAATTTCAACGTTGTGTCAAAATAATAGTAAAAAATATGACCCTTTCCGGCATATGGAATTGGAATGGTTAGTGGAATCTCAGTCAGAGCTTGTGATTTTTTAAAGTCACTCGCCCTGGGCCTGTGTCTAAAAAAGATTTTCTTTGACCACTGCGCGCGCGCGCGCGCGCACACACACACACACACACACACACACACACATGCAAGAAATTTGTGACTTTTATCATTTCGGCATTTATAACTACACCGTATTGGTGTGAATGATTTATTAAGACATACGTTTTCGATAGTGTTTTGTTTTTAAGGTTGATGAACGTTTATTCTAAATTTCTTGTGTGGAAAGCGATGTCGTATGATTTATAATAGCGTTCTTAAAATGATCCACCGTAACAACCATAGTACTCGTCCTCATTGTTGGTGAATGCTAAACTGTTTACGTTAAATTCATGTGCAATACGCGAGGACTTCTACCGTCCGACCTTTCAGTAGCAGAGTGGACTAAGACTGGTTTCCAAAATTAAAAAGTAGCTATCCACAAAGAAAAATAATATTATTTGTGAGAAACTTGCTAAGTTGAGAGAGAGAGAGAGAGAGAGAGAGAGAGAGAGAGAGAGAGAGAGAGAGAGAGAGAGAGAGAGAGAGAGAGCCTACCGTAAACAGACACAGTCGTAAATCCAAAGATTTCATAACCATTTTTTCATATCTGGGTATAATGACTAACATTCATGGCATCTGAAAAATTTATAATATAATATCAAGGGCGGAATAAACTTTTAACAAATTATGCATGTATCATATGGGTTAATCAGTAAAAAGAGAATCAACAAGATAGTAAATAAACATATTTTATATATCTGCAACTATTTACTTTTATACAAAAAAGAGCCATATTTAGCCAACGCATTTCCATGAAATACGGAAAATATACCAATGTAGGCATGGTTGTTTGGAATTCATTGATTCCACCCTTACCTTTTTTCTCAATAACATTTCTTCAAACCAGCGCATTCCAACCACAGTATATGTATATCAAATAAATAAATGCATATTAGATACATACTCAATGTTATCTGTCATTATAGTCTCATTCAACTAAACCTCTCGCGTGACTCCGTGAGACTTTCGTCATACGAGAGTCTGGTAAAGATATATACAAACGATTGTTATGCGCAAAACTTGGCTTGCCAACAATCTGATCAAAATCGCTCATTGCTTGACAGGTTAGACAAAGTTCTTAATAAAAACTTAGATCACATAATAAATGCACAAGTTTCAATATCTTTTGGACTGACCACCTGCTCCATGTATTTATAATACGGTTTTCGCTTATGCACGAGAAAATCTTGCAAATCTTTTAACTGTCACACTAAAGCACTGAGTACATAACAATGGTACGCATTTCACGCAGTTTTTACCAATACATCCTAACACTTCTAAAACATATTATAATGTTCACATTTATGGCTTATACACAATGTGATTTAGGGTATATATATATATATATATATATATATATATATATATATATATATATATATATATATATATATATATATATATATATATACATAATATATATAAGTTTAACTTTTGGAAAGAAGAAAGAAGACAGAAAAGATAAACGAGCGACACCTATCGGTAACAATAAATTGTACAAACTGTAATAACCTACATTTTTCTATTGAAATATACGTGGATCTTGTATAACTGACACACACACACACACACACACACACACACACACACACACACACACATATATATATATATATATATATATATATATATATATATATATCCAGATAGCTCTGCCAGCTGTTATGTACTTACCTATGTACAAACATACATACAAACTGTTAGCTAATAATTAAAAACAATGAAATAAAACAGATACAGTGCGCTTAATTACACGAACAAGAAATAATTCACAAAAATGAGGCAACCCTGAGATCAAGACAATGTCTTTGAACAAGTAGGTTTAAATGACTGTGAAAATGTTACCAATTAAAATCAGCGACGAATATGCGAAACATATTTTTCATGTAGTTTTTTTCTTTCCTCTTTTTTATGTTAAATGTTATCTGTGGTATACATATCATCCGAAGAAAATAATAATGCGGCTTTAAAGAAATTCGCTCCCACCCCCACCCTAACTTTCGAAGATTAAACGGTCGGTCCCAAAACAGAATGACAAGGAGATAATTCGACTATTGAGAGTAACCTTTACCTCGAGTATAATCTTGATCACTCTCAGCGATTGCTATATCAGTGCCTCGTCTACAAATCAGGGCAATCATGTCCCGCATGTACAAAATATTGTATAGACAGACAAAGATAAGACAACAGGTCATATAACTGGTCATACACTAACTTGACAATGACCAATAAGTCGGGTCTGTGCTTGTTTGTATTGGTAGTAAAGTTTTCCAGCAGCCTTTGCTTTGTGTTGGATGATGTCCTACCCCAATATGCTACATACGGGGAGTCCATGGTGTTGATTGGAGGAAACCAGGCTGACGACAATGCAGAGATCTACAACACTATCGTCCAAATGGCGGTATATGTTATATATTAATTTCCTCATTGCTTATCTACAGAAAATATTTTATTTCAAGTCGGACCAAATTTCGAACGACCAGGAGTCTTTTTTGTATTGATATATTTCAAAACGAAAATGTATATATATTTAAGTTGGAAAAGAAGAGCTGATATTTCGACCTCTGAGTGATTCCTAACTAAAAGACTTACTCTTCTTTGAAATAGGTAAGAAATGCTAATTCATCCACTAACACTTTCAAGAACCACAATATCTACCTATATCATTAATATATTAATAATAAATGCAACGATAACATGCATTGTATTGCACAGGAATACACACACCTTTGGCTACACCGACAATAGACGCGATAAGTTTCTTCGGTTCACCTGTACGTAGATTACAGTCATCACTATAAGTCATGTATCTGATCAGACACATCGTCTGTAACGTTAAGAAGTGTACAATGTATCTGATAGGACACATTGTCTGTGACGTTACGAAGAATACAATGTATCTGATGGGACACATCGTCTGTAATGTTAAGAAGTGTAAAATGTATCTGATGGGACACATCGTCTGTAACGTTAAGAAGTGTAAAATGTATCTGATGGGACAAATCGTCTGTAACGTTAAGAAGTGTAAAATGTATCTGATGGGACACATTGTCTGTGACGTTAAGAAGTGCAAAATGTATCTGATGGGATACATTGTCTGTGACGTTAAGAAGTATAAAATGTATCTGATGAGACACATCGTCTATGACACTAACAAGTGTCAAACACATCGTCTATGACACTAAGAAATGTAAAATGTATCTGATATGATACATCGTCTGTAACGTTAAGAAATGTAAAATGTATCTGATAGGACACATCGTCTGTAACGTTGAGAAGTGTAAAATGTATCTGATAGGACACATCGTCTGTAACGTTAAGAAATGTAAAATGTATCTAATAGGACACATCGTCTGTAACATTAAGAAGTGCAAAATGTATCTGATAGGACACATCGTCTGTAACGTTAGGAAGTGCAAAATGTATCTGAAAGGACACATCGTCTGTGACGTTAAGAAATGTAAAATGTATCTGATAGGACACAACGTCTGTAACGTTAAGAAGTGCAAAATGTATCTGATAGGACACATCGTCTGTAACGTTAGGAAGTGCAAAATGTATCTGATAGGACACATCGTCTGTAACGTTAAGAAATGTAAAATGTATCTGATAGGACACAACGTCTGTAACGTTAAGAAGTGCAAAATGTATCTGATAGGACACATCGTCTGTAACGTTAAGAAATGTAAAATGTATCTAATAGGACACATCGTCTGTAACATTAAGAAGTGCAAAATGTATCTGATAGGACACATCGTCTGTAACGTTAAGAAATGTAAAATGAATCTGATAGGACACATCGTCTGTAACGTTATGAAATGTAAAATGTATCTGATAGGACACATCGTCTGTGACGTTAAGAAATGTAAAATGAATCTGATAGGATACATCGTCAGTAACGTTAAGAAATGTAAAATGTATCTGATCAGACAAATTGTCTATGACACTAAGAAATGTAAAACACATCGTCTATGACACTAAGAAATGCAAACTATATCTGATCAGACACATCGTCTATGACACTAAGAAGTGCAAAACACATCGTCTATGACACTAAGAAATGTAAAATGTATCTGACAGGATACATCGTCTGTAACGTTAAGAAGTGCAAAATGTATCTGATAGGACACATCGTCTGTAACGTTAAGAAATGTAAAGTGTATCTGATCAGACACATCGTCTGTAACGTTAAGAAGTGCAAAATGTATCTGATGGGACACATTGTCTGTGACGTTATGAAGTGCAAAATGTATCTGATCAGACACATTGTCTGTAACGTTAAGAAGTATAAAATGTATCTGATCAGACACATCGTCTATGACACTAAGAAGTGTAAAACACATCGTCTATGACACTAAGAAATGTAAAATGTATCTGATAGGACACATCGTCTGTAACGTTAAGAAGTGCAAAATGTATCTGATGGGACACATTGTCTGTGACGTTAAGAAATGCAAAATGTATCTGATCAAACACATCATTTATGACACTAAGAAGTGTAAAACACATCTTCTATGACACTAAGAAATGTAAAATGTATCTGATAGGACACATCGTCTGTAACGTTAAGAAGTGCAAAATATATCTGATAGGACACATCGTCTGTAACGTTAAGAAGTGCCAAACGTATCTGATAGGACACATCGTCTGTAACGTTAAGAAGTGCAAAATGTATCTGATAGGACACATCGTCTGTAACGTTAAGAAGTGCAAAATGTATCTGATATAACACATCATCTGTGACGTTAAGAAGTGCAAAATGTATCTAATAGGACACATCGTCTGTGCCGTTAAGAAGTGCAAAATGTATCTGATAGGACACATCGTCTGTAACGTTAAGAAGTGCAAAATGTATCTGATAGGACACATCGTCTGTAACGTTAAGAAATGTAAAATGTATCTGATGGGACACATTGTATGTGACGTTAAGAAGAGTAAAATGTATTTGATAGGACACATCGTCTATGACACTAAGGAATGTAAAATGTATCTGATCAGACACATCGTCTGTAACGTTAAGAAGTGCAAAATGTATCTGATAGGACACGTCGTCTATGACACTAAGAAGTGTAAAACACATCGTCTATGACACTAAGAAATGTAAAATGTATCTGATAGGATACATCGTCTGTAACGTTAAGAAGTGCAAAATGTATCTGATAGGACACATCGTCTGTAACGTTAAGAAATGTAAAATGTATCTGATAGGACACATCGTCTGTAACGTTAAGAAGTGCAAAATGTATTTGATGGGATACATTTTCTGTGACGTTATGAAGTGCAAAATGTATCTGATCAGACACATTGTCTGTGACGTTAAGAAGTATAAAATGTATCTGATCAGACACATCGTCTATGACACGAAGAAGTGTAAAACACATCGTCTATGACACTAAGAAATGTAAAATGTATCTGATAGGACACATCGTCTGTAACGTTAAGAAGTGCAAAATGTATCTGATGGGACACATTGTCTGTGACGTTAAGAAATGCAAAATGTATCTGATCAAACACATCATTTATGACACTAAGAAGTGTAAAACACATCTTCTATGACACTAAGAAATGTAAAATGTATCTGATAGGACACATCGTCTGTAACGTTAAGAAATGTAAAATGTATCTGATAGGACACATCGTCTGTAACGTTAAGAAGTGCAAAATGTATCTGATGGGACACATTGTCTGTGACGTTAAGAAGTGCAAAATGTATCTGATCAAACACATCATTTATGACACTAAGAAGTGTAAAACACATCTTCTATGACACTAAGAAGTGCAAAATGCATAGGATATAACACATCGTCTGTGACGTTAAGAAGTGCAAAATGTATCTGATAGGACACATCGTCTGTAACTTTAAGAAGTGCAAAATGTATCAGATAGGACACATCGTCTGTAACGTTAAGAAATGTAAAATGTATCTGATGGGACGTGTCGTCTGTAACGTTAAGAAGTGCAAAATGTATCTGATAGGACACATCGTCTGTAACGTTAGGAAATGTAAAATGTATCTGATGGGACACATTGTCTGTAACGTTAAGAAGTGTAAAATGTATCTGATCAGACACATCGTCTGTAACGTTAAGAAGTGCAAAATGTATCTGATAGGACACGTCGTCTGTGACGTTAATTAAAAAGTGCAAAATGTATCTGATCAGACACATAGTCTGTGACGTTAAGAAGTGTAAAATGTATCTGATCAGACACATCGTCTGTGACTCTAAGAAATGTAAAATGTATCTGATTGGACACATCGTCTAGGACACTAAGAAATGTAAAATGTATCTGATAGGACACATCGTCTATGACACTAAGAAATGTAAAATGTAATATAAATATATATATATATATATATATATATATATATATATATATATATATATATATATATATATATATATATATATATATATATATATATATATATATATATATAATTGTCTTGCACTTACCATGGAGAAAATTTGGGGTATTTACCTTTCTGAAATCTGCTTATATTATACTATCTACAATAACATGAGCTGGTAGCTCTACGTTCTCTTCTAGCCAAATAATTGTTCATGCTGCCTATTTTTGACTCTTTTGCGGCAATTCTACCATAGGCTGTACAAAAAAGAGTCTGATAAATAATTGATAATGGTCGGTTTCAATGTCCGAAATGGCACCTTGCTTTACTAGTTCTAAATCATCTTCTTTCCTCTTTATAATAAAACAAATAAGATTTACGAGTGTAATAGCTTTCAATGTTCTGCGATGTGAATTTATCTGTGCGGGTGCACAGGACTGTATTACCTTGCTAACTAAGTTTAGTTTAACGTATCAGTAATTCGTGCTTGTTTCTTTGTTGAGAGAACTCAGTCCAAATAGATGGTAAAGGTGATAACAAGTTACTAGAACATAGTGTCTGTAGTTGTATTTTTTTTTCCTGTTCTTTTTTATGTTAAATGTTATCTGTGGTAAAATATCATACGAAGAAAATAATAATGCGGCTTTAAAGAAATTCGCGCTTCACCCCACCCCACCCCACCCCCACCGTAAATTTGGAAGATTAAACGGTCGGTCCCAAAACAGAATGACAAGGAGATAATTCGACTATTGAGAGTAACCTTTACCTCGAGCATAATCTTGATCACTCTCAGCGATTGCTATATCAGTGCCTCGTCTACAAATCAGGGCAATCATGTCCCGCATGTACAAAATATTGTATAGACAGACAAAGATAAGACAACAGGTCATAGAACTGGTCATACACTAGCTTGACAATGACCAATAAGTCGGGTCTGTGCTTGTTTGTATTGGTAGTAAAGTTTTCCAGCAGCCTTTGCTTTGTGTTGGATGATGTCCTACCCCAATATGCTACATACGGGGAGTCCATGGTGTTGATTGGAGGAAACCAGGCTGACGACAATGCCGAGATCTACAACTCTATCGTCCAAATGGCGGTATATGTTATATATTAATTTCCTCATTGCTTTTCCACAGACAATACCCTTTTTCACGTCGGACCAAATTTCAAACGAGCAGGAATTTTATAGTTTTTTTTAATGGATTTATTTCAAAATAAAAATGTTAATACTTTTAATTTGGAAGAAAAGGAGCTGATATTTTGACCAGTGAGTGATTCATCAATAAAAGATTGACTCATCTTTGAAATAGGTAAGAAATGCTAATTCATCCACTAACACTTTCAAGAACCACAATATCTACCTATATCATTAATATATTAATAATAAATGCAACGATAACATGCATTGTATTGCACAGGAATATACACACCTTTGACTACACCGATAATAGACGCGATAAGTTTCTTCGGTTCACCTGTACGTAGATTACAGTCATCACTATAAGTCATGTATCTGATCAGACACATCGTCTGTAACGCTAAGAAGTGTACAATGTATCTGATTGGACACATTGTCTGTGACGTTAAGAAATGTAAAATGTATCTGATCAGACACATCGTCGATGACACTGAGAAGAGTAAAATGTATCTGATGAGACATATCGTCGATGACACTAAGAAAAGTAAAATGTATCTGATAGGATACATAGTCGATGACACTAAGAAATGTCAAATGTATCTGATGGGACACATTGTCTGTGACACTAAGAAATGTCAAATGTATCTGATGGGACACATTGTCTGTGACACTAAGAAATGTCAAATGTATCTGATGGGACACATTGTCTGTGACGTTAAGAAGCGTAAAATGTATCTGATGGGACACATCGTCGATGACACTAAGAAAAGTAAAATGTATTTGATGAGACAATTTCTATAACACTAAGAGATGTAAAATGTATCTGATAGGACACATCGTCGATGACACTAAGAAGTGTAAAATGTAATATATATATATATATATATATATATATATATATATAATTGTCGTGCACTTACAAAGGAGAAAATTTGGGGTATTTAACTTTCTGAAATCTGCCTATATTATTCTATCTACAATAACATGGGCTGGCAGCTCTACGTTCTCTTCTACTCTTCTAGCCAAACGATTGTTCATGCTGCCTATTTTTGGCTCACTTGCGGCAAGGCTACCACAGGCTGTACAAACCAGAGTCTGATAAATAATTTATAATGGTCATACAAAAGCATTCGCGATTCAGTCGGTTTCAATGTCCGAAATGGCACCTTGCTTTACTAGTTCTAAGTCATCTTCTGTCCTCTTTATAATAAAACAAGTAAGATTTAGGAGTGTAATAGCTTTCAATGTTCTTCAGTGTGCTTTGATCGATGCTGGTACACAGGACTGTATTACTTTGCTAACAAAGTGTAATTTAACGTATCAGTAATTCGTGTTTGTTTCTTAGTTGAGAGAGCTCAGTCCAAATAGACGAGAAATGTAATAACAAGTTACTAGAACTATCTAGCCGATCCCAATTGCACTGCTTGCAATAAAAATATGTTTAAACCCACTTCGCAACTTGTTTCTTTCTTATTTATTTTGCGGACAATCTTGAAACTCTGACGATTTCCAGGACTACGACGTCTTTTTCAATACTTTCATCAACCAGCTTTTAAGTCTTCTTATAATTGAATAATATATTTAAAAAATTCTCCTCGTGAGATATTTCCCGGCTTGGTCTGAGCATGGATAGTAAAAATGTCATCAGACACCGATATTAGAATCGGAGTAACAATCTGTTACAGTTTCGTAAAGTGGTGATGGAATAACACTTTATTCAAGCGAGCGTTTCTGAAATATTTTGTGCTTGGAGATTCTCGTTCCTACGAATCTCATCCAACGGTGTGAAATATAAAAAGTCAACTCAGCTACTAAACGCAAGAAAGTATCGCGCTGCAACTCTGGGACCACAAACGTTATCTGCACTGTCGTGATGTGCAAGGTTTGCTGGTAGCCAAACACTTATTTCTTCACATACGTTTCTCAACCTAAATAGTATGCTGGGGGGATATGAAATATAATTTCCGTGATATTGTGATACATGGTAAGTTTCATGGTTACAATTTGAAAACAAAACTGAACATCTCTAATATATACCAAGAAATGCATTTTTACTGCAAATCAACATTTAAAATCTAAATTGCACCCTTTGCAGGGCGGTAGTGGAGTTGCTAAAATAGGACTGATTCATGCGGCTAGTGCAGATCCTCAAGACAGCTTCAACTTCTACCATGACATTTTTGTCAACAAGTATGGTGCCTCTGAAGCCAATTTCATTCCCATTGTCATGAACCATACTTCCGCCAACAGTGATCCCAACGTGATTCAACTGATACGACGACAGACTGGCTTCTTTTTCGGGGGAGGAGATCAGTACAGAGTAACCCAATCGTAAGTTTAGAATTATGCATCTCTAATACAGAAAGACTACATCACCTATAAGACAAATGGTAGGAGAAATGCTCAGAGGTTTCGTGTTCAGAGAACAGGTGATATGAGAAGAAGCTTTAAAAAGAAAAGCTTTTGTGAATACTTGCGGGTCTTTGTGAACAATAGTTTTATTGCCTGACATGTTTGGACATTTAAATTATATTTACAAAGGATGTATTCTAATACCAGTCAGAGACATATGTCTGTCGGGAAAAGTGCTTGTTCAACAATGAACGCCTATCCAAGTTTCGATCTAGGTTTAACTGGATACTTGTGGAATTAAAAGCTTTCATTCAATTTTGGGTAGTTTATCCCGAAATGATTGTAGTTAGTCAGCATTGATGAAATTTTATATGCTACGATCAAAGAGGTTTTAAATTTCACTGAGACATATATTAAGTAGGAAAATTTACTGCTTGATTCTCCTAAATGCTTCATATCAGAAAAGCCCAATAGGTTTGCACGTCCACTTCTACTCTGTCGGTGAATGAGACAGATGTGTAAAAATTGCGACAGTTTATTCACTGGAAGTAAGTAAGTAAGGAAGTAAATAAGTAAGAAAGAAAACTGCTCTAAAGTTTAATAATAATAAATCAATTAAGAGTCGGATGGTCTTTTACGCATAAGAATGAAACGCCGATTTCATATTTACAAGGCAATTTTACCAGATATATATAGTTAGGTTTCATTCAATGACAAATAATATAGCAAGCCCTGATCTGCGGACATATAGATACACAGCCAGATGAACACACTTTAGTCAAAGCATGAACAATATACTTGTTGTTTTAAATAATGGGTCTGGAGAAACTTTTGATCAATACATCCATGAAATAAATGCAACACTTATCTTTCCCACCCCACTACCGAAAAAACGCCTTCAGGTCTATCTAAGGTGTAACCTGAAGGATTGGTTATAACAAATGACGCTCCATCATGTTGTAGATTCCTTCTGCCTG
Organism: Margaritifera margaritifera; assembly: GCA_029931535.1. Taxonomy (NCBI): domain Eukaryota; kingdom Metazoa; phylum Mollusca; class Bivalvia; order Unionida; family Margaritiferidae; genus Margaritifera; species Margaritifera margaritifera. The sequence continues at coordinate 4,607,387 of JAQPZY010001657.1, read as the reverse complement.
ACGGTAGTCCCTCCCCAGCTCTGGTTGCCCTAAAGGAGATGAAGAGGAAGGGTGCGGTCATTGCGGGAACCAGCGCTGGAACCACATGCCAGACCGACAGAGTGATGATCATGGGTAAACTAATTCTTCTCAGCTCCTTGTCTAGTGTATTCATGATATTTCAGATCTCTAATGCAATTCTTAAATAGTCTCACATCAACCCCCGTTGTTGACAAGCATCCTTTGACGATAAACGACAGAAATCATATATACGTGACAAATATGGCGTTGCTATTTGCTCCTCATTTCAATCAGACCGAACAGTCGTTAATTTTTGGGAATTCTGAAATGTAATTTTCAAATCGAACTTATTGAATTGACTGCTTTCAGTTATTTTAAATTTAGTTGATGAAGAGCTGCCCAGAAACAAACTCTTTAAATGATCCACTGCCTCGGGTGACTCATGTCAGAAGGATTTCATCCTGCTCCATGACCAAGCCATTAATGAGTGAAGGAATATTGGTGCAGTAGGCAACATGCTGAAGTGAAATATGTCTGATTGAAATAATACCTTCCCTTCATCATTAAAAAATAACTTCTTATTGCTACCACAATTGCTGGTGTAAAAAAGAACTAGATATTATGCAAGTTTACAACGAAGCTTGCACAAGGAAACGAAAGCGAACACGAGCTATTTGAACAGCTTTAGATATGTTATTCATAAAGGAAGTATTAAGGTTTGTGTGGTTCCTAAAATACTTATATCTCTCTACTTCTATAAAGTCAAACTCCTGTGTTAAATAAAGTCTCTATTAAGCAATCATCTCATTTAATCAGGCATTTCTTTTCGCAGTCACTCACATCGAATTCTTCTAGCAATAAAGACATTCTATAGCAGCCAACTGACTTTTCAGTCAGTTTATCACTTTTTTAAGAAATGGTAGCTTGACTAAGATCTAACTCGACCTCTGTATCCTTTGACCATTTTCAAGCAATTAATCCGGCTAGCAGGCCATATAAAAGAAGAGATGGATGGACCAATAAATAGACTCATAGATGGAAACTTATTTACATGAATCACTTCCATTATTAACATAGATGGTGTCAGCTGGGATGCGCTGAGAGATGGAGCCCATGAGACAGAAAGCAGCGAGCATCCAGATGACTTGATTTATCAGAGGATAGGCGGAATAGGTTTGTTTCACGGTTACATCCTGGATTCTCATTTCAGGTAAAAATATATTGCACGTTCATGCTTCACTTTTAATTTTGTAACAAGCCACTCAAAAGTGTATAATATTTTGCATATTTCTAGCGTAGGTCCATTAGTTTGCGAATTGATCAGAAGGTTGTGAGACTGTCATGCAAAAGATAAACTTCGAAATAAATGATAAAAATACAATCTTTTTTCGGCACTGAACCTTGACGTCACAATACATATTACAGATGTTACGTCTGGTATAAGCAACTGTCAAATCCTTCGAGGCGGTGTTTAATCTTAATTCAAATAAAAAGAACAAAAGAAATGTGTAACATTTTAGAATGAAAATAAAATGTCCCCCACCAGGATTCCAATCACTCATTTTATTCTTTTACTTAATCTTTTCTTTTCCCCGGGCTTGCGTGCGATTGTTGTACAAGATGGCTAAGTTCTGAATGTTTTCCAACCAGAGGTCAAAATGTAACGGGTCAATAATTTAGCATAGAGGTTTATTGCATGAGAAATACATCATAAAAAATTTGTATTTTCCTTCTTTTTAAAAGTGTACTTCAGTTGCAGGTAATAAGATTCTGAATCGTATCACAACCGGTGAGCACTTGAAATAAACATAGGAATATTCAAAATTTGTTTTTGTTTTTCTTCCTTTCTTTAGTGCAATGCTCTGGAAAAAGTAGACACATGATAAAAATTCAGTCATCAGTGGCAAGTCAATCATAATATTAATATATATAGCTGTGACTATGTTAATACGCCTCATCCAAAACAGCGCATTTTTGTGTAAGTTCAGAAATAACACGCATGCATTTTTATGCAATACAAAGAAAACTTACGACTTTTCAAGTACATAACAGATCCTATGAAGAAAATTTTGCGACGACTTAAAATAAAGAAGGTTAAAGTCCATATTTCTTTTCATATATACTTGTTTTCGTTGTTTTTTTTTAAAGAGACACATATGTAAAGAGTTCTGGAAAGGCAAGATCTGTATTTAATTAATGCCGATATGCACAAAGGAGGGACTCTACATACCGATATGCACAAGAGAAGGACTCTTAACAAAAGAGAAAACATACTGAAGGGGAAGAAATGACACGCAGGAAAGCAATATGGTATCATATCCTAATAACGCGTAGTAACGTTTTACCCATCCCCATGTATATACATTGAAAGTAAATAAGTACTATGCAGTGAAGAAAATATTGCAGTAATAGTATCCCTATACTAACTAAGCCAATCGGCTGTTATTGCATCCTATTGTAAATCCCTAATAAAATCACAATGATTCTTTTCAAATTTTTCCTGGGGATCTGCTGACCTGTGAAGAATGTTGCTCGTATTCTTCAACAGAAAGCAGCATTAAAGCCTAAATGAAAAATAAAATGTGTATTACTCGAGTAGGATGACAAAGCAAATAGGTGCGATTACGCCGGTTAAAAAAAACACTAAAATTTCCAATCTTTTCATTCTAATGCAACTATTTTCAACATAACCTAAGCTGATGTGTTTATATGTTGCATCCAAGTTAGTGCCAAATACAAGCAACATAGTCTTGGGTGCATCTGAACATATAACTAATGCACTGAATTTCATAAAAATGTTATAATACAAAATGAAGGAAATATATAATGAACTGAATCAGTGTAGTGATGTCTGAATACGGTTGTCATTAAAAATGCATGTATATGGGATTTATAACCACGATGTTCTGCCTCTTCGGTCAAAATTATTTGGTCGATATCAAAGTCCATAAGCATTCGGTATGCAAGGGATGCACTGTGCTTTAGTATGATATTGAGTAGTATCATAATGGGCATTTTAGACCGAGTTCACTGATATATGCCAAAGCCTTCTATACCCCATGATTTATCGCTCGAATTACACGCGAGTGCATTATTTACGCAAGTGCGCGCACTGTGGACGGTGCAAGTGCATTATTTACGCAAGTGCGCGCACTGTGGACGGTGCAAGTGCATTATTTACGCAAGTGCGCGCACTGTGGACGGTGCAAGTGCATTATTTACGCGAGTGCGCGCACTGTGGACGGTGCAAAGTGCATTATTTACGCAAGTGCGCGCACACTGTGGAAGGCTCACCACGGGTTCGCGCACTTGCGCAAATAATGCACTCGCGTGTGATTCGAGGGTAAACTCATGCGGTGTAGAAGGCTTTGACCTATATCAGTGAGCTCGGACTAAAATACTCATTATGATACTACTAATTGTGAGGACTAAGTAAATTAGACAAAAATTCTTCGAAATGTAATTTATGAACTTTGATACAAAGTTTACAACGTCGAAACTATTATCTTTATGGACCAATATTAGAGCCAACCCTTTGAGAAACTATCCTTTAGAATGATATAATTATGAGTTATGGCTTGGCCATGATAATCTGATATTCGTGAATAACAAACAGTGATGCAGCAAAGACAAAAGTCGTAACTATACATTTCTGGTCAAGAACAAATGATGTTCAAAAGTATGTAAGAAGTCTCCTTAAAACTTTCATTCAATATTTTAGTCAGAGAGGACGGGAAGGTCGAATGATTCGACTGCTTTGGGACACACGGAAACAATCCTTTGGCAGCAATTATGCATTTGGTGTGGATGAAGACACAGCACTGGTTATTACACATGACGGCACGAACCAGGCGTTAGGCAAGGTGATATATTGCAATAGTATCTTTTAATATGCTCAAGAGTGTATGCTTGTGTGTATGTTTGTACGTATGTAATAGTGATAGAAATACAGAGATGATTATGTGAGTAAGGAACGGTGAGAATAGGGATAGAACATGTTTCTGCATATGTTCGTGTCAATGTAAAAGTGAAAGAAATACAGAGAGATGATTATGTGAGTAATGAACGGCGAGAATAGGGATAGAACAAGCTTCTATAAAATAATTTCTCAAGTTTAAAAATATTGATATTCCTTTTACGTTCTGCGGCAATACATATTTACCTTGATGTATTCCAAGTGAATTGCATTAGCAATTTTAATGAGTTTAAAAACAAACATATGCATAAATATTTCATATTTTTTATGTTAAAATATTTCACATTAGCAAGGATTTATCTTTACCCGCAAAAGCAACATATAGTATGAATTTTTATTTTCTTGTTTGTCAGGTAATAGGCTCTTCGGGAGTGACACTTCTGGATATCTCCAAGGCAAATGATGTGCACTCACAATATTTTTCTATTCATGGTGTATATTTATCCTATCTTACTCACGGCGACCAAATACTTCTTAATACTCGGGCAATCACCTTTGCTCCGAATAAAAGGTCATTGGCTGGACATGAAATGTACAACCACGCTCTCACATCAAGAGACATTTTCTCTGGCGGGGACCTAGACAGTGGCATAAAACCAGAGTTCGTGCGTGTGGCGACCAGTGTATATGACAGCAGGAATGAGCACGTTACGTACGGAACAACCAACGAGACTAATCCAACCTTTAAGGTCACAATGTCAGTAATTGGTCATGATTCTGTTGGTTGGGTTGAAAGAAAGCCTTTGCATAACTCTGATTTAATATCGTATAAGAATCTTCAAATCAATATCAACGAGGTATAGACTTATACACGTTTCATTCATGCTTAAGTGCGCAAAGTGGATACATTTTTGAACTGACTTGTAAATGGATAGTCTGCTGGCTGGCGTTTGGAAGGATATAAATGTCCAATATCACGATTTGCACGAGTTATAAAGCTTATATCGGTTGAATTAACAATAACTACCTCTAGAATGAAAATATCAGAATTTTAAAACTTCGAATATCAATATGTCTTGTGTTTTGTTACCGTTTTTTTAATGCATCTACAACACTTAATCATCTATAAAGATGTAACGGCATATCAAAAGTCTAAAATGCATTATCCCGTTCTAAGTGCTTAGTGTATAATATATAGAAGACTGGAAAGTACACTTCCAGACACACCATAACATATTGACTAGCTAGTAAACTGAGATAAAACTTATTGTTATCCTTCAAAGTTCTCATTTTGTTCGATATTACAGTGATAGGGAACTGCTGAAAAATTCTCAAATATATATGCGGTTACAGATGAATAATACCCCTCCCCAAACCGGTGTTGATACTGATGGCTATTTGAGGGTCTGATGTCTATTCATAAAATCGAGGAATGTTTGCAGACAGATATCTCCGCAACACGTCGGTGTACATTTCAGACACTTACCGGTATTTCTTGCGTCTCTTGAGGTACTATAGGTTGAAGGGTCCTTTTGGCGATATATACAGAATATTTCTGGATCAAATTATATGTCTGACGACTTGTAAATCCACGTTGAATAACACAACCTTATGTCCAGTGGCCATTTTGAATTTCGTGGCTACATACGGCAGTTACCAAATACAGGTAAGTATCAACACTGTACGCTGGTGTGTTCCGGACAGATTTGTGTGCAGCAAACTTGCACATTTTACTGAATAGGCGACATAATACCGTCAAATCGTCCATCAATATCAACACAGGTTTGGCGGCCTGATTTATCTGACTATACATTGTGTAACTTAACTTTGATACAGAAAAAAAGTAAATAAAACGAACTTGTGATTTGTGAGGGGTCAGCAAACAGTCTACACGTTTATACGTACAAGGTAATTTTAATCTTTGTATTGTTAAACATGTATACTAAAGCACAGCGGAACAAACTCTTTTGCTCTTCTATGTGCATTTATAAATCAAGAATTTGTGGGAATTCTGAAAATGACAACTTCACTAAATTAAATCCATTTAAATGCATCTTTGGCTGGAATCAGTGTCAAACGATGTGACCAACCCTCTTTTAGTTTGTAGCTGTCAAATTATGTTCACACTGAGCCCACAGTTCATTGAACTAGTTTATCTCTAAGTACATTCCAATAGATTACAAACATATCAATTTGAAAGCACGTCTCAGTTTTGAAATATCCAAATTACATCGACCATAAACGTGTCCACATTTAAGGAAAAGTAAAGCATGACCCGAGGTGTATGTTGATGAAGTCCGTTTCTCAATAATACAAGACACGAAACAGAATGAAACAAACTGTGGGACTGAATTACGCGACGGTGATTCTCTACCTGAATAAGAGAGAATAATGAAACAGATACCAATAATTTCTGATAAATGTCTTTCTCTCAAGAAAAGTTTATTCCCTCTGGCTTTTTTTTTTCTCTTTCAATTTATTATCATTACAAAATTTACCAAGCCTTTGCAACAAGCATTTAGACCAGTTAAAACAGCATCATGTGACGCAGAAAACTAGAACTTATTAGTTCATAACATCTGAAAGGAACTACTTTCATGCGCCCTTCTTGTGTGTTTTGGCAATATTTGTAAACAACGGTTAATATATAGTTCTTTTATTTTTTTTCGTTAATATTCTTATTTATTTTTATAATTATTTGAAACTGTAAGAATAAGGCATAATATTTTACAAGATTTATGAAGTTATGAAGCTAGAAAATTAATTACAGGCATATTGTGTAATCAAATTTCAAGCTTCATGACTTCATGAATTCTGTCAAATATTATGTTCACTTCCTTAATCTACCGCCATTTCGTGAAATCTTTCAACTGTCTACAATAAAAACATAGGAATTACTTATATAACTTACTGATGCGAGTCTTAATACGTACATAATATATATATATATATATATATATATATATATATATATATATATATATATACATATATATATATCCCCAGTACTATAGAGATTTGCCACAAGGAAGTTAATAATGATCTAGAATATTAACTTTAATGATGTTCGCTTACATATATAAGGAACCCCGCAATCCAAAATTACTTACAAATGTATAGGTTTGTGTGCACTTGCGTATATATATATATATATATATATATATATATATATATATATATATTTTATATATATATATATATATAGAGAGAGAGAGAGAGAGAGAGAGAGAGAGAGAGAGAGAGAGATGTAAGTAAGGGTCATTACACAAAAATGTATGCGAAAAAGTACCCTGTCACCAATTGTCCATAAAATATTAGTTGAATGAGAATTTTAAGATTCATAAAAATGTGTACAGGTTGAGGGTCATAGAATCATCCTGTCAACGATGAGTGTATGTTGTTGAGTGAAGTGTCAACGATGAGTGTATGTTGGTGAGTGAAGTGTCAACGATGAGTGTATGTTGTTGAGTGAAGTGTCAACGATGAGTGTATGTTGTTGAGTGAAGTGTCAACGATGAGTGTATGTTGTTGAATGAAGTGTCAACGATGAGTGTATGTTGTTGAGTGAAGTGTCAACGATGAGTGTATGTTGTTGAGTGAAGTGTCAACGATGAGTGTATGTTGGTGAGTGAAGTGTCAAAGATGAGTTTATGTTGGTGAGTGAAGTTTTGTAGTATGAAACGATTATTGAGATCGCATTGAAAATGCCGCGAAAATTTTCCGTGAAAAATTGATATTAGTATTACAGCTGAGTACCACGAACAATTTTGTGCCGCGGTATTTCTGAACATACCGCGATACGTACCACGGTATACCACAATTATATTAGGGATCAGCAATTTAATGTTCTGGGGCATGGACCTGACACCTTTTTTTCAATTTCAGTCAGTCAGTAGCTGAAAAAATATCTTTTTATGATTTATAGTAAAACAACACCATCTTGTCTCCATTATATTATTTGAAGAAGAATAAATAAATACATGAACTATCTTGAGATAAAATAAAATAAAATATCTCAGCTCAAAAGAATATCGCAGCCCCCCCCCCGAAAACCCGAAAATTTAATGGTCACTACCTTATAGTAGATGAATTTGCTATGTGTATGTTAATTGTTGTATAAGTTGTCATCTAAACACTGTAACTAAACAAAGTGGGATGAGTAAGCGTACACTATAGCTGACACCATGTGAAAGACATTGTGCTGACATTAGAGAGCTTGTGGATAAAAATAGGAAGTATTGACAATGAAGCCTGCAAGTTACTAGCTACACTATTGATATAATAGGCAAGGAAACTTTGAGTGGGATGCACCTCTAATCAGTATACTGCCACGTCCTATTACCGGCATTTGAACATTTCCGTTCAGCGCTGTCATCATGCGTCGCATCTGAATAACCCGTATGTAAACATAATGTAAGGATGTTCACATAGCCGTGAAGATTTTAAAAAAATTGAAGAATAACTCTATTCATGGTAAATAAAAATAAAAATCTTAGATTTTCCATACATGTACACATTTAAGTAAGTGATCAGTAATACCATATCCAGTTCCAATCCCTCTTTGTACAAAAAAAAAAAAAAAAAAAAATTAATTCATAAAATCATGCAGAGCACAATGTCAACAGCTCATCTGCTTCAACAATAAGAATTGGTCACATGACCAAAGCTTTTTAATACAAACTTGTATCTAGCGTGTGGGGGCGCATTAAGGATGTATTTTCAAACTCGTGAGTTTTGTTTTAGTGAGGGTTCTTAGAGCCGTATTATACAGGCAAGTTAATGAACATCCCTTCAAATTCATAAAAAGGTGCTTTCTAGATATGGGGATACAATTAAATTCACAGGGACTGGGGTTAACTATAAATATGCCATGTAATATAATATAAGAATATCATAAATCATAATTATTTCATGGATCTACTACAACTCGGGCATGCAAAAATTTTAATAAAAATTTTTGAATTTAATTTTGAAAATTTGTATTAAATATACTGCCTTTACACAACATTTCCCAATTTTTTTTTCTTCCTTTTAACTTTGATACCGTACCACCGACGGTCACTGTATTTCTCAATTGTCGCGGTAATAGGACGTTCTCTCTAGAGCTCCTCCCGTCAGAGGTCACCTCGGAATAGCCAGCCAAGGACGCGTTGATCGGAAACAAAAATCATTCACCGTGACCAACGACTCACACGTTGATTACTGATGCAGTAGGATAAAAATGAAAAAGAAAGAACACTGAAACTTTTTTGGGTATGTTTTCTAAGTAGTAACGAGTTAATGTGACGTGTATAACTGTAAAATTTACAAAGTGAAATCTATAAAAACTTATCATAAGATAAAACGGTCATTCTTTTTTTCCTTCTAAATCTATATCTTTTTCTGTATGTATGTCTGTCTCTTTCTCTCTTATTTTATGAAGTTAAAAAGATCATGTGCCGAAGAGAGAGCAAACACATAACTTCCTCTTTAAAGACTAAATACCGCCCCGCCCCACTGAAGAATTTGAGCGGTTTATTCCCAAAGAGATAACTTGAAGACCGACTGAATAGTCAGATAGTATTATTAAGGGACCGATGATTCGATTTTCGCAAGAGGGCGGGGGGGGGGGGGGGAGGGCTCTAATTTTTCGAACAAAAGTTCCGGTCCCCAAATAGCTTCACAAAAGTATTCTTGCCCTGATTTGTAGAAAAAAAAAGAACTAATTATATCCATCATATTAGTTGGAAAAAGAAAATTATCCTGCGGTGATAGAACAAAAAGTATCCTCAATCGAAGGAACACCCCCCCCCACACCCCCCATAAAAAATAAAAATAATAAAATAAAAAAAAATACAAAATAAATGGATGGTCCCTAAATTCGAACATGACCTAGATCACTTTCGCAGATAGCTTAAGGGTATACATTGTCTGCCAGCCAGTGGGCGCTTTGCCTAGCATGTCCGAAATATTGAATCGACAGACGAACATAAGATGAATGGCTTCTTATAGTTTCAGAACTAGACGCACAATCGTGAAAGAATTGAAGATGCCATGACTATATTTGGTTTTGTTAATCCTAGAGTTTTCCAGCAGTCTATTTTTTTGCTTGATGATGATGTCATACCCTAGTATGCAACATACAGAGAGTCGATGGTGCTCGTTGGCGGCAACTTAAAAGACAACAATTTTGAAATATATGATACCATCGTCCGGATGGCGGTGTGCGTTATTTATTCTTTTTATAATATGCTAACAAGATGGAAGTGTTTTTTAAAAAGTAGGTTAAGTTCCGACTGCTCGTGGGATTTTTGTTACTGTTTTAATTATATTAAGCAAAAACAAGATTTAGTTTATTTTAACCGACAAAACCAGATATTTTGATGCATTGGGACCTTGTTCATCTAACAAGTAGGTAAAGAAATGTGAATTCATTCCACCCTCATCAATGCAGATTACTTTCTTCACAAACGTAAAAAACGTAGCCAAAGAGAAAGCAACGATCAGGTGTTGTATATGACACACGCCTACAGTCTCTTATAAAGCGGAGGCGTCAATGATCAACATTCTATATAGATCAAGGACACAGGAAGTTTTTAGTTCACTTGTAGGTAGATAAATGTCCTTCAAGTGTCTGCAAAGTAATAACAGGAAGAGATATTATTCCTTTATGTCGTAATTCTAAAAGAATATGTTATCAGTTTTAATTTATTACTCCCCATCGACCATACCATCTCAGTTATCAGTGTTTAGTTATTACTCCCTTCGACCATAACATCTCAGTTATCAGTGTTTAGTTATTACTCTCCTCGACCATAACATCTCAGTTATCAGTGTTTATGTATTACTCTCCTCTACCATAACATATAAGTTATCAGTGTTTATGTATTACTCTCCTCGACCATAACATATCAGTTATCAGTGTTTATGTATTACTCTCCTCGACCATAACATATCAGTTATCAGTGTTTAGTTATTACTCTCCTCGACCATAACACGAGTTAAGAACTTTGCTCTTACTGTACGCGAGAAGAAAATCGTTCGAAGAAATGCATTTTGTGATTGATACTTTCACGACAATTGTGCCTATATACTTTCACGACAATTGTGCCTATCAAAAATTGAAAACCATGATATGCCCGATAATGTACATGAAAGAGCATTCGAGTCTCAGTTCGACGACACGCTTCAAATGGGTCGTCCCTTCCGTATCTTGCTATTTCCAAACCAACACAAACACCATTCCTCACATCATTACTACGGGAAGGATTGAAACTTGAAAAATAATAGCCCATGTTTTCTTCAAAGTGCTTGTATTTTTCGTTATCTAGAAGTGAGTGAGTTTGAGGTGGAAATCTGCCTGTTCTGACTGCTTTGCTAACTTGGATAATATTGAGTGTCAATACTTATAAACATTTATTCCTGTTTAGACGGTGGGGAGGGGGAGAGCTTGCTTATTTTTGATGCCTGCACTGCATGCTTGATTTTGCTATGTCGTGTCGTTTTTTCTGATGTCTGTCCAGGGAAGCTTTCTATTACGATGACGCAAAAGTATTAGACATTGACAAATTGAATTCAGTAGGTTTTTCTAAAAAGCACAGGGGATATGGTGATACCCCCTGCCTGTCCAATCATCTGTATGTCCATATGTCCGTCTGTCTATCCGTTACAGTATCTCCTCCAAACCGCTGGGCCAAGAGTCACAAAACTTTGTAGTTATGTTGTTCCTATGGTGCCATATGCGAGAGGGGTGTTATTATTGGCTTGCCAACCGCAGGTCCCTGGGAAAATGTCAAAGACCAAATGTAAAAAAAAAATTCAATTTTGCGTGTGTTTTAGCGTTTAGACTTGTACATTTTATGCGAAACCTTTGTGAGCGCGATTATTTAGAAATCGCTAGACTTGGGAAAATGAAATTTTGTATGCATGTTTTTTGTATATATGTAGATGATCCGATAACTAGGCATATAATTTTCTTAATTGGGGCATACAAGATTTTGTTTTAGATTTTCTTAAGTGGGGCATACGTATTTTACAAGCACAAATCTATGGTCAGTCGGTCTACTTTCTGTTTAGACACAATCAAACTTGAAATTATGGAGATTTTGGTGCAGATTATTTCCTTAAGAGTAATTTCATTTGCATCCAGTATCACTATTCTTAGCCTTCAATGCCAAATGAAGAGGTCTGGCTCGTGAGACAGAATTTAACAAAACAAGGACTAATTTAAATCATTATCAGATACTAATGATATAATTAGAATAACAAGTTCATATCATAGGGTAGATCTCATCAGACTGCCCCCCCCCCCCCCGCATCTGAAACGTATTGAAATCTCGTGGTGTATCTTGCAAGCCCTGCATTTGTTCTACACGGTTTTATACTGAAGTCTCGTGCTGCATCTTGCAAGCCCCGCACGTGTTCTCCACGGTCTTATACTGAAAGATCTGCTGCCCTATCGTACTCAAGCTTTCAATTCTTATGTTGAACTAGATGACTTTTGGGAATATGAATTTTACTGGAATGCAGTTAAGTTTTTAAGTAAAAGTGTGTCAGTATAGTTTTGTCGATGTACGTGTGTGTGTAAGGAGCACCCAAGCCAGCCTTGGCATGCTTAAAATAATTTGACCTTTAACTTTTTACTATTTTTTTCCTTCGTTGTATACGCAGAGCGAGGAGTGGTGCATGCCACAGAGGAATAGGAACAAGGGAACGTTTAGTAGAATGACCTTTGTCAATGAAAGTATCAGTCACGATTGATTTTAAATGTTCTCTCTTTCCTTATCGTTGTAGATGTTATTTGAGATTGCACATAAATACACGCACGCATGCACGAATGGGAAGTGACGTTGTTCTCTACCTTTTCTTGGAAATGGGTGGGTGGGTGGGAAGATACTGATACTTTGGTTCCTGGAAGCGTGTCATCGCAAGTTTCATAGCTATTGGTTCATTTAATCATGTTCTCCGCGCTCATGATTGACATTTTCTATTCAAGAATTTAGTTTAGTCTTATTTATTTTCCCCTTGAAATCTATCAGTAAAACTGTATAGCAAGCGTTCATTACCCAATGGCAAAGACTTCCTGTTTGGTTTCTAACCAACTGCCGCTGTGCATTAGCATTGAAGATTGAAATAATATACAGATTGCTCACGCTCAGGTGCGAAGTGATATGGCGGTATCGTGCACTTATTGTACTTTTTTTTTGGCAATTTGACAAGAAATGTGAATCTCTTTCTTTCAGGAACGAGTCTGAAAATACATTTGCAACGCACTAATAATTATCTGTTTATTATATGTAATACTTAAAATACGTTCGGTTGAAATGAACGCATCTTACCCGTCAGATATCAGAATTTGACGTGCGACAAATTGTTTGGAAGCAGCATATATTTTCAAACACTTCATATATATATATATATATATATATATATATATATATATATATATATATATATATATATATATATATATATATATATGCACGCATGCATACATACCTGGTATTTTACATAAAATAAAGCGGTTTGAACAATATAATGAGCCGGACAGAAACAGATAGACAAGGAGACAAGCTCTCTGGGGCAGATATATTGAGGGAGACACATGCTATTGCCTTGGCATATATGTATTTTTCAATACTGCAATACTGGTAATATCTGCATTAGCAACTGCTGACAACCAATAGAACTTAGAGCTGCAGCGTCAACTGTTTAATACAACACTCATCTAGAAATGACATATTCCCCCGGTCCTTCGTTGAATGAAGACTCCAACTAAATGTACCATATTGTCCAGCACGCTCAATTTCTATTTTACTTATACTAGTACCCCATGGTCCAGTACGCTCACTTTTTACACTTTTACACTTGTACCCTGTGGTCCAGTACGCTCAATTTCTATTCTACTTACAATAGTACCCTATGGTCCATTACTCTCAATTTATATTCTACTTACACTAGTACTCTATGGTCCGGTACTCTCAATTTATATTCAACTTACACTAGTACCCTATGGTCCAGTACTCTAAATTTCTATTCTACTTACACTAGTACCAAATGATCCAGTACTCTCAATTTCTATTATACTTACACCAGTACCCTATGATCCAGTACTCTCAATTTCCATTCTACTTACACTAGTACCCTACGGTCAAGTACTCTCAATTTCTATTCTAATTACAATAGTACCATATGGTCCAGTACTCTCAATTTATATTCTACTTATGCTATACGTTTTTCCATAGTAACACACACACACACACACACAGACACGCACACACACACACATGTTGAATGCTGAAAATTACAAGTATCAAAAGGCACCTCGACCTAATTTGCTTGACAAGTATACCAAGCTTGGTTTGAAATACCTTAAACGGTTTGAGAGTTATGCTCCGGAAACGAAAATGTTTACGGACGCACAGACAGATAAACTGACAGACAGACATGCGCGCATAGCGATAGCTATGTTCGCCGTAAGTACAGTAGGAGATTACAAGTTCCAAATTAATTAAATATATAATTTATTTTTAAAAAGCTTAGGTGTGAATTCGAAACTGCAACCAATTGATGGTAAGTCAGGAAAGTTCAATACTGCTGATAAGTTAGGACTGTGTCAGTTAGGACTCATGGTGAGTCCGGAAAGTTCAATACCGCTAATAAGTGTCTCGTGTGTCAGTTAGGAGTGATGGTGATTCTTTTCATTGACGTGTGCCATTATTATTGGTTTTGTCATCGACTGTAATTTTATTGCACGAAAATTTATAAAAACAGGATACCGACATTAATAAAATGTTAGACTTGAATCATTTCCATATTTATTCAATAAAATCTCTGTGTGTCGATGTATATTATGGATTTAGAGAAAGAACGTTTTGTGTCAGTATCAATTAGAATAAATCAAAGTTAATCCTTCTAATTTAAAATGAAATTACCTGAATATCAGTCTTATGCAGTAGCGGTGCAGGCGGGGGGGGGGGGGGGGGGCAACTGCCCCCAGGCGCGAGGCGAAGGGGGGGGGGGCCGTCGGGAGCTTTTTGGTTTGCAGCTGAAATTGTCGTAGTATTTCATCTCACCTTAGTGTAATGGGGGCAATTCTTCACAAAACTTATATTTAGAGGGAGGGGGTCGAGGTTGGCAACTGGCATAAAAATTGTTCTCTGTGGCAAAGTAGGAGCGCCACTAAAGAACATTGCCCCCAGGCGCCTCGGTAAGGGCGCCACTAAAGAGCATTGCCCCCGGGCGCCTCGAACCCTCGCACTGCCACTGGTCTTATGTGCAAAACAAGTCTACCTCAGTCCTACCATCCGGTAACCAAAAAAACTAAAACTGTTTTCCAAAGTTAAACAGAAGTTATTTGCAAAGATGCGTAATGAACAAAATCTTACAGAAGTCACTTAAGCGTGTCATGTAGGTTACACGATCTATTTCGGATAAGAGGATGTTGTATTTTTAAAGACGCATCGCACGCATAAAAAATGTATAAAACAATACACCATCATCGACTTTTCTCTTCAGGTTACTGTATTTAAAAAAGAGAAAGAATGATGACTAATTTGCTTATGTAAATATATTCCTGCTTCTCTCGCATTCCAACCCGAACCCCATGACCGAGTACAGAGTCAACTGAAAACAACAGTGATACTAGTTACTTAAGCTGAAAGTCTAAAAGAGTCAGTAACTCTTACACAATCATGAAAGCGCAGTGATAGGTTAGTATGCATATCTTCATATGATGACCATGATATGTACCAAATATCACTGAAATCTATCATTCAAAACTTCGAGGTCAGTCATACGGATCATACCTCGAATGTATGCCGATAGCTGCCATTCGGACAACTCGATTAAAAAAGGGCGATAACTCACAAAATCGCAGGAGAAAGTTATTTGTTGAAATACGCATCAAGTTAGGAAATGAACGCAATATTTTCCAAGTTTCACAGCGATCCATCAAAAACTGCGGGACTAGTTGCACTAACAAGATTCTGTCATTCATTGCATTAAGCTGCAATACACAAACAAACACTGCGTGAGAGCTGTGATTCGTCGATATGCTACATGTATAGAAGAGGTTCTAATATGGATAATTATTTAATACTGAATTTTTTAAACGGTTGAATAATTTCCAGCTTTTGCGAGCCTTGGCAAAATTACTGAACGAGAATAATGAAGCGAGGGTATAACTAGGGAAATATTTTGTTTTGTTGCGATCTGTGTTTTTCTCGGGTACAGGTACTGTTGGTGCTAATTTGTCAGCTCTGCCATTCCATGGTGCACCGTGTCCTTGCAACAAGGAGAATCCTTGTCACTGCCTAGTATATACTGTAATTCACTACATGGTGCAAAATCCACAACATAACACGAGCTGCCTAGTATATACTGTAATTCACTACATGGTGCAAAATCCACAACATAACACGAGAGAGAGAGAGAGAGAGAGAGAGAGAGAGAGAGAGAGAGAGAGAGAGAGAGAGAGAGAGAGAGAGAGAGTGTGTGTGTGTGTGTCACCTACCATTGAGTAAATAACCTTCTTGCATATCCAAAAAGCTTATCCTCGAACCATGTCCACTGTTTTATACTCAAAATTCATGTCTCTGCATTATTGTAAACTGAAAAAAAGTTATATTTACAACGTTCGTCTCTCAAGCATGGCACTGTAAAAAATTACAATCCTCTTAGTTAACAATCAACTACAAAATCACTGCATTCGAGGAAATCAAGGAACTATAATGGGTAATAAATACACTATTATGGGTAATACGTGCACTTCATAGCTGTCCAATCATTCTTATGTTTATAATTTCCTTTTACCGGTTAGTTTTCTCGTGAAATGATACACGAGACTATCTCGTCATCGTAGAATATGTCAATGATTGACAACGTGTGAATGGAAATTGCACTATAACACGCATAGTCGCTGTTTTATAAATAGGCTGTTTGTCTTGGAACTGTGTCAAAATATGCTTCGCTTGAATAGTGATTAATAAAATAAAAATCAATTCCAAGAATGTGACCAATCAATTCCGAGAATGTGGTAAACTTTGCAGATGGTGGCTAAACCTTTTAATCACAACATATATATATATATATATATATGGGGTAGGGGTGGTGTTAACGACCCTTTCAGATATTATTTGCTATATTCTGAAGAGAAAATGGGAGCTAAGTGTGTGTTTCCCAAAGGCACACCGAATCAGCCGACCCAGGCTGGCCTGGGTGGGTATTGAACCCGCGACTCTAGGATTACGAGTCCGACGGTTCGACCCTAGGATTACGAATCCATCGCTTCGAGCATTTTGTTGGTCTTTAAAGTGTGTGTGTGTGTGTGTGTGAGAGAGAGAGAGAGAGAGAGAGAGAGAGAGAGAGAGAGAGAGAGAGAGAGAGAGAGAGAGAGAGGGAGAGAGATGCTCGTCGCATTGACGAAAACCAGCATATGTTGTTCTTTATCTCCTCTCCCTCCTTTTTCTTCTTCTCCCCCTACTCATACTCAGGGCCGGCGCAAGGGTATTTGGCGCCCTAGGCGAACCTTCAGCATTGCGCCCACCCCCCTCCCCCATTAACTTTTGAAAATGAATATTGTGCATTAGTATGAATAAAAATTCAGCATCTGTTTTATCTTTCTATTTTTAGAAGCTTATTGTCTTCTATTTTTAAGCCATTTCTCTTTCTTTTTTTATTCATTCAGTTTTTCCCCCCCCCCCCCCAAAAAAAAAAAAAAAAAAAAAATGTGCTGCCCTAGGTGACCGCCTAGTTTGTCTAGTGGTTAAACCGGCCCCGCTCATACTCCAAATACTATTATCAACACCTACACCAATACAAACAACATCACTAATATTGTTGATGTCTGATAATGTTGAGTCCTACTGTTATGAAAGTTTGGCTTGGTGTTGCTAAAAGAGTTACAGGAGAAAATAAACAAACTGTAGCAAGCAAATGAGCAACAAAAAAAAAAACAAAAAAAAAAACAGACATGGCATGAAAAACAACAACAATAAAGGTGAAGACAAAGACAACAAGAACTACTCCTACTACTATTACCACCACCACCACCACCACCATTACCGCTACTATTACCACCACTACCACTACTACAACTATAACTACTGTTGCTACTACTTTTACTACTATTAATACTACTAATACTATTACTACTTCTGTTGATAGCAGTCACATTTTCACCACTAAAGATTGCTAATACTAATACCACGTGTACTATTGTTCTATTATTGCCTTCTCCGGAGGGAACTGTTCTTGTAAAGTGTTGTGTGGTAGGTACAGTACCCGAGCCGAAGGCAAGCGCACAATAAGGCCGCAAGACAACAATGTTGGAGAACAGTTCCAAAGTGAGAAGGCAATACTATATTTAGATTTCACATGACATAATGCGACGTCATATGATGTCAGCGTGTGGCAGTAGTGCTAGTTGGAACAGGTGTAACGACCGTGTCTAGGGTATAGTATCCCAGAGTCGAGGGGAAATACGTATTGTTCTAAAATAATTTCCTGTAATTAGCCAATTGGAACACGAGAATTCATCATGTGATGCATTAGAGCTACTGCTGCTCCTCCTCTTCCTACTACCACCACTACTACTACTATGATTACAACTACTACCTCCATTACTACTACTTCTACTAGGTAGCTACTACTACTACTACTATTACCATCACCACCACTGATACTACCACCACAACCATTACAACTCGTACTATCTCTATCACCATCACCAGAGTCGTACTGTTACTACTATCTCTATCACCATCACCAGAGTAGTACTGTTACTACTACCTCTATCACCATCACCAGAGTCGTACTGTTACTACTATCTCTATCACCATCACCAGAGTAGTACTGTTACTACTACCTCTATCACCATCACCAGAGTCGTACTGTTACTACTATCTCTATCACCATCACCAGAGTAGTACTGTTACTACTACCTCTATCACCATCACCAGAGTTGTACTGACTGTTACTACTACCTCTATCACCATCACCAGAGTTGTACTGACTGTTACTACTACCTCTATCACCATCACCAGAGTAGTACTGTTACTACTACCTCTATCACCATCACCAGAGTTGTACTGACTGTTACTACTACCTCTATCACCATCACCAGAGTTGTACTGACTGTCACTACTACCTCTATCACCATCACCAGAGTAGTACTGTTACTACTACCTCTATCACCATCACCAGAGTTGTACTGACTGTTACTACTACCTCTATCACCATCACCAGAGTTGTACTGACTGTCACTACTACCTCTATCACCATCACCAGAGTAGTACTGTTACTACTACCTCTATCACCATCACCAGAGTTGTACTGACTGTTACTACTACCTCTATCACCATCACCAGAGTTGTACTGACTGTCACTACTACCTCTATCACCATCACCAGAGTAGTACTGTTACTACTACCTCTATCACCATCACCAGAGTTGTACTGACTGTTACTACTACCTCTATCACCATCACCAGAGTTGTACTGACTGTCACTACTACCTCTATCACCATTACCAGAGTAGTACTGTTACTACTACCTCTATCACCATCACCAGAGTTGTACTGACTGTCACTACTACCTCTATCACCATCAGCAGAGTCGTACTGACTGTTACTACTACATACAACACCAATACCACCGTCAATAATATCATTTGATGTCTTTCTTACAGCAATGTATCTTTTCAAAATAATGTTTTTTGTTCTACCAAGCAAACTTTCTTAAAGCCCGTTTTCCCCGCAGCGATTATGTAGAAATTACCCTGCATGAACAGGTATGAGAGATAAACAGCCAAAGGGACTAATACTGTAACAACAACAACAACGTGGCGATCTGGAATGTAATAGAAAATAAAGTACACGATATCAAAGCTTCAACCACAACTTTTATTTATTCCGCAGTGATAATGTGGTATAGTAATCACACAAATGAATGGCTGTCCGACTGTTTGCCCACAAGTCTACAATTTCAATTTTTTTAAAACGCTACACTAAACCTACATAAAGCGTTGACCTAGATTCTTACACAAATTTGTCACAGGAAATATATGTACAGTACAATTAGTTTTGTTTAAAATGTCAGCCAGAATTCAATATGCGGCTTTGAAGTTCATCCATCCGTATATTTGTATTTGAAAGTGCGTTTAACTTAGTATTCAATATATTTGTGCAATGAAAAAAAAAAAACAACAACAACCAACACCAGACATATCTGAAAATTCTCTATGAAGATACAGTCTGGACAGACCGAAACTTCTTGGTGTATCGTAGCGCTATAAACTCAGAAAGAGACTGGACGCAAACTGACATGATTGGGACTTCTGTCTCTCACTAAATAATGAAAAAGAGAAATTATTTTAAAATTTTTATTAACTGCAATAACAATCCTGTAGGAAAAAAATAATGAAGTTAACAAAAGTATACAAGACCCTGGGACATCTTTTTGCGATTTATGGCAGGTCGTAAATCGACTGCGCAGGCTTTCTGTTGCGGAAAACCTTTGGGGTTTAAATATATGTCATACTGAAAAAATTCAATCGCCAACATACACCTTTCTTTGTGTGTTTGATAATGGCAGTCTACGATCTTCAACCTGTGCAAATTTTATGAGTTTTTAAATCCTTATTCAGCTATTTTTTTTATGCGTAATCAGTGACAGGATACTTATTCCTCATACTTTTTTTATGTCATGATCCTTACCGGGTATCCATATTCAACTTTGAGCAAAGCAAGGACATGTGCACCAAGCTATAAATCTTGAGTGATTTTAGATTGCTTGGACCCTTCGCCATGTATATATTAGATGAGGATTCCTTCTTATGGTAAGGATTTTTTTTTTCCTTATTAGGTTGAACTTTTCCACCAATTAGTATTATGATCGTTTCCTTTACCCATCCCCATTTATTGTTGGACACTCTCAGATCGAACGAGCGAGAAGAAAGAGATCATTCTGGCCACCCATGCGGAGGTGTCACTCCTTGCGATGATGTCTGTTACATCGCTGGGGTGCAAAGAGGTACCGAGTTCGAACTGCAAAAGGAAGTTAGAACTCTAGCCCTTTAGAGGCGTAGCAGCTTCTCCCAAGCGTTTGGGCGGCAGTTTATATATAATTTTATGGGTAAAGAATGCGTGCCTTCGCTCCATAGAAGGCTGGGTTAAGGCCAATGGGCTCACCATTGTGCTCTGGAGCCGCGAGAATTTACGAGATTGTTGTGTACCACATTCTTTTCCCAAACATGATCAGGCCGTTGGATGAAGCTCACGCCACCTGACTTCAGAGTTCATGACCTTCCCAACACTACTATATGTTTCGACTTACGTATGTGTGAAGAAAGTTGCTAACAAAAGCAGTTTCCTTAATTCTGATGTTGCTTAACTCTCTAGCGTAGAATATAGTGGAATCACTGTAATATATTTCTGCAATGTAAAGTATTGTAGCATTCAAGTACTCCAAATTCTGCATTTATTATTAAATATAAAAATTTGAGTTATAAGAACAAAATTGTTTTTTACGAAAATTCGTAGAAAATTCAATCGTAACACACACAAATATATATATATCTTTTGTTTAAGTTTCATACTCAAACATTTTCACAATCAATCATCCTTGGTATACCTATATAATAATGTACATAGTTTTACATACAGTGTTTGCAGTTTATTATTTTCGATATGTCAACACGTTAACATATCACTTTGTGTGAATTCGATTGGTCCAAATAAACCCATGAAATCCTTGCACAGTGTTCTCATTACTGATTAGCTGCGACCGTGGGAATTTTCCTTGCCCCGCCTTCTGCAGCTATCAACAATTTGGCGGCCGTCTATCAAATCGGTAGCCAAATGGACATTGCTAAGAGAAAGCGACTATTACAAAAACGCACAGTAGCGGTTACGCAGGTCGGAATGTGGAAAATTTACCCTACATGGAATTCTCGCAAAGTCTAGTTAAAATTAAAATATTAGTAAATCCGCTGGACTTTCAACTAGTTAAACCGAACTGTGAGAGAACATAGAAAATCCATCACGCTGTCCAACACGAACATCCCGAGTCTATGCAGAGAAACGCCCGGCAGCCTATAGTAGCATTGTAATGCAGACAGCACCGTGTACATTGTGCAGTATGGATCTTGCATCCCATCTCCAGAACAATGATGTCTAAATTTCAACGTATAGGATTAAATAAACTCACCTCTCTTAAGAAGAGAATATCAATATAAAAAAAATGGTTTCTCAACTGACAAACCAAGGCATTCTTCCAAATCAAATAATGCAAACAGCCGGTCAGAAAAACATTTAATCTGGGAATAACTAGTGCCATATAAATGCAAATCACCACCGGCATATCTCCTCCATCATCAGCAACGCCGCTAGATTTTAAAACAATTTCTGCATCCACTAATCATCCCTTCAGACAAATATCTAACAACTGGAATGCTATTTCTTCAGTCATATCCAGTACTGCATCTGTGGTGAATGTCCATGGTGGAATCGACACACTTTTCGGTGGAAACGTTGTAAATAGTCTCATCAAAATCCATATATATGGCACCTCAACTACTCCAGCTAACCTGATCAAGTGAACTATGTGACATTACATTGGCATTTCTATCACAGATACGGTGTTGAAAAATGATGTTGTCTGTGTCAAATGTTGTATTGATTGGAACTATTTCTAAATGTTATTGGTTATCGAATCGTGCAATATTTCCTCAACTCGTCTGGGACAATTTTTTCACGCGCAAAAATGTAATGGTGCAGCGTCTGGTCCAGAATTAAATGAAACGCTGAAAATAATTTGTTTTCTTTCCATCTAGATTCTTTTCACTAAAAATAAAACTATGTTATAAACATAATTTGAAATTAGCAATGATTTATTATTGCATTCATGAAACTCGTTGAATAATTTCCAGCTTTTGCTCGTTAAGACTCGAACAAACTTGAAATTATTAAACTCGTTTCATAAATTTCAATATTAACTCATTACCCATTTGAGATCCTCCATATATATAACACTACACATAAAACTTCATGACGTTACCAGTGACGCCATGGCGTCATGCAAGACAAAGATGTAACGATCGAAGCATCTGAATTTATTTCGTAGTAATTTCACTGTACTATTCTGCGGTTTCGTCAACTAAAATCAGTATTTTTCGTCATGCAAAAAATGGAATCTCACATTTGTGCTCATTTCAAATGAAATATGAAACTCATCGAATAATTTCAACCTTTTGCTCGCCAAAACTTGCAAAACATAGAAATTATTCGACGTGTTTCATAAATTTCATTCGAAATGAGCACCTATATAAGATCCTCTGTATGTGTAACACATATAGTAACAAGTCCTGACTTCACAAATGACGTTACGCAAGGCAAAGGCGTAACGGCAGAGGGATCCGGATGTATTAAAAGAAAGTCATTGGACTGGTCAAGTGTCTCATATTTTCCTGAAACATATGATTTGTCCACTAAAATGTGGTGTTTTCTACTAAAGTATGAAGAGAGTATATTGAACACTGTACATATAAACTGTTCGTGGTAGACAATATGATACAAACCCCAGATTCATCTAAATCAGGGGTCTCCAAACTTTATAAGACGAGGGTTCTGCTAGATTTTTGAAGGGGGTTTGCGGGCCGAAGCGACTGTGAAAAATTTAAATATGTCAAAATCGTTTTAAAAAAGTATAACATTTTGCGGGCCGGACAAATTTAAGCCGCGGGCTGGATCCGGCAAGCCGTAGTTTTGAGACCCCTGATCTAAATGATAGAAAATCAGTAAAATTGAAGAAATCCAGGGTATGTTAAAGTGTCAATCGGAACATCCTTGGCCTTTTCTGTTAAGTCGAGAAAGAAAAATCGGATGTAATTCGTCGCCATTGAGAACTATATTCTGAACTACTTTTGTTCACATGGAACAATATGGCGGCGGAAGGAGACAAAGTCACAATCAGAATATTGTCGGTCTTTGCTGTCGTAACATATGTGGTACACGTTGTCTCTTGTGTTACGTCACAGTGACCTTATTTCGTTGTCTGTGACGCATCACAGGTGAGGTCATAAAAATTGCATTTATCCCCAAGTGCTCAAACTGAATAATCAAATTACAGGCACAAATAACGTCCAATGACAGAGCCCTTGATATGTCCAAACATTGCTGACTCATGTCTAGAAAGTCTTTAACTTGGGTCACTCGGCCCATTTCGGCTTTCATCGCTATGCAATAGATGGCCAAGACAGGGTCTATAATCAAGGTAAATTGAATGAATAACGAAAACAAAATTGCCAATGGTAAAGAAATGTAAATTAAATATCAGTCAAGAAGACTTTTGTAACAACAGATTAAAATACATTTCAATACGTTCTAATAGGTATACCCTTCCAGTTTTCGGAATAAAACAAATCACATCACCAAAGTAAAAATGATAACTTTAAACCTTGACAACACGAGAGCTCAGTCATTTGAACAAATGAATATCAATTTAAGTTACAAGATTTCTTTATTTCAGACGACGGTAGACGTGGAAATTCCTGTACAGATTCACCATTTTTGCCAGTTATTGTGGATAGTTTTCTGCAAGGTATTATGGGTGTGACCTGAAGTCTATTACTTCGGGAAGTGAGCCACCTCCTATTCTTACTCCTTGCCGCGAAAGTGCAACAACCCCTATGCTAGATTTATGAGCAAAGGGAAATTATTGTCAAAAATAGATAAAGTGTTTAAGTGTTTGTGCGCTGCAGACTGGGAAACGTGTCGACAATGTGTACCTAGTCGTGTACTTCTGATTTTCCATGTTGCACTTAATAACTCAGGTTAATCTTCGTTGAGAACTCCGTGGGACCGCAGATAACTCTCATCTTCCATCTTAGTGAAAATACTGAATATCTGTACTTTTTCCCATGATGCACTGCGGCAACGCGAAGCTAACAACCAATCACATCACTGCAGTTCAGGGGAAGTTTGCAAACTAGCCGTTATCAGAAGGTCGTCCTTGTTGTGCTAATGAACTCACTAACTGACTAACCAATCGCGAGTCACAGAGTTTACTAGTTACCAGCCTATTTTGCTGGTTTGCCAGTTTAGGCCGGGGACCAGTGAAAGTTTGACTGCCAGGTTTTGTGTGTGTTTTAGTTATAGCTAACCAGCTAGGTAAACCGTACCTGTTAGTACAGTGCTGCGGGTGACTATCAGGGAGGTGGGAGGTGGCTCACATTCCCTAGTAATCGACTTCTGGTACGATTAGTGTCAAGTTCCCCTTTGGACAGTTTTAATTTATATAGGGGTACAGCATTGTATCAGTTTTACCCACAATGCCTTGTAGAAAAGTATCCACAATTACTTGCAAAATGGCACATTTGTAAACCATCGTAGCCGAAAGCTTTTAATTGTGTATGTGCGTGCGTCTGTATGTGTGTGTGTGTGTGTGTGAGAGAGAGAGAGAGAGAGAGAGAGAGAGAGAGTTTTGTTTATCAGTGAAAGTGTATCAGTAGCAAGACCACATACTTAGCTTACCCGGTCTTCGTTGTACTACGGCAAATGTGGAATATTTATCAGTAGCGTCTCACATAGCACTCTGAATACCTCCGGGTATCCCGACAACAGAACAGTCAATACAACTATAAGTTAACGCTCTCGTTATACTATCGTGACGTGCAAATTCTAGGTCAAGGTAGTGGAGATATGTGGGACTTCCCCTTGAATGTAGTAATTATGCGACTTTATCTTACTAAATGTACCTTTCTCTTGGCGTTTACAAACTCTACCAGTTATATTGTCGCAGTCTAAATACCCTATATACTCGTTTATAGGTAGAGTCCAACTGTAAACAACATAGACTTTGATCTGCCGCCGCACAATGTGCCGGCAGATCAGCCTCTATGTTGGTTGTTCTATTGATTACTCCTAACAATACTGCATAGACCCAGATCTGTCGGCGCAGTATGCGACGGCAGAGCTGGGTCGGTGTAGTTCGCAGTTCGATTCTACTTATAAGCGAGTTTAGACGGTAGATATTTTCTGTCTGTAATATTACACCCGCTGAATTGCATAAATATCTCTTTGTAGGCGCTCAGTGTTCAGCGCGTGTATTTGAGAAATAATCTAAATTGATTGGATTGATCCCTTTCCCCAAAGATCTAGTCTGCAGCGACTGTTGTTACTACTCTAGGTCTTAAACATATGTAACATAAAGAAAGTGGAACCAACAATGTAAGTAAAATCAACTAGCAATTTATTTCCAGACAATGAAAGTGAAAATTCAAAGACACTTACAATTTGTGAGTTGAATTCCAAATAATCCTAAGTGTCCTAATCACAAGTCCAATATAACAGAATGTTCCGAATGAATTCCAATAGCCTTGAATGTCCCGATGTACCACAAATATGTAATCCAGAATGTATTTGAATGAGTTCACATAAATCCCAAAATCATATATTAATCCAAACGTCGATGAGCACTTTAGTATTTCTAATGAATATTGTAAATAAATAATTCCTCTCACATTAAATCTGATTTCAACAACAAAACTAAAATAGATTCCTTGCAGACTGGTCTTTTAGAACCAAAATTCTATAACAGGAATGAATTTGTTTACCAAAATCTGTATATAAACGCACTTGCCTACATGACTTATATCACATAAGTCTAATTGCGAAATGCCTACGGACACTATGGCCTACCTGACACATGTCACAACTTACAAGCAAGGACAAAAGTTAAGTATGTATTTTCAAATAACCACACAACTTACAATAATAGACAAAAGTTAAGTATATAAACATCACACATAACACTGTTTTATATTATTGAACAGACATGGTGAAATTTAGATTTCGGTATTAGCCCGTGCATACCTCACAGTACACACCCAGCTCTGACATCGTATAATGGAACAGCAGACATGGTGTCGATAGTTTTAATATAAACTCGTACGTAGAACGAACATCATTGACCCTACTGATCTCGCGGTGCACTATGTGACAGCAGATCATGCTCCACATTGTTCGCAGTTTGGGAGGGAGATGCGGTAGCTCAGTTGGTAGAGCGTCGGACTCCCAATCCAAAGGTCACGGGTTCGATACCCGCCCAGACCAGCCCGGATCGGCTGCCTCTGTGTGTCCTTCGGAAAGGCGCTTAGTTTCCATTTCACCGGGATGATATAGCCAGTAATGTGTTTGAAGGTTTTATGGTCCCGAGGCAAGTAGAGTATTAAGTGCCTTGTCTAAGGACACAACAAGATAACCGATCCGGGCCGACCCAATGGTGGGAATCGAACCAGCACCTTTCTGGTCCGGATTCCAACGCCTTAACCACCTAGCAAATATGATGCTAAACGACCTAAATATTTTGCCAGCTGAATGGTGTGGGTGGTGGTGAGTGTATTCCGAATGTATTTGCATATTTGCATAGGGTTTCAAATATAGCATTCATTTAATGCCAGTAAGAAACATAATTTTTCATGTAAATGTGTTCAAATACTGTCGCAATGCACTTCAACCTGATGATTGTTTAGGGGCACAGATTAAGCTGGAAGATAAAGTATGTATGTATGTATGTATGTATGTATGTATGTATGTATGTATGTATGTATGCATGCATGCATGCATGCATGCATGCATGTATGTATGTATGTATGTATGTATGTATGTATGTATGTATGTATGTATGTATGTATGTATGTATGTATGTATGTATGTATAGCGTTTAACGGCACATCAGCACAATCCTGGCTATATAGTGCCGATTAAATGTTAGTTTGTGTAATGTTAAGGTAAACATTTGCTAAAATAAAACAAAGCATGTACTCCTACAAGATAAAAAAAAATGAAAGGTAAAGATATTAAAATTCTTTATGAGGTATATAAAGTGAAAGATAAAGATAAACTACAATCCGCAAAATATAGGGTCAAACAGTCGTGGTAGAGAAATTAATCCATTAGCAACTATCTTTTCATAGATATAGAAAGAGCTCAAGTACCGTATGCCGTATTTGGCGAAATTTCCATATGGTTTTATTTTTTGCGACTTTGGCGGTCGAGTCGCAACAAATTTCACCTCGTAAAAGTCAAAGGCATCGGGGGATTTATGTCACCAAATATCAAAATCGCTCCAATTAAACACGCCGATTGTTCTAAAATGGCAAATTCGCGAAAATTTAACAACGCAGACATGTCTCCTATTACGATATAAAGAGAGAAAGAGGCAGTTGATCTTTGTATCTTAAAATCTTTGTCCGATCGAGAAGTTATTGGATTAATAAAGTCCTGAAAATGTTCTCGCTCGCCCAATCTTGGTGGATCGAGAAAAAAAAGAAGAGTTCTTATTTTCGATTTTTAAAAAATCTTCGTGTTTTTGTTTTTGTCCTTATCTTTATGTTTTCGCCCCTAGGATCAGTCAGTAATTTCTGATGGTAAGGGTAGTGAAATTACAAATTATATTGAATAGAAAATAAATTCTTCATCTACATTTATATAGCATACCATACCTAACACAAGATATACAATTATTACATGCCTTCACTTCTGTGGAAAAATGTACCCTACCCTTTTCTTATGCGCAAAAAATATAACCCGACTTCCAAATGTTTAGAAACGCCCCCCCCCCTCTCTCTCTCTCTCTCTCTCTCTCCAACAAGACTGCACAATAGCCCTCATACAAAAAAGGAGAGAGAGAGATGAATAAAACAAATGTTTTATTTCAAATCAGTTGAAATGCGATGAGTATTTTTGTTTTTTATATTGGGCATTTTGCAAAAACAAACAACAACAACAACAACCCCCCACCCCGCACCCCCACCCAAAAATAAATAAATAAATACACAAACTGATTTTAAACCTGTGGATTGTGCAAAGACTGATTACAAAAGGCAATGACCGACTCAAGAATTTTTTTATTTCTCAGCATTCCAGGAAATCCTCTCCAGTATAGGAACTTTAAATTTAAACAAGCAATTGCCTAAATTTAATTGCAACATTCTACAACCAGATGGGGAGGAATAGATCAGTTTGAGCATTTACATATGTTGCAAGTTAGGTTTCATCATATAGAACGGTACCAATAGCCTTTTTCTGCGGCATTTATGGGACTCATACATCTACTTCTTATAAGTTGGTAAGTTGGTAGGGTACCAGTCTCTAAGTGTGTGGTGAGTCGGGGGGGGGGGGGGGGGGGTTAATGCCGTACTTAATACATCAATATCGGACCATTGGCTGTAATATCATCTTGCAATTCTGAGACTTTTGTCAGATTTCGCAACTTCATAAATATTGTTTGTGCACTGACACTTCGATTTTTTTCCCTGAGAAACTGTTGACTAAGGTAACTTTTGAGACCTTTATATTGAAAAAATGCCGCGATGACCCATTTTCATTGATCAGAAAGTTAGAGCTAACTTCAGTCAATAAGTACATGTGTCGTGTATCTGTCCATCTAGTGCGCAAAATAGTATCATTTTCCCAAACGTTAACATTGATGTGTACGGAAAATGCCCGAACAAGCGACCTTTTATCCTTTTTTTTTTTTTAGCTGTTTGCGTTATAAATAATATTTTCATCCTGGTATATGTGGGTGTCTGTGCGTAGTGCTAAAGGTCGACGTGATTTCTTCTATCTGATTATTTGAAACGGCTGAAGGAGGTCAACTAATAAAATTTCGCCTTGGAATGAGTGCAAAAGTCCATCTCTCCATCTCTCTCTCTCTCTCTCTCTGAGGCCAAAGTATGGCAAGGGAAGACCATTAGAGAAAGATTGTTTTAAGTCAATTAAGTTTGGCTGCTGGGAGTGAAGGAGAAAATACAACTGATTTACTAGCATGCTTTATTTTGAGAACACAAGGTTTCTTCTAGATTGATTGTCGTATTGCTTTATAAATACATAAGTGATTTTGTTTCCACCTCTGTTCATCTCCCTTACTTCCATCTTGATGATATGAATAGGCGGAGAGAGATACATGTACGCAATTGCAAGTTGAAGTTCGGAAATAAAGAAAATATTTACAACACGAGCATTAGCAACGACAATAACGATGACGAAAATAATATCGTCATTGTCGTCGTCATCATCATCAACAGGAACAAATCCGACTACATCATACAACATGATTCCCTAAGTATCATTCATACGCGTGACTTTAATGATGACAAGTACGTCTTACAAGATTAAGTTTCTATAGCAAAAAGTAATCTTCCTCAAATTGGGGAAGCAACTAGAAATACGCTTTACACTTGATGACACATTTGCAAGAACACCAGGTAAAGGAGTTATGCTTTCAAAGAATGCACTTATTATGGGCTAGAAACGGCTTGAATAGCAAGCTTAACATATGAGTCATCAGACCATGACCTGCCATGACATGACTCCATAATAATCAATAATAGTCCTTATATAAACTATTAACAGCCAAGTTACGCTATCTTCGCTATTGTATTATTGGTTACATATAATTGGCGAATCACTTGCTTGTGCAGATCCGGGTACTCAACAGTGGATCATTCTACTTGAAATCAAATCGGGTCCCTCTCTGTGTGTGTGTGTGTGCGTGTGTGTGTTCAGGTAAAAAAAAATACACACACACACACTCACATACATATATATATATATATATATATATATATATATATATATATATATATATAGAGAGAGAGAGAGAGAGAGAGAGACAGACAGAGAGACAGAGAGAGAGGGAGAGAGAGAGAGAGAGAGATTAACACAAGCAGTCATGTCCGAAAACAATAATAGAAAGTATGGGAGCCGCGGCAGCGCCGTTGGTAGAGCGAGCGTCAGACTCGTAATCCAAGGATCGCGGGTTCGATACCCGCCCGGGACAGCTCAGGTCGGCTGTTTCGGTGGCCAGCCAGTTGCCCTGGTGGCCTTTCCTTAAAAAAGGCACACAGCCCCGATTTTCTCGACATGCTATAGCCAATACCGCGTTAAAGTACCATTAAAGCAGCCAACTAACTAATAAGTAAATAAAATGAAAGCACACACACACACACACACACATTGTCATTCTCTTACAAAATTATGTTTCCCCTGTAATATAAATACCAACTCAGCCGTGTTTTTAATGAATATAGAAATGGTGCTGTTGACCCCTAATGTATACAGAAAAGGAATTTTGTTAAAGTTCTCACCAATATCAAATTGCAAATATTACACTGTCCAAAAACTGTTTTTATTATAATAAACATATTAATCGAT
The DNA here is from genome assembly GCA_029931535.1 of Margaritifera margaritifera. Classification (NCBI taxonomy): domain Eukaryota; kingdom Metazoa; phylum Mollusca; class Bivalvia; order Unionida; family Margaritiferidae; genus Margaritifera; species Margaritifera margaritifera. The sequence goes on along the minus strand of JAQPZY010001657.1, from coordinate 4,576,278 downwards.
CGACTTCTGGGTAATGAAGAAGACTATAGTGACAAAAGAACCCTAGCTGGAAAAAGTACGGGTTATCACAGTCAGGATGGGATTCACCAGCTATTAATATGCAATGGATATTCTAATTTGCATTATTCTATGTGTGTATTTTCTGTTTATCATAGATGTATATTTAGAGTTGCATTTTTACCACTGTCAGTATTTCTTTCTGAATTTTTTTTTATGTGTGATACTGGAACACTACAATTTCATGTCTTCAAATTCCATGTGAGCATATAGATGTCTAGATGTCTATATTTTTAATATTGCACAGGGTAACATCCTAAATTGCGTCTTCCCAACTCTAAATTTCCACCTTGCACTTGAAAGATTTTGTTAGATGACATATTTATGGGTTATTGTATATGTACCGTCTGATATCGGGTGCACGAGTTGCTTTGGTTGAGGCCGACGAGCTTGCGGGTCCGCTTAAACAAAACAAAGAGATATCAGACGGCAACCATACACTAGTATTATCATATACTCTAATTTATAATAAGCATCGTTATCCAGATTTTTTTAACTTTACTCGGGGACGGGGGGGTAAATTACAAATATTTAAACATATATGCTCTTGTTATTTTGTATTCATCTTATTCATAATTTCATTTCTGTCGCACATGAATATCTCGATTGAGTTGAATGACGTCTGGATGTAAAACGTTCGATAGCATCATAATGCCATGACACGCGTTCTTATATCGACGACGTACACCACTTGATCACAACGTATACCGCTTGACGTCTACGTATACGTCAAAATAGTATTTAGTTGCCTTCTATGTTACGTCTATGGGACAATATAGAACATAAAAAAAAAATTACGATTTTTTCTCAACAATGGCCTAAATGCAGAGTGTGAAGATATTACCCAGGACGAAGAACAAGACTCTCAGGAATATTCGTTACTTGCAGAGATGGAGCACGAGGCTGACGATGTTACAATGTTGCACGCGCAGCAGACATCTTAATAAAACAGGAACGTCATAATGAAGAGCATCTGAACTGCTTTACATAGTCTGGGTGTTTATACTTTGTTTTTTTTTTTTTTTTTTTTTAAATTTAAAATTTGATTTGAATCTGTGATACAAGATATTATGTAGGATCCAGTCAACGTGCTTGTGTATTACTGGGCAAATACGATGTACTATGGTTTAGATAACTCTGGGGTCAAAACAGCCTTCCGGTAGCGATACATTTTGAAAGAGTTTGAGCTGTGAGGAGCGTGATATTGTAGAGGCATCCATATTGAATTTATTTAGGTTCACTAACGAACTTAAGCTGTTATTAAAATAGGGAACATTAACCTTGCCAGAATAGACAATACTAGCTTCTGAAAATGCAATAAATGAATTACGACATATATAAATATATATATAAAAAAACAACAATCTAGGAACAGTTATCTGCAAGTTTTTTTCTTCAAATTTACCTCTGAAGTTCAGGAAGTGAAAACGACCAAGCGGAGCTAGAATTCTTTTGAGGGATGCACATCTGAAGTAAGACCAAGATGTATACTCAATAACCCAAATTACGCCGATGAATCATACATCAAAATAAAGGGAATTAAAAGTTATTTTAACAATACAGTAGTATTGGTACACACCAGCATGACCGCACCCTTTGATATCCTCTCTCATCATATGTGTTATAAATCGCTTATCAGCAGCATGTCTGCTGCTAAAATACGCGTTTTCTATCAGGCGAAAATGATAACAGAGACTATCCAAAGTGTGCGGTCACCAGTATTACATATATTGTCTAAATGAGATGATTTTCCACTTAGACACACTAAATTGGTACCTTCCAATTAGACAAATAAATGATTTCTAATTAATCAAATAAAAACGGTATCTTCTGCGCATGCTTGTGGTCCTGTGGCTATATATGATGTTTGCACAATAGTTTACTAACATAATTAATTTATTCAGATCAAGCTCTGTAAAAATGTGTGGTTTGTTATTTTTGTCTATATGTCCGTAAGCAAGTGTGTCAACATCGTTGTCTAAAACATTACGTTTGTCACCGCAGCTCAATAATCCTATTTTGCTGAGCCTGTACGTAAAAATAACATGGTTGCTAGATCGGATTGTGTTCATTTGTTCATAGCGTTTTGCTCCTGCTAGCTCCTGTAGATGGTCATTGTGCGCGACAACATTTAAAAAAAAATTTTCTGTATGTCCTTTGGCACGTTTTTTTGATCGCGCCGTCTGCAAGCTTGATAGAGTACATTCTATTTATGACGCCACCAAACTGAGCAATAGACGTCGACGCTGTTTCATCTTTAAACTTGCCAATATTTTTTTTTTTTGCTGGCGTCATAAAATGGGCTGTCCGCAGGATAATCAGAAAAGTCAAATAATGTCCTCGCAACAAACATGTCCGCGTAAATATCATGTGTGGTTATCTCGTAGCATAAACTATTTGTGTCTATAAAAGCAGCTTGGCCTGTTCACCATATTTTGATTTTGCGAAGCCAAGTGGAAACCAATCATGAGCAATTTTGATAGTTCCAGCACTCTAAAGCCACAGTAGATTGGCTTGTTGAGTTTTAGCATTGTTTTCTTTCTGCGGATCTCCACAAGGTCGTCGTCAACTATTTTCATCGTGGTAAACGTTGGTGAGGCTACTAACTTGTCTCGTCGAGATTTGCTCGTTGACTAGTTCTACATTGACTCGTTTTCTGATATTTTCCATGATTTTGCCACAAACACTGTTGTTCATCAGCTAGAAGATATCTTTTTCAAAGTCTGTTGTGGCCGCGGTTTTCTTTGCAGTGTTAAAATTTATATATATTTTGAACCAGCATGACTGCTTAATTTTAACACGCGATGTATTTGAATTAGACGCAGACCCAGGCTGGGGTACTGTTGTAGATTTGTGTAATGAACGACACAGTGCTGCATGTCCATGAGATTGGGCACCAACTTTGGCGCCTTACAATTGTCAACACCAAATTGTTCCTTAAGCGCGTTTATATGCGGGATCAACATAGAGTCGTTCACAACAGTACTGGATTACCCAATAAACAGATTAAGCACTTGCTTAAGGCAACAGCAAAACAGGGGCACAAAAAAAAAAGTACGTTTTTTTTTTTTTTAATTACATGGGGGGGGGGAGGGGAGGGGGTCACCACAATCTTGTCAGTGCTTAGGGCCTCTAAAGGTCTTCATCCGGTCCTGGGACCAACTCAATGGGAAGCTCTCCCTGCTGACCCCCAAACGCAACGTTATTTATTTGATAACTTGTAAAAAGAAATATGTTGGACAAATCCGTCAGCAAGTATCTAAACACATGAACAAACATAGATCTGACATCAATAACTGTATTAATCCATATTTTTAATCTCATGTTTCCACACACTTTAATGACGGCTTCCAAAATTTACAATTAAGGTAATTGATATTGTTGATTCAAAAATGAAACGTCTGTTAAAAGAAAAAAACATATTGAATTCACTGTCTGGATACTATCTATCCAATAGGTTTGAATTCTAAGATTATATATGAACTTGATTGAAAAATGTATTGTATATGATCACTTTTATTGTTATTGGTGTGGGTCACAAACACATTCTCAATAAGTTGTTTGGTCGGGCTGAAGCCCAATGGAGGTGGGGGGGGGGGGGGTGTCATAAAATTTTATTGTCATATTTAAATGATAAAACATACAAAAATCTATCCACAATAATATGTACATGATATAGATATATTAACAACAAAACTGCTGCTTTTTTGTATGCCAGAGCATACGCTCAAAATCTGGTTTAGTTGGACTGAGCCGTCTTTAAAATATTTGGTTTACAAGGATTTTGGTCATTTCTATTTCTCAGCGGAAACTTTCTTTATTCAGACAGCTACCTGGTTCTTTTATTTTTTCCCTACTGCTATAATATAACAGCCTAAACATATAAAAATGGAACTGAAAAATTATAATTTTATGTATTATTTGTTAAAAACGTGTCAAAAATATAAATACAAAAGTATTGTGCAATTTAAAAAATATACCATCACATCTATGGTGCTTCTTATGAACTATTTATTTTTCAAAATATTAAATATAATTTCAATAGGCTTAATTTTAAAATCTGATTTTATAAAATTTTACAACCTTAAAAACTTTGTAAAAAAAAATTGTACAAAGGGGCATAATTCAATATTAATTCTGAAATGGAACGTCGATGGATTCACCGTTTGGACACTGTCAGACATATATGAAAAGTTCTAATTATAGATTATTTATAATCTTCATTTATAAATTCATAATATTTAATCAATTATACATATTTAAAGGGAAATACAACTGTTTGTCTCCATTTCTTTGTATATGTTCGCCAATAAATAAGAAGAATTTGTATCTATCTACACCGCTTCCGTTGGTGGGTATAGTTTTACCTTCAAAATGAACGAAACACCTCAGCTCACTAGATGTAGTGCTGCGCATGCTCAGCAGTTAACATTCAGCGAAGAGAGCTGAAAGAAATCTGGTTGTTTCGCACCGTGGGAGATGAAGTATTTTGTCTCTGGAGGCTACTCTATTCAATTTAAGGCGATTGTGACAGGTACAGTGTTCATTTACTATATTATATCTTTTAGTATAAGTCTGGAAATGACAGTCCAACAAAGGAAGTACTCTTCCAGATAAGGAGTAAAAACAGCCCTAAAACAAACATCCGCCAAAAAAACCAAATCTAATAAAGAGGACGCTCCAGCGTCCTGTAAAAAGTTATTGCTGCTGACTGGGTGTTTTACGGCACAGCAAATAATGAGAATACTACGCAAGGATTTCACGGGCTTATTTGGACCAATCAGATTCACAGAAAGTGACATGTTAATGTATTGGCATATTAAAAATAATAAACTGCAAACTCTGTATGTAAATTGTGAAAACTACGTGATAAAATGTTTTACAAAATAGCTTGTCAGAGATTGATGTTAGAAAAGATCACCTGGTTATCAACATCGTTATAACGTTTATAAACATTGTTTTAACTTTCGATGGATCACTGTTTACCTTGATAATTACGAAGTTTCTGAGCATTGCTTTAACTTTTGATGGATCACTGTTTACCTTGATAACTACGAAGTTTCTGAGCACTGCTTTAACTTTCGATGGATCACTGTTTACCTTGATAATTACGAAGTTTCTGAGCATTGCTTTAACTTTCGATGGATCACTGTTTACCTTGATAACTACGAAGTTTCTGAACACTGCTTTAACTTTCGATGGATCACTGTTTACCTTGATAATTACGAAGTTTCTGAGCATTGCTTTAACTTTCGATGGATCACTGTTTACCTTGATAACTACGAAGTTTCTGAGCACTGCTTTAACTTTCGATGGATCACTGTTTACCTTGATAACTACGAAGTTTCTGAGCACTGCTTTAACTTTGGATTGAACCATTTTACCATAATCTGCGTAAAGTATTTAATCAAAGATATTGTAAATGATACAAACTACACATGTATTGAAAACAAACTCAAAATGTACATACATACATGAACGATGTTATGCTTAGAATGACAATTCCGGAATTGGTAGACATAAATTTTAATAAATTTGTAGATCTCAGATGGTAATTAGATATCCTGGATATAGGCGTAATACAATATTATTGTAATGTGATACATATTACCTGTATAATATACAGTGATACTTAGATATTTCCGAATTAGAAACCGATTAATATTTTCTGGAAGAAATGAATATGCCGTTGAATAAAGAGAGATCGGTACGTCATCTGTAAGTAGACGCTCGTCATAATGTTTTATTTGGACCTGCATGCCTTTTTATTTAGTTATATTTATAGCACCGACGTTTGGTTGTTCTTTAAACATAAGAGCGCGAATTAACCGGAACATACTGAGAAAACGTAAAAGATCCCATCACAAGATGAGCGAGAGAGAAAGATATATGCTCATTATATAATGCATTGTGCATTAGGTGCCAGTCTTGTCTAGGAAAAGATTAATTATTTTATCTTGTAGTGAATAATACAAATGTCTAAAATGAAAGAAAAGAGATCAAATACTTATATTTCCTTTAGAACTTTAATGTGCGATATTTTAATATAGTATTTGCGTTCGGTGTCTTGAAACACTTTTTTTTATCTTTGCCGATAAAGTAGGTTTTTTTAATTTATTAGTGTTGATTTATTTCTCCAAAGGACTGGTTGACAGCGATAAATATGCGATAAACGCTAAAACATTTGCTTCAATAAAGTATTTGATGTATTTATTTAGTGTTTAAAATTGTGACTTTTATAAAATGTAAGTTTAAGAGTTATATACCCATAAACGTATAAGAACATTTTAAGAAATCTGTGAGATACTCACAATAATTATTATTACTTCATAATGGAAATAAAACTTAAGTCGAAGATATACAAACGCCCACTATTTCCTGTGCGTAATTCCCTTACAGTCATCATGTAATTGCTTAAAATTTCCATATGTATATATTTTGAAATTTGCTATACATTTCTTGGGAAGCAGGGTGATTAAATCAACTTTTAGACAGTGATGTATTCAAAAAGAGTAAATATGCTGACATATTCGAATACACTGCTGGACTTTATAATCCCCCCCCCCCCCAAAAAAAGGGAGCAAATTTGCACGATCGTTATCGTGTACTACATCAAACATACCAAAATTAGCAATCCTCCTTAACAACAATAGCTACTAATGCTATTCCTTCTTTTTCTTCTAGCTACTGCTGCTACTACTACCGAAAACATCTCCGCGATAAATGTATCCCAATCTGAGAGAGAGAGAGAGAGAGCTATGACTAAGCAAAACCTTTCATCCTACACGTGATGCTTGTTGTCTGTCATCATGACACTTGACAGTCCCCCCCCCTCCCGTCTTTCTGGTGCGATCATACCGGCAATAAATGTCTTAACTGGTACGGTGTACCTGACCGTACCGGCTTACTCGCACCGCTGCAATTTCCACATATATTACACAGAAGCTGATTTCCAAAGACAGATTGGGGGTGGGTTGGAGGGGAAAGGTTACTCCTATTGCATCTTGACGATTTAACCTTTCATATTGTTGCTGTGCCATTAAACGCCAATCAATCAATTAACCTCCATCCACCGACCCCACCCCTCTGATCCCCTGCGAGCTCCAGGATGTAGAATAAGCCTGAAGTGCACTCCTGCATGTGGTAGGGACGACTAATGGAGGCAGGAGCCACTGTGGCTCAGTGGTTAGCAAACAATTTGAATCCTTCCACTTGATCAACTCAGGTTGGCTACCGTGATGCGTCTTTGGGCAAAGCTTTTACTCCAACTGAATAAATCACTACTTGCATTAATGTGCCGTAAAACATGAAACCAAACCAAAGTCCCAAAGTTTACAATCACAGACATCAACTGGACCCGCTATCTTGCTATCAAATAAATTTTACCAGTTCGGGCCTAATATTTCTGATGAGAGGCATATTTTTAATGAATATCTACTGAAAAGAGAGGACTATTTCTAGCCAGTATCTACAAATTATCATGTGTTTGTGATCTGAAAGGCCAAGATTGACATACTAAACGACCCTAAACCAAAGCTTCCACTTTTCAGCTGTAGAACCGTGGGTACATATAGCCAATTTGAGCATGCATGTGCTAAGTTAAGAAATAACGAAAAATCTCCTTCAAATCTGTATAAAAAAGTTAAGCATCAGATTGTTCTGCGCGAACTATATAAAAAACACTTTATTCACACCCTTGAGCGATTCCTCTGGTAAGAATGGGCCCCTTTTCGTGCAGTCGGACAACAGGCCAGACACAAAATTCGATAACGTCTCCAGATTTGGTATACGCTCTATAAAAGTCTGAGATAAACTCACGCTTGTTGTCAGCCCATTCAAGGTGGACGGGAGGCTGTTGTATACACATCAACCATACGATTTCTACACACTGTCTGGCAAACTTTTGTGTTCTTTCTCGCATTTTGTATCTTTTAGGTGTCATAAACTCCTGGAAAGTAGAATAAAGAATACAACTTAAGTATTTATATATATATATATATATATATATATATATATATATATATATATATATATATATATATATATATATATATATATATATATATATATGTCTTAGCACTAGTTTAAAGTAGTAAAGTACTATTAGAATGTCGCGATATCCAATTAGTTTATAATCAATGCATATGATAGATGATGAGTGTAAACCTAGCCAGAGATTATCATTATAGTTGTGTTATGTAGAGGAGCCAATAATAATAAATACTTTTTTTTTGGGGGGGGGAGGGGGAGATATGGCAATTCATTGCGCTTTCTTGTACTATCCACCATGCTACCGACAGCAAAGACTCTTACTTTCTATAATTACTAAATATGACGCATGGTTAATAACTAGGTCACTCTGTGTTGCGCATCGGCTCTGAGAATTTACATCATGATAGGGAAAACTTAATAAAGTTAGTCAATTTACATTTCTTGTTTGTAACTAGAATTATTAACGATTGGTTGATAGCAAAGGGCCTCCTCACTACAATTTGCTCCACAGGGCCTTAAACAGAGGAACATGTGCTGTCCAACCAGTGTTAGGATAAGATGGGGTTTCAGAAGCCATGTGTCTGAATGATAAATATGGAATACTTGACATCCAACTCCTTCAAGACAAACGGCATCTCGTGTAAAGATATGAAACTGATCGACAAAGGAGCTGATAAGACATAAAAGGCACATCTATACAATATCTATATATTATCTGTATAAAAAAGTTAAGCCTCAAATTATTCTGTGCAAACTATTATATAAAAAACATTTTATTCACACCCTTGAGCGATTCCTCTGGTAAGAATGGGACCCTATTCGTGCAGTCGGACAACAGGCCAGACACAAAATTCAATAACGTCTCCAGAATTGGTACATGCTCTATAAAGGTCTGTCTTAAACTTCTTCCGCTTGTTGTCAAACTATGCTAAGACACACACACACACACACATATATATATATATATATATATATATATATATATATATATATATATATATACTTTAAACTAGTGCTAAGACACACACACACACACACACACACATATATATATATATATATATATATATATATATATATATATATATATATATATATATATGTATATGTAGACGCCAAATTGCATAAGAGCATGTCGAATGGTTCCTGTGCTATGCTCGGGTTCCAATGATCTGCTGTTGTGGAGATTTAAAATTGATGGAGAAAGGGCAATAACTCTGTGCAAATTGGGCCTGAGAAGACGAAACTTTACAAAGTAGAATAACATACCAAATGTCACTCAAATTATGTGCAAGGATTGTAGACCTTTGGTTGATCCAAGAAGTGTGAACGGACTGACTGACGGAGGGAAAAGGTGATTACTATAACTTAGTCTTTAAGGCCCCCATAACTTGATGCGGGGCTCTAATAACACTAGATTGCCATATAAAGCACTAATAACTACTCTGCACCATCTGCACCATAGCCTCTTCTGCAAATCGTTGTTGTACTGTAATGGCGACTATGTGTATCACTCCGCTCCTCCCGGACAAGAAAAGCAGTCCATTCCCCTATCATTAATTAGAAATGTCATTATTACCAAGAAAGTCTCATAAAAGATACCTCTATCTCAATTAACTAGCATTCACGTCATAAGACACCATACAAAAATTGCTGCTTATTTTATATAATCGCCTAATTTCAGACCCAGCACCGACATCGTTAAACACATTTGTTTTCGAAAATAATATATATGGAGCGATGGTGAGCACAGATTAAGTACATAAAAACAGTGTCTTGAAGTAATGAAATCAAATACAACACATGAAAGAATTAGTCAAGATTCTTTCTATATTAACTTCAGTTTGAATTCCTTTACCTTTCTGAAAATAACACAAACAAAAATGGAAATACCTCGCGAACATGAGGAAGTGCCTTCTCTGCAGCTTCTCTGAGTATCATCATTTTATCATATCTTCTCACTTGGTCATTTGGAGACTGAAGGTTTGTATTTTACATGCAAAAAGAAACATGGAATATAAAAATACAGTCAATGACATATTCACATACAGAACATAAACTGTTCGATATGAAGTTTGAGTTATGTACAACGCTTTATATTTGGGCTGCCATATTGTAACATTTATCTCAGAAGTACAAATTTGTTGGAAATAAATTTAAATCTGAGACCTTAGTGATCTCCATTTGAATATATGCCTGTAATATACTATTTAAAGTGTTGAATTTTTGACGATGTTTGCATTTCTGCCAATATCACAAAAATTAAACACTAGCCAAAATTAAACACTAGCCAAAATTAAACACTAGCCAAAATTAAACACTAGCCAAATATATGCGCTGTAGAGTACTATACGTACTTATTGTAGCAAGATGACACTTAAGAAAACTGGATTTATTTCAGGCAAAATCATCTTATACGAAAAGTGAGGAAGAAGAAAGGTGAAATAGATAAATATAAACAACATGATCAACAGCAGCAACAAGAACAAAAATAATACCAATAAAAAAACATAAACAATAATAAAAATATACACACTAACGTCTCACTTAAGACTTTATATTTCCAATACAATAGCCTGACACAGTGCTACTATCAAATTATACTAAATACACAAATAATCTTAGTACATATACAGGCAGGTTTACAAAATAGTCAACGGTCACGAGGAGACATTCAATATGACAGTAAAACAAATGAAACAATGGTAGGATAAGACTTTAAAAAGCATTCTTTTGAAATAAAGACGACAGTGGACTGGCGATCAACCGCAGCATTTTTAAATCTGAAGAAAATATTGACTACCGGTACTCTGTCAGGGTACATCTACAACTAGGAGGAAGTTTTCGAGCTGAAATTAATAGCGACAATCTGTAAATATCTGATGGCACTGATTTGATTAGATCTATACCTTTTCTTTACAAAAAAAAAAAAATATAAAAAAAATAAAATAAATAATAATAATAATAATAATAATAATTTTATAAAATACAAGTTTTCGAATATTCAGTACCTAAGCTGCCTAAAAATCTCTTCCTTATTTTAAGTAACATATCATATCTTCTGTAGGAAGAAGCAGAAGCAGAGAAAAACTAAAAATATTATGGTGATGACGAGTCTGCTTATTCTACTCACCGAACCCGAAGATTTCATTGGGTCATCAATCATTTGTTTCCTTTTCTCCTTACAGAACATATATGCTTCCTGAAAAAGATTATTTACTTTAGCACACCATTTGCTGATTTGGAATACTTGAGTATGGAGACAGGTAACTTATGATTTCAGAAAAATAGCTCTTAAGTGAATAGGTAACTGAAGGAGTAGGATATGTATACATATATATATATATATATATATATATATATATATATATATATATATATATATATATATATATATATATATATATAAAGTACATGTTGTTTACTTTCAAGTTGCCATAATACATGGTCATCTTATCTTTATTTGCAGTTTCTGAAACCAGTGTATTGTCTTCAGAGACACTTTCGCGTATTTTTGATAAGGTCTTTAAACAATGAATCCCTCTTTTATATTCAACATGGAGAAACTATATAAGAAACGTACTAATACATACAAATTTGCCCCCTTGCAGTAGGGAAAACACGGGAGAAAATTGATGAATTAACTATATCAATGTGATTTTAACAAGTGAAAGAATACATTAACGGGACAATTATATAACAATTTATAACTGCATAATCCCTCGTATTGCCAAATGATTAAGTAAACATTGATTGTTTTTTGTCACATATTCCAATTATATTTGGAATTATAATCATTCTTATTCAAGTTTATTTGAATAAATCCGCTCAAGTAAGATAAGCTATCGAAGAGATTGGTGGTTTCGATGAAAAGTAAAAAAAAAAGAAAGACACAGAAGGAGGATGAGAAGAGAGGCGTAATTGTCGCAAATACTTGATATAATACAGAATCTAATGTGTTATTCTATTTCACTAAACTAGACGAAATTGTTAACGGAACAATGTAATGCAATGTGTCATACATTAAAAGCCGCTCAAGAGATTGTAGCGAGAACAAGACAATGTGTCAAGCTGTTTTATCAGTTCATCGGACGATTTTATTGGTCTAGAACTTCAAGAAGTAGCATAACTATGGCAAAAACATACACCAAAGTAACTGATTTAATATAGGACTTTATGAATCATATATATCGTATTGACAGCGGATTCCGGGAACTTTTTCTTAAGTATGCCGAACGGAGTTAAATATCAATGTTACTGATCAGACGAAGGGACACTATTACGATTTAGTAGGCAACCATGATGTACCAAAGTATCCAACTCATATTGGTGCAAAAAAGTCGATACATGAAATCAGATTATATTGCTTTATATCAGTGTTCTAGCTTATGAATTTCTTACAGAGGGAAGGGCAATCAGGACACATTTTGTAATACGGACACTCTTTCAAGGAATGAGCACTTTGTTTTAACAAATGGGCATTTGTGCGACATGCTTTAGTGATCTGGAGAGATAAAGGGTCAACAAGGGCCATGAGGGCAAAAGTGAGGGCGTTAGAGGCAGATTAGGGGAGATAGGGGAGGAGGGAAGCAACCTTTCCTTTCTATCTTGCTGAAGCATTGTGTGTGACAATGAATTTAACTCATTTTCCATGGTGGTGGTGGGAGGAGTACAAATTAAAAATTAAAAATGGATTGATGTATACTGCAAAATTGGGGTGCCTAGAAAAAATGTACCTTCACTATGTCTGAGAGGTATTTGATAGGTTCAGCGGAATGGCTATTTTTGTCGTTTAACTCCTCAAAGGCATCTGTGTACTCGTTACTGTAGAGCTCAGAAAAGCGCTCTGCCAACTTGATTGGGCGGTTCGGGTCAGACAGGTCGGTGATATTGGGGTTGTTGTGCTTCAGACGGATGCTGGCGTCTTTGCTGCGCCTAAAATACGGATTTTTACGAATATTAGTGACTGAGGATTATTCCCTCGTGTGACTGTATGCAAGGCTTTATTGTAGATTTTCTTACATTTTAAAGCTAATACATAAGGAGATTTGTACAAGATCTACTCTTCGCATGCTTGTACATTCCATTGTTCAGATACACTCATACTGTACATTTAATGTGTGTGTGTGTGTGTGTGTGTGTGTGTGTGTGTGTGCAGATGATTTCGCTAATTTTGAACCCTAAATATATCTCCAGGCCAATGAATTTGAGATCCAGACGGCAGCGCAAAAGTTAGAATGCACGAGACCTGATGGATTTTAATAATTATGCATATGTTCATAAACATGCCGACATAATTTAATTTGTCTACGTCAATTTGATTTTGCCTCATCATGATTACATGCTTCCCAGAACGTAAAGGCGGGGCAAAATCAAGATACCCCACACACACGCTGCAAGCAGTGGGTGACATATAAATGCATTGATCTCATATTCTCGAGCTTAAACATTGTTTGGAACCTGCAGCATACATGAAGCTTTGTATAGATTATCTGCCTTGATAATTGGAGCTGTATATTTCAATCGTTTGAGGGCAGAGTCTTGATCTATTCTTCGCTTTTGTTACAGCTGGCACTTATTAGTAGGACAGCAGTAGTTTCCTATATGTTCATTTGACTAAATTCATGTATAAGGTACCCAATTCATCAACAGTATGACATTGTCTGTTTAAATACCTCAATACCTATCCATGGAACGTATTAGCACCAGAAAACACTATATAAGACTGAAATGTTCTGCTTAACAAGTTGATATTGATCATTGTAATTTGATATAGATTTCGGCATTTTATGTTGAAATTTCAATTGGACGCATGAGTGGACGCATCCCTTGTATAAACATAAAATTACTTCATGAGATGTGTTTCTTCAACCTCCTTGTTAGAATGCTGTCCATCGCTGAGCTCCCTCGTTTCAACAGTAGATCCTTGAGCCTGTAAAGTGTACCAAGAGTTTTATGTTACAGTAAAATTGTAAAGGTTATATTCTATTCGACGAGTGTTTTCCTATTAACCCTGTTATAGGTTTATGGTAACTCGTATTAAAAATCTAACCTATTTTCACAATCATTTCCTCATTTCAGGGCCTCGATACCTCTTTGAGTCAATAATAAACAGGAGGACGTCGATTATAGATTATTTTCCTTAGGGAAACATGGAGTTGACATGGAAAAATGCGTCCGTCCATATAATAAGACCATAAGAAAAGCAAAAGGAATGACTTTTGTCATGGGATATTCAATAGTTCAGATGATCTAACTTTTTTTGACGATAGAATTCGGGTAATCAATATTTTATTTTACTCACCAGACACTAACTCACCTTTGTCTTCACATATTTTTCATACTCATTCATTGCTGCAGAGTACAATGACTTAGCATCAGTCCATTTTCCTTGCTCACTGTATTGTAAGAAAGAAGTTAGATTTTGAAGTGAGTCTTTTTCTTTGTTTTCCACATGATGTGTATATATTATTAAGGTTCTTTTCATAAAATGCGTATCCAACTTGTTCCAATCTCCATTTGCCAAGTCTTTAAAGCACTTTTCCAACCGCCCCTCAAGAATCTTGTCTGTATCCATTTTTGCTTTCTATATCTAATCTGTGGAAGTACAAATTTAAAAAATATCACTATCACATGTATGTTCTTATCTATCACTATCACACGTACGTTCTTATCTAATTATCTACCTACCTCCCTATCTATGTATATATGTAAAAATCATACGCAAAACAACATATCGGAAACATGTCTACTCAATCATACGTAAAACGACGTTATCGGAACCATGTCTACTCAATCATACGCAAAACAACGTTATCGGAAACATGTCTAGTGAATCATATGCAAAAGGACAATATCGGAAACATATCAGGTCAAGATATCCATCATTTTCCACACGAGTATTAATCTCGTTTACGGTTTACGTTAGCATATCAATGCACATGCCATAAAACTAAATGTTTAAACATGTATAAACCGTTCCATACGTTTCGTGGTATTCTGCATTGACAGAAAATAATGATCACCTCAAGCTGCCTAAAGTTTTATGTACATACAAACTGTCATCCGAGACGGCTTTTTATAGTTTGCTCTCAAATCCAAATTATTCCTGAAAATCCCCAAGATCCTTAAGTCTCTGATATTACACAGAGTGTCCTTCACTGAATCAACGTTGTCTTGGCGGCAATGAAGATAAACACACAAACACAGTTATGTCAGAATACAAACATTAAAATAAATTTACTTCCTCATTCCAATGGCTACACTTGAAGGGACGCAACTCTGTCAATACCTTCCTTGTTACTTTGCAAGTTTCTGTCTCTTGACGAAATTTCGGAGTCTTGAGCTAAAAATTAGTAACGTTCAGTGTAAGGAGGGGGGGGGGGGGGTGGCGGAGGGGGGCGGGGAAGGGCGTAATTACCTATGGGCCCGGCGATTTCTAGAGGTCCGCCGTCAACTCAGTTATAAAAAATAAATTAATCTTTGCAGTAAATATTAAAATTTGTTCCTTGCAAGAGTCTAAATTATGGTAGATTACTACAGTTTTATATGGAAAACTGCACACAGGTTTTTATATACAAAAAATTAAACTAGCTTTGGCACCCATGACTGCTCTGCCCAGGGGCCCAGAATTTTTGCCGGCGGGCCTGACTGTCTTGTTGTAGTGAACGCTTATCAAGATGACCTTCAATGACTCTGAATGTACCTAATAAAAAGTCACAGATTTGTAATCAGTGGGAGAAAGTTTCGGTTTTTTTATGGCGTGCCCAAATTCAACTAAGTACACTTAAACTGACGAGGGCTTCATTCTCGCGAGACTATGTCATGATGACAGCTAACAACTCTTGTGCGCCTGATAACAACAGACGCCTTGCAGTCAATTTTGTAGCCGAGTGACTTCATTTTAACCTACTCGAGGAAATCGTGAAGAACACCTATATAATCAGATAATTGCGAAAAACATCATCCTCGCTGTGGTTTTGTTTAGAAATTCCAATTTTTTTGACAAATATACAATAATATGTACACAATATAAAACATGTAAACTGTCATTAGCCAATTGCCATATGTGAATGTCATATTAATCAAATAAACACAAATCTTAGACAAGGAAAAATAACATATTTATGTAAAGATTTCTTTGTAATTCAGAAGTTGTCAGGCTATATACGATTTGAAAGTGATATGATATGACCTTTAACTTGATTTCTTCCAGTTATTTTTGGAGTGTTATTATTTTTCACATAGCAAATTTTACATTTAGCTGGTAAAATTATGGAAAACAAACAAAGTATGGAGATTAAAACTAACCGGTAAGTGGACTTTTTCTATGTTATGGAAATGTTGATGGTATGTTGTGAATATTACCCATGTTTAATATGCATGTTTTTAAATGATTAAACATATTACGGAATTGTTATGTAGCAAAAGAACAGAAGAAAAAAAAAACAATTTGAATTTATTTACAAACGAAACTGATCTAACTAAACAGCATAAGAGCAAATGAATAAAATAAATACATTATTTTATAGTGACGTTTTTATTTCTGAGCTTATGTTTTTTTATATCTAAGAAGAATAAAGGTTGTTTATTCTTTAATAACATTTAAAAAATATATTTGAAATAATAAAAAATATATAATAAATACACCTACAACTAGCTAAAAAAAATAATAAATAAATACACCTACAACTAGCTAAAAAAAAATAATAAATAAATACACCTACAACTAGCTAAAAAAAATAATAAATAAATACACCTACAACTAGCTAAAAAAATAATAAATAAATACACCTACAACTAGCTAAAAAAAAATAATAAATAAATACACCTACAACTAGCTAAAAAATAAATAAATAAATACACCTACAACTAGCTAAAAAAATAATAATAAATAAATACACCTAGAACTAGCTAAAAAAAATAATAAATAAATACACCTACAACTAGCTAAAAAAAATAATAAATAAATACACCTACAACTAGCTAAAAAAAAAAAATAAATAAATACACCTACAGCTAGCTAAAAAAAAATAATAAATAAATACACCTACAACTAGCTAAAAAAAAATAATAAATAAATACACCTACAACTAGCTAAAAAAATAATAAATAAATACACCTACAACTAGCTAAAAAAAAATAATAAATAAATACACCTACAACTAGCTAAAAAAAATAATAAATAAATACACCTAGAACTAGCTAAAAAAAATAATAAATAAATACACCTACAACTAGCTAAAAAAAAATAATAAATAAATACACCTACAACTAGCTAAAAAAAATAATAAATAAATACACCTACAACTAGCTAAAAAAAATAATAAATAAATACACCTACAACTAGCTAAAAAAAAATAAATAAATACACCTACAACTAGCTAAAAAAAATAATAAATAAATACACCTAGAACTAGCTAAAAAAAATAATAAATAAATACACCTACAACTAGCTAAAAAAAAATAATAAATAAATACACCTACAACTAGCTAAAAAAAATAATAAATAAATACACCTACAACTAGCTAAAAAAAATAATAAATAAATACACCTACAACTAGCTAAAAAAAATAATAAATAAATACACCTACAACTAGCTAGCTAAATAAATAAATAAATGAAATATAATAAAGAAATAAATAGATAAGTTATATTCATGCCTACGTTATTTTTTGGCCTTATTGTTTATAGCACATGAACAATCAAATAAATATATTGTACGTACCATGTATTGTAATGCATCTAATGGGATTTTGAAGATTTTGCATTGCAGAAATGATTGGCTGATTGATTGATTGATTGATATATATTTTTTATCCTACCTGACGTTTCCTAAACAATAATTGTAGGTGTCAAATACCTGTTAATCTGATGTACCTTTTCTGTATACAACTATTTCGTACATTATTTGTGCCTAAATTATGCATATTTAGGAAACGCTAGCCTCAAGAAACAATGAAATGAAATGAGAAAGAAATATAAATTGTAATACAATGCTTTTCTTTATCTCTTCGGTCATCCTCATACATGTTGCTAGAATGTTCTACATCTCATTGTGACACTGGTTGTTCTCTGCAGTTGGGATGCCGTTCCACTTCGTACCTATGGTCTTGCTATTGTCTGTGTAGTTGTTCATCTTCATACACCTTGTTCGGCGGTTGTCTATTGTCATAGCTCATTTGCTTGGTAGCATGAGGCTGACACTGTAATAAACGCGTACATGTACTTTCGGGCAAATTGGCTGATCTTGCTACACGAGGAAACTTCACGAACTTACTTAGAAAAGTTGATCTTTACTCAACATATCCGACACTGACTATTAAAAAGATAAGAAAAATGAGAATATATAAGATGGGAACTGTTGGAAGATTTCTGAAAATGCGTATACCAATATCTATTATTACATTGTAAACTTAAACAACCAATGAGATACATGTTTTCAATTATTCCCTTTTCAGTAAGTTAAAATGTTCAGAAGATGAATATGGAAAAATTGAGTAATATGAAAAATGTGGTAATGCAATCTATCATTGTACGATTTAAATTTATTTCAATATGTGGCAATTATTAAATGGTTTTGCCCAAAACATATTATAATGTTTTATCGAGGTAATGGAATTCGTCACCCAAAACGTTATTCTGACATTTGGCACTTTTTCTTTCTTCATGTGGAATTTTATTCCTTCGACCAGTTTCAACATGTAATTTATACATTGATGTCCTAAATTTCAAGGTAGGCAAGCAAACTTTTTTTTAAATTAAATATTCTTTCAAATGGATACGTGTTTTATAAATTTTAAAATTTTGTCCTTTGGGCGATTTTTTCCTTAAACAGATAACCAATCATGTTTGTGTTGATCTAAGAGGACGATTTTAATATAATTCCTGGTACCTACCTTCAACATAAAACTGTGAGAAAACCTTTTACAAACGTTTTGCAACAACACTTTTACAAAAAGCGCAAATATTTTCCTTAAAATGAAAAGAACTATAAAAAAATGTATTATATATAATAATTATTTCTTTCTTAAATACGAACAACAATAAACATGGATAATTGCCATAAATAAACGCATTGTAATTATAAGACACACATACATATGCATTCGGAAACTAATGGTGTCAGTTTGTTATTATGATGTCCTCTCAAATCATGCTGTATCATTAATATTTTATTATTTTAGTCATTATTCACGTGTTAACATTGTATTACATGAATTCAGATATAATTTCGTGTGGTTACTTTACCATGATATTAGAAGTTCGTTATGTTCACTCGGAATACGTTCCAACTTTATGGTTGCTTCAGCGGTGTTCGGTAAATGTCTAGATTCACAGACGTGAAACTTTGCCAGCGGTTTATATTTATTTCGGTAATATCTCATCTCGCTGCACAAAACACGTAAGCTGCAGAACGGGAGTATTTATTTGTCTTAAAAAGAGAGAGTAGGATTTATCAGTAGATCAAGAAACCATAAATGCACCGATTACCCAAGGCTCTGGGTAGACGGAGTTACCATCATACTCTCTCTATCTCTGTCTCTCGTAACATAACATTATGTTTACATTGTAATTCTTACATAACCGTGACTGTATCACCAGCTGCCTGATATCCCTAAGGCGCCGACCATTTAGTTGTATTGAAAGCTGTATGCTTGTCCCAGTTAAAAGTATCTGGGATAAGCACTAGTTTATGAATATACACCAATTGTCTATCTATAAATGATAATAATAATAATAATGATAATAATAATAATAATTCTATGTGCATGACGCATAAATTCCTCCCTATGTATTGATAACATCTACAGTAAACAAATGTATACAAGTTATTTTTATGCTATCAATCCTGTTTCGTTTCTTATTTTGTTTTGATTACACACGTACCTTAATCTGCTTAAAAGTGGTCATTGTTTGAGGGGATAATCATATCCTTTGGATTTCTTGCCCAATAAAAGTTTATTTTATTTTCATCTTTGATAGGGGGATGGGGGCTATGTATCTATTCAAAAATCATGCTCTGTTCTTGTATCATACATGCAGACTGCTGGATCAGTCATAAAATGCTATCATTGAAGATATGATATTACAGCAAAACAAAACAATTAAGATAACTGACAGTACAAAAGAAAACGCATAACGTCACAGACCTATTTTTGCATGAAAAAGTGCAAATAAGGCCTAAACTCAAACATTATCACAGTGGTAATGTCTTTTTCATGAATACATTAGAAGAAGAAGAAAGAAAAAAAAAAAAAAAAAAAACAGATAGAAAAATGAATCAAAAGACTAGGGCGTGAAAACTCGTCGAAATCACAGACAGAGGGCAGAAATCTCTCCAGGGTCCAGAGCCGCTGGTAAGCAGAATTGGCAGTACAATCTACCTATGTTTTAATTTTTGTTTTTATTTAATCATTTGCAAGGGCTCCAATTTCTGCATAAAATTTTGTCACTTGGGTAATTTGTCATTTTTATTTAGCCTTTTTGTATTAAATTAAATGCAGCAATAGGCCTTTTGCCCCCGGTTATCATAATTACCATTGTGTGTGTGTGTGTCAACACACACACACACACACACATGATTACACAAATTGATTAGGGTAATGCTTCTTTAAAACCCTGCTTCTATGCTAAAATTACAAAACAAACAAACAAAACATTTCTAGTCTAAAAATTTCATGCGGAGGAATCAATTACACGGAAAAGATTATAATGTAAAATTGCATAAAATATTGAAATATGCATGTGTAAGGGCTGCAAAATTTACTCATAGTAGGAGATCTATGTGTGTACTGGGATTAACATGATTTAGGCATGTTAGTACAGATGTGTATAAATTGTCATTTGAAAATTTCAGACAAACTCTTGTTATGTATGATGTTTATATAATATTATAGATATTTTAGGAAATTATAAATGTTTCTTAACTTTAATATTTGCTTAAATCTTAATGTTGTTTATCAGAAAAAAAACATGTTTAACTAGTGGCCTTGAATTAGGTTGTTTACTTCAGATTTGAGTTCAAGCATAGTTTTGATAAACACAATGTTTTCTCAGTTTGAGGTCAAGGTTGATTTTGTTTACAGATAAAACTGGAATTTCATTAGAGTTATGTGTAAAAAGTCATGTCCACACAAGTAAAATTCAATTAAGATGACACATATTCTAGAACATTCTGTCATGTGACCAATCTTTATATATACCATGTTTAGCGGACAGTTTTTCAGTTTTGACATTACTATCAGTCTTGTAAAGAGCTATTACAGTTGTGGAAAGTCATTCCAAATTCTAAGAGAGGAATTATTTAAAATATTCATTGGATTATAACAGTGCTCATAAACTTTTGGATTTTGGATTTTTTAATTGATGATTTTGGAATTTATGTGAACTTATTCAGAGATATTTTGGAGTACTTCATTTTGACATCAGCACATTAAAGACTACTAGTACATCAGGATTTTAAAGACCATTGGCATATCACAACAGTCAAGGATACCCGTGCATTCGGAACATTCTATATTAGGACTTGTGATTAGAACACTAATTCTTATTGGATTATTTGGATTTTAATACACATTACTGTAAGTGTCTTTTTGATTTTTCATCTTAATTATCTAGAAATAAATTGCTTGTTGATTTTTACTTGATTTGTTGGTTTCACTTTCTTTCTGTTACATTTTGTTTAGACCATAGAGTCGTAACTCTCTTGTTTAAAGCTTTCAATTTTGATAAATTATGTGACTTTATCGATATCCTATGTAGTACTCATTTCATATCTTTATGAACACGTATCTTTGGATGATTGTATGGAAGATAGTATTTCCAATAAAAGATTTGAATTTTAAAAAATAAAAAATAAATACACACCGAAACCTTCTAGTCTTCCACCATTTCCACCAACCGTTCCCTTTATGACCTTTATATGGGGTTGCGGACGTGTGTACTGAGGGAACAATTTCCACGTACACGGTTACACTTATTCTGATGAGACGAAACTCGAGTTGCAATGCCGGTTGTAAGCTTGGACGGAAAGAACAGTTGTAGAGTTTTCCCATGCCCCTACCTCAGTTAACGTTTGGTGTTCCCTTTATTTCGTATATTTTCAATGAAAGCAACTCTCAGACCCAGTATGGTTTCATCTCCTACAGCACAGTACAGTACAGTACAGTACATTGCTATACAGTAAACTACCAACTCCGTTTTACCCTAATGTTCATCTCGTTACCATTTCAGGTCTCTTAGTTTACCAAGCAGTCCATATATAGAGTTTCCACACACTTAAAACATAGCCATTCTTTTTATTTAAATTTAAAAAAGGATGTTTAAGCCTAAAGCTACATGTAGATATGGTGGAAAGGGCCTAGTTTTCGATACGGATGCCCTGGGCCGGATTAAGACCTTGAGAGGCCCTAAGCACAGAAAAGATTATGGTGAAATAAAAACAATACTAAACCGTAATTTCTCATTTTCTTATATTTATTTTGGTGCCCCTGCTTTGCTGGTGCCCTAAGCACGTGCTAAGTCTGCCTATTGGGTAATCCAGCACCGCGGATGCACTACCAGTGCTCACAGAAAGGCATTCAAATATGTATTACCTGAACTTTTAATTTACATACCTAATCATGCAGGGCAGTCGCAAGTTTCTGCTGGATGAAACGGTACCTGGGCGAGCATCACTTTCGGTGCCCCCACCCTCGGAAATAAACACCACAAACTGTTTATTATTTAAAAATGTATTAATAGTCATGAGAAGGCTTGGCACCCCTGGCGGTCACCTGTACCGCCGGCCCCTTACGACGGCCCTGTAATCATGTACTGAGCATTTGTTACCTTAAGAATAAGTGTATTAGGGCTTTTATGCATGGCACATGCGACATCACAGTGCTATATATGATGTCACAGTGCTATTGCTCTGGTGAGCAGAAACGAATATGGGAGTTATGAATGAATATGGTGAATTCAGCACAAATATTTCAAAACAGCATATTTTCCTATATCTTTAGTTATAATGTCAAACAATACAGTTTAAGCGATATTCCAATGCAATAGAGAAGCAGCAAGTTTATTGGTTGTGATAAATTTTAACAAATATACGTCTGCCATCTATATTTAGTTCCATAATGTGCTCCTGATATCTAGTTTGCTCCAAATGACCAGTCACATGACGATGCTGTTAGGCAGTGGGTGAAACACCACATTCTATAAAATTATGTAAGCATTTACCTGTTGTGTTTTTTTACATTAAATTGATACATATACTGCTTTCATGTTTATTCAGTCAGGGTCCAATGTCACCAACATACAATAAGTACTAAAATTAAATCTAAGTGGCTCAGTATTTTACGTTTTCTATCTCACTTTCCTTTCTGGTCTGAAGCTTTAAAACTGTTTTAGATTAAAATATGAAACTTAGTATACTCATTAGAAAGTGTGTCACACACCACATTTTGGTACTATCGTCAAAGGTCAAGGTTACAGATCAGGATTTTACGTTTTCATCACCCTTTTCCTTCGGCCCAATAACTTTAAGGCTATTTGAGATTAAGGGACGAAACACTGTATACTTATACATCATCACTAGAAGGTGTATTGCGTACCATTTCAGGGGGTCCTTTCTTCAAGGTCAAAATCACAGCTCAATATTTTACATTTCCACGACACTTTCCTTTCTGTTCTATAACTCTAAATCTGTTTGAGATTAAGGGATGAAACTTTACATTGGGGGTTCTATCGTTAAGGTCAAGGTCATGACTCCATTTTTTCTTTTCCATCACACTTCTTCACTTTCTAACTTTAGAGATGTTTGACATTAAGGCAAAACAACTTTGTATACTTATATGTCATCATTAGCAGGTGTGTTGTGTATTGGTGGTCTTATTTTCAAGGTTACTGTCATGGTGTTATATGTTGAATTTTTACATTACACTTTCCTTTCCACTGTATAATTTTAGAGCCATTTGAGATAAAGTATGAAACTTGGTACAACTTTATATCATCACTAAGAGGTGTGTCACATGGCACATTTGGGGTCCTGTCTTCAAGGTCAAAGACAGGTGAATATTTCAGGTTTCAGTCACATTTGCCCTTCTGCTTTTTAACTTAACAGCTGTTTACGATAAATAGATGAAGCTTGGTATACTGGTATGTTGTCACTGGAAGATGTGTTACATCACATTTTTTAAAGTCTTATCCTCAAGGTTAAGGTCTTAGGTCAGTATTTTAAGGTTTCTTTTCTTTCATCTTCATTTCATAAAAGCTGTTTGAGGAACAGCGATGAACCTTGGTACATTGCCATTATATGAAGAGTTGATTTCCACCCTCCCAGCCCCACCTGTACTACCACCTGTTTTGATTGGAAACTTGAAACGAATGTTGTTGCAAGGTGTGCATAACTTGAAAAATCATATTCACTCAGGCTACATATTGAGTAATAGGAATTGACTAAAATGGCCCAGTGAGTGAGTAGTTAGAATGCATGATTTTTGTGACCACTTGTGGGCAAATAAGGCCAAGGTCCAGCAGCCATAGTAGCAGAAAGATATCTCAGTCCCGTGGTTGGACTCTCCAGTTTATGTGTTTAGCAACCAAGTCAAGTACAACCATCCCAACTGCAACAGAAAAAGAAATACTACACAAAGCAGGTTTGGGCATGAAAAAGATCAGACTAGATGTTAATGATGACGAGGAAGATGTACTAGACAAACTAATGTCTACCGAGAAGTGTGTGTGTGTGGGGGGGGGGGGGGGCATATGCCCAGGAGCCAGGTGATTTCTAGAGGCCCGCCGTCAACTCAGTTATAAAAATAAATTAAATTAATCTTTGCAGTAAATATTAAAATTGGTTCCTTGCAAGAGTTTTGGTAGATAATATATGTTTTATATGCAAAACTGTACACAGGTTTTTACATAAAAAATTAAACTAGTTTTGGTGCCCATGACTGCTTTGCCCAGGGGCCCCTAATTTCTGCATGTGAACCCTACATTAAGCTAGGTTGAAATCATATCAGGTCTTAGCGACCCCATATAAGGTGCAACTGACCTCATATAACACTTAAAGGAGCATTTGTATTATCATTTGACCCCAAATCATGACTGGTGAACTTCTGAACCGTGCACCTGTTGGTTCCCAACTGCAGCACTGATGACACAGAGAAGTAACATTTCAGAATGTAAATCATGTAAAATACACACCACATCCAGACAATCAAAATATGGTTCTGAATTTAAAATTATTATTATTATTATTATTATTATTATTATTATTATTATTATTTTACCGATAATAACAGGTATAAGTGAAGGAACCTTCAATTTGTTTATTAATATAACTGAGGATTAAAATTCGTTGAGTAAATCTGAGGATAAAAT
This sequence comes from Margaritifera margaritifera, assembly GCA_029931535.1. NCBI lineage: Eukaryota > Metazoa > Mollusca > Bivalvia > Unionida > Margaritiferidae > Margaritifera > Margaritifera margaritifera. Next base: position 4,550,858 of record JAQPZY010001657.1, on the reverse strand, counting down.
TTATAAACATTTACAACATAAAGGTAGACGTATTACATCTTGTTACAATATTGTTGAGACGTTTTCGTCACTGGGGCACAAGCAGGGAATTGTAATCTTGTTTACATTTTTTATTCTTGCGACTTTTCAAGTAGAAAACAAAGAGAAGAATACAGAACAGTGTCATTTTCTTTTTTAAAAAATATCCAAATAATAATAATAATTATTATTATTTTTCAAATGTTTAAATTGTTACCTTAAAGTTCAATGCATCAATAATTGTAATGAAAGCATAAGTAGAGTGTGGGCATTCAGTAAGTAGGGTATAAGAAAAAGGTTCATACTGGTCAAAAACCTATGTTCCATTTGAGAAAGAAAGAAAATTCTTCATGCCTGTGACTGCGGTTTAAATCCATTCATATGTCCCATACAAACAATTTTAAAAATCCAAAGTTAAACTAAAGCGTAAGTCACTGCAAAGTATCGATTTAGACATAGCCTTGGTTACGACGTCTTATGGAGTTTTTCCAGTGGGTTGTACATTATCTTTCATAAACCTCCAAATGCCTTAATTAAATTTTTGTAAAGGATACATTAAATAATGTGAAAAGAATGTACGCAGCAAGGAAACCAATCTACATTTTCATTCATGTATAATGCATATGTTTTTTAGTACACACAATTTCGTGTCAAAAGTCACAGGCCAATATTTGAAATTATTTTTATTGCTGTTTCATAACATACTTGCGGAACATGGATTAACTCTGGTATGCTTGTGTTTCTCATTTTGATTTTATCTCACGTATCGCAGTCCATGTCACATCTTTGAAGTCAAGGTCACTGATCAATCCCATTTACCACCCCGTCTGCACTTTTGCCCCACAGCTCTTTGAGATAGAGCCATGAAACGTGGTTACTTTTCAAGTTTTCCAAGTAATAATATAGGTATGTGACAAAGGTTACACTCAGTAAGATTTCATCAATGTACAGTTTTAGTGACCTCGCCATGGTAGGTATAGAAAAATGAAATCACTCAATTTTCTTGCTTCAATAGATTTTGCGTACAATACTTGTTACTCTGTCAATACTACAAACACAAATGTTTTATACACGCAATAAAATAGAATTAATAATCGTAGTTTTTAATCATCAATATAGTTCACGATCAAACACATTCTCTTAACATTTAATACATTAGCCATCAGTACAGGTCACCAGCTCACCAGCTCTACATGCCGGTATCAACATATATGCTTGTATGCATGCTTTTTACAACTGGCTAAAACTTTCAGCTCCTTTTCTGCATATGTTTCGTATTTGCTTTAATCTTAGCTGCTTTTAATAATTCAGAGCTTTTAGTTCCGTACCCTACAGCTACATAACAAATTGAATTGGACAATTGTAGATGGCGCTAAGATTTCACTGCTGACCTACTCGCTCACGTCATCAGTTGGAGTCCTTTGTTCTAGCCATTTCCGTCTTCTGAGCATTTTATCAGGATGCATCTTAAAAAGTAGCAGCGTTCAACCCCGTTCAACCTTGCTCCTTTTATTTATTTTGTCATTGTATCGTTTATGTAAATATCTGCAACACACATCATGTAGATTCTGTATGGTAATTACGTTTTTGTGTTTTGTTATTGTTTCGTTTGTGTAATCGACTGTTGTGGTTTTGTGCCCTTGAAAAATAAATCGGTAGATTTCGATAGCGCTTGGACTGGTTTCACACCAGTTTGCTACTGTTATTGTCTTGACCAACAACACGATCTTTTTTGATCCAGTGCTGTTGGAAAGACTGTTATTTGCCATGTGTGTGTGTGTGTGTGTGTGTGTGTGTGTGTGTGTGTCATTTGTGTAGCATCATTTTTTGGTGATGTGTGCATGGTCGAGATGGTATATGGCAGGGTGTCATCATTACGGCCCTCGGGCCGGATGCGACCCGCCAGACTCATTATTTATTATTATTATTATTATTATTATTATTATTATTATTATTATTATTATTATTTATATCAAATCTGGCCCGCCATAGCAAATGATTTTGATACCCCTGATATAGTGGTTGGTGTTTACAGGCGAGACGATGGGTGACTTCACCCGCAGATCTGGGTTCGAATCTCCGTAGAGTACGAATTAAAGTTCTCTGACCTGTATGATAATATTATCTATTCGTATTTAAATATTATGTTAATTCTATCAAGCATTTTTCTGTAGGATCCACTGATAGCACTTTCTGCTCTGTTTGGTGTATATTTGTATACATTTTTCATTAAAAGGAAACAGCCTCGTTTCCTTTTAATGACACATTTATACAAGTGGTATATCAAAGACACAGCGTACATACTATGCATATATCTTATTTATACCACATACAAATACACATACTTATATTCCAACGGAGTTTAAAATTGACTACAGGAAACCGTATATTGACGGAGGGATTAAACTCTTCACACCCCTTCCGAGTCTGACCGCTGCATCTATTTGAACTATTCACAATCCTTTTGGAAATTGTTAATTTGCTTCTTTTTGGGGCTTCCATTTTCATTCGTATTGACTAAGTAAATACAAGAGACGCTTAGGATTTAAACACGAAAGTTGGTTTAAATGATGAAAGTACAGCACTACAAACATTGCATGGCTAGCATCTCAAACAGTAAATGCGCTGACCATAAACTTGTTTTATCCCCCGCCCCCACCTCTCTATGTTGGTCGGTTTGTCTGCCAGTTTTACCATCATAAAGCCAGAGACATTATCACATGCCACGGGCAAAAATGCATGACACTCCTTTGTCACAGATGTTCACCCGATGCTTGCTACGTTGGTCCAGAGAGAGAGAGACAGAGACAGAGAGACAGAGAGAAGAAGAAGAAGGGAAAGCAGAGGCGATTTTGATGAAATTGTGTATCACATTTAATTCATTACAAAACGGGAATTAATTTTGTCTCATTATTTTCTTATTTTATTAATAATAATAAGTGGAAATTCATCACTGATCTAGAGAGTACAGAAGCAATAGTCTACTCTTGAAACCATAATTGTATGCATATTGAAACTAGAACTATACGCGTGTTTATACGCCATGAGCGAATCATAAGTTGATATACCAGCAGTACTGGTATATCAAGTTGCTTTATAGCAACCCTTTAAAAGCCATCAATCGATATAATACAGTATCATACTTATTGCGAACATGCAGTGATCATAAACCTAATGCACTATCTTACACTGATCATACTTGTTCATAAGTCCATACGTTTATCATTTTTGTTGATAGATCTATATATCAATCATATATGTTGTTAAGTTCCATACATTGGGCATATCCGTTGACATACGAGATCACTTGTGATTATTTGTTGAAAGGTTATGTTTTGATCGTATTCACTGAGGAACGATATCATTTTGTTATATCCGTTGTTAAACTTTGAGCGCATGTGTAGGGTGTCTGATTCATTCGTCATTAACATGCATTATAAATAATCATCTCATTCACGTGATTGTGTTATGGGTTTTCGCTAGATCAAACCCCACCCGGCTTCATTTTGTTACAATTTTGACCTTAAAACAGGTCCCAAAATAATGTATGCGACAGATCTTATAGTGCCAATATGTAAGCTTGCATAGTTTCATTAACTGTTCTTATTAAAGTTCATTCTTTATTGGCAAACGGCTTTAATGCTATCGAGTTCAAGTGAAAGTGTAACGGATGGATCGCTGGACGGCAATGCGAGTACCATGTACTTGCTTTTCCTGCAAAGGTGTGGGACATCAATAATCTGAGCAGTTTCAAGACAGCAAAGCTGTTCCCCACATATATAATCAGAAAATGGTCCCACATTATTCAATACAGTGTTAAATACAGATTACAGTGATCTACTTTCCATTTCGCGCTGTGACTCTTGCAGTGATCAATCCCGTGAATAAATTTCATCACTGTAACCGTATTAGTTTTAGTTTCTGAAAAATAACTTCAGTACAAAATATTATCAGAATCACGGAAACTTGAAATATAGGTCGCAATGACATATTTTCTCTTTATGTAGTAATCAGAGATGAATCTGTTGAGCAAGTTTTATTACTGTCTCTTCTATGAATAGTGCCCGCGCAGTCATTTTAAACGTAAAATTCATTTGAAACCGACGGAGCACAAATGAAGACTCGATGTGCTTTGACAACAGTAAGTCTTAAATACTTTTGACGCTACGTGGTTCAGATTTATTTTATAAGGCTTCTGTACTAAATATGTTCTGAAACAATGAACTATGGAGAAACTTCGGAATTTTTGGAGTGTGATTGGCATCGAAGAGTGTTTCATTGATTGATTGGTTAGTGCTAAGGGAACATCAATACATCAGTGACTATTTTGTGATGAGGCCGAGGCCCTATGAGTAAAATACCTTCCCCAAAGACTAAGCACAGCATCCGAACCAACCGGATCTGGACAGGATTGGAATCCACAACCCAATAACTCTGAGTCGGGCACATCGACCACAGGTTGTAATGAAAATATCTTCCTTCATGAAAAATGTAGGTTTAAATTAGAAATATTTTCATCATAATGCTTGACAACAAGTTAGACTAACCTTATAATTCATTGTCAGCTTATTTATGAACACAAAAACAGCTTGGAAAACTGACACGGAGCTCTCTGACGATCAATTTGAATTTTGTGATTGATCATGAAACTTGCCAAAAAGTCTTTAACCAAATAAGATGCCATAAAAAGATGTTCTACTATACAATTTAATGTGGGCAAATTTTCTTGAAGATGCAAACTAAATAAAATATGAAAATGCATATGAAAATAACATTCTGTCATAAGATTAAGATACTTTAGTACCGCAACATGCCTGGACACTTTAACCAAGAGGGTTGTCGATGCCAACGCCATCGTGACTGCTCTAGTTGTCCTTATTTCTCAAAATGACAGTATAAAAAAGTAAGCGGAGCCATCCCAACCACAAAGGTTTTATCAGGCTTGCGATATAATGAATTGGATAATGGCATAAAATATGAAGACATGATTTAAATTCTTAATAAGGGTTTATTTTCAAAACAAAAACGACAAATTAAAGCTAAAAATAGAACAAAATATCCGTAAAAATCATAAACTTGTCGAAATGTTATCAGTTGACCTATATACTGCCTAATATTGTTAGGAGTCTTTGCTGTAGTTTGCTTACAAGAAACTGTACAGACCTACACTGTTGAATTACCATGTCCTTAGTTTTTGAATAAAAGAAGAGGCTCATGAGGACCTATATTGCTTTTAATATGAACCTTTAATATTCATTCCAAAGTGCATTTTCAATCACACGTCACTAACAAATTCTAGGTCAAGGATTTACAAACTAGATTTGTCTTTGTAAAACATGTATGTCCACAATTCTGATAAAAGTATTACAACCATTTATAAAAATGAAAAACTTCCCTTAATGTTATTAACATATGCATACATAAATGTGTGTTCCTATCAACATATGGATAAAATGTGTGATTGTTGTGGCCTTTGACCTTGAATTTAACGTCACGGATATTAGATCATTAAACTCCTCTGTGATACTGTCAAGATAGACCCATATCCTAAGCTAGATTAAAATTTATGATTAATACGTTTGAATTTCTGTATTTACAGGCCATTTTAATTTTTAACAGAAAGTATTACCACTGAACTGGCACTCAATGAACTTATTTTTACAAATCAAATTTGATAAAAATGACTAAGAGCTGACTATCAACTTTTTTGTTTAAATGCAACTAAATACAATGTTTGGTCAAAATCCATTTGTATTTGTACAAATCACAGTGAAGTATAAAATCTAAGAAGCAGCCTTTGAACTGACCCCATGGTCAAGTAAGTCTGGTTATAAATCGCATTGACAATAATGTATACGGGTTGGTAAGATTTTCAAGATCGCCACCTTAATGGCCATATTGGAGGGCAGATTGGTACCAGTTTCATTTAGAATCAACTACACCGCATATGAAATGTTCCAATGATAACTCCATGTCGATATGATCATCCGTTAGCAAGAGTGGGGATGACAAGATTTTTCAAGATGGCTGCCGTATTGGCCGTACTGGATGTCCAATAGGCACGATACTCACCGAGGACCAACAAAACCTCAGGATGAAACCGTGTCGAGTTTCGTAATAATTGTACAACTAGTTTAGGAGCTGTAGTGATAACAAACAATTGGTAAGGAAAAGCAGATACACGAGTTCTTCTGGTATTCGTCAAATAGAACAATAAAAACATATAATAAAATTATCTAGTTTTGTGTTTGTAAAAATACTATGCCACTCCTACAGACCAAACAGTATTCATGGAAAAACAGTAAGAAGTTTGTATGTATAGAACTGGAATTCTGAATTCGTATCATGACTTTCCGATGACAAAGAAATAGATACAGACAACTATTGTGTCCAGACATTCTTCAAACAGTCGATAAAAAGGGACTGTAACAATCATAGTCTAGAATGTATGATTTAATTCAAATATATTGGTAAATTAACACTTAGAGTTGTGATGAAAGCTATTGGCATAGGGTCACACATTCGTACCCTGTGCAATTCCTTTAGAGAGAATCGGCCCATTTTCATGAAGGCGTACTAATGGCCAAACACAAAAATCTACAGATGGTCCCGATTTTGTGTAACTTCGGTAGAAGCCCGAATCAAAATCCCCAGATTCTGTATATTCTAGATGTATAGGAGGATTCTGAACACACATCCACCAAACGATCTCGACAGTTTTTCTAGCATAATTCGTGTATTTTGATTTAGCCCTGGCTGATGCATATCTCGAAGGAAGATTCGGAATGTTCCTGTCCACAAAGACCTAAAATAGAAAACACTATATCGTATTTATTTATTCTTTTTGTCTCTGTTTGTCTGTTAGTCTGTCTGTCCGTATATCTTTCTACACGTCTTTTTGCTTGTAAGTCTGTGTTTATGTCTGTAAGTCTTTGGTGTATAAGATTCCACTCACATTTGCAATAAATTTTATCTTAATACATAAGCTGTATGAGTAAGAATCAGCAGTGTTTATACCTAAAAAGAATGTTACAGAATTCAAGGACATCGACATTTTGTAAATGTTCTAAATTAAAGAGAGGTGAACAAAGAACTACATTTAAAATGAACACAAGTAAGGAAAACAATTTTAAAAGAAGAATACTGGTGAAAAAATGACAAAACAGCTTTATGAAATTTAGATGAATGTGGTTCATTCTTGTACTGTATTTAGCAATAAATCTATCAGATTTGATAATATTCGGTCAAGTAAAATATATAGGGACGAGGGATATTCTATCAATATCACGTTAAAAATAAATTTGAATGAAAAGAATAATCATCACTTCTTTACTTCAGAATCACAGTTAAGTATATCATTTTGTCGCTAGATAGACCCGGAACTGCTCTTGTTGAATAAAAAGTTTGTGATTAGACGCCTAAAATGACTTAGAGCCATTAACAACTTACTGATGATGGTTTGTAAGTACATGTCAAAGTTATGTTCGATTTTAACTTTCGATCATAAAAGCATGATTAGCAATAAAATGGAGAACAGTTTTTTCTTCAGATGGACTTTAAAGGCAACTAATATAACATAGAAATTAATAATATGATCAAGTGTATTCTAGTGTGTTATCTATATCTAGCCTGCTTTATGACGTATTATGCTATTTTACTTATCTTTCTCTCCTTTTACCTGAACTACTTTATTTGCTTCTTCTTTAACAAGGTGTTTCTTTTTCTGTAGCAGTTGTCCTCTCAGTTGAATAGTTTCATCTTCTGAATTTGGAGTTCTGGTCTAGGAAGAAATGTAAAGGAAACAACAAGTATCAGCTGTTAATATTCCAAGCCAAGGAATTATTTGATCGAAAATTGTATCGTTTTATATTATTTCATGAAAACACGAGCGGCATAATTTCATTTTCGATAAGGTTTGAGTAACCATGGAATTAATGAATCTCTCTATCAAATCATCCAAAGCAGTACATACATACATACATACATACATACATACATACATACATACATACATACATACATACATACATACATACATACATACATGCATGCATGCATGCATGCATGCATGCATGCATGCATACATACATACATACATACATACATACATACATACATACATACATACATACATACATACTCTTCGTTACTACCCAAATTAAGACATTATAACTATATGATATTGTAATAAGAAGGAATCCTCAGAGCATTATGTATCAGATATCAACATCAGTATAATGTATATTATATGACCATAAACTACTATCACAATGAACCTGTATGAAAGTCTTGGCATAACTTTGTTGATGTCACTGCCGCCTCCGTCAGTAATGAAATCCTACTCTAGCTGTTTGATAATGCGGGCGAGTCACTCACCTCCCATATTAGAAATTGTGTTATTCAAGAACATTTTTCTTATGCCTAAAATTGCATTTTTCAGAACTGGTACAGGTCTCCATACCTGTTTTACACTAGCGAGCTTTTTATCAATTTCCTCGTTCCATTTCCTGCAGTGTTCATACGCTTCCTGTAAATTGATTTAGATAAAGTGACTGTATTTCTAGAAAGTAGTTCATAAAAATATAAAAGAATTTTATTTTTATCCAATATCAAGTTTCAGTTGGAAAATATTTTAAAATTATACATAATATAATATTACTACATACAAAATTTTAAAGTCTTAGAATTTAAATTAAGCTACAACTTTATATTTCTGTGGGGTATTGCGCGATGTTGGATTTACATGCATGTTGTAACTATAATCTGACTACAATTTTATCACTCTTGCTTTATCTATCTATCTATCTATCTATCTATCTATCTATCTATCTATCTATCTATCTATCTATCTATCTATCTATCTATCTATCTATCTATCTATCTATCTATCTATCTATCTATCTATCTAAAAGGTGGCATTTCCTATAATTATAAAATATTTATGGAAAAAATAATTGACATGGGACTCTTTCAAGACGTAGCTCCTTGCTTCTAGCATGTATTTATTCAATGTCAAATAATGGTGTTGATGCTAATTCAAACATGTGCAGAAATCACTAAGCAAAAAACAAACTATCTTCTGCATATTTCATCATTTCAAAATAAATCTGTATTAATTAAAGAAAAAGGCATGATTTGCTCGCACAGCCATAGACGTGTAGATTATGTAGCAATAGAAGTACAGCAGACATTTCGATTTTGAACCCTATTATAGACCCTAAATACCCTAAATTTAGAACAATTGTCACACGAACTAGGGCATCGTCGACTTTGCTGAGGAGCTCCTCTCTCTCTCGGAAACAGTTTGCATATATTATACACTGTTCATGTGAGTAAAAGATATTATAACTTTCTTCTTGTCGATGTGTATTGTGACTTTTCGTTGAATATTCCCATCTTAAGATACGAATACTTAAAGTTAAAAATTCTCATGTATTATAGGTCGCAGGAACAATGGTGAGATCAATTAAATATGGTAGGATTAATTAATTGTATTTATGTTGCTTTGAAATGGACAAATTGCCTGTTAACATGATCAACCGTCGTTAATGAGACGGTAGTTGTATATTTGGATTTTACACAAGAGGTGCTCATAATCATTTTTCCATTCGCTGACGTTTCTTGGTCCGAAAGATTACCAAATATATGTTCGAAACAATTCCGCTAGGAAACACAGCAATTTGATTTTTTTTGGTCCTTTTTGTCTTGCATTAATTTGCTCTCGCGACTTATTTACATGCAAGAGGAAAATCTTGAAGATTATTGATCGAAGAGACTGACCTGTCCATTTGATTTTTCAGCAGAATATTCTTAAGGGCGTATTCAATTCGCAAAGTAGGTTATACCGTGCAAGCGTCATGCGTGCATGGTATGGCGATGCTATGAGTGTAAGTTCAGAAAAAAGATAAATACAGTAAAGTTACCATTGTTATCATCTTAACTGCTTTTGAGTCATTTGTAGGTATTCCAACAAGCCAGATACACACTTACAAGTCGAGCAAATATATTGCCGTTTCATTGTTACATCCGACTTAAGTGCTGTAGAGCATTTTAACGATTCAAATTACTTGTTTCTGTTTCTCTTATATTCTCTCAGCGGTGCTCAGTTGTAAATGTTGCCTATTGCATGCACCGCAGGTGGAGCCATGCGAACACACGGCGGAAATGCTTACTGGGCGGGCGCTGAGTGAAGAATTTGGAAAAGGGTGGGATGCAAAGCAATCAAATACATTTTGCCACCCGCATGAAAAAAAACCCCAACTCAAATCATTCTTCTAAAACGTTAACAAATATTCTTTCTAAAACATGCATTCATAATTTGTTACATGTAACTGAATGAAGCAATTGAAGATTTCGTTTGTCGGTGCAAAAGTTTCAGCTAATTCCTCTATAAATGCGCCCTATTAATTTATTTATAATATCATGAGTTGTTGTTTTTTTTTTTTTTTTTTTTTTGGAGTGGGGGGTGAGCTGACAAACAAGACTGTACTTGTGTTACGGTTTGAATGGTTAATTTAATATTCTGTACTCTGTGCTCTATGTACAGATTATTGCAAATAATAATACCTTCTACACGGCCATTCAAATCGCTATTGCAGGCAGGTATCGCATAGAGGGCGAGAGGCAGGTAAAAAGAGCACAGTATACTCATTTTACACAGGGAAACAAGACTGCCGTTAACGGTAGATAATATGCCTTCCGTTTGTTTTGTTTACATTCTATGTGGCTTTAATCTTCAATTTTTTTATTATGAAATCAGTAGGCTTCTTTGTTTTATCATAGGCAATCTACATGCGAAGTTTAGTGAATCTATGTTCAGTAGAACGAGAGCTATTAGGCAAATATTTTTTCTCCCTTTTGCCAGATTGCAGTGACCTTAACCTTGGACCTTTAATATACAATTAATCGATGGGTTTCTTGGTATTAAAAATAGTATTTTGCTGTTGCTGATCAGATCATGCTGATGTTTATACCCCTTCAGATCATCTGGATTCATTATATTTTATTGGCAATCCATCTGATAAGTTTGATGAAGGTTTAACAAGCAGAATTCATGTTCTTGCACAGAAACCTGTTTGCTTTGGTTGGTCTTAGTGAGTTTAACCTTTGAACTTTTGACCCTACAAACACAAAGAAAAAAGTTTATTTGTCTTCAATGAGATAAAGCACCTGCAAAACGTGGTGACATTATATGGAGCAGACCTCAAGTTATCACATGGAAACCAAATAGTGAACCGACTGACAAACATAATCATACGACGGGCGTAGAAAAAGGGGCCAGAGTTACTAACCTTTATAACGAGTAGAAGGTCATTCACAATTTCTCTCTCCTGATGATCACCAAATGATCCCTCCTTATAACATTTCGCTAATTCTTCAAATGTGTCCGTATGTTCATTGCTGTACAGTTCAGAGAATCTTTCAGCGAGTTTTGTAGGTCGATTGGGATCAGACAGGTCAGCGATGTTTGGGTTGTTTTCACGGAGCAAGATACTGGCATTCTCACTTCTCCTGATGTGAAACAAATAGGATGTATTAATCATACATGTTCTTAGGCTTGTATTTGTGAGTGAAACTAAATTATAGAAAGTATATATTAAAACGAACTAACAAGTAAAATTTAAAAGAAAATCAGCATTTAAACCAAAGCCTTGATAATGCAACGACTCTCTGAACGAATTTCGACTGTTAGTACTTGCATACTAATTTAGAAACGGATGTAGTTACTCGTATAGTCTAAGTGACTGATAACGGTTACATTCCACTTTCTTCAATTACAGCCCATTCTGAGGGTTGCGCCTACAAGCAAAATATAATTACAATCCAAGCAATAGAATGTTTAACAAAAATGGTCAAACTTGATGATTCGGAAACTCAAATGCAGTGTGCAAACACAAAACAACACATTTTTGGCTAAATCGTATAAATGGTAGCTAGTGGAGGGCAAATGGGAGTTCTGGCCAATAGTTAAATATAAACTAGTAAGCACTTTTGTTGATGTGGGCTGTGCCCACTCACAACAAATGAAACAAAAGTGATTGACTGATTAATTCAAACGCTTTCTAGTCATTACTATACCACTTTCCTTACTACTGAATAAAAGTACCATGTTCCTAGATCTCACTACTGGACCACTTTCCCTGCTAGTGTAAGATTTGTACTCCACAACTCTCCTATACCTTAGTACTGAAACACACAAATGCTATCGTTCTATTGAAAAATGAGCACTACCTTAAATGAAATTGATACAATGCAAATTGTGGTAATGACAAATAACAACACCAAATAATATGTTATTATTTTAGTAACATAAATGATTGAGCAAAACTACATTGTGATCAACTCGTCGATATTCAGAGAGGTGATATAAATATGAAATGACTTCAACATAAAAGCAACAATATCGGTATCAAGAGATAACGTGTATATTTTGCATAAGCTTGGATGAGATTAATGTGTGGTCAAGTTATTTGTGATAAAAAACGACATTCAAGATAAAGCAAATGTTGATTTGCCTCTTTTAAAAATTACAACTGATGTACTGCCATGTTTCAGGACCCATGCTGATTTATAGATTCCATTCAATGATGAAAGCATTGAGATATGCAGGGTCAATCCAGAGAGCAAGATGGTCAAATATGTGCAGTACGAGAAGGGATTTAACTAGGGTTTCCATGCAGATAAATACACAAATTTGCGTTCAGCTACCTTTACAGCACAACTTGAAGACTTTAGCAACTTCATAAGGTCAATATACAACGATTAGTAAAAAAAAAATAAAAAAAATAAATAAATGAGAGATAGAAGTTGTGGAAACGAAGTTCTACTTATAACACCACATGATGACTCATAATAAGAAGTAGCTATTCTGAAATCAGCAATTGGAATAACAAAATTTGTCGACAATCTTAAATCATTCATATGTTTGATAGGGGAAAAGAAATATTGCAAATTGTGGAAAGTAAAGGTACCAGTTGTAGATGAATCCTTTGTTAGCTTGTTGATCAAGCCAAAAGATAATTTGTCAAGCGAAAAATGTTCTCTAGATGTTTCTCACGATTTTAAATGGCCAACGTCAGGGACTTTGTAGAACAACATAACGAGCAATATGTAAGACACCTATACTACGATCCTAAAAGTCTGTTTGCTCACACAACATCAATCAAGTTTGAGAACAAATTAAACGTGGCAAAAAGAGAATAAATAAATGCAGAATTGAAGAAATAGTTAACCGAACAATCAACCTACACAGAGAAAAATATTTCCGTAGAGAAATATATATGTTACTCACATAGATGACCAGTGTCAAGCAGATCTTTTTAATGTTATGATATATTTAAACATGATACAATTAAGTTAACACAGTTTTGTTTTTGGCTGTTTAATATTGAGATTAATGTTCTTTTAGCCTAGCCACCCCCATCTCTCTCTCGAAACTCTAGCCATTTCCAAAAACACTTATCTACCTTTCCATTTATCTATTTGAATACATGTATATGTCTGGCTTTGCTCTTCTAACAGCATCGACATTCTAACACTTTTTTCCCCATCTGCATATCTATATACATGTACTACTTAAATATATATTTTTGATAACTTTATTTATCGCCATATTGTTTTAAGATCTCCTTAAAACGTTATTAACGAGTCCAGAGGGTTAAAAGAAAGTACATCCAAAACCAGCAGTATTAAGCAACTCGTGAATAACGTTTTAAGGAGACTACAATGTAGGTAATGTCCTAGCTGGGTAATACATGATATCAGAGAAGATATAAAAAGAGACAACATTCAAAAATATGGAGTTGATTAAAGCTACAAAATCTAACAAACACATCCAGTGTTAAAGATTACAAACCGGTCTACGAGATTTTGAACAAGATAAAAGGCAAAGAAAACGGCATATATGTTAATACAGCTATGAGGACATTTAAACTGGTGTCAAGTTTCATTCAAAGAAGGTATGTCAGACACTCAACTACTTAATACACTATGCATTTTCCTGGACAAAATATTTATCATGAACAATTTTATCACATTGATCAAACCTTTAATCACAACGAATTACCACATATGAACCCAATCAGCTGATGAGGAAGAGTTTTCACCACGAAGTAAAAATCAATAGACCTTTCTTTGTGTGCTGATATACAGATTTTGAAAATCTAATTTTCACAGACATCCAGTAGTGATTGAAATTTTGCTACTTAAATAAATATCATAAATAGATGGAATAGCCATTATACAACAGTTGAAAAATATCACAAATGTCACAGAGAACAATTGGTATAGGAAATAGGAAAACGATTTTCTTTTTACCAGAGATTGAGATATTACATATAACAAACCAGATTATTATTGTATTGCGGTGGAGGAAATATTAAAACATTAGAGCAAATATTTAACAGAGAATTATATGTGTGCTGAAACACAGTAAGTATAGGATCAATGCATTTCCACAGGAAAAGCCAGTTATAAAATATAATTTCTTTATTCTAAATAATGGACTTCAGATTTAGGAATTAACTAATACTGCTCCCTATACTTGTTGCACAGCTTAGTTTAATGTCTTTAATTGGTTAATTCACCTAAACCAAGTTAATATAGCAAATGCTGCACTTAACGAGATAAAAATGTACTTCCCTGAAACTCAATTTTTCACGTACAAGAGACTGAAGATTTATGACAACTACACCTTAAAATCTGACAGTGCTGACTCGATTAAATATATAATATGACATTAAATTTCTGCAGAATCAATTAAACTGGACTGCGTGGACGGCAATAGCTGCTTGCGGTGTTTCATACTTGCATTTGGTTGATCAAATAAGAACGAGGGTTGGCCAAATCAGTATACAACTTTTAGAATGTAAAATACCCTTACCTGATGGGGATGCATTAAAATCAAATAACAATAACGTATATTTGAAACGACTTAATTTGAACTACAACAATTTTAAAATTCCACCACGGCATGACTGGAAATATATCAAGGGCAAAACAAAATACTTGATCGATAATGACCCAGGTGAAACATAAAAATGTACGCAAAGGTTTTTGGGAGCCTACATGAACTGTTGTGTTAGCTTCATACAAACATAAATACAATTAAGGGGCAGGGCTGTTGAATACCGGAGAACATTGCCAGCGGAGGAAATGAATAAAGTGACAGAAATAAGAGCTTACAGACTGGGCATACTTCTTACGGCAGGATACTAATGACCTAACAGATGAGGGAATATCTAGATTGAATTAAGTGTCAGATCATATGTAATTTGCATACTGGGTGCACATGTTTACAAAAGAACATCTATAATGCAGCCTATTTCCAGAATATCAAATACTGCTAAAATATTATTTGAGAAATTAATACTCGGTGAGCAAGGTTACGACACAGATGAAAACATTCCAAAAATACATAACAGTTTTTAAAGTGACATTGGAATATGCAACTGGAAGTAACGGTATCGTTTTGATATCTAGTGACATGGTTATGATAATTGGATGTATAGTAGGATACAATAAAAATTTGCAAAAAATCCTGTGAATCGTTTAAACTTGGGTTAAGCTTACCATCAATAATCTCGGTAGTTAAAAGATTTATTCCAACGGCTTATGATGTTCATAATTCTATTGTGTCTAAGCACAAGTTATCTCTGGCGTTCAAATGACACATGACTATCATGAAGTGCTGACAAAATTCAAGTTATAAAGGTAGAAAAACAATATTGATGACGAAATAAACAAATAGTCATTTATTTTGATATTCTTGATTGTTGGAGCTGATATGCTTTTTTCTTTAAAAGTTTAATTACTTCTAACTCTTCTTCTTGTTTACAGCTTTGTCCAAACATGCGACTGACAAAGCCAATAATAACAAAACAAGTAACATAATGTGTCCAGCAATAAATGAAACAATTTGTCAAGCACTCTTAAAAAACCAGCCTATTATACCACAAAAAACTCCAGGAAATGCTGCTTTTAAAGTTGGAGGAATAGGAAGAGTAGGTGAAGTAGGTGTCGGCAAACAAAGCACATTTTATGAATTTGCTACTGACAATGCAGTTACTAGCATTGTCATTGCTAATGCTGTGGCTAATGCAGCTATTGTTACACCATGCTCTTTAAGCAATTGTTGTAGCCGTTCGCCCAATGGTAATGTTCAGCTAACGTTAGAATTTATTTTTCTTGTTGTTTCTTTGAAACTGCTTTTCATATGCGTTAAATGTCCAACTAATTGCTCTTTTGTTATTTCAGCCCTTTGCAACTGTTTCTAAAATAGAGCCATTTTGCGTGGGTCCATTCATTGCTGATAATCATGTTAAACTCTTCACTGTGCTTTGCCCACGTTTCAACATTACCGTATTCTCTCAAAGTTGAACTTGGTAGGCAACTTGGGAAACATACAAAAGCATTAAATGAGCTGAAGCTGAACGTTTCAAGAATAAACAATATGATAGAACATAACATGGAATACTAAGTGAAATAACACTACGTGACAGAAACGATCTATTATTTAGTAGGTGTTCATGTAGATGCTTCACGTATCTTGTTTATTTGGTCAAAACTTAGAGTTGCTTCAACATTCCAATACACAGTGGTAACATATGTCGAACATAACAAGGAACAATCAATCAAAGCAAAAACATCACATTCCATCCATGATAGTATCATCCAACACAATACCAGATATGCTTTAAGTCTGTCTCCAGTTGGCTAACTTTACTCTGTTTACCAAGCAGCATTTAAATCTGTTCTCACAGCTGCATACAATGTGCTTTTGAAAAAGCTGTTTAAGATGTCAATAGGTCCATTATCTAAAGCGGACATTGAAGAATTTGCAAAGTTAATCATTCCATTTTTACGCAATCAGTTCTCAATTGCCTACCCGATATCGAGTGGACTTTTACCAGACAAAATTGCAAAAACTATGCTGTTGCGTGCAAAATCATGTTAAATAAATAACAAAATGTGTAGCGAAACAAAACCCAGTATCAACACAGACTACCATGTGATGTTAAGCTGTCCTCACGTTTGCATACATCTATTGAGGTTTACAATTGGTCCACGATCAATAATGGACGTTGAAGAAGTTATAAATCTGATCATTCCAGTCTCACTAAGTCAGTTCACAATAGTCTACCTGATTTTAATGGACTTTTACCCGTCATAATTCTTACATCATAGATAGGGTATCTTGTGTTGTTAGATAAATAGAGGTCGATATGAAAGGTTAGATATAAAAAAAATGACTTGAACAAGAACAGTGTTCAAAGTCAAAAGGAAGAACAACAAAACGGCATAACAGATTTTGAATGATTCGAGCAAACATGGAAACAGTGTCAGATGGTGTACGTTATTCAACAGCTGGAATATGTTTATCTGGAATAGCTATAGGCGTAGTTGTCACACTAGCATTTACAAGAGCAGTAATATTAATTGTTCAAAAGTATTAATGAAATAGTCACATCAACCATTGCTTAGTGCAATCTTATCAACGAAGCGATGAGTGAAAATGAGATCAATAATGAGGAGTTCATTTTAATAGTAAACCAATGAAATGGATATAAAGACATTACAACAACACAATGAGCAATAAATTGACATACAACATCCTATTAAAATGAACTGTGCAAATCAAGAGAACTAAAATTGAGTAACTCCTGATAAAAAAAGAGATATTTTACCAACCAGATCGATGACAAACTATATATTTCTTTACAGAGAATTACTTTTGTTTGCTGGATATTACAATGTTTCTTATGACCTATTAAACAATATATTTGCTTACGAAAATGACAAGAATAAAAAGAGGGCTGTCTTAATTTCTGGTGGCCACTACAACAATTATATGCACCTAAAAAAGTAAAAGAGAAAATAACTGCAGATGACTACAATAATGAAAGTATTGATGCTGAAACACAACTCAAAGGTCAGAGTCACTCTTAGCAACAATTACACAGTATACATAACGAGATACACTGCTAAATTGCCAGGACTTTATAGCCTGAATCTACTGAATCTGATGCATTTGTGGGTTCTTTAGACCAAAATGTTTATACATTTACCTGGATCAATACAATTACACAACAATTACAGTAATATATATTATTCGCGTTTACTTGAATGTTTGCCAGTTAAAAAATGCGTTTTACAGAGACTTTGTTACGTAAACCGTTCATGGCCATTACAAACAATTGCAGAGGGGTACAATTAACAAATCGAGTATCAACATCAGAGATGAGATGACAAAGTGATAAATTGTAACGTCATGCCTGTAACGTGTGTTTTCCATGTAAAGCAAATAAAATGCTTGGAACGATATCGCCTAAACGTCCATGTGAAACTTTAATCATTGAGACAAATGAAAAATATACAACATTAGGTCAAACGATTAACAGTGACGTAGATCTCAAAATCAGTCGCATTAAATAGAGTTTCAATACATTAGATGAATTACCTAACGCAGGCAATATTTGCAACCAAATAAGTAGATAATTACCAGTGAGATAGATGACATGGAAAGTGTCATGGAGGAAATTAAAACATTGTTTTGGAAAACTCTGGCAGTATATGGTCTCATCTTGAACAGTCGTAGAGAGATTACAAATCCCATTAATAATTTTGGCACATAATTTACTGGTCTGAATGATATCATCATAGCTAACACTAATACCTTTTCAGAGTTTCAGAAAAAGTTATCAAAAAGGTGAGACAACGTTAAAAACAAACCTAATCTCAATGAAATCAGGATTAGATCAATGAAAACAAGTTACAATTTACATCGACTGAATTTTACAACATAATGCATACTGAAGATGAGCGAGACAAAACAGATATAAAAGGGCATGCTGATCTTGAACTGTTGAATAACATCGGTGTGTTGCAAGGTATCATTGATCAAATAGACAAACGGATGGAGAGGACGAGTAAAATTTAAATGATTTGGAACAAACGCTTATCACCCACAGACATAGAGGCTGTTAAAACGGAAATAAACAAAAATACACTCTTATTTAATAGTAGCATTGGTAGAGTTAACACTGAAATAAGCGCTAACATAGAAGTATTAAAAGCTGAACTGAACGCTGAAATAGGCATTAAGAGTAATGAAATGGTAGTAGAAATGAATAAATTGAAAAAAGAATTAAACCAAAATAAAATATAATTTATTTTAAAAACAATAAAATACTGTCATGATGCGCACTGCACTATGATTGTCACATTGTACCTAAATTATGAGTATCGAGATGACATTAATGTAGGTGGGGTTTTTAATGTTTATTTGACGCTTAGTGATGTGACTCTTGTAGTTGAGTAAAGGGTGGTTAGATGCTCAGACAAAAGGGGTTGTTGGTATATTTAAAGATCTAATTTCACAACAGGCATTGGTTAACTTGACTTAATTATACTCTCTCATCTTTACTGAATACAATTGACACACTGTTGAGACACATGAGCATTATGGCATTGAGATGCCAAAAATCAGATTTATACGCAATTTTGTGTCAAACTGAATACTTAACACTTTATTTGCAATTTTAACATTGAAGTTTTCATTTTAATAATTGGAGACAATCAACATTTTGCTTACTCATTAAACATGAAAAATGAATCTGAGCCTAATTTTGTACAGCGTACAAGAAACACGTACATACTATTTCGAAGAGAATAATGTATTAATTATTGGGATCAAACACAAAGATCAAACCATTCAGTGAGGAGATAAAATAAACACTGGCAGCAGCATCAAAATGTGTTAGTA
Source organism: Margaritifera margaritifera (assembly GCA_029931535.1). Classification (NCBI taxonomy): domain Eukaryota; kingdom Metazoa; phylum Mollusca; class Bivalvia; order Unionida; family Margaritiferidae; genus Margaritifera; species Margaritifera margaritifera. The sequence goes on along the minus strand of JAQPZY010001657.1, from coordinate 4,531,078 downwards.
TTAAATTCGGCACAATAAATGGCTACAGCAGCAGAAACACTTGGGGAGCAATAGCTAACGGTTTAGCATTTACAAGGAGCAATTATCTGTTCAAGCTATTTGATTGTAATGGATTTGATGAGGTATTGATTTGGCACTATAAATTATCAAGGAGTACCAAATATCATGAATGTGTACGGTAAGTTTCTCGTCTCATTTGATATGATGGTAAACGGGGACACTAACAATGCAATAGTCAGCAATTTGGTAAGAATACTTGTGAAAGACATAGCCATATCACATGGAAGTAATGATCTTTGCAAGTTCATTAACTAAAAGTTTTTTACTGCTTATAAAGTTGTGTGGTTACGTGTATCGGTTAGAACAAACAGGATTGAGCATTTCAGAATGAAAAGGAAGTTGACATCTGGAGCTGTTAATGCACAAACTACTGTTACTGAAAGTGTATAGTTCACAGTATTTGGAAAGAGGTTTATGATACCACTTGACTTCAAATACTAAAAAGAGCACTGCTACTGTAGGATTGTACCCTTCCTCAGGATATTAGATTTAACATCACTTTCACCAAAGCAGAAGGTGATAACCAGGACTATGAGTTGCTAAACGTTTGTTTGCAGTATGACAGCATTGCCCCAGGATCGATTGTTCAATCGGTTAATGACAAATAAACAAATACAATTGTTTCTTCTATGACCACGCCATGAAAGATAATAACAGACATAGCAGCCAATACACCTTTAGCTAACATCACTCCTGATTCTCAAAGAACAAACCTGAATGGTGTTTTGATACTGTTGCACAGGAGGTGGTAAAAGTGTCCCTGAGAAGTTTTTAAACTCTCAGTGATTATTGAAGTTCTGCCAAACATGATCTATTCATTGGGTTTTATAACTGAGGCAACAGTTTTCATTGGCCACCAAGTATTTTTTGATGAACAACAAAAGTGCACAGAACCAAGCAACATAAGTGGTGTTACACCGACATTCATTGTATCAGTTTTGATCAGAGAAGTACTCACGAAACAGACAACACAGCAGTCGACATAAACTTGCTAACGTGCAACTGGGTATTAATTTTGAAATCAAGCGAACAGCGGGTACAGAGGATCACAAAATGTACATTTCTTTCATTGTTGATGGACAATTAACTATTCAAAATATTCAGCTCAAACCATTCTAGTTTAGTCTTGTCTACATGCATTTGAATGAACTTCATAACATGATAATCTGTGGTGTGACTAATTGTGGTAAAACATTGTTTACACTAAATTTGTTAGAGACTGAATGCAAAGACTTTTTCGATTGCATCGTTGTTATCTGTCCAACATTTCTATGAAAAAAATTCTAGTACAGAAAGTGGATATTCAACGATGAAAAGGTGATAGTGATTGATCTGGATAAATTGGATAAGTGCTTAGAGTTACTAGTTGGTATGTACTAAGGAACCGACACTTTGTTTATGACTGATGACTGTTTGAATCTTAACGACTTGGGAAAGAAAGCAATTTATTTAACCAAGCTAGCTTTTAGTAATAGCCACTTGAAATATCGGTATTGATGATTGTGCAAAAATATAATTCTGTGATAAAAGATTTCAGGAAGAATACACGGTTTTCGGGCGTCGTCTACAGCAAGGACAGGAAGGCGATGGAAACAGGTTGGATGAAAATCACTTAATACCCGATGAATGAATCAGAGCGTGTTGATACATCAAAACAAACTTTAATGAGACTCGAGTTTCCCTTTCAACTCAAGGCATTGCTGTGATCATAAGGAAATGAATTTACATTGTCAAGCACAAACCTCTTATTATCATACATATACAATGCTACTTTGTTCATTGTGATGCTGTACAGCTGGTAATTGTATGATCGGAGTAAATGCATTACCTGGTAATTCTCATTATGATTGAATAAGCTTTTTTTGTACATCTAAACTTTTCAATTATATTAGGCACCAAATTTTGTGTGTCTTTACATGTTTTCTTTTCATTTTTTGTCAGCTCTGTATGAATAATTATTTGTCCTTAACTTACAGAACTCTCTGACTTGCGTGCCATGAAAGGCATCTATCAAAAGACCGGGTATATTTTTATTCATCTCTGTTAGGTTAAATGCATTGTTCTTTGGATAGTCACCAGTGTCATAAAACTCCTTGATCCTTCATATCCCTATAGAGTTTTTTTTTTGTCTCGATATAAATGCATAATTAATCTGTATCAGTTATGAATAATCTCATTCAGTCATCGTATGTTTGTTTAAGCATGCTGGAGGAAATATATGTATTTAATGGTCCAACCACATATATACATAAATATGTAATCATCGTACTCTTAAGGGACGTAAAAAAATAGGATTTTGATGATCCCTAATTAAGCTGCATTCTATCGAGTATTCCTCCGTTTCAACCTTCTTGGCGATTTTAAAGTACCACAATTATAGCGGATATTCATCTACATTTAAGATAGTGGTAATGTTTCTATATCGCGATAGTATGGGTGTGTTCAAGTAATAAGGTACAGGAGGATTCCAGACCATCTTTTTGAAAATCCAGTTCTGAGGAAAGCGGTCAAGTAGCAAGGTCTTGGAACATGAGGGTATATTTGGTTTATGCAGTAGTAAAGAAAGTAGTCCAGCAACGAGTAGAGAGGGTCGATGAGTTCTGGCATTTGATCAGATAATGATTTCTGTTTTATTTGTTGTAGGTGAGAACAGCGCACGCCAATAAAAGTCCTTACTATTTTAAATCTAACTATGGGCCAGAAATCCCATTAAACCTCCAATACAGCTCAATCAAGTTTAATCCCACGTTCCGGACCAACTTATTCTTTGATCAACTCTTCCAATACTAAAGGGGTAATAAGCAATGCTTAGTAAGCAGACTAAAACTTTTACTATTGTCTATGTTTTTCTTCACCGATGCCTAACCTTATGCTGTAAAATTTTGTCCATACTAAATCAGCGTGATGCAATTCAGCCACTAACAGGCTCTACCATGCATTGGTTACATGACGCATTTGCATTAAGGCAGAAACATTTGATATAATGCTAGAGCAAAGCCCTAATAACACGGCATATTTGTGATGTTACATTATTATTGATAATTAAGCTCATAATGAGCGTATGTAGTTTATATACTAGTTCGAATAAACGAGTTATAAATAGCGAAACTAAAGAGTTTCAATAAAATGTACACATGTCCTATGTAAAATTAAGGACATACCTATAAACACCGGCCTCATTAGAGTCATAATCAGTTTTCAGCGACTCCTCTGTCTTAGCTGGGTCAGATTTGTTGCGCCTGTCGTGATTTAATGAATACGGATCACTTTTCAATGGAGAAACGGACGTGGCTCTTGATAACAATGTCTTTTCAGGTTCTTTAATGCTTGCTTTGTCAGATTCACTATTCTTGTGGTAATCTGGGGCAGGTAAGTCTTTATCCATCGGAGACACCGGTGTGGCTTCTTGCCATGTTGATCGATCATTTCTATTATCTGTCATACGATATTGGTACTTATCTTTATGATGCTGCGAATTATACTGTTGAGTATCTTTGTAATTTCTTGAATCATACTCGTTGGTATTTCTTGATGTTTGTTGTACTGATTGACCTTGATTCGATAACGTTGCTACAGTTTCCGCTGTTGCTAACGTTTTACCAGTGGTATGCTTTATAGAAGTCCGATACCGGTCTATTGGTGTTTGCGAACCTGATTGGCCTCCAATCGGAGATTCCACCGTGACTCTTGGGGCCCTTGATTTGCTACTCTCTGTACTCTTCTTAGCATCCTCCTGGGTGGAGCTGTTGGTTGTGGATCTGCTATGGCCAGATTGTCGTGATTCTTCCTGATGAAATAATAACATTTAAAAAGAACAAAGGAGATACACTACCATAACCATGCAATTTGTCACAGGTACGATTGAAGACTAGTTGTCTCCCTTCTTAAGATCTAACTGAAAGCATGTATCACGTGGACTTTATAGGGTACAAAAATAACTGATATTATTCTGGAATGATTTTATAAATTCACATAAATCTAACAAATATTCTTTTGTTTCTGACCTTTATTGTGTAGAAATGTTAAATTTATTTTTTTTGCCATATGAAGTCTGTGTTTATTAGTGTCTGTGTGTGAGCGGCACGCTCCCACAAAATGCACCTGTGAATCTTTTTCTTGAGCTTTGTTATGGTGTTACGGTATTACAGTAAATTCCGGCTATAACGAAGTCCAGCAGAGACAAAAAACGCTTCACTTCATCCGGAGTTTGTTGCACCCGACACCATAAATAAAGACTGTGTTAAAATATTACATAATATATCTGATTTTTAATAATTTGCGTGATATTTTGCAAAAAAGAACCCCAAAAAAACCACAAACAAACAAAACAAACAAACAAACAAAAATAATTCACACATACTGACTCCATTCTTGTCCAATATTTGCAATTATATTTGTGAAATTTCAAGGTTTTATCACTTCATTAGGATTTCTACTAGGTGTGACTGATCATATTAATTTTGTCAAGGAAATATGATCACTTAAGTAACGTATTTTCTTTTCTATTTATTGATACCCTCCAACGTTCCGTAATTGGACATGGAGGTGAATAAATCGTCCCCAAAATTGTATTATTGTGATTAACAAACAAACCCCCCAAAACAAAAAACAAAAAAACAAAAAAAAAAAAATTACCCCCCCTCCCGCAAAAAAATAAAAAAAATAAACAACAAACAAAACAAACAAGTATTATCTTTACTTTGTCGACCGCGAGCAGCTTAGATAATCCAATAATGACGGTCATGCGAACGTGAAAGAAATGTCAGTGTAGCAAATTCACATATCGGGTACGATTAGTATGTTTAGAAAACAATTGGTGGACTCTAACTGTGCATTTAGAAAGACATGCCAGGAATTGCGAGGCCTGCATATACAGTAAGTGGTCACGTTAATTGACCTATCGCCAGAGTAGAGATAGCCACGCCTAATCATTAAAATATATAATCAAAGTGTTTTATTTTGACAATTATCCCATATTAGGTAGTGCTGATGTTCTAGTGTATACTGTAATTATCGTCAAAAATGGTGAACATGTTGGAGTTCTGACGATTTAAATTTGTCCAATCCAAGAAAAATGGTCTAACTAAGGTTTTATTCCGTCGCTGATGGTTTTCGTTTGCACAGAAAAAAAAGTGGTATTGTGGTATTGTCCTAAATTAACTTTAAAATGAAAGTTATGGTATATATTAATATTTTTAAATGCAATAGCATGGTACTTTAGTTATCGTTTCTATATGCAGATGAATCAAAAGTTGCAAATATTGCATTTTCTGCCTGTCGCATCAGCAACTTCAGCACTTCAGCTTTAAAAAAAGCATACTTAAATTGCATAAATTATATGTATGACGTTTTTGCGATGTAATGCCATCTTGCAATCTTATACACGCACTATACATTCATTACTTTTTGTTTCAGGGTTATTTTTGTTGCTGAATAGTTTATAGCATCCATAACATCTTTATGTTGGTTGCTTTACAATTCCAGCAACTAATTAAGAACACAGAAAAAGTTTATGGACTACATATTAATACTTACAAAGTAAAATTATGCCTTCTATGAAATTGTTTTGATCGGACTTTGCTCAAAACATATTCAGTTACTTGTCGTTAAGCTGTGACATTTAAGAACACAACTTCCATAACGCAGTTCTCAAATAAAAACGGTATATTCATGGCATTTTCGCATAGTTGTCCATATCAGAAAGCTAATATTGTCAAAACATAATGAATTTTCTTCAAATGATTTGAAGAGAAATACAAATTATTGCTGTTATTATCAAAAACTATAACTTCCGTCATGTATAACATCCATAATCAAACAATGAGTAATGTTCCCATAGAAATTATTATTTTTTAACATTTGTGGGTACTTCTCCGTATTTAAAGGCTGAATATGTCTATTTATCAGACAACTTCAAAAGTGTCCAGTTTCCTAAATTTTAAAATATAATCTTTTTTCTGAATTTGGACCATTTTCATGATGTATAGGGGCTGTCAGCTAAGTTACAGGCATTATGCCTGAATGTATTATAAGCTTATAGTGCGCTTATTAATTACTTAATGGCATTGTTTGACTGACGTATGGCGATAGATTAATTTCGCTACAGAAGAGGACTACCTACAATTCGCAATAATCGAAATCGTTATAGAATTAGAAACACTGCCATTTGTGGAAGAAGCGAAACACAAAGAGGGTTGATAGAGACTGCGAGGCATGTATACAGGTATAGAAAGTCGCAAATTTGAGACAATATAACAAACCAGAGAACCTTCTCTCCTTCATATAACATTCACGAAAAGATGAAGGAAAAAAGAGTTGAAGGGAGAAACAGACATGGACACGTAGATAATTAAGCACAACGCATACTTAAGTAGACATATGATCCAAAATCAGGCAAATGGGTAGGCAGACGTATGACATTCAATAGCTTCATTACAACGACAAAAGAAACATTAAAGTATACAATTTAATTTATAAATCAACATATATTTGAATCCCTTCTATGCAAATATAAAAGTAAATGAGAATCATAAGCATTGCCAGAGGAATTGTTTCAGAGTGCACATACAGTGCATTTTACGCAAGGAAAATAAATGTCAGTACGTGATTAAACCTCAAGTAATTCTGCTTACGTAACATACACGTCTCATCCTCTGACCGTAATATTAGTCTTCAAAGCTCATCTAATGGGCTTTTACTAGAGTAACCGGAAATATTCAGCTGTGAAGAAGAATCACTTGAATTTTGGCAAAGGCCGCTCAGATATGAAAATCTCGTACATCATTGAAGCGTGTCTATAAAGTAATAGCGTGCAGAGTTATAAAGCCTAATTATTGCTTATGTTTCCAGAGACCGGTCCTACTACAGTAGAAACATTATATGATAATGAAAGCGGGTGTACAACCTTCAACCAGAATATTTTGTTTTTAGTGCAAAACTAAACTATAGCGTATAGTAGAAATTTGTGTTTGTTGAGTATAGGAAGAATACAAAGGAAAATTAAATATTGATAAAGAATCACATCAACTTACTGCATTCTCAATAGATTCATCTAGGGCCTTTACAAATGTCTCGTACTCTTTGTAGGCTTGATGGTAGTTAGTTTTTGCATTAGTCCATCCACCAACTTTGCAGTAATCCAAAAATGTGACAATCTCATTAAATGAGTATTTCGAATTCTTGAAATAGTTCCTAATCTGCACGTTACCCTTTGTGAATTCGTCTTTCACCTTTTCCATGAATCGTTGGTCTCGTTTATTAAGATTCTTAAAGTTGCCGCTTGCAACGTACTCATCAAAGGTTTTAAAACATTGGTCCAGATTTTTGTGACTCATGATGATCAATAACCTGGAAAAATTAAAAAGGGAGAAACATAAAATAACGATGGAAAGCTTCAAATAGCAGCTTGTATTTTCTTATTCCTATAAGACATAGTTTGCGCACATCAAAAAGCCATTTGGGACATGCCTGTCCTAAATAAAAGCACAGAGCGACACTATAAATGATATCATTATGCTTGTCTTTTCTTGAAAGTCTGCAATGTTTATAGCGGTTTAAATATGAAAAAAACACATTATAGAAGCTTATAAAAAACAATCTTTGCTCACATCAAGAATCGGTTGTCAGCCGAACATTTCCTGCCCATTTTATAACGCCCGCAATAATTCTGAGCATATTATGTTATGTTGTCCGGCCGAAGGTCTGTTTAAAACCAATTTTGTTTTCGCACAATAGCTCTAGTTGTCCACCATACAGAGTTAACACATTCAGCGGGTGGTTTGCGCTTGGTTTAAGGAAGAAAAGTATCGACTTCGGGCTGAAAAAGTCAAAGGTCAAAGCCACTGAAATAACAAAATGGTGTTGGCAAGATAACACTTTGTCCACCATCTCAAGTTATCAAACACTGTGGGTAACTTTAACTCGGGATAAGAAAGAATGCTCTCGATATGGGGATCAACGAGTCTAAGGTCAAGGTCACTATCACTGAAAGAATAAAATTGGTTTGCGCTTAATGACATTAGTTCTACATCAGATACCTAGACTAATCTTTGTGAATAGCTTGGACTTGGGGTAAGAAAGAAGCGTGTCGATTTCGGGGTCAAAAGGTTATACGTCAAGGTTACTGTGACTAAAAGAAGACAACCGGTTTCCGCAAAATAACTTGAATTTTTACCATCTACGTTTGCCAAGCTTTGAGGAAGGTTTGATCTTGGAGTGAGGAAGAAGCCAATCGATTCTAGGTTTTGAAGGTCAAAGGTCAATGTAACAGCGACTGAAATAGTATGAATGTAGTACTATTAGTTGATCATTCACGTACAAGGACCAAACATTGAGGATGGCTCGCACTTGGAGCGGACAAAAGAGCTTTTCGATTTTGGGATCAAAACGTCATGGGTCAATGTCACTGTGATTGAAAGAAAAAAATGATTTTTGCACAATAAATTCAATTATTGACCATGCACTTTCCCTAAAGTTTGTGGATAACTTGCAGGTTGTGTAAGAAAGAATCCGTTAATTTTGGGGTCAAAAACTCTAAGGTCAAAGTAACTGAAAGAAGAATTTTTTTCATAATAACTTTAGTTCTAGACCACATATGTTGATCATAGTTTGTGGCAGCCTAGTTGATTATGGTGTCAAAAGCTTAACAATAACTCAATTAGTCTACAATCTGCAGTTACTAAACTTTGTGAATGTCTTGCACTTGCAGTAAGAAAGAATCCTGTCGATTTTGGGGTTAACAGCCAAAGATCAAGGTCAGTGTGACTGAAAGATAATCAAAGTGTTTCCGCACAATAACTTCAGTTTTCCATCATCTACATTTACCAATCTTTGTGGATGGCTTTCACTCGGAATAAGGAAGAAGCCTGTGGATTTAAAACTCAAAAGGCAAAGGTCAAGGTCACTGTGACTGACAGAATAAAAATGGTTTGCGCACAATAACATTACTTCTATATAACATATTTGGTTCACGCTTTGACGATGGTTTGTACTTGGTATATGAAAGCAGGCTATCGATTTAGGGGTCATAAGATCGAAGTGCCGTGTATATGTGACTGAGAGAAGAAAAATGGTTTCTGGATAAAGATTTCAGTTATCGACCATATACCTTCATCAAAGTTAGTGGATGACTTACAGGTTGGGTAAGAAAGAAACCTGTTATTTTGGGGTCAAAATGTCAAAGGCCAAGTGAACTGTACTGAAAAAAGAATTATATTTTTTATAATATTTGTTGTAGACCACATGGGTTGAACAAAGCTTGTCAAGGCATTTTCATTGGGGTCAACAGATTAAGGTCTATGTCATTACGACTCGAAGAAAAATCGATTTTGCAGAATAACTTCTAAAAAAAAGTTCCTTCAGCAAAGTTTGTGGATGGCTTGTACTTAGGATAATAAGGAAACTAGTAGATTCTGTGCTCTAAAGGTCAGAGCTCACGAAAAAAAGAAAATAATAGTTTCTTTCCATTAAAGTTTGTTCAAGGCCGAATACCTTGATCAAATGTCAAGGTCATTAACACTCGTTGGTCAATAATCTCTAGAGTCAGCCATACCCTACTAGTGTATACATAGAGGACTATTAAACACTGGGAGGGTATATAATATGCCGTTCACTCTTGTTAATTATTACATGAAGGCATTCGATAAATACTCTTTATTTCTAGGATTGCATCCATTACGATGATACGCCATAATATTGTTATCATTCTTTCCTAGGCAAGAATGAGACGAAAATATTTCGTATGCGCATTGATGTAAGATGATGAAATCCCACAACAGTGCATATGATAAATTTGATTAGTCTTAAAGAAATTAAGGCTGACATAAACAGTGTAGAATATGCAATATACATATCATAATGACAGTGGCAGGAAATTGACGAATTAGAAATGGCTAACAACCATTATTTCCTCGAAGCGAAACTTCTGTACTTAAAAGAAATCCCCCAAATAGCATATTCACTGTGTGATATGATTGGTGTCTATGTAAAATGGTTAGACGCTTTGTAAGAATCTTTATACAAGACGGAACTATCGTTTAATGTAATCTTTACTTTAAGTGCCAATATTTTCAATAAAAGAGATAAATCGATAAAATGACAGACGAGTGATAGAAATCATGTTGACAAACGCTGTACTTATCATAAATCCAATAAGAATCAGAGATATAGCTTTTATCATGTGAAATGACCGTGTGTTATGGAAAAAAGACAGTATTATATCAAATTTATTTAAATTCTAATTTAAAACGCTTAAATTATTGTATATGGGTCATCTTTTTCTGCACGTTTTGCATCAACTCCATTCCACCCCCACCTCACATCAACGCCTAAGACAGACCCTACCATTTGATTGCTGCTGACGTTATATCATGATTTTGTAATTAAATAGGTGGGTCAGTTTAAAATGACCGAAATGGCGCATAGTCAGCTATTAAAATCCAAATTCTTTGTGGTTTGGAAATGTGTTATATTGTGATGGGAAAAAAATTATTCCATGCACAATTTCACATGCTGACTGTCGGTATAGTATCTGTTACCGATGGCTCTGCGTTTTTACAAAATGATACTCGGAATATCTTTTCTCATATTGCTATCATGTCACAGAAACATACTCCTTGGATTTTGGAGCTATTTCGATCCACTTTATTTCTTCTTGCTGAAATTTCTTGGTAAGGTCAGAATTGTGTTAATGCAACAAATGTGGTTGAAAACTAAATACTTACCCCCAACTTCCACCCCACCCCCACTCCGTCTTTATAATAAAATTATATCATACGAAAACAAATGTCAGTAACTTTGTACAATATACAGTATCAACGAAAATGGAGGGGTAAATACATAGACATATGAAGATATCTACATAGACGACAATAGAAAAATGTTGTGATAAAATTATACCCAATCATGTTAAAGCGAGTTTCCTAATATAAGAAATTAAACTGAAAAATTTGCGTATGACTCATTTGTGAAATGAAACCGAGGTAGATATTTTTTGACAGCCGGTCATGGATATTTTAGATACAGCGAACCGAACTGTCAACATGTGGCTCATCTAGATACGGACCGCGTTGTCTTGATACTGTTATGTGGACCGGTTAAATTACAAGGGATGACAAAGGATCAAAAGTGCATGACGTATAATATTATACATTTAATTTTCATGTTTATCCTTGGATTGTCCTCTACCGTTCTTGACTGCCAATCAAAGTGTATACCTGATATTTATTCATAAAATACTGCACATCTTCCTTCACAGCGATTTTAGTAACTTAAACTTTATGAATTATGCAAGATTTACTGTCCATGAAGTTATGCATACTAAATCCAATACATGTCCCAAATGCACACAGCTAAATATCTTTAATGGTGGACTATAAAACACGTCTGACTGTTCTCTCCATGGTATGGATGTTAAGAAGACTGTGTAAGTAAAATGATGAGGATCTGAAGGTTATATGTGCAGATATGTACTTACCGAATGCGACGCTGAAGAATCTAAAAGGAAACGTATCAAAGAACCGTCTATTTCACTCTTAGAGAAAATGTCCAGTAAATGAAGTCTTTGATACGTTTAAATATACCGTAATTTATTTCCTGGTTGTTTCATTATACTTACCTGGTAGCCGGGGCAGGCACACGTTCTGTTTACCTGTGTATGGAGATTCATGCAAACAGATTTATGACCTCCATTCATAGAAACCACAGGGCATGTACGTGGTTTATCGATCTTACAGCAAACATTCTCCTGTCGGTGATCTCTCTCTCTCTCTCTCTCTCACACACACACACACACACACACACACACACACACACACACACACACACACACACACACACACACACACACACTACAACCATTAGCCTCTTCAACTATCGCCATAATATTCGTACTTCCTCACACAAACAGATTAAAACATAGAACTAAACTGGTGTTTAGAATACGTGCACGCCATTTAATAACAAAGAAATGTAAAGACTGGACGATACATTTACATTCAGACGGGCAAATGGATAGACAAATATATATATATATATATACATATATATATATATATATATACATATAGATATATATATATATATATATATATATATATATATATATATATATATATATATAAGAGAGATTAGATGCACCAACAAGAGAGAGAGAGAGAGGGAGAGAGGAAGAGAGAGAGATAGAGAGATTGTTATTTTGTTAAGTGTCATGGAAATACATATTTGAAAGTCGCCTTCCAGTTTCATCAGCCTAAAGATTATCGAATCTATGTGCGTCAATTTTGTAAAAAAAAAAAAGTCTTTTCCTTATTTTGCATCCATACTTTAAATAACTTACCATCCGTATATTAAATTTGTCCCTAATGCCTCTCAGTGAAAAAAATCTTTGGAGCCACACTCAGCAGTTGTAAAGTCGGATCATGCACAGCACTCGCCAGCTACTATGGTGTGTCCCTGGGCATGCACTTAACTCCCATTGCCTCTGCACTCAATAGTCTGTCATGTGCTGATGTGCCGTTCATACCAATCAATTAATCAATCGATTGACCAATAAATTAGTCCTTTTCTATCTTTCAAGAATGTCACTTCCATATAGTTTATATTTTGTCAGAATGATTTGACTAATTGGAAGGTCTCTTATATTGTCTTCAAAACACAGTTTTAATCTCGGCTTACCCAGGCTTTATCTGCACAAAAAATTTCCAGATGTCAGTCTGGGAGAAACGGCAAAACTAGGTAGTCTTGCGGTTTGTTGATATCAAGCGGATACAGTTTGATCTGTTCATTTAGAGGACGTGATGTTATCATGGAGTTTTTGACGTCATAAATGTGCACAGCATCCAAAAATGATGTTAGGTTTATTATACACAGTTGAAATGACCTTTCTACAAATTTTCCTGACGAATATAATTTTTTTTTTTTTTTAGATGTGCAGGATTTCTTTTTTCATTTTAATTTTTTTATTACCCCAGACAGATCACGATGTTACGGTTGGGGGCCTTGGACTCACCGTTAACAATTTGTAAGTCAGTATAAAAATAAAATATTCTTAATAGTAGATCCAAACTACATTGTTAAAGAACAGATAGTATAAATGTGTACGAAGTTTTTTTTTTTTTTTTTTGAGAGAGAGAGAGAGAGAGAGAGAGATAGAGAGAGAGAGAGAGAGAGGTTGCATATATATATATATATATATATATATATATATAGATATATATATATATATATATATATATATATATATATTACTTAATGTATTTTCATATTCTTACATGTTTGCTTTTGTGGATTTAGTCATTAGTCCTTCCGACCATGTTTACCTTTATGATAAATCTACATACATACATACATACATACATACATACATACATACATACATACATACATACATACATACATACATACATACATACATACATACATACATACATACATACATGCATGCATGCATGCATGCATGCATGCATGCATACATGCATGCATACATACATACATACATACATACATACATACATACATACATACATACATACATACAAACATACATACATATATACATTCATACATTCATACATACATACATACATTTAGGTACATATACATAAACATGTAATTATAGACGCATACACATACTAATGGATACAGTAAAACCTCTCTTGAAAGGGCACTGTTAAAACAATATAGGTATGCGTTGGATATAGAGTTTTGTATCTATATAGAAACAGCCTAATTGATTAAAAAATATTATGTCCATCTACAAATAAGGGGTGGGGAGGAACTCTGGAAATATCATGGTGTATAAACATGTATACTTAAGGTATGAATAGAATGGCAAATGGTGATAAGTCAATGATAAATTAAAAACAAATACTTTTGTATAGTTGCCATTTGGTATCAACATTTTCCCGTCTGCAGTTTCTTTATGCAGAATACGTTTGTTAAAAATGAAATATATTTGGTAATTCATTATTAAATCTACAGTTATAACTATATAATTTCCACTATAGTATAAATAGGTTAATCACTCAAGTCAGTCAGCTTTTCTTTTATCGATTATACCCAGCAGAAATTTGAGCACTGCAGCAGTCAGTGTTTAATTTCCCTGATGTTGTTATCATAGTTTAAATTTAACCAGATTGTTTAGCTCTTTGGATAATTTTAAGCAGAGGTAAGACAAGACAAGACTTTATTACACTCAGGTTGTAAAGTTTACAACATATGAGGTGTGTAAGAAATTGAAAATGTCTTAGAGTGTGATATCATAACATAGCGCATAAGGGTCGTGTGTTACATGTATTCATTAATTGATTACATTTATTTGTCTTTCACCATGAAAAAAAGAACACGACAGAAGGTAATAAAATTCGTCACCTATGCGACTGAGAGAGTTTACAATATATTTTGTTATAGGGAACATTAACCTATCTACCAGTTCTAAGCCTAATTAAGTTTTTAGATATATTTTGATAATGAAAAGTAGATCCTTTCTAAATCAAACTAGTTTTAATTTTAACCTGTACTTGAAACCTTTTGAGAATGTATTGATGTTGTCTTGCCAAACCTGTCTGTATTGATATTTTAGTCGTAGTCCTACTGTCTTTGTTAACCCTTTAAATGACATAAAACTTTAGCTTCTCCATACGTATCTAAACCCAATATCACCTAATATAACTTTTATTTCTAACATCCATTTATTCTTATAAGAGTTGCCATAAAAATGAATGTATAAGAGAGAATACGTAAGATAAGACACTATTTCTTCGTAACCACTAACTAATCTAGCCCAATTGTTTATCATGTGAGTTTTAATGTTAATAATTAAGGGGAACCGACCAAGTTCATTCACCATATGCCATATATAAAGGGGTACAATTTTTGACATTCAATATACTTCTATTGAAAGAAACATGAGTTTGTTAAACTTTATCAGATGTTACAAATCCCCAAATTTCGTAAGCATATGTTAAAACCGGGTACAATAGTCTGATAGAACAGTTTTAGATGACAATCAATAAGTAAATGTAAATTATGTATACGCTTTTTAAGTAAAATATATACCTGTATTGGCTATATATACTACATTTTTCAGGCTATTGGAGAATTTTCCATTGTTGTGAAATATAAGGCTTAAATATTTATATTCATGTACGACTTCAATATTAGCATTTCATGTCATAAATTTGTATTTGTCTTTCTCTGAACCAAATACAATATTTTTTATTTCTCTGTATTGATTGTAAGTTTTCAGTTATCACAATATCTACTAAATGTATCGATGGTATATTGCATGTCAGTATGATTATATGCAACAAGTATAGCGTCATCAGCGTATAAAGGCAACAAAACATTTAATATATTTACAAAATCAGTATGTTCGGAGTGTACAACACAACCTCGACAGAAATTTACGAATACAAATGATTCTAAGTTATTTGCAAATAAGGGGAACAATAATGGAAGCAAATTTTCCCCCTTTGTGTTACACTTTTTTTTACAGGAGGACACACCAGAGTATTCATTATTTACACAGACACGTTATTTGATATCATTAACATATGCTTAATATAACACTTAAACACTTCCCTCTGATATATATCGAATGCAATGTATGCCATAATCCATCTCTCTATACATTATCAAAGGCACGTTCAAAATGAACAAAAAGTTTCTTTTGCAATGTCTAAAAGTTCGATAAGGTCATACAAAACAAATACATTGTCAATTGTGGAGTAGCCTTTTCTAAATCCAGCTTTTGTCTCAGATAGTAAATTATTATCATGAAGGAATTTAACAATCTTAAATTTAATATTGCGGTAAAAACAGCTGACTAACGTTATAGGTATGTAATTGGATATATCGGTTTTGCCACCAGTATTCAAGATTATATTAAAATATTGTACATACATATTTTACATTTCAGCAATTGAGCCTTTTATATATTCGTTCAATATGTTAAGAATTGAACTTGCTTTATTATTGTTTAGATTGCTAACAGCTTCAGTTGTAATTACATCATTCAGAACACCCGCCGCTTCCATCGTTTTCGGGGATTATACGCTCATCACTATCTGTGTCCACTAAGTTTATTTCTTTAAAATATTTAAAAAAAATTCTTGCAATGCAATACTTTGATCGGGTATTTTCTTGCCAACATTTTTTTATCATAATGTAGTATCGCTTTAGATCGTTTGATTGTAAAGTGCATATTTTCCTATGCAATGATTTTTTTATAACGAGAAATATGATTTGCAAGAGTTTTCAAATACTGTCTACTAGCTTTTAACATATTAACTATGCTCACCGCAGTTTTTCTACTTTCGTGAACCTTCCTATACCAGTGGTAATGTCTCCTGACTTTCATACACTCATTGCCAAATCATGGTTTAGAGTCAGCATTTTTCTTGTTCACCTGTTTTTGTAATTATATTATAACCATTGACACTGATTTGATCCATGTCCTTAACCTTTGTTTCAGCAGATTAAACAGTATCATAAGACTTAATATATTCAGAAACTGACGTAATACGAGTTTTTTTTTCTTAAGCTACAATAATTTAGAAAAGCAATTTTCAAATGTTTAGATTGTTCAGGTTCGTATTCCTGACATCTATTTACTTGACGCAGTTAGGCGTTTTCGGGTCACTTTCTGGGTCAGTATTAGCTAATACACTAAAGCCAAGTCCATACTGACGTTTTGTGGGCCAATTGCAATTTGCTTATGCATTGTTGACGATCCTGAAGGGGTCTCTAATGTGTCATTAAAATCATATTAAAAGTCAACTGTCAACCATGGCAGGTTTTTCCGAGGAAAATAAGGGCGTTCATTCAGATACGCCAATGCTTGCTGCTTGTTCACTAGTTTGCCATTGATGTAAAAAGTGCGTCCGCAACAAGTTTAACTCTCAAATTTCTTTTTTTCCATACTCTTTTGAAAGCTGCAAAGTTTTTGTTGTTCCGTTGAAAACTGTTCATTTATGCCATATGGTTTTCCCTTGAGATGTGCAGGTGCTGCTTGTCTAAGAGTTTCTCAATTAGATGTAGCGAGATGATTTAGCTTATCATTTGTCTGTCTTTATTTTTTTTATTTGTTTCCTGCTTTGTTATGGTGACTTCTCTTAAGCTACTTTTGTCATCAAGTGGGACAAAGGCCAACACAGAGAAGTAAATTTCACTCTCAGATTTTGTGTAATCTTGGTAAAGTTAAGCGTCAAACTTATCTACTTTTTTCACCCATGCCATCCATATTGGTGGATCTTGTAATCAGATTGCATGCACTATGTTTGCGCAATTGCAGACATACATAACAAGGTAGTTATTTACAGGATAGATATTTTCGGAAACAGTCTACATTATTCAATCTCCACGAATACCTGAAAAATACATATCACATTTAATTCTGAATGTTAAATGATTTCATTATATCTTTAGTAAAATGAGCATAATCAACAAATTTAATCAACTCTTCATCAGCCATTTCCCCTGGTTCTAATTATTGTTTTGATTTGTTATGTGTTCAGTTGGATACAAATGTGGTTGCCGCTGTCTCAAAAAAAAAAAATAAATAAAAAAAAAAATATTGGTAATCAGTTAGCTGAGTTCGGTTCACCCACTGATACACGTACAAAGTGCCGGGAATGAGAAACCCGATTACCTCTAGTTCTCTGGCCGTAAATTTGACCACAACCAGTGCACTTATAAGTCAAAATTCTCTTTGCATCGTCACAATACAGATGAGTCTTGTTAGGAAGCTGTCCATTTTACGGAAGCAATCATTAGCTGTACAACTGTTAACGTGGAGTCATCGAACTCTGAGGTTTTGTGTAACCCGGATACTGCAGTCGCTGGTGATATTGGTCCGGACGACGGAATCAGTTTACTTAGTGTGAGGGGCGACAGGGGTCTGGACCAGCGGGTTTGCGGGATAAGGAGGCTCTCGAGGAATCCTTCCGCAGGCTGGGAGGAACGAACCAATGGACGGGAACTGTGCGATCGGAAGCATTTCGTGCTCGTCGACTGAATGGAACGATATAGATAACATCATACGTTCCATTGTTGAATCAATCTAATTCAAAGTCACTATATGTGTGAACATCTAATTAAATGTCACTATATGTGTGAAAATCAACCATACATCCATCATACTTGTTGATGAACCATATATCAATCATACTTGTTTATACATTTCACACACTGATGATATGATGTTGATCGATCCACATGTCAACCATACTTGTTTATAATTCCATATATTAATCATATTTGGTGATAGTTCCACACGCTAATCATATCCGTTGATATAAGGGATCAGTTGTGTTTATGTTTTGAAATTCCATGCTTTGATCATTTCTATTTAGGAACGATATCATTATCTTACATCCATTGTTGAACTTTATGAGCATCATTTTGTTATATCCATTGTTGGATTTTATGCGCACGAGTAAGGTATCAGATTTATTCATCATTCATAAGCATTATAAATAAATATCTAATTCACGTAATCGTATTCAGTGTTTCCGCTAGATGCAACTTCACACGTCCTCAATCCTGTTACAAGGGGTATAGTTTTAGAAATCCCTTGCACAAATATGATTATTAGGCCATTATCGTAAGACCATATAGAATACACTTTACGTTTACTTTACTTGTACAATGTATAGACAAAAGTACATAAGTATTTTGTTCCGAGTTGGAGGAAAGAACGAGTTAGATACGGCGTAGAAATATGACAAGGCCGTCAGTTCGAGACGAATATTCATACGCCGTATCAAACGAGCTTTTCCCCGACTCGGAATAAAGGACGTATGTGCTTTTGTATTAATTACATCTACTTTTTTATTAATAAATTCTTTGTCAAATTTATTAATGTATCATTTAAAAACATTGAATTCAAGCATTAAGAGGTTTATAGAAGATATCTCCCATGAGACGTGAGTAACTGGGTCTATGACTAAATTGATACTGTGCATTTACGTCATTGGTCTGTCTGCATCTCTGATATGTTATTTATTCTTTAGCTTTGGATTTTAACAAATATTTTGTGTGGGACCTCAGAATGGATTTAAACTGCAGTCACAGGCAAGTGGATATTTGTTTCTTTCTCAAATGGAACATTGGTTTTGGACCAGTAAGTGAACCTTTTTCTTACACCCTACTTAATGAATACACACACTCTACTTCCAAGCATATTTCAGGGCAAATTTAATAGATTAACAGTAATTAAAAAGATTCAATTATACAGAAAGCTCATAATTTACGATACTTTCAAGCACTGTATTTTTATGTTTTCAATACAAGAAATTATTGGTGCACTGAATATTACGGTGACAATGTAACCATTTTTTTTAAACAAACGAAGATTCTCTCTTTGTAACACGCGGATTAGATTTACAATAATCTTTTGGATATTTTTTAATTAAAAAAAATCTGAATTATTTTGTTCTGTTTTCCTCAATTTGATTTTCTAATTGAAAGGTCGCAAGAATCTTAAATGTAAACGAAATTACAATTCCTTGCATGTGCCCCAGTGATGAAAAAGTCCCAACAACATTGTAAGAAGATGTTATTTTTCTCAGTCAGAGTCAATGTAGCTGCTGATCTCTGAGATACATTTACCTTTCTGTTGCAAGTCTTTACACATTTTATCGTCAAATTTACTCAGCGAATTTGAATTCTTAGTAATAATAGTAGACACAATGAAAGTTCCTCCACTTATACTTACTCCATAAAATTTTTAAAAAAACAACGGAGACCATATTTTGAAAGTCTGAAGCTTGAATGGTTTTCTGGGTGGTGTTTGTATGTTAGAGATTTTACACTGTGGAATTTCTCTTCTTTGCTATTAGTGCTGCAGCTGGGAACAAGGTCAACAGGTGTAGGGTTCAGAAGTTTCTGATCTTCAATTTTTGAAACCTTTTGGTTTAATTCCTTAGACTCTACCCACGACAGTATGGAAGGTCTCCGGTTCGTAGAAGCCTTATTTCTTCCATTCCTTTTTAATTGAGAGCAAAGGAAACTCGTTTACAGCAGCAATAGACAAAAGTGGTTTTCAATATTGATGAAGAGCCCAAGGATCTTATTCGCGAACTGTACCATGCCTATAACATCGAATTCGGCAGTTTGGTGTGCCGTATCGGCGTGGTCGACGGCTTCTCCTTTAAGGTAGTTAAAGCATTTGTTTGAGTTCGGCGCCCTCTACCTGGCAATACTGTGGGTGATCAGCCGACTGACAGCAAGATTTCGACTCAAACGCGTTACATGCAGATAAAGGGATGGGTTGAAAAGGTCTCCAACAAAGTGACCACCTAGGCTGCGCTTTCACACAACGCCCAGGACTGTGAAATTAGCGCGGCGTTCACTCGCTGACAAACCATGAATATAATGATGGTCACGCACGACAACCCCACGCGCCTCTCACGCCGTATCATCGAAAAGCGCATTAAAGGACACAAAATTGCCGATGACACGGCCGGCCGTATGACAGTATTTGTCGTTCAGAGAACGGAACGACCAGCCGAAACGATGCGAGATCAGACATGGGAACGGCGGGTAGGCAATACGTCAATATCGATTGAATCTGCCAGAATGTGGTTGCTTAGGACTACAAAGTCGCTACCTGACCGGAGCGGCTAGATAAATACTGGAGCATCGACCTTATTAATAACGATCGGGCGCACCCCTAGGACAATTGCTAGATTACCCGCAGGCGCTGCCAGAACGCCAGTACACACCGTCCTACCACAAAATTCACAAACAGCTCAAGAGTGGGCGCTTGCTGCAGATGTGCATGTTGAAGAGTACAGCGGTTTTGACATAGACACATTTATGATTAGCATGGTGTGTGGCTTCTCGTGTTGGGACAGTAAGAAAGTTCTAGTACGCCACATAACAAACCGAATAGGCTTTAGCAAAGGAAATGATCCTCGATGGTCGGTGGGCTTCCATCCGATTGAGAACAGCGTCGGTTTGGACACATTTACCTTGAAAGGCGTGTCCGGAACCTTTAAGGATTGCGAGCTGCAAGTCGTGTCCGCACCAGCCAGCGCGCAGTCGGAATGTAGATTACATGGCATATATGGAATAAAGTATAATAAATGTATCATTTATTTTAACGATACCAACTTTAATCTGTATGTTCATATTATACATGTAAAGACAACTGTCGGCATTTATTGACTCATGATGGAATGTTGTTTGGATAAGATGTCATTTCGAACAGTTTTCCTTTATTATAGAAAACTGGAGAGTTGTCCACTATTTCGTTTAAAAATAAAAACATAATTAAAAGATCTAACAAGAAGATTATTCAATAACGGTCCAAACCAATTTCACAGATTCTGTCGTGAATCCATTGGTATCAGGTGACTTGTCGTTTTTCATATTTTTAAAGCTTGACATGCTTCAATATTGGTGATTCTTACCAGAACTAGATTTGATGCAGTAATAACAATTAATATGTGCTTCCTTTAACATTGTGTCTCTTCTTTCATGCAATGTCTGATTAAAAGAATGAATTTCTCACAAAATTTCCTTTCCTCAGTAACTTTATGACCTAAATCATTTATTATCTATGTGACTGCTTTGTTAATATAATTTCTCTTTTCGAAAGAAAAACAAATACATGATTGGTTTCTCCCTTTCTTCTGTCATTTAGCTTTTGTTCCCAAAACATGCCCTTTCATTTTTCTTTCCTTCAACTTTCTAATACTTTTTATTTTCTTCTACAAGGTTTCATGTACTAAATGACTGTGAGGATTATTGTTAGAGTGCATTTTTGTTTTGACGTGCTAAGGTGAAACTTTCTTGAAATAGACCTTACGAAACACAAACTCCCTTTTGTTTCGTTAACTATTGGCATTGGTAAGACTTCGCAAGTATAAATTAAACCTTATGCACATGACACCTTTATAAATTGGACATAAGTGTTGGTCCAAAAATTACCAGTATAGGTTTTGGTGTATATCATACAAGATGTTTTTTCTTTTAATGACATCGAAAAAGTTAGTTCTGCCTTTTTTTATCTTCTTATAGTCTCAGAATAGTTGAGTTTTGAAGAAAACAAATGAATATTATTGCTTAAGTAATGGATCCTCTATCATTGTAGCTTTTAATTAAGAGAGAGTCAAACTATTTGAGTAAACAACTGTTTCTGACTTGGGATGATATGTCTAAGTTGAAATCTTCTAAGTAAATAGATTCATGATGACAAACAACTGAGTCTTGTAATAAATGTTTTCTACGCAAAAAAGTATTAAACTGGAATACTTGTACTTGTATTTTATTATTTGTGAAGGTTTGGGAGTGTTTGTTAGAATGTGCGTGTTAGACCATATTAGATTCTTTTTGAAAGAAAAAGAGAACAAACATATGGATTGTTATTTTAAATGAATAATGTGGTTGTCTTAAACGTGACAAAGAGCGCACAGATGGTGGGAATTTGCGAGATCTACGAACGAGTTTGCTGAGAAAGTTAAGGAGTAAGTAGTAAGCGACTAATGATAAGATTTGGCACCCGTCCATCCATTGACGAGGAGACACTCAGTAAACAGACGATGCTTTAGCCCTTGCTTTGCTCAAGACTAGCTAAAAGACATTTTTTCTCGCAAGGGAGGGCCAGGTTTGAGAGGCAGTGGATGTAATCCTAACGTACTGTTACGGAATAACGATGGTTGAACTCTTGTTCACCACTCAATAACTAACTGCACTCTCTGTGGCCGATAAACTCTTCTGAGAATAAAGATGAAGTTACACTTTGACGTAAATTCCAAGTGGTTTCTGTGATTTCCTGTATAAGTGGGCAATCCTAACTCTAACCATCGGACAGGGGTGGGACGCAGATACAAATTTAAGTTTCATTTCATTAACTAACAGTCAACTAACCACATAACACTGAATGGTCTTCAAATGCAAGCTTCACTTTTGCATCATTGTTAGATAGAATGATTCACTGACTTGGTGTCCATTTGCATAAGAATACTTAATTGAAATAACTGTTTATTCTGATAGAATTTGATAGATAAATAGAAATATTAATATCTTAATGTAAATATTTCAGATTGATTTATTATTTAGCGATAGGCTTATAAAAATGTCTGAAATTTTCATGTGGGTTTAAATAGAGCCTTAAAAACACTCAGTTACTGTAAGAATATTAATGGACAACTTTTATACATAGCTTTGGAAAACACTCAATAAGCTTTACAATACAAGGAAAAACATATCAACAGAGCTTTGAGAAACACTCAAATGGCTTCAGAGTTAAAATCGCACTTACTATTATTATGAAAATTTACTGATTTACTATTTCCTTTGAACTGTAATAGCCATTTTCATTTTATACGATCTGCACAAAATCATGCAAAAGTAATGTATACATGCAGTTTACTGTTAACGCAAATGTTTTAAACTAAACTTCTGATCTTTTGACATGAGGATGAAGTATACAATCCTGAAAATGTATTCTTATCTACATGCAAGATTTCAGAACTTACTGTTTGACCTCGCCCAAAAAGTACTCTCAGCACGTTACTTACTTTACAAACTTTTCTAAACATATCGTGAAAGAACTATAGATTCCTGATTCCCGGAAAATAATACATAGAGAGTTACTTTTTCTTTGCGCACTGCCTTAGATGGAATTAGTAGTACAAAACAGTCACGAAGTTTCCCACGAACTGTCGGAACAATAAGAACATCTAGACGTAACCCTCGGAAACTCGACTAAGCCATAGCACAAACATTGACAAGCTCTTTTATACGCCCTGCAGAATTCTGCACCTGGCAGGGAAACTAAGGAAAAGTCTTCTTCTCTCTGGTAGCAACCGCAGTGAAAATTATGTAAGCGTGCAACTACTTTTCCACTGATAACAACAAAACCAGAAATGAATGAATACTATAATTAAAAATCTAGATTACTAAGATTATTAGTCAACTGTACGAACATTGAATGTAAGTCTAGATATTCAAAATTTGAAATATCCATAATGTTTAGTTTCAGTATAGTATATACCGTTAAAAACCAAAAACTATCGGTACAGACCACTCACCATACAGGTTTAGGATAACATGAAAAGTAAAGGTCATTTTGTTTTCTGCAATTCCTCATCCCATTGTGTAGAGCTGAGATGTTATTATATGTTCATAGCTAGAAAAGCCCAATACAAAATCTTATCTGATACGCATTCATGTGTGACTGTATGTAAATTACCTCTAAAGGATCTATTAGCTTTTATCATGCACCATCGCTTATGTGGATTTGTTTAGTTTCGTAACAAAATTGTTGTCTGTATCCGGATTTATTTTTATCTTGGCATACTAGTTTTCATTCTCTTTAAAATTTCTGATTCAATGCAGGTTGCGGAGCGAGAGAGAGAGAGAGAGAGAGAGAGAGTTATACTTGATAAAAACAAATCCTTTTGACATCTGTATCAAGGTATATCGGTATCAATTGCACAAGCCGAGGGGGCAGATCTTAACGTGTAGGGAACATTGTATTCAGAAGAAAACAACAAAACAGCTGTGATTGGTGTATTATGTAAGAGTTGTAGTTAATGTCAGGCTTAAAAAAGGTTGAGTCTCTTGGCGACATGTGAGATTATGCTAATCAGATCTAGATCAAATTTGGTATTATTGATGATTTTAAAAAAATGTGATACCCATCATTGAATTGTATCTGTCGTGACTGGATAACTATTACCTCTCTCTAGTTCCAGCAGAGTTATCTCTCTTAAATGTGAATGCAAGTACCTGGTTCTGTCCTTGTCAAATTGACAATCTAACATTACTCTTTAAGACAGTGTATGAAACGCATGCTGAAGTAGGATATACAGTATGTTTATTTCACCAAACGTTAGCATTGAGGTCCATGAAAAAACAATTGGTACCGTGATAGCATCACTCCCCAATTATATTTTGATAGGGCAATTGGACTGTACCGCTTGCAACAATACGAAAGGCACGTGTATTACTAACGGACGCTCAGGTGGAAAAAAAAATCGTGCGGCGGAAGCATGTACTCCTTAAAATCTGTGTAATCCACATCTATTTAGTAGTGTGTGGAGACTTATGAAAGTGCCAGAAAACTTGAACTCGTCTTGACAAGGCAAATCCACATGATATTGTTACATATTCCCCCGCCCTATTTCAAAATACCCCTCCCATTCCTGTCTGGATGCTGACCAAGGGTTTGCAACCTAATATTCGTTACATATATTAAATTTCCTGCCGCTATGACTACATGTACAAAGTTGTGGTCACATTTTATTAACAAATGTCACTGGTATTGCATTTCTTTATATATCCGGTATTTCAACACTGTCCGTGGAAGCATGGCTGAGCTGCCATACAATTATACCTCTCATGCAGATGGTTACTGCGTGGGCAATCTATCTGCCAAGAGTATTGAGTATACAGCCAGTGCAGGAGGCGTAGAGTTACGGATAGACGGGTCGATGGACGAACAGA
Organism: Margaritifera margaritifera; assembly: GCA_029931535.1. Taxonomy (NCBI): domain Eukaryota; kingdom Metazoa; phylum Mollusca; class Bivalvia; order Unionida; family Margaritiferidae; genus Margaritifera; species Margaritifera margaritifera. The sequence goes on along the minus strand of JAQPZY010001657.1, from coordinate 4,505,563 downwards.
CAGACAGACGGAATGCATAACAATATCTCCTAGCTAAATGTGTGAGGATAATAACAGCCAATGTATGCCAGTTTTGATGCTACCTGACATATCTGACTTCCAAAATAGACTTATGCTAAATTACAAGCATAAATGCAAACAGTCAAAACTGCATTGGAAGGCTGTACATATGGCACGGTACTTTTAATACGCGCATCATCCTTCGGTGGTACGTCACTACTTAGACATTACCAAGTGTAATGCATAAGGAGTGCATCATATGGGACATCTGTTATTGAGGTTATGTTGCTATTCAAATCGTTCTCTTCTGGAAATGTACTTCTAATGACAGATGAATATGAAACACGAAAAAGATTAAAATCTACAGAGAGCGGTGAACGACTTAACAATGGTATCTATGTGTACAACTTAAACCCAGTTTTCGCTTTATGAAGATGGCTGGATATTCACAAATAGTATGATAATAGCAGTTTTCAATTTGTGTTACTTATCTAGGTCAAAGCCTTCTACCCCCGCATGAATTAGTCCTCAAGTGCGTGCCAGCCCGTGCGCGAACCCGCCAAACAAAGTTACAACGAGGCGCCCGTGCAAGAGAATAGTCATGTGGGGTAGAAGGCTTTAACCTAGACCAGTTACCAAACAAATCGCTATTATCATACTGCTATACACATCTCTGAGATTGTGCATAATCTCCGTCGACGTGACAACTACATGCACAAGTACAGACACGAGTACAAACACAAGTACATGCACAAGTACAGACATAAGTACATATAAGTACACGTCCAGGTCCACGTAAACGATTATGATTTGCATCAACGTTCGAGTGGTGAACAAACCGAACACTATTATTATAATTGCATTACTATTACACGGAACCATTTATGGATATGTATATAATAAGCCATGGAATGGTAATTCATAATGTTTTTCAAATTAGCAAGGGTGTGCACGCATATATTTCACCAGCGCTGTTAAGTTCAAATATGAGTTACAATGTCATACCACTGATCTAGACATTGTAGGTTCGAAACACTCTCGCCGAAAATAACCTTTTTCTTTAATAATTGAGGAAACGTCGAGCTTAGATTGGTTTTACATGAACATGAAAATCAATCTGACGATGTACGGTTGCTCTCAATTATAATTACGAGTCACGAATAATTCTTTCAGACGTAATTTGGTTTGAAACATCCTCTGAGCCTTCTAGTATGTCGTTTAGCACGCTAGGGGCTCATCTGGGATTGCAAATACAGACAGCTGCAATTGACACTGACTACACACGGCTGTTGACTGTACGAAATGCATGTGTGACAGCAGCGTGTTTATAGTCTCAAAGAAATACCGATTAACAAGCACAACCCAAGCGGAGAGTGTTTCCTTTTATGCTAAACAATTATCGCGGTGTATATATATATATATATATATATATATATATATATATATATATATATATATATATATATATATATATATATATATATATATATATATATATACTGGCGAAAGTTCACAAATTGATGCGTATATTATTTTAAAAGGATTTATGAGCTTATCTAATGCGGGAATCACATTGATCGAACAATGGAGTGTTTTCTAACGTCACATAAAAGATTAAATCGCTATTGCGTCACACATATTTGTCAAGGAGGCTCTGAATATGTTGTATGATTTTTCAAATACGTATCCAGAGCATCTGAATACATTAATCGAGTTAGGGATTCTATTGGAAGAACAACGACGTAAACTCGGTCAAGCTTATAACAAAAAGCGTGAAAGATTATTGTATGATATTGATATATGAGCGGACCTAATGAATACATCACCAGTGATAGCGAATTTAGTGATGAGCAAATCAATTTGAAAGATAGGACAATTATCCCGATCGAATACAAGCCAGGTAAAGAAGCGGTGAAACTTCTTTTGAAGATGCGTCCCGGAATTATATCAACGTTACATGGCGCAGGCACTTCCGAGTTTAAGATGGAGATTGTTCTTCGTGTGTATTTGATTATGCCGCTTAACTGTGACAACAACGATGTGTTAAAAATCAGACGCCCGTGGATTCATAGTGGTTCTCGTGTGATCTTAAATCGTAAAGACGTCAAGACCATCATTGATGAAATCGACAAAGTTTTTGCAAACATTCTCGAAACGTTGAACAATTAACCAACGCAGGGTCACAATAATCTTTGGATGGACGCGTGGAAGTTCAACTGCATATTTTCTCGTTAAAGCCTTTCAGCGGGTCAAATTATATTAAAACGCCAGATTTTATTCCGCGGTGAGCAGTGATCAATGTAAAAAAGAAGGACAATCAATGTTTCAAATGGACAATCTTATCCGCGTTACATCCCGCGATCGACAATACAGATCAGGATCAAAACAGTACCTGGGTGAACTTGAATTCGGCTAATAGAATTCCCCGTACAGGTTTCTGATATTGGCAAGCTTGAACAGTTTAATGCTGACATCGCCGTCAATGTATTTATTTGGGACAAAGGTCTGTAGCCGAGTCAACTATCCACACACATGCAGCCGGTTTAATATTTTGTTGTTATTGTTGCACGGTCCAGACGCGCAGTATCTTTATGTGTGGATAAAAGATTTTCCACGAATGGTATACCGGCACAGTAAGTACGAGGGTAGGAAAATTCCATGCAGACGATGTATGCACGCATGTTGCACCTAACAGCTGCTCGTGGACCATGACTTTTACTGCGGTGGAATCAGTGAAAACCGCAGTGAACGATCATGCCAGAACCTGGCAAAAACATTCTGAAATTTACAGCGATGCAACGAAAAATGAAAGTTCCGTATGTTATTTACGCGGATTGTGAATATCTGAATGTTCCCGTGGAAGCTTCGCTTTCCAGCAACCAAACAAATATAACGCAAGTTGCTGAACAAGTCCCATGCAGGTTTTCTTACACTGTTGTCCGATGTGATGGAGTAACTAAGCCACCAATATTGTATCGTGGCCAGGGCTCAGTTGAGGTGCTTCTTTCATCGCTCGAGGTTACCGCGAAATCGATCCGACAACGCGCAGACATGATTATTACACGTGATAACACACGCAAGTTTTCCGCGGCCACTCATTGCTGAATCTGTGATGGTCCCTTTGGGACTGATGCCAAAGTACACGATCACTGTCACATCACTGGTGCGTACAGAGGAGCCGCACACAGCGTATGTAATTTACAGTTGCCAATTTACCCAGTAAAGCAAAAATCCATGTGGTGCTTCATAACCTGCTTGGGTATGATGTCCACCTGATTATGCAAGAAGTCGCAGCAGCATCAAAGGCGCCAATAAGCTTAATCACCATGGAAAAATATATGACGTTTAGGCTGGGACAGCTGCAGTTCACTGATTCGCTGCAGTTTCTCATTTAAAGCCTGGAAAAACTCGTGAGCAACCTTGCAGCGAATGGTAATGATCGTTTTACAATCGCTCATCGATATGGTGGTGCTGTTGATGTTGGAACGTTTACCTTACTCACTCGTAAAGGAATCTATTCCTACGAGTAGATGAGCAATTGGAACAAGTTTTCCGAAACTCGGTTGCCACCGATCGAGGCATTCCACTCATCGTTGTCTCGTAAATGTATTCCACCAACGACTACCCACATGCAAACAATGTCTGGTCCGCGTTTGGTTATCAAATTCTTGGCTACTATCACGAGCTGTATCTGCGTACGAATGTGTTGCTGATCGTGGATGTCTTTGAGACTTTTCGTGCTACTGCCATGCGCGTTTATAAACTTGATCCTGCACATTACTTGTCTTCTCCGAGAGTGGCTCGGGACGCATTGTTGCATAAAACCAAGTTTGAGTTGGAGTTGTTGACAGACAAATATCAGCACTTATTTATTGAAAGAGGAATCCGTGGCGGGATTTAATTGGTGAGCCACCGCTACGTTTACCCAAACAATCCCCTAGTGGAATGATACGACCCATCCATTCCAAAAAGTTACATCATGTATCTGAAATATAATAACCTGTATGAATTGGCAATGATGCAGCCCATATCTTGTGGTGGGTTTGAGTAGAAAAATGCAGGCGAGAGTATACTAAAACAGTAATATCGGGTACTTTTATGAAGTTGACCTGGAGTACCCGGACGAGTTTCACAAAGCTCATAACGACCATCCATTGGCACCGAAAGCATTGTCAGTGCCCCAGGAGTTGCTGTCGCCATACTAGTGTGCGCTTGTGCACGATTCCGGACGGAAGTATACGGAATGTCCTAAGCTAGTACCAAATCTGTGTCACAAGCTCAACTACGTAGGTCACATACGAAACCTCCAGCTGTATCTACGATTGGGTATGCGTATATGCAAAGTCCACCGACTTCTTTAAACTCATGTACAACGCTGTGTTTGGGAAAACAATGGAGAACCTCCCCAAACGTATCGGCGTTGACCTTGTTCAGGACAGTGAGCAAGATAAACTTCGCAGGCTTAGTGCTGACCCGACACTTGGGTCCCGGATGATCTTCGATGGTGGACGCATTGCCGTACACAGTAAAAGATCTAAACTGAAGCTAACGGAGCCTATTTACGTTGTTACGTCTGTGTTGGACTTATCTAAACTGCTGATGGGCGAGTTGTATTATGATGAGATAAAACACCACGGTACGGTGACAACATCAAGATGTTGTACACGAATACAGACTCGTTGTGGATGCACATCACAACCGATGATGTATATGCGGACATGGCCTAAAGTGTTTGGTAGATGCATTTGATACAAGCGAGTATCCGAAAGATCATCCATTGTTTAGTTACACCCACAAGAAAGTTGTCGGATGGGTGTGTATCGTTGTACTAAAGTAAGTTTGTCCCCGCTAGACACCAAACGGTGGATATGCCACGATGGAATCACTACTTACGCATCCAGGCAAGCGCAGATCTCAAAATAAACCTTGGCGGTATGTCCATGTCCGCGGGAACAACTTGTAATTCATCTCGCACAAATGCTCGACTAGGAGGCTTTGGTCCAGTCGCTGACGGCTTCAAATGGTAACATGTTGGTTGTCTCGGAGTATCATTCCAGTCCGAGATTGCAAATACATCGATGAACCATACCGGGTCAGTAGCAGGACGTTTCCCGCCTTTTAACTCCCCCGGTGCATATAGATACTGAACAAAATTGTTTCCGAGTGGGTCTAACGGTGGTGGTTGTGAAAACATTTTGTAGGTAACGGTTCCAGTCTTCTGTCGAACGTCCTGAATGGTTAACGCGTACTTGTATGTGCGTCCCCGAACATGTGGAAGAAACAAAAGATCAGACTGATGAACGTTTTCACATCAAACCATCCACGGGAAATCTTTCTTGGCGCGGGTAGGTAAATTTGCCACAGCGATTGTTTGGCTAACTATGCTCGAGCAACCCCGTGGGTGGCCTTTGCTGCGTTCGCCAACTTATCAACGGCAGCTTAACCTTTTCCAATAATCGCACGGACTGTAGTATATTGCCGACAGTTTTCATGTTTGTTATATTGCCGCTTTACCTCCAATGCAACCTTAGCCTTCATATCTCCTTTGATGATCCATCTGGCAATTCTTTCACCGAGTGAGGGACTGATCGCATTCAGTTCATGGATGAGATCGACATCGGCGCGTTTACGCGCACGGAAATCGGAAGGCTTTGTACACTAAATCATGTCGGTAACATGCAGCATCGACGCGGTGTATAGGTTCTTCTCCAGGTTTCGGTCGATTGTTAGAATCAAGTCGTATATCCAGCCATGTCCCAGGCAAACAATAATTGTATCCAGGTTCCGGAGGGAGCTATATATGTTTTTCACCAGGATATTTGCTCCACTGTGTCCCGGGTAGCTTCGATAACGCAGCAGCGACGAAATCACTGCCGCCAAGTTTTTTTTTCTTTTTTAAATCCGCGCTTGCTTACTTCTGGTCTGACAAACGTGAGCTTCTTTGCTCCACATCGAACACAATTTCCATCGATGGCAGTTTGACCATTACGTGTTTGAACTCGACTTGGATTTGCAGGACGTGTTTTTGTGCGACATCGCACACACTATGAAGGCATGATTTTGTTATACAACAATTGACATTTAACATTGTTTCACGAAAAAGAAAAATCTAAGATTCTTTCACCGTCACCAGACCATCCAAACACGGTGACATGTTTCCAAACTCAGTTCGTGCGCTAATCATCGGCCTGGCTGGATCAGGGAAAACCCAACTGTACTTAAATCTGATCATGAGATGGTTAGCGTGGGATCGCCTGTACATGATTGCGCCGTCGGCGAACGACCAACCATGTTATGATGTACTCTAAGATTTTACGGAAGCACTTCAGTCGTGAAAGAGGTCGTCATCATCCAACATTGATTTATTTTCCACAATCGATGAAGTAACTGCCATTGATGACCTTGACCCGAGTGTGAATGATCTTGTTGTGTACGATGATGCGATGCTTGAACACCTAAACAACCCCGCAAGAATATTCTCCCGAGGCCGACACATAAACACAGACGTGATCAATGTGACACAACGATACGCACACGTGCCCAAAATGATTCAGGACAACTGTAACATGTTAATGATCTTTCGTGGCGTTGACGTGCATGGTCTTGAAAACATTCATTTGACCTGGTGTTCCGCTGATTACTCGTGGGATGAGTTTCGGAACATGTTCGCGGAGGTCACCCAGGACCCACATAGTTTCCTCACAATTGACTTGACTGATGGGCCGCGCAAGTATCGCGCTGGTGTGATTAAATCAATTTGACATCCACGCGATGTAGATAATGACAAAGGAGAAATCCGCCGCAAAGCAGCCAAGGATGGACTGAAACTTCTTCTATGTTACAGAGATATCCGTGAACGCGTCATAGATATGCTTCCGTCGCAACAGGCCGAACGGGAAGATCTCACAGAGGGTTTTGAACAAACGTTTGCACCGCTGATCAAACCCACGCACAAAACCACGGAACAAGTTAAAAAAGCCGCGAAAACCACGATGATGGGAACCGAATATAAACCGGGTCCGATTGTCAGGACAGCCGGATCCATTAAACAGTTACCAGCGTATATTGCGCACCCAGAGGCGGCTGGCTTTGAGTAGGCGACGGCGCCACCCAAGCGTAAGTCAAATAAAATGCCGTCTGAAATATTTACTTAGCTAGACCGCCAGAAGATCAAGGAGGAGGAGGACATCGTATCATTTGCCGCTTTTTCGCCCGGCAACTGAAAAGATTACATAACGTCTAAAAGAACCAGCATCTGAATATTGGGCTAATTGGGCAATTCGGGAGAGGTTTAATAAGAATATTGCAACGGGCGAAGAGTGGGACGAATTTAACGGGGAAATATAAAAAAATCTAAAACTCGACGCGGGAGACAACATTTGGAAATTCTCTGGTGAAGGTATCCGTTTGGACATTGTTAATTACGTGACCGCATGCCATCAACTTGTGGACAGGTTGGAAACGCTCGTTGGGTCGGTTCGCGCGGGCAACAACGCACAATAAGTCACCGATGAGGCTGCATTAATTTGTCAGCGGTTGCTCACCAACAGCATAGTGGACCCGGGGACGTTTCGCGCGTCGATGCATGAGCTTACTGAAGACATCAATTATGTATACGACATAGGTGATGATTAGTTCTGAAGCGCTTTACGTGGTACGCGAACTCAATGCTGCGATGTAGCGTGAAGTTGCAAATACAAACAAGAGCATCACTTCGATGATTACAATCTCATCAACGAAACCAGAATTTCATGCCGTCCTTCCAACGCCAATCAAAGCGGGGAAATCCCCCACACTCGAGATCGCATTAGCGTCGTTGACCTAATATTTGATCGCGGCTTTTTGAAGGCTTCCACGCGATTAACTCGTTGGTGCTTTCGTCAGAGGGCGGTCAAAACGGGTACATGGAACATTGTTGGACTTCCCATGGGCGCGTACGGGATAGGATCAATAAATGAAGAGATCCGACGGAGGATTTCCTTGGTGACTAAGAGTGATTCTAAAATCTACATTACCCGAACATGAGCCCACACTCACCTCTGCCATCTCAATCGAATCTCCATAGTACGCGGTTGATATTGCACGGTACCAATTACAATATCGAGCTAGGCATTGTCAGGATTGTTACGACTAGGGGTTGAATGTAACAAAAGAAAGAACGACTCGAACAAGCTTTCACAATTTCTCAAATACACATTTAATTTCCTAAAATATATAATATTTTAAACAAACAAAGTGAAAGAATTAGAAATAACTTACAGTTTAGAATTTCCTTAATAAGTCCTAAATTGTTCTAATTCACTAATCCTGAAGTAATCCAAAGTATTCCGAATGAGAACACTAGTGTGCTTGTACCAACAATTTTCAGTTATAAATCCAAAATATTAATTTCAGGTAAATTCCAACGGAGTTGAATAATGTTCAGATCTTTAGGACGTAATCCAAAAAGTACTATTTAGAAATAGGTGTTTCCACTAAGATGAATCATAAACAATCAATAATCCTCCTCTCTCTTTACTGTCTGAAGTAATAATGAAGAATGAATCAAGCAGTGAATAAAATATAGTTTTATAGCCTCTTACTGCGTAAAAAGGAATCTAAACCCTGAAAATACGTTCTAAAACAATTTTCATCTTCCAGTAAACAACTTTTACTGAACTAATCAGAAACTAGGTCGCGCATATCACCTCTAAAAAGTACCTTCGCACTACAATAATAATACCTCATTCCAAATCAACAAAGTGTTGACTTCTATTAGAGACATGTGATCCAGGACATGAATCAGCACGCGCTACTCACGTGACTCACCATTGCTGTGTTAAGTTGACAGACATAATTGTTGATTTTCTTAGACAGAAGCGATGATTCATGTGGCATTATGTAAGCAATGTATACAATAGCGTAGGCTACTGAATTAAAGAATTATAATACAAATGTTATAAATTAAATGAAAACTATATTATAATTTAATTATGATACATAATTCCGTAACAGGATTACCTCGACAATTCAGGTTAATCTAACCTGTGACGCTAATAGTGGAAGTCATGAAGCCTCAGCCTCGACGACACAAGCGTTGCAGGGTTATATATTGTTTAGGTATGATCCGTCTGAGGGCCCGTTTGATCTGAACCCTTCTACGCAACAATCCCCGGTTGACGATTTTTTGTTTCACTCTTGTGGATCAGGACGGGCACATGTTGGGCCTACACGGTGAGACCTTAACGATACAACTGTACAATAGAGATCGACCTATTTAATACAATGACAGTCGGACATGGATGTGTAAGACTCGTGCATGTTTTCAACGCTAGAAAACCCGTTTACGCGAGATATTACAGAAATGGCCTTGGTGATGTAGTCCGTGGATTGTTCACGGGAGTCCCATCGATTCTCGCGGGCTTGGCCTCGCGTGCTGCACCGATTGCTAAACAAGCTGCAATGCGAGTCGTTGACAGCATCAAAAGCGTCGCTGCGGATCGGTTAAAAAATCTATGATGGCAGGCGGTTAAATTAATCGACTGCGACAATTAATGACTTGAGCAACCACCCACAGTGGTCACATTACCATCAACAGCAACAATTCCAGCCCCAGGCAGTAAAATTATCAATGAAGGCGCTCAACAGTTCGATGACTAGAAATATGGTAATGGGAAGCGATTAACGGTTTTCTCGCAAAAGGTAAAAGATAAAACCATAAATGTATAAACGATGGCTCAATTCAAAGATGTCTCCGATCCCACGTTTGACATGGACGCACCTGTGTTGCGAGATAGAAGCGTTCAAGAATACCAATATTACGCGTACGATGCTAGGGTGCAAGACCAGGACCCATCTCTGTATTTTCTTCAGTGCGACTCATTCTTCGAAGTCCAAGGAGACAAGAATGCTGCACACAGCGACAACAACAAAATCGGATTTGTCAACAACGGCATCATGGCGTTGTTCAACAGCGCACGTTATTTCGTTGGTGGAACATACATCAAAGACTGTTTGGACAAAGTTGACATTGCTACAGCAGTTTTCGGACTCGCCGGATACAGCGACGATTATGCAAGATCCGCTGGCCCGTCTATGATATTCGTCAAAGACGTAAACAATGAAGCAGATCCTATCCCGTATATCTTTAGTCAACGTACGCAGGCTGCTTTCCTGGACCCACAACCTGCTGGTATGCCTGCCAGACCTGTTGGTGCTAACGGCCTTGCACTGTTTGGCGCCAACCCGGATTTAAACCTTAGCTTTTTTAGCGCGACGAAAACAGATTAACGATGACGGGGAGTTTTCCTGCACGATTCCACTCTCCCACATATCTGCATTCTACAGAGACGTTCCTATGGTTATTTTCGGGGCCAAACACGCAGCCACTTTAACTCGTAAGCTCCACACTAACAATGATGCAATTTGGCATGGTGCTGGTGTCGCCGACTGTAAAATTGAGTTATTCAAACTTACGCTTTGATTCCCTCAGTAGCCATAGACGAACGTTTGACATCATTCATAGGGTCTGGTGGAACATCTACAATTTCATTCCTCACGACGACCACAGACTCAACACAAAGCACCGTACGAGGAGAATTCTCGCTGGAAATAGGTACCCAACCAGGTGTCAGCGCACCACGGCATGTGGTTATAGTATTTAAACTCCTGGAAAATATAAACATCCAAAACAGTAAGTTCGATAATATTTTCACCACTGGCAGTGAGTGAGGTCTCGCTAACGTTAAACGGTCACCAAGAACCCACCCAAAACATTTTGCTCGATTTTCACCACAATCAAGTCGCGCGTGTGTATCATCGGCTGTTACAATACATTGACCAAGACCAAAACATTGACATAGGCTTGCAGATTTCCCCATACCGACTTTACTACGGTGTACCCGATTTATTAATTTTCTCTCGAGCGTCTAGATCTTTTTAGAGTCCTCAGTGGATATGTACTTCAAAGCACATGTAGGACAACCCTGTAACAACGAGTATAGATGTATTGCCGTGATTCTCTCCGACAAGACTATGTTGTTGCAGGGGTTGAGTGATCGAATGAAGGTCATTAACGCGCCCGTGGAAAACACATAAACTCGTAGTTCTTGTAAACTGAACCTGCAACATTTTTGATAAAATGACACATCTGCGTAAGCTTGTCACGTTGAGTGGAGGTCAACTCGAAAAGATTTCAGCCGCGATGAAAAAACAAACAGGGAGGCATTTGAAACTTTCGCGGGACAAGTTATCCGGAACTACGTCACTGATGTTAACATTAACGCAGACGCAACAGTTGGAAGCAGCCAAACGTCAACGCCGCTGACTGTTAATTTGTCAGCGGCCAGTGTTGCCGCGATGAAACACGACGCTGGAATATTTTCATTCCTCGCAGTCATTCCAGCGTTTGGTGGCGTCTGCGGCTCCCGCGTTCGCAGAAGCAGCTGTATCAGGGGCCGTCATAACTGTATCTGGGATGGCTCTGACAAAGGCTGTTGGAGTCGGAGCCTTTCGTGGACGTATAGAGTCTCGAAAAAAGAATGTCTCCGACTATCCAGGCTCTCGAGCGGAAGCGGTCATCGGTTGTGGCCTTTCCGTTGATGGAAGCAGTGCGTCCATTGACTAATTATGATTTACAATGCAATGACAAAATTAGACAAACTTTTCCGAGATGTCTTTATGCGGGATGAACTTGGAGCCAAAGACGCACGAGCCGTGATCCCTTGCAAGTGGGAAACCAGAATCGTTAACCTGAATTCAACAACAGGACCTGGAACTCATTGGGTCGCATACGCGGTAACGCCTCGACATATTTTGTATTTTGATTCGTTGATTATTTAACCCGCGGCGGACGACGATCGCTGTTTTATTCAATGCTGCCGTTGCAAATTCGGGTGAACGGCCCCATATGCTGACATCTTGGAGCTAAAGCACAGAATGCATTTGAGGGTTCACCAACTCCGCAAACGCTTATTGATTTTACATTATCACTTAGAAACTAGACGTAATAGTATACGAAATGCCTATTGATATTTACGGACGCTCAACCACCCGATGACACGCCGATGTGGATCTGACCAGGTTTGCCACCAAAGTGGATTTGACTGAGTTTACCAGCCGGGTTGATGTTGACGTCGCCCCTGCCGAACTTTTAATTTTCCAAGATAAACACTGGAAAACTTAAAACGTTATTTTGAAGCTGCTAGGCGCCGTCGCGAAGAACCTGGTCAAAATCAACGAAATCGGGGGAATCAGAAACACTGGTGTGTCGGTTGCGTCTATCAAAGACTACGACGACACAAATAAAGTATAAAAGTTAAAAAGTCTGGCGATGAAATGAGAGGAGACCTTATTATGAACGGAAGGCGAATGGAACTGATTCAAGAGTCCATCGATGATGATGCTGCTGCAACGAAGCAATATGTGGATGTAAAGATTACAGAGTTGCCTTCACCATGACGCATAGTAACAGGAAGGGTATCGATCAACAAAATATTAGCCGTTGAGGGAGTAATACCCAGGACGGGCACAACAAGCGGTCGATTTACATTCAATAATTTTTGGGGAAATGTCGATTTTGAACAACCTAAATCTGGATGATATTTACTTATCTTAGAGTATTAAGTGTAATAACAATATTGATTGATGATTACGAGCGTGATGGACCATCGATAACACGTGGAGGAGGCGATAATGTTACAATATATTTTACATATGCAATATCACTAAAATTAGACGAAAGTGCTCAAAGTCAGTTCGAAGGACTTTACAGCGAGTACCTAACTATCTTTGGTGTTTATATTTACGATTAGATTTATCATTACATATAAGTGATGGATTCTGACCGCGGTGATCAGGTCGCGGAATTTGCTAATGTGGTGTTGGATCGGCTGACCAGTTATGCCAACATCAATAGCAATTTCGCTGCATTTGTCTCTGAATATCTGCTTCAAGAACAGTGTTAACCAACCCTCGTTAACCGTTGGGACCACCTGCCTAATGTAACATATACCAACTCGAAGCCAACTTTGAATCATTGCATTAGCACGCGAAAGCACCCGGTCGTTGACTGCAGAGCAAGGCCTAAAAACACTCAGGGATTGTTTCCACAGCGAAGAAGTGGAGTTTACCGACAAATCCACCCCCGGTTGCATTCCCCATTGATTATGTTGCACCAACATTGACTCAACCCAAATGAGAAAAATCTCGACTGTTATTCAACAAAGAAAGTATATAAATGCCAACAAATTAAGCGGACATTCCCAGGCCTGCCAAGACGGGGGATGGGGCTGTGTTACTCTGGCAAAATTCGTTTTCCCTATTTTAATAACTGCTAACAATAGTGTACTTTGGGCTAATTCAGGCTGATTGAGCACATCGGAGCGGCCAATTTTGTCAGCTGTGCGCTTACATCATGTACAATTTCCATAAGTACAATATGTAAAGAAATTTCAGGCACAGTATATGAAAATAACATAGAGGTATGCCAACATTCTCTTCATTGTGCATGTTGCAAATTCAAACAACTTCAGCTTACACATGTCACTCTCTCAGAAGTAATTACTATCTGTACAGCGCCGCCATAAGGACCACATATGTATTATTATTATATGATTTAATTTTGATTGTATAGTTGAAACATTTAAGTCGCAAGCATCTAAGCAGTCCTTTTTAATAATTCTCATCTATATTTTCCACAGAACAGTATTCATTCGTAGCAAAGTCCCAGACAGGCTCAGCACCCACCCTCATCCCCCGTGATGAAAAGTGAGCTAATTTAAAATCCATATTGCATTTTCTCAACAACACCAACCAATGTTATGCTACAAGACAGGAACATGAAACTTGCCATAATTATTCCTGAGATGTCACCAGTAGAATTTACAGTTTGAACAGGGATGGAGCAGATCAGGTTCACAAAGGTCAAAGGGCAAAAGCTTGCTAATTCTTCTAAAACTGGTTTATGGAAGACAGCAAATGTGCTTTATCATCATTTTTTCCCTTAATTTTATTACAAATCAATGAAAAGAAACATTTTTGCGCTATTTTTCTTTCACTTAATGCAACAGTTTTAAATTTAAGTTGACTTTACTCCTGTGTTCTAAGATTTTATATTTCCCCAGAATTAAAATCATACATGATGATATGAGAAAGAGAAAAGCAATTGAACAAATTTCATATTTCATACAGTTTCGTATTTTGCATAGGTTTAGATATTTAAAGAAAAATAATTTGCCAGGATTTCCTCACTGGTTATCCTGGTTATTTAAAAACGCCCTTGTATATCATAAATATTATTACAAGAACTTTCAATTTTCTTTATTGTGGTATATGATTGATGGGTGCAATTTGGGTCATAGAGTATACAGCTTGGTCTTGCTTCAGATGTGCACCTATACAAAAAACTGCTAGCTCCGCTTGGTAATTTTCACTTCCTGGACTTTAAAGGTAAATTGTAAAAAAGGAGCCGATCCATTTTTGTAATATTGATATATTTTGTAATTCATTCGTTGTACTTTCAGAAGCTGGTAGTGCCTACTCTCGCAAAGTTCGTTTTACCTATTTTAATAACTGCTAACAATTGTGTACTTTAGAATAATTCAGGCTGATGTTTCGAGCACATGGGAGCGGCCACTTTTGCCAGCTGTGTGCTTTGATCATGTACAGTTTCCACAAGTACAATATGTTTAGAAATGTCAGCCACAGTACATAAAAATAGCATAGATGTATGCCAACATTCTCATTGTGCATGTTGCAAATTCAAACAACTTCAACTTGTCACTCTCTCAGAAGTACATACTATATGTAGCGTGCTGCCATAAAGACCACATATGTATTATTATTATATGATTTGATTTTGGTTGTATAGAAACATTTAAATTGCAAGCATCTAAGCAGTCCTAATGAATAATTCTCATGTAGTTTTTCCACAGAAGAGTATTCATTAGTAGCAAAGTCTCAGACAACCTCAGTCCCCTCCCCATGATGTAAAGTGAGCTATTTTAAAATGCACATTGCATTTTCTCAACAATAGCAACAAATGTTATGCTAAAAGACAGGAACATGAAACTCGCCACAATTATTCCTGAGATGTCACTAGTAAAATTTAAAGTTTGATCAGGGATGGAATAGATCAGGTCCACAAAGATCAAAGTTTAAAATGTTTGCTAATTCTTCTGACACTAGTTAATGGAAGAGAGCGAATCTTCCTTATCATTATTTGTTTCCCTAAATGTTATTACAATGAATGAATAGAAACATTTTTGCTATATTTTTATTTCGCTTAATGCAACAGTTTCAAATTTAAGTTGACTTTACTCCTGTGTTCTAAGACTTCTAATTTCCCCATAATTAAGGTCATTGCACACACAATAGTGCTACAAAGCATATTGTGTATGCAAGAGCAAAATATGCATAATTAACTTATTTTCATGCATAACATCCATGTTAATATACCATTTTGTTGAGAAAATCATACATGATGATATGAGAAAGAGAAAAGCAATTGCACAAATTTTCATGTGTTTAAGGTGGCGCTCTAAAGTTTCGAATTTTGCATAGGGTTAGATTTTTAAAGAAAACGAATTTCCCAGGATTTCATCACTGGTTATTCTGACTATTTAAAAAAGACCTTGTATATATTATTAAAAGAACCTTTCATTCTCTTTATTTTGGTGTTTTAATAATGGGTGCAATTTGGGTTAAAGAGTATACAGCTTGGCCTTACTTTAGATGTGCACCTGTCAAAAAGCTGCTAGCTCGCTTGGTCAGTTTCACTTCCTAGTCTTCAAAGGTAAAGTATAAAAAAGAGCCGATAACTGTTTCTACTTTTAATATATTTTGTAAGTCATTCATCGAACTTTCAGAGGCTGGTATTGCCTACTCGAGCAAACTTCGTTTTCCCTATTTTAATAACTACTAACAATAGTGTACTTTAGAATAATTCAGGCTGATTTTTCGAGCACATCGGAGCGGTCATTTTTGTCAGCTGTGTGCTTAGTTCATGTACAATTTCCACAAGTGCAATATGTAAAAAATATTCAGCCACAGTACATGAAAATAGTATAGAGATAAGCCAACATTCCCTTCATTGTACATGTTGCAAATTCAAACAACTGCACCTTACACCTGACACTCTCTCAGAAGTACATAATATCTGTTGAGCGCCTCCTTAAGTCATCTCTTTATACTTTGTCTCTGATATTGGTTTTTCGTTCACTGAATGGGCCAAATGTCGGACATGTGTGTGTGTGTTTTTTTTAGTCTATGTGAGATTTGTAAACAGAATACCAAACGATATCCGCCAAATTTCAATTAATTCTAAATTTTTGTTACCAATGTAAGGTATGTTTTTATTAATACGCATTTGAAAAAGCACAAACATCAATTAGCTGCAATTTTCTGGTCTATGTTATGTGGCAAGTAGAGTGTAATAAGCTGTGTAAACGGCATTGCTACTGAGAATCATGTGGTCAGATAATGTTGAATTGTTTTCTATACCATGATATGTATATTAAAACTATTTTCCACATATAAATACATGTATATTTGTGTGTATTCTAGAAGCATTGTTGAATTACCATTCACACTAAGTCAGACAGACTTTCAATAAGTCATGAGATAAATTCAACGACTATGTATGAAAAAGTAAGTTGTATGATGGTATTTCTTTTTATAAGCTGAAAGTAGCGGTAGTTTATTCTGTTTTATTTTCCAAATACAACGACTGTCACTTCTCGGTCTATGCCGGCCTCATCACATTGTCTAAGTAGAAACCCAACAGACCCTTTTTCTTTTCCGTCGTTTTTTCTTTTCCAAGCAATTAGCATCTTATAGCACTGCCTTACTGTATCTCCTCCACCATGTTCCATTGCATCAATTGTTTCATCAGACAAACCTAACAATTTTGCCAGAAGCCACCATCCTTTATAACTTGTATCCAGTTTTCGTGATAGAGTAAACAATTCATCATCCGACGGAGTTCTTGTGACATCTAGAAAATAGACAAAAGAAAATAATATGCAACTCGCTCTGTAAGACTATTTTTAAACTTATGAAATTATTATATAATCGCCATATATATCATAAGCTGACAGCTGAAACATTTTGTTTTCTATATTAACTATCCATAAATATTCCGCAGCACAAACTTTCAAATATATCCAAAGAACAAGCTAAAAAGCGGAATTTCATGGCAAACATAAAATACGTCAGTATAGAGCTTTTCTCTTTCAGTTGTAATGTCTATATCCATACGAGTTTTAGTGTGCAATCAACGACTCCAGTGTAATAGAGCTTGTAAATACTTTATTTCAGATGATACATGTGTGTGATCAACAAACAAAACCATGCTTTGCGAAGCGTTGGTATTAGAAAAGACCGACACATGGTGAACATCGTTATAAAGTTTCTGAAGATATTTAATCTTACAATGGCACCATTTTATCTTCATCATTATACGTTTTCTGAATATTGCTTTGGTGGGTCATTTTTACTATAATCTAAGTTGTGAATTTAATCAAAAATAGTTTAAATAAAGAAAAATTCACAAGGCTTGATAATAAATTCACACCATACATAATGTATGTACATACATAAAACAGCAATTTGGACATTGGCAAATTTAGCTCTGTAAATCTATAGATATGACAATTAGAGCCCATTATGATGGGTCAAATATTTACCAGTGATGCGTGTAACTCGCTTAGGATACAGTGATATTGACATTGCTTTCTGAAATAGAAACTGACTCAATATGCCGCTGAACAAAGAGAGATGGGCATGTCAGCTCATTAAATCCTTGATGATATTCCTCTTGAGTTTATCTTTTAACTTAAACATCTTAATATTTTGATGCTACGTGTTATGACTTATAAGCACAAACGCGTAAATTAACCAGAACATAAGGGGAAAACGTAACAGAATCCATCACAAGATAAGAGAGCAAAAGCTAATGTTGTAAACCTTGGGAAGACTCTTGAACATTTTATCTGGAAAATTATTATTATTTTCTTTTGTCATCAATATTACAAAGATATGTCGAAAAAAAGCTACAACACAAAGTATTGCTAGTTATTTTGAATTTTGGTTTGTCTTGTTTCAAATGCGCTAGTATTATATTGTTTTTTCTTTCGTATATTAAAGACTATATTAGGTTCTGATAAACATTTACATACTTTTAGTAGAATTGAAAACTGTCCTGAAAAAGCGATTTCACGTCAAAGTGAAATATGGGACAAGTTTACTTCCCTTTGTTATGAAGTCTCTATTGTCCTATCAGCTTAAGGTGACATACTTGGTATTAATAAAATACTGAATCTAACAGAGTATATAATAATCTTGTAGACTGAAAAAAGAACAACGTTATGATAGCACATTAGTCTATTTATCTCCATACAGATCAATATTTTGTTACAGTATTGGTGGCTACATTGAAGCACAAAAACGAGAGGGAGTTTCGTCTTCACTGACTACAAGATTTCACTCCATCGAGTTGTGTGGATCGCTTTCAAAATCATATATTTTATAGTAGTTAAACTACTTTTTAATGGTGTTGAATATTTCTTATGTGATATTGAGCTTTTCTGCCCGTTATTCAAGTTTCCACGGTCAATTCTTCATAACCATGATCTCTAAGTATATATTATATTCGTCTTGACATGTTGTGCACTAGTTAGCATGTCAACACTGCAATGTATCAGTCGCAATAATCTCTGAAGAGCTTTGCTGGCATTTCTAAATTCAAAATACATTTTACAAACAGCAAGTGATAAAACAATGCTTTGTAGTGGCATTTTTCTATACACTAACATATATTACGTTCGTCCCTTGTGTATATTAGTTATCCATGGGTCATTCTCCACATTTCGTTCACAAGATGTGCAATGCCTTGAGCTGTTCTAGATAAACATTAAAAGCACAATAAGATCGTTTTTAATAAAGGTTGTTTAAAAGAGAGAAGAGAGTAAGCATCACTTACTTTGAATAATGAAGATTTTAACAGAAATTTGGTCCGTAAATTTCATTTCCTGACAGTGTAGTGTATTATTGTATCGGTAGAGAAGTACATGCAACTACATGTATACCAATTTTAAAAAATCGGAACTAAATGGACCATTTATTCGAAAGCAGTCATTTTGAGCTCAAATACAAGCCATATAACAACAGTTATAATCATCAGTCATTACATTTTGTGATCTGACTGTTTTAGCGCTATTTAAGATGTAATTTATATAGTTTAAAGTGTAGTTTGTAATGAAATGAACGCCTGCAACGTCATAGTCAAGGGAGGAAAGCTATATAATACCACCAACACTGCTATTTCAAATAAAAACTTTATTTTGCATTTTATTTTTTTTACACATGAAAGCTTTTTCTTGTGTTTTTAATGAGGGGTTAGCTTTATAATTAAATATATTTCACAAAGTGATATACTTTGTCAGGTCATCTTTAAGTATAACAGTTATAGCCATGCACATAAAAGTGTACCATTAAAGAAATACTTAAGGTGGACATAATACCGGATATTACATCACAAGTTCTATATTATATTAAGTTAAAGTTATGTAAACATTTAATATTCCCTGAGACTAATTGCTCTATTAATTATCATCTCTTTACCATGTTATCGCAATAATTCTAATATGTTTATTCAGATACGTATTTAATATGGGTATAAAATCTTCCGTAAATTTAAAAATCGACTTTTAGACGGATACCTTTTCAAGAATACAATTATTTGCAGAAGCTAACATACTTGTGGATTTTATAAAGCACATAGCTAATGAATTTGTCTTTCTTTTTACCATCGTCAACATACAGTTAGACTATTTTTCTAAATTGTTTTTTTTATATGTTACTGCAAAATTTATATTTACGTTTGTAATATCATTTTAGGAATTATTGTGGTGATTTGCTTTTAAAAACATTGTATACTATTGTTTCAAGTATTATCATCAGTCGAGCAAATATCTATATTAAATAACTAATATAGGCCTAATGTGACTTGTTTCCCTTGACATATAACACTGACATGAAAGGCCCGTGGATATTTCCTTTGTTACTAATTTTACTAAGACCATAACATTTGTTACTATCATTTGTAACGCAAACTACATTTGGTAAATAGGAATGGGGACTATGCCAAAAGCATGCAGGGATTTAATTAATTTAATTCCCCCAGCCCAAAACTGGTAAACGCGCGGGATCCTTCTGATATATTAAATTAAACATACAACAGTAAACATTTATCCGTAAAAACTTCGTGAATTCCAACTTTTGAGAGTCTTTTGATAATTCGAACATATCGAGGCTAATAGATGACGTAACTGTCAAAAATATGCTATTTATGTCAATAAGATTCTTCTGAGCTACACTCCATGGATTGTGTTGGCATGTTTGTATGGGTTTCTTGTATGACCCTAATCTGTCAGTTCGACAGCGGAAGTATACCTAAAAATGGGATACTTATTTCATGCATATAGTACCTAGAGAAAGTCAGTATTTAAGTTTTAATTTTCACTGAACCTCTGATTAGATATTATTCAGTAATAAAAAAAGTACTCAGTTTCGTACATTGTTGGATAATCATGAAAATTGTGATATAATTCAGGATGAAATGTTATTCTTTCATAAATGCATAAATAAAATAAATCAATACCGTCCGTTAGAGCGCCGACTTCGGTGCTTCGAATTATTCACTGTCCTTCAAACTGCTTTCGGTCGTCAATGCCATTTTATGATGCAACAATAAAGTGTATTGCTTGCACATATTTTGTTTAACTGGATTACTAATTAAACATACCAACACAAAGATTATTTTGAGGAGGGGTGATAGTAATGGCATCTATAAGTGGAAGCTTGTGAGGTGGATCTGTAGATCTTGGCAGTTATAAGAGGTTAGTTTTTGCAGTGAAATGGTTCATAATTGTTTGGATGATATGTGAATATTTACGGAATGCAGGGTAGATACCATTACTGATGGATCATATACAATATTTGGGGAAAAAAAGTGTTTTTCCGTTCCAAATTCTTGGATGATGGAGTAGAGATGGAGTTTTAGTGGTACAGTTTTGAGACATTCTGTCCCTTGTTTATTTGATTCAGTTCATTTTAAGTACATGTTCCTTATAATGTTCATCAGTTACCTTCATTAGTAAGAATTGTTTGGCAATTAGTGAGTAAAAAATGTCAGTGTCACAAATGAATAGTGAGGACAAAGTAGTCCAAACAAAATTAGCAATTCAGTTGGACTTAAAGGAAATAAAACAAAGAGTCAGAGGGAGCATTTCTAAAGCAGATTTCACATCTGCTATTGCTGACCTTGTGATAAAAGATGACCTTACGGAAATTGTTTCAACTATTGTGAGGGAATTGCTAGAGAATGTGAAGGACGATCTGATGAATACTATGGTAGCAGTAAGTGACAGGGTAGTAAAGGAGAGGACAGGAGAGTTGAACGGATAGGCTTGATTCACTGGGAGTTGAAAACCACCAATTTGAGGAAAATTACAAGAGGCAAAGAAGGAAAATGACAAACTGAGGATTGACATGAACGACTCTGACGGAAGATCGAAGCAGCTTCAAACCAAAACGAACAATACTCGAGAAGCCTGAATGTTAAAATTTTAAGGCTGGAGGAGGCGGAGGGAAATGAAATTCTGAGAGAGAGAATTCCGAAATTGATGAATTAAGCCACGATGATTAACTTACATAACAGGGACAGCCACGGCCAATGATTCTCAAATTCTGGAGTTTGTTTTGTAAACTTCCAATTATCAGGAAGCGGAAGGATTTCAAGCAAAACAAAAGAATTAGACTGGTGTAGGATGTGACCAGGATGAATATTGAACATGTTAATAAATCAACCGAACATCATGATATTGACAGTGCATGGTACTTAAACGGTTTTATATATGGTAATAACAAATCAAGAAAAATATATATCAAAGTTTACATTTATGGTGAAATTGATGAGAAACAATTAGAATCAGAATGTAAGTAGAATTAGCAATTCTTTGAATTCATGAAGTTGACCTAATAGGTATATGGAACTTACATAGTATTGTTTCCCTTTCTACGCATATTTGTTTAATATTTTTTGCTAAGTTACTTGTTGCATTGGAATTTGTTTAATTTCTTTATTGGTAATTCATTAATTCATTCTTTTGGTCAATTCAATCCTTTCCTTATCAGCTCTGTCGTTAATACATAGATTCATTATTCACTCATCTATTGTGTCATATCTTTCCTTATTCAATTCATTCACTAATTCATAAATCATCTTTGACTCATATACACATTGATTTACTGAGTCATTCACTCATCATTTTCAACACTACTCATCCACAATCAATTTGCAGTCCTCCCTCCTGACTTATTCATTCACTCACTCGCCACATCCATGTATACTCCCATTTATACTTCTTTTTATTCGTTTTGTCCTTCTTTCATTCATTCATTTGTAATTTATATTGGTATTTTCTGTGCCTATTGGTTCACTAAACTGATTTAGTTAAGCTCCGGAAAAGTCTGTCGGAGGTGCATAAGAATTATCTCAGATAGATTTGTTTCACTTGTTCTTTATTGTCCACTGTACCTATGTTCATTGCAGCCAAATCTACAGCATGTAACGTTACACCATAGATGGTTTTATGACAGATGTTTGTATTTTGTATGAATGTGGATGACATGCGTATTCGAGGTGATAATTTCTTTATTCCTGTACAAGAACACACACACACACACACACACACACACACACACACACACACACACACACACACACACACACACACATATATATATATATATATATATATATATATATATATATATATATATGGGTTTCTCAAAACTAAAATTTCTTCATTTAGCTTTATGAAAAAGCTAGGATTAAAATTATTATAACTGTACAAATTCACAAGGACTATTCTATTGCCATTTATTGTGATATCTAAAATAATAATTCTAACTTGACTATCACATCTTTCTCTATGAATTGCAAATTCAAAAGGATTTCTAACGAATATTGAGACCCAAACACTATTACTAGAACAGTGGCTAAATATACATTTACACTGTCCCTTCGTTTAAAGACTCAACCTTGCACGCCTCGAACATTCATAAATAAAAATTGTATGTTATCCATGAAAACAGCAGAAGTTATATATATATATATATATATATATATATATATATATATATATATATATATATATGTGTGTGTGTGTGTGTGTGTGTGTGTGTGTGTGTGTGTGTGTGTGTGTGTGTGTTCTTGTACAGGAATAGAGTAATTATCACCTCGAATTTATGATAAAGTGTCCAACGGGAAAAGGATAATGGAAATGTTTTGCCCAACTGTTGAGGAACATTGAATATATTGATCTGTTTAAAAAGTGTATAACTGATACTATAAATGAATATTACGTAGGGGGAAATAAAGATAACTCTCTACATGTTTCTCTTTCCTGTAAAGATCACATGTTCCTTGAAATTTTGAAAATGAAAATAAGATATGAAACGGTTATTGTATTAGGAAAACAAAAGAGAAAGAGGAAATATTAAAGGAAATTGAACATGAAATATTAGAAATTCACAGGGGACTGTAGGATTATATAAATGGGGAAACTCTGGAAAATTTAAAACAAAAGAAAGCAGAATTAGATGTATGTAGACAACATGAACAGAAGGTGTTATCTTAAGATTCAACGCCATTGCAACTAGGATTATAAAAGTTCCTCCATCAATGATCAGTGATACTCAAAATGGATTTATGAAGGGTAGATTCATTGGAGAAAATACCAGGCTATTATATGATATGGATCAACTAGAGAATGAAAATAGATGTGGTTTATTATGTCTCATAGCCTTTGACTCAACTGGAGCTTTGTTGAAAAAACTTTACAATCTTTAAACTGTGTGATTCTGTTTGTAAGTCGTTTAAACTGTTTAAACTGTTTTGTAATAACTCTAAAAGTTATGT
This sequence comes from Margaritifera margaritifera, assembly GCA_029931535.1. Classification (NCBI taxonomy): domain Eukaryota; kingdom Metazoa; phylum Mollusca; class Bivalvia; order Unionida; family Margaritiferidae; genus Margaritifera; species Margaritifera margaritifera. Next base: position 4,481,601 of record JAQPZY010001657.1, on the reverse strand, counting down.
TATAAATAATGGAAATATGTCATCATTTTATAGACTTGAAAGAGGATGTCGTCAAGGAGATCACCTTGCGCATTATTTATGTTGAGATTTTAGCGATAAATTTAAAGCAAAATGTGGATGTACAGGGACTGATCTTTGATGTCAGGGAGTATAAATTGGGTCAGTATGCCGATGACGCTTTTATTCTTCTTGGTGGATCTCAGTATTCTCTTAAAGCAACTGTCAATATCTTGCAAGTTTTTTTTTCCTTCTATTATCTGGGCTTAGATTACATATCAAAATCAAAGTCTAATTAGATTGGAAAGAAGAAATTTTCCAATGAAATATTATGTCCTAAATTGGTCTTCTTCTAACTTCACCCTCCCTGGCATCGATTTTTCTCCAGATTTACAACAAATGGTGGAAATTAATTAAAGGAAGATATTAACGAATGCAAAGGAATGCTGTCAAGCGGGAATCAAAGACATCTTTCAGTAGCTTGTAAGATAATTGTTGTAAAACCTCTTGTTATCCCTCTATTCATTCATCTTTTTCCAGCGCTTCCAAATCCATCAGCCAAAGTTGAAGCAGAACTAAATCGTACCTTATTTAAATTTTTATAGGGTGGTAAAGTAGAGAGAATAAAACGTGATATCTTAGTATATCCTGAGAATGAGGGAGTACTAAATATGATACACGTTTATTCATTCATTAGGTATATTAAGATAAGATGCGTTTAAAGATTGCTGGTATATAAAGATGGAGTGTGGCAGAACTTAGTCATTACAACTATATTTAGAAATTTAAAGAATATTTTGAATTTAGTGAGAAGGAAATTATAATAATTCGGCAAGCTCATTAAAAACAGTTTTGTAATAAATGTAATTTTGGCATATTCTAATTGCAAAGCGGAACCGCAAAGTCCAAATGAGTATTTATCCAAGAGTATTTTAAACTTTGTCCTCCCTAGAATGTTCTATGAATACCAATAATAGACAGCGGGCATTGTACTTATCATAGATTATCACGGTAATTTAATAACTTTTGAAATGATAAAACGAAAAACTAGATGCAATGACTTCTTGAAATACTTCTCCGTAATATCCAAATTCCAAATCCATGGAAATATGCTATCAAAAACCATTTAGTACACACTGAGATTGATAAGCAAGATGATAAAATAATGAACTTACAAAAACAAAATTCACTAAAATATGTTTAGAAAAAGAACTTTTAAAGAAGGTAAAAATCAACACACTGCTAAACAAGAAACTTAGATGAAAGTAATAAATAAAAATACAAATAGTGAAGAGTGGTCTGAGATTTACAGTCGGGTGAAACTTTGTACTAAGAATACCAAGTTGATCTCCGTTAATTTTAAATTAATTCATAGAATAATTGTTACTAATAATGTCATGAAACGAATTAGCATATTAGACGACGACAAATGTACTTTCTGTAAGAGCGGGAACTAAAGTATTGAAGATCTCTTCTATGATTGCAATATTACTTCAAAGTTTTGGTACTGGAAAAAGAACAATTATTAATTTTTACTTCTAATAGAAAATAAACGCTTCTATTTTATCAGCAAATAGTCATGATGGCATAGAGCAAACATTTTTGAATGGGTTTAGGATTGTCCCTTTTTATATGATGAGGCCGAAAATATCTAGATTGATGCGTGAGATTTGTCACGTCAACCGTCATCAGATATCATGAGTGCACATCAAGCTTGAATACAGCGGGTTTTGTCTTTTGTATATTTTGCGTATATTTTATGTGCTTAGCGACTGTTAATTTAAGAAAAACGATTATGTACGGATTGCTGTATGAAAAATTTCCCAAAGCATTCGGTGAAATCTGTATATCCACTGCTCAGACACTTCCCTCGTTCTCAGTCAACACGTATTTGCACACAGCAAATCTTGTTTGATCCCTATATTTTAATACATCTCGGCGATGAAGTAAAATCTGAGTTTTTTTTTAACAAAGATTATTTTAACGGCTGCTTTTTAACAATTCCTTAGATAATATCCTACAACATTCTGATTTATTTAGAAAACTGGTTGACTTGCTCTCAAGTGAAACTGGTAATGCTGTTCTGGTACATAACCATTATGTGATCTCCAAAACAGTTAAAGTGAAATTTGAATACAATTTTCAGTGCAAACATTGTAATTTTACGTCGTCGTCTATAGCTGTGTTAAATGTGAGTGATTATTCGCTTGACTTTGAGAAGTCGGTGCTGGGAAGATATTTCTGAAACCGAATAATTAGCTAATTACTAGGAACAGACTTCAAAATGTACTGTATTATCGAGACATTATGGTAGCATAGGTTACTTTAATAAATTGACTCTCCCTAATTTCTTTACATACAGAATTCTCAGGATATTCTCATGTACAAGTGTTAGGTCGTTTGAGAAAGGACTAATTCTGTCTAATATGTGTTTGGCTCATGTTTTGTAGTACGTGGCATAAAATACCGACCTGCGGCTTAGAAAAGCGCACGTATAAATTACACTGTTTTACAGCCAAAATGCTTCCGCAATAAATGTTGTCAAACTTTACTAATTCTGGGTCACTGAGAACGAAAATGATGCTTAAAATTGTTGATTGGCTCTAGTTTTAAAGATATTATACTGGGTCAGTATATACGACCCTTGACTTGGGAATGGAGGACGATAAGTTAGTTGTAAAGGGAAGGGATCTCAATTTAAACCAGAAATGACTAAAATACATCTTTGATTGGATCTATGAATACATCTATGACCGGGTTTGGACAGTACTCGCTTTTTAGGCAAAACAATAAATGATGCAATCTGAAGCTGGTATTGCGTCATAAATGATATGAATTGCATCATGTTATTCCTATAAGTCATGGATGATGCAATTATAACTAAGCTTACATCACTCTGCTAAAGAAATTGCCCTATATCAGCTTTACAAATCATACAGTGTCGTGCTCTCTTATTTGTCAGTGTTTGATTTTGCAAAGGGACACATTTCTGTTTAGCCAAAGTAAGCAGAGATGCCTCGTACTTGTGTGATCAATGTTGATAACTTCTGCTATGTTTGTGGTGAAGTGACTTTTGCATCGCAAAAGCGCAGTATAACCACTATGGTTAAGAAAGCCTATCACCTTTATTTTTTCTGCAAAATTGGAGATCAGGTCAATAGGTGGGCCCCAGACATATGCTGCAACACTTGTGCAACAAATCTTTGCCAGTGGTTGAACAGGAAAAGGAAATCTATGCCTTTTGCAGTGCCAATGATTTGGAGAGAGCCAACAGATCATATCAGTAATTGTTACTTCTGCATGGCGCCTCCAGTTGGGAAAGGTGTGTCAAAGAAGAAAAAATGGACCAAACATTCCATCAACTATACGCCCAGTACCCCACGGAGAAGGACTGCGGGTTCCTGGTGCACCAGAATCATTCTCACTTGAGTCAGATGAGGAAGAGGAAGAGGATGAAACTTATACTCCTGAACCATCAATGTCACATGACCCATATTTTCTCCCATCCTCCTCCTCTGAACCACACCTCATAACACAAGGTGAACTGAATGACCTTGTCAGGGATTTGGAACTATCCAAGAGTAAGGCAGAGCTGTTGGGCTCCAGACTACAACAGTGGAATCTCCTGGCAGGTGATTTTAGGGTTTCCATGTTCCGTGACCGTCAAAAGGATCTTGTCCCATTCTTCTTCCTGGAATGTGATCTTGTAGCCTGCAACAACATCGATGGTGTGATGGCAGCCCTCAACATCGTTCATGATCCGGATGAGTGGTGACTGTTCATTGATTCATCGAAGACGAGTCTTAAAGCTGTTTTGCTGCACAACGGCTGTGTTTTGCCATCAATTCCAGTTGGTCATGCAGTCCATATGAAGGAAACCTATGAAAACATGAAGCAACTTTTGAGGTGGTCTGCAGACTGATGAAGAACTTTGTCAAGGCCATGGACAAAACACAAGTAGCTTTCAAGTACCTCCGCTTTAACATTTCCAAGGTGATGTGTAGCTAAGATAAAGGAAGGTGTCCTTGTTGGTCCTCAGATTCGTGAACTTCTTCGAGATGATGCATTTCACCGTGCACTGCGTGGCAAGGAAAAGATTACATGGAAAGCCTTCCAGTTAGTGGCAACAAATTTTCTCAGTAACAACAAGGCAGACAACTACAGGGAGTTGGTGGAAAACCTCCTCAAGGCATACAAAAGCCTTGATTGCAACATGTCACTAAAGATACATTTTTTGCACTCTCATCTAGATTTTTTTCCACCGAACTGCGGAGCAGTGATCGACGAGCACGGCGAGCGATTTCTCCAGGACATTGCAACAATGGAGAAACGCTATCAGGGCAAATGGATCCCATCAATGCTTGCAGACTATTGCTGGGCAGTGACAAGAGATGCTCCATTTAATGGATACAAGAGACAAGCCAAGAAGCGCCGAGTAGGCACTGAATAAGGACTAAACTATGTACTTATATATACATAATAGTTGTTTGACTTTTGTTTAAATATATTTTTTATTTATATAACCCTTTTGATGTTTTTTAAAGTGTTACATAAACATGACAGGTGAAATATTATCATGTAAAGCAATCATAAACACATTAAAAGACCTAGGTTTACAATTTATGATTAAAAGTCTATTATGTACACAATATACATAGACGTAAAATGTAAAAACCTAAATATCTTGGAAACAGTATCCAATCAGTAGTTTTAATTGTCATATTTGAATTCAGCACATCAAAATCCCTAATAAATAGTACATTTTTTCTCTGAAGCAGACGACTTCTAAAAAATTGTAGACCAGTGAATAATTATTCAAAAGGGGAAGTAAGAACAACCGTGCAACTGTGAAATTAGGGTCTCGTGAATGTGTGGTCATTAGCCGTTTAGAGGAAACTTATTTGTGGTATTAGTGCGTTTAAAAACCCTTTCGATGACAACGACCGTTGTCTTGAGGTCATGGGAATAGGGGAAACAGCGACCTCAAGAAAGTGCTTTTTCCAATCCTTAATGAGATAGTGACATGTTGTGACCCTCATTGCACGTTATATATATATATATATATATATATATATATATATATATATATATATATATATATATATATATATATATATACACACACACATATATATATATATATCTATATATATCTATATATATATATATATATATATATATATATATATATATATATATATATATATATATATATATGTATATATATCCTATTCTCGCGGATTCCATAATCTGTCGGCGTTTACTATTTCCGATCTAAATGCCATCTGTCAGTCGTGGATAGTGATAGTTTTGTTATTAGGAAGGTTTGATCTCAAGTAATGACAATATCTCTTAAAACTATTTACTTTTCTACAAATTAACAACAAAAATATAAATAAGTATAAATTTCACAAAGATATACTTTCCGTTTACCGCCATATCTTGGACCAAAAGACGAATTTCGTCCTATTTGGCTGAACTAGTTGGCTTTTCAACAAAATAGTTTTCGGGGGATAGCATATTACGGAGATATATTGCATGATATTAAACGAACTGACATAGTCTCGGATAAAAAAATAAAATAAATAAATACTAAACAAAAAACACATATTCGGTCATTCGTTGTCACGTCTAAGGTACGCTGATGCTGAACAAGCCTCCAATAAGAAGTGCTTGGTAGTACATGCAGTTTTCTTTTGAGAAAACAGGGCTGGCAAACTTTCACTTTCAGAATGTCTTTTCCTACATTTTACATTTAACAGCTTAAAATCTCAAACTCATTATTTAAAAAATAAATATATCTCTTGGATAAAGAAGTGACTGCCCAGTTGCCCAGAACTATTTTCTTCCAAGATATACATCTCGTTATATCAAAAAGAAGATAAGGTTCTTTCGGGAAAGGAAGTGGTCGTCACGCTGGAATTAAATCGTTTGTATATTGCCAAAAGTGTGTATAATTGATCCTCCGGCCTAGTAAATGTTACAGATAATTATTATAAATGTGTAAGCATTTACATCGGTAAACAATACATAACAGTTAAAGAAATGAACTACTCATACACAAAGTATGCCTTTTATTCATTTTAGTTTAAATCCAATCTTTCAGTTTTATGAATTTTAGTTTCATCTTTGGATGAGTTAACTTCAGTGCTATACGTAACGCCGTGAACTTGTAATTCGGTTTTCATATGAGCCTACTACCAGACAGGGTATTACGGTGGAGTATGCAGTGACGTTGATTTATGGATGAAAAAAATATAACGCTCATTTCCATCGGAAGCCACACATCACGTCAATGTATTAGTAGGTGACCACAAAAAGAATACATGACCAACTGCCGATAACAAGTTTTCTTTTACAAAGGAAAAGATTGTAAACTTTAATTTAAAGGATCAATAGATCGGCAAATATATGGAAGTAAATTTTAGACAATTTAAAAAAGTCATCGAAGTAAATTTACATGAATTAGCACTATTTCAGGGCTCCAGATTAGCATATAATGCGTCTTTAAAAATATAGGGTGTGATAGTTAAACATTTAATAGATTCTGACTTACCCGTGATGCTTAACTTGAGAATACGAGTTGGAATTACTATGATTTCACACAGTTATGCGAACGCAAATCACCAATGCTAATAACACAAAAGGCATTGATGAAACAAAATTATCAGGAGTAATAGGGGTCAAGGTTACAGTCGTTATTTATGTACTTTAACCAATCTAATGATAATCTCCATGACAAAGCATCGTGCCAGTAGATGCCAGAAAAAAACCTTAGACGGGCAAAGAGTTGATCTAATCTTCACTTTTGTTACAGATGTCACTTAGTAGTAGGACAGTGGTAGTTTTTCTATATGTTCGTTTGACTAAATGAACAATAGAACATTGTCTTTTTAAATACACCAATGCATATGCCTGAAACGTATTAGCGCCAGTAAACACACAAATAGGACTGTAAAATGTTCTGCTTATCAAGCTGGTAGTGATCATTGTAATTTGATATATATTTCGCCATTTTGTTCGAAATTTGAATTGGACTTATGAATGGACGCATCCTTGTATAAGCATAAAATTACCTAATGAGCTGTGTTTCTTCCACCTTCTTATTAGAATGTAGTAGTTCCTTGAGCCTGTAAAGTGTACTAAGTGTTTATGTTACAGTAAAATTGTAATATTATTATTTTATTTAACGAGTGTTTCATATTGGCCCTCTTATAGTTCCATGGTCAGTCGTATTAAAAATCTAACCTGTTTTCACAATCATTCGCTCATTACATTGCCACGATACCTCTTCGCGTCAGTAATAAACAGGAAGACGTCGGTTATGTTTTTTTTTTCCTTCGGGGAAACAAAGATTTTATATGGATACATTGGTCGTTCAGATAATAAGATGATAAGAAAAGCAAAAGGTATGACTTTTATCTGGGGGTCATTCATTAGTTCAGATGATCTAACATTTTTCATGATCGAATTCGGATAATACATTTTTATTTTACTCATCAGATACGGACTCAACTTTATCTTCACATATTTTTCATACTCATTCATTGCTGCAGAGTACAATGTCTCAGCACCAGTCCAGTTTCCTTTCTCACAGCATTGTAAGAAAGAGGTTAATATTGTTTGCATATTACTAAGGTTCTTTTGACAAAACGCAACCTGTTCCAATCTCGATTTGTGAAGAGTTTAAAGCACATTTCCATCCGCTCCTCAAGAATCTTGTACGTGTCCATTTTTGCTTTCTATGTCCAATCTGTTGAAGTAAAAATTTAACAAATATCACTATCACACATAGATGAAAACGCATGTATGTCCTTCTCTATCTAATTATATATCTCATAATCAACTTTCATATCTATCTATATATGTAAAATCATACGCAAAACAACATTATCGGAAACATGTCTGGTTACTCATACACAAAATGACGTTATTGGAAACATATCGGGTCAAGATGCCCATCTTATTCCACACGAGTTACGGATCTTGTATACGGTCTAGCTTATCATATCAATGTACAAACCATGAAGCTAAATATTTAAACATGTATAAACCGTTCCATACGTGTCTTGGTATTCTGTATTGACAGAAAATAATAATCACCTCAAGCTGCATCCAAAGCCTAAAGTTTTAAGTACATACAAACTATCATGCGACACGGCTTTTATAGCTTGTGTTCAAATCCAAATCATTCCTGAATATCCCCAAGATACTTAAGGATCTGACATTATATAGTGTCATTGCGTCCTCGAGTCAACGTTGTCTTGGCGGCAATGAAGATAAACACACAAGCACAATTATACAATTATATCAGAATATAAAGATTAAAATACATTTACGTGCTAATCTGATAAGCCTTGGATTGAAGTTTTCTTAGTTTCTGAATTAGACGTATTATTGTCTCTAGTGTTGGTATCTCTTTTAGAATCTGCATCCCGTTTCTGCACTGTGACTCAATTAAATTTGTTTGTTCCACTCTTCACCTCCGACTGATTTTGTTTATGTCTACCACTGCTTGGATGTGTGTTTGATGGCTCAGGATTATGAACGTTTCCATTTTTTTAAAAATCGGTTTTGGCGTCATCAATTTGCTTGGCAGCTTCTTTTTTGTTCGAATTTCTTTCTGATTTATTTCGCTCTTTCTTTGATTCGTCTTCACGTTCTTCATGACCATATCCTGGATATCCTTCCGCTGCATTTTTATAACTGGTACTAGGAGGCTTATTTTCAGTTGTATGTCCACTGACTGAAAATCTGTCAACAGCATTCATAAAATCTGGGTACTGGTCATGCATACTCTGACTTCCTAGTCTTGATTCACCAGTCTGGTATAGACGTTGGAGACGTCACATTCATTAAAACGTTACAAATACAGCTCTAGATGCTACTTTCCACAAAATATTTACGAGTCATTCAAACTTTTTCTTCGTAAATCAACGTGTCTGACACAATTCAGATCAAATATTATCAGATACTTTCGAAACAGAACACTAGTAATTGCAAATTGTAAAATTAAGGAGAATTTCAGGAATAGTTTTGACAATATTAATCAGCAGGGTAATTACATCTCAGTATCAGTGAGGTTAATAAACCGAAGCTCATAAAATTTTAAAGCTAGAAAGTAAGAATCACATAGATGCTGAAGCACTTTACCTAAATTACGAATATGTTATATTTCACATCTTATGTACAATGTTTTAAACACATAAAAATACAATTAAAAATTCAAAGAGATGCTGAAAATAAGACAATTTGAGAGAAACCAAGCTTTAACAGTTATGTGACGGTTATATATGAATATGGATAACAGTGAGGTGTGGGAACGAAAGACAAGTATATAGTAAATCAATGTAATCATTTTTACAAACCTGATTACTCTCATTCGGTCTGTATAATTTGTATCTCTTTAAGTATTCAATGATTACTTCACACTCAGTGAGAGCTTGCTTCTGATGTTTCTTAGCCACTGTCCAGTTTTCATTTCGAACATGGTGAATGAAGTTTCCAAAGTAAAGTGGTTCAAATTTACAATGCTTATTTACTTGTTTACATGCCTTCATGAAGTCAATATGTATTCCATTCAGCTGGTCTTTGGTGTAATTCTTAGTGTCAGTACTTTTGCAGAGACACAAATAAGAAGTAGAATCAATGTCGTCCATCTTGTCTCAGTCGTAAATTAAGAATGGTATTCGTATCCGGTTTAATCTCCCCGATTCAACGTAATGTTTTAGTAAAAACAAAATTATTCTTCTGTTGTTTCTCCTAAAAACGGGACGAAAAATCTATATTCCACTATCAGTCAACAGTGAGGCGTATGCATTTAGGTCACCTCCAAATCAACTTACATACACAATTAATTCCCGACCGCACTTAACTGAAAAAAACAGTATGCCAGTGACGTCCTTGAACAATATATATATGTAAGCTATCTTTACAAAGCCTGAATTGACACCTTGAGTTTGGTATCGTTGAATGAAGAAGTAAATCACATAGCGTTAAAGTATACATGATATGTGTATACGTCCATATTCATGTATATATTAGCACAATAGTTAAAACCAGTATGTGCATATAGTTACCAACTGTTGACTCGATCTTACAAATGATTATATTCCTCGATCAAGGAAGTTTATTATGCCTTGCGAGTTTAAACAAATATTACATGTGAGTCTTATCGATGTGTACTGAAATAGAACAAACCAGACAACTTATAGATAGTGGTATACAGTCTAAGTATTTATTTCAGAACGCCACAATGCAATGAAATTATACTGAACCACTTCGTTTCCCGGAGGATGACAATGATAGTTTCTCTTTTGTGTATCAAAGCACCGTTCTTTCTTTGTCCTCCTACCAACCTATCTGCCTCCATTTCTATTATATTTTAATCTGTATAAATCTATTGTAAAATCAGAAATATTCTTGGAGGATTTCATTTCACTTTTCTTGTGGGTAACACATATCTACGAAATTAAATCCACATACAAATATTACTTTTGCATTGAGTGTTAAGGTATACTGTTACTCCACCAACTTGTATTAGCAAGAAAGCGTCTGTTTACCTCTAACTCACAAAATATCCTCGCAAATAGTTTGGGTTTTAGGGTGTATGCTCATATATATTCTCTCTCTCTCTCTCTCTCTCTCTCTCTCTCTCTCTCAGTGTGAGGAGAATTTTTCAGTTGAAATGTTCATATATTAAGGGGAAAGTTATTTACAGATGCTACACTTCACTGATGTGTGTGTCTGAGTAGTTATATGTGACACTCTGGGAACAAAAATGACACTCTAGAGATAATGGGATTTCAACATTCGACAACCCCACCATCTTGGACGAATGACGTATGTGAAGTGTATGGAGAGATAGGTATATATAATCGTCGTTTAAGTGACTAACACCTACTCATTTACTGACCAACACATACATCTACTAACCAACAACTGGACTGAACAACACCCACTGATCTACTAACCAATACGCCGTTTGATTGACCAGTACCTATACTTACCAAACAATATGCCGTTTGACAGTCAAGCACATACAGCAACTAAATAATACGCCATTTGACTGACCATCACCTAGTTTTAATGACCAACACTCGCACCTACTAACCAACACCGACTTACTGACCAGCACCCACTCATCTACTGGCCAACACCCACATCTACTAATCAATACACCGTTTTGACTGACCAATACACACTCATCTACTAACCAATATGCCGTTTGACTGACCAATACCTATACTTACTAACCAATATGCCGTTTGAATGACCAGCACCCACACCTAATAACCAATACGCCGTTTGACTGACTATCACTCAGTCATCTACTGAACAACAATCAACTCCACTGGCCAACACTCACATCTACTCGCCAATACTTAGTGTTACTGACCAGAACCCACATCTACTAACCCACACCCACGACTACTAACAAGAACATCGTCTTACTGGCCAGTACCCACTTCAACTGACCAGCACCCGCGCATACTAACCAATGCAGTGTTACTGACCATCACCAACAGCTACCAATACACAATATTACTGGACAGTACCCACTCCTATTGACAAACATCCAAACCTACAAACAAGTGAATAAGGGTAGGATGTACAGTTAGGGGGTAAAGTAATGCCGATTTTTTAATGTGTCCGGACATTTTTCAGTTTTCTTTAATTGAGCTTAATTTTTTTTTATTTTAATATTTTTAAAATAAAAAACAAATTTGTAAGTATTTAACTTTAAAATTTTTTATAATAAGTAAAAATTCTTTTTAAATTTTTTTATTTTGGGGGAAATTCTTTCATTCTCCGCTAAATTCCGTATTTGTTTAGAAATTGTAGTATTACTATAATCTCGATTATATTTTTAAAACATCTGGGATTTTTTTCAGTTTCCACTATATTCCGTATTTCGGAATTTTAATATTACCTTTTACCTCAGTTAATCATTTAATCATTTTTACCTTTTTCTGGACTTTGTTCAGTTTTCGCAGTCCGAGGCAGTTTCGTAATTTTAGTATTCCTTTTAGCCTAAGTCAATATTTGTACATTTTTTCCAATTTTTTTTTTTTTTTGCAGTCTCCGCTCAGGTTCGTGACAGTGTCGGAATTTTAGTATTACTCTTAGTATATGACCATAATTTTACACTTTATCCTGATTTCTTCTCTCTCCGTTTAAATTCGTGACAGTTTCGGAACTTGAGTGTTACTTTTAGTCTGACCATAATTTTTTTTATTTTTCCGGACTTTTCCAGTTTCTGCTAAAGTTCGTGAATGTTCCAGAATTTTAGTATTATTTTTAATCTAGGTCAAAATTTCAAAATTATTTGTCCGGATTCTTTTCAGTCGCAGATAAAGTACGTGACACTTGTGTAATTTCAGCTTTACATTTAATCACGTCCATTTTTGAGTTAGTATGAGTTGATTCCGTTGATTATAGCCATTTGTAACATCAGTACAATATATGCAAATTTACGAACACCGCTAACATACCCTGAGATATAAGTAATGCTTTATATGTATATCTCGGATATATGCATGTAGCCACTAGGCAGCACACTGTCTAAGAGACTTGCTTGGTATGTAAGAGGGAGAGCGTTGGATAGTGAGTGATTGTCTGTCTAAAATTAGGTGTCAATCCTCATGACTTTACCCCTAACTTTTCATCCTACCCTTACACACCTATTTGTAGGTGGTGGGTGATGGTCAGTAAGACTGTATTATCTAGTATGCGTGGATGCTGGTCAGTTTGTGTGGGTACTGGTCAGTAAGAATCTGTATTGGTTAGTAGTCGTGGGTGAGTAAGTATGGGTGTTGGTCAGTGGAGGTTGGTGTTGGTCAGTAGATGACTGAGTGATGGTCAGTCAAACGGAGTATTGGCTAGTAGTTGTGGATGCTGGTCAGTCAAACGGCATATTGATTAATAAGCGCAGGTATTGGTTAGTCAAAATGAGTATTGGTTAGTAGATGAGTGGGTGATGGTTGGAAGATGAGTAGGTGATGGTTGGAAGATGAGTGGGTGATGGTCAGTCGGACGGTGTGATGGTTAGTAGATGTGGATGTTGATCAGTAGATTACTGGGTGATGTTCAGTCAAAACGGTATATTGGTTAGTCAGTGTAGTTGTTGGTTAGTAGCTGAGTAGGTGTTGGTCAGTCAAACGGCAAAGATTTCTTCCCTTTTCTCTCCTTACACTACACATATGTCACACGTCCAAGATGGTGAGCGTCTAATATTAAAATTGTCATTGTATCAAAAGTGTCATTTTGGTTCCCAAAGTGTCACATATAACTAGTTGTGTGTGTGTGTGTGTGTGTGTGTGTGTGTGTGTTAAGGACTGTAATGCACGATCAAAGTATGAGAAAATGGGTGGTTAAACACGTATATCTGTGCACGTCATCTGAACCGTAACAAAGGAAATTCTACTTTAATCAGACGTGTGCACTCTTTTTTTACAGTAATGCACTTTTCAGCATCTTTATTTCCTCCAGTGATGCTCATGGTGAAAGCTAGAGAATATAAATACTTGCCTCATTTAGTTTTATTGATTAGGCCCGTTGATATATCAAAATATTGTGTTAAGTTTAATAAACTAAAATACATAATAATCATTTTATATAGTAGAATCTAAAGTGGACATTCCCTCAGTCATCTAAATGAATTTTGCCCCGATCCGATATATAATGAATGTGCATTGGAGATAAAATAGAAGCAACTAAGGAAGGAGATTCCATTCACTAATATACTTTGGTCGAAAATAATTTCCAAATAAGTTTGTCCTGTCAAAAGGCCTTTTGGAGCTTACATTTATCACAAAATTCTTGATTACTTACCTGATCACCACTTGGTGGAACCAAGGCCGGTACGTATCCAAGAATCATAACGTGGTGCATTATAAAAAATGCTATAATTCTATGTTGGTAGAGTCTTCTTAAAAGTCTTTCCACTTTTGTTTGGGCCAAACAATGAGAATATGACACAGAGTTTGTTACCCCACAAATGATTCTCGTTGCTTCAGCTTGTAATTCTTTTTCTATTTCATCTTTTTCATACATAATACAGTTATCCTAGATAATATCCCCATACCCTAAAAGAGGGCTTTTGAAGGTGAAATAAAGAAACTAAAATAATGTAATATCAAGTTAAATTTGTAACTTCGAAATATATCGATCCTTTTCAACGCTTTTGCAGTTATTTCATGTACGTGTGTATGCCAATATAGGATTTAATCAAGAAATTAACCTAAGTGTTTCTGAGAACTGATATTTGTAATGACCCAATAAGTCATTATATATTTGTTGAGTAATGTTACTTTCAAGATTTTCTATATATGGTCATTATTTCGGTTTTGTTTGTTTTAAAATCTACTAACCATTGATGGGTCCATAACTTGGTTTTATGTTGGTCTTTCTTCTGAACACCGACAGCCAGGGTTATGTCGCCCAACAATAATTAATAGCGAAGTATCATTAGCAAACTGTCTTATACTGGATTTTAGTTACAATATCAAATTAAAAATAGCAATGGTTCAAGTATAAATCTTGGAGGCCACGAGCTCTGAAATGTTGTTGATCTGCAGTGCTACCTTCTGCAACAATATTTTTAGTCCTATTTGAAAGGTAATTTTTAAACCAGTACAAGAATCAACCACTAATTCCAGTATTTCTTCATTTATAAATTAGACCTTTATGCAAGACTTTGCCGAAGACTTTACTTTTGTCGCAAAATACCACAATGACTTTAATTTCTTTGCCTTCATCAACTTCCGTACAAAAAGTATTATAAATATCACACAGTTGTAAAACGGCTGAATCGACAGAGGTGAAACTAGATTGATAAGGACTAATTAGGTTATTGGATGTAAAATAGTTTTAAAATGTCTGAAACAAACTTGTTGAATACCTTACCCGTACAGCTTAGAAGGGAATAGGTCTATAATATTTATGTCCGCCTTTGTGTGAATAGGAGTAATATAAGCCTGTTTCCACACTTTGTTAAGAAATGGAAGTATTAGCGATTTGTCAAACAATTTTTATAAATGTCGCGATGATAGAGAAACACCTTCCTTAAATAGCTTCGGGTTGATCTCATCAGGATCCCGCCTCTCTGCCAATATCTAGATTTTAAAGTGTATCTTCTACATCATTTCTGCTAATGTGAATACCATTAAGGGTAACGCCTGGAAGAATAAGGAGGACAATTCATGTCTTACAGTTTTTAATAATTAGGCATCCTAGACGCATTCATAGTTTAAATTAGTATATGCGTGTAAATGAAATAAGGAAATACATCAGTTATTTGGTATATAAAATTCAAGAATGTGAAGCTGACAAATAAAGCATTTTCCTTTTGAAGGTGGGACATAACACCCTAATGTATCACATAGTAGGGTAGTTTTACATGTATTTTACATTGGATGCAAGCAAAACTAAACTTGATTGCATACTTTATCTTATGTGCTTTCTTCATCAGTGAAATACTGCTACAGTGTGAATAGGACAATATAACAATGAGGACTTAAATGCATGGATTTACGTTTGTCAATAGCTTCAGTTATTGTATCAAATGATGACATTTGTATTAAAAGATGTCATTAACGTTTTCATCATAATAACTAATATTAGTTTTATAAATTATTTAATTTAAAACAGTCCTCGTGAGTAATTTGTTTACGATTCTCATGAATTAGATGCACATGGAGCAAACCAAGAAAAGAAAAAATCCTTCAAGTCGTTCCAATAAAAGCAGATCTATATGAAGTACAAGATTCTTTATAGCCTCTGCCTGATAGTTCTTATGATGACTAGCATCACCGTTCCATAACCCTGGGCACATGCTATCTGTAGTACAGGTACTGGTAGGACAAAACGTTAGAAACAATATTTATATTTCATTATACGCTAAGCGATCTAGACGAAGAAAACAAAGTAACTTTTTGACTCAAACTATAAGATTTACAATATAAAATTACAAATACATTGACTCTGACAACTACGATCGGTTTGAAAAGTTGGATTGCAGTTTTGAGCCAGAGTTATATTGTTCCCTAATTGTAAAAGTAGAGAACTGTGCACGCCGTTGTCTATTTATCGATTCTTGGCCTCGTGTGTCAGTTGGTCTTCCATTGTAAAATCCGCCTCTCCTAGTACACATTGATCATCCATCACTGTCAAAGAATCTGGTCCAATATTCTGTCTTTCCCTCTGTCTCTGTATGTATATATATATATATATATATATATATATATATATATATATATATATATATATATATATATATATATAGTGGAACTTCTACATACTTAAATCAGTACTGAGGTTCTCACATTTCACCTAAATGAGAACCGATCAGTTATGTCTCCATTGTTACAACATACATACTGTATATATTAATTAGTGTCTTCTTTATGTTTTATTAACATAATAATCTGTTTCTGTTGACATTTACATTGTAAGTGTTTACATTAATTTTGTTTCAACGCATGTATTTGTTTGTACTTTTATATAAAGTTTACATGATTTGATAAAATGTTACTAGCCAGTAAATATGAAAGAATATTGTTCCAATAATGATCTGGTGTTGATCTTCGTTGCCAAAAATGTCAACGAGGGTGCGAGCCTTGTTTTAAGTTTGAAAAAATACCTTATGTGTGAGGATTATTTAGGTGTATATTATTTTTCATAGACGTATGGTAGATAAAAAAGCATAATCTCCTTTGGTTTTCATCGCCACTGATGCTATATTACAAACAATTAACTTTGAAATCTGTCACTTCAACCAGGTGTATATACCTACTGAGTAGTATATTGTTTACACTGGTTGTGATATGTGCCAGTGCGACATCAATTTTAGACCTTCAGCCGACCTTATACCAGGGATATAGAAGCTACCTGGCAACATTTTGAGTAAGTTTCGGTTTTATGAGGTTAATTTCAGTGTATAAATTAAATATGGGACCCACAATTAATTTCAATTTTCATAATAGAAGGTTTCTTTTTACTGCATAAACTTTAAATATTGATATTTCTCAATTCTGCATGACTGCAAATAATCGTGATGTACGCGTGACCACTAGTTTTAAACGAGAGCAAGAAGTTACACAATTAAGTGTGAGAAATGCATGTCATCTGAACAGTACAAATAACTTGAAGTTCTCAAATAACTCAAGACATTTTACTAATTCATAACCTTTTCTGAGATCACTAATACCTACGTATTTAGATATAAATAAAGTGTTAAAACCACAGAAAACACTCTGAGTTAGTTTTCTCTATGCTCATTACATGGATTGACTCACAAGTAACAGAACGAACTTATAACATTCTGAATTCATTCCAGATATCATGCAGCTGAACTTTACATTGCTGACTTTACCCGACAATTACATAATTAACCTTAACCATTAACTAGCAACATAATAAACAAATAATGGCACCGGAGAGTTTTTGTTGTTGTTGTTGTTGCTCCAAGCAAAATACAGTTCGTGGGGATCTTGTGAATAGAACAATATTTTTGCTCAACTGCTTGATTACTGCTGAAGCACATGTGACCACAAGGGTTCTCTTTATTCCATGGACATGCAGCCCTGGTCATATGGACCCAAAATCAGTTTGACAAGTTTTACTGGTCAATCTTGCCAAGTCTGGCCAAACATTAGGAGGAAAGTGAATGGCTGATTTAACTCATTGACTTGGATAAAGAATAAATAAAACAGACGAGAAGTTAAAGACTACTAACATACAATACCACGAACCCTTTAAAAATAGAATTTAAAATAATACATCTTTTACGTTCTTTCTCCCTGTAGGAAATGTCATCGGGACATTTGAAATAAAACCTAATTAATTTAGAACTAAGAGATTAAATTTCACCTAAGATTTAAGAAATATTATTGTTGTAACATTTGTAAAAATTAAAATCTTATATTCAGAATTTTAAGCCTGTTCAGTAACTTTTAACATACAATTTCCAATATCTTGATTGTGGAGAAATAGGGAAGTCGGAGCCAGGAGTTGAAGAAAATCAAGTTTTTGTAGCCAACTAGGTGTCTCGACCATATTTTCCATTATCTGCGATATTACCAAATCACCAGACTGCATTCAAGGTGGGGGTTTACGTTGCGGCATAGAACATTTAGGCAAAGATAGGGTAGGATCTACATTCACCTTTTTTGTGTTTCCTTGCTTTCAGAAGTCAACAAACCATCCCTCGGTCCCAAACAATTATATGAAGCAGGTTAATGTGCCTCAGAATTGGAACCAGCGGGTTCCTTTCCTTCCTGTACTTCTGGATCAGTTAACAGTTTCGCAGTATTTCTTGACAGTGAAACCTCTTTCTTTCTCTTGATCTTCTGTATCACTGTGTATCTCGTCTAAATGAGAGTTTTTCGTGTTTTTGCCTTTTATTTCTTGCCTTCCAATTCCTTTGTCGATATATCAATGTGGATTTCATGCAGATCTTGACGCAGCTCCGAGAAGCTAATTGGACGCAATTAATTTATGTACAGAGTCCTTGTTGTTGCGGCACCACTTTCTTTCTGAGCAATATAGACAGAAATATCAGGGTTCGGCTGTGCCATCACGCGACATGGATCCCCTACCCATCTATCAGCAATCTTGTGTCACCCTTTGAAAGCTAAATCTTCACCAAACCTCTATCACCAGGAGGAAGATATGATCTTCGTCCCCTGCGGTCATACAGCTTCTTCTGGTTACGCTGAGCCGTCTCAGTTGCATCCCTAACCGCCTGATGTGACATATTTTGTCTTCCACAAAGATCCTCTACATAGGCCGTGTAGTACTGCATGTTTGTATCTCTCTGGACTAATGCAATCATTAGTATAAACCAATGGAACCATGCACCTTTTCCAGTCTGGTTTCCCAGATGGTTCCAAAGTTATCAGCATATTGAGAAGCATCCTGTTAAAACGCCCACAGAGTCCATTTCTCATTGGATGGCATGGTGTTGTTTACGACTTGATATCACTAAGCAAACAAAAATCTTGCATTAGTCGACTCTCGAAGTTGGCACCTTGGTCAGAGTGTAGACGCCAGGAAAACATTAATGGGAGACGAAATAAGTGAAAAGGACATCTGCAGTGGCAGTCGTGTATTTAGGTGGAATGGCTTGTTCATTCTTTATGACGTGTTCAGTTATGATTACTATATGCTCATATCCCCTTTGGATTGTTCAAACTTCAAGAAATCCAGACAAACAAGCTCAAGTGGTTGGTTTGTCACGATATTTACTAGAAGTGCTATTACATATTTCCTCCTCAAACACCTAACCGCAGTTCTGCTTGTTCTCCTCTAAGTCTGTTATCATACGCGGACAGTAGAGCCATTGCCGAACTAAACTGGGTGTTTTGCTTCTTCCCAGATGTCCAATATTGTCGTAAAGACTTTTTTATATCGCTTAATAAGCACTAGCTGATGTCTGACGTCCCCGTCCTATTCAATTTCTCTGTACAGTATTCCTCGACCGAGTTCAAGATGGTCAATTGCTTTGACTAGGGCGGCAATCTCTGGATCTGAGGCTTCTCTCCCCACTGAACAAAAGACAATATGTTTCCGATACTGCCATCATTTAGTGCATACTATGTATCTGATTGGAAGAGTTTTGGGCAGTGATGCAGTTAAGTGCTATAGGTTAAATACTGATGATGCCGACATGTCTGGATACAGTTCACGTGTGTTGTCTTCTCCCAATATCTTCAATGGGGTACATCAAAATATACCTTATTCATCTTATGATAAGCTCACCCCTCACACTTTTACCAAATTATGTTTAATATAGATTTATTGGTCTGATTATAAGCCCATCCAAACTTTTATAAGATCTCCCCCCACTACCC
Organism: Margaritifera margaritifera; assembly: GCA_029931535.1. NCBI lineage: Eukaryota > Metazoa > Mollusca > Bivalvia > Unionida > Margaritiferidae > Margaritifera > Margaritifera margaritifera. Next base: position 4,461,751 of record JAQPZY010001657.1, on the reverse strand, counting down.
AATCACAGGCTTATCGTAATATTGGTTTGGATTGTTTTGGTGTTTTACGGCACGCTAAGCACTGAGCAACCGTGGCTCCCGTCTCCATCGTACGATATGCAGGAATGCGCAAAGGACCTGTTAACAACTCCAAGCTCGCATGGGGTTAGGGGTGGGGTGAGTTTGGTTTGGTTTGGTTTGGTTGGGTTTAACACGATTTTTCAGCACGTGCTAGACTATTCATAGTGGCCAGTATATTTGTTGGACGAAGAACCTGGGAACAGCCACCGACCCCCGGGAAGCTTCTGGCCAGCTTTCCCACATACCACGTTAGTCGAGCCGAGACTCAAACTCACGCGGACAGAGGTGAGATGTGTGAGTGATCTGTAAAGGTGAGCGCCTTAAACCACTGGTAGAAATACTTATTCTGTATATGAGGCTTGTTTACATATATCTGATAAAATGTCCAGACTAGATTATAAATGCAGTAATACACAATATATGAAATTAATATTATGAAGCTTATTTAAGGGTATCACCCATGGCTTATTGACCCAAATAAGGATGAGGTAAAGGATGGGGATGGAGATGTTGTTGGTGTCATGGTGGTGAAAGAATAGGAGGTCTAAAGCAACACTGTTTCAAGTAAGACAACATACTTAATTATATGAAAAACATGGACATTTGCAATAGCTTGGCATCAAAATTGCGCATTTAGTAATAGTAGTAGCTTTTGATATTGTTTTAGCTCATGTGGCTGTAAGGCCAAGTGAGTTTATAGTGTAGCCTCTAATGTGTCCGTCAGTCAACGATTGCTTTTTTAAACTTCTCAAAAACCACCAGACCAATTTTAACTAAATTTAGCGCACGTCATCATGGCACAGGGAGCTTTCAAATTTATATAAATGCTGCTGATCCACAATTAAATATGGCCACTGTTACTAAAAAGAAGTTAAAAAAATAAAATATCAACTACTTCTTCTCAAAAACCGCTTAAGAGAATTTCATCACAATTTTACAGAAATCATCCTGTCAGGAAAGTCTTTCAAGTTTTGCACATTTCATGCTGATTTGCCATCGAATATGGCGAATGTTACTAGCAATACACATTTTTAATAACTTATTCTCCAAAACAGCAGAACATAATTTGATCATATTTGACAGACAACATCCTAGCATTGAAGCCTTTCATTTGCATTCTTCTTCTTTTTTTTTATTGTTGTTGTTGTTGTTGCTATTAACCTTCTTCAAAAGTCATTGCGAGTTGCGGTAAGCATTTTATTATCTTTTAAAATGAATTTTGTTGTTTAGAGACATCATGAACTTTTGAAGCAAGTAAACACAGTACAGTAACGTGCGAATAAACTGACAAGAGGAGGGAGGCAATGTATTCCAATGTCCCCACACAGTAGATCACTTTGATGGTTGTGCTACTAGCTTCTTATTGTACGTTGAACAGATTTTGTCTTTTAAATGCAGTCCATTGTTTTTTATAATGCTTAATAACATTTCAAACAAATTAAAATTTGGCGAACGGAATACAGTGGCATTGTTTAATGTTAGTGGTGAATCCTTTCCTTGTACTCCTTGATTGGGCTCTTAAATAGCATGATTTCAAATTATGATTATAAATACTCCCTACATTAATTTTGCATCTATACCCATATTACTTTGTCTTCTTAATTATATTAAATGATTATATGATTTCTGTTTAAAGTTTAGCAAGCACATAGCTTGAAACTTTGTATTCACGTGCGCAGTATTGTTCACCTCGGAATAGGTAAATATATTTGTGATCAGTACGAAATACTTAGAAATATGGACTTTATGTCCAATCAACAAAGGAATCTAATAAAACATCGCTCTTTCAGACTTCAGGATTTATAAAAAAATTGACGTGCTAGTCCTACATTACAGCAAAATTGACTTTCAGAAAGTGATATAGGGATTGCAAAATATATATTAACATTAACACTACAACAATCTAATAAAGCAAACTGAACTGTTCGGCAGTAATCAATATCTTGAATGCACAATTTCATATGAAATTCATTCCTCGGGACTTGACTATATCGCATTTCAAAGTCTATCTGAATGATGTATAGTATCTGATGAGCATCACTTCCGCAACGGTAAGGAAGCAGGCGGTGTGCCGTTTGAAATAACGGGGAAAGTGCGTTAAGATCAAAGGGAATGTTGCTTGCAGCTAGAATAAATTGAATAGGTATTAACAGTGTCACACTTGACAGTTCTACAATCCACGATTGTCCGTTGCGGCCTGACAAAACTTCTTAAGACAAACAAGATTTCGTACATAATAATGTACCATTCTTTAGGAACAAATTCTCTTTTGTTGCTCTTTTTGGTGCATTTTACAAATTATAGTCTATCTAAACGCTTTCTGTACAAATAAAAAATGTACATTTGTTATGTTCAAAATATAGCTTGACCAAAAATGTTTGTAAATAATGCAAGAAATGTATGTATGTACAAAATGGTGTCATTTTGCCCAAATGCCACTTTTGATTTCAAGTACTTTCCGATTTTGAAAGATAACTGAGTCATGTTAATTATGCAATGACATTATACATGATAACATGCTAACATAGGCGACTTTACTCTCCATTTGAGCTTTCTTTTAAAATAAGAAGAATGTTGTAAAATGACTTTCATATATTTATTTTGTGGTCAAATAAATGTTTCATACAAAGTTTTGAAGAAAAATTCAATTAGAGTTTAGAGACCTGAAAAAGGTTTAGATAATTATTCAAGGATGATTAAATATTCAGACCTAGATCTCTAAGTTTTGCTTTTAATGAAAATATTATTCTATATAGAAATAACCCTACAGACAAAACATTGGCGTAAAATGAAGTATGTACGAGGAAGAAATGAATACTCAAAGTCGGAATGAATTTGTGGTCTATCTGAGAAATAAGTTATTTACGCTCACTCTGTGTTGTCCTTCTCCAACATATTTGCTTGAAGGTATGATTTTCATTGTAAGCGAGAATCAGGTCAATGCCAAGATCAGGGGTCAATGTAACAAAATGTCCTATGTGTATATGTAGATTCGAATGTTGATAGTTTTCAATTTATGACCAAGGGGCAAGTCACCTACCATAGGGGCATGACCCAGGGTATGTCTTGGATGCTCATGTGAATTGATCTTCTCGTGTCCCTAAATGGCATACATGAGTATAGGACTGGGATCTTGACAGTTTTCAAGTTATGACTTAGGGGCAAGTCCCCTACTATTAGGGCACGACCCAGTGTCTGTACTCAAGACATGTCTGATTTTGTGTCCTCATTTCCTTCAAAACCTCTACATAGCCATATGGTGGGCAACTCAACACTGTCCAAGTTATAACCCATGGGCATCATTTCCCCATCCCTGGGGCAAGACCCCAGGGTGTAATAATGAAATCCGGTAATATTATAACCCTGGCGCTGACGATGCCACATATCAATTATGACATTACCAACAACAAACTTCATAAGAAATTGTCGAAGATTGTTAAAAATCCATCCCCATCCAACCCCAGTCCCGTCCCCAAAAGTCATATCACATTTTTAAAACCGTTGTGCACATTTATAGACCTTTATTCAAGTCTGCATCTTTATAGGAAGAGATACCCTACCTTACTAATGCAAGAACGGAAAAAGAAATATAATCGCGGCCTTTCTTTCATATGGAATGGCGATAATTAAGACGAGAAAATAGGTGGATGTTAAGTTCTTGACAATGTAATTCGATATTTTAAACGACTCTCTTCCCTGTCTAGGTCGCGAATGTAGTTGAAAAAAAAGTGGCATCTCAGATAAAAATAATTTTCTATGTATGTCCATTTCTTATGTACAAAATATTAAGTTTGGTCATGCTATAATTTGTCATGGCCGTTTGCATTGTCTTTCCCCGCAAAAACAATGAGGCTAAAGTCTGTATATGTTCTATTTCGTTTTAAGCCTTAATGCTTTTTTCAATCAAATGCAGGGAGAATTTTTCACAAGACATGCCGACACAAGATCAAAACTTAAAATTTCTCCAACGCGATAATGGGGAAAAAAGCTCTCACAGCAGCGCCATCACATGCAAAACATAAAATATGATATATGATATATCGCGGGCAACGGTTGAAAAAACAAAGAATTTTTTAATTAATTGATAAATGAACATGAGATTTTGTTTTGTCCAAGACTAAAGACCGTGACAGTTGATGAGACCACTCTCACATTCATACGATCTCTTCATCAGAGTGAGGTAATTTAGTTAACTACATATTGTCATGTATTTTACATATTTATGTCCGCCTCGAAAAAGGGATCCATAGATACGCCGTGCTTTTTCATGCCTATCTCCTATAAAATGACTGTTGACGTATATATGCTTCGGTGTCTTTACTTTGCTAATATAAGCAAATAAAGCAAATAAGAAAATATGTTGAATATACCGTTGCCTTAGGTTCCCCACCTTGCTTATGTCTACAATATCTTTATTCAATTGATGTAAGAAAAAAATGAATAGACATATTCAGATATTTACAGAGATGATGTCGATTTAATTTAATCAGCAGTTAGAAAAACAAATAAAAAGAAAACAGAGTTTTTGTTTTCAAATAAAAACAATCGGACGTGTACTTTTATTAGAAGAAAATAATTAGTGTTTAGTGTTATGTAACTAAGACATTAACAGGTTGTGGATGTACAACACTAACTCGGCATCAAAATATCCTTTTTTTTACTACAAAATCTCAAATGCAAATTATAAAACAAATTAAGATCAAATGTTTGTAACTGTATAGCCATTAGCCACAGTTGTGCAGATCGTACAATAAGTGCTAGCGGATAGAATATAATGTGAAAAATGCTACACTGATTTATACAGAATGATTGCTAGTTTTACAAGGATCAGCTATTGTATATAAAGTAATATACAGGTAATATAGATAAAACTTTAGAAATTTCAAATGAAAGAAACACACTTTTGAATATATAGCGAAAATCCATAATGCATCAAATCTTGAAATGTTTGTGATCAATGAAAATCGCACATAACGATTTCGTTGTGGTTTCGTTACTTCTTTGTTGGAAGGAAATTATACACAGTCCATTATTAAGTTTTGCTTTCACACAGTTACAAATCATGTCATAGAAGAGTCTTCTCTTCCATAGGTTCCTGTCTGGATCATTCCTTTCCCTGAGCGATTCCTTTCAAAAGAACGGGGCCATTATCAGCCAGTAAGACGAGGGGCCACACAGAGAAGTCTACTTTAGTCCCAGAGTTGGTGTAAGCTCGGTATAGTGAGGTGTCAAATCTGTCTCCTTTGTCTACCCATGACATTGATATTGGCGGATCTTGTACACACATAAGCCACACTATTTCTAAGCAATTGGAAGCATATATAACAAGATAATTATTTACAGGATCGATTTCTTTTGGAATCAGTCTCCAGTATTGTTTCTCCATGAATGTCTGAAAAATACATGTGACAATGAGTTATGAATGTTAAAAATATATTATACTAGATCTGTGATTTTATGCAACTCTTCACCCACCGTTTGCAAGTTATAATTATTGTTTTTGAATTTGATAGATAGATAGACAGATTGATATATATATATATATATATATATATATATATATATATATATATATATTATATATATATATATGGTTGAACCTAAGAAATATGGCTAGATAATTGACGAATATTATAAACCTTGCCATTAAAACATTATATGCCCATCCTTACATTCTTATATGGATAGTATCAGAGACCTACGACACAGAACAATTATGATATAGTCATTACCATAAGCTTATACAGAATGACCTTTACTGTTAATTTACTTCTGGCATGTGCAACCTACGACCCGCGGCCGCATCCTGGTTATAAAACCTGGTTTTTTTCCGGTTACATTTACATCATACGTGTGCGTTTAAATATCGCTATCCGGCCCGCGCCCTTCAGGAAGTTGCACATCACATGACTGTTTAACTTGTACAATCTATCCATTCTACTTCTGTTTCTGTAAGTGATGCAAGTAAGCCGGTTCCGTCAGATACGCCGTACAAGTAAGACATTTATTTACCGGAAAGACGGGGTCGAGAGGTCGGTGCCGTACCAGGAAGAGTTGCAATCAAAATGCATCGCTGGTTTCTGTCATTTTTGTTCTACCTGTCTGTCTGAAATGCATCATCGACTTAGATTATAACTCTAAGACTAATTTTCTGTCAATGGGTTTTGAGTATGTATCATATACATGGTTACAGAAGAAAATCTTGTATGCGAAATAACTGTTAGCGGATATATACACAAAATCTTAAATTTCCTCACTCTTTTTGTCTATCTGAGTCTCGTATATATATATATATATATATATATATATATATATATATATATATAGAGAGAGAGAGAGAGAGAGAGAGAGAGAGAGAGAGAGAGAGAGAACACAGAAGTTGGAAAACGTCTTAGGGAAAAATAACAAAGCTTCCACCCCCCACCCACACCCCCGTTTCGAGCTAAGGCAAGGTCTTCCTCGGGGACCACAAAAAAAGAAGAAGAAGAAGAAGAAGAAAAAATATACGTAGGGACACACAAAGAGTGATATGTTTAGAACAATAAGTATTTGTCGTTTTAGAGCAGAGAGTGAAAACTATACAGAAAAATTAAAACAACTAGACTAAAGAAAATGAACCAAATAACTTGAAATAATTACAGGTATAGAAAGGGATTTATTATATATGATGAAGGAAAATGAGATTTGATGCAAGCTATCAGCACAGCACAATAGCGGTATCATGTTGGGGTAACTTATTGTCTGATTGATAGGTGACTTAGTTATTCACTTCGTCTCGTGGAGGTCGTGTTTCAAGAGGCGCCATTTATAGCGGTGCATTATTATTCGCTGTTAGCTTAACATAACAGATAACTGCAATAGCGATAAAACAAAGATAAGAAGTATTTACATTATAAGGACATTATAAGGGAAGGTGATAGAATATATATATATATATATATATATATATATATATATATATATATATATATATATATATATATATATATATATGTATGAATGAGGGTCCAACGGCACGTCGGCACAATTGTAGCCACAATGTGCATAATAATTACATGCAAAGCTCTAAATACTGTGCAAGCAAAAAATTGCACAAAAAAGTTTAATTTTGAATTTGTCGATAATTCTATCTTAGAGAAAAGTATTAATATATCAAGATAAATCAATAGGAATGTTTTAAGATGAATCTCTTAATGAACACGAACCATATTAAAATGTTTTAAGAACTTGATTTTCCATATATTTGATATTATATATAGTTAGAAACTATAACATAAACGTTGGTCAAAAAATTACTTACATTACAGACTTCATTTTTCAAATGCAGTGCATCTGTCTTCAGTTTTTTCGCAGCAAGACCTTTTAAAATGACTTTTTCATGTACGGTAATCTAATAAATAAATAATTGAACAGACATTGATTGAAATAAGATTTAATTAGGAACATATTAACGTGTGCTTGACTTTTAGAGTGAAATTAGTTTCTAACATTTTAAAACACATAATCGTCAGCTAGTATGAAACTAAAATAATGATCGAAAATATACGTTTATACAGACATGCCAGTAGCTCTTTTCCTATATGAGTATTCCTGTGATAAAATGTCCATAAGAGATTTGTCGTGATTTTATTGAGTGGAACAGGCAATTCTGTAGGGAGTAAATTTGACATATATCGGTCTCTTCTAGGGATAAAATAATAGTCATGGATTTTATTAACATATATATGAACTGTCAATACAACTTTGAGTAAAAAAACTATCACAAAGGAAATACAAATGTAAAATTTGTAATACAGGGGAATCGTTGTATGTAATGTCGATGGAAAATCGCTTTAAAATTTCTAGTATTTCAGACGAACGTTGGATACTAGCTATGATTTTCCTCGAACCGGAAAGTTTGAGGTAGAGGAAGTTATTTTTTATTGTTCTCATAGCAGAAGAATGTCTGCATTGAAGAGTAACTTGAGTCACTTCAATTGGTTCGCAAAGTATAACACGGTGTATACACGTGATTCTAAATTAAAACTTATTTTGGTAGCTTTTATCAAGACAGTTTTTCCACACAAAGTTAAAATATCCTTAGTAATGATGCATTATACAGTTTATTTGGAACTGATATATTGTACAGCTGTTGTCAAAACTCAGATATCAGTTGCTCTCACTTATGAGCGGTGACGTATAAAAGTATCGGCATTAAATTGACGATTTACGAACTTTGCTAACAACGCAAGCAATCTGAAAGATAAAATTGAGTTACCTCTTTTATGGAAGCTTCACGTTCTTGTACAACACTATGAAACCGCCTAGACAGTTCTTCTGACGCTCGTTGTCTACAGTACTTGTATGCATGCTGTAAATATAACAATTCGATTTGAAATTACACTATTACACTGACAATTATTAAAATTAGGCATTAGGCATTTATCAGAATTGGGCTCAAAACAGAGCTTACTTTTCAACTTGGCTTTATCAATTTGCGAGTGAATTAGAAATTGTTACTTTACCATTCCCTTTACCTTATTTCGGTTTATGCGGAGAGTGTTAGAGACCCCCTTTTAACCATATATCTGATTTCAAATGTCAACGTCAATTCACACCTACCCGGACAATCCTGAGTAGATCGTACACAATTTCCTCTTCTGTCTGCCCTTGTGTTTGAAGGAATTCAAAGGCATCTGTGTATTCATTACTATAAAGTTCTGAGAATCGCTCTGCTAGGTTGGTCGGTCTATTGCTATCTGATAAATCCGCAATGTTCGGATTTCCTTGCTGCAATAGCAAACTGGCTTCTTCGCTGCGTCTGCAGAATTTAAAAACAAAACTCAAATGATTACCTTGTTCTTTCTTGTGACAAAGGCATTGAAAGTAAAGATGTCAACAATAATTTTCCTTTCAAAATGCTCCTCTTTTGTAAGCTTCATAAAACATAATTTTCGTGAGTAATAGTGTCGTCAATTCCCATATATTGTACCTTTATCTTCTTGGTAATATCGCAATACCCTTGTTATAACTTTAAATCGTGCAATGAGATGTGATTGACTTTACCATTTTAATATCAATCAAAATATTGCTTCTATGGAGTGTTAACAAGTTGACAACTGGTAGCTATGATCACCAAGTCCTTATTTAACAAGAAGACAAAACTGATAACATAAACAGCAATAACAAAACTACAAGTTCTGTGATACTAGGACTCGGTGATATAAAATAAGAAATACGAGTGTATTAATATATTTTTCATATTAAGATCTTTGTACGAAGCATTTGAGTCTTGAGATTAACATAGCTTGTAACATTTGCTGTAGAATGACAATATACACCAATTAAATAAAAACCGTTCCGTTTAATATTTTAATTTTATTTTATTGCCCTACATGGATGTAGGTTACATATGAAAATTAAACTTGTCTGAAGAAAAATAGAATGACATAAATTTATTGGTTTTAATAGATTTTACTAATTTCTTCTGTCTCTGAGTGCTTGTCAGTCGTTCTTAACTATTTGTTTACACTGATTATTTTGTTCAGAATATATTCATAACACACACAGCAATGGAACTTGATTTGTACTATAGGACTCGTTCCAATTCTAAAGCAAACATTTGAATATTTTATTCCAGTAAATACAACGGTATGCTATATTGGAATAAATACAATTATGATCTATTATCCTCTTTTCTATTTTTATCTCAGTCGGAAATATCAATAATATCAACAGCTAACTTTGCAGTTGCGTGGTATACATCCTGATATGAAAACAAAGTTTCAGAAAATTTTGAAATCTGTGCCGTTTTAAGAGGAATCGTTGCTCCTCTCACACAGAAAGAAACATCAATCCAAACCATTAAGTTTCTTGCAGAGCATATAATGAGACAGATAAATAAAAAAAGGTAAACTGCCCTTGAAAAAAGCGAAATATATGTGTAGTTTTTCCAAAGAAACGATTATCACTATAAAAATCGAATGAAATAGAAAGACACATCCCTCAGAATTAAACAAAATTTTTGAAGATGTGCATATGATTGGATTGGATACACTGGCAATGTAATTTTAGTCCTGAAACTTTTCTCAGTTAAAGCTAGATGTTTCATTGATAAATTGTTGTGAAAAGACTCCACAGATTTTCCCCATCACTATCCTCAACCACACCCCAATTAGTCGGACTATCTATATTACTTTGTGGCACTAATCTTGATAAATTCCTTGGCTACCCCCGCTAATGCCACATCGTTTAATTGGACCCTGGTGCTTATCTTCGATGCGGTAGAGCGTATCAGCTTTCATACACAAACACTTACGACTGCGGGTTACTCTAAGCATCCGGATTTCAAATGAACTTAATGTATACCGGTCAACTGAGTTATCTTCCTGAGGGTTTCAGCCAAAACATGCTAATCACTGTAAGATTAATAGACTAAAGTAATTTCACATTCAGCATATATATATATATATATATATATATATATATATATATATATATATATATATATATATATATATATATATATATATATATATATATATATATATATACCGCAGTAACTCTCTGACTCCATCAGTTCCGACAGCATGATCGTTATTTCTACTCTTTTCGGGCATTTCTCTTCTGTTCGAACGGGCACGTTCAACAATCGTCTGTATTACCGACCCACTCTCATTCCGGAAGTTTGATGAAAAAGGAGACGTTGATAGCGAGGTCTTCTTTCTATCTTTGTTCTGATCATCCACGTTGGTATCAGCGTGAATCCTTTCATTCTGGACATGTATTGCTTCGGGTGGATCAGAATCTATTGAGAACAAATTCAGCGTAGAATTAGCAGTCATAGTAACTTTACATGTTGTCTGTATAGGAGTTATAGTACCTATTCATAAGAAAGGTAATATTGATGAAGTTAATAATTATGGGAGTATAGCACTTATTAGTACATTAGCAAAACTTTATTCCAATATATTGAATGAAGAATTATGTAAATGGGCAGATAAATGTGAAAAAGTAATTGAAAACCGATACGGTTTCCAAAAGAAAAAAGTCTACTGTAAATCGCATATTTGTTCTCAACGCAATTATTTCCAAAGAAAATAAATTATATCGTGCATTCATCAATTATGAGAAAGCGTTCGATAAAATCGACCGCTATGAGTTATGAACTTTTTTTAATCGATGTAGTCATGCAGCAGTTAATCGCAGTGGTACAGAATGGAGAAAAAAAATCAATGCATATCGACGGTTTTGCATTTGAAAGAAATATATAATGGAAAAAAATCTACGTCTTTTTTTCTTTTTCTTTTTAGTAGATACAAGGAATTATTTCACGAATGAAGTAGAAACATTGTGTATTGTCATGAATGAAACAGAAACTTTGTGTATTGTCATGAGTGGTTTCGTTGGCACAATGTTTCCACTTCACTCGTGAAATATTTCCATATATCCACTAAAAAAACGTAGATCTCCGTAGTATTTCTGATCAAGAGCATTAATGAAAAACGAGAGAGTGATTTATAGGCTGCAAATCTCGAAAAATAAACATTGCTAGACTTACTTCCTGAAAAAAAAACTATTCAGGCTAGACTTCCACAATTCGATTTATCCAGTTTAGTTTTTACCCCTACGCATTATAGTGTTTATTGACCTTGACTTCCTTCTCAAAATACGTTCAAAAATTTCTCTATGAATTACAACAGAGCTTTTGCTAATGTTTTTCGATCAACTTTTCGATCAACAAGGACAGCTTCCGCTTTTTAAGGGGGGGGGGGGGGCAACTAAAGTCCTTAAACTTAGAGACTATGATAGTTATTTACTTAAACTGGAACTGAACAGAATGTGTACTTTTATCAAGTTTTCTTTAAGGCACACTGTGATGCAAAACATGAAAATGCGACTTGAATAAACGCGAGATAAAGCCCACCTGTTGGGTACAGCTTTAATAACCGACTCACTGTGACATTGACAGATGTTTTTATAAATGTTGAAATGAATGTCTATTAGTTAAAATGTTCATTGGAGCAGAATCCTGTGGAATGTCAGGATTCCCGCCTCTCTCTCTCTCTCTCTCTCTCTCTCTCTCTCTCTCTCTCTCTCTCTCTCTCTTAAATAAAGAATCGATTCACATAATTTTTAATACACTGTGCACAGGAGTTATAATTTCCGATGTACCGCCCTCGTAGTTCATGTAAACACACATTAGATGGCAATTGAGTTTACACATGATCCTCTGCGAATAGTCTGAAAAGTACTACCAGTGGGTAGGGTAATTTGAAATTAAAATGTGTAGTTCATTCAAGTGTAAAAGAGCAAAATCCAAAAAGATCTGACCAATCAGATGGCTGGAAATCGTAATGCTAAAGAAAAAATTAATTATGTTCAGAGGATTATATCTTTTTCTTCATATATTTTCTGGCTCTTTGCCAAACTTTGTATTGGCTGTATTGGGCCTAACAGATGCATGATAAAGTTTCGGCTTTGGTGCTTTTGCTTATACATTCTAAAGACGTTTTACTCAGTATCATATAAAGTCTTAAGGAGTTATATTATGGACATTATTGCTCATTGTACCGAATAAACTTTAATCACATTTGAAAGACTCATGTATTATATCTAAAGTTAATCTAAAAATTGACATAATTGACTATAGCTGTATACCTTGGCAAAACCTGACAGGGAAAATATCGGAATTTTTCAATTCGTGTTATACGTTTCATTTCAAGTGAACACAAGTGTATGATTATATTTATTACATGACCAAAAATGATTGATTTCAGATTAAACCGTGCTAGTTAAATGACGTTGTAATACATTTGAATGTTGCAGATATAATAAATATGCCTTATCTTATATTGCCTTTAACAACATTTTGGAGTTTACAATCCACTATACCAAATATTCACCCAGTTTTGTCAAGTGTGTGCTAATGTCCTCAGTATCAACATGAGACAGTCCCCCTTCCCCCTCCCCCATTTTCACTTGACTGTATCTCTCCTTAAGCTAAAAACAATCTTGTTTTGTCTTACAATCCAATTCGGCTAGAATGTATGCAAGCATTTAATTGTTTTACAAACTATGTGTGTGAACACAATATATAAAAATGAAAATAAATAATAGAGATAACATGTGTATGAGTAAAAGTTACCTGCCACATCTTGTCTTTTCTGGAGGCTGGCTCTCTTGCCAGAGAGTGCAAGCAATAATTCATATTCTTGTAGAGCGCCTTCTAGATAATTTTGTGCTTCAACAAAATCTTGGTCACGCAAACGTTGTATGAATCCATTAAAATTAAACAAAAGAAATCGCTCATTTTTCGAGTTTTGTAATCTGTCGTACATTTGATTAAAATCTTTACAAATTTCATCAAGATCATGCACTCTGAATTCGTAGAACTTGTTGTCTCTACATTTCTGGATAAAATCTTTTGGGTTTATCCCTCGAGCCATTGCTAAAATAAATATTTGTCCAAAATGACCTGTAAATAGAATTTATTTGATAAAATTATATTCAGGCAGAAACAATGTGAGGACAGGAGTAATGAAAGCAGAAATACGCTGAGTGAAAGTAACATAGACAAGATGTGAATACTGCAGTGAAAAAATGTTCCCTGTATTATAAACTGAGAACATAGAATGATTCACAATATTGTTGCGTATGAGCAACCAATTGGTGTATGAAATCCAACAGAAATAAAAACATAGATCTGGATTTAGATTAAATTAAATTAGATTCAATTAGGATTAAGGTAACACAACGGAGTTTTAGAACTCACTTCAATCTTTAATATTTTCCTTTTTAATACGTTTTCTATATATACCTTGTGACAATATACAAGTTTGGCAATCGTGATAGTAGTCGGTACATGTGAGTAAAATAATTGCATATTTAAAATTAAATTTATTTTCAATTAAATTTGGTAAATACCTGCCATTTAAGTTATGCAACTAACATTTCATCTGTATAGATTTCGTCGTTATCGGGTCATAAAACATTTAATAGTTACTTACCACGCTAAACTGCAGAGTTTATCAATTTACATCGTTATTTACCGGTGAGATCCATGTTCGAAAACACAATTCCTCACTTCTTACGGAAAGAAAATGACAATATTCCTTTCCAAGTATGTGCTGTCCTGAAATTCAATGTGGTATGCCTGTTCAATTTATCTGTGGTTTACGCAATGGCGATGAAGAATGTACAATATCTACATACACGAATATACATTCCCCCATTTATTGATTGAATAACCGTATGTGAATAGATACGCGTAGCTGTCTAGTATATTAAATTTAGTGTAATTACCTATGACTGTTTTTACAAGGTAGTGTTCAATATGAAATTAAACAGGAAGCCCTTTTTTAGAGTTTGCTGAGTCTAAAATACGTTAGTTCACTGAATATCCCATTTTTAAAACAAAGAGATAGTAATTTGTTGCGATAAACTATCAGGTTCTAATGAAAACATAGAACGAGAAAGATTATGGCAGACCATTGCAACATACGCACTATTTTTGGAACTGTCTTTTTTTTCTCTAGAACGTGGTCAATTCAAATAGAGTTAAGAAGAGAGCAGATAGTTTTCTCTCTACTCTAATTTTAGTGTCTTTTTGTGTTTTTTCTATCAGGGATGGGATAGGTCTATTTTCATTAATAATGAAGCTATGAGCACATTAAAGAGTATCATTTTATGTCCAATCAAGTAAACGCTAATGAAGCAGTTCAGCATGATGAGAAAGACTGTCTTTTCAACAACAACTAATGCACCAGTGTAACAATATAGATATGTTATATCGGCTGTCTTTCCCTTTTTGCAAATCTTTAAATTTGCAAGAGATGTAGTGATAGAATTTTCAAAGACAATAATACCTTATTATGGAATCATTCAATATTTTTGAGAAATTTATTATTTTTATTATTATTATTATTATTATTATTATTATTAGTTTTATTATTATTATTATTATTATTATTTTATTATTATTATTATTATTATTATTATTATTAATCAACCACACTAAACTATGGTATACAGACAAATATGCTTTGTGAGGTCTTTTCTTGACTTTTTGTATTTATCTGAGTCATTTCTCGGGTCCATTGGAGTAAGCGAGAAGATTAAACTTCCGTCTCTGGTTTAAAACAAAAAAGATTTCAAAAAGTACGAATTCAATGTTTATGGATTGGTGACAGCATGTTGTTTTTTTCTTTTCTTAACCACGTCCTGGGCCTTCAGTTTTCATTCATATTAAGTACAAGAAAATCTACAGTAAAGTATTTTCAAAAGCCTTCAAAGCGATACTCATGAAACCATGACTTGGTCACATTCGATTGCTTGATCTTTCCACCCCTGCCCTGTAGGCATGGGGTTGGTAAGAGGATAAATAATCCACTCCAGGATAAATTACCCTGAGGGACCATTACATTTGCACCCACGATGATTTCCTTTGGTATATCATACTTTTTAAAGCCTTCGACCTCCTGCCCCAACCTTCCTGTGGTAAAGCGTGAAAAACACGCTACATCAAAGATATATTGCAGGTTATATTAGACCTGTACAATTAAAAGATGAATCAGTAGAGAAGAAAGGGCATTCAATACAGCTTAGTCACTGGAACAATATGCCGCCAGCACTGATGATCAGAAATCTCGCTGTAAATTTTTCCGCACTCCTACCTCCTCTTCCCAAGATAGTATGACTGCTATATCTGGAGGGGTAAATTCTTGTATATGAAAGGAAATTTGTGGACGTACA
This sequence comes from Margaritifera margaritifera, assembly GCA_029931535.1. Taxonomy (NCBI): domain Eukaryota; kingdom Metazoa; phylum Mollusca; class Bivalvia; order Unionida; family Margaritiferidae; genus Margaritifera; species Margaritifera margaritifera. The sequence goes on along the minus strand of JAQPZY010001657.1, from coordinate 4,445,959 downwards.
GATGGACGAACAGAGAAGCAAAACAACAATGCAACAGTCACTGTCTATAAAGCACATCATTATACTTATACCCCTTTTATAACACGTGTTATCATGGGCCCTATTAAATTGTTTCAGTTTTGTTTTAGCATTGCTACTTTAAATTTTTCACTCAGTTCTTGTTTAAAGTTAACCAGTTACAGTGTAATTTCACAGCACTAAATACCTCAGTTCTTGTTTAACGTTAACCAATTACAGTGCAATTTCACAGCACTAAATACCTCAGTTCTTGTTTAACGCTAACAAATTACAATACAATTTCACAGCACAAAATACCCGAGGTTTGTATTTCTAAACACTACCATGACATAGCCTTTTCGTAATATCCATAAGTTTAAAGTTCCGTCACGTATAACAACAAAAGCAAAATAAATATGCACGAGAGCACGATAAGAGCTATGGAGACACTAGTTAGCAGATACAGGGATTAACCAAGCTCCATCACGTTTTTGCTACATATAAGTTACAATAGCTGTGTCACACCTAAATGTCATTCATATATATTTTTCTATAAAAAATCAGAATTATGCACAATGATATTCAACTTGAAGATTTATGATATTTTTTTTTTCTTTTTAGCGAGCACGTTGATTTTTACGTTGAGCTAGGAGTAAACAAACATTGTATTGCTTATTCATTAGAGCTTGAAATGAATACGAAGCTGATCTATATAATGTACTAGACACACGTTGATATTATGTACAAGAGGGCAATATGACAATATTTGGATTCAAATTAAAAGCTGGTGCCTTCCCAGAAGCTGAAATTAAAAACAACAAAATGGAAGCAGTATTAAAATTTGTTTCTTATATATGCAATAAAGGTATGCGAAAGAAAACGTTAATTATGCTGTTTTCTACACAATAAATAGCGTAGCGTCAGCAGAACCGAATGACAACAGTAGCAGTAATTATTATATGAGAACTAGTACAACTGTCTGTTTAAGTTATTTGGTCCTAATGGATCTGTTAAATATACAATTAGACTCGACAACCTAAACTCAATGATTTCTACCAATTTTTTTAAGAATTGAGTAAACGAAAAGTACATTTTCAAAGCGCGTGTGATGGTTTCTAGTGTGTAAATTTGTTTAAAATTTCTTGTAGCATATAAATCTCATACAAAATGAGTACTGCACCTTAAATACATAACTCATCAGAAGCAGGAAATACAGCACAAGGAGGTAAATATGTCAGTCTAAATATGAGGTAAATATTTACCACAAGGAGGTAAATATGTCAGTCTAAATAGGAGGTAAATATTTACCACAAGGAGGTAAATATGTCAGTCTAAATAGGAGGTAAATATTTAACACAAGGAGGTAAATATGTCAGTCTAAATAGGAGGTAAATATTTAACACAAGGAGGTAAATATGTCAGTCTAAATAGGAGGTAAATATTTACCACAAGGAGGTAAATATGTCAGTCTAAATAGGAGGTAAATATTTACCACAAGGAGGTAAATATGTCAGTCTAAATAGGAGGTAAATATTTACCACAAGGAGGCAAATATGTCAGTCTAAATAGGAGGTAAATATTTACCCCAAGGAGGTAAATATGTCAGTCTAAATAGGAGGTAAATATTTACCACAAGGAGGCAAATATGTCAGTCTAAATAGGAGGTAAATATTTACCACAAGGAGGTAAATATGTCAGTCTAAATATGAGGTAAATATTTACCACAAGGAGGCAAATATGTCAGTCTAAATAGGAGGTAAATATTTACCACAAGGAGGTAAATATGTCAGTCTAAATAGGAGGTAAATATTTACCACAAGGAGGTACATATTTACCACAAGGAGGTAATTATTTCATTGTATCACGTACATCAAGAACAACATTAAACCCAAATAAACTTTACATATAGGAATTACAAAGCGAACTACAATATATTGATTATACAGGGTATTTAATTTTCTTTCTTTTTGTCTCATTGCATATAAAAATAAAAGGAAATGCTGACAACGCAATTTTAAACAACTTATGTATATAATGATTGCTACAGACATCACCATATCCTCCAGTGACGACCTTTTCATTTCGAATGATTACAACATCTTCTAAGCATACAAATATTTTTTTGAGGTTACCTGATAGAGTTCGGACAAAAAGGATTGAACACGGTATAATGAGTTAAAATTGAGAAAGTTACGATTAGGGGCAGGTAATATACAAATTACTAGTATTGAAGCTGAACAGTTCGTGGTCTGTATAAAGGAGTTTAGAATACAACTTGACATTGAGATACTAGCTGACCATTGCCCACTGAACCCTTGTGTTCTTCCACAGAATTTCATATTTGAAAAAGCCTTTAAAGTGGTAGAACGTGGAAATCAAGACCACGAGCTGGTAAACATTTGTCTTCAGTACGATACGATTCAATTCCGCAATCATTTAATGACAAGTACATAAAGGTAATTCCTTGCTATTTCGATTACATTATGAAGGAAATCGACATAGCAGCTAATACAATTTAGTGAACCTCATAATTGACCCTCCAAGAATGGGCCTGGAAGGTGTTTCGATATTGTACAAAGACTGCAAACAACTAATCTATAAAAATAGATCTCCATGACTATTGAAGGTCTACCAAATATGATTTATTATCAGAGTTTACAATTGATATAACAACACGCAGGAGCTACAAAGTATTTCTTCGATTAGCAACTAAAACAAATATAACTTATTCGTGTAAGTGTTAACAATGTTTACACTGATATAACCATTGTATCTAGCTTGATATAATAAATTCACCTTATAAAATATTATATCTTAGGAGAATTAAATTAACGAGCGTTCCAGAAGGTATTTACTTTCAAAAGAACAGAGAAGTTCCTGGACGTATCGTGCGACATTGGGAGCGTGACAAGACCAAGAACGAGTTCACAATACCCTTTTAATTATATACTAAAGAAATATACTAACTTTAAACTGAACACAGTTCATAAAATATATTCTTCTTGTTAAAAAGCAAATTTGAACAACAAAAACCGTAAGTGAAACGTTTTTTTCCTAACAGCATTAATAAACATTTTCACAAATAGCTTAAACCCGCCCACTAAAATTCTCCGGATCTAAACATAGCACTGGCTATAACATCTTGAGATAGGAACGCCGATAAAAGCGTTATGCTAAATCTCGACGATCTTATCACGGATACAGAGAAAAAACAAGAAAAGTGAACTGCAACTAGGAATCAGTCATTAATATTCATGTGTAGTTCAAGTTCAGTGTCAGATTATTTATGTAGGCTTCTTGAAATAAACGAGAACATGCGTGCATATATTTCCTTCCGATAGGTTTAGCAGTTCTTCAGTTTCTTCCGGAAAAAGATTGAATGCGACAAACAAGTCGCCAGTAGCGTCTTCGAACAGCAGACAGGCCGCCATGTTTGTTTACCAGTGAAAATATTTCCTATAGTGGGCGGGGCTTGTATTCCTTATACGGAAAATATGTTCTTTATAAGGAACGTATTTAACATAAAAAATGTACGATATTGAAAGTGTTCGATATAGCAGGATATTGCATAATTTGAATATAAGGAAAAAAGAGGACTATTTTTAGAATATATAATAAATCTTGTAATTAATTGTATCGTAAAACTGAATGCCCAGCCTCAGGTCTTCTCTGAGTTATTAGTCTCGACGTGGACACAGAAAGAATCCTTATCGGCCATGAGTAGCGCAATTTAAATCCCTGTGCTCATTTTAAATTTATCGTAGCAAACACATTGCATCAGTCGCTTTGACAAATCTAACACCCAGGAAACCTCTGTATATTGGTTTGGTTATTTTGATTTTCTTTATTATGTTATCTTTTTCCTGGAAATGCTACGTCTTTTTGTTGTAAAAAAATATTTTCGTGAGTACATATTTCGACTGTGGTTCATTTTCAGAGGGTTTCTTTTGGTTTATTGAATACAGCGTTGTTCATCAATTTAAAACGTCCAAATCATTACATGTTTTTTGTCTTAAACTCATATTCACTTCTATGTGGGATTTAAACCATGGTTGTTGATCAAACAATACAAACCTTTGAATTTCTGTCAGTTTTCAATACAAACTCAACATACAACTTTTGATTTCTGTACTTAATGACGTACTTTGTTTAGTTTCGATATAAATTACAGCTTAGGTGCTTTTTGTTCTATACCTTTCTGTATGTTCAGTGAATAATTTGTTTAAGTTCTGACAAATTGTGTAAATAAGGTACACGTTTTAAGGTGCTATAGTGTAATATGGGAAATAGTCATATAGATGTAACAGAATACCTAAAGTAGTTGCTTATATTTCTCCAGGTTTTTGTCGTCTTTCCGAGACATTAGAGAGCCTTCAATGATCTTAATTTGTTTTTCAGTTGCCAATGTAGTTTTCTTTTTCGTTTTTTTGACTGACATGTACTAGCACATGTTGTTTTTCCCTAAGTCCATGAAGAAGGACTTCGGTTTATACTCATCGTACTTCTCTTACCATTTTTGTCTGAGTAGTATTCTTGATGCGGTATTATGTTAATTCCTCCTCATATTCCACTTGCGATCATCGCGAACATATCGTAATCCGTTAAAAATTATAATTTTTCACTTTATATCGTTAATAATGAGCTAAATCTGGAGAGCTGTAATAATGGGGTAGGTCTAGTTTGTGGCTTTTTACCAGTAGTGTATTGGGCTCTGGCATCACAAGCGACCTTTACTACTCTAGAGTAGTCATTAAAGGTTAGATTGTAACTTAATTGGCTATTCAGTCTTGCCTGCTAAAAGGGCATGTGTGCCTCTACCAATTCAAAGTCGAGGGGCACATAAAACCTGGTGTCGTCGGCGTCCGCGACTGCTTAGTCGGCCCCGTCGTTTGCGGAAACGTCTGCATTTCAGGTAACTACCGGGAGGGCTAGTACGTTTCCAGAGACAATGCTCTGGTAGGCAGTGTCCTCCCGCTCGCGGGGTGTCATCAAGAGGTCGTTATTTGGCCTCCGTTATTTTTACGATGGTTCGGACGATGTTGTTCAAATTCATTATGTTGGCATAGGTCAGTGCTGATATTCAAGACAGACGGGTCGAGTCGGGCATGATAACGTCATATTTACTCAACTTCGAGAACGTCACCATCAGTTTCTGGTTTTGGTCAATAGTGCAGAGATCATTGTCAAATAACCACAGATGGCGACGCGCCTTCACACCCCGCACATCGAGGAGTTTCCAGCATGGGTGTAGATAGAAGAAGACACCATGTGTCGCGATTCACTCGCGGTTCAACTAGCCAAAAGGGAAAGAGAACGTTTTTTTTTCAGCTATAGGTTGCCTGTACTCATCACAAGGCTTAAAAGTCCCAAATCAATCGAATTGACAAGACCAACAATTGTATGCTGCACGAGGTCACAACCCCAGGCCAGCTCCTCCGGAATCTCTTTGAGGAGCAGGGTATCATATCACCAGTGCCAGCATGTGCTAGCATTGGGCATGATGGTGAACACTGCTGTATTGGCCATAACTGGCAGTGAAGGTGGTAGCGAGGCAGCGACAGTCCCAACCTAAGTCCAGCACCGACGGACAATTTTGGCATCAAGGAGTGACTAACAAAATCACATGAAAAGCCTTGCTGGCCTCTTGGGCAAGCTGGCAGGAAAAGCAGCAGCAGCCTTCCAGGCATCATCGGAAGTATCCTAAGTTGGCTTGTGACCTACGGTTGGCAAGCTAATAGGCTGGCTCGCCGGAAATATCTGGGTACTAGTAGCGGCCATTGAAGGCATGCTTAATGTTTATCTCAGTGAAAGGTTACATACGCGTCCCGTAAACCAACAAGTGATTAAAATGACCACTATTCCACCAACTATGAGTGCTCTGTGCTCGGTAACATGCTGGTCAGCATAAGCCTTTTCGGATACCGACGTCTTTCACACCATCCAAACTGTTTTGCTGTCGTACGCCTGCCTTTGGTCGGGGATAGTATTTACTAGTCCCTTTCTTTCCGTTCGGTTGAGCAGGGTCTGAGTCAACATCGTTAAAGCCCTGCAGCTGATTTTCCGTCTCAACGACAATTTCATTGTTATAGTCCTGGATCTTGAAAAAGTGGAGAACATCTTGGTAGCGACAAATTCAGCTTGGGAGGTCGAATTGGCTATGTACGACATCTTCTAAGTCGGCCAGAAAGTGCTTCTGTGCGTCAAAACCGCACCGGCTCTAATAATTGACGTTCGCAGGAGCACCCGCATGTACATTCGGATGCTGTCATTATTCCGCTCAACCCAGGCCGGGTAAAGGCATGTGACTTGTCAAGGATAAAGGTAGGCCATCCGGACTAGAACTCAGAGCTTTCATTTGCGTTAATTTTATCAGTCGATATTTTTTTCCAGTATTCGACTGTACCCGCTGCATAATTATAATGGCGGTTTATTTTAGCATTTAATGCAACAGCAAGTGTAGTCTCTGGAAAACACTGATGTACCATTATACGTTCCCAACACGGGGATTTGTGGTAGTAAGCATCGCTGAGAGCCACATTCTAGCTATTCGTCTTCCTCCAGTCTGATTGGGGAGAAACCCCAAACTTGGCGCAGATTTGTTCGTAGACACGACTGTTGTTTGGGTTGCTAAAGGCGTTCCATGCCGTGTACTCCGGAAGGGGACACTTGAGCTCTGTAATGATTCCCTTTATCTGGTAGTAGATCTGAAAGATAAAAAGCGAGCAAGTCAGCAGCTCCGTTGTATTGCTGCTAAGATGGTCCTGCACCGAAATACTACAGCCAATCGTTGCATACCAAACTGCAACGTATAACTGGTTCTGCCAGACTATCATTGGTGTGGTTTGCTAGGTTTTTATCGGCTTGGGGGTCGCAAATAATCAGGTTTTTGTATTTGATAAAAATGTCAGGAAATCTGAAAAAATCGGTGTGATATCGTGATACCGACCTGTACAGTGGCCTGTGTGAGGTCATCACCATGCAGTGCCTAATTAATTAGGTCTCTGGTCTAGTACATTGACAGCCGTTTGGGGTGTTTCATTGATTGCCTTTGATCTATCACCTGCTGGGTTGGCTGACACCATATTTAGGCCGGTGATTCCTTTTAATGTCGACCAATTAGCGGGTTGGCGAGTACGTTGTTAAAACATCAATCCAGACTTCTACGGCTTTGATATGATTGCAAAGCAGCAGATAACTAAGGCACTTTCAGAGTTGTCGCTCGATGTTTTTGAGGCCAAGGGGCCGGTAAAGAGGTGGTCTCGGTCGACTATGAGGTGCAACTTGGCCCTGGCTTGCTATCCATCATAGGACTAGATTATAAGGAGTAGCTCAGTGCCGGACGTTATACAAGAAATCGGCCAGTTGACTTTATCGTGCAAACTTCCACTTTATCAATCTGGACCAGCTTTCCACAGCACAGCAGAAAATGTTGTCGTCAGTGCTCCCTCCACACTGCTGGGAATTGCTCCCGTACACATCTCCGAGTTTTGCGATTTCACGACCGTACAATACCCCCGGCTTGACTTTAAGCGGCTGCATAGTGGAACAATTAACTAGTCCAAGAATAAGGTCACTGACAACACAGCCTCATTAACAACAACGACCTATCTATCACCATAGTCCTTGAAATAATTAGCGACAAGCGCAACAACAAACACATATGCTAAAAAGTGATATACTGACACCCAGCGGCTGCCACTATGTCAAGGTCTGCAGGCATCATGAGCGAAGACTGAAGCATGGCTGGAAAAATAATTCGAAATGTAGTGCCATAACTTACGGACAGTAACGATGCCGCATCTGCAGCGTATGATTTTAAAGACAACCGTGTGATTCAAGAAGCCGGACCCAGACAATGACTGGAAATCTTTATATGGGCAGCCACCATATCAATAATTCGCTGAACCCTGCCGATAACCAGGATGCTGCTACCAAGGCCGGTGTTTACCGACTCGCCAACTTCACACGCGGCCTATATAAGCAATCTGGGAAGTTTATTAAGCTCGAAACTTTAGTAACAGTGTTTAACATTGACAACCATCACAGATGAAAACCACATAATCCTACCAAAAGGATTCTACACTATTCTCCCGAGTGGCAGAGGCGACACAATTGGAGATACGAAATATATCTTGAACACAATTATGGGCGTGTGTTTGTCAGCGGAAATCACAAGGATAATTTTTCACACAAAAAATTCCAACTTAGCTACCTCATGGCCAAACATAAAAACGACCTTGATATAAAGTAGTCACTGCTAATTTAGAAAATCAGACTTTCCCAATCAGTATGACCTCAGATTGCTAAACCCAGTATTGATTTAGATTCTTCACTAAGATTGGGTATTGAGGCCGCCGTTATACCCTGCAGACTGCCTGGGATTGCAGACACGTTTATTAGTCAGAGCCTCCAGGTAAAAGCGAAAATAAAACGCGACAAGATTCGCGTGCTAGCAGAGGAAAAATTGAATACTATCTTAGATCAAGCTTATTGATCCCTTAAAGATCGATATATCTACGATAAAGAGTTCCGGCTAATCTTGGCTGATTTTGAAAAATACAAGGAGACGAAAACAGAAATTCGCTATACGGACCCCAGAGCGCACGCTGCTGTGACAATCGACGAAGAGACAAGAAACGCACTAATCCAGAGCAGATAGAACGAAGCCAGCGCTGCTTTCTTGAAAAAGCTGGCTGAATATTCACATGATAATTTCGGCGCTTTCATGAAACACAGTATACAATTCCTAGTGCACCAACTTATGAGTTTTAATAAATGTCTATACTAGGATATGACCTAGAACTTCCTGCGTCTATCTACTTTAAGCACAGGTCAATTTTTGGTACAAAACCACTCATACCACATAAGTGCTTTTTATGAGCAATAAACAGTTTGCGAGCCTCTCAAATTTTAAAAGTACTTATGGCGACAAGCACGTAAGATCTTTATCATAATTGGTTCTACATGTGAATTTATCTCACATTTGTGAGTGCTGGTGTTTAAAAACAAATGTCTGAGTTGAACATCTAGACGAATTTTATTTATATCGACGAAAATCTCACTCACTGATTAAATATACATGTATACAACGCACAAAGTCATTTTTTCTTAACATATGAAAACTTTGAACGGAACCCTATACCTCTCTGAGAATAGCTTTGTTACACCTTTCTAGCGCTTTTATTGCCGTCCGCCTAATATGATTGACAGGCCAGCCTCCTATATAATTAAGTTACATATTTTGTACTTCATGTAAATGTCAGTACCCTAAGTCATATGTATGGAGAAATGTAAACTGAAGACAAATACACAGCTGCTATAAAGGAACATCCATAAATTCATACATCCGGAAGATGTTCAGCGATTATGAACTGTCATCAAATAACAGTGTTTGAGTCGACCCCATGGATGAATCATCGGTTATCTGCGCCTTTGGCGGGCTGATTATCCTCGAAGCTACTCAGTTCTTGACTGACGAATATTATAGTATTTACCTGTGGGAACTGCAGTTTACTTAAATCAGGCCTGGTTTGATCGTATGTGTATCTACCTTTTGATGATATTCTAACTTCGGAGATAGCGCTTGACACGTTCTCGTCCATTTTGGTAACTACTGCGTTATGTGAAAAGCGGCGCTGTGAGCGAAACAAAGGACACGTGAATCTCTACTGAAGGTACTCCACAATTCACCGTATATGACTGGTGACATTTGTTTCTATTTTGCTATGAAATTTTAGTCTAATTGGACACACACACACACACACACACACACACACACACACACACACACACACACACACACACACATATATATAGATATATATATATATATATATATATATATATATATATATATATATATATATATATATATATATATATATATATAAACGATGTCATAACGTATGATAACGTAATGAACCACCAGGTAGTGAACAACAGAAAACCATAATAAAAAACTGAAGTTTCTGAATAGACATTGCCCCTATAATTCTAAATAAAACTAATTATATTGTGATGACGGACCAATAGGTGAAATATCGAGCAGAAGCTGTCATACATCTAGCGACAGGAGAGCAACATCACGAAGCACATTATGCGTGTCAAACAATGAGCACAAGTCCGTTAACTTATTGCTTTTTTTTTTAATCCACCTATTAACTGAAGCGCAGTTCTATTAATTTATTGATATTAACTTGTACACTACTCAGCTTATACTGTGCACATCGGCTTCATATGGAAGAACAACACCACATACATTTGCAAAACATTTATGGAGTGCGTGATGATAAACATTAAATGGGACTTGTATTAGTGATAATATGTATGAAACTGATATGTACTAATATTCTTTAGATGTTGAACTTTACTTCATGTATATTGCACCGATTCTATGAAAGAATGTTATTTGTAATGCTTATAGTTTTATCCTTCAGTTAACTTACGAAACAAGTCATATTATGATTTGTGAGAAATGAATAGTTTAGTTTAACATTTACTTCGGTCATTCTTTATTCACAGGAATTTAAAGACATATGACCATAATTACTACACAATGTTGTACTTTAAAACACACGCACAATGCTGACGTAGTTTGTTCAGTAAATTAATTAATGGACCTAGCATGTTCAATACAATGTTTTTTTTCCGTAATGGTGCCATCACAATGAAACCAGTAATTATTTTAAAAAATCCACTTTCATTTTCACTTAATATGCGATTAAATTAGCTCTATGGATTCCATGTTTCCTTCCAGTTGTATTCCTATATTTGGTCCGTAAACATACCCAGTGATTTATGGACACAAATGTAATGTTTTTGACGAAAACTTATTTTAATTGAACACGTTTTAATACTGTGAATTATTGTTTGGAAACTAATTTTCCCCATTAACCCACAATACATCCTAGCTTTATGTCTATAAGAAACTTTACTTATGTTCTGTGGATGTTATATTAGACTTTTAGAGTGATATAATCTAAGCATGGCTAGCGGCTTCATTTCATTTTTTCATACCACAATTAATACGGGGGTTGTCCTTTGGCAAGGCATGTTCTAAAAACATGAGGCAAGATAAGACACATTGTTAATGCTGCTTGATCTGATGTAACACAACAAGAAAATATGTGTTGGTACATATCAGGACACTACATTTCAGATGCAAATGTGTTTATATATATATATATATATATATATATATATATATATATATATATAGATATATATATATATATATATATATATATATAGAGAGAGAGAGAGAGAGAGAGAGAGAGAGAGAGAGAGAGAGATGTTTCCGCTTTTTACAGGCAGAAACGAATGTGTGTGTCGAGGTCATACTTTGAGTCACCGATTACATTTCGTTACTATACTCGGGCAACTCCGTATATAGCGTTGTAGAAAGTTATTGGGATCTAGGTTGTCTAGGTTACAGGTCTGGAAATATGACCAAACATAACACAACCATATCTAATGAAACGTGTGCTATTTCTTGATAATTCCTACTGTTTTACTGCACATCTACAAATTCAATTATATATAATTTTGAAATACTTATTTCTTATTAAGAGTTGCCTTCCTGGACGTGCGGGCATACATCGGCTATTTGAATGACATATACACTGTAGATGAGAGAGAGAGAGAGAGAGAGAGAGAGAGAGAGAGAGAGAGAGAGAGTTAGCTGTCTTCATTAAGATTTATTTGCAACCAATTTGCCCTTTCACGTTATACTTTTTATACATTTAACAGCTCTATGTAGTTATATACTTGGAAATAATGACGATTGTCCGCTTTTTGCGCCCAGGAAGTTTTGGGAAGCGACAATTTGAACTAATACTTGGTTCATTTGATGCGCACTACATGGTATTTGACTGTAGATAAATAATATAAACATTTTCTTTTTCAGTTGAGGATCTAACGAGGATGTAATATGGCTCTCGCACTTAGGATTTCAGGTTGTCTTTGGGAAGATGTCTCATGTATATGCGTGAAAAAAGATTAAGAAACAGAAAATAGACTGCATTTTGCATTAAGGGATATACAGAAGCGTATTGCATTGTATTCACGTCGGTCATCCAAATTTCTCTTAGTATGATTAATATCCTTATAAATAGAATCAAAGGATATTGGTCCACACCAGGATTTAATTGCGAAAGACTAATCATTTCATCATGGCTTCAAGGTTATGGTATCTGGTGCATTTAATTTCAATTAAGTATATACATCACATGCATACCTAATGAAAAGAAACTGTTTTCCAATAAAAGTTTCATGGCTCCAGAGCCTGAATTTAAACTGGTCATAACAAACCACTCGGAGGGACTGGTAGTTTGAGTCGAAATGGTGTAATATAATAAAACATAGGTAGATATTCTTAGGGTCTCTAATATCGGTTTTCATTATCGTGGGTGTTCGTGCTAATCGTTTTCAATAATTAAAATACCAAACATTTATGAACTAAATAATTAGCGAAAGCAAAGGCATGAATATATATATATATATATATATATATATATATATATATATATATATATATGTGTGTGTGTGTGTGTGTGTGTGTGTGCAGAAGGCCACAATCCAATATCAATTAAAAGCTTGCAATTTCGTCAGGTGCTTTTAACATCTTTTGATCATTGTGTAGCTATCAATGATTTTTAGATTATCAACAGCTAGCGACGTTTGCAATTATAATTCAGATTATACTGTTTCCAAGGGCTTAACCTAGTATTCATAGTTAAGGTCTGAATGTCAGACAAGGCCTAATTGTAAATTAATTATAGATTTAAAAAATACACTGACTAATATATTCAGTACAATCTTCTTGGGCGACTATCTTCCAAAAAGAGATATGAAAGTAATAATAATAATAATAATAATAAAAATTAATAATAATAAGATAAGGAAAGAGCGATGCCTGGTTAAAGGAAAGCTAGAGCACTTAAGAATTAACTAGAAATACGGGTTACTGAGTACTCCTAAATGTGATTTCAACTGTGAGACTAAAGAAATAGAAAGATGGTTGACCGCAGCTAAAGAGCGATTATGTATGGTCAATAAAATAAAGCAGCTATACTTAAGCAAGAACTGTCATCAATGTATTGAATATGCAAAGATAAAGAAAAAAGATAAACGCATTATACGTTAACAGTTCAGCGAATTCTTCAAGCTTTTCCGGTGTGAAAAGAAATATCAATACGACATACTGGCTATAGAAAGTGGGAAACTGTGAAACAAATTTAAGGATGAAAGGTGCAGCTAAATGGTTTGAAACGCATGGAAAGTGAATTAAAGCCAAACCAACAGACCCCCGAAACCCAGATCTCCCATAAATAAAACAAAGAAAGTCAGACATAGCACTATTGACTAAGACATACAACATACATATGTGTGTATCAGGGCTATTGTAAATATTGCAACATATATTATTGAATACATTAAACTAAATCCTCCTCTCTTAAACAGTGATAGAGAATCTTATTGCAGACTTGGAACAAATTAAACAGAGTAGCTAGCGCTTCGAGAAAAATGAACACAATCGTATGATACACATATATTCTGAATAGAATACATGAAAAAATCAACTATTTAATAATATAAATTCTACCCAAGCCAAGAAAGCATACAAGTACAAAGCAGCCATTTACAAAGTTAAAAATCGGAAATACATTAATCCACTTAAATCTATAATATCATTGAATATTTAATCAATATTGACAATATGTGTGAAAAGATTCTAATTAGGGTAATTAGGTATAATGATGACATTCCTCTGTCATAAAGACATAAACATTTCTCACATTGATCAAGTGAAAGTTGATTTGATACTGTTCTACTGATTGCAATAAAATATTATGGTTCTGTATTTTGATGAAATAGGCAATACTTTGGGAAGGAATACGAAAGGCACAAACAAAATAGTGTTATTTATTTATTCCCTGTGCGATAACTTTGGAAAGAATCGGTAAATCTTTATGGAGACTAACCAGCGGCGAAATACACAAATGTCAACATACTGCCCAGATTTTGTGTAATTGCGGTAAAGATCTGAATCAAATCGCAGCATTGGTGGTTGATCCTGAAGCCACTCCAAATACATAGGGGGATTACGCACACACATCCACCATACAATATCCGCACATTGTTTAGCATAGCTCATGTATTTTGATTTAGCTTTTTCTGTTCTCATTCCCGGAAGGATTGTTGGAATCATGTCCTCCATAAATTTCTGAAACAGAATGCATCTTGTTGTCCTACGATTGTTCATTTATGAACATTTACGCTTCCAAAAACAAATTATTTACACACAAGTGTCGAATAGTATTGCACCAACTAAATATATTCAGTGAAAAATACAAGTGCATCTGTATTGTAAGTATTATATTTGCGATTATTTGGTAAATTACACAAAACATCTTGACCTTTACCTGACTTACCCCGAAACGAGGTGATGGGATATAAATTAAAACTCTTGGATAAATTATAGGTTTTACAGAAATTGATACTCAAGATTATGATAACACAAAGATATTATTATTATTATTATTACCATAAACAACAATGATTTTTTCAAAAGGAATGATGACAGAAACTCAGTCTATTTCTATTTCAGTCTAGGTTCATACACTAAGTCTTGATATAAACATATATAACATAAAAGAACACAAACAAAATATGCAGCGGGGATGAATACTAATCTTCTACCTGGACCACCATGTCCTTTTTCCTTTTCACAAGCAATTTCTTCTCGTCTTGCTGCTTTTCTCTATCAAGAATCTGTTCATGCTCTGAATCTGTAATATTCTTTTGAAAGGAATAGGCATAATATATGAACATTTTGAATTTTTAAAAAACATAGAATCAATACATCAACTTAACCATTGTTTATAGCAGTCAATATTCATCTTTTTTCTTTCCATATTTTGTGCCTTTTTCCCCGAAAAACTGTTCTTTTGACTCAATACATTACTCGTTTGTATGCGCCATCTATTAGCTCAGTATTTGATCCTTTTTTACAAACTTCAAATACTTACTGTTTTGCAACTTCGTTCGATACAGAACGAACGCTTTTTTCACCCCAAGCAAGGATAGTACTTTGCAAGCGACTTTATTAAGTTAGTTTATATTCAGTAGAGTCAATTGATGGATAACCAGATACTTTCTGCTAGTCATTAGAGTTGCAATCTATGCAATAATCAAATTATGTTATGACAAAACCATCCATAACAAAACACAATAAAAGCTTAATATATGCTGACAATTTTACGAAAATTGGATGAGATATTTTGAAGCCATGACAATTCGAGTCTGTATTTGTTATATAGTAGTAGTCATAAAGGTGCTGGGGCAGTTCCGAGAAGCCAGACAAGAGGCTGTTATCCTCGCAGTTATTTCATAATATTTACATTTAGCCAGTCACAGCAGTGGTCAGCAGGCAATTGTTAGCTGGAATCAGTTAAGCGTTTCAATGACACTTGAGCGGAGACGGCGATACATCAATTTCCAAATTCTTGCAAAGAGTGTCGAATCAAAGATCTTACAAGCTAAATCGTCCTCTCTCTCTCTCTCTCTCTCTCTCTCTCTCAAAGAAAGAAAAATAAATAAAAGAAAAACAAAGGGGCCTGCATAAAGGAACTACGGTAATTAATGTACGAGTGAGAGAGAGAGAGAGAGAGAGAGAGTACCGGTGTGCTTATGGTTTCATCGTGTTTGCTGTAGTTTGAATCGGACAGTATATTTTGCGTTCAGTTTTTCTATGTTTTTTTAGTATACGTTAACCATATCTAAAAGACTTTTTCGATGGTAGTGGACAGTTAAGTTTAATTTAAACAAATGGTGCAAGGAAGGATTTTTTTAAGGAAATGAGACTTAAACACCTTCTGTCATATTTTCTCTAAGGTTCATAAACTAAGTCTTGATGTAAAAATATATAAATATATAACATAAAAAGCACTGAAAAACATGTACCGGAGATGAATACTAAACTACCGGGATCACTATGTAATTTTGCCGTTGCACTATCTTTTCTTCTGGTTGCTTTCATCTATCAAAAATTTGTTCATCCTCTGATGCTGGACTTTTCTTCCGAGATGATTAGATATAATATTAGAACATTTTGAATTAAAATAGCACAGATTCAAGACATCAATTTACCCATTGTTTCTTTCTCTTATCAGTCTTTACTTATCTCTGTTTCTTTTCTTCTGATTTGCTGTTGTCCATATGTGCTGTTCTATTTATTCAATACATCACAGTAGATAAGCAAGGGGAGAACGAGAACACATTACTACTAACAACAGTACGATCTTTCTGGAGTGGGATGCCATGTACAGCAACAACAAAATATTAAATGATCCACTGACAAGTTAAAGATTCCAAGAACTCTCCTTACCTTCTGAAAACATAATGAGTCCACTTGCACATTCCACAATGACCATGACCTCACTGATAAATTCAAATTCCAGCTCTCATATAGTTATTGTAGTTTGAACCCTACTATCGCACTATCCAAACGGAAATACTATAATAAATGGAGATGACAAAACGCTAGAGTTTTGGTACTGAAAAATCACAAAAGGAAATGCAACATAGGAATACCAAAGACATACACGATGCTCTCAGAGAAATCTTCAAAGAGAGGAAACCTGAAAAGATTTTGATAAAGCAAAACAATTTTACAACAGGAAAGTTGTGGATGTGCTGGGAAAGGAAAACATTGAGTGCATTTCAATTTACTCAGACTCAAACCAAACAAATAAACAAGCAAACAAGCAAAAAACGTATGTAGTAGAAAGGTTTAACAGGACTCTGAAACTCGAAGGTGGAAATATTTCACTCAAAATAGCGAAGCATCTCTGAAAGAAAATGAAAACAGAAAATGAGTTGACGTATTACAAAAACTAATTGATGGATGCAAAAGCACTCATAACACATCAAAAGACAAGACTCCTGTTGAAGCAAGGACGATAAAAAAAACCATCCGAATAATGGATCAATCTATTTGGTTATTTGACAACTGGTTCATTCGGAATTTCTCAATTGAAAATTGTTGAAACAGTCATAATTTTGAAATAAAAAACAATATTTGCAAAGAGATACCTTCTTAACTTTACAGAGCAAATATTTAAAATCTCTCAATTAATTTTAGGTTATCCGGTTGTTTATACAGCTGAAGATTTGAAGTGACAAGATACAGAAGGTATGTTTAACGAACAAGATTGATTTCTATACTACGACCAAGATGACGTATATTAAAATGGATTTCGATGACCATCATAACTTTAAAGTAAACGAATGTATTCCTAAAATCGAGTGGATATAATGAATCGCTTAATAGCTGAGAGCCAGCAGTAAACATTATTCCGCTAAAATAAATGATGAGTCAAAGACACAACTCTCCTACGGAAACGACGGTAGAACAATGCATAGCTAGCAGTATCAAGGAACATGAATACTTTGAGTTTTTGAAAAATAACAAGTTATTAGAATATAACAGACGTGGAAAAACAGTGAATTAGAACAGGAAGGAGTTCCAACAAACACACCATGTAAATCTAAAATGATTCCGAAACCAGAGACGAACAAGAAAGTACATACAAGAATATTGCAGTTAAACAATCAAATGTTACACAAGATAAACGTGATAAGGCGATTACGATGAAGTCTATGTTTTAGCTGGACAATAAATGACATTGTAAAAGAAATGAAAAAAAGACAACGTGGGACACAATGAAGTATTCACTACATTTTAAAAAGTTTAAAAACAAATACAATGTAAACGATTACAAGCTGGTCTACGAAATCTTAAACAAAATAAAGGGTAACGAGAAGCACGTACAACTTGATGCAGTAATTAGAAGATTGAGACTTCTTTCAAATTTCATTAAAAAATATGTATAGAGGTTATTTACACAAAGATTCAATCATCTATGTATTCTTCCTAGACAAAATATTTACAATATTGAATGTTAAGACATTAAACCTTCAATCGCAAAGAATTACCACAAAATTACCCCAAATCAGTTGATATGGGGAAAATAGTTGAACTATCTGGCTGAAGTAGAAACAAATACATCTTTCACAGCATGTGAATCTACAGATTTTGAGCATTTGTGTTTCACAGACACCTAGTTGTATGTGAAATTCCACTACCCCAAAATGTTACAATCCTGTGTAAAATATTATAAATATAACAGGCAGAAAGTTATAAAGGAAATGAAAAACGAAATACAAAATTCCAGAGGAACGAGAATAATCTAATATTAAAATGGATGAAATTAATTTGTTAAAGAGAAGAATCAACAAAGAATTGTATGTGCATGTCGAAAAGCAGTAAATAAATGTTCAATGTGTTTGCACAAGAATAGACAATTTTATTCATTTTTTCAATCTAAAAAAGGGATTCCAGATTAAAAAAGAACTCTAACCAGTGCAGCACCTTATTCTTGCCCTGAAATTCATTTTATTGCATTAAACTGGTTTAACTCACCCTATGAAAGTTAACATATAAAATGCATTTTGTGAGAAACATTTTACTATACTAAAACTTAAATTTTAGCTTACAAGCAAATACACATGTTGCAAATTAAACTTTAAATGTGACAATGGTGAAAAGGTACAGATCACAGTATGACATGAAATTTGGCGGAATCATCTAGACTGGGCAGTGTGGATGTTAACTGATGGTTGTGAGATATCCTTCATGTAAAATTAATATAAATTTTTTAAAATGTTTTTTTCCAAATACGAAACCAGCTATCAGAATGTAAAATACCTTTACCCGACTACGATGGAATCAAATCAAATAGCAATGACATTGGTATGAAACAATTTAATTTGATTTGCAACAATTTTAGAATTCTACTACATCAGGACTGGCGATACTTTGAGGGAAAATGTAAATAAAACCCCCGAAATACTTGATGCAAAATGAATCAGATGAACATACAAATGTAGAACAAGGTTACGGGTAGCCTACACATTGTTATTGTAGCTGCTTAGAGACATGAATATAATTACTGAGCAGGTACTCCTGAGTACTGCAGCATATTGTCAGCTGATAAAATAAATACCGTGACAGTCAAAGAGGAACAACATCCTGAACATACTTCTTTCTACATGAAAGCATTGGAGTTACAGATGAGGGTATAGCTAGATTAAATGAAAGCATAATGGATTTCAATCTATATTTTAGGTGCTCAGGTTCAAAACTTCAACAACCATTACACAGTCTGTTTCTACTGTATCAAACACTGTTGAAAAGGTAACGAGCTAGTAATATCAGAACAGCAAGCTTGGTGGAGAAACTGTCTTTTTGTTATCGAGTTACATGGTGATGAAGATGATATTAATCGTTGGATGCAACACCAAATTAAATTAAAGAAATCAAGTTACTCGTTTAAACTGGGAATAAACTCTACCATCAGTACCGTTGTAACAAACAGAGGTATTGTAAAGGCTGATAAACAATATGTGATAGTAAGTACAACAAGAAACTGTCAAGGACAACAAAACACACATTGGATAAAAGTTATGTAGAGAAGAAGAATTACGATCTCCTACTGTTAGGTCTCCCAAATCTCTCAGATTCTTCCATGTTTAAAGTACACATGGAGATTTAGAAACGCCAACATAAATATTGACCAAGAAATAACCTACATGTCCTTTATTTTAATAATGACAATGGAATGGTTTACATTTAGAAATATGTTACTAATTTTGAATACTACTCATTGCTTTGTTTACACCTTGGACGAACAATGGAAATAACAAACCCCATAAAGCTAGAAGATGTTAAATACCATATTCATCAAGGAAATAAATATTTTCATTTTAGTTCCTTGTATAACCATGTTATTAATCCAGCAATAATAATAGGCAATGCTGCTGCTTCCGTTTGGGATAACTAAAACATATAATTGGCTAAATGGTTCGATTTTTTTTTATTTTTTTTTTTATTTTTTATTTTTTTTGTTGTTGTTGTTGTTGTTGATCATGTCAAACATTGATTCTCCTAAAACAGGAGGATGTGGTGGAGTTGGAGTCGGCGTATGTGGAGCAGAAGCAGAAGTACGAACAGCGGTATTTCTTATCTAACGTGCCATAGATAAAGCATTGTTGATATTGACATTGCTATTACTGTAGCCATTACAATTATTGCAGCTTTGAATAACACCTTTAACCTTTGCCCTAATGGATGTTTACTTCTGATCAATTCTTTAATTTTTCACGTGTTAATTTGTAAATATCATCCGATTTATCTATATGTACCGCTTGTTCTGACCCCATGGTTTAACTTTGCCTATGTCATTTTGCAATATTTTTTTGATAATCATTTGTTCTATATTTTTTCATCAAGCTTTTTAATCCGTTCGTCAAGATGTTGTATTAACATTGTTCTGTTTTTAGGCTGTTTTACAACAGCTATTTTATATAATTTTTTATCTCTTTCTTCTTGTGACGTAAATGACCTCCGGACAGTTTAGTATTTTTGTATGGTAGTAACCTTCCAACACTATTCTTGTAGATGTTGCATTCTTTGTATTTCATCAAGCAATTCATCTGTTTTATTTTCCAACTGTCTAAACTCTTTTCTAAGCTGTAGATTTGTACGTCCTAAATCATTCATCTCTATGTCCTCATTTGCTTGCATTGGTTGCCTTTGGACAACATTAGGTTCAATCAGATATTTAGGTTGCACTGATCTTAGCACTGGTGGGTCGTTTATTATGTGTCTATAAGTCTATTTTATATATCCAAAACATCAGCGGTTATTGTGGAAGTCAATTCTAGTTGTCGGTTTGCTAAATCTTTACTATCTAATACTTCATAAAACTCTATCCACCTATTTTTCTTTCAAACTCTTTTATACTAGCTGATAAATTTTGGTGGGAGTAATCCTTTAATCAGCTACATTACTGCATTCGTCTTTTAACTTTATATATAATTCACCGTAAGTATCACTATACCTTAGGTGTATTTGCTTACGAGGTCCAAGCCTACTTTATAAGTAGAATTTCTGAATAGTTCCTCCAATATAATTTCGTTGGGATCTTCTTCAACCAGTAAAGAGATACTTCCTCAAAATGATCTACACTTTGATCCGCATTAAGACTTGCAATATTTACAGTATAATCAACCATATCATTATCTTCATGTGCACAGTTGTCAAGCACTTTCAGTAGCAAAAAATGGATAAATCAAATCTAGAAAAAGAATTGGGATTTATCGAAGACAAGAACAGATATTGCGTAGGATCACCACAGGTGAGTACAAACAGGATTTCGATTAGCAGATTTTATTTTCCGATTGACAACTTGGACAGCTTACAAATTTGTCTTAACAACATCAATGCAAACAGAATTAGATATTTCACCGCATTTTTTACATTTATGCTATGTTTGCCCTATCTGTACTGAATGCTATTGCTAATTTGACGACTTTCATTTCAAAGCGATGGGTGCCGAAAAAGCAGACCCAGGGTTTGAATCTCCGTAGAGTACGAATGAAAATTCTCTAGCCTGTATGATAATATTATTTATTCGTATTAACAAAAAAACGTGTTAATGGTATTAAGCATTCTCCTGTAGAATCCGGGGATAGCACTTTCCTCTCTGTTTGGCGTATATTTGTATATATACACGTAAGGAAATAAGGAACGATACTGACGATACTGGATATTACAATTGAAAACTCATGGGGATTTCGGACTAATTGAAAAAAATCTAACCGTCCCGTTGCAGTCTTATCAAAATTACAGCCAGTCATCAGTTGTTCACTCGTACGCAATTTTTGCGATAATCATTTCCCAAGTAATAACATGTATTATAATTTCTTTTATTATTTTATTGTCATGCTGTTTTTCGATCCTTTGTTCACAACGTGGAATTTTGTCAATTTTATCTCTTGTTGTAAATTCCCCCTAGTGATTCTAACAAGTAGGTGTCCAGAACTTTTTCTTAGATTTTGTGTTTAGTGTTTATTTTTGACGAAGAGCTTGTTTAGCTCGAAACGTTGGGAAACCGTTTTGCATTTGAGCCGTTATCATTTTTTGTGTCAATATATATATATATATATATATATATATATATATATATATATATATATATATATATATATATATATATATAACAACATAATGTAACGATGCAAGGAGGATACAGCTGTTGGAAAAATCACTGACATATAAAAGAAAGCTGCAGCTCTGAAGTAGATTGTGACTAGTCGCTCTGTTTCTGATGCATTATTCCTTTAGCCACACTTGCTACATTTGTTCCCACTATATGGGTAGCTGCTTACCATGCAATAAAGTTCTAGATAAGACAATATTGTTCAAGCTGTCCTCAAAAATGAACTTAACCATCTTGAATGATTCAACGTTTTATCTTGTGCTCTTCTATCCTTATCTTCCGAAACATTGTATCATGCTTAGACCTGTTTTCGCTTGCTATCATGTATCTAGTGTTTTTGCAGTGGAACATGTCCTTTATTGTTCAGGATCTGAAAAGTCGAAGGATTGCCATGGAATAACCTGTTCAATGATCAACACATTCAGATTTGGTCAAGTTTAACCATCTTTGATAGAGGGCAATATTGATATATCTAGTGTAACCAGTGTCCTGTCAAATTTTATGTTTTTCTAGAGATGATTCTAAAATTATAATTCTAACCAATCGTGATATCCTGTGGTTTTTATTACTGTAGTATCAATGTTTCAGGTATTTTCTTATGGTCTCTTTGATGTAATCTCAGGTTTTATCTATATTTCTTATTCTATTCTTTTCTGTAGAATAAGCTCTTGTTCTGTAACACTCTAATGTATTTCGGTTCTCCACATCTAGTACAAACCAGTGTGTCTATCCTTTTACTTACTTAATATTATTTCAAAGTATTTTTCACTGCTGGTAAGTAGCGTTGTAAATCATCTTGCAACAAACCTTTCTAACTTTATGAAATCGTCGCTTTGTTGTTTTTTTCAACTTTCCTTGTGAAATAAAACGGAAGATAGAGAAGACGCAAAACTAGATACAATTAAGGTTAACGAAGAACCTGAAAGTAACTTCGCAAAGTCAAAAGATCCACGTAGAGTTGAACTTAGAAGAAAACTTGGTAAATGTTCAAGAGGATTTATAAAAGCAAACGCAGACTGTTTAAAAAAAGAACAAGAGCCTACAAAGCTTTGAGATGCTGAACTCACACAACTTGAAATCACACTACGCAAAAGAAATGAAACAAACTTAAACAGCAAAATCTATTATTTGATAGATGTTGGTGTAGCTGTTGTAGGTGTTTTGTTCACTTGGTCAAAATATACTTCACAGATTCTTTAAATATTTAATTTAAAAATAAGTTGCGTTTAATAATGCGATAAAATCACAGGGCAAAGCCTATACGAAGTACAACAACAAATAACGCCCGTACGGTACGAGAGTCACCGTGAAGTGGTAATGTCAGCCTGGGCTTTGTCCAACCCAATGCCAGAAATGCTTAAGCTGACTTAAAGTCAGCGCAATATTGTTGATATGCAGCAAGTCTTGTCTTTTTTTGGAGGACAACTTATTTGATAAGTATTAAGACATCTACTGGCACTAAAACATTATCAACTCTGCTTAAATGCACGTAACTCAGCTCTCTCGCAATTGCATACCGCATACGTTTTAAAAAGCTAGTAAAGATTACAATAGGTCCTTTAATAAACACATACACTGGAGACGTTATCAAGTTAATCGTTCCATTTTAATGTAGCTAGGTCATAATCGACTACCAAATAGCACACAAACTTTTAGCAGACAAAATTGTTAACACAGTACAACAAATGTAAGATGGAATATGCATTGCTAACATTTTCAGGTAATAAATAACGAAATGTATAGCGAAAGAAAAACCTTATCAAAACAATTTGGCCGACAACATTAAGCTCTGCTCTTTCTGTGGCATACATCAGCCATTTGAAAAAAATCTATTATAGTGTCCACCAGCAACAATAGATATTGAAGAGGTGTATAAACTGATCTATTCAGGTTCTTTTAGTTAGTTCACAAGCGATTGATTAGTACGAAAGTTATATCAAAACAGACACACTGCATAAAAAGAAGAATATTTTACCAATCCAATTGATTGCAGAGAATGAATTTTGTTTTTCGGTATAATGATAATTTAAATGGACTTATAAACCAATCGAGCAGAGGATAAACACTGGGATAGATGTTTTGGACAGTGATATGGAGAAAATCGAACAATCTATGGGAAGCAAAGGTATTTAATCCTCTCAACAAGAACAGTTTCAGAAAGACTTGAATAGCTCAGTCAAACATAACGACAGAGATAAGTAATGACCTGAAAAACAATGGAACAGTTAACACTAATACATTGTCAGAGAGGCAGTGTAACAATGATTTAACAGAGATAACCAAAGAAATAGAGGACATGAAAAGCAAAGTGAATGTGATTAAAAGCACAATTAAATATATGAAAACAACTTAGGGACTTACAGATAAAGTGATAAGATCAAAACGAAAAATGATGTTATATTTACAGAATTTTACAACAAATTACACGCTGAGGCTGAACAATCAATAACATATAGAAAAGAGTGTTTTGATCGAGAAGTGGTAAATATCGGTTTTGTACAATGTAGATGAAACCAATGAGAAACAACTTAATTTATTTGAAGCAAATGTTTACAATGATTATAGAGGAAATAAAAAAAAAAAGTTAACAAAAAGACTGACTCGTTAAGAGGTAGCATTGATGTAGCTAAAACCAAAATAAACAAAAACATTTATATTGAACACGGATATGGGCATCACGAATATTGCATTGGGCATTTTACAGATAAATTAAAATAAGAATTCGATGAAAACAATAAAGGAGTTTGAGGGAGAAAAAAAAAAACTAAACTAGTCCCGGAATGTATATTGTTTGACGATTTTCGCATTGTATCGGATCAGGAGTATCCAGATGGCGTTCATTTAATTGTGAATTCAGCAGATGTAATTTCCATTGCTAAAGAGATACAAACATTACCCAGACTGGCATTAGATTCACAGATAAGAAGTTGTTGGATATTTTTAAAGCTGAAATAGCACCACAGACACTGGTTAACAGTCATGGATTTAACTATGCTTTGTCACGTTTTGTTAAATACATGTTACACACATTAGCTGAAGAAGAACAATATGCCATTCAGCTCAATAAATCAGGCATGTACACGATTTTTGCCAACCTAAATATTACAAATGTAAGCTTGTGTGGCTTTTATGTTAATTTTACATTGTATCAGATCGAAACAAACAACATTTTGCTTACTCATTAGACATTAAAAGGAAATATGTGACTAATTTTTACAGCGTAAAAGAAACATGTACATACTATCTTAGGGAGGATAATATTTTAATAATTGGATCGAAACAAAAAGGACCTCTCTAGTCAGAATTCAAAATGAAAACTGGCAGTGGTATCAAAATGTGTTGACCATGAATACAAGGGGCTACAGCAGCAGTCATAATTTTAGGAGCTATAGCTAACGGGAGCAAACTACCTGTTCCAGCTATTTGATCCCAATGGAGCCGAGGAAGAAGAAATTAGACACAGAAAAAATATTGCAGAAGAGCACCAGAGAAAAACCTTAGAGTTCAATGCAACCAGGTCAAAAACTCTTGACTACTTGAATAAAAAATTGAGAGAACAATGTTTGGTGATAAAATACATGAGCAGCCTGGATAATTCTTTCTCTCTATATGTTTCTTTTCATAGTAACGATGGCAGACATTATTTACACGATCCTGATGGTGCGGCATATCTAACAAAAAGCAAGGGAATCTAAACTGAATGATTCCTGCCAGCCTTATGATAACGTCAAAATATGGATACAAATTCACTGCACCTGCAGTGGGTGTTAGTTCGCATGTTGCCTACATGTTTTTATCTTAATGGCTCTTTCAGCACAATAAATGTCGATGTATGATAAATATATAACTCCAAACAAGCGTGAGAAGATACCGCAAAGGAGTTTTTTTCCGCAATCCAACAAATCATCGTATGACACACACACATAGCAGCATTAACCCTGATTAAATTGTGTAAGTGTGTATACCAAAACTAAGCGCAAATAACTTGTTTGTACCAAGTAATGTATTCAGTTCGTTTAATATAAAGGCTTAAGATGCTATCAGTGCAGTGGTGAACAATCTGGGTTGAAAAAAAACACTGTAAACGACATCAATATTTCCTGCTAAAAAGAAACGATGAGCTTTTCAAGTTATCAGAGTACAACATGTTCACTAAATACAAAGATTTGTGTATACCTTTCTCGGATAGAACAATTAGGATTGATCAAGGCATTATAAGTGAATAATTGGGAAAGTTATGATCAGGAACTTCTAATGTGCAAAATACTGGTACCAAAGCTATACAGTTTCAGATTTGATCAAGCATTTTTGTTATGCCTTTACAAACTTTTTCATCATTACCAATCCTAAATTTTGCTCCTAGACCACATCATTCTCCAATTGGTACGCATGTAATCTCATCATTGAAAAAGTCGGATATTATTTTATTCATGTGTGGTAAATCAAATACGTTTTCCATTCAATAGTCGCCAGTGTCACATAATTTTGACCTCATCATTCGTGCCGCTGCAAAGGATATCTGTAAAAACATAAATATTGGATAGTTCTGGAACAATAAAACCACCATAGACGGGTTAGTTAATTTGTTCTTTGTCAGACTGACCAGCACCAAATCATCGTCAATGATTGTTTTCCTGGCGAATGATATATCATTTTGGCACTTGAAAAATGTATTTTCATCTGCACATATTTTTACTCTTGTTTCTTTCTTGAGATTTACCATCTGTTTCCCGAATATGGAATTATTTATTGACTTGAAGAAGGCCTTTTCCAAAATAAATTTAGCTTTCTGTTTTAACTAGTATTCAACGCTATGTATGATTTCAGCCAAGTTGGTTCAAACAAGGTAACTTTATGTACATTATTCAACTTTAGACACGATTGCACACAGTTTTACATTTTTGTAATGCATTATATACCTCTTTGGGTTTTTCAGCTTGCACAAAACTTTTGGTTCAGTTAGTTGTGTAACCTTGTAATCATCTATCAATTTCTTCTTGAAGGGAGATACATTATTTTGCTCTGGAACTAATTTATCTGGATTAATTCTCTTTTAAATGACCGTACAGATGTTTTGGAATTTCCAAGTCTTCTTTAAGTATGTGCCCAATATCACTATGTTCGTCGTGCCAAAGGGACCAGCTTTGTTGCTTTGCAACAACGACATATATTTAGAGCAGATTTGTTTTAATACCTATCTAACATCTTCATCATTTGCCCATATAAAAGATCTCTCACATAACTCAAATGATCATTTTAAAGTGGTCTAAGCGACAGTCATATCGGTTGTCAAAGATGTTTGATTGGCATTTCAGACCAACCTAAAGAAAAATATGCATGTTAAGCTGAATGATAAATATACCCAGCGGTATGGTTAAAATCATTCAAACTAATTTGATAGCAGGCAAACAAAAGTTATATCAATAGTATCATTGATGATGATGATGATGATGATGAATTAGACTTGCTGCATGTGTGATCAGCATCTTACCTAGCTCAGATTTATCAATATATTTATAATTCGTCATCAGTATTTATTGATTATACGTGTTTGTGAGAGAGAAAGAGAGACAGACAGACAGAGTTCAGCACCTGCCACTTTATTTTGTTTAGAGCCTACATGTATGTCTTTACTGGAAGAATCTTGAACACTAAACGTTATCATAAGCTAAATTGCGAGTTGTTCTCGACATATCATATTTCTATGTACCTGAGATAAGAGTACTTGTAGAACTTGTATGAGAGAGAGAGAGAGAGAGAGAGAGAGAGAGAGAGAGAGAGAGAGAGAGGTTTATGTATTTATTTACTTTTTATTATTTATGTATTAATCAACACTGGGGTATTTGTACTGCGAGTACTTTTCAGTGCCGCAATGATAGTTCTCGGAATCCTTTCCGTATCTGTTTGTAACAAGAGCGGGCTTAGCTTTCGAAGGTGCAACTGATTGTTTCAGATTGTTGGTTCTGACGGTTTCTATTGGTTAATTTGAAAAGTGCCTTGACCTTATTGTGCCAACCCAAAAGAAACAAAGACAGCATAATTCAACAATTATATATGACAAATAATTTTGTATTATAAGTGCAGATGATCGGTAAGAAAATTATTTTATTTCCCAATCAATGAGTATTGTTTGCATAATGTTTTTGTGACATCCTAATTAATCAGCTACATGGACTTGTTCTGAAAATGATATTCTATTAAAAAACGGTGATACGGCACACTATTTCCAATATCAATATTGTGATCAGTTATTTCAATCCTAAAGTTGATTATTCATGTGCATTAACTGCACTGACACCCGAGGAGAGATGAAATATAACAGATGATCGTTTATTATACCCGAATGATTACAAAACAACAAAGCTTTTACATCTTGGACGCAGAGGTGGGTGAGTGGATGGGGAGTGATGAAAGACTTGATTTCATTCACTGTATCGATACTGTAACCAAAACTCCTTACAGTCTGATTACAGAGGGTTTATTTATATGGTGAAATTTGTCACTGTGATGAATACATGACAACAGAGGATTTGGTTTTTACCATTGATGCTGCCCCACGGAAAGTAGGAGTGGGAACGGACAAAACGTCATACAGTAATATAGGGCATCAAGTTGATGTGTGGACCTTTTCGGTTACAAGAAACCAGGCATCTTGAGAGGCTATTCAAAACGAGAGAAGAGGAATTTATCCACGTATGTAATATGCCCGCAACAATTCTGAAATGTTTTCAGTCTCACAAAATGGATGTGTTCGCATTAATTCTTAGTACAATTTTCCTCATTTATTAACGTTTATAAAATCAGAAACGTATACAGTATAAGTAGTACAGAGAATAGAGTTATGAATTCACCCATTGTATGAGTCTAACACCTATCGATACATCCCATTAACCATGACTGTTAAAAACGCTTAATGTCTACTATGGCGCTTGTAAATAGACATACATTTATGAAAATTGTGGTAACTAAATCGATACTAAATTGAAAAAAAACTAACAAGCTCATCACCTTATCCTGGTCCAGTAACACAACTGTATTCTTTTGTTAAGAAATATATTAGTGAAATATTTAAGAAATTAAACTTTCTTATACATACGCATATTGTTTTATATACAAACCTTTAGGTACCTTTGACAAATACACTCTAAATTTGGCATTGGTGATTCAGTGAACAGATGCAGAGCTCAGTATATGTCCATTTGGCAAATTCAGCTTAACTGTGCAGACTGGATGGCTACAACTAAATGTGAAACATCTTACTGACATATATCAGATTCCAGTAATTCAGAATGATTAAAGTATGCTTAAATATTGTCGAATGGTGATGATGTATTCAACCCAATTAGCAATCACATAAACATGAAAGAATTTGGTGACAAAATTAAAAAACTGTATTATTCCATAGATATTGGTTGGAGATTTGAAAGAGGAAAAAATACATACTTAATTGATAATGGTCCAGTAGGACATAACACGGTACATCAAAGTTTTGGAGAGCCAACATCGCCTGATATATAAGCATCATGCAAGCGAAAATATAAATATGAAGCTCGTATGGTTGAATGTTGTAATTATAACATGACACCTATAACTCAGTATAATGCAACTGCGCAAGCTGCAGCTAAAACGACAACATAAGCTTTAATACTACGTCAGCAAGTTACGATTTTATACGCAAAATTAGTTCAAGACCTGCAAGCACATATTTGAGATTCAAAAGTCAAATTACATTATGACGTTGTTTGTGATTTCTTTCTCTTACTTAGTAATGTGGTTATGAAAAAAGAAAGCAAA
Source organism: Margaritifera margaritifera (assembly GCA_029931535.1). Lineage (NCBI taxonomy): Eukaryota > Metazoa > Mollusca > Bivalvia > Unionida > Margaritiferidae > Margaritifera > Margaritifera margaritifera. The sequence goes on along the minus strand of JAQPZY010001657.1, from coordinate 4,416,044 downwards.
TTTGGCTTCAACAGCAACGAACAAATACTTCACTTTGTGAAATAACATTGGAATTAACACTGGAATTAACAAAATATTCTACTCCAGCAGCTGATAAACTAAGTGCAACAGTTTATTAAAAGATATATAATGGAAATATAATTACGTACAATCCTGATGAAGAGTGCCCCAAAGTCATGTGAAATTGATCTGATTCCTACATCACTGCTACTAGAGTGCCTAGACTCAATACTGCCTTTACTAACTGATGTCATTAATGCTACTCTCTGATCTAAGGTATTCCCATCATTTTTCAAAACTACAATTATAAAGCTTCCGTTGAAAAAGACTACGCTTAACCCAGTGGCGGCGCGAGGGCGTATCTGTTTACTGTTCAAGGTTATCGTCTCCTGGCTTGTTTTATCTTTTCCTCTTCTTGTTGGTTTTGAACAAATGTCTTTGCTTCTTCTTTTTGTCATAAACAAATCTCTAACTCTTCCTTCTGTTTCTTTTTCAAAATCAGCATATGCTGACAATGATGGAGAAGGAGGTGAAGATGGTACCACCAACATTCTCGAGAGGATTAGAAATCGCGGAAAGTAAAATCCAAATTTAAGTCATTTTTCCAGAATAATAATCACTACAGCAGCAGTAGTTGTAGTATTACTCAGAGTATAAGAAGTATCCACTGCAGGCGCACCCGAACACAAAGTCTTCATTGCAGTCACGTCTACAGTACCAACACTGTTGCGCACTTTGTAAATGACAGAAACGCTCATATTGTATATGACTCCATGCGCCCGCTGTATTCTGATTGGGTAATAGAGAACACGCCCTGACTGAAGCATGTTACATGCATTTTAATTGCTGGAACCTGCAAATTAGTTTCAATCCGGTCTTAGACTATATAGAGAGGAGCGTGTGCCCATTGTGTCATCCGTTCTAAAGATAAATCAAGATGTAGACCAACATGGAGCCATCAACTATCGTTTCAAGCATAATGTTTGATCTAGACTACCTTATGTATGTGAAATAATCGTGGGTCATCACTACGCTCAGACACTGCTGCATGGAAGACAAGAGTGTACATTGAAAGGCAAGGGTGCCTGAAGCTAGTCGGGGTCTATAGACCTGCAGTGTGAGAAGCTTGCGAAGAAGAAAAGTGAAGAGTTGTTGTCAGTGTTAACCATTTCTGTTTACCCCCACTCCCCAAAACAGTGATACTCAAGGATCATCAAAGTCTATGTTATTATGTTTGCTTGTTTTGTATATCTTTCACAAATAAAACTTAAACCCTCACTATCCTTTCCACCGTTGATAGAATGTTTGTGTGTGAACATTCCTACCTTTTTCAGGGGTGATATTATGATTGTGAATGTGTGAACACTCGTACCCTTTTCATAGGTGATAGTATATACGTATGTTTTGTGTATGTTGTGTGAACATTTCTGCCCTTTCAATCCTTTTACTTCCCTTCTATGGTTATATGGGTTTCAAGGGTGGTAGGGGTGTTAATTTTGTTTATAGGTGGATTGTAGGAACGTTATGAGGCTTATAGGGGTAGTAGGAGTGGTATTTTTGTTTATAAGGGGTTTCACTTTTATTTTATACCCATTCTTTTACATCCTACCCTTTGCGTGAGTCAGTGGTGAGTGCTGGTTGGTAGGCATGATTGTTGGTCAGTCAGTCAGCTTGTTGCTTAGTAAGTATAGGTGTTGGTCAGAAAATGTAGGTCATGGTCAGTACATAAGTGTATTGGTCAGTTTATGTAGTTTTAACATTACATTTCCCCTTGTTATTATAAATTGTTCAACATGGCAGCCTAATGTTAATTTTCCCTTGTCCCTTAAGTGCCTTAATGTTAATTTTTCAATCAGTGCTGGTCAGTAGGTGTAGGTATTGGTCAGTAAATGTAGGTCATTGTCAGTTGGTAAGGGTTTTGGGCAGTAAATGTAGTTTTATCATTACATTTCCCGTTATCCCTATAAATTTTTCAACAGAGTAACTTAATTGCAATTTCCCCTTGTCACCCAAGTGACGCTTAATGTTAATTTTCCATTGTTCCTATAAATTTCCCAAAAGCGACTCGATAGGGACAGAATGTTAATTTCCTATTCTCCCATTATCGTCAGCCCATACTACTCATGCATGCTATGCTTGTTGTGATGAGGTAATCCCTAATCCTAAATATTGAAGTCAGTTATTTTTTTTTACCATCATAAATATTGTTGTACTTAATAATACATATAACATGCAACTTACTCTTATTTTAAAAAATATATTACAAATTTTAAAAAATAAATAAAATAAATTTCAGACATTGATTTTTATCATAAAATCAGAAATTAAGTAATGACGCAAGTAGAATTGGGAAGTTGTAAATACTGTAGCATCAGCTGATTTATATGCACCTATTGAAAGTTGCAGTACATAAATGTTTCATTCCTCTGTAACTTCTTACATAAGCTTTTATAAGTGGTTGTTTAATCACTTGCATGCACATAAATACAAGCTCTTTCTCAAGAAGACACAAAAAGTGTCATCAATATATAAGCAGTATTCAAAATGCTTTTCTTAGTAGCAACATAAGATTAAGGCTCCAACAAAGTGGTTAGAAAAGCAAAACAAAACAAAGAAGGAATTTTTGTCGATTAAAACAGAGCTAACAGATCAGCGAAACCATGTCACCAAGATCACTCGATACATAAAGCAGAGAACATCAAAAATAGCACTTATTAAATACGAGGGTGAATAAAGCTGTATCATGGATATATGCATTTAAGGGGGTTATTATAAATTGATTTCAATACAAAATGTTGAATGCATACAACCAAATCCTTCTCTCATATATGCATAACGAGAAATATTACTATCGACATCAGAACATGTTATTAAATGAAGTAGCTACTCAGCAGCAGTTCACAATCTTTTATGAAGCATATTTTCTGATTAAAACACATAAAATAAATAATTATTGAGCAATATATATTCTCCTAGCCTTAAATATTGAAGTACAAAGCAATTATTTGCAACATGAAGAATAAGTAATTAATTAGTCAACTTGAATTGATGATCTGGTTTAATCACTTGCGAGATAATGTGTAAAAAGCTTGTAATTATGGTATGATGGTAGATGAACTTGCTTCATGATGATAAAACACAGGGACTTCATCTGTCACACTGACTGAGTGGAGGCTGATAATGTCTCTTGAAATTAAAGTGGAATTGTTTTTTTTCTGAATCTTTGATGACATGGTTGGTATTTTTGGAAGGAATAGGAGAGACAAGGATTAAACAAATTCATTTATGCATTCCCTGTGCGATCCCTTTAGACAGAATCGGTCCATCTTTATGGAGACGAACCAGCGGCCACACACAAAAGTCAACATACTCTCCAGATTTTGTGTAACTGCGGTAACGGTCCAAATAAAATATCTGCTCTGGTAGTTGACTCTTAGGTCGGTCCTGAAGCCACTCCAAATGTATAGGGGGATTCTGTACACACATCCACCACACAATCTTGACACAGTGCTCAGCATATCGCTTATACTTTAATTCAGCTATTTCTGTAATCATTTGTGGAAGGATTGTTGGAATCATGTTCGACATAAAATCCTGCAACAAAATGCATATTTCAGTTTCAAGGTTTTGTGTCTCTAAAGGTTCACGCCTTCAGAAAATATGATTTCTACCCAAGAATCTAACATTTCTGCAGGAACTAAAATATATTTTAAAAAATGTGCAAGAGCATACATGTTGTATTATATTTTTGAGAGTATATTTGACAAATCTTGACCAAACCATTACACTTTCTCTGGCATACCTGAAAAGCATGATTACAACAAAGTGAAAGGATAAAAATGATACCCCTACCCCCAAATCTGAACATTTTAAATGAATGGATACTAGGGATAGTGATAATACTACTTTTTGTCTTAAAAAAAAAACCAATGGCTTTTTTTAAAGGAACGATAACATAAACTAAGCCTGTCCTATTTTCCCTTAAGTTTCTGTACTAAGTCTCGATATATGATCTTCTACCTGGACCACCATGTCCTTTTGCCTTATCACAGCCATTTTCTTTTCATCTTGCTTCTTTCCTTTATCAAAAATCTGTTCATCATCTGATTTCAAAATTCTCTTCTGAAAGGAGAAAGATAAAACATTGAAAAAGACTTGTAATCAATATAAAAAAACATTACTCGTTTTAATTGTAGTAGTAGTAGTAGTGTTTCTACTTTTCTACGTCATTGGTGTTTAACAAACAGCTGTTCTATTGCTCTACTGCATAGCTCAAACACAATATTTGATTGCTTATATGATGTGGTCTGAATTCACCATTTTTTTTTTTGGGGGGGGGTCTAATTTTTGAGAATTTTTGCATTACCAAACCTCTCGTATTCAAAGAGGCAAGAGAAAGGAATGCACCCACAAGTCAATGGGACCATATTTCCATGTACTCAGATTTAAGTACCAATGAAGTTGTTTTTTTATTTATTTGTTGTTTTGTGTTTGCTTTGTTTTTTTAATGAAAAGATATACTGATACAAAACAAAAAAACAAAAAAAAAATTCACACTATTTAAGTTTGGTACTTATATTCCTAACACTTGATTTTGTGCAATATCGATTTAACCCATTACAGAACGCATACTTTTTGCACTGAACAAAAGTACTTTCTTTTTTAATTTTTTTTTTTTCAATATATATGTTAATCTGAGTGAGAATGGTTGACATTTGATTATATTTTTATAATCATGACTATGCGTCGAGATAGACTCCAAATTTCATAAAAGTAACTTGTCCACAACGTCAAAGAAATTTCCAAAATGGGAGAAAAAGAGAGACCAAGGTAAAGACACCTGTTATCATTGTCAAGAAATAGGACATTAGTCAAGAGAGTGTCCCAAGAAAGTGAAAAAAAGAGTTAAAGAGGAAATTTCAGAAGAAGAAACAGAGGAACATATTCCAGAAAAGAAATTTAAAGCAAGACAAGCAGAAGAAACAGGAGAAGAACCCATGTCAGTGATGAAAATCAATAAATAAAAAAGACAGTAAAACAGGAAGAAAAATGGACTTTTGTGAAGTGTTTTGAAATTTCATTGTGATTCTTATTCAAGAGAATGTACCAAAAACGTAAGTGTTTCAATGTCTTGATTTGTCTCTTTTTAGTATTGATAAGATGCTCACACTTTTACGGATAAGAAATTCTATTCTTAAGAAGCACAGTACAATGCGTAACTTCAATGTACTTTCACTTTGCTGTTTTCAAGCACGAACAGAAAATTCTCTCTCTCGCTCTCTCTCTCTCTCTCTCTCTCTCTCTGTCACACACATTTGGCACACAGAATTCTATCCAAAGTTTAAAGAAAAGGTAAAAAAAGTCACAACAATTGCTATACAAGAGAGTGAGGTCACAACTATTGCTATACAAGAGAGTGAGAGCTAACAAGTTAAAGATGTATTTTCTTAACAAGTACAAACACTTACTTTTGCTGTTGGAGCAGCACATAATTTAGTGAAAAAACCTGACTTTTACTGTTGCAGTAACACACGTTTTAATGAAGAAATTGATTTTTACTGTTGCAGTAGCACACAATTTAGTGAAAAATCTTACTTTTACTTTTGCAGTAGCACGCACATTTAGTGAAAAAACTGACTTTTACTGTTGCCTGGCTTTATATAGGATTTACAACAATGGACATATTTTAATTTAGATTGTAAAAGTAAGCTAATGCCTGTCTTTAAGTGTGTGTTTATTCTTCTACCCATCCTGTTTAATATGTACAATTCATAACTTTGATGTCACAACCTTATAAGAAACCTTAGCTTCACACCAAATCTTGACTTAGTTTGACAATGTGGCAAATTTAACTCTATTGCCTCTCTTCATAGGTCAAAGTTCATTTATCATATTAAATAACTAAAAACACATCTGTAACAAAATGAATTGGCATTGGATAAGGTGAGTAAATATCCTAAAATCAAGTGTTGACAAAAACCGTAAATCTGTAACAAAATGAAGAACCAAATCTGCCTCATAAAAATGTCTCTCCTTAAGTGTGTGTTTGCTCTTCTATCCATCCTGTTTTCTCCTTGTCACTCTATGTGTGATAGTGTATAAGTATGTTTGCATGTATGATGTGTATATATTTACTTTTTTTTCTCTCCTTGCACTTCATTGGTAGGGTTATAAGGATTATAACGGTAGAAGGGATGGTAGTTTTGTTTAAAAGGATGGTATGGAAATTATAGGGGGACAGGGGTTTTGCTTTCTTTATAAGGGGATAATAGGGAACTTATAGGGGTGATTGGGAAGTTAGTTTGTTTATAAGAGATTTCAATTCTATTTTTGTAACCCCTTCTTTTACCCTGTGTGGTCAGTAAATTAGTGTGTTGTTCAGTCAAAGTGTATTTTAAATCTAAGGACATTTTTAACATTATGTTTTCCCTTGTCACCATATACACCCATCATGTCAAAGCTATAGACATTTTTAGCATAGTATTTCCCATCTTGTCCCCAGACAGCCTCATAATGTTAAACCTAGGTACATTTTTTAATAAAGAATTTCCTATCTTGTCCCCAGTAAGTCCCATAATGTTAAACCTATGGACTTTTCTAACAAAGAATTTCCCATCTTGTCCCCAGTAAGTCCCATAATGTTAAACCTATGGACTTTTCTAACAAAGAATTTCCCATCTTGTCCCCTGAGAGTCCTATAATGTTAAACCTATGGACATTTTCTTAACATAGGATTTCAATCTTGTCTTCAGAGTGTCGGTTTTGTCCACCAAGTGTCGGCTCATACTACTAACATCCCAGAAAAAGAGAGACAGAGACAGAGTATGATTCAATATGGGATCTATGGAAATCACCAGAGGAAATCATCTAATGAATGACATAAACCAGCTTGGTGTTTGCTTCATCTTTTTAACCTTCAGGTTTATAAAGGTTCATTCTCTCCATCATGAATGTTAAGTTATGATCTGATATACACACTATCTACCTTTTAGGCCATTAGCGTAGTTTATCACAATGAGAAGTGTTACGGGAAATATGTTAATTATAGAGATATTCTTACAAAAAAGTAACTTCGTGCAGACAGATAATATTTTAGAAACTCATATATATATTTGTAAATACAACTATGCACACAACAACAAAACCATATAGAAATCAAATCTGAGAAAGTAGCTAATTTTCAATATTTATGTTCTATCATTTTAGACCATACATTCTTTTGATGCCATGAACATGATGAAACTGGAACTATGTTTCAAAAGATCTTTAAAAATATTTAATTTTTTTAATTTTTTTAGATAACAATATTGCCCTTTGTTCTGATTATAAGCGTAACATACCTGCTCCATTTTAAGCTCATGTTCAATTTTAAGGTTCCATTTCTGACAGTGTTCAAATGCCATCTGCAAATTTAAAAGAAATTCACCAAAAGTGTTTATAAAACTAATTTTATATCATTCACAAGCAAGGAAACATGTATTTGTTGCTTGATGTACAGCATGGATATAAGCAAAGGAACTTTATGACTGTATAATTTGGCAATTGCTAATTATAGGATCTGGATGTTCAAATACTGATTAGGCATTTTCACATTCATAAACATTATGCTATCTGCCATCATATTCTTCAAACGGAGTCAGTAACTCAAATGCACGCTCCAAGAAAAACATTTTGACCTGCTATATTTTCAATCTACATACATATTATAAACTTCCAGCTGTTTCTTAGATGTTACTTCTTTTTTCTTCTAATTTTCAATTCAACAAATACATTCAAATTATCATATTTAATTTCTAGATTTTGAGCTTGAATTAAAAGTTTCAGGTTTAAAAGGGTCCGAGTGTATAGAATATGATTATAATACACTTCTTTGCAGATAGAGTATGATTAGTATGAGTAGAGTATAGAGTATGATTATAATACACTTCTTTGCAGATAGCTTCTCTTTAATATTGGAAAACAGTTTAACTTGGTTTTGGCACTGGCAAAAAAGACTGAATTAGACATACTGTATTGCATTAAAGTACAATTTAGAGTTTAAATTTACTTACACAATTGAAAATTACTTCTGTCAATATATTTTAACAACCTAGGCATTATATTAGAATATCAGACATTTCTCTCCACAAAAGATCTAAACAAAGCTTTACTGACATGTAATTAAGACCATTAAATATCTGTATTCTATCTCTGAAGCTTTTATTGCTTTTTAACACCGACCATGCAGGGATATTTTTCTGAATATGTGCTTAAATAAATAGTAATACATTTTCTTCAAAGGTTATACCTGTCCATCAGTTTCAAAAATTTTCTTCATAAGAATTACAATATATAGCAAAACAGGGAACACCGAAACATATTAATGCACACCACCAACTTTATACTTAAAAAAATTTTTGCGACGAGTTCTGACGATACTAATCTATCATATTCATGTCCACAAAAATACAAAGTAGCATTTAAAGACATGGAGAAATGCCTGTTTCGAAGTATTTAAAGGAACGTTTAATACTGCAGAAATATTCGACCTTTAAATGAAATGATAAGAATTACTAGTGGTTCTTTTGTTACTTCTTCCTATTACATGTATAATCAGGAATATTTCATCATTCCTTATAAACTTACATTGAAATGATCCGTGCAATTATTATATAAATGAGGTTCATAGACTTTACGTAACTAAAATCTGTCCAATACTTGTTTTGCACGTTTCTTAGAGGTAACCGTTTGATTTGTAATCTGATTGAAATGTGTCACAGTTTATTCAGGATGACTATTGAAAACTTCTCAACAAGGTCCCTTCTGCACTGAAACGTGAACTTATGTCGCTGATCAGGAAACAACCACACAAAATACGTATGCAGTATTGAAGAAATAAATACAGATTAATCATAGTTCACCTTCATAACTCACAGCACCGCCATATTATTCAAACATTATTCATTTACTTGGCCTATTTAGGGATCTCATTCATTTCTTTTCATCATAAAAGTCTGCGACATAAGACTAAATTCTTGATTCATAATATTAATATAAAATACACAATTTGTAAATACTGTGATGACAACAAAAGATTTTTAGTGATTTGAAATATCTTTCGAAATGAATCTTAATTCCTCTAATAGCTATCAACCTCCCACCCTCAAATTAAAACTCCTGAATAAATACAAAACCTTATGTGATATTCAAGTGGGCAATTCCTTACCTCGTGATTTCTTTATTATGATAATGTTCTCATATGCAATTGTTTTACGAATAATTTAATTCAAAATTAAATCAATGTTACATTAATATTTTCCTCATGCCATTGGTGTTGGACATTGTATACTGACAGAATGTGCAAAACAGTTTTCTGATCAAAATGTGCAAAATAGTACAAAATAGTCAAAATGTGCGAAATACATTTAGTACAAAATTGTCAAAATGTGCAAAATAGTCAAAAAAGTTATCTGATCAAAATAGTCAAAATAGTTATCTGATCAGCAACATAAGTTTAAGTTCTATTAAGATTGGACATATTTTGGAAAATGAAGGTAGTCATCTTTATCAAACTTTGTCAATAGAACTTTTATATTAGATAGCAAATAAAAAAAGTTATCGCCGTTAAATATGCGCAAAAATATATTTGTACACAGCTTAGTAGCTATGTCTATTAAAATTCCAAAGAACATGTGTATTTTCAGATCCATCGATATAATTTGAGGCCCCCTAATGTTTAAATTGACAAAACAAGTTATCAGCTCTTTTGATTTGATCCCTTTATCAAATAAAAAAAAAATGACCGAGACACAAACTGACAATTATGAAATGAACGTCAAAGTCAGCTATTGAATTGAATTAATCTTTGATTCATTATTAACCAGATATTTACCAAGAATTTTTAAATGTCTTTACCTTGGATGTAAAAAGTGGAAGGAAAGAGAAGGTTTTCTTGTTTTGTTTTTGCACCTGTACTGTGCCACAATAACCAAATAGCTTGTATGGAAACACAAAAAATGATTTGAATCATAAAACCATTGCAGATTTGATTTAAACAAGTATAATAATATCTACTCAATTGGGCAAATTATCAAGATTGGCCTTAAAGCAGCAGGTACCTTCAGTGATGACAATCTCGATATTTGCTGCCCTTTACATACAGTGCAGTTGTGTTTTAAAAACAAAAAATACAAATATAAAAAACACACACAACAACAACAAAGCCACAAAGAAGTTTTAAAACAAAATAAAAGAAAATAAAACAATAGATGCATACTAAAATATAAATGCCACGAAAATGTATCTTTACTCTTATTACACATATAACGGCAGACAAGTTTTATATTACCCCTTTGCAAACTTATTGGACGCATGTGTAGAAAAGATCACTTTCTTTGCAATAGTTAACAATGGGGCAGCACTATGCATCTATTGCACACAATTTACTCCATGCAATCATCATATTCTAACTCGTCATTGTTTTGTAATCGAACTGTTTAAATTGACAATGCTATTTAGATCCACATTTCAAACACATTCTTTTGTTGTAATCCGAATATGATAGTGAACTTCGTTTGCTAAAGCTAGTTAAGTAGATATTCAATTTATCCTATATCACTTTGAAAGCATAGTTAATACTGGAAATTTGTTTATGGATTCTAGGCAAGGCAAAAATTATTTATTCATATATCAATGAAAAAAAAGGAACCAAATGGGAATACATTCATAAGCTGTCTAAGCAAATATTGGAGGTTGACTTTATTTTAGGAGTATTTACCCAAAAATTAAAAAATAAAAGTCTCCAAACACATCTGGTGCTTGAGGAGTTTCACTTTATATTGAGAGGCATTCAGTCCAGGTTACCATGGTTATATTTAACACATGTATCCTTAAACATTATATCAGTACTTAGAGTAAAGATGAAGGAGACGTTTGGCTGCTGAAAAACGTAAAAGAAAATAACAAACCCAACCGATTGGAAGGAGACCTTGCTTACTCACCCTTACAACACGTAGAAGGTGATATATAATAGCTCCCTCAATGTAACGGGATTTCTCTAATTCCTCAAGTGCATCCGTATACTCATTACTGTATAATTCAGAGAATCTCTCGGCAAGTAACGTAGGTCGGTTGCGATCAGACAGGTCGGCAATATTTGGATTGTTATCACGAAGCAAGATAGAAGCCCTCTCACTCCTCCTATTACTCAACAATAAAGATTAGTGTATTTATTTTGTAGTATATTATCACAATGAAACCAGCTTTCAATGGATGAGATGTGTGGAAGGAGATGAAGCACGAAACAATTTGCTACAATGATAAATTTGATACCATCATGGGTATCTGAACAAATGCTCGTTGGATCCTACTGGCAACTATACGTCATCACATATTGTATATAAATTATACTATCAGCAGATAAGTCCCTCCGAAAAAAATTAACAAATTCAAAAACACTATGTTCTCATCAGAATATATTGCTTGGTACAACTCTAAACTGCAGAGGCAACTGACTGAATTCAAATACACTTTATCCCTGTGTCAACTAATATCAAATCATGATTTGCACATCCGACTGCCCATTTGTTTCATTTAATTCTTAAGTCTGTCCAAATGTGCTTTTGTAAACTGAAAGAAAGTGCCATTGACAAAGTTCGTTCAAGCCAATATATCAACATCTCTAAAAAGGTCCAATTTGTTTTTTCATTCAACGTAAACGTGTTAATAAAAATTACCAACTATGATTTGATCTACTGGAAATATGTTTTATACAAATCTAAACGTTAATTAGGCAGATGAATAATTTGTATATGTTTAACACAATAATTAATTATTCAACTGCCTAATAATGATTTGCTTTGGTATATGTATTGTTGCATGTATCCAATGAACTTTTTTAATGCTGTCTATAGTTTTGGATTTGCTGTTGCATTAAATTGATTCGCTTTCTGAGACAAATAAAAAGGAAAAAACATTTATAAAGTGTAATAAAATAGTTAAAAACTGGACAAAATATATCCTATATTTGTACCTAGAAACATATAACAAAAAACACTATTAGACAGTTTTTACAAACGGTGCACAATAAAATAGTCTGTAGTTGGATCTGCTATAGCTATTGTCAAAGCAGTTTAAGAATTTTGTTATTAACAAACATAAAATGCGTGAATATTTGCGATGTCTTCCATCTCTAGTTAATTACTATTTTTAAACAATGTTTTGTGCCATGTAATAAATATAACCTTGTAGTTCTGCTCATTTTGAATGAAATTTACTTGTTGACCAGCTTTACTCTATTGCTCGCCAAAGTTCACAAACTACAAACAAATCCTGATTACTTTCATAAATTTAATTTTAAATGAGCAGTTATGAAAGATCGTATATTTGCATAAAAATAATGCAGTCTTTTGTGGCAGACTAACGAGTTTATGTGCTAAAAACAAAGCAAGTAATGCTGAATGAGATCACTCGATAGTCCAAACAGATGAAAAATGACCAAATAAAACAGATATCAGAATGTGTGTGAAGGAAAAGCAGGGGTGATTTACCCTAATTAATTCAAAACTACATAAGTACTGAACATGATTTATGAACTTGTAATTCTGCGAAAACGTCAATATAGGCAATTTTTTAATATGCTTAGTGAACAAATATAAGAGTTGTTTCAAGATGGGACCTTTCTGACAAAGTGGCAGTATTCGTGCAAAATAAAATTTGTGACTTGTAATTTTGTATTAGATTAAAAAGTAAACAGATTATCGGCATAAAATGTGAACAAAACGTATTTGTAAAGTGAGTGAAATGCAAAACAATTCTAAGGAGAGACAGATCTGGAAATTTGTTTGATTCAGAGCTGGCCAGAAACATTGCTAAGTCTCCTAAACTATAATAATATTATACTTCAATTGTTAACTTGTAGTATTTTCCATACAATTTCAAAGATATTTTCTGAATAGTGTAAAATGTGATGAAATCAACCTTCAATAAAACCATGTGTTTAAGATAGAGTCAAAATTACTAAGTATTTTCAATAAACCAGAGAAAATAATAATACAAAAAGATACATAAGGGATTCAACCTAACGTTTGGTATAGACAATAGAACATCTTTTGTCAGGTCTAGTCTTCCACTGTATATAGCTGTATGTTGTAAAGTTATAAAGCTTGTGTTCAGAGAATAGAGTAACATATGCAATACCTGTAGATAGATTCTTTTTCAGCTTCAATATGATGGAATTCTTCTCGTTTGTTCCTGCCTTGCTGGTGAGCTCCTAATTCCATTTCCTGGTAAAATAAGTTCAGTAATTTATTTTCAAGCAAAGTCAGTCTTGTAAAATATTATCGCTCTCTTCTTCTTTTATTTCTTTTTAATTATTTTATTTTTATATTTTCTTACCATTTGAAAAGAACTGGTAAGAAATATCTGTAACATATTAACAGTTATGCTAATGCTATCAATATTTTTCTGACTTTTTTTTTATTACCCGTACACATTTACAGTGCCAAGGTTGGGGGCCTAGGGCTCACCGTGGCATTAACAAATTATGAGTCAATATAAGTGTGAGATATTGATAAGTAGTGGATAAAAGTTACCAGCTTAAAGAATAACTAGGATAAATGTGTCTAAAGGTTTTTGGGAGAGAGAGAATGGGATAGAGAGGAGGAGAAAGAGAAAAATAGAAAAAGAGAAGCAACAGAGAGAGAGAGAGAGAGATCTACAAAGGGACAAGTTGTATAAATATATATTACATGGTAGTATTTTCATATTCTAACATATCCACTTTATGGTTTTAGTCATTTTACCTTCTACCCATGTACGCACAAGTATATTGATGCATAAATCTATGCAGAACTATAATACATGTATGCATATGTACTCTATAAACATACATACATATTAATTACAATTACATATATACAAATTAATACTCATACACACATACCTATAAATATACATACATATAAGCATACACACTAATAAAAAATTGCATGCGTGTACCTATACACACACTTGTATTTATAGAGATATAAACATATTAATTACTACAGTGAAACCTCCCAGGACCAGGCATTGCCAGGACAATACGAGTGGCTAGGATTTGGGCTTTGTATCTATGTAGAAACAGTCTAACAGGTGGGCCGACCCAGGGAAGCATCACTGTATATAGTCATGTATACTTAACCTATTAATACCTTCAAACGTATAAACACATATCTTCCTATGGATGGAATGGTAAATATAGATAAATTAATATTCAGTTAAAAAACAACTTTTTGTAAGGTTGCCATTTTGTATCAATATTTTCCCATGTGCAGTTTGTGTATGCAGAATACTTTTCTAACATAAAGTGTAAGTTCAGTTCTTTCTTCAAATGAGACATATTTGGAAATTCATTATTAAATCTACAGTTAAAAATATATAATTTCAACTGTAATATAAATATATTAATCACATCATCAGCTTTTCTTTTATCTAATATACCATGCTGAAATTCTCTCTTTGATAGATAAAAGTTGTGGAGATGATTGTATTCACTCTTTATACACTATGTAAACCTGATCAAGATTGATTCTGTTTTTGGACACTCCCATTAAATATGTAATAAAACTTCTGCAGAGTTTTTGCAAAGAAAGCACAAATTATTTGAAATTTTTCCAATTTTTTAAGAATATTATTTGTTGCCAAAATTCTGTGTAATTTGTATTCCTTTAATATTTGGATTTTTCCTGATCATGTGGGTTAATATCTCTGCACACAGAAGGAAAATATATAGGAGAGGGGATCACCTTGTCTGCAGCCCCTCCTAATATCAAACCATGATGAACAGTGTCCATTTAGAATAATGCATGATTTAATATTTTTGTAACACAGTTGTATCCAATTTTTGAAGTCTCCTCCAAAATTTAAAAAGTCTAATACTTTATCAATGAAAAGCCATGCAAAAGTGTCAAAAAGCTTTTTCAAATTCAATTAACAGAAGATGTTCAGGTATGTTAAATTTTTTTGTAGAAAACATAATATCATATAGGGTACGGATATTTTCCCTGTATATCTTCTCTTAATGAAACCAGTTTGATCATTATTAATAATTGCTGGAAGAACATGCTTTAGTCTATTTGCAATACATATTGATGTAATTTTGTAAGTTACATTAAGTAAGGAGATGGATGTCCAATTCTTCAAATACTGTCTTGGTTTATCCCCTTTTGGTAGACAAGTTATTACACCTTCCTTTTGAGTCGATGACAGCTCACTAGAATTTATATGAAAAATTAATTGCCATTACATAATATGGACCAATATCTTTCCAAAAGAATTTGAAAAACTCAACTGCAAACCCATATGATCCTGGGCTTTTATTATTCGGCATGGATTTTAGGCTTGCAGTTGTTTCAGTTAAAGTTATAGGGCCATTCAAAGATTCTTACTGTGCACTGTCTAATTTAGGAATATCCCTATAATTAAGGAGAGATTCAAGATCAAATGGATCTACCTGATGATATGTATTGAGCTTCTGATAATATAATTATGATTCTTTCAAAATTTCCAACTGATTATCAGTATATGTTCCATCTGATTTTAATAAGTTAGGCATCATTTTACTTAGTTTCCATTTTCCAAATTACAGAAATATTTTGATACCCGTTCTCCTTCTTCAATCCATTTTGCCCTGGATCTTATTCTCACACCTTCCATTTTTTTCCTATGAATTTCCACCATATGATTCTTTTTGCTGTCTAAAATCTGAAATTTATTAATTTCATTCATTTTTTCTAAATAATTAATTTCATTAATAAGTTGATTCTCCAGTTTATCTTGTCTTCTTTATTTGAACGACGAATAGATGGTTTTCCCCCTTATTTCTAACAGTATCATTTCAAACAAGAGTTGATCATTTATAGTAAAAATTATCTCATAAGCTGGAATTTGCTCAAAATTAGATGCTTGATTATAGCAGACTGACTTTTGCAATGATGAATTCATGTATCTTTAAAAAGAGAAATGTAATCTGAATCTCTTGATAATGAGTTGTAGAATTTCCAGTAAGTTTTGCATTTATCAATTTTTCGAAAATCCCAAATCATTTACACAAATGAATGGTCCATTCTGTAGCCAGGTTCTATCACAGTTTCTCCTACCACTGTATAAAGATTTTCTGAAATAAGAAAAAAGTCTAGCCCGACTTGCTTAATTGGGTTGCTTTTTTCCAGGCGTATCTTTTGTACCAATATTTCTCTCTCGCCAAACGTCGATCAAATTATGTTCTGTACATATATCGAGAACCCACTCTCTTGCCTTGGGATTGTTTAGCATATTATAATTATATATATATATTTTAGATCCATGACCAAGTTAAAATTACCTCCAATGATCACATAATCACTGCTGAAGGCTGTTATATCGTTCTTGATTTCTGAGTAGAAATTTGGATTATCACGGTTAGGACCATATATATTAATCAGAGTAAATCTATAATTTTGCATTGATATATCTAGAATTACTTTATTACCAGTATTATCTTTCTATGGTGAATTTAAAATTATTATTTTGTATAATAGTCACCCCTCTCGAGTTTGATGAAAAGGAATTGAAAAAACTTTCATAGCCCCAAGATGATCATACGTAATTCTCCCACTTCTGAATAAAGTGGGTATCTTAGAAGATAAACTGAATATTTCTTTTTATTTTAAATAATTCAAAACATCCCTTCTCTTAACTAGATCCCCTAATCCCTGACAATTCATAGTAAAAATCTTTAATTTGTCATCTATGTAACAACAGAGACATATTTTGCTGTGTACAATTAGGTAGGAGGCCATCAAAGTACAAAGAAAACCCCAATGACAAATGTGATTTTGGTTTGCTGATTTTTTGAGAATCTAAGTTAAGTATTCTGTGTGTATATATATATATATATATATATATATATATAGATAGATATATATATATATAGATATATATATATATATATATATATATATATATATTGTTATGTATGATGTTTATATAATATTATAGATATTTTAGGAAATTATAAATGTTTCTTGATTTTAATATTTGCTTAAACCTTAATATCGTTTATCAGGAAAACATGTTTAACTAGTGTCCTTGAATTAGGTTGTTTACTTAATATTTGAGTTCAAGGATAGTTTTGATAAACACGATGTTTATCCAATTTGAGGTCAAGGTTGATTTTGTTTACAGATAAAACTGTATTCCCTTAGGAGTTATGTGTCAATGGTCACACATACATTTATTATTCTAGAATGTTCTGTCATGTGACCTATCTTTATATATACCATGTTTAGTGGACAGTTTTTCAGTTTCGACATTACCATCAGTCTTGTAAAGAGCCATTACAGTTGTGGAAAGTCATTCCAAATTCTGAGAGAGGAATTATTTAAATATTCATTGGATTATAAAAGTGCTCATAGACTTTTGGATTTTGGAGTTTAAATTGATGATTTTGGGATTTATGTGAACTTATTCAAAGATATTTTGGAGTACTTCATTTTGATATATCAGCACATTAAAGACTACTGGCACATCAGTACATTAAAGACCATTGGCACATCAACACATTCAAGGATACAGTCATTCATTCGGAACATTCTATATTTAGGATTTTAATTAGGACACTTAGACTTACAGGATTATTTGGATTTTAATACACGTTACTGTAAGTGTCTTTTTGATTTTCATTTTAATTATCTAGAAATAAATTGCTTGTTGATTTTTACTTGATTTGTTGGTTTCACTTTCTTTCTGTTACATTTTTCTTAGACCATAGAGTCATAACAATAAATATTACCTTCTTGGTAATTGAGGTGTACAAACTTAGGGTAAAGAGGAAGCTGAAAATTGGAAAGAATATGGGAAATGAGGCCAAAAAAAAAATATGTTTTTGGTCGGCCGACCATCCCTGTTTCTTGTTGCCGACCCTAGCACTTTCCCAAACCCCACCCCCAATTTTTTTTTTATAAAAAAAATCACATTGCCGAAATTGATTTCTGCATCTAATTGAGCTGGTTTTGCCCAGTACTTTGAAGCACTTAAAATATTATTTGACTGATATATAATGTTTAAAAAAAAAAAAAAATACCTGACAACCCTAATTTTAAAACCAGTGCAATAGGAAACACACATATTGTTTTGTGGGCCTGATAGAGAAAAATAAGACAAAATGTAACAATTTGGTGGTAAAAGATAGGAGTATAGAAAGAGAGACAAATAAGGTGTAGTGGAACAAGTGGTGAATGGAACAAGCCTAAAGGAAAGATCAGGCAAGATAATAGAGAAAGTAGAATGATAGAAAAAAAAAAAAAAAAAAGGTGAGCACCATAAAAATAGGTGGAGAAAAATGAGCATTTTGTGAATGGCCATGCACTTCATATGAAACAAAAAACAAAAAATAATGGACCGGTCAATCGAAAATAAATTAAAACTCAAAGAAGGAAAAAATAATTTTAAAAAAAAATGCAACATAATTGACGAAGTTTAAAACTCGAAAATAAGTTACACCAATTGGTACAACACTGTAATGTACAATAGTCATAGCTACTCAACATATAAATTCTTGAACAGAACAAATGCGTATTAAAAAAGCACTTCTATATAACTATTCTTGTCGAGACTTTACAAACCAAACTTACAATTACGTAAATTGATAAACTTCTCGACGTTTTAATTGTCAAATATATGTTATACCCACATCTCCTCGTTATCTATTGGAGGCTCATCATTCATTGAACGTAGTATCAATCGTCTACATTTATATGACGTAGAACGGTATTATGACAACTTTAGAAACAACATTCCGAGGTTCTCTCTGTTTAACCCGTCGACATAATTACTATGCATTTAAAAATAGACTGCCTAATCTGGAAATTTCCAGGATTTTTTATCTGCTCTGGAGTTTCCACCCTTCTATGCGCATATGTTTGAGCGAGAGAGATTTAGATTATGCTAATTTTTTCTGCGTACGTTTACTCTGTGTGTGCGTGCGTGGTGGGGAGCGAGAGAAAAAAGAAGAATTAGTGAATGAAGAGTACAGGAAAGTGGATTCGGCTAATATAAATCAACCCGAATGTATTACCTATTTTGCTTGCTATGCATTTGGGTGCTGTTTTTCTCATAAAGGACAAGGTGGGCAACTTAGACAAAAATTGTGATTAGTAGTATTCATTTGAAATCAATACTTGTATAAGAATTGTCCTCGAGCTTTAACTTTAAAATTGAAATTTTTTATTCTTCTGAATTTGAACCATTTTCCTGAGATTGGATTAATTATATTCCTCACAATTTATGAAGCTTATAAACTCGTTTACATCATGCCTACTGTACCTGTGAATAAAGCTAATTATCCGAGTCAGAAAACATATGTATAATAAACGTTATAATTAAATCATAATTATAATAATACTATAGTTATTTATAAAACAGTAAATATATACTGGTCGATTGTGGTATTTTAACGCTTGATTGTGGAAGATTGTGGCAGATTTATCTGATAGGCTACTGTTATGTATGATGTTTATATAATATTGTGGGTGTTTTGGGAAATTGTAAGTGTTTCTTCACTTTAATATTTGCTTGGATCTTTATGTTTATCAGGAAAAACATGTTTAACTAGTTTCCTTGAATTAGGTTGTTTTGATCAATATGTTTTCTCAATTTGAAGGTCAAGGTTGAAATTTTGTTTACAAGTAAAATTCCATTAAGATGACACATGTTCTAGAACATTCTGTCATGTGACCAATCTTTATATATATACCATGTTTGGTAGACATTTTTTCAGTTTTGACATTACCATCAGTCTTGTAAAGAGCTATTACAGTTGTGAAAATTCATTACAAATTCTAAGAGAGGAATTATTTTAAATATTCATTGGATTATAACAGTGCTCATAAACTTTTGGATTTTGGATTTTTAATTGATGATTTTGGAATTTATGTGAACTTATTCAGAGATTTTGGAATACTTCATTTTGACATCAGCACATCAAGATTACTAGTACATCAGGACTTTGGAGACCATTAGCACATCATAACATTCAAGGACACAGCCGTGAATTCGGAACATTCTATATTTAGGACTTGTGATTAGAACAATCATTCTTATTGGATTATTAGGATTTCAAAACACATTACTGTAAGTGACTTTTTGATTTTTCATTTTAATTATCTAGTAATAAATTGCTTGTTGATTTTTTACTTGATTTGTTGGTTTCACTTTCTTTCTGTTACATTTTTCTTAGACCATAGAGTCGTAACACTACAAAAAATAAGCTGACAGGGAATTCAAAAGTCCACTCAAAACACAGTATATGTACTGTATATGTGGTATGTTAAGGTCGATTGTGGAAGATTGTTGTATTTTCAAGGTCATTTGTGGTAGATTGTAGTGGATTGTGGTAGCTTGTGGTAAATCGTGCTGCCGAGCTTAGATAGGTTCTGTGTGATTTTTACCCTGGTTATTTTATTGTTCTTCAGCTTTGCAAACATTCTGTCATCGAAGATCCACGCCAACTAAACCACTTCCAGGGCTTTAACTTTCTCCAGGAATTTGGATGTTTTGTCTTGTAACGTCTTCCTTAATTATTATCCATGATCTCTCCATGTTTTCCTTTTAATGATTGCGTCGAGCTTTTCTTCTTTGACAAAAACTGACAAAAAGTGGGTCTGTTTGCATCATCTGTAAATCGTCCTAGGCGATGGGCGATACTAATATCTGCTACTGTTAACTGCATCTTAACTTTGTTTTTCAGATGGTTGACGACCTTCTCCACACAGGTTTCTGCAGATTCGTTTTTCTCTCTGTCATGTATACCGTATATTATTATGTTGTTTTTCCATGTCTATTGTTCAAGGGTCTCCAGAGACTTTCATATGGACTTATTGTTAGCCTGCAGGCCATCAATAGTGTCTAAATCAGCAGTGTGCTGAAGTTCTAATAAGCGGAGCCTCTCTTTCAGTTTTTCACTTTCTGTCGGCGATCCAAAGACTTCGCTTCTCAGTCTTTGAATCTCTTCACTGATTTTCTGCACCTTTCTCACAATGTCGTCAGTGGTCTTCTTTGAGACTTGATCAAGGGTGGATTTAAGTGTAGCTTCAGTGATGGGGTGTTTCAGCTGCTTGTCAATAAAAACTCAGGATGCCATTTTTCCAAACATTCTGCCAACTTATCAAGCTTTTTCTGTATAGTCTCCGTTTTGTCTGCCTCCATGTCGCAAACATCCCCGCCCTTCAAGAAGATCCCCTGCATAACAAACTGCCTCACAGAACTTTGTAGGCCGATAAATCATCCCCAAACCTGTACTGATACTGACTGGCGGTTTCTCTAATCACGCGTTAAATTAACTAAACGAGAAGTCCACTATAGCGGGCAATTCGAAATAGTCTTACCTGTCATGTAGTGAGTCTGCCTTTCTTGCATAACGTGTCAGTTACATGACAAAGCCCACGGACGTTAAAGTCGAGTCGCATGACCAAACGAACCGAAAGCTTAAAATGAGCGAAGGAGCGGAAGTCGCATCGGATTGGTTGCTATCTGATGCAACAGCAGCATGGTGGCCACGAACCTCAGAAATGGCCACGGTAGGTAGGGTTGTATTATTCCACGTGGATTTACAAGTTGCCAAACATAGGATTTGATCCAGAAATAGTCTGTACATATCGCCGAAAGGACCCTTCAGCCGGCCGTAACTCAAGAGCCGCGAGAAATACCGGTAAGTGTCTAAAATGTACACCGATGTGTGCGGACTAAAGTGTCGGCATGAAACTGCACATTTTAAAGAATAGGCGAGATCGTCCTCCAAACCGCTAATCAGTATCAGTACAGATTTGGGGGATGATTAATCGGCCTATCCCTGGCTGTGGACCACTTTTTCCTCCTCGCTTCGGCACATTTCGAAAGCTATTGCACAAAGAAAAACAAGGTGGAAGTATGCCTCTTACACTCGAGGTAACTGTGCGATCCACACCCTTCATGAAAGGCGACATGTCTCTTCCTAGTATGCACCGGCCATTTTGGTCGTGCACTTATGTGCGCATCGCGAGAAAAGGTTCAAAATGACAGTGATAACTTACGTAAAAGTTTCAAAATTGAAACCTCCGTGTTCCGCGAGTCACTTAGAAAGTTATATCCCTCACCGGAATTACCCAAAATGATCTTAATACAAACAAACCAGGTATTTTTATACTGCTGCTAATCACCATCGTTCACGCGTTGACCGAACTTTTCTCGATTGTCCCGCCATGCTGGTGAGTTTCTAATTCCATTTCCTGGTAAAATAAGTTCCGTAATTTATTTTAAAGTAAAGTCAGTCTTGTAAAATATTATCGATATATTCCCTCTCTTCTTCTTCTTTTTTCTTTATTACCATATGAAAAGAACTGGTAAGAAATATCTGTAACATATTAAAAGTTGTGCTAATGTTATCGATATTTTTCTGACATTTTGTTTTATTTTTTAAAGAAACTCTTTGGTATTGCACCATATATATGAATAAAATATAGATATTTAGATTGTGTGTAATTATTCCTTTCGAATGATGCATCTCACTACTTGCCAGTGATTGCCATGCCGTACTATCAATTGTTATTCACTTGTTTTCTATTCAGAGAACCTTTGGACGGGATTGTTATATTTGTAGAGGTTGTTTATGGATCACTATGTAAGTTCACATGACTGTTCTTAACTCTCATCTGGGGGGGGGCGGAGGTAGCAGGTTGAGCAGAGACTTGCGTTTATAATTATTTTGCGAATACCAGTTTTAATGTATTTTAAAAAAAAGAATAAAAAACGGATAAATCCAATTCATTGCGAGGGAAATATATAT
Organism: Margaritifera margaritifera; assembly: GCA_029931535.1. Taxonomy (NCBI): domain Eukaryota; kingdom Metazoa; phylum Mollusca; class Bivalvia; order Unionida; family Margaritiferidae; genus Margaritifera; species Margaritifera margaritifera. Next base: position 4,393,225 of record JAQPZY010001657.1, on the reverse strand, counting down.
TTGTGTTCGCTACATTTCTCAGAGATTAGATTCCAAGTATAATACATGTGAGAAAATTTGAGCGTCTGAGTTCCTAAGTGAGAATGCACTACTGTTCATACACCACTCACACACAACAGTCTTTCAAATTGATTTATCTGGAGAGTAGGGTGGGGGAGCTGACTGAAAAAAACTTGAGGACATGCGACTTTTCAACAAAATTTATAATATGTATGTCTTATATATTATTTCAAATTACGCTGACCACAGTTTGGAGCTAAGACTATCGAGTATATATGCCGCATCGTCTCTGCAATTATCAGTCATTCATTCTAAGCATCCAAGTAACCCATTGTGTTGGCTTCCTCTGCCACCAAAAGTTAGATCAACAAATGTAAGACGGCTTTGCATTTAACAATCACCGCCAATCGCTTCCAAAGTCTGAAGCTCGTATTTGTAACGGTGTTGAAAGAATTGTGTGGCATTACGCACGTACAAGCGCACTGTAAACACAGATGGATGGATCACCGTAAGGAATAATTAGTAGAGAATTTAAATTGGAAATCAGATTTTAGAGAAAAAAAGGTTGGAAAATGCTTATTATTAGCTTTTGAGAGAGGTGGCATTTTATCATAATTTTAATTTCTTAGCAAATAATGAAACACTCACATTACAATAGCGCAAGTTTTTTTCTGCCGTATACAGGTACATATTAATTCAAAGGGTAATAATAAATTGTTACTAAACTTGTCTGAAGAAATGGCAATGGTAAATATCAACTTAACTTATTCTTGACAGAATCCATCAAATTAATAAATCTTGTATCCTTTTTTTTTTATTTTTTTTTTGGTTCTTTTTTTCTCAAAAGTCTCCTGTGCCCAACAGCTCCATTAGCAGTCATCTAGGAAGGAGATGATAAAGTTAAACAAGTATACCTTGTCCTTATTTTGCTCATTTATTAAGATCGCATCGTTCTAATTTTCTTCTTCCCTAAACCCATTTTATCCACTTATTCGAGATAAAACACAAACCAAAAATATTGGCCTAGAACAAGAAGGACCACTCTATCATAGCAGAATATAAAACATAACGCGCTATATAGTACTAATGTTACACAGGTGTTTATATGTTTCAGTGAAATATTCTTATAGTAGCAAAAACCATCAACTGAACAAATAACTGGAATGCTAATCGGTTAAATAGATCCACAACACACATAAATTGCAAATGCATATACTGACACCATAAAGAGAACTACCTGGCAGACACATGTATCCACAACTGCAGTAGCGGCTCGAAGGAGGTCGGGGAATTGCCCCCCGGCGCCAGGCGAAGGGGAGGGGGGCGGCCGTCTGGAGCATTTTATTTTTGCAGCTAAATTTTTTTTAGTATTTCACCTCACCTTAGTGTAACGGGGGCAATTCTTAACAAGACTTATATTTAACAGGGAAAACTGTTCTCAGTGGCAAAGTAGGGGCTCGACTAAAAAGCATTGCCCCCGTGAGAATCTGTAGGGGCGCCACTAAAGAAACTTGCCCCCGGGCGCCTCGAACCCTCGCGTGGCCACTGTCAAATATCGATACACACTGTAGACCTTGACGATATTAGTAGCGTTGAGAAATAATCATGTTAATGGGATCAATATAATGATCGTGCAAACATCGCAATGAACTTATTTTTTTTTTTAAATTACTTTCCTGTTGCATTTGAAAAAAAACCTCGGTAACCCTGTCCGGCTCATATGTTTTGCCTGACTGACGAGCTATTCGCTAGGAATAGTGCTTTTGTTTCGAACAGGTGGCTGAGCTATCAATATAACTGTTTGCCTGTCTCGCACAGTAGTTTTTCACCGAGCCGATTTACCAAGCGGAATCTTTCCCCACCCCCAGCCACCCAACAATTCGAATTTGTCCCCTTTATTTCCTTATGATTCCTTTTTCCCGTGATTAGATTGTCTCCATCAGGGAAATCCTACTCTTGTGTAAATACATGCAACCCGCACCCCTAATCGCCCCAACTTTTTCACTGAAATTCATAAACCAGATGTTAAACAATAAATCGTTACGAAAGGTAATGCATGTGCCTGCTGACGTATGTATCAAATATTGTAGTGTTTGGCCAAATCTATCAGAAGCTGCATAGGCCATATTTTGTTAGATGTTTTGGAGATTATTCACGTGTAATAGTGGATCTTCAAAGGCAAAAAATCGGTTTCTGATCAAGCATTTTGTAACGGTTTCAAACGATATTATCCTTTCCGCTGTTCCCCTTTGTATCTGTGGTGTTTGGTGTTGTTTTTATTGTTGTTGATATTCATATGCGTTGTTAGGCTGTTGTCTATCGTCATACCTTATTAGTTTGTCTCCGGTGGTTGAGACTATAATAAACGCGTACATGTAATTGGAGACAAATTGGCTGATCTTACGTTATGCACGAGGAAACTTCATAAACTTACACATTAATCTTCACTCAGCATATTTTGTACCTCAGCGACACAGGCTATTAAAAAATAAGGAATACACAAAAATGAACTTTCGCAGACGTCTGAAAAGGCATACACAAATATATTTCTGAACAATTCTGAAACTTCCTATTACGACTCCTTCGAACGTTTTGTTTTCACGTCTACAATGGCTACCTATACAAAAACGTATTTTTTATTTTAAAGGAATCATGACATATAAGTCTCTAAACGATCTTTCTCCAGATTATACCTCTAATCTAATTAAACTAAGATCATCAAATACTGAGTGTTATCTCCAATCAACAACTAACAACGAACTCCAGATTCTGTGGTCGAAAACCAACCATTTCAAAAGCTCTTTAACTGTATCAGCACCTACCTTTTGGAATTCCTTACCCCTCAGGATACGTAATTCAAATCCCCTTGCTTCGTTTAAAACCTCATTAAAGAAATTCTTTCTTGACCAGCTGGAATGGTATATTAAAGCCTCCGAATGCAGAATTTTATCATTGTATCCAGAGATAATATGTGCATGATTTATTCTATATATGTATATATATATGACTTCTGACATGCTGAAATGAGTATACCTGTGTATAGTATATAGTTCATATATGTACCTGTTGACCACTATAGTTACACATATTAATCCATTTTAAATCTGTGAATACGTGTGCGAGTATACCTCAGTGTGTGTAATTGATTTTTTTAATAACATAACCTGTTGCGAAAATTGAGGATCACGTGGAAGATGTGTCTTTCATGACCAAATGTGTTATCCTCGTTAAATAAAGATTATTGTTGTTGCTATTATTATTAGTATTAGTAGTATTTTATTACTTTGCACATTTAAACATACATTCCTTTCTCTCCATTTTAACCTTTTTTTCAGTAAGCAAAAAACATCCAAAGACGAATAGAGAAAAGATGAGTAATTTTATGAGAAATAGAGTTAATGGATTCTATCATTGTACGATGTCAATTTATTTGAACGTGCAGGAAGAATTCAATGTTATGAACCAAAACTTTAGCTTATCTTGTTTTAATACCGTAAATTATTGTATATGGAAGATGACCCCAATGGTCATACCACACAACAGTTTCAGTGAATGGTCTATTAACCTTTAGGAGCACTGCAATCTAAGCACGTCTAGCGACTGTATTTAACTTTTTTAATACAATACTAATACAATGGTTGTCCTTCGACACGTTTTGTTTTAAAACCCTGGGGCAGTTTAAGGTACATTGTACATGTTCAATGTTGTATTGGTATATACCGAACGATATTACATTTCACAAGCAATCTGATTTTTAAAAAGTTTAAGCGGTTCATTTTAATTTCATCTCAATAGTATATATACATACGTACGTATGTACGCGCGTACCTAATCTATTTAATTACCTAAATAAGTAGATGAATAAATGGGTACATTGATAAATCTTAGACAGATGTGTAGATCTTTCTTAGCATTAACACTACCTGCATACACATTCTAACCCCAATTTGGTGTCCCGCTTCCCTTGAATAAGCTTCCGTACTTGTCCCTGGACACTACATAGAGTGATCTGGCCTTTGTCCAACACATCATAAATGAATTCTAAAATTACGTAATGTTTCTGTTCTTTCCATTGAATTTATCGTATGTTTTTATGGTCATTTTTATGAATTGCCTATCTAAATGATTGATTATGCCTTCAAAATATTTGATACATCCTTCATTTAGGGACTCTGTCGAGTAATTCATTTTCTTCACTTTTTTGCCTCAGATTTTATTTACACAAAACATGCTTCGAAATAATTCTGTTCTTCCTTAAACACATACACAAGCTAAAGTTTTACACCCGATAACTATGTCTGCATAAAGAAGACGGCTTAAAATTGTCAAGATCAATGAATATATTGTGGACTTGGTTGCTTAGATATTTCCATCACAGATTAACTGTGAATGTCACGCTGGTGTTGTTTGTTGAAGTGCACGCACACTAAACGAAATAATTATAAAGGTTAAACCTACGCTCGTATGCCAGACGAAGCCACTTAATTAAAGCGAAATTATATGACAAGGATCAACTTTGAAGAGTCCATCACTAATTAGAATTTGGCCAATAGTTATGTCCTTTATATATATATATATATATATATATATATATATATATATATATATATATATATATATATATATATATATATATATATATATATATATATATATATCTTCAGGTAATCGAGAACCAATGTCACTCGTAACTGTCAGTGAAAAGAGGATACTATTACCCAGGGCCGTTGCAAGTTTGCGCTGGTCAAAACGGCGCTCAGGACTAGCGTCGCCCCCCCCCCCCGCCCCCTTTCGGAAACAAATACCGCAAACTCCGAGAAATGGATAACCCCACCCCCCGGGGGGGCTTTGCGCCCCAGGCTGTCGCCCGTATCGCCTGCCCCTTGCGACGGCTCTGTAATTACCTGCTATTACCCACTATACTTCTCACAATCAACACAGGGGATCGGGAGCGGGTGTTATCAAAATTTTTCCCTTTTTACAGTGATTAAACATTTGCCTGTTTTGAGAACGCACTTTCAGTCCATAAATTACATTTAGTTACCAATACTCGAACAACCCTGTATATAGCGTTGTAGAATGTCGATGAGATCAACGAGCAGGAAATGAAACCAAACAAAAGAAAACCATGTGCAATGAATCGTTTGCTAATTATGGAAAATTCGTACTCTTGTACTGCAAATCTATCCGTTCAATTACAGGGGACATTATAACTTTGAAACTCTTATCTCTAATTAAGGGTTACCGCCCTGGACATGCAAATATCGTACAGTTTGTTGGAATGATTGGTACATTATGGATGAGAGAGAGAGAGTGAGAGAGAGTTGTCTCCATTAAGATTTAAGATTTAAATGTAACGAAATTGTCCCTTCACATTTAATTTTTATTCCATTTATAAGCTTTAGGTAGTGATGTAGCTGAAATTATTGACGATTGGCCGCTTTTTTCAGCAATGAAAATGTGGGCAGCGACAATTGGAACAAATGAGTGGTTCATTGGATGCGCACTATGTGGTACTGTACTAATAAAAGACACCCCCTTTCCTTTCCAGTTCATGATCAAATGAGGATAGAAAATCGATTTCACATTTTGGCTTACAAGTTTTATTTCTGAAGGTGTCGTATATACATGCATGAAAGGGAGACATATACACACAGAATACATTGCTTTTTGCATTAAAGGATTCACAAAATCGTGTTTCTATTGTATACATATCAGTCATCTAAGTGCCCTTAGTTTAATTAATATTTTCATAAATAGAAGCAACTAATAGAAGCAACTAATATTGGTCCACTCCTGCATTTAATTGCCATGCATAACTAATAACGAGAAATTGATTTCTAGTATAATTGTGATGGCTTCAGAGCTTGAATCTAAAATGGTTCTGGTAATGGTATTGAATCTAAAATGGTTCTGGTAATGGTATTGAATCTAAAATGGTTCTGGTAAACCACTGAGATAAACTGGTAGTCAACAAGGCTTCATATAATCACACGAATATATTCCAGGGGGTTTCTATTATGGGTGCTAATCGTTCTCAAGATTTTCATCTGCAATTTAGAAAGCAAAAGAATAATGTTGGCAGACGGATATGAGATTTTGTAGGAAATAAGAAATAAGCGAAAGCAAAGTAGGTGATATACTTTACTCACTCAGTTCGACAATTATTTTGATAAACTATGCAACTTTATAGACCCATTTCTATCAGCTGCCGATTATTGTCGCAACGACAGCATTTCAAACTTGGTAAGAAATAAATAAATAAATAATAAACAAATATTCATTTCAAACTATAAATTAAGTTACAAATCGTATTTAACTTGCGGGGAAAAAAAATACATTTTTGATTCATATATTAATCACAAATACCAGAAGTTGCTACATAAAATCTATGCATTAGAAAAATTAACATATTGCTTGCAAGTAACATCACTGATCAAAGCGATTAATAAGTGATGCAGCATCAAAAACATTATGGCAAAACTAAGTTTGAATAATACATTTTGAAATAGTGAGTTGATCATATCGTTCCTTTTGTTAACATTAGCTTGGAACGTTTTAACTCTGGCTAGCCTGAGACGGGGCACAACTTATAACATTTTTGGGAAACATACAGAGCTTTGCATGGAAAACAGAAGTGCATACCAAAACAAACTGAGAGTTCACAGATAAATCAAATGATGTGGGACTAAAATGTTGGTATATGGTACCAATGAGAGAGAGAGAGAGAGAGAGAGAGAGAGAGAGAGAGAATGTATGTAGAAGGCCAACATTCAGTATCAATGAAAAGTTTACTATTTTTGCGGTGCACTTAACATACTGTAATCTTTTTGTAGTGTGCTGCAACATCAAGATTTTAGATTATAGACAGCTCCCATAGTTTGTTGTTATCATTCAGATTCTACGCTTGCAATCGTTTGTAATCATAATTCATCTCCTACCTTTTCCAACGGCTAAACCTAGTATCCACAGGTAAGGTCTGAATGTCTGAAAAAGACTAAATGTACATTTACCATACATGAAAGACATACACTCATAGGTATAATCAGTAACATTCTTCTTGAGCCTTGAGCAACTTTCTTAAAATAATAATAATAAGAATAACAATAATAATAATAATAATAGAAAACATGAATAGAGAGATGCCTTGGTGAAGGAAGACTGAGGGCTTAATAGGAAACGTGAGCGAGCTTGAGAATAGAAAAGAAATACGGGCGCTGAATACGCTTAGATGCGATTTCAGATGTGAGACTGAATAAATAGAAATGTGGTTGGTTGCAGATAAAGAGTGAATATGTATGCCCAATAAGCGAAAAGAAGTCATAATTAATTAAAAACTGTCATCAGTTAACAGGATATGCAAAGTAACAAACAATTGGAAAAAAAAGATGGTCCATCAAGAGTTTAGCGAATTATTCAAGCTTTTCCAGAGTGAAAATTAATATCGACACGACCGACTGGCTCTGAAAAATGGGAAGCTGGTAGAAAAACTAAATGATGAAGGGTGCAGTTCAGTGGTTTACAACAGGGAACACGGGTTAAAACCAAGCTGACAGTCCCCTAAAGCCGGATCACCCACGAATAAAACAGGGTAATGGTGACCTGGCACTTATTGACTATGACTGAGAAATAGGCATATAGTATAGATATAGGTCAATCAGGGGTTATTATACATTTATTGAAACACAGAATATTGAATACATTCAGCTAAATCCTTCTCTGATACACGGAGAATGAAGAATCGTACTTCAAACTTCAGAACGAATTAAATGATGAGTTACTCAAGGACAGTGAATTCTCTTGCATGATGAACATATATTCCCATCAGAATACATGAAATTAATTACCACTGAAAAATATATTTTCTACTCTAGCCTTTGATAGCATAGATGTATTAAGTAGTAATTTGACAAGGTCAAAATCAATAATGGATTAATCTACTTGAATTGGTGATATGATTGAAGGCTTAATAAATCTTGATAATCGGTATTAAAAGACTAACTAAGGTCATCAGTATAATGATGACGTTCCTTTGTCATACAGAACAAATATTTCTCATATTGATCGAGTGAAAGTTGATTTGTTACTGTTCTACTGATTGCAATGAAAATATTCTGTTTCTGTATCTTTGATGAAATAGGCGACATTTTGGTAATGAATACGAAAGACACGGACAAAATAATGTTACATTTTCATTCCCTGTGCAATCCCTTTGGAAAGAATCAATCCATCTTTATGGAGACGAACCAGCGGCCAAACACAAAAGTCAACATACTCTCCAGATTTTTTATAATCGTGATAAAGGTCCGAATCAAATAGCAGCAGTGGTGGTTTAACCCTTTGGTTGTTCCTGAAGTCATTCCAGATGCATTGGCACTGTCTGCACCCACATCCAACACACAATCTCCGCACACTGTTCAGCATAACGCATGTATTTGAATTCAGCTATTTTTCTCATCTCTTGTGGAAGGATAAATTTAATTGATAAATCGCCAGAGTAGAGATTACTTCGTGTTGTCATTAGAAAAGCAATTTATGTAAAACTCAGCTTCTTTTATGGCAAGAACTTCTATTAAATTACAATGAAATCTAAGTAAATACTAAACATTTCAATAAAATAAAAATCGATGAGAAATTTGCAAGTGGTGACAATTCGATTTTGAATATATTATTTACTGGTAATCTTCAATGTGACGAGTGCCCCGACAAGCATGACAACAAGCTGTTAGTTGTCGTCGTTTTACATAACACTCACAGCTGTCCAGTGTTGACAGTGTTCAGTAGGCAACTGTTTCTTGCAATTTGTTACCATTTCACTGACAAGTGGGCGGAGCCGGCGATCCATCAATTGCCATATTCTTTGAAAGACGATCGAAACAGAGTTCATACAAGTTAAATAGGCTTTTCGCTCTTTCTTTAAAACAAACAAACACACTAGCCTGCATGTTGAAACATACGAAACAAAGATTATATATATATATATATATATATATATATATATATATATATATATATATATATATATATATATATATATATATATATGTGTGTGTGTGTGTGTGTGTGTGTGTGTTGGTGTGTGAGTTTGTGTGTGTATCTATATGAGAGAGAGAGAGAGAGAAAGAGAGAGAGTGTACTGATGTGCGATGTCTTTGTGGTTTGTCCGATTGCACTGGTAGCAAGTCATTTACTGCATAGCAGAAGTCAAGATGTTTGCCGTAATTTGAATCGAACACAGTGAAAAAGCTTTACATTTGTGAATATACCTTAACCCTATCCAGTAGGGTACAGTTGAATTTAATTTAAAATAAATTTACCTAATAAACGTTTGCCATAAGGAAACATGTCAAATGAGACGTTTCAACCACAGAGTTAATGTTCATGAATACGGAAATTATGTTTTTAAACCAATACATATTTATAACAACACTTCACAAAATTGAATCAAGTCAAATAACATTATTTTTACAATAACATTTTACACTTTAGATCATTAGCAAGATGGAATCGTTTCTAGTTTTATAAATTCCAAGAAGATAAGAAATCGCACTTCCGCTGAATAATATTTTTTTCTTTACATTTATTTCAAAGATTTTGAGAATACATAGATTCTATTTTCTTTTCCTACGTTAATACCGGATATATTTCATCATGTGGTACAACAAACGTGATATTTTAACGAGTGGCGAAGTTAAGAGTTAAAATATATCGTTTTTGGTATTTGGTATTTACGTAGGAAAAGAAAATTTTCGTTTCATTATATATCAATTTTGCTCCAGAATCGAACCTTAGATGATTAAACTCACTCTTCACCCCCACCCTTTCGTAAATTCCACTCACTTTCAAAGGCTGATTATATAACTATCAGTGACTTAAGAGAACGGTAGTATTGGGATGACCTAATCTGTCGCAGTAAATAACATTTCGTACACTTTGTAAACTATTTGATCATATCTGACAACAAAGCAAGTCACATTCGGCAATGCATCACAGCGGGTTTATCATTGTCGTAAAGGAAGTAAAGGGAAATAACTTCATAGAGACGCGAAAAGCGTCGAGTCAACTTTCTTTAGCAAAAATTAATTTCAATGTCCGAAATGTAATGCAGTTTCTATTTATTTGATCCAGCTCACAAAGTGCTCGTTTTTATTGTTGCAGGTATAACACCTGTAGGCACACACAATCAAGCGTCGCATGTCATGATGTGAAATCTTATATTTTCCCATGTGAAAATATAGGAATGAAAAAAATATGAACATTATTTAGCCAATAAGTTTCTATATTTCACGCTTAAGTATATAATAAAAAACCAGATCAATAGCAAACCCAACGGGATTCTTAGAATCACTTTTTGGTATCAGTAAATCATCACATCCTAATTAGAAATGCATATGAAACGCGTCATCGAGTATGTGGACTTACCCTATATATATATATATATATATATATATATATATATATATACAAATAATGGATCACCAATTTCACCTAAAACAAATGCACCACATTCAACATAACGTTTCGTTAGAGATAAAAGCAAATATGACTGGTAGGTAATGTTCAAATACGTAAGGAAAGCGACATAAACTAGCAACTGAAAGGGGATATTATTTACTCAGCTTTACAAAACGTAGAAGATGATATACGATAGCTCTTTCAATCTGACGATCTTTCTTTGACTCCCGAAATGTATTCGTATACTCTTTGATGTACAGTTCAGAAAGTGTTTCGGCAAGTTTCGTCGGACTGTTGGGGTCAAAAAGGTCAGAGATGGTGGGATTGTTATCACGAAACAAAATGCTAGCCTTCACATTTCTCCTGATATGAAAGTATGGAAAATAAAATCAGTATTTTTTGCTAGATTAAACTATTTCAGAAAAGTAGAAACGAATGGAGAGAGAGAGAGAGAGAGAGATAAATAGGAGTTTGATATTGTACGGGTTATTTTAATGACAAGTGATTAAACAGATCTTCATTTAGTTACGATACCTTGATATATTGACTGCGAAGAAAGTGTTGTAAACATGGTTCTGGTGGACACTAAAATTTGTTTTCAAAAATATGAATCTTTGCATTTATAATGTCAAATAACATCTACCAAATAATGATCAAGACTTACAACAAAAGAAATCATGGAAACACATTTAACACATACTACAAATGAAGATCTGCCATGTAGTATTAAGAACTAATTAGACCAAATACATTTGTATCAATGGCAACGTACATTCTGAATTTTTTTTCAAGATGCCCACTACTCTTTCAAAAATAAAATCTAACTATACCCGAATATGGTTTAATAGCATCCACAATGAATTAAAACATTAGGAAATAAATAAAGAAATAAATAAATACAAGGTATAAAATGCAACCCACCTAAAGATTGTGAAGAGGGAGAGACGGTAACGTTACATTTTTTTTAACCATTTTCTTTCTTTTTCATCTGCGTGTATATATTGGTGTTTTATACATTTAAAAATGCAATCATTTTTTTTTTTAGTGTCCAGCAATTACAGATACTTTACAGAAGGGTAAAATAATTAAATTGGCACAAGCAACAAAGTTATTCAATACAATTATAAAACTAGAAAGAAATGTCTTACTAGAATATATATAACTTATTTACATATTTTAAGCCGTTGTCAATGTCAAATTTTATAGAATTGTCTTACAACGGAACGTTTCTTGATCCTTCTTTCTTGTAAAAAAGATGCAGTCAGGCTTGAAAAGAATCTCATCTGATTCATCAGAAGTTCGGCATGAAGTTCGTGGTGCACATTTTTAAGTTATGACAAGAGAGGTGATGATTTCAGTCGGATCATGTTCATTTTAAACCTGTGATAATAGTCACTGTGGTATCCGTGTCCCTCTGTGTATTCATCAAGTAATCGTTCACAAGTATCCTCCATGCTTTGCCCATAACCTACAGGATGAGTCAGCCTTTGTTTACATATATCTTTTAACTTCCCCAGTCTGTTGTCTGAATCTTTTGCTAGGGATCAAAATGCGAATGATTCAGTTTTATCCTGCAAAGCGAACAACGCATATCTGTCTCTTCTTTTTCTCCGACGTTGAACCTTCATTTTCTTCTGTTTTTCTCTTCTGTGATTCCATTTTCTTCCTCAGTTTTTTCATTCACTGAAAGATCAAATAATAATAACAGTTGTGACATATTATATCAGTAAATGATGGATTAGTGTATTTAAACTGCCGGTCCCCAACCTGTAAAGCAACAAACTATCGAAAACTGAACACTACTGCTAATACTTAATCTGCTAAATACAAAATGCTAATTACATGGAAGTACAATAAAAACTGGTTAATAAAGATGCCGTCATACCATAGCCTGTCACTGATTCAAATACAATATGATATTCATTTTATTGCTCCATTGGCAGTTTTTTTCTTTTGTTCAAGAAAGAAATAAGCTTTAAAAAGTTAGGAGTCAGGAGGATCAGTTGAATAACATTACATCAATAACAGCCCCAAAACCTTGAAAAATGGCTAACTTTAATTCCAAGAGACTTCTCGCTAGCAGTATAATGCAAAATATTGCAAACAAAATGCAAAATTTGATTTTCGGTAGAAACATCAACTCGAGCATTATACACATTCACTAGGCATTTTAAAAACCTTCTTGTGACCAAATGGGTTGAGATATTTGGATGATGTTTCTTGTTACAGACAGAGGAAATGTTTAAATATATTGCCCATGTGGACAAAAGCCACTGGATTCATCAAGAAATGATTCCAATAAGGGCAATGTCACCACATGACCACAACTGTCTTATTGTGTACCCTAAATAGGTATCTTGGGGTTTCCTAAATATTCAGCCAGCAGAGCAAGTGCATCCCAAAATTTGCAATTGTTAACATCTTTTTGCCTGTTTGGCATATGCCAAAGCATAACACAATACTAAAAAGATGAAGTCATAGTTTGGGGGCTTGGGGGATGCACCGTTGTTCTAGCTAACCCACGTACTATTTAGGGAATTGAGAAATGGAGGTTATGTTAATTCACTAGTTTCCTCTCTCTATTTTGTCATAGGTATTTAATCATTAATCTTCCGTCTCATGTGTCGACAGTTGTGTTTCTACTTTTCACGTACTAACATATACGTTTATTTGTATATTCTCTGTGGTTTATGTACATGCCAAGTTCACTATCTGTGTGGATGTTGCGACGAAATAAAATAAATATAATGTGTGCTTCACTTTTTATATTGAGGTTATTGTCATCGTCAACAACAATATTTTACATTAATAACTATAATATCCTCAGACTTTGGAATAGTAAGAAATGCAAAATTTAGAATGAAGTTTTTATCACAGAATTCTGAAAAATCTTCTTCCGTCTCTAGTGTCATATTTTGTATATTGATATTGCAAATTAATATAGCTATCTTTAAGATTTAAAAGCCAGAAGAAACTTGCACTTAGAAACCTATGCTAGAAGCATTATGTGCGAAGCAGTTTGTTTTTGGAAAAACAGACATTTTTGAAAATATTGTTTTACAGCAAATTTACTCTGATACATGAATCTTATTATGGTTTTAAAAAAAATGAAATCAATGTTAACATTAATACATAAAAGATTGACCTAGATATTAGATAAAATAAGCCAATAGAAACCTCTTTATGAAACAGGACTGAAAGATAGAAGGAGATATTGATTAAGCATTGTATCTACATACCACTTTCCTATTAAATGTATCGATAATGGGGACGAAAGTCGTGTACTCTTTACAGGATTGTTCAAATTCTACTCTTGGATTGGATCATTGCCCATTTTCAGAGAAATTTAGAAAGGGAAAAAGTTTATTCAATGAATATTTCCTATCATTGATACGCTTTCTAATCTCGACAGAACCACCAATAAATTAATTTTCACATCTGTCATGAAACGCGTGCTCAAGTCTACTGAGGGAATGTAAGTTACCACTGATTCCAATAGTCTCCTCTTATGCTTATGATTCACCTGTATCTTTTTTATGATATTAATTAGATCGTGGTCAAATCTACGAATGAACAACATTCTATTTTTATTGAGATAAAATTAAGATATAATATTGATATTGTATATTTGTCTTCTATAAATGGTAAAGCAAGAAAAAATACGTTCCTTATTCCTACAAACCCTATAAAGGAAACGCATATGATCTCTATTCGTCAAAGGAAAGTAAGAAAAATCCATTGAAAATGTAAGATGAAATTAAGTTTTCACAGTAAGTGCACCAACCCTATATGTTGCTTTACTTGTTTATTTTTTCTGGATTGTGCACGCACTACTTCAACTGAAGTAAGACGTTTTAAAGTACATTAGTGTCTCACACGAGAATCAACTATACAGATCAATAATGAAAGTAACATGATTCCTTTTTTTCAGCAAATGCACACGAGATGGGGAATGCATCGTAATTTTCTAGGTGCCTTCTTGGAAAAAGCTTAAGTATAACAATAAAACCAGTAATGAATGAAATACTGTGTTGATATATGTGCACCACATTCACAGGCTTCATCTAGCACGCTGCGCATGCATTTTGGTCCAGCAATCATTAACATTTACAAAATATGTAATCCTTCACATTAAACTTTGCTTAACGCTAGCAATTTTGGAACAGACCAGCAAATATAAAGGCATTCTTCTTTTCATAGTGGCACACAAGTTCATACTTTTCCGGTACCGTGTTTTGTGTGCCAATAACACCTAGTCTGTGTTTTGAAGTTTTTTCTACATTAATCATTTTCGTCTTAATAAGTTAGTGGATTAAAAAGTAGCATGATTTATTATCCTACAAAGCTGAAAATATGCAAAAGCCTTTCAAATAGTAATTATCTCCAAAATTAGTAATTGTTTATAAAGTGACAAGAAAGCAAAAGGTTATAAACTTCATAAAGAAAAAAAAAGAGATTGAAAATAATACAGTAACATGTGTTTATCATTCTGATTTTGTTATCATTTATCTGTAACTGCACTAATTCCACCTAACCACTCACAAATATAGAAATGTTTAATATTTTATTGGACAATACTATATGATCTATGAATTCTTCAGTGGAATGAATCGATTTCGGTCAGTTAAATAATTCCCAATGCATGTAGATCAGTTTACCTGCACGCTTCATGAATTTGTCAGTTCCTCATTCAGGGATTGAATAATTATATATCAATTCACTATTCACTTTCAAAATGTATACATTAAGTTTTATGACTTGCCTAATAAGTTTGTAATCTATTATTTATGCGCATATTCATTCATAAGTGGTATAAAACAACTATATATTTGGTATATCAAAGATATAAAATGAAATACACTGACTTTTTCTTGTAATTACTAACCGAATATATTATATTTTAAGATGATTATGGAACCAGCTTTTCCGTATGTGTATTTGATTGTAAATTCAGAGTTACGTCGATGGTCCAAAATATGGTGGACACGAAAATCAACTTTTCATGTCTGTCATATACTCTTCCCTCATCTATGAAAAATGTGAACACATTACAAAATATACACAGATGTGTATTTACATTTACTCTTGTGAAACTCTAGCCCATAAGTTGTATGGTGAATATCTTTAGAACTTCAGCAAAGTTCAGTTTGGACAATATGTATGTTTCTATGATGATGATGATGCTTATGATGATTATGGTTGTGGTGATGCTTGTAATAGTGATGATGATTGTCATCTTCATTGGTGTTGATATGGAAGACAGTTTTATTCCATTACGCGTCTTATTTCCATTGATAAATCTAATGTGTGACCCGTAAAAGACATGTTTGTACCTAAATATACCTAATATGCATACCTTTCTAAAATCCCATGTAAACGCATTGCAAATTTGTTAATACATTCATATGTAAATTTGCAAATGTGAAAATACACGCACAGTGTACACATTTGATGCATAAGATAATTAGGCGCATAAGGTGCAGATTGCACAAAGCCACACGTGCAGACACTGACATAGAATAACCTGGAGCAGGTAAATGTGTCAAACAACCTTTTTTGATGACAGACGCAATCAACTTTGAGAGAATATGTCAGATAATGAAGTTACCCAGTGCTTTTTATCTTAATAAGAACCAATTTACTTCCCGCTTGTTTTGTAAAAGTTACCCGATAGTCGAGTCAGGCATTCATTATTACCTGTGTATGGAGAGTCATTCAAACAGATCAGTAATCTCCATTCGTAGAGAACACAGTAAATGTACTTGATTTATCGATCGTCCTTCATAATCATATAGATGATCTCTCTCTCTCTCTCTCTCTCTCTCTCTCTCTCTCTCTCTCTCTCTCACACACACACACAACAATATAGAAGCACAGATTTAAATTAATTTCATGAATACAACCGTTAATAACAAAATAATAAGAAAACAGGAAGGAAAATTTACATACAGACCTGCAGATGGATAGACAAACGAACGAAAGAAAACGATATTTAGCTAGACAAGTAGATGCATCAATAGATAGATTGATTGCTAGGCAGAAAAAATAAATGTTTACATACCTCAATGCGAGAAAGATAAAAACGTAGAGAGATTTTATGGCATATGGTGTACTTAGATCTCTATACATTTCAAGTCTGTCGTTTTATGCAGGTCATTCAAATGCATATTTGAAATGCGTCTACAACCGCACCAGTCTCTTAAATATAAAAGCCATGTGCACTAATGTTATTAGAGTGAGCTTACCCCTATCTGCATCCATACTTTAAATAATTAAACATCAATATAACAAATATTGACATGATGCATTTTAGTGAACAAAGTCATCGGACTCGCTGAAGTTTTAAATCTTGTACAGACCAGCCCTGGTTGGGGGCCGTAGTTTGTCAATGAGCAATTCAGTACAAAATAGTTGTTAGTACTCTGATATGCCGTTAAACAGTAATCAATCAATTGATCTATCAATCAATCAATCTTTTTTAACTTTTAAGAGTTAAGCTTCTGCATGGTTTATATTTTGATAGAATAATTTGAATCAATGTATGGCGTGTTATATTGTCTTCAAAAGTCAATGTATGGCCTGTTATATTTTCTTCAAAAACCAATGCATGACCTGTTATATTGTCTTCAAAAGCCAATGTGTGGCCTGTTAAATTGTCATCAAAAGCCAAAACAAGTTTTAGTGCAGCATGCTTTGAGTGACAAAAGCATTAGGATAGGTTACAAATGAATGAATGTATCAAACCAAATGGTACAAATTAATTTACAGAACTCGGGGTTTCTTAACATGCAACTTGAAAAGCCATTGTGACTTTTTTTGGGACCTATTTAGAATGGAAGGTTAGTGCTTGACATGTTTCCAGAGTGGAAGGAAGTGACGAAGGATAGCCGGTACAATTGATGATCTGGATATGGATCTTAGGAATATTTATAGATAGTGTTTTTCAATCACCATGGCAGGTTGATGATCACTCTGATTGTTCTGACGATCACCAGGACCGTTCATCTAGGGCAGTGATAAAATTGCTCCTGCTCATTACCACAGTGACACAGTATATTCTGAAAGGTGATAAAAACCGTTTCACTGTGTTGGATCCCGAGCTTGATACAAAATTTGTATCAGCCCTTGAAATAATTTTCTTTGTTACATTGGTATTTATAGTAGGGTATGAAGGGGAAAATTTGAATTTCTGTAAATTGTTGTTCTATACTACGATACTACCCATTATCATAACCATTTCACTCTGTAACAAAAACATACAGTCACCACAAAGAGCGGCGTCTAACTGATCTTCTTTATCTGTTATGTATTGTTTTCCGTTTGTTTCGTCACATTTGTTCCACCTGTGTCGCAATATTGCTCTCCTATTATAAATATCTCCATTATCTTTTTCATAGCGCAAAAAGACCGCATTATATATGTACTCTTCTGAACTTGTGCTCATAATATGCAAGTTACATAAGATCTTTTATTATATTCTTTATGAATGGTTTGTTTTCCATGGTTGACAATATTTAATATATTACGATATTCACCGTACGTAAGGACACATATTAACTGCTACCTTGTAACGTTGAAACGTCCCAGCGTTCAGCGAACTACTTTTGGAAATGTTAAACAGTTCTGTAGAGTTTACTGAAGAAGAGTTGATTTTTTATCTGGAGCCATTTGACGATGTCAAAATAGAAAGTAGAGATATTGCATCTAACCTAGGTGATCTTGACAATTTGTATCCCCACCCCCACTCCAAAAACAAAAACCCACCAAAGCTGCTACACTGCAAGATGTTAAAATGTGTAACGGTGGTTACGGGATGTTAAGAAGGAGTCCAGGGCTATCGAAAATATTCGTCCTGTCCTGAATATTTAAGAGAACGTTTTATTGCCATCAGAAAATTTCACGGAGCCGAATATGAACTCTCATCCCTTCTGGCCTGTAAAAGATCAGTCGATAGACACCTGAAAGAAAAGGGATATTGGCATTCCCTTCGTAACAGAGAATTTTACAAACGCAGACAAGAACTGACCGCTAAGAAAATTAGAGTAAAGAAGATGGAGGAGGGAGGCAAGCTCATGCCAGTGAGGTTATTACAAAAGAGTACAAAGAAAAGTTTTGTGAGAGCAACCAAGTAGCTTTTGGAAGTCCTAAGAAGTGGGGTTTTTTTTTTCTTTTTTGGCAAGCTTTTTGGATTCAGGGGGAGAGCCGTACATCGAAAACTGTTATTGGGTGAAAATAACCTCCTCCAGCGATGAACACCTAAAATATTATGAAAGGGACAGTAACAGCAATTTTACAGGACTAGAAAAAAAGATTTTAGAGTCACGAAACCAGCGATAGTTTCAAGTAATGGAACAATCCAGTTCGACCCTATCAGTATTACAAAGGATTCTGTCGCAGCCCTGCACCTGTGGCCAACGTGCACAGCAGCCACTTTTTTCTTATTCCCATACCCTAGCAGCACCTAGTTAAAGATGATGTTATCTGGTACTATCATTACATCTATTATTTAAATAAAATGATTGATATAATGACTTTATTGACGAAATAAATATGACAATAATAGAAATTGTTCCCCTACATAAGTAATTATTTAATAGAGTTTTTAATTCAAGAGAGAGAGAGAGAGAGAGAGAGAGAGAGAGAGAGAGAGGCAGGTGGGGTGGAGACGCGAGAGAGAGAGAGAGACAGACAGAGAAAGAGAGAGAGAGAGAGAGAGGCAGGTGGGGTGGAGAGGCGAGAGAGAGAGAGGCAGGTGGGGTGGAGAGGCGAGAGAGAGAGAGAGAGAGAGAGAGGGGGGGGGGGAGATCTTGCTATTCAATGTAGCAATACAATGTAGCAGTACCCACTGCGGAATTCCCATTCTGTTTCAGTACATAGGCTTACAATCTCCACGCATAAAGTATCCTTCAAATGAATCACAATATTCGCATCCTCTTTCATGAATATGAATATAAATGTGAAAAAATACAAAATTGATTCCCAATCTGTTTTTAGTTACTACTCCAGGCCAATGGGTCACAACACACTTGGATCGCTGAAGAAGGAGTCAGCTAAAAATATAAGTTTGCAGAGCAAGATCACAAATCACTCCGTTCTTAAGACCACTGTGACACTTTCTCCTAAGCGTGGGTACCTCCGACCAAAATGATAGAGATATAAGGTCACAAGAATATTCCGTCGACCACTACATATGATTCAAAATTAAGCTTTTACAGAACAGAAGTCATACTCATCCATTCTTAATAATGCTGCTGCAAAATGTTCTCTTTTCCCTCACTTTCACCATGACAGGGACAACAAATAAACAGGCTATGTTGCAGGGAATCTTTGCTGGATCTTCTTTTCACGACTGCACCTTTAATTTCAATTAATAATTCTCGCTTCAGAGTGTCTTTGTTCTTAGATTTGTTTCCTGGATTTC
The DNA here is from genome assembly GCA_029931535.1 of Margaritifera margaritifera. Classification (NCBI taxonomy): domain Eukaryota; kingdom Metazoa; phylum Mollusca; class Bivalvia; order Unionida; family Margaritiferidae; genus Margaritifera; species Margaritifera margaritifera. Next base: position 4,373,349 of record JAQPZY010001657.1, on the reverse strand, counting down.
AAAATAATTGTAGAGACATGTAATTTTGCTATTTTTATTCAGTCATTATACCACGTACGCATGTCACCAACGAACCATAGTATAGTTAATTATACCACGTATGCGTGTCACCAACAAACCATAGTATAGTAAATGACTGCGTGGTAGATCTACTGCAATTTCATTCATAAAAAAATGTGACAATTAAAATTTTGGACAAAGTTCTAAAGTTTTCTTTCCTTTCTATTTTAAACAAATAACAAAATCATTTTTTAAAAAAGTAACTAATAAAGGGATTACTGAATGAATGTTCAGAAATACTGTGATCTTGTTCATGTGGCGGAGAATGCCCTCACAAGCGCGAGCATTCTCTGCCACACTAACTTGGTCACAGTATTTATAAATATTTATTCAATAACCTATAAGTACTTTTGACTTAACATTGTTGTACCTTTGTCTGTGAATCCAATACTTTTCATAAAAAAAAAAAAAAAAAAAAAACCAACTCCATACAGTATGTTCATCGTTGACTGTTATGGAACTCATTTCATCAGCTGATAATATTCTCCAATATTTAAGTGTACCTACTTCGTATTTATATTTATGTTAGTAAGCAGCTAAGAAGACCGCATGTCTAGGTTCCCTAAACTTAGTGTAAGATTCTTGTATTTTATATATATATTTTGGATCATTATCGATCAAGCATTTCTTGTATGTTGTGTGTGTGTGTGTGTGTGTGTGTGTGTGTGTCTTCTTGTCCTTGACGTATCTCCAGTCACAGAAGTTTGCTATTGCTGTAGATCACTTTATCCATGTGTTCAAGATAAATCTTTTTGCACCGACCTCTTTTTTTCTTTTTTTCCTTGCTTGTGGAATGTGTTAGATGATTGTTCAGTTAATCATTCTTTCAATTCAGCGTATTGTATTCTATTTTGCTGGGTAAGCTACTGTACTATCAAGATCATAGTAAAGATGGCTTAATTGCTGGATAAGCTACTGTACTATCAAGATCATAGTAAAGATGGCTTAATTGCTGGGTAAGCTACTGTACTATCAAGATCATAGTAAAGATGGCTTAATTGCTGGGTAAGCTACTGTACTATCAATATCATAGTAAAGATGGCTTAATTGCTGGGTAAGCTACTGTACTATCAAGATCAGCCATTTAAGACAATATAAAAACATCCAGAGAATAATTATGACAAATGGTCTCAGCGTGTCATTAACAAGCCTACATGATATCCATTATCAGTAGATACTTTTATGTTCAGAAAGTTACTATGTTCTCTCAACCAATTCAAGCGTGTGAATGATTGCCGATTTATATTAAATTTTGTAATTTCTATGGTTGATTCTAAAACAGCTGCTTCAAATCCTAAGTCACTAATTGCTCCTTTAAATCTTTATTTTCCATAAATTCTGTATCTATTTTTATTTATTTTTTATATACTAACCTTGAAAAATTGTTGATGATTTTAAAGTCATACTGTTAATTTAGCCGAATACAAATTTGAATATTTACTCATATGAATTGCGTGATTTTGTCCTTCCTCATGCAGTACTGTTTTAACCTTATTGCTATGTGGGTATTTGATGTTTATCTTGTTGTTATCATCATTAAATGTAACATGTAAATCAGCATATCTTCTCAATCACTAAATATATTTTTGATTTTTGAAGAAGAAAAATCAAAATTTTCATTCCCTTGTATGTAATTTTGTAACACAGCTAGCTTTGACCACACTTTTATACTTATCCAAACTTACAAACAAATATACATTATCTCTTGATATCGACATTCTTGTTCTCGTGTAAAACGCATGAAATATCTCCATCACCTTGCTGAAAAGTGGAGGATTTAATAAAACGTTACTTTGTTTCTTTATCTACGTTTTTCAAAAATTAAGAGTGGTTCAAAAAGTTTCCCGTATAGGAGTACGAGATTTACAATTGTATATATGACTGTTTGGCTTAAACCGGATTAATCTGATTTAAACTGGTTGAGGGGTGTAGGGTCGGTACATCTATACTACTCACAATGCTTGATTTTGTAGTATCCTATAACAAGTTTAAAAATATACCGTTACCTAATGATAACATACCTGATTATTTCCACACGTCAAGCTTCAGGCGACAAGAGTTAAGTCAACGTATGGATTCATGCACTTAATAGCTCTTCAAGGAAACATCACTTCGAATAACTAACGGGTGAGTTTGTCAGGATTCAAGTATACATACATGTGAATTTACATTTATAAAAACAAAAGGTAGAAGTGTATTCACTTATGTATTGCGTTATCAGCCACGGTTTCTCTTGTTTGATTCTCTTTTTTAAGCCCACAGTTTATATATCATAATAACGGTGCAATACACTTTGCTATGAAAGTAAAATAATTATTTCTGGATTTATTAATATTTAAATCTTTTTCACTTCTTAGACTCAAAATATACATGGAAGTCTGATTTAACTAATGAATTGATTCATAAATTAAGCGCCTCTTCAGTTATAGGGAAGTTCGATGAAATATGGAACGAAGTTTGTTTGTGATATTATTGTAAATTACAAATTTATTTATGAATTCTTAGCGGTAATCTATGCTGTAGCAGATGGTTTATTTCGAAAACCAAAATGCATAAAATTTATGTATAAGAATAGTAATTCGATTTGCCTGAATAAATTCATAAGAATAAACGTTAGAGCTTGAGACCCTCTTGGTTTCATGTTGATTGTAAAAGTAAAGGAAAAACATTTTATGAATGTCGAAATTTATCCCAAAAAAAATAAATAACTGAAAAATGTAATTCCTTGTTGGAGTTGCTCTTTTCTTATAAAGCACATATTGAACAATGTTGGGGAAGATGTATAGATTGCGGAATGAAGAAACTACAAGGAGATTTTAAGCGCATTGTTAGGAAATATTGACGGCTTTGGAGTGGATATGCCACTCACAGAAAACCTATCAATAACTTTTTAAAACGTGTTAATAAGCCTGATGATCCATTGTTGTTCACCTGATGAAGAAATTGACTTCCACGTGGATTAAGTAAAAGTTGACTTAAAATCATTGTTTCGTGACTTAAATATTTGTATTTCAATAGGAGAATTGAAAAGAGCAATGACATATTTAAAAATAGTAAAACCGGTTGGTCCCAGTGAACTACATAACACAGTTTCCGTTTACGGCAATGATGTGTAAGAGCCATATATATCTCATCATATTGTTTATGTCATTTTTAATAGTGGTAATACTGGTTGCTTTCCTGTAATTTGATTTGAGAACATTCTTATACTTGTCAATAAGAAAGGTTCTATTGATGATGTAGAAAATTATAAGTTACCGCCCTTCTGAATGCCATGGATAAATTTGTTTACTTGAATGAAATAGTAAACTATTTTTATAAATAGTAAAATAATAGTGAAATATTAAACTATTTTAAAAAATAGTAAGATAATAAACTAGACTGGGTGGAGCAGCATGAGATAAAATTCAAATAAAAATTGTGTATGCTTTTGTTGATTTTACAAAAGCATTTGATTTTAATCTAATATACATTGCACTGTATGTTCGAAAATATAAAAATCAGATTGACATTCAATAATACTTTGTCATAAGGATTTGTATGTGTAACTGTGGTACGTCAAAGATCGTGTTCGCCTTAACTTTCTTTCCCGTTTTATCTCCATCTCTTTGTTTAATACATGCATTATTATCTGTCATATTTCCTGTATAAGTTCTTATGATACTACATTGAATAGCTCTTTGAATAATGATTATATTACTGATTATGTTAAAAATCCTTTTTTGTGTTCTACCGAAAGAGTATGTATTTAGGAACACGCATGTTCTTCAGCAACATATTTTGGTGTATTTTGCTGGTCACAAATTAACATGTGCGATATACATGTTCTGTATCATTTTATCATAATACATATACATGTGTATGCCCAGTTGCCGATTAATAATCATTTAGGAATTAATAAAAGAAATAATTTTTGTAGGTATCAAATGATGTAAAACAATTTTTAGAAACGGCAGGGATTTTAAAACGGCAAGCAACAGAAACATCAGTATCAGTCGGGAAACTGCACTGGTTCTTTCTCTTGTCCTGATAAAGCAGATGGGATCTCGGTTACGTGCCGTTTTAGGATGGTTAAAGTCGCTGAACATCCGTTCCCGTTTCATGACTAGGTAAAGGTCCTAGGACCAGTTCCAATCTTGAAAGGGCGCATCATTTATGTACAAGTTCTCTACACCATTTGAGCTCTAGAATGTATGATAACGAAAGGAAACTTCACATCTATCATTAACTACAAAATCACAGAAATTATAAAGTCATTAGTTAATGCAAAACTTATAATAACTACTACGAACGAATCTAGCATGAAAACACAAACTTACAGATTCCAAGAATAATTATGTTATTTACCATTTACAGTTAATAAGATAATCATCTGGGAATATAAATTAACAGAATATTTGCTTTTGCATACGTTGTGAAAATCCATTTGGCAATACAGTCTTGAACATTTGTGATCATTACAAAGATTTATCAATTTGCCAGACACCTCATGTGACACAATTTCCATATCGATTTTCATTGTGGTTGTGGTTTCAATACATCTTTGTTGGATAAGAATTACATGCCGCAATGTACAAAATTTTGCCTTCACGCACAGTCAGGCCGCGATAGCTCAGTTAGTAGATCGTTGGACTCGTCATCCAAAGGTCGCGGGGTCGATAGCTGCCCAGGCCAGCCCCCGTCGGCTGCCTCTGTGTGTTCCTTGAAAAGACACATAGCTTCTATTTCGTCAGCATGATGCAGCCAACAATGTGTTAAAAGTGCCGCCAAAACAAAACAAACAAAACCCCCAAAACAACATTGAAGCAGAATCATATATCATGTCGTAGGATCGTCTTTAAAAAGTTTCATGAATTTCTTGTTTTAATTGTTACTTTCCTTGAGCTATTCCTTTTGAGAGAATGGGACCATTTTCATCCAGTAATACGAGGGGCCATACACAGAAGTCTACGATAGTCCCTGATTTGGTGTAAGATCGGTATAGGGAAATGTCAAACAAATCCCCTTTCTTTACGTAAGATATTATTATTGGCGGATCTTGCACACTCATGAACCACACTATATCTACGCACTTCAAAGTGTAAGTAAAAAGGTAGTTATTTTCTGGGTCGATACCGTTCGGAACTAGTCTCCAGTAGTCCTTCTTCATAAATGTCTGAAAATACAATATCACAGAAAGGACTTTAAAGCAATTACTCCTCCTTTTTGTACCTATGATATGATGTCTTGTCTCATCCGTCCCTGCCCTCCAAACAACAGGCGGATTTTATTTTCTTATTTAAGCAATAAATTAAATCTCTTCATCATTTATATTTTTATTCGGTAATAATTTCACATTTTTGCTTTTGTCCATAAATATTTAGGTTATAATGAATGAAGACACTATACGAAAAATCATATGTACTCAATTACTAATAGATACTATTACAAAAATATTACATATATTAGTAGATAGATAGAGAGATGAATGAATGAACGAAATATTTGTAGAAAACTAAATAATATTAAAAACCTCGCTTAGCTCGCGAGCAAGGCATTAATAGGAATATTTGTTCGGACGTCAAAATGCAAACCATTTTGAAATATTTAAAGGAAATGCTTCTCGATATCTTAAAAACGAGATATTTATATAAAAAAACTTTTACAGAATAGTTGGACTGAAAGTTAACTTACATCACACACTTCCTTAGACAAAGTGAGCGCGTCTATCTTCAGCCTTTTTGCACCAAGGCCTTTTATGATTCTTTCTTCCTTTTCACTTGTAATAAACTAAATAAATACATAAGTATTAATTTAAAACTACAAAGTTAAAATATCAGAATGTGTCTTCACCTGCGTAAAATTAATTTTTTTTCTTGTTTTACGACACATGTATACAAACTAAAACAAAAGAGTGCAAAAGTAAGGTACTACAGAACTATCAATAGCAATATGTGCCTTTTGTCCTGGAAGACTACATATTTACGTTTATTTGGAAAGATTTATCTTTCTAAAGCTTTTTACAATATTCTCCATTTTTCCTTTTATATTGTTAAAACTATGCATTTAATCGGCAGTGTATAGCAAGGGTTGTGCTAACATGCCATTTCACCCTATATATACACATACATACATCAATAGTGACGATGAATACTTTACTAAAGTCTCCCGAAATTGGAGTGAGTAAAACTGTTTGAAGACATGTACACCGATTTAAGGCAAGGAGTGTGGCTAAGTGGACATTTTTTTTGAAGGTATCTATATTTTCGAATTTCTCTTTATCTACATTATCGATGTAAGATCATCTTTCACGCATAAGCTCTGCGGGCGAACTTCTTTGCCTCGCTGGAGAATTCGTGCGTTAAATATTAATTTTATATAGTTTTATTGGTTTATATAACTTTATAATCTATAACATTTTACATTTAAGTGATTTTATAATCTCTCCTATTCAACGGTTTATAGTTATACAAATATACACTTGGATGTCAATTTGAATGTAACAAAAAAGTCAAAATATCCCCAGAATTGGTATGTTGAACAGCTTTTCACAATCACACTCATGCCTGTCAAAACACAAATAACAGTTGCTCCAACTTAGCCAACGAATATGTAAACATCAACAGAATTTTAATGAAAGCTGAATGACTTTGTGAAAATTAAGGTTATTTAAAGAGTGAAATTGAATTACCTCATAGGATGTTTTTCTCTCTCGTTGCACACTACGTATTCTTCTAGACAGTTCCTCTGACGCTCGTTTTCTACAGTACTCATATGCATGCTATAAATATAACAATACAATTTGAAAAAGATGTAATTTTTTCATCATTAGGCATTTGTCACAATGTTGCTGAGAAAATAATTACTTTCCAACTTGGTTTTATCAATTTCAAAAAGAATTTAGTAACTGCGTATAGCTTTACCGTTGTCTAGATCGTATTTCGGTTTATCCATGCAAGCTGTTGGAAGTCCAATTTAACACATTATTTGAAGTCATGTGTCAATTCATACCAACCCGGACAATCCTGAGTAGATCGTAAACAATGTTCTCTTCTGTTAGGCCCTGTTTCTGAAGGAATTCGAAGGCATCGGTGTATTCATTGCTATAAAGTTCTGAGAATCGCTCGGCTATGTTGGTTGGTCGATTACTGTCTGACAAATCCACAATGTTCGGATTTCCCTGACGCAACAGTAAACTGGCTTCTTCACTCCGTCTGCTGAATGCAAAGACAAACTCAGATCTATTAAGTTTTTTTTTTATCTTGTGGCAAAAAGTCATTAAACGAAAATGTGCTATCAATCATTTAATTTCCAGTAAAGCTCCTAATCTTCAAGTATTTTAAAACCTTTATTCCAGACTGATGCTGTCGTCGACCACCTCCCCCTCTACACACACAGACACAAACACACACACTTTGTACTTTTACCTTCTTGATAATATTACAGTACCATTGTTAGAGCCTGAAATTATATGATGGAGACGGAGTACTTATTCCAGTTTATACATAAATCCAACTATAGCTTCTGTGAGCATGTAAAGACTGTTGGCAACATAGATATGATTCATACATGTGAACACATTATGCATGTTTTGATCTGTTTTGTACATTTGTCACGAAAATTTTTGTATAAAACGTTTGGTCTTTTAGGGCTAACATGGCGATAAACATTTGCAGTAAACTGCTGAGAAATGTTCATGCAAATATTTTAAGACGTCTTTTCATATATTTTTTTAGACCTGTTCTCATTATCTTACATAAATGAAGGTTATATCTTAGCACAAAGTTGTTTAATGCAAAAGATGACACAGATTCAAAGCGTTATGTCATCACAACCCAGCTGAAATAGATATTTCCTAAGTTATCCCGAATTTAATTGCTACCTAATTTTGTCTTATTTAATTAATTGTCTTACTTAACGTTTATAGCGAATAATTAGCATACATGCAGCACTTGAATACATATTCTTTCCCTATTTTACTGGAAAGGTTTGAAACATTTCTAGAATTATAGACAACGGTCAGCTCTTTTTAAAGGGCCAGTAAACGTATGATCTTCATCGTAGTTGCTATCTCCACCTTTGACGAAAATATCTGCACTATAAACAGCAACAGTTTGGACTAGACTGGTCAACATCCTCACATGATAGCAAAGTGCGAAACAAATTATTGAAATTATGGCGCTGCTGAACACAAAATGGTGATAGACAAGTTATGATACTCTGGTCAGACATGTAAATTAATGCAAGTGAACGTTCAATGAATAAAAATAAATAAAGAATTTTAATACATACATACTTTTGTGTATCTTTATATCGACGAGTATCCGTGTCAGATTTCATGTAGGCGCTCGTGCCATGTTCTATTTTTCGTTCGCCTTCATTTGAACGGCCGAGTCTAATACTTCTCTGCTTAACTGATTCATGAATATTTTCAGTTTGAAAACTCAGTGGAATGGTCGTATCTGATGGAAGTTTCCATACATCTCCTTTCTTATCCCCCTCACTGTTATTATTTTGAGTTCCTTCATTCTTACCATAGACATTTTGGATGGGCTCAGAATATCTTGATCTGTAATTTGGTTTTGACTGAGAATGATCCGAGGTTCTGTTTTTCTTTTCGGTTTCTTTATTGACACGAGGATGCTCAATATATCTGAATTCTGTGTTGTTTAATTTCGGGTCATTAACACCTTCTCTGTTTAAATTAAATTGCTTCTCTCTCTGTTTAGTGTTTGGTGTTATTGTTTTAAGAGTCAACTGTATACTTTCTGCCCTTGCCTGTAATTAATAAAGACGTTGTAAGAAGTAATATGAAATTTTACCTGTCATAATAAATATTTAATTATTCCAAATAATTGCCTGTAATTTATAAAGACGTTGTAAGAAGTAATACGAAATTTTACCTGTCATAATAAATATTTAATTATTCCAAATAATTGCCTGTAATTTATAAAGACGTTGTAAGAAGTAATATGAAATTTTACCTGTCATAATAAATATTTAATTATTCCAAATAATTGCCTGTAATTTATAAAGACGTTGTAAGAAGTAATATGAAATTTTACCTGTCATAATAAATATTTAATTATTCCAAATAAATAAAACCTAAAAAATATGCGGAATAAAACACGCCACATAGATCAGATAACGGCAGTTTGCACCTGTAAAAAAGAAAGTTTTAGTCTAGTGGAATTACGTTTGAGTTTGTACGTTTTGGGGGCCATCTTAATCCTCTGTCTGCAATGTCTTACAGCAGATTGAATTGTCGTTCATGTGTCTTACCAACATATTAAAACAAATATCTGACAGAAGCTACTAATATGTATTAAGCAACATATTAAATGCAGTAAATATCAGATTAAATCAATTCAAATAATCTTTTTGGTAGTTTTTGCATCTAAAATAGCATGCATGTGAAGATATTAGATTAGGTACATGACTGGAAAAGTCAGACCCGTCATGACCTCTTGTCAACAAAATTGGCTCAGATGGAATTTCAATGCAGTGATAAGTCCGCTCGTTTTGGAAGAATGTATCATATATTATTCTTTTAAAATCATAGAAAATAGTAAAGTTTACTAGACATTAAAAATGTGAGAGCAGTTGTTTCTGTCCACAAGTAAGTCCTGTCGTATTGTTTCAGTGTTGTGTTTGTTGCAGGACAATTTCCAGCATACGCACAAAAACACGCACGCGCGCATGCATTATCTCTGTCTCTGTCTCTCAAACACGATGCAGACACACGAAATCATGCAAACTTATATTTGACATCGATAAAAGAGCTCATAAGCGCAGTCATGTACTAAATGGTGGTTCAGGAATATGATGATCTTTTTTAACTTGATATTTAGAATACCATTCCGTCATTTATTTGCATGAAAATTCAAATGTTTTCCTGGTAAAAAGTAACAGAAAAGATCTTTCTCACGTCTTTCCAATTCACTAAACTTTATTCTTTCATTTGCAGAGAGTTGTTATATGAATCTTACATTCTTATTTAAAATTGGAGGACTCTGTTCAGGAGACGTCTCAGGGATATCCAAATCGGGCTTATTACGACGCTTTCAATTTTTATGCAGTTTCAAAAGAATTAAACCATCGAGTAATAGCAACTGCAGAACATTTCATTAAATTTTATTTTTCAATATAAAAAGAAATAGTTCGTTATGCTAATATGTTATCTGGGCGTAATTCATTTATATTGCTTGTTTTAATTTTAATACGCACGCGAGGGATCCGCAATTTAGTATTTATTTTTATAACGTTATTCACTTGAATAAATTTTGTTCTCATCCACGCTTGTTGCATAGTCTGCACAGGTTGAACATTTCAAGGAAACTTTGTGAGTAAGTGCCTCAAAGTCAACTGAATAAACTTGCCAAATTTATATTTAAATTGTAATAATTTACTATTGATTTGTTTCATTTTATATGTGTATTTAAAAAATTGTAAAGTACATATTCAACGTGTTACACAGTTTGCACCTTTTCAACCAATTTTATACATGAATAAAGTAAAAAATATCAAAAACCGATTTTTAAGAGTTAACATATTATTGAATATGACTGATAGCAATTGTTTCAAAAGATATATTAAAATATGACTGAAAATTAATTACTTTTCTTTTTTCAATTTAGCAAGAATGTCACTAACAGGTAATACATGTACAGTCCCGGAGTTACAATTTTTGGGGCCGGAAGTAAATGAAACTGTGTAAGCAGTGCAATATTTAGTATGTTTCAGTGAAATTCGGGTGGAAGTAGCCGGTGAAAAAAAATTCTTCGAAAATTTAGCATACTACCTTTTCCATTATTTCAAATTTTGCTACAAAGTACGGAGAAAATGTATATCAATAGAACACGAAAAACATAAAGGTCAATACATATCAATTAGTCAATCTTATGATGGTTGCACACGTTTTGGGGTTAATATAATGAATAATTGTTGATGCTTTCAGAATATATTCTCTTTCACTTAGAATTGATATTTTAGATCTGGAGAACTAACTTCTTCGTGTAAGGATAATGTGGCTAAAAGTATTGAAAATCAAATGTACAATTAGTCCACTAATTGTGTCCAGCATGATTTATTTTATGAATCGATATATATATATATATATATATATATATATATATATATATATATATATATATATATATATATATATATATATATATATATATATGAAATATTTAATAATGAATATAACTACCAGTAAGTCAATCTCACTCACTTTCATCAGTGCTTCTGCAGACCTCGTTCCTGCCGCAAACAGCTTAAGTACCAGCTCGTACTCTCGCAGAGCGCCATTCAAGGCCTTGCGCGCAGCTATGAAATCTTTATCACCAAGATATCCAATGAATAGATGAAAATCGAACACCTGGTATTTCTCATGTTTTGAAATCTGTGATAGTTGATGCATTTGATTAAACTGTTTAGAAATTTCATTGATATCGTTACTTGTGAACTCCTGGAATTTGTCCGCTCGACATCTGCGGATGAAATCCTCCGGTGTCCATGTTCCAGCCATTGTTTCAAGCTCTAGATTTTATCCAGTTTTAATATGTACATGGTTTGTGAAGATTTATATTTCATATTTCTCCTCTTGAAGCGTCAAAAGTCTTCTCTATTTCAACTGAAAGAAACATATTTGTGCTGAGGTGCCGTTAAACGCTACATACATACATTCATACATACATACATACATACATGCATGCATGCATACATACATACATACATACATACATACATACATACATACATACATACATACATACTAGTTGATTTAAATTAGTGCAGGTTTGAGAATAAGGAGGACCTATCTTCGTTTTACATCATTGTGACACGCAAGATATTGATAAATGTAATTACCAGTAAGACATGTATCATGGTGATCATTGTGACACGCAACATATTGATAAATGTAATTGCCATTATGACATATATCATGGTGGCCAGAAAATAAAATTTGCTGCATTTCATCGATTTGCTCTTAATATCATGGTGACCAGAAAATGTTCTTTCATGAACGCCAAAGTTGCCTGTTAATATCCTCACTTATATGTGCTACCACCACAGCAATATCTGCAAAGAGACACTATGTTTAAAAATAAAATAGATTGCCGCTACACATCTGCTTTTTCGATTTAGTGAATATATGGCTGAATGTCTGGTTGAGAATTTACATGCACGAGTTAGCTTGAAGCATTTTAAACCCAGATTATTACCTGTAAAATGTAAAACGTATTTGATAAAATGATAATTGAACAGAACGTTATGACAACTGAGACAGTACATATAAAAGCTAACACGTGTCCTGTAGCGTATGTTCCAAATTCAGAGGATCATAAATTAATTTCAACAGCGAGGTATTCAAACAAATGAAATGCTTTTGAGTAAGAATATGTGCATACGTACCCTTTCCGTTCCTTCAGAGGTTTTTAAACAGTTAGTGTTTACCGACCTGTTTATCTTTACATGCAAGATATAAACAGTTTTTAAAACACTTTCCCGCAGATTGTGTTCCATGAAAAAAGAAAAAAGGCTTTTTTGCGAGTATATGCGATCCCCATAACTGTTATTTAAAGCTGGCATGTTTAATCGATTTACATGTGATTTTTAGAGCTCAGTGAATCAAGTCGACCTATGCGCATAGGTAGTTCCACTTAGTGATTGAATTGTTTGGTTCTGAATAGATAAACGTCAGCGGTTGGTATATTAACTTCAATAGAGTGAGCGATGGTTGTCCGTGATGTATAGTGTTGAACAGAAAATTACATTCATAATAGCTTGGTAGATCATGTAATATCACTGAGTGAGTCAGTTATGAAAATAAATTTAATTTGTTGACAAGCGTTGGTATATAAAACATACATAAAGTGCGGATGAAATAGATATTTCTCTTTTTTATTATAAGCAGATTAAGATTATTGTCATTATTTTTGTCTCCATTTATCTTGCTTTCAACGAACGTCGTAAGAGCAAAGTATAAAATTTCCGGCTCCCAAATAGCTTGAACAAGATATTTTTGCTCTGAATATAGAAAAGAAAAAAAGTAATTATGTCCATTATATTAGCTAATTATCTTGAGGTAAACAATATCCAAGTTCGGAAAAAAATTCTAGCTCCCCGCCCTAACCCCCCCCCCCAAACAAAACAGTAAATGGTCAGTCCCCTAATATTCAGCTCTGAAGCCAGATGAGCTTCTGTGCCAGTGTGTTGTCCATTATCCGGCGTCTGTCCGTCCCTGTTTACATAGTTTGTTATAAAAACTACTAAACCTTCAGCTATAATGCATGATAACTATGACACTTTATACATGTTTGTTCCTAATGGAAATTGTAACGATGCTTCATACATAACGGCCATGGCTCACATCTCTAAAACTTTGTTATCGCTATTTTTCGATTAAATCGTATAGTTTGGCTTTTGAGCTCCTAAAGGCGACGCTATTCCATGGTGACAACTCAGAAACTGCGAAATAATAATTCACTTGATTGAGCGAGAATATTGGGTCAGGGGAATCGAAAGCGAGTAAAGTATAATGGGAGCGAGCTGTCATGTCCGACTGCAGCTTTGAATGTAGACATACTGAATTCAGTCATAGAATGAGAAGCTACCTCTATATTGGATACAGCTTTTAGGGGTAATGCCAACAGGCTTCACAGGGTGTTTGGGTGTGGTATAGCCAGATATCATGTACAGAACATAATACATGGAAATCCTACATTATTTACTTAACAAACTGTCAATGGAATGTGCAGTTACAACCTGTTTTGCGGAAAAGGTATTTATAAGAGCTAAAATGTGCAATTTGATGAGAGTCATATTCTGTAACACGATGGCTATCACAATTTCCATATAGAAAGTACAATTGTGGTATCACGATACCAATTTTTCCCATAGACCTCAATGCTAACGTTTGATTAAATAAATTTACCTTCTGCTCTAAATCAGCATGCGTGTCACACACTGTCATAGACAGCAATCTTAGAATGACAATTTGACTAGGACAGAACTATGGATTCCACAGTACTTAAGGGATATAACTCTGCTAGAACTAGACAGGGGTAAGAGTCATCCTGTCCAAAAGAGATACACGTTGACAGATGTGTATCACATTTTTAACACAATAAGTGTCCTAATCACAAGTCCTAAATATAGAATGTTCCGAATGAATTCCAGTAGCCTTAAATGTCCTGGTGTGCCAATCGTGTTGTATGTCCTGATGTGTCAGTAGTCTTGAATGTCCTGATATGCCTGAATAATGTAATCCAGAATATCATTGAATGAATTCACAAAAATCCCAAAGTCAAGTATTATTCCAAAATGAGACTGATCACTTTTAGTAATTCCAATGAATATTTCAAATAAACAATTCATCTCTCTGAATTAGCTCTGATTTTCACAACTGTAACATCTGATTACTAAAACAAATTCCTTAATAGACTGATCTTTATAACATGAAGTTTAGTATAGTAATGGAATCTTGTTACCAAATGCTCTATTAGTATAAAGACAAGTCACCTGACAGAATATTCTAGAATATGAGTAACTCCAATGGAAAAATACTGTGCGTACCTGACTTTTCTCACACCAAGCCATGGAAAGTTTCAATCTAAGTACTAAATGCTATGTAAACAAGACTAACCTTGAACTCAAATGCAGTAAATATGTTATTTACAAAATGACCACTAAAGTACAACTTACCTCATGGACACATATTATAAATTCAATATACATAACATATACGTCATATTTCTTCGTAAACGGTACATATATTGATTTTGCTTGCAACTATAAGAACTATTGTAGGTGTAGGATGTGTTTCCTCTAGTGTGCTAGGAGGCACTTCCAGCCACGCAAAACGTATGTTGGCTGTTACATTGTCACTAAACATGGATTGTAAACTAAATGTAGCGTGACATGGCCAGATACGGTGAGTTTGAGATGTATACATGTACACGTAATCCTGTTCTACTACAGTAGAATCTACAGTGTGTCAATTCGGTCATGTGTAAGGAAAGAGTTTACACTTTATTTTCGATCTAGTTATATATATATATATATATATATATATATATATATATATATATATATATATATATATATTGGAGATGTTTAAGTGGCATTTTATGTTATATATTGATTGGATTTGTCTTATGTGTGACATTTAAAGACATTTGGTCAGTCTGTGTGCGCTACAGTCTAGTTCTCTGCAAAGACAGTGGTTGATTTAATGACTAGGGGAGATAGACATAATCGTTAATACAGTTATTGCATAAATGAATTGTGTGTATCAAGAGATTAGAACTTGGAACAGTATTGTAGTGCCAATATAAAATGTCCACCATATCAATTAATCAAGATGGAATGGATATCCACTGAAGAGAAAGTTACCAATACTGTTGTGCATCGTATTTCTATTCAGTATAATAGGACACTGCATGTGTTTCATCACGGTATTAAAATGCTACGCTTCAAATAAAACGGTCTGTAGACATTTTGCATGGTTACATAATGGTAAACCTAGAGTGTCTTAAAGAGTACGTCATTGACATCTCAACTCACTCTGCTTGATGTGAGAGGGCCAGAATGATAGTAACGAATGGTGGCAGTCCTGTAATAAAGCACACTGAAAGTCATTAAAGGGGATAAGTGAGCGTTTATTTATTTTTTTTTTCGTTTAAGTTTCGAAATTTTAGTATTTTAGTCTATGCAATATTTTTAGCGGAATATTCAGTGGTTTTTTAGTCTCCGCTAAATTCTCTGTCAGTATCGGAAGTTTAGTTTTATTTTTTAATAAAAATATTCCTGGATTGTACAATTTTTACCTCACCTAGACATAAGTCAAAGTGTTCTTACAATATGGTCCTGCGTCCGTCGTACGTCTTATGTGGTACATCGTCGTCGTGAATTATCGGAATTCTAGTATCATTTTTACTCTTGGCCGTATCTTGTAATAGAATATTCTGGGTTTTTTAGTCAGTGATAAATTCCGTTTCAGTTTCGGAATTTTAATGTTACTTTTAGTGTTGGTAAATTGTCTGCCATCTTGGACTTTCAAATTCACTTGGTACTTTCCACGTTAAGTCAATTGAAGATATAGTTGTCTTATATCATCAGGTTAATAAAGCTGTGTCTTGGGTTGTCATTAAGGATGCTAGTTCTCCATAGTGACCCACAACGTTAAATTGCCTTGTCCCCAGAGTGACCCACAAAGTTAAATTTCCCTTGTCACCAGAGTGACCCACGATGTTATTTGCACTGTACCCAGAGGGGCCCACAATATAAACCTATGGACATTTTTAACATTAAATTACCCTTTTAGCCAGAGTGACACAATCTAAGATGGCCGCTTAACATCTCAACTCATCTGTGCTGCGCATTCCTCTAGCACAGTTAACAAGATCAACATGTCAACCTGGCTGTCCTCATCATGTTCCTCGAGCACATCAAGAAAGGAACATATCTACTAGACTGGTCTAATCATTAGTTGTTTTGAGCATGTCCCTCAAATAGATCACAAAACGGTCCCCAACAAAATATCCTCACCTAAATGATTTGAGGGCTTTGAGAACGTGACATCAACATTATCTATTTGTACAGGGAACAAATGTCATATGAAAAATAATGATTATGGCGCTTTTACCTGTGGTTAAGTAGGTCTATAAGATCCAAGTGTTTTAATATTTGTTGCTGATTATTATGACATTGGGACTCGATTTTTCAATAGGGCTTGGAAAAATACTGCAACCTTGTGTTAGACCTACCGCGTCAAGTGTCATAGGTTAACCCTCCAGCCCTGTGGGCTATAGTCTCTCAAACAATGCTATAATGTTAATGTAGCCGCATGTGCTACACAGAGCTACAGTTATGGAGACTATGATACATGGTAAGATGTACAAATAAAGTGGATAGTGAATAATTTAGCCCATGGAATAAGTCTTTTGCATATGTAGTTTAGCTGAAGTAACAAAGTGCGAACGGTGGGTATTTTGTATGGTGTCATATAGGATATCTACGATTTGTGAGTAGGTATTGGGAAATATTCCACGACTGAAGTGGAAAATTTGTATTATCTTGAGGAAAAATACATAATGTTCCCCTTTACGAGTGAAATATTTCTTATATCATCTCCAGAAAACGTAGATGCTCGTTTTATTGTATATTTTTGAACGCAAAAGCAGTCGACTTACATTGACTTTTTCCATTCTATGCCAATGCAGTTAATATCTGCATTACTACATCGCTAAAACGAAGTTCAGAAATTTTCTAATAATTTAGAACAGTGATATTTCTTTAAAATCTTTTTTTTTTTTTTTTTCTTTTTTTTTTTTGCAAATTTTTTCCTACCTATAATGCTTCAAATTGTTGATTTTGTAAAATTAATGACTGTTTTCATACGAAAAATAAAGCTATGTAATCTTCGTAAACAGATTTCTTGCTTGGATTGATATTGTGAACATTGTTCTGGAGGGGGTATACTCCAGAATCCGACAGACTTCACAACGTAACACCTTTAAACATACATACATACATACATAGATACATACATAGATACATACATACATACATACATACATACATACATACATACATACATACATACATACATAGATACATACATAGATACATACATAAATACATACATACATACATACATACATACATACATACATACATACATACATACGCTTGGGTCGACAGTTCCAGGTGGTTTTATAATGTATGCGCGTAAGTTTTAAACAGTTATAGGTGGAGAAAAAATGCTTTTTTGGCTTTCAAATTTTCATATTTACCTTTGTCTTTTCAATCTTACTCACATGGAGATCCTGGGTGTATTTTTCAACCCAGCTAATGGATGTGAAATTTGACCACCCTCTATGGAGAGGAGAACTGAAAAGTTCACGAGTACCCGGTATATCAAGATCTTTAGACTGTATATATTTGTATACGTGGAACTAGGTGTGCCTTACTATCAGCAGAGGATGCATATGTTTGTATACGTGGAACAAAGTGGGCCTTACTATCAGCAGAGGATGCATATGTTTGTATACGTGGAACAAAGTGGGCCTTACTATCAGCAGAGGATGCATATGTTTGTATACGTGGAACAAGGTGGGCCTTACTATCAGCAGAGGATGCATATGTTTGTATACGTGGAACAAAGTGGGCCTTACTATCAGCAGAGGATGCATATGTTTGTATACGTGGAACAAAGTGGGCCTTACTATCAACAGAGGATGCATATATTTGTATACGTGGAACAAGGTGTGCCTTACTATCAGCAGAGGATGCATATATTTTTATACGTGGAACTAGATGTGCCTTACTATCAACAGAGGATGCATATATTTGTATACGTGGAACAAGGTGTGCCTTACTATCAGCAGAGGATGCATATGTTTGTATACGTGGAACAAAGTGGGCCTTACTATCAGCAGAGGATGCATATGTTTGTATACGTGGAACAAAGTGGGCCTTACTATCAGCAGAGGATGCATATGTTTGTATACGTGGAACAAAGTGGGCCTTACTATCAGCAGAGGATGCATATGTTTGTATACGTGGAACAAAGTGGGCCTTACTATCAACAGAGGATGCATATATTTGTATACGTGGAACAAGGTGTGCCTTACTATCAGCAGAGGATGCATATATTTTTATACGTGGAACTAGATGTGCCTTACTATCAACAGAGGATGCATATATTTGTATACGTGGAACAAGGTGTGCCTTACTATCAGCAGAGGATGCATATGTTTGTATACGTGGAACTAGATGTGCCTTACTATCAACAGAGGATGCATATATTTGTATACGTGGAACTAGGTGTGCCTTACTATCAGCAGAGGATGCATATGTTTGTATACGTGGAACTAGATGTGCCTTACTATCAGCAGAGGATGCATATATTTGTATACGTGGAACTAGGTGTGCCTTACTATCAGCAGAGGATGCATATATTTGTATGGCAAGAAATGATCTTAAGAATGACATAATCAAATGCATTTTTAATTGAACTGCAGCTCAATATTGTGATACCAAAGTACAGCAAGAGTCCGACCATTAATCACATTACATATATACTGATATTTTGTACTTTGAAATGTACTAGCTCCCATACATTTACCTACGAGCGTACCATCGAGTATAATAATAAAGTATATTGCATAATTAGTATAGATAATGTACATGTTCTTCTCTACTTCCACAGGAAATATTTCTCAAAATTAAAGTGTTTGGCGACGAGATAAATTAATTCCTTAAAATAGAGTGTTCAATGGTATGTAGGTCACATCAAGATTTTACGACTTCTAGTTTCATACATTTCTCACTGTAGAAAACAAACATGGTAGCAAACGAAAATACAGGTGCTATACTAGTATTTTAATGCACTTATTACAATTTGTTAAGTATTATCATCATTCTGGATAGAACTCATGGTCATTTTCCTTGAGCAATGCCCTTAGTGAGAAGTGGACCTCCATCGTAGAGACGAAGTACTGGCCACACATAGTACTCCACATAATTTCCAGACTTGGTGTAGAAACGGTACAGATCGGTGTCAAACTCCTTCTTATTGTTTTTCTCTTCAGTCCATTTCATAGATAATGGAGGATCCTGGATGCACGTCAACCATACTATTTCTACGCTTGAATTGGCATAGGTTGAAATTTTCTTTCCAATTGGAAGTGCAGGTGCGCGCAGTATTTTAGGAGGTTCTTCACCAATGAAATTCTGAAGAGATAAAATTAAATTGACTACTACTACTAATATGAAAATATTGTGACGATATATATGCAGTAAATATGATGATTCAAAACAAACTAGAAATTACTCCTTATTGTCGTAAGATGAACTTATCACTTACACCAAAGTGAATTAAACTTAATTGTTTGAAATGAAGAATGCGAAAGGGAACATTTAATAAATGTAAAAACAAATATTTCTGACAATTATTTAAATATTGAAAAAAGATACATTACCTGGCAAATATTCCCTTTAATTTTGAGTCCACTTTCTTTGAGACCTTTGGCTACTTGTCTCTTCCATAAGGACTCTACATTTTCAGAACTGTATGCTTGCTGTTTGATGCAAAGACAAATAATTTCAAAACAAACAAAAGAATTGACAAGTTCAAACGCTGAGAATATAACATAAACAATAATATTTTGATAACAGATATAGTCTATAATTAAAGTATTCAAACTGCCTCACAGTACAGTAGCTTGCATTGCCAACGATGCCAATGTGGCTTCGAGGTAAATCATAAATAATTTTTAAAATAATCTCTAAGAGCAGATAGGGGATTCATTTTGGGCTCAGCATTAACTGCTATCTACTTGACTTAGATTCTCACGTAATAATATGATATAGGCAACGCATAAAACTACAGCAGCGGACTAACTTTTCGCGACTTCACTGACTGACATCGCGAATAACACTAGCAAAAGAAGCTATATTAGACGGTGTCAGTTTAGATTTTTTTTCTAAAAACTGATGTAATTGTGTTCTATAAGAAATAATTTGTTGTTTATGTTAAACTATTTTACTGTTTTATAACCAGTTATAGAGTATTGCTTTGCTAAAGTGTAGAAATCAAAATCAGTCGTATTGATTGGCGATCTTCGTTTTTTTTTTTTTTTTTGTTTTTTTTTTAACGCTCAAATCCGTTCCCATTTCATGACAAACTTCAGGTTGACGAGCTTGTTTCAAAGCATACACTATGGTAAATCTGTATATTGATATACAACTAGTTTCGCAAACGGCGCTTAGCGCCTCTCGCTCTAACTAACGGTATAAATTTAAAATTAAGTATTCAAAGATCACATAGTTTACTCATGTAAGGAATACTGGGAACTTTGACTTTTAAAAGAAAAATATTTATAGCACGGCTTTCATTCAAAATAACCTATATGATATGATTGCCGCAAACTTACCTTACTGAGGTCTCTTTCAACTTCAACTTGTAGTCGAGTTAACTCATCCTTTGCTTTCCTTTGACAGTAGATATATGCATTCTGAAAGAGAGATGATTAGTTTTAATGCTAATGCTTTGACACACTAGTCTTAGTTTGTACGTAGGAATCATTAAAGTTTGTGCAAAGCAACATAATTTAATTTTCGAAGGTAGCATTTATGTGATTTTGTATTAAATCATGGAAATTTAAGAAACTGTATTATCAATCATATAAATATATTGCCGCTAACATTTTTGATGTATACATCTGCACACATTCTCCAATGCTATATGCAATTATTAAAATGACCCTTTTACAAACAAGTGACCAGTAGTGATAAAATAATGTTCAATAAAAAGTATACCAAAATTAATCCTACTGCTACTTACGTGTAGCCAAGTTCTTGGATAATTTCCAAAAAATTGTATTTAGTTAAAGTGGAAAAAAAATTTTGTCCCGAGTTTATATTTCCCAAATTAAAGTTTAAGACAATGACTTGTTTTCTAATATTGCCCTAACTATCTTGGATGTTTACGTAAAACTAAATTACAGGAACCAGTCGAACCAAAACACGTTTATCGGAATATTAAACATGTACATCTAGGCCGTGGATGGTTGAACAAACAACCTAAATGAACATTGTAGTCAAGGGTAATGGAGACACATATATGAGCTTATTTAGCAGAATAATGAACGAAACAATGACACCATGCGTAAGTTTACAAACAAGCCACACACATTATTCTCAGTTAATTTATGGAGATCCTCACTAGAGGGCACTGCTTAAAACAAACATAATATAACTTAGCCTGGAATTGCCGATAAGCAGATATTGACTGACATTTTTAAATAAGTAAATTCCATCAAAGTTATTGAAAATTAATCACCGTTACAATGTTAAGAAGTATCTGTATTATGTCTCGCTCGCTTATCTGTTTCATTTCCAATTCTTCAAAGGCATCAGTGTATTCATTACTGTATAGCTCTGAAAACCTTTCTGCTAGTTTTGCCGGTCTATTATTGTCCGAGAGGTCGGTGATGTTTGGATTTCCTTGGAGTAGTAAACGACTGGCCTCTTCACTTCGTCTGTTATCAAAATGAAGAGAAATATCCAGATTCTATATGCATACACAGACATATTGGATCATTTTGACAGGTAATAAAGCTATTAAAACTATTCAAACTGTCGTGCATACCTTTTAGAAAACTTTCAAAATTCTTGCACGAACGTACACACACACACTCACACACACACAGACATATATATATATATAAATGAAAAACTTAATATGTCCATGTCCCGGTTCACGTATAGAACTAAATTTGTAAATTCAACAGGATGTCATTTATGTTCGTCCTTTATTCCTTCAAGAGCTTTCGCATCATTGGATGCTCATCAGGCAGATACATTATACCTTCAAAGTACCTCTTGTAAATCTAAAGGTCTTGAAGAAATAAAGGATGAATATATATATATATATATATATATATATATATGAATGTAACTGATATCCTGTGTTATATATATATATATATATATATATATATATATATATATATATATATCCAGATAGTAGTACATACATATATACCTTGTGCGTTAATCCTAGCATATTCGCTTATATAATTCAAGCTATTAACATGGCTCTGCTTTTCTACATCCTGCTTTTTCAGTTCAGTTGTATGTGGAATTCATATACAATGGAACACGAACAGTATATCGTGACAGCCTCAATCTATTGCAAATCCAAGGCTTTCTTTGAATGTGTTTCATTAGGATTTATGGATATGTAAATTTGAATTTTGTCAATATTATTGCGAATGTATTGGCAAACGACATATGATCAGATGTACCTTGTACACAAATATTGCCGTATTACCTTATTAGATCAGAGTCAGCTGCAATGCTACCTGTTGCGTATAGCGCGCCACTTGAAATATCCTTACGGGATGCGTGACCCTCTATAACTGCGTTGTGAGTGTTCAAATTTTTCACACTCTTTTTCCTAGTGGTCCTGTGGACATCTTTAGAATTTGGTGCCATCTCAATTTTCCCAGTCCTGCTACTTTTCATCACAATTTCATGAGTCTGCTTAGGTTTTGAACTGTGTTCCTTGCCCTGACCTGTTTTCGGCATCATTGCATTTTTCTGAATGTTTTTGTGTTTATTTTGCACCAAACCGTCACCAGGATTGCCCTGCAAGGTCGCCCGTTTCGTTGCAGTTTTATTTGAATTTCCTGTAGAACTTGTTTTCTGCTCATCTGTATTTATCTGAAGCTGTTTCCTTTGGTTTGAAACACCAATTTTGTTGTGCACCAAACTGTCACCTGTATTGCCCTGCTGAGTTGTCTCTTTTGTTGTAGTTATATTCCCTTTGACAATATGTCCTGCAATTTCCTTTTTCTCCGCTTTTTGCTTGCCCGCTTCCGTCTTCATTGATGCCCTTGGTTTACCTTTTGGATGTCCTATTTTTGGTTTTTGAGCATATTGGGCTTCCTGGAATAAAGGAAAGCGACGATCCTAGGTCAATGTTAAGACCATGTAATGAGCAAAATTGTGTCAACACCATAAAAGAAAGCTCCCAACCCAAATTATTTCCTTATCTCACTATGCCATATACGTACTGAAATACGTAAGTATGCGTGTATACACTCGGGTCTGTATTATTAGCCTGTATAAGTGCTGTGCAAGACGTTGGGTAATGGTGTGATTGAAATTACGAAGATCTTTGTGTGCATTTTATGCTTGTTTGAAATAAACAGTACGGTTAGCATAATAATACATTTTTGTTTGTATTAGTAATAATGAGGGACAAGAACTTCATCTTTTAAGATGCCATTTTAGAGGTAAAGTTGGTCATGCACATTGGGGATTTTGGAGAATATTTCAACTGGGTCATTGCAAATATATAGACCTCTAACCCCATACGAAGAAAATGTGGACAAGTTTTCAAATGTAACTACTTACTAATGGGATAGGAAGTTTGAGCAAATGATAAGATCGCAGAATTATGCAACTTTCCTTCAGATTTATAGTTCGACTAATAAGCAAGAACGCACTACAAACGACGAAAAACACTAAAAACTATACATATAAAAATTAATACAAAGTGAACAAACCAAAGGAAGGAATAAATCTTGACTATACTGTTTGGCTTAAGGTACTCATAGTCATATATAGAAAGATGTGTAAAAGAATAAACTCATGACCAAAGTAAACTATCAGGGTAAATGACGTTTCAATGTGGCTTTCCAAGCACTAAATGTACTATGAGGCCCTTATAATGTACCAACCTGCTTTTGTTCATGCTCACTTTGCAGTCCATTCGTCGCCAGAAGATTTAAAAGCATTATACATTCATCCTGAGCGCCTTTGCGATATTCTTCGGCCTCTTTCCATTTCTTACTTCGAATATTCTGAATAAAAGGTCCGAACCAAAACGGTGAATACTGAACAATACCCCGCAGTTTTTGGTGGTCTTTAATAAAGTCAGTATTTATTTTGTTTAATTTGTCCTCACTATAGCTTCAAATACGTTCCGATATTAAATGTTGTTCTTCTTTCTTTGTTTAAAAAAAGAAAATGCTTTTATAAGACCAATTCTGTCAGTTGAAAAAAAAATATTAACAATATTACACTGCTTCGCGCGCAGAAACTCTTCATGCATGGCCACTATGACTTATAATATATATATAAATATATATATATATATGAAATTCGTTCTGAGCAGGAATTGAACCCGTGCCAAGAGTAGCCGCATCCAACGCTAAACGGAAAGAGTTCGAGCGAACTGGAACCAACTTGCTAACCAAGCAGTACTTAACACTCAGCTAAATGCCCAAAGCCACTGCTTTTATTTTCAAATGCAGAGAGTATAACATTAAAATATAGCTGCAAATTGACACATGCATAAAAAACAAGGAAAGCGCTAATGATTATATGTAAGGAATTTGCATAGAAAGAAGGCCTATATAGTATTGGTGTTTGGTATATATATATATATATATATATATATATATATATATATATATATATATTTGAGTGAGTAGAGTTTCTCTTATTTATTAGCCTTGGAAAGATATTTTATTGACATGTAGTCATATTTGCCAAATTCTTTTTGTCCAATTATATAAAGCCCTTTCCTTAGTGTAAAGATAAATAGATAGATAGACTGAAGAAACATACATA
This sequence comes from Margaritifera margaritifera, assembly GCA_029931535.1. Lineage (NCBI taxonomy): Eukaryota > Metazoa > Mollusca > Bivalvia > Unionida > Margaritiferidae > Margaritifera > Margaritifera margaritifera. The sequence continues at coordinate 4,348,155 of JAQPZY010001657.1, read as the reverse complement.
CATACATACATACATACATACATACATACATACATACATACGAAAAGAAAGAAGGACAGAAAGGAAATCACCCCCTCGACTGTATTAACCACGTTAACTGATTTAAATACCGGATAATAACAGTACATTGATCGCTAGGAAGGTAATTGAATTGCAAAGTGAAATATCTATGTCGAATAAAGATTGCTGCAGGCACATAAGGCTTTGCAGTACGAAAAATTATATATTATCGTGAATCAACAAATATAGCTGCGCTCCATACTGAGTGAGAGGAATAGTATCAAAGGACAAACCTACCTATTTGTCACGTACACTGGTTGTCAGAGGTAACACATTCAGTCAGCACAAATATCTCAAGATCATGTGTGCCTTGTAGTCAAAATAATAATGTCATTCTATTACATGTATAGTTTACCTGTGTATGCCTTTATAAACATCACTACTGTAATAGGGTACTATTTCTTCCAGGAAGTAAATTGCGCCATACAGGACTCATACCACTAGTTGTCAATTGAGCAAGGGAACATAAACAGTCGCCAGTTATCATACTGAATACTTCGAGATCGGACCATTATGTACAAGATCTCGGCATAGTTTTTATTTTTTGTTTAGTTTTCGGAAACTTGTATCAGTGTTACCAGCTGTTGTTTTAATGATGATACGATTTTGATTTCGTATGGCAAGACAAAAGCATAGTCCGTTTGCTGTTCCTTGACTGGTAACAAATTTCAGTATTCTCCTAATTTAAAATCTCTAGACAATTATGACCCTTTCCAAAATAATTAAAATATTCTGGACATACTCCAGTATAATTTCTTTTCAGACTGTTGTCATAGGGTGATGTTTACATTTGGCCTATACTTAAAACAATTAATAGAGAAGCACTTTAGAAGAATTACCATACACGTGTTACCCACAAGGTTTAACAGCTCAATGTCATGATGCGATGGGCTGCCACCTGAGATTACTCTGTAATAACTACAATGGATTGTAGTACTGTCACTAACCATTAACCACTGCACCAGTCCACCCACAAAAGGTACATGTTCACTATTGTAAGACTATGTATTTCTGTTCCTTCCAAAGGACAACCACTTGTGTTAGAAACATATAAAACTGATAACAAAAAACAAAATATTTCAACCTGAATTTTTTAAACAAAAATGTAAAATGCACATGCCTTTGTTAAGTATTCTTGAAATATTTTAGATCTGTCCTGTACTTTTTATATATTTTCATTTTTCAATTTCGACACGCTTTCAGGCATTTATCGCTGCACTCCATTTTGATTTCTCCAATAATTTGCGGGACATGGTTTGTTGACTTTTGGGCCATCTAGTGCACGAAATTGTTTTTATTTTCAGGCAATATCCTTGCTCTCTACAAGAAATAGAAATGTAAGAGTTATTTCTTTTACGCATTATACGTTTAAGCATGCACTCATTAATGTTATAGAAGCTATAGCTGAGGTTCCCTGCACCGCCCTCACTCACCTCACTCCTGAAAAAAGAGAGGGACACCACATTTATAAATCCATAAATACGTTGAGATGCAATGCTTACTATATATGAACTGGCAATAATTTGAAGATATGTTTACTTCCTCACTGTACTCTAAATAAGTCGCACGACCACGAGACAATCTGAAACGTCTCAAAAGGATAAATCGCTATAGTAACAGCGTTGGATTTTAAGGACTTAACATGTTGATATTCAGTAAGTTTGTTTTTCAGTAAAGCGTTACTACTTGAGCCGTGAAATGACTGATTTGCTACTGTTAAATTATGGATTAGTGATAACAATTGAAAAACTATTTTCTCAGAATTTGTGCTTTTGAAATGTACTTGATATATATGATAAATAATGGGAAACAGCAGCTGTGTTTTTGAAGACAGCCTACGCTTTACTTATTTCCTGATGTTCTATGAAACATATGACCTCAATTGCAAATGTTAAAGAAAGTTATACGATAAGTTTTAAATTTTAACTTGTTGCGACGTAAAACAAGTCTATATTTTACAAATGAGCTAAGTACTCAACTTTATAACGAATTTCATACCAATTAAATATTATCACCCGGGTGCTGATTAAATAGGTCATGATATGACAATATGATGACAAAAATATCACAAGGAATAAAAGGACCGAGTGATAAGTGGATTTTTATCTTGACATGTTCTCATAGATTGTGATATTCCAAGGCATTTCATCTTCTCCACCAGAGGTTATGTACGTAAGTAGTCTGTGACTTTTATGTGAAATAAGGGCCGATTGTAAGGTATTTTTAATCAGGAAGATCATACAGCAAACCTCAAATAGTGGATGCAGCTACAGGCGTTCTGTAAAGTATATGTACTTCACCGGAAGATGCAGGGGGCTTACCATTTGTTTTTTCAAGTAATAATACACTTTCGTTAGTTCATATGCAAATCTTAGATTTACGGTTGGGCTTCGAACTTACAAACATGTTGGGTGCAAACTGTTAAATTATATTTTCATATTCGTGCAGTATATAGGCTTTATACTTTATTGACCATAAGAAGTGATGATATGCCAAGGAAGACCACTCTTACGAAATAGTTTATGTCAAAATGAGTTCTGTACGTTTCTGCTTGAATATATGTAACAGTAGGTTATGTTACAGTCTGGTTATGTTAAATATATGAGATATGCACAAAGCTACGTTTACAATTTGTTTTCAGTGTGTGCAAAAATAATTGTACACCTTCCCAGTATGTATATTATGAAGTGAAAGAAGTATAAATAATATGGTGTCTAAATTCCTGTCAGCCGTGGAACAAACAGCTATGGACGATTTAAAAGCTTTCGGTTTTTTAAAAAAATAGTATGATATAAGCAATGCCAGATTTAATATCAGAGAGAAAGAGGGTCACGACATGATTGCAAAACGAATGTGCAAATTGTAAGTAGACTGAATACAGATGTGATAGTGTGCTATACCAGTGCAAGTTGGATAGACCAAAATGTGGCAGAATGTACATGTATGCCTCAAACGTTGATTGTTACTCAATAAAATGAAACTAAATGCCACCAAGAACGTCATGAGCATTTATAACTTTTTGATTGTATGTACACTAATCTACTGAAGCTCTTAGGATGTGTATAAATGTGCATTCGGAAAAAGTTCTATTCAGAAAATAAATGAAATTCAAAACTTTATAGACGCGTAAATTTTAACTTCGAGTTCGAGTGTACCCATTAATGTATACAATATTAACATAATGTTCGCGCCATTTTATTAGGGTTTGTTTGGCAATTAGACGAAACTTTTATACGTAGCAAGTTCGTATTTCCGCAAAAAGAGAATTCCGATATTCGGGGGAGAGGGGAGTGATAGGAAGAGAAGATTTGGAAAAGGAGTTTTCTTGCTTCAGATATTAAGGATTCTTTTATTGCTTGACTGTAAAGGCTGTGCAAGAGTTTGTTGTTTAACACGTGTAATGTCCATAACAGGACTAAAGTGCTAAAAGCCAAGGCCAATACGTTTTACACAGATAAAAAAGATATGTAATGAAAAAAAGGAAAATTGAAATAATGTAAATTGTTTGTTAGGTAATGCACGGGAGTTTCAAAGAACCATTCCATCACATCTTGTAGAAAATTTTGATGAAGCTGTTTCTAGAGATCCATACGGTCGGCTTCTTCGCTAAATGTCTGTTGTTGAGTACAGTTCTTTCACTGGTATTAAACCTTGTTGAATGAGCAAATCCCTGTAAATTTAGTAGAATGAAGAAAGGATTACGGAGAAGAGAAGGTGTATAAAATATATAATACAATTTTTAACTTTCTTCACTGTTAATTATCCAACTATGAAGGATACGTGCTGTCACTTGTCAGTGCATGCCAGCTTCTTCACAAATTTACTGACGATACGTTTTACTGATTCACTCCTTCACCTTTATTTATAATGTTCCATAGTATAGAACTTGTATTGCTCTCTTCTTGTCTAATATTTTCTCATTTGCATGTCATTAGTTTTCTCTTCATTGTAAACTGGAGGTTTACTGTTATTCCTATGCACACTTTTCTTAAAAATTTCACATGGAAATCTATTTCTTTGTATCTGCAAAATACTGTAAGTACATACAACAAATAAGAGAATGTATTCTTTGTCAGAGCAATTTTAAAGAATCTTTGTCGCATGCGTTTGAAACAAATATGAATTTATGTTGTCAACAAGATAATATTACCGCCCAGTGCGCCAAGCCCAGGTGGCACCATTTCGCGGAATTTGATGTAGATGTAGTTTTTACCGAGTGAGGGGCTCCTTTTCGTCCAGTGCAAACTTGCGACGGACCTGTATATATATGGATCAAGTTGCGCTGGTGCAGTTTTCTTATTTTTGTTTTTGCTTGATTTTCAAAACAGAAGCGTAACTGTTCTTTGGGCCAGAGGTAGCCATTTAGCTTTGCATATATTATTCGATTTATTGGGTAGCAATGTCATTTCGTAAGGTCTAATTGATATAAGGTAATCAATTGTGACCTGGTTAAAAGAAACTGGAATAATAAGTTTGACAATTTCTTCAACATCAATGCTTAACTGTAGACCAGTTGTAGTCCGCACTAGCTTCTAAAAAGCATGCTGTAGGCAACAGCATGAGCAGAGCGAAATGATGCATGGTAAATTATGTTGATAATTTGTTTATGTTGCAGTAGACATTCGTCTTCTATTTATTAGCCAATAAAGTTAACGTATTTATAATATCAATTAGATTTCTCATTAGCTTCTACGGCGTTAACAATTTTGTCTGTTAAAGGTATATGTGCTATCAGGTAGTCAGTTGTGAACTTAGTGAAAATAGAACAATTAGTTTTACAACTTATCCAGTATCTATGCTTGATGATTGCCCTATTGATATCTTAAACAACCTCTTTAAAATCATAACGTATGCAAATGTGAGAGTAGCGTTCAGTGCTGTATGGTAAAGAGAGTTAATTTACATTTTTGTTTTCACCCGACATTTGTTTTGGTAAAAGCTATGATATTTATTGTCTAAAAACTTAAACCTATTATTGGGTTGGATAAAATCCAGTCTTCGTACAGGCACAGGGCATATTTTTAATATTGTTCTTTATTGGTGTTAATTTTCTAAGTCTCTAACAGTATTTTTGTTTACCATTTGCTATTTTATAGCTTTAAAACATAAACAACTTTGCATTTTGAGCCTGTGAAGAAGTTACATAAGCAGATATACCACCATTAACCAAATAATATATTTTATTTGAGTTTGTTTCTTTTATTTCAGATAGTGTACCCTGAGTTGAAGGCACACTTTCATCATCTTATGATGCTGTGCTTTGCACAGTCTTTGACGCCTCAGATTGGGCTCTTTTAAATTCTCATGAAAGTTTTCCTAGTTCTTCACCAAGTCCAACTCTTCCTAGATCTTTTGGGTTTCGCGAAATAATCTTGTAATAGCAAGATAAATCAGAATCAGAATTATGTTTCCTTACAAGATGGCAAACTTCCTCATTGAGGAGATTTTTAACATTATTGTCTTGATTACCGTTTTGATAGAAGAACGATATCGGCAAAAAGTTAGTTATTAAGTATTTTTTTTTTTCTTCAGTATTTCTACTTTGCAGAGTTTTCAACATTTTCAAATTCATCAATTTCCTTACTTTTGAAGTTTATGTTTCCATGTTATCAAACTAGCCTAGCGCTCAATATTGATGGCGACAAACGTTGCATTAATGGGTCAATCCTATTTTATTTCAGTTTGACTGTGTTCATTTATATAAAGGTACATCCTTCTATTAAAGCCCCAAAAAAAAAAAAAAGGCTGATAGTGACGGAGATGACTTTCGTGATACATTTGAAAATCCTATATCTGAAGATGATTATAAACTATAAACTCAAAAACAAATGCAGGCTGATGAAACTGCAAAAATTGGCAGTGGTTTTGCACAGCAAAGTGAAGACGTTTAGCGTTTATGAATGGAGGCTTTACAAGATGCGAAAAAAATAAATTAAAGCAACCATTCCGAATTTTTGAGCATAAAGTAGGCTTAGACTTATTACATGGAAATATCCAATACATATGCACATAAATAGTTAGGTTGATGTATACATAAAATTCATAGTCAGATTCTGTAATGTAGTTGATTCGAGGATCAATGAAAATGGTGGTTCGAAACTTTTAAGACCGGGCTTAATATAGAAACAATCTGGATAATATAGTTTCTAAAAGTATCACATTTTGAGGATTTATCAAATATGCAAACTGTCCCTACTTTCACCATAACAGATCAATTTATACTGAAGATCAATATATACTGAAGAAACCAAATTTAAATATTCATTGGGAGCAAAAGTAATACAGAGACAATGAATGAAAGTATCCGATGAAACAGAGATGCAAATAATGGGCACAAATGAACCATTTGATCAGCGGGAGAATTAGAAGAATAGCTGTATACATGACTACCATGAACAGATTCAAAATTGGGAACTTCCACCTGCAGTGAAAAGAATATGCACGACACAAGTATAAAGATAACTACGATGTCATATAAATGCTGTGTCAATTGTCAAAATGAAAGTAGAATTCATGAAATCTGCAGTTGAAATTTACGAAAACAGACTGAACATTTTAGAAAAAGACATCAGCAAATAAGAGACCTATGCAAAAAGGTTATTTTTGATAGAATAGCAGGAACGTGTTGAAAGTAAAAGGACGCAAGTAGTTCGGTATCTAACACTTTTGGAGAGAACGTTTAGATATTTTAGATATAAAATTTAAAAGGAGAAATTCAAAACTTAGGGAAAGGTTACGATTATGGCAAGGGCTGAAAAGATTATTGACAGATAAAGGTGTGATATTTGCTGCTATAGATGGCCATGATTGGTATGCCTGTATCAACCGTTGCTCTGTCTGTGGCATATTTGATAAAATGTTTAGTCGGTGGAGGAGGAACAATTGGCGATAGTGCTCCACCAGGAGGCAAAAATGGTTTGTTCATTTACAACATTACGAAAGCTTTAATAACTGTCGGTATTAATTTGCTCGAGTGAACCCAAAAAGCAGCTGAAGCTTTACCCAGTGTTATTGGTAGTGTGGTAAGCTGGCATTTAAAAACAGCTGGATAAGTTCCATCTGTGTCAGCTGAATTTGTTATTTTATTTATTTTGGCATTAATGGATCTGTTATTTGCATTGTTGAGCTGAAGTGTAAACAAAGCATCTAGGAACATTAGACATTAGCAAAGCATCATGTTGAGTTTTTCATTCAGTTCGATGGGGTATTGAAAATACTTGAATAATCTGTTGTTGTTGTTGATATCTTGCAACTGAGGGTTTTGCTTCCACGCAGAATAGCAAACAAGCTTGAATAAAATTTAAAGGACAACGTTTTGCCACCAAGAAAATCCATTCGTATACGATGATAGGGCACACGAAAGTCGGTAATTACGCATTTATATTGGTTCTTGTGAGTGCGTCGGAAAAATGATCGTTGCATAGAGTTGAAGTCGTACGGAGAGGATCTCAAGCATTAAAATAGTATCCCACAGTAATTGTTTATCTCTTACATATTTAGTTTTGAATTGTTTGTGGATGGCGATTTTCTTTCCCGATATTGTCCAGAATAGGTTCTCTCCAACTGTTCTTGGAATTATTAGTCTAGTAATTGCAGGACAAGATGCGTTTGATTCCTCATGACAGTCAAGACTTAGGTTAGCTGAAAGATCTGTACCAATAACACTCCAAATTGGTTTCGTGGTCTACATGTGTGGGTTTAGGTAATTTCATCTTAAAACAACACAATTTGTTATCGGGAAACACATGCAGAGAATTGTTGCTGGATAATGTCGAAATCAATTGATTATTCATACTTCGATTGTTGTTATATCAAATTATCTTGATTTCAAAGGATTATTTGCCTAATGTTTCAATCTGTTGCTTTTACTTTTGTTTCCGTGACTATTGGCGTTGCTGCCACTGCTACCGTTGCTCTATTTCAACAACGGACTGGGAAGAAGATAACGCATATAGCTGCTGAGAAAATTATATATAGTTGCTTATCACCTTGTTGCCTTAAGTTTCTGATAGCAGCCCAAGTCATACAATACACGAGGAAAATCTGAGAGAAAAAGACGATTTGATTTTTCGGGACACGTTTTCATTTTGGATTGTACAGTATGCTTTGTTATGTCTAAGTAATTTCCAAACAACAGAGTATTTAATTCAGTATTGAGATTAAGAAGTGTAAATATTCGAAAATCCGTATTCGAAAAGGAAATTATAAACAATCGCTGCAAGACATCTGCAAAGGTTTGCTATAAATAAATCATAATCGAGCAAGCTGCGAGTCTTAATCAGGCGAAAAGAAGAAGAAGCTTGCTGATCGCCACAGGCTATGTAGCCTGTGACTGAAATAATACTTTTTGTTATATAGTTTCCAAAGATTTTGACTAAATGACAGTTTCCTGCGAATCGAGATAGCTTATTCCATGTGTTAATCATAGTTGGAAGGAAGAAATTTGTATGAAGAGATGTACAACACCAAAACTGAGCAAAGCTGCTCGCATTTCTCAAGGTGTGGGTTACTATATCATACACAAGGTGGAAGCACGCCTGTTATATATCTTGGGAATTGTTTGTTGATGTCTTATAAAAGTACACCGGTTTCTAATGTTGCTATGCTCTGCAATGATATGCCAGCCTTCTTCAAAATAGATTGTTTCTCTACTTGAATATTTCGGTAGGCTAAAATATAATCTAGCGAAATCGAGTTGTAGTTTTTGGGCTTTTCAGAATTGTAATTAGCAAAATTATTAGAATATATATTAAATTATTGTGCACTTGTATTTAAATATTTAACCTTTGCTGTTATTAAAATATGTTGCAAACTGTCCACCTGACTGTCTATAGATTCTGCCCTGGTTGGGAGGGGGAGATTTAGATATAGTGGAACAGTACCACTTACCACTCTCAGGGAGAGGCGACATTTTACAGCTCTTTGCCAGACGATCATGCCATAAGTCCGTCAGGATAATTTCACTCATGTCACTTTACGAATGAAAGACTGGCTTTTTCCGCTGAGAAACCAGATTAAATCTACTCCAAGATCAAAAAATCCCCGCGATTAGAAAAAGGTTTAGAACAATACATGCAACAACAAGGTTAACAACAAGAAAATGAGCGGCGTGACACAGTCACTATGTGTAAGTAATATGCTTACTAGGAACTCATGTAAAATAGAAAGGGCATGCAAACAAAAATAAGAAGACCTCATCACACCTGGTACAAAAGGTACACTACTTCACTTGCTGAAAAGGATAAACCCGAAAAACACAAGTCTTATCAATCAGGATAACCGAGTGTATAAAGATGGTCAATAATAGATCGTTTTTAAACTTTGTGATATTTATGTTTGATAATTATCCTGGTATCGTGAGAAGTGTACCTATTTTTCTGTATTGTTCTTTCACATTTCTCTATCTATCAGTTTAATATATTTTCAGTCTCTACATTTGCAGCTTACTTTTAAATATAGCAATTTTAAACACAACACTATTTAGTGATATCTTGTTGGCAAATTGTGTTGAATAGTACCAATCTGCATTTTTCAGCTATTCATAGTTCAAAACGTTCGATGATTTTAACGACTCCATCGAAATATATCTAAATTTTCAGATGTTACAAGCATATAATATTTACTAACGTACATGTGTAGAATGTACGTATGTATTTTTGTATCAGAATGGTGACAGCAAGGAGAGACTGCTGACAATTGGGAAAGTCCAGTGAACAGGTGTATTATGGCCTAGCAAGCCAGGTACAACTCCTGTGAAGAAGAAACCTAGAACTTCGCTATGGATAGACATGTTGTGAGATACCCCCAAGGTCGTGCCAGAGCGGGGGAAGATGATCGACCAAACTGCCAGACCACGGAGACAAATACGCCTGATCAACGGACAACGAGCCAGAATACAGACACAGCTAGAGTCCGCAGTTGTGGCAAGACATGTAAAACAAAAAGAGAGAGGTTAGAATTCATTGTACCAAGATAGGCTGCGCTCCGATCCTTAATCTAGTACAACGCACATAGCAACCTGGTAAGACGAGGAGGAGATGGACCAGGATACACATCACAGTGTCCGGCACCTCCAAGTGCTCAAGGATGAAAACGAGTTCAGCAAAGAGGTGGAGAATATAATTGCTTCTGTGTGATTTGAGCGGGAGACAGGAGTTGGATACTTAGAGAAGGACTGCAACGGTAAACGAAAGTGTTACTCATCAGAAACCAAGAGTGAAATGGCCTGTGAGTGCAAACAAAACAGCATGGAGACAGTTTGTTGAGGATGTAGACCAACTATTGAAAATAACATGTGCAGGAAGTGTTGACAGAAAGGTAGGAGCCATGACAACCATCAACTACAGAATGAGAAAGGAATAGACGAGAAGAAGCAAAGAAAGACAATGCCAAAAGAAAACCGTAGACTTCGGGAGATTGCGAATGTAAGAGCAGAGTTTCGACGGCTGACAAGAAGGTATCGCAATGCAGTGATAAAAAAAAGTAGGCTGAGTGACTTCAAAGATAACCTACGTGAATGGCTGAGGGCACCGAGAAAAGCAGAAGACATACGAAAGAACAGAAGGGAGCGTATACAGGCGAGAACACACTTCACTGCCAATCCGTTTGGCTTCGTCTAAAGGCTGCTAGGAGACAAAAGGTCGGGGAGAATTGAATGTTCGAACCAGGAGGTGGAAGAACATTTGAGAAAAACCTACAGTAATCCAGATAGAGAGAAAGACTTTGGAGATCAGCCCAAACTTATAAACCCAGAAGAACCAACAGTTCCAATTGACAGTTCAGAACCAAAACTGCAAAAAGTGAAAGACATTATAAAAGATGCAAGGACAGCATCAGCTCCTGGATAAAATGGTGCTCCTTACAAGGTTTACAAATACTCTCCATGACTAACCAGAAGACTTTGGAAGCTGATAAAGATTATATGGAGAAGAGGCAAGTTAACAGAAAGTTCGCTGCTTGCAGATGGCTGCTTTATTCCAAAGGAAGAGAATTCGTCAGGAATCAAGCAATTCAAGACAATATTTATTCTAAACGTGGAAGGGAACATATCCCTAGCCATCCATGCCCTGCGTCTGACGAAATACATGCTGGAAAACAAGTCCATCGATACTTCAGTTCAGAAAGGCGGAGTTCCAGGATTACCTGGTTGCCTTGAGCACACAAGTGTCTCAACTAATATCATCAAGTATGCCAAGGAAAACGAAGATGATCTGACAGCGTTGTGATTAGACCTTGTCAATGCACATGGCAGCATTCCACACAATTTGGTGAACCTGACTCTAGAAAAGTATCATGTACCAGAGAAGTTCAGGGCCATGCTTCAACACTACCTAGATAACTTCAAAATGCGCTTCACCGTGTCAGACTACACAACAGCATGGCTGGGATTAAAAGTTGGCATCATAAATGGCTGTACCATTTCGGTAGTACTATTTTCAGCTTCAATGAATCTCCTTGTGAAGTCAGCAGATAAGATGAGATGAGGACCAATTATGTGATCGGCAGTTCGGCATCCTGGATGATATGACAATTACATCCAAGTCAGTACCAGAAGGTAGGTGGATGTTAGAAGATCTTCGATACCTGATTAACTGTGTCAGGATGAAGTTCAGTCATCTAAGTCAAGAAGCCTGGTCCTGAAGAAAGGGAATGTGCAAATCAAATACAGGTTCAAAATAGGACCGGAAGTGATTATCGACGCTAAGTTAGCAATCCGTTAACAGCCTCGGCAAATGGTTTAAGGACTCCTTGAATGACAGTGAGAGTGTGGCAGACATGAAGCAACAAGCCAAAGACTGGATGGAATCCATATACAATAGTGGGCTACCTGGGAAGTACAAGGCCGAGTGTTACCAGCATGGTATTCTACCAAGAATCCCTTCTCTACTTCTAATATACCAAGTACCGTAGAAGCAGTTGAGAAAATGTTCAATACATATATGCGACGATGGATGGGAGTGCCAAAGGGCTTAACTAGTATCGGCTTTTACAGTACAGTCAACAAGTTCAGTTACCACTATCATCAGTGACAGAGGAGTTCAAAGGTGACCAAGGCCAGGCAGGTGACAATGTTGAAATACAGTGCAGATGAGAAGGTGAGAGTAGCAGCAGTGTATGTACAGACAGAATGAAAGTGAGCGGCAGCAAAAGTAGCTGAAGAGGCAGAATCCAGACTGAGGTACAGTGATGTGGTATGCACCGTAGCAACATAAATGCTGGGAAGTCTGAAAAGACCTACGTGGCAACGATCAAACACCAAAGAGAAGCCTGCCCTCGTCTAGAAAGAAGTACATATTACAGACGAGGAAGACAGGGAAGTTAAAGCTTGCAGCATGAGGAAGCAGGGGCATTGGCTACGATGAGAAACTGCGAGGTATAGGAAACTGTATCATCCACTCATCCATGAGTGTCAGCAGAATGGATGGAAGGCCTGGAATCTACCAGTGGAAATAGGATGCCCTGGTTTTGCAGTACATATCTTTTGGCGTGCATTGGGAGTCATTGGGACTACAGCGCCTAGCCGCAGGAATTTATTTATCAAAGTTAGCAAACAGACAGAGGAAGCCTTTCATTAGATTTGGTGGAAGAGAAAGGAGCGGTGGAGGAGCTAATCAGTTCCGAGGTGAGTCTGATCAAATCAGTCGGCGCACCCCTGGGGAGCTTTGTTTGTCAGCGTCTTAACGCTCTAGGAAACGGGCTCCCCACCTGATGATGGAACCGGTTGCAGTGCACAAACTGTATTCATATATATATATATATATATATATATATATATATATATATATATATACATATGTGTGTGTGTGTTTGACTGTATATTTGTGTGTGCATTTCGTATATAAGTATGTATATATGCAAACGTTTCAAGCAGGTAGTATTTTAACAGTCAAAGAAGATGTGATAGTCATGAAGTACGAAAGTGGTAGTAATTTCATGTCGACGAATGAGAGCTGATAAGGAACAGCTAGCACCATTATGTGCAGCTAAAATGACGATTTTTTTAATGAAGGCATTTGGTCAAATCTATGAATTATGAATTAAAAGGGATGGTTTCATTTAAAATACCAAATTTTAATTTATCTCTCTTACAAATGACTAAGACGTTTCTCCTAACACTAACAAGTGCCATAAGACAATAGGAAATCTAATCTTAATGAAAAAATAATGGGTCATTGTGCTTGACCAAGTCGATTTAAAGATATTGTTTATGTTAAGTGGAGCGCTCTGGCAAGAGACAAAATTTGTCTCTTTGCCGTTTAACTTGTCTAGGACAGAATCATTTTTCAAAATGATTCCGTCCTAGACAAATTAAACGGCAAAGAGACAAACTTTCTGTGTAGTACTTTAATAAACAATCTACGGTGAACGAGAACATGATACAAAAACTACCTTTTTACACTTCCATTCGCAAAAATCGAGATTCATCACTTGAATAGGCTACCAGGTCTAGATACCATTTTTCTGTCAGACATATTTTGACGGCCACCAGGAGACCGCATGGTGCAAGTTGTGCTATGACTAGAATTTGGTCACATGCACTTGAGCACTTTGTCCTTGAGAGGTAATCAATCTGTTTTAATACTTTTTGAAATAAGCTATATAATGACATATAGTAATTTCAAGTAGATATACGAGACCTGTAGTCTGGCTGGTTAGTGCTATTGCATGTTCTTTTCCTGAACGATCAGTTCAAAGCTACATGCCTAGTGACTCGCAAGTAGTAATATGGGACCTTCTGGGCCAGTTTTGGATGGTCTGGAGCATAAGGGAAAGTTAACATGTGGAGGACAGTATGGGCGGGAATTTAATATGTGGGGGACAGTCTAGGGCATAAGGGGAATTTAACATGTGGGGGACCATCTGGGGCATAAGGGGAATTTAACATTACGCCTTAGGTTTTTATAGGAGGTCTTTATAGACCGTTTCCATGTTAACAAATTTCTGGGCACAACGGGAAATGTAATGTTAAAATGTTTAGATACTATCCAACACACATATATAATCTAGCACCAACTTTCTGATATACTATCTAGCTCACTCCGTACTATCCTGCACCCTCTTTTGATTACAATCCAACATACACCCTACTATCCAGCACGAACTTTTTGATATATTATCCAACACACACTATACTATCTAACGAAAAGGATATGAGTGTTTATACACACTCTATACTTATATACATACACATATGCTATCACACAAGCAGGCAAGGGTATGAGTGTTTATAGACTCACTATTCCCTCACACAAACATATTATCACATACAAGCCAGGGTATGAGTGCTTATAGACATAATATACCCACACATAAACATATTATCACATACAAGCAAATGCGAAAAGGATTTTTAAGTTTTGGTTGTGAACATGGACATATACTTACACAAACAAACACAGACACATATATATCGGCAATGATTTTGATTAGTATATGTCTTTTCTAGGGATCGGGGTGGCAAAGAAAAGGGCTATTGGGTTTCTGCCACCACTCTCCTATAGTGGTCACACCCCCGGGTCACGCACCGCAAGCCGTATATTCTGGTCCCCATTTGTCTCCACTTAAAGATGTTTTCGTGGAAACAATGAGTTAAAAGTAGACTTGTTGGCCGCCTTCTCCCAATCTTCTGCTCCCTTTCCCTCTTCTCCTCCGGTCAGGCAGCCTTTATCTTCGCAACTCCTTCGTCCATGATTTCCCTTACGTACTCCTTGGCAATTCTTAAGGAGGGTCGTCTCCCTCTTTAGGTGACGCTTGTGGGGGTTACCGCCCAGCTCCTCTAACCGATCCAGGAGTTGCACGACTCTCTCCATTAAAGATATTGCTTCCATTAACTTCCCGACTTGGTAATGTTGGGTGGTTGTCATTCTTCTTTCTTCCTAGCTCTGCACACGATCGACTATGAATGGCACAATTGGCGATATGCTTTAAGCACGGACGTGAAGGAAAACATCCCTCAAAGGCAGAGACGCGGACGTGAAGGAAAACATCCTTAGGTGTAACTCAAAATACATGTCAAGAAAATCGCGCGAATCTGAAAGAAACTATCCTTCTTATTTTTGCACATAGGTTGAACATTAGACAAGGGTTAGATAGTGTTTATATATACACACTATACCCACAAACATACTATTACACTGGGGTAGAAGGGGTTCTTAAGTTTGAGGTTTTTTGTTGAAGGCAACGAGATAAACAAACATGCCAACATACAAAATTGGCAATGATTGGATAGTATCTCTTTTTTCTAAGAGATGTGGATGACCCTGAAAAGGGCTGTTAGTTTGTCGTCATGGACGTTTGAGATGTTAACGGCGACGATATCCAGGACGACCATGTCTCACTGTTGGTTTTATTACAGAGCCTAAAGTTAGACTCATCATCTGTCTCCATTTTCTCCACCTCTTCCTCCTCTCCCTGCTTTTTCTTATCCCATATGTTCTTTTCTTTAGCTTTATCTTCTTTTAGCACTGTTTCAACTAGTTTTTCTGCCATCTTTATACATGTGATCACATTTATGCCAGTTATATTCTGCGCAAGAATTTGTCTTACGGTGTACATGTGCAACCGGGCTATATTCAATTTCCCTAGGGTGGATGACATGATAATTGTTGACAATGCAACTATGGGTGGCAAGGATGGTGAACGTACCGTTTTTTGTGTGATGAAGAACGGACGTGACGGAAAACATCACTTCAATTCGTGAAAGAAA
Organism: Margaritifera margaritifera; assembly: GCA_029931535.1. Classification (NCBI taxonomy): domain Eukaryota; kingdom Metazoa; phylum Mollusca; class Bivalvia; order Unionida; family Margaritiferidae; genus Margaritifera; species Margaritifera margaritifera. The sequence goes on along the minus strand of JAQPZY010001657.1, from coordinate 4,332,389 downwards.
ACATGACAAATCTAAATATCGACAGAGAGAATGTGAAAGAGCATGTCAACACAATTCTTTTGTGGGGTGTGGTGGGGGATTAAAAAACAAACAAGACAGCGCCATTGTTTTCCAAACTAGACATTTTAATACGAAGACGAATCTTCTCTAACTCAAACATGAATACAAACTGACAACGGCTGACAACTTTGTAGAGTAATACCAGACTTGAATTGATCTAATACAGTGTCATTATGCCATCGACGCACACTACATTTTTGAGCTAAGGAACATAGATAGCCATAATGTTCACAAAACCATCTTTCTATTTTATCATCATTTCTAGAGTACTCACGATCAAAACAAGTCACTAAATGTTCTAAGGAATATCCAACACTGAGTTGATGAAGAAAATACACACAATTGTGTCCACACACAATGTAATCTTTCAGCCAAGTCACGAGCAAAACAAGGGACTAAATGTTGTTCTTCTTCTGATCATCTTGATAGCATGACTGTATTTTTATATTTTTCTTCACTTGTGGTCTGTGATTGCTGTTGCTACTCTTCTGGATAGAAATCATCCTCTTCGTCTATCGCCATAGGTTCGTGTTCCATCTGTTCGTTTCTTCTAATAGTCTAGGATTACTTCTCTGAAACTGTTGATTTCCATAGTATTGTCAAATTCTGCATACAATTTGACGTACAATGTGTTCACCAGAGCTACTGCAAACTAAAGTTCCACACGAAGTTGGCCCTATTTTAATGGGTGGAAATGTCCATCGTGGCTGCCTTGGTCTGGACTGAAATCAGTCCGCACAAAGTATATCATCCTGCGTAATCGTCGTACGAAATACCGTGACTGATGTTGGTACCTAACTGTCCTGTGGCTTGGAACAGTCTAAAGTAAGATCTTAAGTAATTTTTCTGGGCAAAGCTAGATTCAAAAGGTATGGTGCACAACGCCTGGCTATCTTGGCTGACTTCTATCTTGGACAAGTTGAAGCGTTGGAACTCGAAAGCAGTTTGATCGATACGTCCGTTAAGAGCCGCATTTCTGACGATACCAATAAGCAAAACGCTTTAGCAGTTTTCCATGGAAAACATGATCTGCTTCGATCTTAGATCGGAGTCCAGAGGCAAAGGTGGAATCTTTCACTTCCATGATACTTGGCTGTCGTTCTGCTCAAAGTTTGACTGATGTCATTTCCCACTTTAAGTAAGACTTCCACACATCGTACGTAAAGTCTGGCTTCTTTGATGTCCGTTTTCTACTCGTTTGCATGGGTCATCAAATAGAACACGGTACTACTTCGATTCAGTCTCAGGTGTACATCCACTCCATTCAACAAATACTTGTCTTGCAACCACATATACAAAAGCAAATGATCCATAATTTCTAAACTGCGTCCTTGTTTGATTTTCTTTCTGCGGTCTTTAAATCCTACATTGTGAGGATCGTCATCCGCAATCAACTCTTTGTCGATGAAGTTTTCCAATGTGTTAGGTTTCTATACCATAGAGGCATCCAGATGTGTTTTCTTGGTTACTTTTCCTTACGTCAAGAGATTTTCCAGGTAAGCTCGGTAGGGGTAAGTATCCATGCTGCTACTGACTGGTTTGCTATTGAATAACAAATCCAATTTGCTGAACAACGAATGCATGAAATTCTTGAAGGGAGCTACTCTGGCATCGATGCCTAGATTGCTGTTGTCCAGTTTGAGAATTTTGACTTTCAGGTAAAAGTAACTGTTATTCAGATCTATCTGATCTTTGGTTTGTCATGTGATTGTCACGGAATTGTGTGTACTTTATGTGAACGTATATATATATATATATATATATATATATATATATATATATATATATATATATATACTTCAGATCTGAGTTCAAGGATAGTTTTGATAAACACAATATTTACTCAATTTGAGGTCAAGTTTGATTTTGTTTACAGATAAAACTGGAATTACCTTAGGAGTTATGTGTCAAAAAGCACATAGGCCATTTACTATTCTAGAATATTCTTTCATGTTACCAAGCTTTATATATACCATGTTTAGTGGACAGTTGTTCAGTTTCGACATTATCATCAGTCTTTTAAAGAGTTATTAAAGTTGTGTATAGTCATTCTAAATTCTGAGAGAGGAATTATTTAAAAATATTCAGTGGATTTTAAAAGTGTTCATAGACTTTTGGATTTTGGATTTTGAATTGATGACTTTGGGATTTATGTGAACTTATTCAAAGATATTTTGGAGTACTTCATTTGACATATCAGCACTACTGACACAGCAGGACATTAAAGACCATTGGCACATCAACACATGCCAGGATACAGCCATTCATTTGGAACATTCTATATTTAGGACTTGTAATTAGGACACTTAGACTTATTGAATCATAATTTTATTTTAACTCACATTACTGTAAGTGACTTTTCATTTTCATTTTAATTATTTAGAAATAAATTACTTGTTGATTGTTACTTGATTTGTTGGTTTCACTTTCTTTTTGTTACATTTTTTTTAGACCATAGAGTGGTAACAATATATATATATATATATATATATATATATATATATATATATATATATATATATATATATATATATATGAACTAAAATGCACTCGGGTTTTGTTGCCGCGTACAGCGTTAACGGAGGGCGGTTTATTTTTTCGGCTTTATTTATTTCAAAATACTGAGTTCGGTTCATTCTATGCTGCACGAGCAAATTGCCTGCAGTGAGAAACCTGATTACTTTGCGCATTTTCACCACAACCAGGGTACTTATAGAGTGAATTCTCGATGTATAATAACAATACAACGAGGCTTGTCAGGAAGCTGTCCACTTTGCAGGATCAGTCTTCAGCTGCAGAGGTATGTAAAATATAAAATTGTATTCTTTCCTGCTATCCGTTTTATGTGATAGAATTGTTTTATGTATTGGATGTTTCAGAATTTATTCAAAATTTTGAACAGAGTCAGATCTATGTCATATAACGTCATGCTATCAGATAGACTATAGTCTGTTTCAAGGTAGCCATTATTATAACTGAACAGATAGATTGAATTCAGTTATTCACTGCATGCATTGAATGATGAGTAATGTTCGAGCTCTTGTGATCCAGTGAGTTTATTCTTGTCAGATACAGATTCATGTACGAACGTGGTTATTATAGTAATAATCTCGTACAGTAGTTCTGATGAAATGATTTGATTTGTAACGAAACCAATTCATGTGCGCGCATGCGTAACGTATATTATTGTATTCATACTTAACCGTGTCTCATGTACTACACCGCTCAGTCATTATATGTTTAGCTGTATTTGGTGATGTGGAGTCGTATAACTCTTTGGAGTTTCGTGTAAACCCGTATGCTGGGGTCGATGGTGACGTTGGCTCGGAAAAAGGTATTGGTTGACTCGCAGTAACTCGCAGTAAGGGACCAAAGCTTCGTGACAGCGGATCTGCATAGAATGAGGAGGTTCTTGAGGGATCCTTAGGCAGACTGTGAGGGCTGGGCCATGCGTGGTGGCTCCTTGACCATTCGACGAGATCTGTGAAATGGGAAATACATCGTGATCGTCAACTGGACACCACGAGATAGATATGCTCCATTTTTGAATTAATATTATTCAATATCACTATAAGAGTGAAATCCATAATTCAATATCGCTATATGAGTGTAAATCAATATCACACAGATCCTGATTGTGGATGAAACATACATTATTCATATTTTCGTATAAATCATATACTTAGATCACCTTTGTGGATACAAACATCCATTGTTCATATGTGTATATAAATTTTATGCTTTTGATACCCTTGGTGACAGAAGAATCATATATTGTTCATATTTGTTTATCAATTCTATACATTAATCATCCATGGTGATAGATCCATATATCAATCATATTTATTTATACGTTCCATATGTTGATTCTTGTTTGATAACTCGTTAAAGCTACATGTTCTGATTAATTCCATTTAGGAATGATATCATTTCCTTATATCAGTTGTTGAACTTGGTGCTCATCATTCTGTTAAATCCATTGTTGGACTTTATGCGCACGAGTATGGTGTTTGATACATTATAAATAAACATCTCATTCACGAAATTGCTTTGTCTTCGCTAAATCCAATCCAACCCGGCTTCATCCTGTGCTGAGGTGATCAAAGGCTACACAGATGATATTCTACCGTTGGGATTCTTGCGTCGTCATCATCGTCGGTAGCATGACAAAGATATCTAATTCTGACTCGCAACATTCGCAATAATCTTGGTGCATCAATTTTCTTTTTTTTCAGTTAGTAATCGAAAACGTCAAATTATCTAACAACTGTTCTTCTTTTCTTATTCTTTTTGTTTAACGTGCCTATGAGATCTGATGGGTTCTCGATGTCTCTTTCTGTTTTCTCCTTGCTGTGGCGTAGAGGAGAAAGTAATGCCTTGGTCAGAAGTGTAAAGCAAGTTTATAGGGGTGTCTCGGTGCCCGAGTAGGTCTTTTCCATTTTGAAGCAATACGTTTATTCCTGCTTTCAAGAAGGCTTCTTTAGGACTTTGTCGATAAGGACAGTTTGGAGAATTCTTTACCTTGCATCAAATCTGCATCTTTTTAAAACATGCAATCCTCGAATCACCATCGGTTTTAATATGGGTACTACCGTATAAAAAATTGATTTTAACATAGTTCCTAAACCATGTCCTTGTTGTTGAGCGACTCATTGGTACACATGATACATTTGTTACAATTCATTAGAGAATCGTTTTCCAAAATGCAGTTTTACAGTGGCTTTTCCTTTCGAGAATAGAATATTTTGTCCAAGATCGCCTTTTATGCTGATATTGATACTGTAAAAATACGATAGGGAATATAATGAGGATGTACACATTCTCGGTGAACGTGATACATGTTTCCTCCTTCATCGTAAGCAGCGATGGCAGAATCAGCTTGAAAGGAATGACTCTCAGCAACGAAGCAACCGTGTCTCCCGCGACGTTGTACTAGACGATATCCGAGTACACAAACATCAAATTTAGTCCTTCGTTCAATTGGATAGGGAAGCAAAAATACTTGTAGAATCGATCGTTGTTGTGAATGTTTTTTACACGAGCGACAGCGGTATATCCACCCAAGATAGAAAACAAAACGGGGCCAAATGTAATGGACACCGTTTTGCTGTCAGAACGATTTATTTTAAGACGATGAGAAACAGCATATTGTTTGATCTATACACTTCGGGAAGTTTTCTCCAATTGCCTTGCCAAACTGATCGTTGAACGTAGATGAAATCGTATCGTCGAGATGTCCTGTAGGAATTCCAATGGTATCTGTGTTCACCTGAGGATTAGTTGGTGATGCTTTTTTGTATTCGTAATAGCCAGGATCATTTGTCCAACTTTTCTTGAATTTGTTCGTTCAGGATATCGACGATAACAGTGTTTTGACCTGAGTTGATATTGATGGCTTGAGTTGGATGAATGATTTATGCTAAAGCTACTTCCCAATGAGCTTCCTGATCCAACTGTATGGACTGAGGTAATTTGGCTGTGAAACAATATAAGGTTGTTGTTGGAATACAACATTCATATAACTGTCACTGGGTACTATTAAAAAGAATTGGTTATTCATAGTTCGATGGGTGTTTTCCGAGGAGTCACTCGTTGTCAAAGGAGAATTATTTTCAAAATGTTCCAGAGAAGTTGCTACTGTGATCCGAACAGTTGTTGCGGTTACTGGCGTTGGCGACGAAGCTACCGTTGTTGTTGCCACTGTCAGTAGTATATTTCAATAACGGATTGATAAGATAATAACTACTGAATAAAATAGTCCAAAAATGCATGTCTCCTTGTTGCAAAGTCAAATTTCCAGTGGTTGCTCCGAGGACACAATACACCACAAAGATATGGCATAAAAAAACAATTTTCTTTTTAGGGACACGTTCTCCACACCACACCCACAAGGGTTGTTTTTTTGTACTTCTTGAAGAGAGGAGCTATGAGAACGAGAGATATCTGCTGTATTTAGCGGCATGGTAGTAACTTCTACTTCTTTTTATAGTGGATGACTTATGAAGCTGCAATCCAAGAATACAAAGTAGTTGGATATCCTTTTTAACCAACTTTCGCTTCTTCAAGTCGACGTTTGCTACTTTACTTGTTCTTCGCTCGAGAACGGTTTCGATATCGTACACGTCGTCTTCCTTCTTGGTCATTTCTTGTAACTCGCGCAACTAAAAAGTTCCTTTTCCGTTCGTATCTTCCAATTTAAGATACAGGAGGATCACGTCCACGGACTTGTCCAGTGACACGAAATAATTCTGTCGTCCAGTTAGGAAATAACCTTTATCAAAAGAGTATTACCTCTATCTCTTGTAGGAAATGGTTCGTTTCTTTGGACTTTTCTTGTGGCTTTTCATTTTCTTAGAGTGTGAACTTGCTGCACCACCACTACTACCTCTCTTCTTTTTGGTCTGCCCTCTTTTTGGGGATTTGGCTTTTTTAGTTTCGGCATTTGGACCTCATTTTAAAAGTGAACGAATAATGACACCTCCTAAAAATCCACTTCCACCAGGTTTTAAGATTATTTGTTTTTGGTTTGAGTATCGAACGGAATTTGCTGTCAAATCGAAGAAATGTTCCAGTCAGTAACGCAGCACACACCACACATCTTAAATGAGTTTCGTCTTAAGGTGATACTTCTTTTAAATGTTTTTGTGTAATTGTGTAAGTTGTCGCTCTCTGGAATTATGTGTAGTACTACAACCTTGTAGGTAATAGTCGTGGCATCAAAACTCTTCCTAGCTGCAGATAGTTGATAAATGTTTGACAATTTGAACACTTTCAAAGTAATCAACACTTTTATAGCATTCAAACTGCTCTTTGCGTTTCACTTGAATCTGTACAAACTCTCTGTCAATGCGTTCTCGCAGCTTAGGAGGTAAACTACGAATCCTGTCCTCTTCTAAAGTATCCGACATGAGGATCATATTTTGGACCGACCAAGGAAATATAGTGACAGCGCGGAGACCATCTCGAATGTTCCAGGTAAGCTGTATATTAATACTCCCATTCGTGAAGTGTCACACCACAGCTGACACACTGTACTTTTTCTCCGTCTCGCAAGTAGACAAATGCGGCTCTGGCTAAAGATTTAGGACTGGGTCCTTCCAGATAATTCGACCATTTTCCTCTGAGCGTTTGGAATCGACTTTAAAAGTCACAATAGCTAAGCAAAGCCACAGAAAATTTTAAATCTCGATGAGTTAGTGGTATCCATAGCGATTTGTGAGCGTATGGATGGGATCCATAGGTAGGTACACGAACGGCATCACTTTTGCCAGTAAAACAGAAAGAGCGTGCTGCATCGCTTTTGCTTGTTGAGCGGTAAGGTCGTGCTGCATAGTTTTGGATAGTAGAGGAGTGGCAAGGTCGTGCTGCGTCGCTGATGTCACAGGATACGGCACAGCATCGCACTCGACTTCACTGAACTTGGAGTCCGCAGTGGGTCCCTTACTCAGTATCGAGTTTGTCCTTATCTGTTTAAGTTTGTACTCAAAATTTAACTTGGAGTGGGTGAGTCCATCACTCTGCTGCTGTGTTGAATTCATCTTCTAGGTCGGCGTTTGTATTCGCTATGATCTTTCTGTCTTAACTATGTCCTTTTTATACTGGATATCGGCGTCTCTGTAAGGTAACGTGTTGTGATCTGGAAGTAGCACTCGTTTCTGGTAGACGATCTGATATACGTTTTCTAAGGGTACTTGACACTTTGGTGATCTTGCAAACGTACAATTTTCTGAGGATCCAGTGTTTTCACAAGAGAGTCTTGATTTCGTCCTGACTTTAAGGCTTCTTTTAACACGTAAAAGTTGACTCAAACGATAGTTCAATGTCAGTCACTTTACTCTGCATTTGGTATGCATTTACCCTTCTTTGACTCTGTGTTGCTAACCGTAAGTTTTCGGGCCACCACTAGCAAAACTTACAATAGTGTCTTCTTTTATGTGTGGATGATAGCCACCAGGGCGATCGATGTAATACAACTATCGACATCAAATTAAAGGACCCGATCTTCTAAAAGTTCCAAATCAGAATACAATTTTAAACGGGCATTGGTTGTCACATACGCTGCTATGATGACATTTCCAAACTGGCTGGAGGATGCAAACTCTGCCACTTCTTAGAAATTTACCACGATCAAATCTTCACGTAGGATGTCCACGTGTTTAAGAAGCTTTCCGTTGTTGTCCACGAGTTGAAATTATCGATTAGCTGCAGTTATAGGAATTCATTGTCCTAGCGTGAGAAAATTTCTTCATTGGATTCGCCGTCCTGTCGATATTGTTCTGCGGTAGGAAAGTGTCAAAGTTCGTATACTTTAACAGCTGGCATTGAGAGCTTGAAACAATTCGGCACTCACCCAAGTTCATGTCAAATTCTTTCTTGATCACTGTGGCAACAAGTTTGACCTTGATTACATGTTTCAGCACACGTACGGTATAAAGCAAACATTAGTAATGATGAGGTAAAACAGGATGGTAATGTGCGTCGGTGGTAACACTTTGCATTTTATCAAGCCTTCGTATTGGGAAATATGTTCCACGTCGATGTGTTCTGTCAATATTTCAGGCTGACCAGTGGGGAATTGAGCATATTTTCACACCCAACAACAGAAGGAATATTCATCAATGTATCTGATTTTCTCTCCTTGAGATTCGTCCACATCGTACAGCAAGCGTGTCTGATTGGTTCTTTGTCCAAACAAACTGTAGCGTGGATTTACAGGTCCGACGTCTACCACGTCGTTATTTTGGACGATGCGCCTAAATTCAGGATCAATTTTGAAACGTCGATCGTAGTCGTGTTCCTACATTTCTATCACTAGGTATCCTTGACTTTCTGAATTCAGATTTCGTTGATATGTTTGCTCGTACAACTCTTTTATGGTGAAATCAGAGAAAGGACATTTCAGGTCTCGTTGAGGAAGACAAGTACGGCATCCCTGAAATAAACATCCTTGAAATTCGTGGACCATCTGTGGGTTTTCTAAATCCCATCCATGGACAGAAAGACTTCCAATTCACTTTTCTCCACCGTTTCTAGCATATTGTATCCACTTGTCTTCAGTTTCACACAAGTAATTGAGCCAGCGCAATGATTTGGCGAAATATTGATGGCTGACAGAGAGATAGGATTGAGGAGGGTATTATAGCTACTTTGTTCTCGGGCATGAACTTTTTTGATAGACTAATCCACACTTTTTGGCAATGGTAGAAGCTTCCTTCAAGGTATCGATACATCCTTGATCCAGAAATAATTGTCGAAATTTTCCACAACACCGATCGACAATATTTCAAAATTTTTTCTTGAAAGTCAAAAGAGTCTGAAGAGTGAAGTTGGTACCATGCGTATACTGCTTCTCGTTGTTCTGTGTGCATACCGTCGGGGTCGTAGTATCAAACGTCAGGAATTTTACTCAAGGGCATGGCCAAATAACTCATAGAATCTTTATACTGTACGTTTCCCACCTTCATGTAAATGAGTTTGAATGCGTTCATGGTTATTGTTGGAAGTTCCGTGCCTTGTTTTGAATGATATTTCAGAAAAAACTGCCCGTCGTATCCTGAGAAATTGTGAGCCATGACTGTAGCATATCGATGACAGTTCCCGTAACGCTGGATTTCTTCTCGCTCTGAGTGTCGTCGGTGGGGTCAAAAATCCATTCGGCAAAATCAGCAAAAGAACGAGAGCCACGAAAGATCTTTTCTCGCCCTCCTGAAATCTTACTGCAATTTGGACAGTGACAACATATAGGTTCTTGTATACACTTGTCACAAGCACGATGAGCTACACAGAAATTAGGGATATGAATTCCAGTCTCTTGTGAGCATTGAAAGTAAAAAAAAAGATAAAATCCACAGGTTTCTTCTGTTTCTTGTTCTGGGTTTTCTTTAATACTTCCTCGAGTTCATTATTATATCTTTGACCGTAACATTCGAACAAGATGTCCACAAGTGGATTACACTCTCAATAAGTCGCAAGCACTCTTTTGTTATTGTAATTGTTTCATGTGATGTTGTTTGTGACAGGCTGGACTGACGAAGGTTTTCTTGTCCTTCAGGAAAGCAAGCATCTCTCTCCACAATGAATATGTTGCTCCTGATTGTTAAATCTATGGTCTCATTTCTCGCAATAGTATCCGCATCCAAGAAATCATGTGAATGTTGTAATGGCATGGAAATGATCTTGATGATAATAAATATGAATATATTTTCCGCCTGGGAAATCTGGCCCTCGAAACATGAGAGCTCCGCAAAAGACTCGAGAGTATACTTTCAACGTATAACGAGGGGCCAACAAGTCTTGAAGTTTCTGCATTTCAGGAGCTTAACACACAGTCTCTTTAGAAATGCATGTTTGCTGTAAAATAATTGCTGTTTCTCTTCGTTGTTGTGTTCGATCTGATTTTAGTATCATCTCTCATGATTGTTTCCATTCTGCTGTACCATTCTTCTTGGCATAAGTTCGAGCCAGTACGATGGCACCTGCTGAACACATTTGGTCTTGGTCGTTGTTAATTTGGACGAGATTTGTTTTGTGACGAAGAAGTTCATCAACCAATAAAACTTTTCAGCGTTGTCTACTACATCTGGGAAATGAAACGTGTGTCATGTGAAGTGTGACTTTTCTATGTCAAACGCATTGTTCGATTGTTGGGCGTGTTGAATTTTGTCCATTCGAAATTGTCTGGAAGTCACTTTTTGGGTCTCTCGAATGTGAAGATAATCTTCGTGGGCTACCTAAGATCTTCTTTCTTGTTTGAATATTGACTCTCTTGGCATTGTGGTAGAGGTCAGCGGTATTGGCTCCGGCTCACTCATGTCGTCTTCAAATCACTGGCCTGGACTTGCGCTAATACTTCACTTAGCGTATGCGGCGACATCAAAAGTCGTCGTCGTTTCTAGGCATTTCCTGGTTTCTCCTCAGCAAGGTGTGATCGTTTCATCTTGATTTAAAATTTGATTTTGACTAGGGTACATACTCTCTCTCCCCCACCCTCTCTCTCTCTCTCTCTCTCTCTCTCTCTCTCTCTCTATATATATATATATATATATATATATATATATATATATATATATATATATATTAGTTTAAGGTGAGAATCTCTCTCTCTCTCTCTCTCTCTCTCTCTCTCTATATATATATATATATATATATATATATATATATATATAAGGTGAGAGAGAGAGAGAGAGATTCTCACCTTAAACTAATATATTCATTCACAGCTTTCAGTCTGTGAAGATGGAAGAGTCAAAACAAATGGCCGTCCTCGTCGGAGATTTGCAGTGAGTCATTCGAAAGTACACATCCAGTAAGACCGCGGACTACTCCACTCAAAATAAAAGTCAAGATACCTGTTATGCCTGCCGTGAGAAAGGACGTTGGGCCCCAGAATGTCAACAACGTAAAAGAAGAGGAACCACTAAGACAGGAAGAAAGAGAGACAAAAGTAAAAATATCCGCTATCAATATCAAGAAAAAGAACATTGATCTTCAGAGTGTCCCAATAAAAAGAGAACAAGAAAAAGGAAGAGCATTTTTCAGAAGCATAAAGAAAAGAAACATATACCCGTCAAGAATTGAAGAAGGCAAGACAAGTGGAAGAAACCGAAGTAGAAGAAGAACCCATGCCAGTAAAGAAATTCAAAAGAGAAAAAAAGTAAGAAAGAACGAAATAAAGAAAGAACGAATGAAGAAAATGGACTTTTGTGATGTGTTATGAAATTTCATTGTGATTCTGATTTCAAAAGAATATACCAAAAAAGAAAACGTAAGTGTCTCTTTGTCTTGATTTTTTCCTTTTAGTATGGATAGGATCTTCACACCCTCACACACACACACACACACACACACACACACACACACACACACACACACACACACACACACACACACACACACACACACAGTTTCATGAAGGGATTTAGTTATACTTGATATGGAAACCATTGAGTAGAGTCTCTTTTCTAAGAGATATAGGTGGCCCTGAAAAAGACCTTTGGCCTATTTCTGAATAACAAAACAAACACAAAACACACAAAAAATCTATTGAACCTGACATCATCAGCTGTAACTGTCTTAAAGCGTTTCCACGGCAAAAAAGTCACTACTCCTGTTGCTACTGTTGCTGCGTTGGTAGTGGTAGTGGTAACTGCATAGCTGGCGTCTCAGCGGATGTGAGAGTTGATGTAGTCATAGAAGATTTAGAAGTCTTGGATCTTGAAGGTCTCTTTCTCTTCGGTAGGGCTAAAGAAGTCTGATACATTTTATTTCTCTCAGATATTCTAACTCTGCTAAAATGTCTTGTAAAAAAAAACTACACGTTTTCTTTTCACTCACTTCACTGCTCAAAGCTTTCCTCTTTTGTACTTCTTATTCTTTTCGCTTTTGATTTTCCTCTCTTTGTTGTTGCTGTTGTTATTGAACAAATACTTATTATATTCTTCTTTCTGACGTTGCCAAAAACTCTCCAACGCTTTTTCTGATTCTTTCTGAAATTATCATACACTGGTAATGATAAAGAAGGAGGTGAAGGTGATACTACCGCCGCAGGCTAAAATTCTTGCGGAGACGATAGGAAATCAGCCAAAGCTAACTTGAAGTCATCCTCTTCTGCAAGAAGAATACTGGCCACAGCAGCAGTAATAGTAGTCATTGTAATATCACTCGGAGTATACGATGTATCCGCGGCTGGCGCACCTTAATACATTGTCTTCGATTCAGCCATAGGTATTGTATTGTACTTAAACTGTTCCGCATATATATTGAAAGTGACGTCACGCGTCGGCAGTCTTCTGATTGGAAGAGAGATAACTCGCCCTGACTGAATTACGTTACCCGCGTTCTGATTGGTGGAACATTTCCATCCGTTTCGGTCCAGTCCTAAACTATATATACAGGTGCATTGTCCCATTGTGTCACTTATTCTCAAGACAACCTGTCAAGATGTGGACAAGCGTGGATGTATGCTATTCAACCCAGACTACCTAGTCTATGTGAAGGCATCGCGGGCCATCACGAAGATAATAGATATAGCTATATACAAAAGAAGGATTTATGTGGAAAGACAAGGATACCTAATGAGAGTCTTACTCTACGTCACAGCTGTGAGACTAAGTTTGAGGAGAAAAGCAGTGAAGCAGTGCTACCTATATTAACCCTCCTTCCCAGCGCTAGCCAGATCTCTAGAAAAGAAAGATACTACTCAAAATCGTTGCCGATATATATATATATATATATATATATATATGTTTGCGTATGTTTGTGTATCACTATGTCTATGTTCGCAACTAAAACTTAAAAACCCTTATGTCTTTGCTTGTATCTAATAGTATGTTTGTCTGAGGGTATAGTGTGCCTATAAATACTCCTACCTTTGACTGCTTGTGTGATAGTATGTTTGTATGTATGTAAGTATAGAGTGTGCATAAACACTTTTACCCTTTTCATTAGATATTAGGATGTGTGCTGGATAGCATATCAAAAAGCTGGTACTGGATAGTAGGTTGTGTGTTAGGTTGTTATCAAAAAGCGGGTACTGGATAGTAGAGTGTGTGTTGGATAGTATATCAAAACGTTGGTGCTGGATAGTAGTGAGTATGTTGGATAGTATCTAAAAATCGTAACATTTCCCGTTGTGCTCCAGAAATGTGTTAACATGGAAACGATCTATTAGGCCTCCAATGTAAACATACGGCGAAATGTTAAATACCCCTTATGCTCCAGATTGTCCCCACATGTTAAGTTCCTCATATGTCCCAGACTGTCCCCCACATGTTAAATTCCCGTAATGCCCCATACTCTTCCCACATGTTAAATTCCCCTTATGCCCCAGACCGTCCCAAACTGCCCCAGGTCGTCCCACATTACTACTCTCGCATTAAAGTTAGCTAAATAAACTCTTGCGGGTCATGTGGATTTAGTTACATTAGGAATCAATATTACATAGGAATGCAAAGTAAATTAACATTGCATGGTTTCGTAAATGTGCAAATAATCGTGCACAAAATACACATGTAACAATTTGATTCTATACCTATATTTTCTAAAAGCATTGCAAGTTCATAAGCTTTTATTATTAACTAAATAATAATGTCAAAACTTTCCTATTTGTGCGACAAAAAATTGCAGCTAATTTCTCTTTAATATTTTTAAATGTAGGATAGACATGCTTTGATTACATGTAGTTTGGTCAAGAAGATTTTGTTCAAGATGTCCACTGGTGGCTTTGAAAGTCTGTTGAAATGAACATTCTCCGAAAATGTTCTGACGTTAAACTGTGACTCCATTATTAAACGGATAGTGTAAATTTTATCGTATCATGATGGTTGCACTGCATTTTCTTTAAAGATAAGTTTTCACATGACTTTACAAGTGCTAAAACGTGTAAATCAACATTGCTGGAACGTATCAAATTTTGCATCGCCCTCTTGCATTACTTTTCACAGGTTGTTGATGAAGGGTTTCGAGATTTTAGTGTTGTCCTGATCAAATCGTAAAACTTGACTGAGATTTTCCTCACTTATTAGGTCTTATATGAGTTGCACAAAATATCAAATATATGCTAATATTCAGTATCTCTTAATTCTTATTTGTTATCTGCAAACACTGGGTTATTCACACACTGCACCTTAACTGTTAACAACTTTCTATGTTCATGTATATTTTCTGAGGAAAAAAGATCCATTGGTTTCACTATTTTAAATGCTACCAGTCGTTTGAGATCTAGCATAAGTTTATTAGAATGCCATTGAAAGTAAAAAAAAATAAGCAGATTAATACAAGCATTTTATTCCCATTGGCTTTTAATTATGTCGTAAATTGTTGTCGTTGTCTGAATGTGGAATTTGACAACAATAAAAATATGCTGAAATGTGTGGAAGAAACAAATAAAACAACCAAAAATACGAAGAAAGACTTACCAAAGGAAAACCATGATATATAATATACGCATTAACATTTGACATAAATTATATGATATAAAAAAACACAGAATTTTCTCCATGAACAGCCTGCATTACCTGCCTGCAAAAAGAGCCGGCATACCTTGCAAAAAGATGATTTGCAAATTCAAATGGAATAAACTACCAAAAACTGTATGGACGATAGGAAAGTCCGTAAATCAAGCAGGACAAAACACAAGATCGTGCATGGAAGTCTTTGCTGTGTAGCCAAAATCTTGGTTGTCTTTCATAAGCTTGTTTGGCTTGCGGACAAAGTTTTTAACATTGTTTGTTGTTTTCCTTGAGCTATTCCTTTTGAAAGTACGGGACCATTGTCAGCAAGAAGGACAAGGGGCCACACACAGAAGTCTACCTTAGTCCCAGATTTGGTGTAAGCACGGTATAGTGAGGTGTCAAATGTGTCTCCTTTCTCTACCCATGACATTGATATTGGTGGATCTTGTACACACATGAACCACACAATATCTACGCAATTCGAGGCATATGTAACAAGGCAATTATGTGTGGGGTCGATTTTCTCCGGAATCAGTTTCCAGAATTCTGTCTGCATAAATGCCTGAAAAGGAAAATACAGATATTTGTTTTACTTTAAAGTTTCAACATGTATTTACTAAAAATATGGAAGAACAAATCTATAAAGAGTTAACAAAATTTTGCCAATCTTTCCATTTTTTTTAATTTTATTTTTTTATAATTTTTTTATTTTCTCACAAATAAATCAGTTTTTTATTTTTTGGAATCAAGCCTATTAGAACAGACGTGTTTTATTTTTAAAATCGAAAAATCTCGTAATTAATAAATTATTGCTTAAACAATACCTCCTCCTTCTCCATCTATCAATATCCCCAAAACTCGGATACATGTCTCTCGCAATCCTTTTTTTTTTTTTTTTTTTTTTTTTTTTTTTTTTTTTGGGGGGGGGGGGGTAAATAATAAAGAAAATCGGTCACTCAATCTAATTTATGCCTCCTCTTCTTTCGATAATAAGTGCTGTAGATCCTATAATTACTTGTTTTCTTTTGAAAACTTTCATAGGTTATAGTAAATGTTAATCTAAAAAAAAAGGCACGTGTACATATATACATAGATAGATGCGATTGAATATATCTATCTCAATGATCCCACACAATGTTTAGTAAAACAAACAACAAAAAACAAAAAACAAAAACAAAAAAATGAACGTATGAAAAACGAAACAAAATATAAAAAAATGCACAATAGTACAATCTAGGTTACACCGTGGGTGGAATTTCAAAATTAATTGCAGCTTCTAAACGATTAATCCAGAATTTTTCTCTTTTCCTTCTATCCACTTTGGTCCAGTAAAACGTTTGAGCTCAATGTCAATAGCTCTCAAATGATCCTTACTAAAATGTTTGGATAGCTGTTGTACTTGTCTTCTCCCTCCATCCTAACTCGTAAATATATTTCGGTTTCCCCTACATACTGCCTTTTACAATTTAAACAATACACCACATATATCATATTTTGCGGATCACATGAAATATTTTAATGTGAAAATTTCTGTATGTTTTTAAGATTTTCACTATGTTTGAATTAACTAGAAATTTACATACCTTACAACCATTAGATTCACAATTAAAACAACCACCTTTGTCCATATTCGATAGTTTGAAGCTCACTAAAGGTCCCTAATGTTTTTCTTTCGTTTGTAAAGTTTATGCAAAGTACATATTCCAAACGCTTCAGGAAATTTTTGTTACAAATTACTAAACTTTTCTCTAGAATAAAATGAGGCAAGGAAAAACGTCTATTAAAATATACAATGAACTGAATTATTCTTCTGATTTGTTGCGAATATCTATTCTTCTTAATGCCACATTTAATTTTCTAAGTTCCGTCATTTTCTAACCTCTTTTTCGTAGCCCTTTAAAAAGCAATTAATAAGTCATGAAAGTCTTGTTCATTGATGTAAATCCGGGGGAATGTCAGTATTTGGGTATTAGCAATGCTTCTGAACGTATGCTGTGGATGAAAACTATCTTTTATGGAGCAATTGATGAGAATTAGTTTCCATGAAATATATCCCAATATCTCGATTATCTCCCTTTGCAGAAGTTGTATCCGCTGTATATTGTTACATGTAAGAAATCTACACTTTCATTACTAACTCTTTTTTATATTCTAAACTGATCATAGGTGGTTATTCGTCCGTTATGAAACTTTATTAGTTCTTCTTCGGAGTTGGTCGAAATAAAGAAAATATAATCTATAAACTTAATTTAAAAAAGGTTGCTTTTGGGCCTTAGCAAATATTTCTTTCTCCCATTCAGCTACAAACAAAGTTTTGCATAAGATGGGGCAAACTTCTTTCACATTGCTGTACTATTTTGGGGGGAGATAAATTCTTTCATTAAAAATAAAATCGACAAATTTTCTGTAAATTTAAGTTTTATAATCCGGGCGATGTGGATCCGTATTATCAATCATTACCGTTCTACAACCAGCCAAACCATGATTAGAATAAGCTTATCAGTATCTGCGGTAACCATAATACAATATTTAGGAGGTTTAAATTTCCTCAATTATTTCCAGGGAATCATTTGAATTATTAATATATGAAAACTCTTTCTGAGCCAAAGAGTTGATTTAAATAAAAATCTATCCATTCAGCAACACGCTTAGTCCCACTTGAACAATCTGGAGCAATGGGCCTACCTGGCGGAACTTCCCAGTTTTCCACAGATTTGTAAATTTTAGGCAGATGATAAAAAATACACTGGTCTTGAATTATTTGGAATCAAGTAGTAGAATTCGATTTTGTCCAAAAACCACCTTCGCGTAATGTTTCAATTTCGCATCTGACTTCCATTGCTGTATCATGATAAATGATTTTTAAAGAGGCTGATAATACTCCAAGTCATTTAATTGTCGCTCCGCTTCCACAATATACTGATCTCTGTCCATGACAACGGAAGCATTTCCGTTATCTGCGTTCTATTTTACCAAATAATATTTTAGGTAAATTTTACAAAACCCTATTTTCTGATTTACCGAGGTTTTAATTCTCAATAAAAACGTCAGGCATGCTTCTGTTTATAATATCATAAATGCAATGCTGTACATCCTCCGGTACATAAGAAAATTGCCAACTGGATTGGTATTTTGAATTTGGATCGACGAGAGTGTTCATTTCCTTTTTGAGTTGCCAAATAGATGAAATGAAATTATACTGACAAATGCTTTTTAAAATCTATTATATGCTCATTCAGAGTATCTTTATTTTCCGGTGTCACTATAAAATTAAGACCTTTTGAAAGTACGCCGTGCTCCTTGGAAGTCAGAACGTGACGTTTGGAAAAATTTACCACTGAAGTTCTGAGTCCGAATTGCAAAACTATTAAAAAGTGCACCAGTGCACAGTGTGTGTATCCGCAGTCTCATCGTCCAGTGTATGTTTTCAGACCTTATATGTAGCTTGGAGTCTTCAAGTTTAGGGATAAAATCAAAGTCTTTGGAGATAAATTAATTTAGCATGTCCAAGTTCTTGCGCTCATCAAAGGAAAGTTTCGGAGAGTAATTTACCAGCTGAAATAAGATTTTTGCATTGGGACACGCCTGTTTTGTAAAAGCAGCCCTCAGTTCTGAAGTTCTGCAGGGATAGTCTGAGCACCACTCTTTTGCCTAGCATTAATTCCAGTGTCTACAAATACTGTTTTGACTTTGTTTGCGGCTCAGACTTCTTGGCCAAATGTGCCAGGTGCTATACCTTGCCATCAGGTAAAGATTCTATCTCGGCGTTCCCAGGTGCATTTGTCTTGTCGAATGTGTGTTAAATTTGAAGTTCCAATTACTACCTCTTAAAAACAATTCGGTATTATCGTATTTCCGTTGCATTCTCGTGTGCGTCCTCAATGTTGTATTGCTGCGTGCTCGAATTCTAATGGTTGGAGGGGTTAGTCCGGTGAAAGGTCGCACAGTCTGCATGGGATTTGTCAGAAGTTGCCAAACCAAAGCAAAAGGTACGTGTACAAAGATAAATAGATAGTAAGATAGATGGATGATGGATGTCCAAAACATAAATTGAAACATAAATAAATCAATAATTAAAAGGTGTTAAAATCATTGCTTTCACTTAAGAAAACACATTTTATTACACAAGCTATAGGTTTATAGTGTTGCAGGCCACCGGCACAAAGCAATATAAAATAATGATCTAAAGCCTGTACAAGCAACTTGCTTCCACTCCGCCTCTGCTCTTGTCTTTCCGTGTCTGTCGGCCTGAGAGACGTGACGTCCGAAATTATCATTTAAAGAATAATTGAAAGGGGTTGTTCGGGACTTGACTATGATATTAAATTTTGAATTGGTGATGTTTCTGATTGTGATTCGTGAAACTTCGATGATTACTCCATCAGTAAAAGAGACATTTGGTAAATAACTGTCCTTACAATATTGGTAATCGTATACGACAAGGCAAGCGATGCCCTTTATTTAGTACGTCAGGTTCTTAATAAAATTTGAATAATAACTTTCTCTAATAATTAAAGGTGATGGCTTCATTATGAGTTCCAATACAGAGAAGAAAAACTAAGATTGAGAGATTTAATAATGCAAATCGTTTCGCGGTTTAGTTCCTCGGGATTACAAATTTATTGAACTGGAAGTTCTTAATCCCTAAATTGTGGATTTATTATTTGCATGGCTCTAAAATCTTTAATGGATCGAGTATTGTGAATAAGGCATTCTGCTCTTCGTTTGAACGGTTAAATCTAGTTTTGCTCTGCGGCATGCAAAATTGTAAATTAGCCCTAACATTATCGACCTTGCCGACAACCACAGACTGCACAGGCACTTGTAACAATTTTCTTTAATGTCGGGTAAATATTACGGCATATTTATCGTGTAAAATTATATATACTCTGGATAAGTTATATACATTCCATAAATATGCAGAAATGTTGTAACTCTAATTACTTTTTAATTTTATAAGTGCCTGACTGCTACTGTGTGAAAATAGGAAGTTTCGCTACTGCTTGTGCGCCCTCTATACAGAATGTGTCATATTCCAGTGTCCGTAAGCTTTGCATCTTTAAGTCAAAATATCTTATATACAGGACCTCAGATTGTGCAAAAATAAAAGCTTTAATATATCAAAGTGTAAGTTCCAGGATTCCATACCGCATATATCTAGAAATTTCGTAAATGAAGAAATCGTTGAAATAAATTCAACATGCGAGGAATTTACCAAGAGCTTCTATAAGACCGAACAATGCAACATCATGACTTCTTCTAATCTTAGAATTGATGAGAAATGGATGTAGAATATAAGTTATTGAGTTTCTTTGAAGCAAGTCTAATTTCAACAATAATATCGTATCGGAAAATTCCAGAGATATGTAGAATTCAATGAATTTTTAAAAGTCAGATACCTAAAACGTCAAGCGTCAACAATAAGATATATCAAAGATCGATCGGGCGTCTTCAGTTATTCTTCATCTAAAATTTCTTAGATATCCCTGCACGTAAATCATTTTAAAGTTTACATGTTTCTATCCTGAAGATGAAACTATATTACACTGACACTGAAACATGGAACTAAAATCAACTTACATCACATACTTCATTTTTCAAATACGGTGCGTCCACCTTTAGCTTTTTAGCAGCAAGACCTTTAATGATAGCTTCTTCCTTGTCATGAATTGTAAACTAAGTAAAAAATATATATATAAATAAATAAGAAAAATAAATAACATATTCCTAGGACAATTGTTCGTAAAAATGGGTTGAAATTAAATGTATCGAAATTATTTGCTACTGATTTAAGTGTAACAGAAATATCAAACAAAGGAGAAAGCGATATTTTAATACGTAAACAAGGAGTTCCTTTTTCGAATAATTCTGCGACAAAATCCCAAAACCTATATTGCAGAGAAGATAAGATTTGCTGTGACGTCACCACTTATTTTATTAAGATAAACAATCATGGTTAAGGAGTGCTCAGTATCGAAGAAATACAATTCATAGGTTTTTGACAGTTTCAATGGAAAACAAAATCAGTAACGTGGAAGATAAAACTGCGGCCCTGCGCGCTTCTTTAAAAAGATGGGTTAAAGCAATTGATTAAACGTTGTTTCGGAATATTATCAATTGATTAGAAATATTGTCAAATACGATATTACTCACAAACTATATCATATAACTTCAAAATAGTATAATCTTTAATGTCCTATCACAGCAGGTAGCATTTGTAAAAAAAGGTGGGTTTTGTCAATAGAATACATTCAGATTACGATTCAGAAAAAAAACATACTTGATGTTGTGCATTCTGGCTAATAGTTTTACTGGGTTCACATGATATAACATGGCATCACATATTCAACATTGTATGACCCTAATTGTTATTATTTTTTTTTACATTAGCGTGTAAATGATAAGGTCAAACAATCAAAATATCCGTATGATTGATATGTTTAGAGTAATTACTTTCAGTTGTGCTTGTCAAAGTAGGTTTAGACAAATATTAGTTGCATAAAAATTAAACCAGAGACATAAAGACAAAAATAATAATAATGTAGAATGACGGACTTTCCACGTCCCAAACTTTAAAGAATGAAATCTAGTTACCTCTTTGGATGCTTTTCGTTCTTGCAGCATGCTATGTATTCGTTTCGTCAGTTCTTCTGATGCTGTTTGTTTACAGTATTTATAAGTGTACTGTAAAATATCAGAATCACTTCAAATATTATGACGCTCGTTGTCTACTTTACTTACAATTATGCTATAAAATATCATAATCACTTCAAATATAATGACGCTCGTTGTCAACATTACTTATAAGTATACTGTAAATTATCATAATCACTTCAAATATTAGTGTATTCTTTTTCCTTCGATCAGAATACGTTATTGCTTTTTTTTCTCAGGAAAGTTAACATTTTAGAAGAACAATAAAGTCTTCAATGTTTCATTGTATCCTAGACGGTGTAGTGTCTTGTTTGTTTCATTTTGTTTTGTCTTGTTTTCCCAAAAGTTTTCTGACCCATCCTATCAGCACCCCCCCCCTCCAATATTCAATTGTAAATCTTCTCTGTAAAATAGTACCTACCCGAACAATTCTAAGTAGATCATACACAATATATTCTTCTTCCTGTCCTTGTTTCTGAAGGAATTCAAAGGCTTCTGTGTATTCATTACTGTAAAGTTCTGAGAATCGCTCGGCTAGGTTGGTCGGTCGATTAGTGTCTGATAAATCTGCAATATTCGGATTCCCCTGATGCAATAGCAAACTGGCTTCTTCACTCCTTCTGCAGGATGCATTAAAACAACTTAGATCTCTTTTAGTTTAATCTTGAGTCAAAAGACATTCAAAAGAAAAAAATACAAATAATCATTCTCATTTCAGGAAGATCCTACATTTTAGCTTTGTACAAAAAAGACAAAACGTCTTGGAAGTAATGACGTCGACCTCATACTTTGTTGATTTGGTTTTTTGCCACATATTTCAATAAACTTATTAGGGCCTTAAATCATATGATAAGACAGGATTAACTAACTGTATTTTAAGATTAAGACAGGATTAACTAAATGTATTTTAAGATAACTCTAAATATTGGTTCTGTGAGAATATCAAACCATTATCTGCATTTAGGTATAGTTATACATCGATATCTAAGAGAAACAATTTACGTTTTATGGCTAAATTATTAGACGTGTTTCACAGAAAAGACAATGACATCATTTGATAGCGATACTGTCTCTAGCCATATTTTAATAGATCTTTACTAATTTCGTCTAAATTCGAGTGCTGTTGACTGTTTATTAGCTAACTTTTGCATTCTTTTCTCAGAGCACAATCAGTACACAGCCGGAAAAAAAACTTCTTGGTTTACTATAGGACTCGTTCCCTATGTCATAAGAAAGGTTTGAATATTGTATAAAAATTAGAGGCAATCGCCAGCCATTCTGGAAGAGAAAAAACAGACGACCCGTTATAAATTGGATATCTCTAGTTGTGCGCTATATGCCCAAAAGAGAGAACAAAGTTTGATAGGTTCAGTGAAACAGGATCGGTGGTAAATAAACATACTAATCATTTAAACATGAAAAAGGTAATGTTACTTCACATTATATATATATATATATATATATATATATATATATATATATATATATATACCGTAGTAAATTTCTGGATCCATGAGTTTCTACAGCAGGTTTCTTTTCGGGCGCTGCTCTACTGTTACTGGAGTAGCCAGGTTCAGTTATTGTATGTGTCACTGATCCAGGAGTATTTGCCTTTCCGAAACTATGCGGAACGGTCGATTTGGATGATGAGATTCTCATTCTGTCTCCTTTGCGATCACTCTCATTTGAATCCGTGTGATTCTTCTCATTTTCATCATGTGCTGTTTCTTTTACACTCGGATCTTTTGATCTTGAACTCAGATTCGAATTAAAAGTCTTTGAAACTCCGTCTGTCGTCTCCGTCTGAATAAAGTTAATGTTTTCATTTGGCCCATAGAAAGAATCTTGTAAGTTATGTTTTTCATTCCCGTCCTCCCCGTGCTCATTGATCATGCGTTCTGAGTTTTGACGTGATTCATCGCTACTTTTTCGATTTTTCTCTTTTACAGTAGCGTTTGCAGGTAAATCGTGCTCATTACTTTCTTTAAGATTTACGTTTTGACCTGAATTTCCTTTTGCATCAGTACCTAAAATGTCGCCTGTCTTCACCTCAGAATGAGGAGTATATCTGGACTCTGTGTAGTCTATGTTCGGATCATTATCTCTTTCTTCATTTAAAATCAATGGCTTTTCGCCCTTGTCTGTATTTCGTTCCACTGATACATGGCTAAGCTGTGTCCTTAGGTCCTTCGCCTGTGCATTTGAAGACATTATAGTCAATATCAAATAAACATTGTTACGGATTATAATGACGGATGCTGTGGCTTGTATTATTTCAATAGGTATTGCGTAGTTATTATGCCTTAAGTTGATCTAGGCGGGTGCTACTGATTGTGACTGCATGCATATCATTAATATATGAGATACATGAAAACTTTCCTGAGAGTTCCCATTTCAAACGAAATTTTTGAAACTAACTGTAGAAATTTCTACCTTTTTCATGCGTTGGCAAGCAAAACAAACAACAGATTTTAAAATTGTTCAGTGCATTTCATAAATTCTTCACAATAAACACATGAAATTGAAGAATATTAATCATATGACAAAAATTTCTGATTTAATTCAAGACAACAGCAGATCTGAAAAGCGAGATGTCTTTAAAATACATAAAAGTATCTTAATTAAGACTACCAATAGGACCGGGAAAACGTGGTATTCATTGTGATATCATCTCATGTCTGTGTATATATTTGCCTTTTTACATAATAAATGGGAATAAACAAACCTTTATTGCTATTGGCGACTGGTCTTTATTCCCAGGCGGTCGCAATGGGAAATTTTACTGCACATGGTTCGGACACGATGTCTTTGCCTAATATGATGTCATAATGTCATCTGAGACGTCATGAGGCGTAGAAACGCGCATTTAAAAATAATTAAAAAAAAACTAATATGGGTTCATTACCATAAAGAACATAACAGTCATACGATAAATGTATGTTGATCAAGAATAAAGGAAACATGCACTTGTGCCATTGTTACAAAGATATAAACCCTTTGGAAGTTTCACGTACTATCACGTACGGTTTACCTGAACTAAAATAGGTGCAGAAATCAAACGCCATGATAGAAATACAACTAGAAAATAAATCAACAGTATATGACTCGTCTTGTCACACATGTTTCTATTAATTTTCGTGCTAAGCTCTTAAGACATGATTTTCATCTGCATGTATTATGTTTGATTTAAGTTCTCATATATTTATAAAGTATTTAATTTTATTTTCGAAACAGTGCGACTAAAACTTACATTGGCACCTACAAATCAGGCGTTCCTGTGTGTAAAGCAATCTGTGATCGTCTATATAAAATAAATAATAATAAAGGAAATCAATGATAAAAAAAGCACCTGAGTAACTTTTGACTCACCTCATCTTGCTTCTGCTCGAGGCGGTCGTAAAGTTTAAGAACCAATTGATATTCTCGTCGAGCGCCTTCTAGCAATTTTTGTGCTGCAGGAAAATCCTTTTCACGAAGATGTCGAATAAATTCTTGAAATTCAAACACAGAAAATTGTTCATTTTTTGACATTTGTAATCTGTCGTACATGTAATTAAACTCAATACAAATTTCATTCAGATCCTGAACTGTGAATTCATGGGATTTGTTGTCGCTAAATTTCTGGATAAAATCCATCCGGTTTACCACTTGACGATCCATTGCTTATTTTAAACGTTTTCCGTTTTTGACATGTCTTTGGGTGAGACATAAAATATTGATTCGCGACTTTATTCCATTATATTATTTCACTGAGTTAGGTTTTCTGTCATTAATAACTAACGTTTGTTATCCCCTGTAGTCTGATAAAATAGTTAACACTTGAATATCTATCTGAAACCAAGGAAGATACCAGTATGTACATATCCACAAACATATTATACGTGAAACATTATGATGTTATTTATAGACTGAAATCGATTGTCGCATTTATCTGCTTCGCAATTGTACGAATCCTGGTTGAAGACTTTGCTTGGTACGTGCACACAATCATCTTGCGTCGCTCACTGTATATATAAACCGGTTATGATCTGTAAATATACATTATTTGGTAAAGTGCTATTCAGGCAGATATAGATTTAGAATTTCTGGAGTAGTGGCAGCAGAAATAGGCTGAGTTAAAGTAACATAAATAGACAAGATGACAATAATGAAATCGTAAATGCCATACGTATTGTAAATTGATACATACACAAAACTACATACGCATTGTGTTCTGAGTCGGCGGAAAGAACGAGTTTGATATGGTGTAGGGATGCGTCGAGGCCGTCAGTATTTATAGGCCATATCAAACGAATTATTTCCCATAACTCGGAACAAAACACGAATGCGCTTTGTATTTATTACATACCACCACGTTTGCACTTTCTAAACATTGTAGCTTTTTACTGTAATGAATGAAATTCAAAACCAATTGGGGAATACAAAAGTTAGATTCACTGCGTCTAATAATATCTACGCGCGGACGTCAAATAAGACATCAAAGTAGTTCGAATATGGGTGTGTGATACGGAAATACAGATTGGACAGTTGTATCGAACGTCAGCTCAAGCATGTAAGAGTAACGGTTATGTAATAGAAAGATAAACGCTTCTCCAAGTACTTCATGCTGCACAAACCATGGAGGTAACAAATCCACTAAAACAGCAGAAAACATAGAGTTAGATTAGGATTAAATTAAATTAAATCAGATTGTAATAGGATTAATATAATATAATATAGTTTTAGAACACGATTAATTTATAATACATTCCTGTTGTACGATTTCTTTATGTTTATGTTGCTGTCTTCTCGCTTGATGACACAATACAAGTTTGACAATCCTACTTGTACTTGTGGGTACAAGTTTGACAATCCTACTTGTACTTGTGGGTACAAGTTTGACAATCCTACTTGTACTTGTGGGTACAAGTTTGACAATCCTACTTGTACTTGTGGGTACAAGTTTGACAATCCTACTTGTACTTGTGGGTACAAGTTTGACAATCCTACTTGTACTTGTGGGTAAATCGTTGGTAACTTTGAAACTTATGTTCTACTCTGGATAATCATCAAATAAATCTAAATATAATTTCAATAAAAATGGGTCAATCGCTTCCTTTCAAGTTATTTCACTAATTGTAACGACTTAAATTCGGTCCTTATCAGGGTCATTTATGTTTACGTTTACTTACCACGCATAACTGTGTATACTTTCCTCATCAATGACTCTTCACCCCTTGAGAAACAATAACTTTTGAAACACGCTTTCCCACCGTCTTCATTTAAAAAACCGATTATATTTATTTGCAAGTACATGCTGTCCTAATTCTAGTAAATCAAAGTGTTCTGCCTTCTTTTACCAGTGATAACTATGGCATAAAGCGAAGAATGAGCCCAATGAATTCTACTTACATAGACTCATGTATATTCCCCAATTTATTGATTGAATAGTTCAGCTGTGAATAGATAAACGTAACTGCGTAGTAAATTGAATTGTGTGACACGATCTGTCTCTGCCCTTGCGAGGTAGTGTTCAATATTAAATTCAATAGAAAACCTGTTCGAAGGTTTAACTTAGTGAAGAACTTGTTAGTTCACTGAGTGATCTAGCAAAAAAGAAAAAAGAAATATTTCTTTATTGCAATAGACCATTTGGTTGTAATGAAAACGTACATATAGAGAAAGTCGACATCACGCCATTGCAACATACTCACTTGTAGGAAATTTTATGTTTATAAGAATAAAAGCGATTTGAAGTACCAGATTTGTTCACCAATTGTTCTTGTTGGCGCTGACAACTTAAAGTAAAGGATTTCTTAACTTCTTGAAAATTCTGATAACCAACAAGAACAATGTTGATACATCTCCTGTTAAACTTTACTTCTGCCATTAATATCACCATGTTTTCATGCTAGATCTGTTTTTCCTTGTTTCAACCATTAATACTAATAGCCAAATGTATGTATTTGCGGAATGTTAGCTTGTTAAATCATTGCTGACAAAATTATTTTCTTAAAATTAGATTTGATAAAAAAATTTAAAAACATTTTTATAGTCAGACCAATATCCACTAACAGTAAAACGCCGCCACCGTTTGAATGAGTGATGAGCTTGCACGACGAAAAGTTCTGTGAAATAGTGTTTAATTAAATAGGAGTCAGCTTAGACCGAGAACTTAAACAAATTTTAAGCGAACTAGATGTAAAAATTAATATGAAAACATCCAAAACCACACTGTCTACCAACTCGACTGCTCATTGAGTGTATTAAAAGAATATGTCTACATTGCAAAAATTTGAGCTTTAAAAAGCCACCATATATTTGTATAGTGCCTCCTTTACAGGGACGTGGCAAGCATTTTTAATCGCCCCCCCCCCCCCCGAAAAAAAAACAAAACTTTAAATGTGGACACCCCTCCCAATAAAAAATTGGTTTCATGGGAATGTCGGACCTCTACTGGGTCTAGGCCTCCTCCCTCTCCCCCCCCCCCCCCGGCTTAGGCAGTTGCTACGCCACTGCTCCTTTAGATACATGTCTATGAAGAATGAATGGCCTTAAATGTCTTCAAATTCTTTCACGATCGTTTGACTGGCCATTGTTCATCTGAATGCACCTGTCTGGTTATTGAAGACGGAACTCCTAACACAGTGTATATTCCTCTTAATATATTTTACCAAAAAGCTAGACCGATTAAAAAATGTCCTTTGAAGAAAACACCCTTCCATACTATAACTGTAAATCATGCTTGTTTTTGTTTCATTCTCAATATTACAGTGATCGTATTACGCCATGCGAGTGTAATTTATTCGTGATATCCCTATATAGACGGTAAATATAAACAGACCGTTTATTGTCGATTTTAGGTCTGCTTAAGTAAAGTGTGCTTCAATGGTGTAATCACCATATATTATTTATTTATTGACACTTCCAGACCCCTAGCTACAATGAAACTCCTTTGTGCATGTGATTCTATTATGCGTTATGCTGTGTGTTTTAATCCCATTTGTGTACATGTAGGAAACAGGATTTTGTCAGTAGTGTATCTGAAGAAAACGGGCTTTTGTCATTTGTGTTTATGTCGGCGACAGGCTTTTGTCAGTAGCGTATATGTATAAGACCTGCTTTTGTTATTGTGTTGGTGTAGAATACGGGTTTTTGTCAGTAGTGTATATGTAAGATGGAGTCGCGGATTTACCAACCCACATATAATGTCACCTGCTGAAAAAAAAAGAAACAAAAAGACCACAAAAACTCCATAACCATCAACTTGTATACATTTTTAAATATTTTAGTGGATTCCCACAAAATCACCCTTCTTCTTATTATTGCACTTGACAAACTTCCACCAGGCAGCAAGAGGAAATAATATATGGAGGAGTTTGGAAGATTAAATTTACGAGAGAGAGAGAGAAAGAGAGAAGTAAATATTTGCTGCATAATATTTATCTAGATTGGCCTTGATCTAATCTAGGGTGGTGAATTTCATGGATTTATTTTTTGTAGGAAAGAAGTATCGTCTGTAAGTGTCGGTGTTGCATTTAGGACGCAAGAATCCGGCCTAGTGCTGGTATATGGTATTTCAGGACCAAGAGTTCAGGTATATTGGAGAGCATTGCTAAGCGGTTCAAATGTATGAAAACAGGCTAAAATATATAACCGTGTTCCCTGCATCGCACTGGGCGTCAGGCGGGAGTTTGAACACATTAGCATCGTCCTTGATATGCTGTGTGTAGGGCAGATAACTCTTACACAAGATTGTAGAAAGGGTATATTATCTAATGCATGGAAATCTTATTGGAAATTCCAAGAGTATCATGATTTTAAAAGTTTGGAAGCCAAAATGACTATATTTTTTTTAAAAATAAACAAAGACACATGGTGATATATTTAAAAATACCTGCGTAAATATTGTGTTATTGCAAGCACACTTAGAAACTGTATGTATGTTTGCCAGCAGTAAATAAATGCAATTTCAATGGAGAAAAGTAACGCGCCCATCAACTACAGAGATATGACTGATAGAGCGGCAACCGTTCATCATACTTGTGTTGTATATATATATATATATATATTTATATATATATATATTTATATATATATATATATATATATATATATATATATTTATATATATATATATTTATATATATATATATATTCTCCTATCGTAAATATTGCAAAATATTGTAACAAGTGCTTGCATTCCTAGTCAATCTATATTTGATCAATTATATGGAACAGCAATGGGAAATAATTTGTGTTTGCATGTGTGTATTTGAGATTGTGAAATTAAATGACAATAATTGCCAAGTTCTGCAACCTTACAATCTGTTTTAGGTATGAATATTAGAAGTAAATTGATATTTGAAGGGATATCTGGAGAAATTAAAATATATTTTACTCTTATATTGTAATATTGGGAAACTTGTATGTCATGTAAATCATGTGAAATATATGTCACAATGTGTCACTAGTGTAATAGTACACCAAATTTAGTAAAATTGAATGGTTACAACACGGGAATTAACATAAAATATTTATTCAAATGTTGACACTCAAGTGAACTACATGCTATTATTGCATATATATAGCTGTTTATATTGTTTAGTAAATACAATGACCTGTGCAAAATAACACGCTGATAGAAATAAATCCGTCACACTGTCAAGTTTGCTTACTAAGTCTTACAAAATGAAACCCTCGATGTTTCTGATTGTCACCTGTATTCTCATAATACGTTTACAAATGTTGCAAATATGTATTTTAAATGTTTTGTTTTCTTTTCTAATGCGAATTCGACAGTCCAGTTATATTTAATTCCCATTTTCATTATATTGACTTCATGACACACCAAGGCTCTCCACGGCGTGCCAATGGTGACAGAAAATCAAGCGGAAAAAGTTAGACAATCCTCTTTTAGCAATTGTATAATTTATGAGAGGAATTTTAATACTGAGGATTCGATGTTTCTTCATTCTTTTTCTCGAAAGCCGCTTCCTTTTCATTTGTTATCTCTTCATCTTTTTCACTATGTATCATTACATGTTCTTGGCTATTTGTTTCAGACTGAATTGCCTCGTGCACTTGGGTTTTTGATTCGTTCTCGTTTTCTTCTCCATCTCCTCGCTCAGACTCAGATAAATCAAGTTTTTCTTCCTCATTTGATTCTGAATTGGTTTGTAACGCAACCTTTTCGGAATATATTTGACCCTTCTCTGCTTCCGATGTTTCATTTGCATCTAATTCCGTTTGACTTCTAGCCTGGTTTGTAGTGTCTGATATTTCACCCTTTATGTTGTCTGAGGTACCCACATATAACTCAGTCTTCGTCTTGCTTCCCTTTATTCGATCTGAATCACGTGACTGATTCACCCTTTTGCGGAAAGTGGCACTGTTGGTCTAAAAGCGAAAAAAAAAAAAATGACTGCTGCACAAGGACGGTCATACAAAATTGAGATACTACAAGAGCGCTGACACGGATACAAAGACAAACTGAATATTCATATTGATAGTTATTTTAATGGTATA
Organism: Margaritifera margaritifera; assembly: GCA_029931535.1. Taxonomy (NCBI): domain Eukaryota; kingdom Metazoa; phylum Mollusca; class Bivalvia; order Unionida; family Margaritiferidae; genus Margaritifera; species Margaritifera margaritifera. The sequence goes on along the minus strand of JAQPZY010001657.1, from coordinate 4,301,217 downwards.
AAGGAATGCATGTAAAAATGAATAGAGAATAAAATTATAAACGATTATCAACAATTATTCATATTTTATCTTGTAAAGGTGCCTTTATATACCATATTTTGTTCTTAGACTCATTCAGGATGGCAAAGCAGAAACCATTTAAAGATGATCGGTGGTTGATTTATGCAGAGAGAGAGAGAGAGAGAGAGAGAGAGAGAGAGAGAGAGAGAGAGAGAGAGAGAGAGAGAGAATTTACTTGTTGATTATCTCTGTTTTGTTTTGGCAACTTTCGGTTGCAAGGCAACGCCAAGTATTCTTTTATTGCACCAGATCGAAATATTCTAGCATCCGACCATCTTTCATTTCGAAGGTAGTAAATAAAATTTTCAAAGCACACTGGTTTTATTCTCGAACTTTCATTTACACCCATCATTTTTCTTCTAAATTCAGCATTGACACTATTTATTTCCTCATCACAAAAGGTTTCGATTTCGTCGCTTTGGCAACAGGAGATGAACTCTGATAAATCCATTACGATGGTCTTGACTCTAATTTGATCACCTAGAGGAAAAACACTATGAATAAATAAATAAATAAAAACAATTTGAACATGTCTTTCCGAGTTTTTTTAATTACCATGGAAACATATTTGGTGTACGAGTAATGTACTCTAAAAATCTAAAAATAATTGGAATAATTTCGGCTGGAGCTTCCTATATGACAACTTTTTCTTTCTTTTTAAATATATAACTACCAGCAGAAAAATAGCAGCTGGTTATGAACACACACATCATAACAAATTTCCGTCTGTGAGGACGTACCAATATGTAGTATTCTGCAGTTATTAGGAAAAAAAGTGGACAAATGTGGAGAAATTACTAATCAAAATAAATGTAAGATTTATTTAAATTCAATATACCTGGTCGGTTCGAGAAGATTGAGAAGTACACAATCCTATAGTGGAAGATACACGCTTACCCTGGATGTTATGAGAAAAAAGAAGTAATTTAACATAAATAGTTTTTAATCATGTGTATGTGTGTTGGCGTGAGGTTGCTATTGGGATATGATAGCGGGATTCCAAACATGTAGCTTGCATGGAATGTTGATTGAATAAGTGTTGAATATATTACCAATAACAGCTAATATCAATTACTATCTGCATTTTTATATATCTGCTTACCTGCATTTATCTATCTCTCTCTATCTGTCTCTCTCATTGTCCGGTTTCCAAGTCATGAATCGCAGGTAAATCCAACCGTTTACATGAAATATGAGAAAGTGTCTATCAGTTTAAATAGCACAAACTTGATATATACGAAATATTATGTCTGATTTAATAGCTCACATAATATGTATTCAGTATACATGAACGAGATTTACTCACTATGGTACTAATATGTACTCAATACCCAAGTATCTCTGTTTCATGCAAGATCTCAATAAACATACATAAGAAAATACGGACTGAGAGAAAAATCAAAGTAGGTTCATATTTACTTGGGAGTAAAACTCATCAACCAATGTAAAGCAATAAGAGAAATCTATGTTAGATCCCATTCGATATTTCAACAGTATAATCATTAAGGGACTTTAATAAACGACTAATACTATATACAGAAAGAAACTAAACATAATCAACGATTTCGATGAGTAGACTTTGCAACATAAAAGGAACACCTCTCATTTATACTAAAAACTCGCCAAAGTCAGTAAATAAAAAGGTAATTAACTTTAGGTACTCTCTAGCACCTGAATATATAAGTGCTTTTTTTTTTTTATCCTAGCACTGGAAATAAGCAGCCGTGCTTAAGTAATTAAAAAATTTCTACAATGACCGTGATGGGGAAAAATGCAAATAAGCAAAAGAATAATTTAAATCGAATAAAACCCTGAAACACACACAAAGTGTAGCTGCAAAATAATTTCTTTTAGGGATTGCTTATTACTGATAATGCAAACAATAAGTACAACATCAATAAAGTCCGTTAGTAAAATGATTATATTATCAATTTTCATAAAATGTGTATTCATTAAGTGAATTGATAAAGACATAATCTCTAGTCATGTGTCGGCCGTTATTCCATCACTTATATTTATGAATTTGATTTTAGACATTTAAAAAAGGAACGTATTTTCAGCATCACCTATCTCTCTCTCTCTCTCTCTCTCTCTCTCTCTCTCTCTCTCTCTCTCTCTCTCTCTCGATCTCGAGCGCGCGCGCGGGCGCGAAATGAAAAATAATCTCAACATAACCTCACGTGTGAGGGTAGGTCGGATGCTCCTCCAGGTGATCCGGTCTCTCCCAATTCAAAAACATGCTCGTTCACAACTGAGCTGTCGAGAATACATGTAGAGTAGTGCAGATTCGATTAATAAAGTGTTTTTTTTTTTTTTTTTTAAATAGACAAGGTATGACACCTTTGTGTATGATGGTTCGGTGCAGAAAGCGAGTGCTTTTTATATATCTGTGGTGCACGTCTCGGAACAAACGGATCTTATTAGGTCCTTCATGCACTACGTAACACGGTCACCGCGACCTATAATTCGGAACAAAGTCTGGATGTCAGAAATACAAAGATTTAGCGTGCACTTGGAATATATTTGCTCAAATTTAGAATCTAATAATACTTTTTATTTCTATAATGTGTTGAAATGTAGCTAAAACATCCTTATGTGGCAATTTGATGAAATATGCGTTTGTCCATTGTACGAAATATTGAGATTTATTCATTACTACTCTTTAGTGCTCCTATATCTTTGTTACCCCGCGCGATAACGCGGTGACGTCATTTTGGTCAGTTATGAAAGTACTAATTACTAGTCATGTAATACATTTATGTAATACATGTTGCAAGAGCAATAGAGCAAAGTGCGTATTTGTGTGTGTGTCTGTGTCTGTGTGTGTGTAAGGGGGATCTCTATTGAACTTCAATTGGACACTACCAAAGCGCCTAAATAGGAATCAAAGAACATTAATTATCATGAAATTAATTTAATATTGAAAATAGCTTTCCAAAACGAAAATTAAAAGGAATACATACTGGAAATGTAATAATTCACTATTAAAAGACACAGAATATATAAGAAGAGTAAAAGAAGCTATCTTAAAAGTTAAACATCAATATGTATGTGCTGAACAATTAGACACTTTTGAGACAATACCATTCTTTGATTTTAAATGTGTAATAAATGATCAACTTTTCTTTGAAATGCTTCTATTAGAAATAAGAGGAACAACAATGTCATATGTATCTTTTAAGAAATAAACTCAAGGTCAACAGGAAGAGCAACTAATTGCAGATATAAGCGATTTAGAAGAGAGAAACCGAGTCAGTGAAGTACCAAAACTTGAGGAAAAAAGAAAGAGTTACAAGATATTAGGAAGTACAAGATGGATGGAGTGAAGGTTAGGTCTAGAGCTATATGGACTGAAGAAGTAGAGAAAGATACTAAATATTTTTGTAAGCAAAAAAAAAGAAATTATATAAGTAAAATGATGCCACCTTTTATTAAAAGCAGTGGTTCTTTAACAGTCAGTCAGCAAGAAATTTTGAATAATGCAAAACTATTTTATATGAATTTATATAAAAACCGTCAAGTTGATCATGTCGATCTCGATATGCTACTTAATTACACAGACATCCATAGACTAAATGATTTGCAGAAACATTCCTTAAATGAACCCATATCATATACAGAAGATGCAAATATTCTGCAATAAATGCCTAATGAAAAATCCCAGGAAAGATATTGGACAGTTTCTGGTGAGGGACAATAACGTCGGGTATGAACTTGGTGATTTATCTTCCACTCAGAAAGAAGGAGTTATTCTATGTATGTCAAAAGGTGATAAACATAAGCAGTATATTCCAAATTGGAGACCCATTTCGCTTCTAAATGTATCATATAAAGTTGCTTCTACATGTATTGCAAGTAGGATTAAAACTGTACTTCCCAAAATTATACATAAGGATCTAACAGGGTTTCTAAAACTACGATATATTGGAGAGAACACTAGAAACTGATATGATTTAATGTTTTACACCAAAAAGCTGAATATTCCTGGACTGCTTCTTTTGATCGATTTTTAAAAAAGCATTTCACTCAGTTGCATGCCCATTTTTTGATAAAGTTATGTATTTTTTAAAGTTTGATGAACCGATGATAAATTGGATACAACTTTTTTTTTTAATCGAAACACCAATCTTCTGTAAATATTAATGGTCAAGTCTCCAATTGGTTTGGTATCGAAAGAGGATGTAGACAGGGACTCCACAATCCCCATACATTTGTATCCTCTGTATAGGTAATATAACATATGTTCTTTCTCAGTAAGCTGACGATACATCACTTACTCTTCATGGTTCAGGAAATCTCTAATGTCTGCTTTACATATTGTATATAAATATTCCAAATTTTTATGGTCTTACTGTAATATTGCGAACAATACTTAGTTTGGATTGGAAGTAGAACAGGTTGCAACACGAAATATTGTACAAAATATAAACTTTATTGGGGTTTTACTGAGTTTGTTGTCTTAGGTATAGAGTTTTCAACTAACTTGGAAAATATTACAACGTTTTATTATTAATCTAACATTCTTGAAAGTAAGAGGTTTTTGACTCCATTTGGAAGGGTAACTTTGATAAAGAGTTTAGGTATCTCTAAAATTAATCATCTTCTATTATCATTACCTCAGTAAAATATTTCATGTCCTTGCCCTGAGTAAAATATGGCATGTCCTTGCCCTCAGTAAAATGTGTTATGTCCTTGCCCTCAGTAATATGTGTCATGTCCTTGACGTCAGTGTATTTTTTATATGATTTACAAGTACGACTGAAGCGAGCTCGCATACATGCAATTTCGATTTTATTGATTTCCAATATGCAATAAAGGAAAGAAATTAAGTGTTTAGATCACAAACCACGATGACCACCATTTTCTTTGTTATATTATCGGTTATTTTGTCACCTCACTCTATTTTAGCTCTAGGAAGGAATTCGTTGAACAGTTTATTCAAACGTAATTTTAACAGCTGATCCTGGACACATAATGACAGTTGTTAAAATGAAATAACCCGTTACAGAAAATATTCACCGAATGGCAATTTTTTCAGATTAAGCAAAAAAAGAAAAAAAGAAAAGAAACAAATAAATACCAAAAAACATGTATTTCATTAAAGGATATATGCACCGAATTATATCGTGTGTTATGGAATTATGTATATGGAATCTATAATGTGCTTAAACTTTTGGCCTATGACTCTACTTTAAAGTTGTGTCAAATAGTGAGTCATATTTAAGCTTGGTTTAGTTGTACTATTAAATCAAAATAACAGTATGTTAATGACCTTTTGTTCAAGGTCAGAGTTGTTTACTGTATCTGATGGATCGTTGGTCTAGGGGTATGATTATCGCTTTGTTGCGAGAGGTCCCGAGATTTGAATTGATAGGATTTGATGGATATTATTGATAGTATTTGATGGATAGGATTGATAGTATTTGATGGATATTATTGATAGTATTTGATGGATAGGATTGATTGATCTGAAAATCTTTAGATTACAATTTAATTGATTTTGTTTCAGAGATTCAATGTCCCTGCTAAAGATTTTTATTTTGCCCATTTGAATATTGTAATTCTATTTGCGAGAATTTTTCGAGTGAACCAACAAATAATCACAATGTCATTGAACGTTCGGAATTTTGTTTTAAGTCCTACCCACATAGGGTTAGAGTATATAATTACTTACAAATTTTATTACGGCGCGGCTTTTAGAGCAAACATCTGAAACGCTGATTAAAGACATTTATCTTTTTATATATGTACTCGGTGTAAATAGAAGGGCACGTTATTTCGATTTGCTACATATAAGCAGCGAAATAAATACAGAGCTATTCCAAATGCTCTTGTTTTACAGAAGTCAAGGTCAGGGTATGTATTGAAAGAGATACTGGTTTGGAGGCTTGCATACCTCAGTTTGATTTTGTCATGGTGAATTACGAACCATTCATGTCGAAGGGTTTTAGTGTCACTTGTTGGTGACCTTTTTGTCTCTCCTTTGTGCTATTTGGTCATGAGACTTCGTTTGGAAAGTGACTTCTTTACCTATCATAGGTATATATTTATATTTGTTGCTAGGCAATGACCTAGTTAGGCAGTGGTTAATTCCACTTGTAACTGACAAACCTCGTTAGGTTTGATCCTTAGCGTAAAGTTGCATTAGATAGTGGTTAATTCCACTTGTAACTGACAAACCTAGTCGGGTTAAGTCCCCTGTGTAACCTTTAGCGGTTAAATCTACTTGTGACTGAAAAGCCTCGTTAGGATCAATCCCGTGTGTAAAGTTACATAACCTTTAGTGGTTACTCCTAATCAAAGTACCAGAAGACAACAATTCGTTGTCCAACAGGAGTAAGATATCGTAATATCGTGGGTTTTTTTTCAATGAGCTATCAAATTGTCATACGGTGGAAAACACCAATCAGAAGAGATAAGCTCATCTGTTAACTCTTCCTACATTTGACGTATCTTTTAGTGTGTGTCTGTCACTTACCTAAGACCAAGTCAATATGTTTTTATTTCATGTGCCTGGTAAAAAGAACTGGTGCACTTTCGAGTATATAGAAGCACTATATATTGTGAATAGTTTGTGTAATTCAGTTGAGTGTTGTTCATAGGATATGTTACTATGTGATTTTGATCATTGCATTATTATATGAATATTTGAATGTTAAAAAAAGGCTTTATTGCATAAATCTTTTTTTTATTTCCCAAGGAGGAAGGTGTTACGGAATTATGTATATGGAATCTAGAATGTGCTTAAACTTTTGGCCTATGACTCTACTTTAAAGTTGTCTCAAATAGTGAGTCATATTTAAGCTGGGTTTAGTGTACTAATAAATCAAAATAACAATATGTTTACTGACCTTTTGTTCAAGATCAGAGTTGTTTACTGTATCTGATGAAATAAACGCATTCAGTATTGCATTCTGAGTCATAATATGACACGTTTCCTGTTGTGAAATGTGCCATTTGTAAGTTGTATAAAAGACTTAGAAATACAAATTAATTTCAATCCATTTTAGATCTTGAGTTGAAAAGAACTGTTTTTTGTTATGATCAGCTTTGGAATCATCAGATCGTTTGAAATAAAAGCCGAGCTGGAATCATGCTGTAATGCTATGCCATGCTGTATAGATGATTCGAAAGGAATTATTTATTGGACATTCAACAGAGCTACCTGGATCATGTTATCGTTGGAACATCATGACAATCCAGACTAATTCATTCTGAACCATCATCTATTCGGAACATTCGTTCATTACGAAGACACATTCATTTAGAACATTCGTTCATTAAGAAGACTCATTCTTTCGGAACATTCGTTCATTACGAAGATTCATTTGGAACATTCACTAACTTGGAGCATTCATTCATTTGGAACATTTTATAGTTTCTATATATATACAGGACTTGTGATTATGACACTAATAATTGTTGGATTATTTGGATTATAATACACGATACTTGTTGGTTTCACTTTCTTTTTGTTCCGTTTGTTCGAGCCATAGGGTCGTAACACGTGGGAATCGACTGCATCTTTTTCTTTTGCTTCATGTACGTTTTGAGAAATATATTTCAGTGACACGTCACATTACCTAGTTGTTTGGTGAGTGTACGAATTTGTAATACTTCTTTTGCCGATGATCCTGCAAACATAGTGTGAAGCATGTAGTGCTTTCTGGTTTACTCGTAATCTGACTATTGTTTCTCACAGGTGTATCAGACTGTTTTGTTTCGAGTGATGTTTTTTATTATTATTTATTTTGTTTCATTTTCAACCAATCTGTGACCGATCTTACACTGTCGAGAATTCTATTTTGTTATATTCACTTTCATAGTCTGTTCAATTATAGCCTTTTTCCGTTTTTCGTTGGCTGTCTTCCGTCCTTTCTTATGCGCTTGGTCTACTTTTTTTGTTAATCTTTTAAATTTTGGGGATTCAAGGTGTTTTTTGTAGGGATACATGTTCAGAAGAACTTTATGCCCTCTTTTGTAGGACAGGCATATTCGCCAGCCAAGAAATATAGGGAAGCAACAATCCTAGATAAATGAATTCGTGTCACCTAAAAGTAATTTTTCACCCCTATGAGTTTCATATCGAGCTACGACATATACGTGTTTAAATAAGCAAGTATGTGTGTAAACACACGAGCCGATGTACATAATGTTAATATGATTCTATTATAATAATACTGTTACTATTGGCAAGTATGTGTGTTGTGCAGGAATCATGTGATGTGTGATATAAATTATGCAAATCTTTGAATTGTCGTTTTATTTAATATCATAAATAGCAGCAAAAAATAATAATATAATATATGCTTTACACTTGTGACAATGACGGTTCTTGAGGGAAATTGTTGTTAGTTTTAGCTGTGGATATTCCCCACTGTGGTGAATCTAACCGACGAATACCTAATCCAGATATTTCAGCCTTAGACCTTCATCATGACCGATTCGACCATGTGGTTTATACGTCAATGGTAGAAAAGTTTGGTTTCTTATTGTGACTGCAAGTGCTTCACACTGTGTGTACATTTTATACTTCTTAAAAAAGTAGGAATACAGCTCTACTAACTGTTAATCCTTCATACGCGCGGGCGTTCTTATTTGTTCGCGTGTCGTGTAAACTGCTAAAGCCCTAAACGAACAGAGACTTGATACTATTTGAATGCCATTTAGCGTCATATCTACATGTGCAAGACAAGTTTGAATCATACAGATGCATCCCAGAGAGGGTGGGTAGGGCGCACTATCATGGTTTATTTTTTTCAAACCTTTTAATAATTCGCCAAGTATGAAAGAAAAAAATAATAACATTTGTAATAAGTCACATATTTATTAAATTATTTGCTTCTATTTGCTAAAATATGTCTGGTCACGTGGTAATAATAGTGATAATGTTCTTTTATCAGAACCAGAAAATATTTATATCCCACCTCCCCACCCTGAGTAATAAAATCAATGATGATTACTAGCCACTTTTTTCAGCTACTGCTTAGAACTTTATAAGGAGGGCGTTGCCCTTGGTAAATAGAATAGTATGACATAAGGAAGAAAGTGACTAGTAATCATCATCGATCTTACTACTTTAATCAACTACTTACCTAGTTCATCTACTCCAGGTCTTGTAATCTTAGTCTAGCAAATAAATTGAAACTGTAACATGTGACAATTGCAAAAGACAGAAGAAAATAGAAGAGATGGAAAACATAAGCCTGATTGTGGATATTATATGCTTATTATTGCATATTGTAAGTTTTTGATGATGCAAGGTAGAAATGTATATAAGTTAGAAAGATACAATTTATAATGTTCGACAAAAGTAGCTAAACAAACGTACGCCACAAGTATCTTGACGAATACTAATAATGAATATATGCAACACAGAGATAAAGAATATAGAGAGGAATTAAGTCAATGATTAAAAGACGAAAAGAAACAATAGAGTAAATGTGCTATTGTTATGATTTAATTAATTTATGAAAATTTATGGCAACTAAATAATTTACTTTAGTTTTAAAACAGTAACAAGCAGTACACCTTATACCTGTCCTGCAACTCATTTTAATGCTCCACTTAACCGAGACATTGCAGAAATATTTAAAGAGATGAAAATCTACTACATAGAAAACAATTACTTCACACACAAGCAATTCAACATTTGTGATAACTACAATTTAAGATTTAACAGTGATGACTCTGTTAATAGATACAGAGCATAGTGTGATATGAAATTCTTACAGAATGAATTAAATAGTTCAGTGTGAATGGAAACAGCCTGATGCGGAATGTCTTATTGGCATTGTAATGGATGCAAGTGTACCAGAGTTAGTAAAATCGATAAACTTGGGGGGGGGGGGTTACGTTTACTTTCAGACACAAAAACTGTTGCAATACCATGACGTAGCGAACAATCTTGTAATTCATCCAGCAACGGCATAAATCTGAAACAATGTAACATAATCTGTAACAATGTTAACATTCCACCAAATAATGACTTGAGAAACATTTATGTAAAAATAAATACTTGATTGATAATGGACATGAAGAGCAAAACGGTACATCAGGGATTTGGAGAGCCTACAAGCACATCTATGCCGATAATTGTAATTGGAATTGAAGACCTGTTCAAGAATGAAACAAATCGTTTTCCTATCACATGAGAAGATGTTTAACTCAGTGTTACTATTGAAAGAAGATGAATTCGCTTTTCTTTTTTAATTTTGTAGTATATAAACCGACAATTTCCCCACTTTTCATGAATTTTTTTATTGTTTATAAAAACACATGTTAGTTATTTTCATACGCTATTTAATGCAATGTCATAAAATATCAAGCGACAACTTTGAATTTGGAATTTGGAAACAAAAGCCGTCTGTCGTAAATGCAAATCGTTGCAAAAAGTCTTTTCAAAAGTGAATGTGTGTCTATAGCTAAGCGTGTTGTGTGTGTGTGTGTGTGTATGAGAGAGAGAGAGAGAGAGAGACGCAAGTAGGTTGTACAGGACGCTAGCTACATTAAAAGGAACATATCCATGAGTTCATAACAAAAAAAAAATGTAAAATATAAGTTATTCTTTTTTAAAAAATGAAGAAAACGGAAGACAAAAAACGTAAAACTATGTTTAAAAGAATCGGGATGAAAGGAGTGGAAGTGATCCGGCGCAACATAAAGAGAATTTAGTTAAATCACGCTGAGTTCGCAACAAATCCTCACTTCTGTTGACAGTTATGGGAGATATTCTTCATTTAAGGAAAATCAGTATGGAAAAAGGGTAGAAATAAAAAGAATTCGAATAATCTCATTTTCGGATTCTTGTTTGTAATTTATCAGTAAATTATCATCATTTTCAGTTATAAGAGAAATAGTAGAAAACACAGAAAGCACAAGATGCAGGATTTTGAAAGAAATGCCGCGTTTGAAATGTTGTTTCGATTCAGAGAAAGATCCGCGCTCTGTGCATCAACTGTCATAACTAACCTTTGTACTTTGCGGAAATATCCATACATTAGGTTAGACTGGAAATATATTGTTAAGCATTTGCGATATTATCATTAGTGTCAAATGATATAGCAAAAGCAATTACAGATCTTTAAAAAGAGAGGGGGGGGGGGATCTATATATGATCGTTGTGCATGATTGCCGAATACAATATCTTCCTTGTATTTTGACTACACTTTCTGAAAACAATATTAAACAGCACTGTACTTTAAAAGGAAAAGATCTGTGCATTTTTGGAGGGGTTGAAAAAACAAATGTTATGCTGTTCACAAGGGTGTTTAATGATATATATTTATCGGCTGTAACGGCAGCAACAGACCAATCCTGGCCATTAACACAGTAGAATTGCATCAAAAGTTCTGTACAACCCTGAGAATACGTGCTATTGTTGATAGAGTATGCCGCCATTTGTACTCTAGAGATAAGCACAAAGTTGGAAATTCAGTGTCAAAATATAACATTATGTGCATTTTCTTTTTTAATGGACCTGTGTATGCTGCCTGGAATTAAATTGTGCATATTTCATTATATCATTAACGATCTTTCCAAATAAAATAAATGTGTATCGCTTACTGTGACGCTGTAAACAGCTCCTACCCTAAAGTGAGTGCTTGGGTTGTGTTTCCAATTTTTTTGAAATAAAAAGGCAAAATATAGAATCTGCAAAATATAGAATTCTGCTAGTACTTATGTATAATTAATTCTGCTGTTTGTTATCACGACGGAGAACACGCAAATATTGCTGTTAAATAAATTAGGGACAAAAATATAGAGTTCAAAAGACAAAATGCCAGACTAAACTCGTTGAAGGTCAGTGAATTCCGTCGTAACATGCCAATATTAGTCGAAACTACCAGCAAATAACTAGAATTCTGCGGAATTCGGTGTATCATCTGCGATCCGTGAAATAATGTTTCCCAGTCCCCAATTTGAGTTGAATAAACCTTTGTGAAAAAGCTTTAAAACAGTATCTTAACATAGATACTGCCGCCACATCCGCCCCACCTAAAATGTATATTTGGTTCTTACTATGCTTACCCGGAGAATGAACCTTCTTCAATATTTCAGATTATCCCTGTTCAAAAGCCATTTCACGGTGATAACTTTGGAAATTAAACTTCTATGAAACACGTGTAAAGGTAAGCTTCAGCCATGCTCGACAATATCTTTTGGCAACTTTGCTTCTTGGCGATATTTTCCCAATACCCATAATATGCGAATTGACTTAAGATGATTTGTTTTATGCGGTGACATGTCACATTAGCGAGTTTTTCGTTTCTTTGTCGAGGCATCGCATGGTCGACTTGTTCTGAAAATGTGTACCTTGTATTACAGAAAGAAATAAGAACTAACAAAATAAGAGGAAACAGCCCAGTTATTCAAGCGATTGAAATCCTTACCCTTGCTGGCCCTTAAGGTACCACTTAACAGTTTCGTATTTTGCACAAAAATAAAAGTTTTAGGAAAAAAAGTGAGTCTATACATTTGACCCGTAGGATCATAGATATTTAAAGATAAATCTGGAAGTGCTTATTGTGGCGTCAATCAGTTTTATTTAAGCATTCAATATATACCAGATGCTCCTGATATCTAACTCAGTGTTCGAATGTCGGCAGGTAGCATTCTAATAGTCGAAGAAAATGTGATGGTCATGAAGTAAGAATGTGATAACAATCTCAACATGACGAATGACAGCTGATGAGGAACAGCTTGCACCATTAAGTACACCTAAAATGACCATTTTGTGTGATGAAGGATAGTTCTTCATATAAATAAAGGCTTCATTCGATGATATTAGCCTAAGATGAATTTCAAGCCACGTGGACAAATGTATATGTGTGGATTAAAGGTTAGAATCTATCTATTCTAATGTTCCCATCCCTCGACTGAATTATGTGGTCTACTGCAAGACATTTGGTTAAATTTGTGAATTATGAATTGAAGGAGACTCTTTCATCTAAAATGCTTCATTTTACTTGATCTCTAACTCTTACAAATGACCAAGTTGTTTCTCGTAAGACTAACAAGCGGCATACGACGACAGGAAATGCAATCTTAATGAAAAAATAAACAAAAGATATTGTTTGTGTTAAGTGGGGCGCTCTGGTGAGGATCTCATCAAATGTACAGAAAACGGCGAGATTTACTCGACTATCTTTAATGCTGATAACAACTCAACAACTCACAACCAATATTAGCTCTCGAATATAGTGATGGCATTTGGAAAGAAATAAACTTTTAAAAATATAGTAGCAGGGGAAGGAAAAGTAGAACAGTACTCTATTTGAAGCAGGACAATATGTTCATTCTGGGTATTTTTGTTACTGTCATTGTCGAGCGTATTTCATTATCTAGGGAAAAAGAAATCCCTATATCGTGAGATTTCAGTGCAGATATTGGATTACCTCTCAAAGAAAAAAATACACAAGGACATGTAACCTAACTCTAGTAATAGCGCAACTTGCACCATGCGGTCTCCTGGTTGCCGTTAGAACATGTCTGACAGAAAAAATGGTATCTATACCTGGCAGGCTATTCAACTGATGGATGTTGATTTTTTCAAATATAGGTGTAAAAAGACAGTTCTTATGTCATGCTTTCGCGCTTAGTAGATGGTAGTCCATTTCAAGGTTATATAACTTAATTAAAGTACTGCACAAAAAGGTTTTCTCTTTGCCGTTTAACTATCTAGGAACAAGTCATCAAAATGCGGTGCAGGAATCATTTTTTAAAGATTCGTTTTAATAATTTTTATTTAGAATAAATTATATGATGATATAGAGTAATTTCATATAGATATGTGAGACCTGTAGTCTGGCTGGTTAGTGCTATCCCCAGTTGCCTCCCTGTTACATGCCTAATGATTCGCTATTACAGTTAACTAAATTCACCGCTGCGGGTCCTGTGGATTTAATTGCATTAAGAATCAATACACATAGTAGCATTAACATTGCATGATCTCGTAAATATGCATATCAGCAAATAAGAATAATTAGCGTGCACAAAAATACACATGTAACAATGTCATTGTACACCTATCTGCTATTGACATCTTCTTAGCCAACTGAAACTGCCGTAATTCAAGAAAACTGCAGCAAAGATGCCTTAAGAAGTTTTCACTCTTTCATATGCACACCAATAAAATTTAAGCATACATTTTAAATAGCAGTTGAAAATTATTTGAATTTGGGTGGGCATCATAAGCTGTTCGTTCATAAATATGACATAATACATCAACACACACACATAAACATACACGCGTCAATTATCAGGCTTTGGCTAATTAAGTAGATGGAAAACCACAATGTACGGCTGAAATACATTGTGTGACGTCATGTGCATGCAGTTTACAGTTTAATGACTGATACCGTGCTCCGTCGTGGGGATTTGTTTTAATACGACACGTGCACGATCTAAAGTACATCTAAGTAAGAAAAAAAGAATTTTGTTTCCGTCGCTCAGATTGGATGTAATATTATTTATCCCTTCTCTCCCTAGTATATACATATGCAAATGTGTCCCCACCCTTAAGCTCAGCCCCCAGTGAATAAATCGAGATTCTAAGATCGATATAAACATCTACAGAATGCCCCTGTCATATCCAAATGTTTGAGGTCTCAATATTAAACGGTGTAGGAGGATTTGTGCGTTATTACATACGCACACACGTTCGGACGGGTACGTATAATGAACAAAAAGTATTTTTGATAAATCCTTATAATCTGGTTAGTAACTGTAATTTGATATGACACCAATTTTATCAAAAATGTGTGTGTGTGGGGGGGTCGAGCTTTATTTTATCAAACTGTAATATTATTAAAGAGGACTAGGATTTCTTTTAATTTTAATTTTACGGAAGTGATGTTTGTAATTATTTTCTTGTTCTACGACCTTTTCATGGTGAGCGCGTACCAACATATTATGTGAGAATTTTCGAAATGGAAAACAAATACAGGGAGATGACGGAAAAACACGATGATAGAGATCGACAAGCATGACCTCTAGATCTGACTCTCCTGTGGGATATACATAGGGGGTCTTCTCCACTCGAGAAGTATGTATTCCAGTGTATTCATCATGCGCACATAATATGGCAGAATTATCCCGTTTACAAAAACTATGCAGAGTCATGCATGCTACTATACCTATTTATCGGTTGGTCCAGGCCCTAATAACTTCATTTGAAAGGTCGAAACAAACAGGTAGTGTAGGTCGATTTAGATAATTGCATGCACTTTATTTGACACGCGAGGAGCAGGTGAACAAAATCATAGACAGATATCCTAATTCAAAAGGAAATGTGCATTTCGACTCAATTAATTGAACTTTTGAAAAGAATGTGTAAACATATAGCACATGGTTATGTGAACAAGTAGACACAAGCTGAGCAAAAAGAGCATTCCAACTATCCAACTGATCAGTCAGATATATACTGCCGTTTCCCGAGTCTTTGTCTTTTTCCTGATTCACTCTTTTCTCTCAAATTGCGCATACACTTAGGTTTTTCCTTCGCCCTGAAGCCATGTGGACCGATAGCAGAATAATGCGCGAACATGGAAAGGTGTCATCGGAAAAGTGGGGGGAAGCAAACAAATACTTTTTACAACGTACAGAATTATGTTTCAAGAAATTTCATCGTCTTCCCGTTCTAGAACGTCAACTTTATCTTGTACAAAACCATTTCATAACTTTTTTTTTAGTAACTAAGTGATACAGTCGAAACATTCGTATTTGTGGTACGAATAATTGCATCTAATGTCTCTTTAATATTTGTAAATGTAAGATAGACTTGGTTTGATTACATGTAGTTTGGTCAAGTAGTTTTTGTTCAAGAAGATGTCGACTTCTGTCTTTGAAAGTTTTATGAACTGAACATTCTACAAAAATGTTCTGACGTTAAACTGTGACTCCACTATTAAGTTTTATCGTATTATGATTGTTTCACTGCATTTTCTTTAAAGATAAGTTTTCACGTGACTTTACAAACACTAACGCGTGTAAACTACCATTGCTGGAATGTATCAAATTTTGCATCGCCCTCTAGCATTACGTTAAAAGTTGTTGATGAAGAGTTTCTAGGCTACACTTTTGTAGTGATCAATAGTAAGTTTTACTAAGATTATCCTCGTTTATTAGGTCTTATATGAGTTGCACAAAATAGTCAATATATGGTAATATGTAGTAATACTTCATTCTTATTTGTTATCTGCAAAACACTGGGTTATTCACAAACTGCTAAAGTAATTTCAACAAATTCACCTTAACTGTTAACAACTTTCTATGTTCATATTCATTTTCATAATAAATAATACCATTACTATTTTAAATGCTACCAAACGTTTCAGATCTAGGAGATTTAGAATATTGACTGTACTCTGAACGCGAAGAAAATACGAAGTTTCTTACAATGTCAGTGTCAATAAACAGTAAACACCTTAATACAAACATTTTGTTAACAATGGCTTTTAATTGTGTCGTAAAATTATTGTCGTTGTCTGAATGTGGAATTTAACATCAGTGCAAAGATGCTGAAATTAGTGACAAAAATAAAAAGCAACAACAACAACAAAAATCCAGAAAAACGTACAAAATGAAAACCATGACATATAGTATACGCATTGACTTTTGACATAAATTACATGATATAAAGAAAACCCACGGAAGTTTCCCCATGAATAGCCTGCAATACCTGCAAAAAGAGCCTGCGTTGCTTGTAAATAGATGATTTGCAAATTTAAATAGAATAACCTACCAAAATTATATGGACGAAAGGGAAGTATGTAAATCAAGCAGGACAAAACACAAGATCGTGCGTGGAAGTCTTTGCTGTGTAGCAGAAGCCTTGGTAGTCTTTCATAAGCTTGTTTGGCTACAGACAAGGTTTTTAACATTGTTATTTTCCTTGAGCTATTCCTTTTGAGAGAGAACGGGACCATTGTCAGCAAGAAGGACGAGGGGCCACACACAAGAGTCTACTTTAGTCCCGGATTTGGTGTAAGCTCGGTATAGTGAGGTGTCAAATGTGTCTCCTAATCTCTACCCATGACATTGCTATTGGTGGATCTTGTACACACATGAACCACACAATATCTACGCACTTCGAGCCATATGTGACAAGGTCATTATGTGTGGGGTCGATTTTCTCCCGAATCAGTTTCCAGAATTCTTTCTGCATAAATGTCTGAAAGGGAAAATGTTAGTTACGAATTTAAAAATGAGGCTGGTGTAGTTTCAACATTTATTTACTAAACACAGAGAAGACCAAATCTGTGAACACGTAGCACAGCTTTGCCAATCTCTCCAGGTTCATTTATTCATTTTATTTTTCTTAATTTGGGAAAAAAGATACGTTCTGGCCTTCACAAATAAATTAGTTTTGAATAGGATTTTAGTATTAGAGGAGATTTTTGTTGGGGGGGGGGCCTGGTGGTTTGTTTAATTATTCCAAAATCTCGTAATGAATCATTAGCGTTAATTGGACTTAGTATAGTTCTTGCACCCTTTTGTTGCTTCAACAGGACCCCCTTCTTTTCCATCTATCCATATCCCAAAACAAAACTCGGATACATGTTTATCGATATGATTTGAAATTGTATGCTTTGAAATAATAAGTAAAATCGGTTACTCAGTCTAATTTATGCTTCCACTTCTTTCGATAATGATTGCAATAAATCCCAAGATTACTTTTATCTTTTAAAATTTGTGTTGGGTCATGACGAATGTTAAACCAAAGCAAAAGGCACGTGCAGATATCGTGCACATACATACATACATACATACATACATACATACATACATACATACATACATACATACATACATACATACATACATAGACAGATAGATACATAGATTGTTAGATAGGACTGAATCTATCTATTCCACTGATCCCGCACAATGCATATTTATAAAAAAAAATTACGTTTGAAACAAACAAAAAATTATATTATAAAAAAAATAAAAATGCAAAAGACTACGATGCAACTTTGGTGGAATTTCAAATTAATTTCAGCTCATAAACGATTAATCCAGAATTTGTATCTTTTTCTTCCATCCACTTTTGACCAGCAGATGTTCTGCTCAATGCTAATCACTCTCAAATGATCTTTACTACAGCTTTATTTCTTCTTCGTAATGGGTCCAAATGAAGAAAATATCATCAATCAACCTAACATAGAAAAATGGAAGCTTTTGGGCCTTTGTAAATATTTCTTTCTCCCATTTTGCTACATAAATGTTTGCATAAGATAGAGGAAGCTTCTTCCCCATAGCTGTACAATTCTTTTGGAGATCAATTCTTTCACTAAAAATAAAATCGTTCTTTTCAAGTCAAATTTTCAGCAAATTTAGAATTGCATTATCCTGTCGATTTGACACTGTATTATCAAGCATTACCGTTCTACAACCAGTCAAATAATGATCATGCTCGATGTTAGTATCAAGGCTATCAATATCTGCTGTAACCGGAATACTGTTTTTCGGAGATTTAAATTTACTCAGTTTTTCCAGGAAATAATTTGCATCTTGAACATATGAAAACTGTTTCTGAAAAAATGGGCCTACCTGGTGTAACATTCCTTGGTATAGTCCATTTTCCCATAGGTTTGTGAATTTTAGGAATAAGATAAAAATACCTTGGACTTTAATTATTTTAAAACAAGTAGTCGAATTCCCTTTTGCCCCAAAAGCTTCCTTCACGTAATTTTCCAAGTTCTAATCTGACTTCCAATGCTGTATTATGTAAAAATTCTTTTTTAAAGAGGCTAATAATATTGCAAATCATTTAATTATCATTCCGCTACCAAACTATACTGATCTCGGTCGATGATAGTGATGCTATTTCCCTTATCTGCCTTCTTTATTACCAAAGAATTGCTTCTGGATAAATTTTGCAACGCCCTAATTTCTGATTTACTGAGGTCTGATTTCTGAATAAAACCGTCAGGCATGCTTTTGTTTCTAATGTCATAATTGCAATTCTGTAATCCTCCATCCTCCGGTACACAAGGAGGATGCCATCTTAATTTGTTTTTAAATTTGGATTCACGAGGCTGCTTATTTCTTTTTTGAGTTACCTAATAGGCGAAATGAAATTGTATCGACAAACGCTTTTCAAAATCGTTTATATCCTCATTCAAAGTAAGTTTATTTTCCTGTGTTGATATAAAATTGAGACCTTTTTGAAAGTAAAGCGTTCTCTGAGAAGTCAGAACGTGATGTTTGGAAAGATTTACAAATGAAGTCCCGAGTCCGGATTGCAAACCTATAAAAAAGTACACAAGTGCACAGTGTATGCAGTCTCGTCCGTCCAGTGTATGCTGTCAGACCCTATACGGAACTTGGAGTTCAATAGTTTAGAGATAAAATCAAAGTTTTTGGAGATAAAAGAATTTAGCATGTCCAAGTTTCTGCATTCACCAAAGGGAAGTTTTGGAGAGTAATTTACCTGCTGTATGAAGAGTTTTGCATAGGGAAATGTCCGTTTTTTCAAAGCAGTTCTAAGTTTCCTAAGTTCTGCAGGAATAGTCTGAGCACCACTCCTTTGCCTATCAGCAATTACGCTGTCTACAAATACTTTTTGACGTTTGTTTGCGGCTTAGACTTCTTGGCCAAATATGTCAAGTGATATATCTTGGCACCAGGTAAAGATTCTATCTCGGCGTTCCCGAAGTGGCATTTGTCTTGTCAAATATACGTATTACATTTGAAATACCAATTACAACCACATCTTTACAAAATTTAGGTAGGGACAGTCATCACATTTTCATTGCGTTCTCGTGTGCGTGCTCAATGTCGTGTTTTTCAGTGCTCGAATTCTAATGGTTGGAGGAGTTAGTCCAGTAAAAGGTCGCACGTTAGTCAAAATGGGTGCTCGGGAGCGTACACAATCTGCATAGGATTTGTTACAAGTTGAATGATAAACCAAAGCAAAAGGTGCGTGTACATGGATAGATAGATACATGGCTGCTTTGCTGGATGTCGATGAGAGAGATTGGAAGATAAATAAATCAATAACTAAAAAAAATAAAATCCTTGCTATTATTGAAGGAAGCACATGTTATTACATATGCTCCGGGGATAGTGTTACAGGCCCCTGGCACTAACCAATACGCAATAATGATCTAAAGCCTGTATTAGTTGCTTGTAACCACTCAGGCCTCTGCTCTTGTCTTTCTCTGTCTGTCTGCCTGACGGAAGTAACGTCCCAAACTATAATTTAAAGAATAATTTAATGGGTAGTTGAGGACTTGATGATGATGTTAACTTTTGAATTGGCTATGCTGCTGATTGTAATTTTTGAAACTGTGATGATTTTTGCTACATCAGTAAAAGAGACATTAGGTAAAATAACTGACTATAGTGCACCGCCATATTGCCTGACAAAGGGGTAGTTATTGAGCGTCGGAGTAGCATCTATTTGCAATGTGTGACGTCAATAGGCACCTGCAATATTCGTAATCGTATACGACAAGGCAAGCGATGCCCTTTATTTAATGTCATGTTCTTAATCAGATTTAAATTCTAGCTTTATCCGATACTTTAAGGTGAGAGCTTCAATATGAGTCCCAACATACAGAAGACAAACTAAGATTCAGAGATTTACAAAAGTAAATCGTTTCGGGGTTTAGTAGCTCGGGAAAAGAAATTTATTGAACTGGATGTTCTTAATCCCTAAATTGTGGATTTATTATTTGCGTGGCTCTAAAACTTTACTTGATCGAGTAACTTGCATAAAGTATTGAGGTCATCATTTTAGCTGTTAAATTTAGCTTTGCTTTGCGGTATACAAAAATGTCAATTAGCCCTAAAATGTTCCACTTTGCCGACAGCCACAGACTGCACAGGCACTAGTAACAATGGTCGTTTCTTTATCGTCTAAAATTATATATAATCTGGATAGGTCATATACATACAATAAATATACAGAAATGTTGTGCCCCTAATTAATTATAATTTCTATAAGTACCTGATGCAGACTGTTATTGTGTGAAAATAGGAAGTGTCGCGAAGACCTCATTGCTCGTGCGCCCTCTATACTGAATTTGACATATCCCAGTGTCCGCAAGATGGGAAGACAATATCAAAGAGTGGACAGGCATGGACTTTGCAAAGTCCCAAAGAGCAGTAGAGAAAAGGGCGAAATGGAGAGAGATTGTCGCAAAAGTCATCATTGGCGCCCCTACGACCAGCAAGGTTACGGGAGAAATGAAATGAAATGAAAGTGTCCGCAAGCTTAGCATTTTTAAGTCAAAATGTCTTGTATACCGGACTGCAGATTGTGAAGAAATGAGAACTTTTATATATTAAAGTATAATGTTTCATTTTAAGTCTACGTTAGTAAATCCAGAGCTTCCCTTTAATTTCAAAGGACACACGGCTGGTTAACATTTTTCCGGATAGCCTGGAAAAAACTTGTATATGTGATTCATCTGAGTGGATCTAAAGATATACCTACGTCTTTTTCATTGCACTATTACAGATGATAACGATATAGCTGCCAGTTCAATTTGAAATTGGTTTTTGATTCAGAAAAACACCCCAAAACACATTTAGAGTTTTCTTTGGCTAGCTTTGCACGCGTTTGAGATAAACGTCGACCTTTGACCTCTTCTTTCGGATGCTCAACGTAAGTGCCAAGTTCCAGGATTCCAGATCCCACAGATCTGGACATTTCCGAAATGAAAGAATCGTTGAAATAAGACACACTACAAAGAAACTCCGCAACTTTGTTCTCCAACCAACATTTGCCATATATGCAGTATAGAGGGGGTGAGTGAGTTTAAAGATTTTCCTTAGTAAAATGTCCAAATGGGTGGGATTTGCCAATAGCGAATGAATGATTCGACTCGCTTACCTAACAAGGCTCGACTCTCATTTTTCTATAAGGCAAACAAATACAACACCATGACTTCTGATCTTAGAAGCGATAGAACGTAGTCATTATGTTTCTTGAAAATGAGTATTAATTTAACGATAATATCATATCGAAAACTTCCAGGGATATGTTGAATTCAACACATTTTGTTAAGTTAAATACCTAAAACATCGAGCGTCCACAAAAAGATGTCAAAGATGGAGGTTTAGAGTTAGGGCGTACTCAGCTATTCTCAATCTAACTTATCTCCGATTTTAAATAATTCTAAACTTTAAATGTTCTTCATATCCTAAAGATAAAAATATACAAACTTGATAAGGAAACATGGAACAAAATCACCTTACATCACGAACTTCATTTTTCAAATACGGTGCGTCAATCTTTAACTTTTTCGCAGCAAGACCTTTATTGATAGCTTCTTCCTTGTCCTTGTCATGAACTGTAAACTAAGAAAAATAAATAAATAAATAAACAAAAAGTAAATAACATATTCGTAGGACGATTGTTCAAAAAAATGCGTTGAAATTAAATTTTATATAAATAATTTGCGCGCATTATTGCTACCGATTTAAGTATAAAAGAAAAGGTGTAAACGATATTTTAATACAGAAATAAGGAGTATTTTTTTCTTCTGCGAATAATTCTGCGACAAAATCCCCAAACCTATATTGCAGTGAAGATAACATTTGCGGTGACATCTCCACTTCTTTCATTAAAAGAAACAATCATGGTCAAGAGGTGTTTACAACTCAAGAAATAAAATGTAGTTGATTTTGACAAATACTTTCAATGGAAAAAAAATTAGGAATGTGGAAGATAAAACTAGGAATCTTCCCCTTTTCTTGGAAAAGATGGATTAAAACAATCGATAGCTATAAACGTGGACTGTTGATCAAACTTTGTTTCAAAATGTTATCATATTTTAGAAACATTGTCAAATTCGATACTACTCCTAAACTATATCATATAATCTCAACAGATTATTATCTTTAACGTACTATCATAGCATGCAGAATTTGTATAAACCACATGGGTTTTATGGAATAGAATAGATTAATATTCAGGAAATAAACATGCAGGATGATGTACATGTTCACTAATAGTTTGACTGTTGATTCTGTGTGTGGGGGGTGGGGTGGGGGGTATTTCACACAATTTCACACAGACATGCAAATGTGCAAATGATGATATCAAACAATTAAAATATCCGTAGAACTGATATTTTTAGAGCAATCACTTTCAACTGTGCTTGTCAAAGCATTTTTAACAAATATCAGTTGTATAAATCTTACACAGGAGACATAAATAACAAAATGTTAGTATTGTAGAATGACGGACTTTCCACGTCCTAAGCTTTGAAGAATAAAATCTAGTTACCTCCCTGGACGCTTTTTGTTCTTGCCGCACATTATGCATCAGTTTCGTCAGTTCTTCTGACGCTCGTTGTCTACAGTATTGATAAGTATACTGTAAAATATCATAATATATATAATTTCAAATATTATGACGTTTATTGTCTGCAATATTTTAAAATATACTGTAAAATATCATAATCATTTTTAACATTATGACGTTCATTGTCTGCAGTACTTATAAGGATGCTGTAAAATATCATCATCACCTCAAATATTAGTGTATTCTTTTTCTTTCTATCAGAATACGTTATTGCTATTTTCCTCATGAAAGGTAATATTTTAGAATCACAATAAAATCTGTCATCAGCGTTCTGTTGTTCCATTGACGGTGTTGTGTTTTGTTTGCTTGCTTTATTTTGCTTTGTTTTCTTCTCACACATATTTTTTTGTCCGACCTATCTGCCCCCCCCCCCTTCCAATATTCAATTGGAAATCGTTTCTATAAAAATTGTACATACCAGAACAATTCTGAGTAGATCATACACAATTTTTTCTTCTTCCTGTCCTTGTTTCTGAAGGAACTCAAAAGCTTCTGTGTATTCATTACTGTAAAGTTCTGAGAATCGCTCAGCTAGATTGGTCGGTCGATTAGTGTCTGATAAATCTGCAATATTCGGATTTCCCTGATGCAATAGCAAACAAGCTTCTTCACTCCGTCTGCAGAATGCATTAAAACAACTCAGTTCTCTTTTAATTTACTCTTGAGGCAAAAGGCATTGAAAGGAATCAAAATACAAACAGTCATTCTCCTTTCAGGAAGATTCAACATTTAGCTTTGTACAAAAAAGACAAAAAGTCTTCGAGAATAATGACGTCGACCCTCATACTTTGTTCTTTTAGTTTCTTGCCACATATTACAATAAACTTGCTATGACCTTAAATTATATGATAAGACAGGATTAACTAAATGTATTTTAAGATTAAAACAGGATTAACTAAATGTATTTTAAGATTAAGACATGATTAACTAAATGTATTTTAAGATTAAGACAGGATTAACTAAATGTATTTTATGATTAAGATAGGATTAACTAAATGTATTTTAAGATTAAGATAGGATTAACTAAATGTACTTTAAGATTAAAACAGGATTAACTAAATGTATTTTAAGATTAAGACAGGATTAACTAAATGTATTTTAAGATAAATCTAAATAATGGTTCTGAGAGAATATTAAAACCGTTAGCTACTTTTAGCTATGGTTTATATGTCCATATTTAAGAAAAACAATTTACGTTTTCTTGCAAAAGTCTCGGGCGTATAAAATAAACATTATGCATGTACGCCTGTAATAATCTATTATTTACATGAATATATCTGTATGAAGCATTTGATACTTTGGGATTCAAATGCTACAAAAAATCTCCCGTTGATTGATAACTATCAGATGAGTGCACAGATATCAAGAATCCATTATGTTTTTTGTATTTTTATTTCTTTTTCTTGCCCTATGAATATAGGTTACAACTGTTTGACAGAAAAGACAGTGATATAATTTATAGCGTTACTGTCTTAAGCCTAGTTTCAGTGCACAATCACCCTGCATTAAAACGTCTTTGTTTGCAATAGACTCGTTCCCTATTTCATAAGAATGATTTGAAGATTTTATTAAAATTGTAAACAATCGCCAGCTCTTAGGGAAGAGTAAATAACAGATGACCCATTATAAATTGGAAATCTCTAGCTTTTGACACAAATTTTAACACTACCATGAGAAAATTTTGCAGTTGGGCGGAACGTGTCCTATTGGAAGAACAAAGTTTGAGAGGTTTAGTAACACCGAATTCGTGGTAAATAAATATATTATTTATTTTGACATGAAAAAGTAATGTTATTTCACATTTTATAAATTATTCCACTTCACGAGTGAAATATTTCCTTATATATATACTCAAACAAATGTAGATTTTTCTTCTAAAATATATTTTTAAAGGCAAAAGCCGTCAATTTGCATGGATTGTCTTCTCCATTCTGTGTCAATACTATAACGGTTGCATTACTACAGCAATAACAAGTGTTATGTATGATGTTTATATAATATTATAAATATTTTAGGAAATTATAAATGTTTCTTCACTTTAATATTTGCTTAAATCTTAATGTTATCAGGAAAAACATGTTTAACTAGTGTCCTTGAATTAGGTTGTTTTGATCAATATGTTTTCTCAATTTGAAGGTCAAGGTTGATTTTTGTTTACAGTTAGAATTCCATTAAGATGACACACATTCTAGAACATTCTGTCATGTGACCAATCTAGAACATTCTGTCATGTGACCAATCTTTATATATACCATGTTTGGTGGACATTTTTTCAGTTTTGACATTACCATCAGTCTTGTGAAGAGCTATTACAGTTGTGAAAATTCATTCCAAATTGTAAGAGAGGAATTATTTTAAATATTCATTGGATTATAACAGTGCTCATAAACTTTTGGATTTTGGATTTTTAATTGATGATTTTGGAATTTAAGTGAACTTATTCAGATATTTTGGAATACTTCATTTTGACATCAGCACATCAAAGATTACTAGTACATCAGGACTTTGGAGACCATTAGCACGTCATAACATTCAAGGACACAGCCGTGAATTCGGAACATTCTATATTTAGGACTTGTGATTAGAACAATCATTCTTATTGGATTATTAGGATTTCAAAACACATTACTGTAAGTGACTTTTTGATTTTTCATTTTAATTATCTAGTAATAAATTGCTTGTTGATTTTTACTTGATTTGTTGGTTTCACTTTCTTTCTGTTACATTTTTCTTAGACCATAGAGTCGTAACACAAGAAGTTTCGAAATATTACAACAATTGTTGGGCAGCGACTTTTACAAATTTAGCTTGTACTTCTAATGCTTTAAATTGTGTATTTTGTCAAATTAATGTCTTTTTTATACCATAATGACGCGATTGTATATTTTGTTGCATTTCTTGAGCGGATTGATACTGTGAACATTGTCGAGGTGGGTGTACTATAGAAAAGTTGCAGAGCGGTCGTGTGCAACAGACGTCAGAACGTAACATCTATAAACGAATTATATTTTAATGATTGTGAGTTTACTTGTAAGAATTTTGGTTCTTTATTTTGTTTATTTCTGCATTCAAATATGACTTTTTGTGTCGACTTGGCAAACTTGCCTTCCAGTTCGGTAACAGACGCTGCACCCAAATTTCGATTGTCACCTAATTTAGGTTTGAAACATGATTATGATTGTGATGAGAGTCAAAATCTCTACTTAAACAATATTACTACCATATATCGAGCAGCAACTGGTCGAGTAGCTACAGTCACTGCCAATTAGACTAATTAGTTTTTAAAAAAGTTAATAGTTGAAGCCTACGTTTTGTTGTTTGGAGTTTGTTTGGGGGCATTTCTTCATGTCACTTTCTCATTGATTACATCAATGTATACTGGAGAGTATACAGTCATGACACATTTAAAATCTGTTCATTTTGAAGAGAGTTAGAGAGAGGGATGGATGGAGAGAGAGAGAGAGAGAGAAGGCGCAAATGAAGAATCAAAACGAAAATAGTCATAACTATGGAAATGCAGGTTGTAAATAGCGTTCATAAGGGCATATATATTTCCTACATTGGAAAAGAAAGTAGTTACAAAAGTGATATCGCCATTGTGGCGATAATAGTGGTATCGCCACTGTTGCGAAATAATTTTTTCTCCCACTGATATATTTCAGTGTATCATTATGATATATATATATATATATATATATATATATATATATATATATATATATATATATATATATATATATATACCGAGTAAATCTCCGGATCCATTAGTTTCCACATCAGGTTTCTTATAGATAACCTCTTCGGGCGCTGCCCCAGTGTCACTGGAGTAGCTACGTTCAGTAATCACTGATCCAGGAGTATTTTCCTTTCCGAAACTGCCGCGCGGAACGGTTGATTCTGATTATGAGATTTTCATTCTGTCTCCTTTGTGATCGATCTCATTGGCATCCGTGTGATTTTTCTCGTTCTCGCAATGTGTTGTTTCTATTAGACTAGTGTCTTTTGACCTTGAGCTAACTTCATCTGTTGTCTCCCTCTGAACTGAGGTAATGTTTTCATTTGGCCCATACAAAGAATCGAGTAACTTGTGTTTTTCGTTCCCGACCTCCCAGTGCTCATTGCTCATGCGTTTCGCGTTTTGACGTGTTTCATCGCTACTTTCTCGATTTTTCTCTTTTACAGTATCGTTTGCAGACAAATTGTGTTCTTTACCTTCTTCAAGATTTACCTGTTGACCTGAATTTCCTTTTGCATCAATACCTAAAATGTTGCTTGTCTTCACCTCAGAATGAGGAGTATTCCTGGACTCGGTGTAGTCTATTTTCGGATCATTATCCCTTTCTTCATTTAAAATCGATAGCTTTTTGCCCATGTCTGTATTTCGTTCCACTGATACATGGTTAAGCTGCCTTCTTAGGTCCTTTGTCTGTGCAGTTAAAGACGTTTTAGTCAATATCAAATAAATATTGTTATGGATTCTAATGACGGATGCTATTGCTTATGTTATTCCAATAGATATTGCGTATTCATTATGCCTTAAGTTGATCTGGACGGGTGCCACTGATTGTAACTGCGTGCATGTCATTAATAGATGAGATATACGGGATGTTATCTGAGAATTGATATTTCAAATGAAATTTATGAAATGAACTATAGGAAGTTCTATCTCTTTCATGCTTTGGCAAGCAAAACATAACAAATATTGAAAATTATTCAGTGAGTTTTATAAATTCTGAAAAATTAGCACAACAAATTTAAGAATATTTATCATATAACAAACAAATACAGATTTAATTCAAGGCAACTGCAAAAGTGAGTTGTGAAATAACTTTAAAACACAGCAAAAGCTCCCAATTAAGACTACCTATAGTAATGGGAAAACGTGGTATTAACTGGGATGTGATCTCTTTTCTGTATATAAACAAACGTGGTTGCTATTGGCGAGTGGTCTTTATTCGCAGGTGGTCGTAATGGGAACTTTTAATGTACCTGCCTGAGACAATGTCTTTGCATAATATGACGTCACTGTGAGACGTCATGAGGTGTAGAAATGCTCATTTAAAACTTTATGTAAAAAAACTCATATGGTTTTATTATCCTAAAGAACACAACAGTTATGCCATAAATGTATGTTGACCAAGAAAAAAAAAGAAAAACATGCACTTGTGCCATTTTTACAAAGATATAAAGTGTTTGGAAGTTTCACGTACTATCTTATCAGTGCAATTTACTTGAGCTGTAACATGTGCAGAAATCGAACACCGGGATAAAAATGCAACTATAAAATAGATCAACAGTACATGACTAGTCTTGTCACGCATGTTTCTATTAATTTTCTTGCTAAGCTTTTAAGACATGCTTTCCATCTGAATGTATTATGTTTGATTTAAGTTTTCATATACTTATAACGTATTTAATTTTATTTTTTAAACAGTACGGCTAATAACGTTCAGTGATCGCTTACATAAAATAAATAATGATAAAGGAAATCAGTGACGAAGATAGCACTTGAGGAAATTAGACTCACTTCATCTTGTTTCTCCTCGAGGCGGTCAAAAAGATTAAACACCATTGTATATTCTCGTATAGCGCCTTCTAGTGATTTTTGTGCTGCAAGAAAATCCTCTTCACGAACATCTCGAATAAATTCTTGAAATTCAAACACAGAAAAATGTTCATTTTTCAGCTTTTGTAATCTGTCGTACATGTAATTAAAATCTATACAAATTTCATCCAGATCCTGCATTGTGAACTCAAGGAATTTGTTGTTGCTACATTTCTGGATAAAATCCTTCGGGTGTACCACACTACGATCCATTGCTTATATAAAATATTTTCCGTGTTTTACATGTCTTATAGTGGGACATAAAATATTGATTCGCGATTTTATTCCATCATATTATTTCAATGAATTAGGTTTTCTGTCGTTAATAAGTGACGTTTATTATCCCTTGTAGTTTCTTATAAAGGTTAACACTTGAATATCTATCTGAAACGAAGGGAGATACCAGTATTTACATATCCACGAAACATATTCTACGTGAAAAGGTCCGATGTTATTTATAGATTGAAATCGATTGTCGCATTAATCTGCTTTGTAACTGTACGAATCCTGGTTGAAAACTTTGCTTGGCACGTGCACACAATCATCTCTTATCTTATGTAGCTCACTGTATATTTAATCTCGTTATGACCTGTAAATATAAATTATTTTGGTACGTGCTTTGCATGCAAAAATAGATTTAGAATTTCATGAGTAGTGGCAGCATATATAAGGCAGAGTTAAAGTAACCTAAAGTAGTCAAGATGTGAATTAAGAAATCGTAAATACCATATGTATCAGAAATTGATACAAAGATGAACAACCCTCCAATTAGTCCTTGGTGAACAAACCATGGGTGTAACAAATCCACTAAAAACAACAGAAAACCAGAAAACATAGATTTAGATTAGGGCTAAATTAAATTAAATCAAATTCAAATAGCATTAATATAATACAATATTGTTTTAGAACATGGTTTAATTTATAATATATTCCTTTTTTTGTGCGTTGTCTTTATGAATCTTCTTGCTTGATGACAATATAAAAGTTTGACAATCATGTTTGTATTTATTGGTAAATCATTCGTAGGTTTGAAACTCATACTCTACTCTGGACAATAATCAAATAAATCTAAATATATTTTCAGGAAAAAATAGGTCAACACCTTCCTTTCAAGTTATTTCACTAATCGTAACTACTTAAATTAGGTCTTTATCTACCCATAAAACTGTTTACTTTTACTTACCACGCATAACTGTCCATAGTTCCTTCATCAATGACTTCACCCATGAGAAACAATCATTTTTCAAAACGCGTTTTCCCACCGTCTTCCATGAAAAAAGATTATATTTATTTACAAGTAAGTGTTGTCCTAATGTTTGTAGATAAAAGTACCATGCTTGCTCATTTTACATGTGATTTCTATAGCGGCATTGAAGACTGTCCCCAATGAACGGTGTTGACATAGACGCATATATATTCTCCCATGTATTGATTGAATAGGTCATTTGTGAATAGATAAACGTAATCGCGTAGTAAATTGCATTGCGTGAAATGATCTGTCGCTGATTTTGCGAGGTAGTGTTCTGTATTAAATAAAATAGAAAGCCTTTTTGTTGATTATACATTTCGATGAATGTGTTAGTTCAGTGAGTGATCAAGCAAAAAGGAAATAAAAATGGATATTTTTTTATTGCAATAGACCATATGGCTCCAATGTCAACGTACAGCTAGAGAATATCGACGATATGCCATTGCAACATACTCACTTTTTGGAACTTTATTTTTTTAAGAATAAAGGCAATTTGAATGAAGTCAATACAAAAATAGTAAGTGCTCTTTTCTCCTGTTTAAGTTTTGAATTGTCTGTGTTCCATCGAGCATAGTAAGAGCAATAGGCACGTTAAAATGGATCATTTTCCATCTAAAATTATTCACGCAGTTTAACAAAACATTTGAATGATATATCATTGTACCGTTTGTACTCGCGTATAACTAGTACCCAAATGCAAAAAACATAGACCCTGATCTGCCATCGCATAATGCGCAGGCAGATCAGGGTCTATGTTGTTTGTTCTACTGATTAGTTCTTACAAACTGCATAGACCCAGATCTGCCGGCGCATTATGCGACGGCAGATCTGGGTCGATGCAGTCTGCAGTTGGTATTGAATTATACGCGAGTACGTACGGTAATAATTTATATACATCTGTCTTAACGACTGTCTTTCGCTCGGTACAATTCTTCAAATGTGCAAGTAATGTAGTGATAAAACTTTGAAGTCATTAATGTAATCTTTTTAAAGATTCTAATTGGTAACCGCTGGACACACTCGCTAGAACGTCGAACTCGAAATCCTCGATACCCTCCCAAGCCAGCGAGGGTAGGTTGCCTCGGGGTCTTTGAGAAAGCAACTTAGCTCACATTTCCTCGGCATAATATAGCCAAAAATGTGACAAAAGTGCAGTAGAAAAGAACAACCAACCAAGAAATCATATTTTGACTACTATTGAGAAAATTCACCTAATCTTTATTATTATTATTATTATTATTATTATTATTATTATTATTATTATTATACTGCACTAAGGTATATCACCCATATGGTTCGTGGGATCCTTTACTAGTGTTTGAACCCTTTAACCGGCCCCTTGGAGGTAAGTCAGAGGATTAAATATCAATCTCTGGCTTAAAGAGGCCGGGGGGGGGGGGCCGAGTGGTCTAAGGCGCTGGTCTTTACATATCACTCACACATCTCACCTCTGTCCGCATGAGTTCGAATCTCGGTTCAACCAAAATGGGTATGTGAGAAAGCTTGCCAGTAGATTCCCGCTGGTCGCTGGTTCTTCCCGGGTTCTTCCTTCACCAAATATACTGGCCGCCAAAACCAAACCTCTGGCTTAAAATAATTCCTAAGACTTTGAAATGGTATTCATGTATAGAGTTTAACGGCACACCAGCACAATCCTGAATAAACAGTACTGAGAACGTTTAGGCATCTCCAAAAATGCACAGAAAAGATAAAGCCGAAATAAGTTAAATCTTCAAATACAAAGTTTATATCATTTTGGTTATCAACCGCGTTCCTTTCAAAAGTCTAATATCTTCTCACCTGGAACATTATAAGGGGACGCATCACATCAAAAGATCTATGATAATATGGCTTGGCGAGATCCTACCCTGTCCGTGGGGCCTTCGGGTTCATTGAGAGGATTATAATCAAACCTAAGTATTTTAAACAACCTTCAGTTTAATACCACTGACAACACGGTTTGATCACATTCTATTCAATGGTATGTAGACCACTGCCCTGGTATACAGGGTCAGTGAGAGTATTCTAAGTTCACTGCAGGCTGGAGTTCTCACAAAGACTTTTGGATCGCACGTTGTGGTACATTTATATCCTACTCTTTATTCATTAGACTACTTTACCTGCCCCATTGCCCTATGTTCTAACTGAGAATAACGCATTGCATATAAGATATATCGCAAGTTATATTAAAATTGTACCAAATATAAAAAGTGAAAAGCATAATCAATAGAACTGAAATAGTCCGTAATATTTTTTTGTACATGCTTAACCCCAATCCACCCCAGCACTGATATTCGGACACCCTTTCTGTAAATCTACACCTCCTTCAAAACAGTTTGGCGGCTGCAGAATGAAGAGTAAGTTTTTGTATTTTGAAGATATATTTTGGACGTACGAACGGACTCACAAGCAAACAAACTATATATACTCGTCTTTTCTTAGGAGCGCAAATAATAATAAATACATCGCAGCATTGATTGCAGAGGGTTAAAATACAGCATTAACATATTATCGATAATATTTGAAATACAAATATAAGTACAATAAGTAAACACTACTTAGAATCGTACTCTATCAATCTAAAAGAAACATATATTCAATAGAGATACGAAGTGTAGGCTGGATTGATGATTTATCATTGATTAATCTGGTAAAGGAAGTTTGCATTAATAATTTTCTGTACTCATAATTGTATGCATTTGTAATGGTAGGGATCGTGATCTTAGGCAGATAAAGGAATATCCAGACACTCATAATCATTCATTACTTATATGAATATCCAGACATTCATAATCATTCATTACTTATATGAATATCCAGACACTCATGATCATTCATTACTTATATGAATATCCAGACACTCATGATCATTCATTACTTATATGAATATCCAGACACGCATGATCATTCATTACTTATCGATAAAACTATTAGCTACACCACAAAGATATAATAGAACAAGACATGAAATTAGAAAATATTAACATATCTGGAATTTAAATATAATAATTCTGGTTACAAAAGACATTTAAATAGACAATTGTGTTCATCTTCAAAAATTAGGTGATGCTTCCATGTTGTCTTCTTTTAGGTGTTGTTTTTGTTCATTCAATTAGCAGCTTCAGTTTCTAATACATATGATACTCATTATCTATTCGGTGTTTTGTATATTTTCTAATAGCTACACCTTCTCAATACGTTAGAAATTAAAACAAAATAATAACAATAATTATATATAAAATAAGTTTTGGTGAATCTGCCAGATTAGAATTCGAGTATTGAATGATATGTCTCCTAAACTTTGTTTTACCTTAGATATAAAGATTGTGTCACCAACGTCCTGGAAAACCGAAGATCAATAGAAAACTAAACTTGGCTACAAAACTAAACTTGGCTACAATTGTCTTAGTCCATTTTATACCAGCGACAATACTACTATCATAACACAGTCCTATTATCTCATTTAATCGATAAACTTGTAACTAATATTTAGCAATCATACTAATATTTTTTGTAAAGCATAACTTTCAACCAACTTCACCATAGTTCAGCAACATAGGTTAAGACTGGAATTTCATATTTATGTAATAGATCTCAACACATGGCCAACATAAAGATTTGTAAATTCGTTCACCTAATATTACCCATTGTGATAAAAGTGGTATAAATGCATATACAAAACCTTTACGCGGGATAACTTTTCAAAAAAGTCATAGTGGGCTTTTGAAGATTGTTATTATATAATCTTATTTATATCAGATCAATGGGGCATATTGTATTTTTAATGTAAAATATTGGAATAACTACCAGATATTTATGCCAATTATTCTTGTTGACGCTGGCAACATAAAGTAATGGATTTATTAACTTCTCAAATATTCTGATAAAAAAGAAGAAACATTTTGACATCTCCTTTTGAACTAGACTTCTGCCATGGATTATTACCATGTTTTCATGCTAGATCTGTTTTTTCTCGTTTTAAACAGTATAACTAATAACCAAATGCATATATTTGCGTTATGCTAGCTTGTCAAATCATTGCTGACAAGACTTACAAAATTATTATCTTAAAATAAGATTTGATAAAAAATAAAAAATATTCAAAAGTCAAACCAATATCCACTAACATGAATGATGCGCTTGCGCGATGAGTGAATGATGCGCTTCTGTGATTTTCGGAATTCGTATTTAATTCAATAGCAGTCAGCTTAGACTGAGAACTCAAGCAATTTTAAGTAAACTAGATGTAAAAATTAATATGAAAACACCCAAATCATACTGTATAAAAACTCAACTGCTCATTACGGCTAAAAAAAGAATAATTTCTAAATTGTAAACATATGACCCTTAAAAACACCAGCATATGTTTCTATAGTGCCTCCTTTACAGTGGCGTAGCAATAAATCTTGCCCTTCCCCCCTCCCCCCCCCCCCCCCGCAAAACTTAATTCTTGGGCCCTATCCCAATAAAAAGTTGTTTGATGGGAATTTGGCACCCCCATTGGACCTGGACCCCCTCCAGCCCCCCTCCACCTCTTAGGTGTGTGTGTGGGGGGGGGTTCAAGGGGGGGGGGACTGCGCTACTGATTCTTCAGATACATGTTTATAGAGAGTTAATGACCGTAAGATGTCTTCTAATTCTTTCACGATCATTTGACTGGGCATTTTTCATCTGAATGCACCTGTCTCGCCATTGAAGACGGAACTCCTAACCCAGTGCATATTTCTCTTAATATATTTTACCAAAAAGCTAGACCGATTGAAAAATGTCCTTTCAAGTAAACACTGTTCAATACCATCATTGTTAATCATGCTTGTTTTTGTTTCATTCTCAATAATACAGTAATCGTATTACGCCATGCGAGTGTAATTCATTCCTGATATCCCCATATAGACGGTTAGTATAAACAGACTGGTAATTGTTGATTTTAGGGCTGCCTAAGTAAAGTGTGCTCCAAAGGTGTAATCGCCTTGTATTGTTTATTTGTGGACACTTCCAGACCCATAGCTGCAAGGAAGGTCCTTTATGCATGTGATTTTATTATGCGCTATGTTGTGTGCTTTTAATTCCATTTATGTATATGTTGGAGACAGGCTTTTGTCAGTAGTGTATCTGAAGAAAACAGGCTTTTGTCATTTGTGTATATGTAGGAGACAGGTTTTTGTCAGTAGCGTATATGTAGGATGGGGTCGCGGATTTACTATCTCGCATATAAAGCCACCGGCTGCAAAAATAATCCATAGCCATCAACTTGTATACATTTCAAATTCTTCAGTGAATTTCCACAAAATTACGCTTCCTATTCTTATTGTACTTGACAAACTTAGTTGCTGAGAACTAATGTCAATGTGTACATGCCTTGGAATAAAAGACATAGTTATAGTAAATAGGAAAATCTGTTTTTCAGTTACTCAGTCCACCAGTCAGCAAGGGGGAATAAATTAGGATGAACTTTGGAATATTAAATTTGTGAAAAAAGAAGAGAGAGAGAGAGAGAGAGAGAGAGAGAGAGAGAGAGAGAGAGAGAGAGAGAGAGAGAGAGAGAGAAAAGTTGTAAATATTTGCAGCAAACTTTTTGTCAAGGTTTGCCTTGAACTACTTTAGGGTCAAAAACTCGACAACATGTCGAGTGAAGTGAATTTCATGGACCTATTGTTCGATGACAGCAGGATCGTCTGTAAGCGTCGGTGTTGCATTTAGGACGCAAGAATCTAGCCTTGTGCTGGCATCCGGTATTTCAGGTCCAAGGGTTCAAGTATGTGTTGATGGCTACATGTCCAATAACTATGCGGATCTTTTCCGTTCTCACTTCTAAAGGCTCCCATTGGAGTTTGGCAGAGACGAATGTGACTGGTGTTGCATTTCTTGTGTGGATATTTGTATCAGTTTTATCTTGCCTTTATCAATTTTTATTTATGAGTCCCATACCCAAATCAATCGTCAATATTCGAGATAAAGTCTAGCCAAACATTTATAGAATGTTTCTTGTAGCTGTTTAGAAGCAATTCTAAAAATATCTCAGTAGGAATCCTGGACTCTTTCCTGCTTTAGATGTTGATTTCTCAACTTGTCCTGCTTTAGATGTTGATTTCTTGACTTGTCTAGCCCAGCTTAGAGTATGAGATTCATATTCCCAGACATATTCTGCTGAATTCGCTTCGCTAGTGCTTGACCATGAAGGATAAACTGACGGTAAGTGTTCTTTCTTGCTTTGGATATTCTGAAGATGTGACGTTTTTCGATGTTAAATGCCATCATCCAGGTGTAATCCCAAGTACAATTTTTATCAAGTCCCTTCTGTGCCTTCACAAAACTGCTGAGGTTGTTGATTTCTCTGTACACAAAACAGTCATCGGGAAATAGTCTAACAGTACCGCTGATGTTATCTCGAGCGTAGATTATATAAATTAATTAATTAATTAATTAAAAGAATTGAATTAATCCATTATGATACCATGACTTACAAACGGGTTGAGGGACACACTTATAAAAAGAGAAAAAATAAAGAAAACAACGGTGGATTAGATGGATGATTGTTTCAAGTATAAAAAATTTAAATATATGAAAACAGACTATAATATATAACCGTGATCTGTGCGTCAGGCAATGGCTTGTACACATTTAGCACCGTTCTTGATACGCTGTTTGTAGGGCAGATAACTCTTACACTAGATTGTGAAAAGGGTATTCTATCTATAGCATCGTTCTTGATACGCTGTGTGTAGGGCAGATAACTCTTGCACTAGATTGTGAAAAGGGTATTCTATCTATAGCACCGTTCTTGATACGCTGTGTGTAGGGCAGATAACTCTTACACTAGATTGTGAAAAGTGTATTCTATCTATAGCATCGTTCTTGATACGCTGTGTGTAGGGCAGATAACTCTTACACTAGATTGTGAAAAGGGTATTCTATCTATATCACCGTTCTTGATACGCTGTGTGTAGGGCAGATAACTCTTACACTAGATTGTGAAAAGGGTATTATATTATCTAAGGCATGGAATTCTTAGTGAAAATTCCAGGAGTATCATGAGTAAAAAAAGTTTGGAGGCCAAAATGACGCCATTTGCAAAAAATATAAATAAACAAAGATACATTGTGATATATTTAAGGATATTGTCTTAGAAATTAGATATGTATGCGAACAGCAAATAAATTAAATTTCGATGGAGAAAAGTAACGCTCATCAACTACACAGAAACAGAGAAATGACTGATCGAGCTACTACCGTTCATCCAGGTCCGGACCAACGGCAGTCTTAACAATTGTCATTATATATATATTGTAACAAGCGCCTGCGTTCCTGGTCAATTTATTTTTGATCAATTTTATAGAATTAGTAATGGGAAATAATGTTTGTGTGTGTGTGTGTGTGCGCGCGCGCTTCTGTTTGTATGTGTGTATTTGTGAGTATGAATTAAACGGCAATAATTACAAAGTTCTGCAACCTTACAATCTGTTTTAGGTATGAATATTAGAAGGAAACTGACATTTGAACGGATATCTAGAGAAATTAAAATATATTTTGCCCAACTATTGTAGTATTGGGAATCTTGCCGGCTGGGTTGTCATGTTAGAGATCTGAGATATATGTCACAGTTTATCACTGGTGTAAACGTACGCCCAGTTTTGTTAAATTGAATGGTTACGACACAGAAAAATCAACAGAAAATATTTATTCAAATGTTGACACGCAAATGAACTATAAGTTATTGTTGCATATAAGTACCTGTTTCAATAGTTTGGTAAATACAATGCCCTGTGCAAAATAACTCCGTATAAAAGTTGTAATTAAAAGCAAATACAAAAACTGCTGAGATAGAGAAGACCGCTTTTATGCGCGTTTAGACAAGTTTGATCTGCGACAAAATTGTACAAATCATTTTTGTATTGATCTCCAAGTGTCAATGTCTAAGACGCTGATAGAAATGAATCTGTCACACAGTTAAGTTTGTTTAACATTTCTTATAAAATTAATCCATCGATACATCTAAGAGTCACCTGTATTCTCTTAATTCTTTCACAAATGTTGCAAATATGTATGTAAAAAATGTTTTGTTTTCTTTTCTAATGCGAATTCCTCTGTCCAAATACATTTAGTTTCCGTTTTCATTTGATTGATTTCATGACCAACAAGGCTCTCCACGATTTATTCAAATGTTGACACTCAATTGAACTATATGCTATTGTTGCATATAAATAGCTGTTTTAATAGTTTAGTAAATACAATGCCCTGTGCAAAATAACACGCTGATAGAAATAAGTCCGTCACACTGTCAAGTTTGCCTACTAAGTCTTACAAAATTAATCCCTCGATGTTTCTAATTGTCACCTGTATTCTCATAATACGTTTACAAATGTTGCAAATATGTATTTTAAATGTTTTGTTTTCTTTTCTAATGCGAAATCGACAGTCCAGTTATATTTAATTCCCATTTTCATTATATTGACTTCATGACACACCAAGGCTCTCCACGGCGTGCCAATTGTGACAGAAAATCAAGCGGAAAAAGTTAGACAATCCTCCTTCAACAATTTTTTAATTTGCGAGAGGAATATGAATGCTGACGTTTGCGAGAGGAATCTTAATCCTGAGGCTTCGAGGTTTCTTCGTCCTTTTTCTCGAAAACTGCTTCCTTTTCATTTGTTATCTCTTCATCTTTTTCACTGTGTATCATTACATGTTCTTGGCTATTTGTTTCAGACTGAATTGCCTCGTGCACTTGGGTTTTTGATTCGTTCTCGTTTTCTTCTCCATCTCCTCGCTCATACTCAGACACCTCGTGTGATTCTGAATTGGTTTGTAATGCAACCTTTTCGGAATTTATTGGACCCTTCTCTGCTTCCGATGTTTCATTTGCATCTAATTCCGTTTGACTTCTGGCCTGGTTTGTTGTGTCTGATATTTCACCCTTTTTGTTGTCTGAGGCACCCACCGATAACTCTATCTCTGTCTTTCTTCCCTTTTTGTGTTCTGAATCACGTGACTGATTCACCGTTTTGCGGAAAGTGGCACTGTTGGTCTAAAAGCGAAGGAAAGAATGACTGCATCACATTGACGGTCATACACAAATTGATATACTATAAATACATTGACACATATATAATGACAAACTAAACATTCATAGTTATTTTGGTGGGAAAAAGAAATGCATATAAATAAATA
The DNA here is from genome assembly GCA_029931535.1 of Margaritifera margaritifera. Taxonomy (NCBI): domain Eukaryota; kingdom Metazoa; phylum Mollusca; class Bivalvia; order Unionida; family Margaritiferidae; genus Margaritifera; species Margaritifera margaritifera. The sequence continues at coordinate 4,261,812 of JAQPZY010001657.1, read as the reverse complement.
AAATGATAAACGATGGTCTATAATTATTCATATTGTATCTTGTAAAAGTGTCTTATATACGATATTTTGCTCTTGGCCCCATCCAGGATGATAAAAGTGAAACCGTTTTAATATGGCCAGTAGTTGATTTATGCAACATACATTCCTGAGAGAGAGAGAGAGACAGTGAGAGAGACAGAGAGAGAGATAATTTACCTGTTGATTATCTCTGTTTTGTTTTGGCAACTTTCGGTTGCAAGGCAACGTCATGTATTCCTTTATTGCACCAGATCGAAATATTCTGGCATCCGACAATCTTTCATTTCGAAGATAGTAAATAAAATTTTCAAAGCACACTGGCTTTATTCTCGAATCTTTATTTACGCTCATCATTTTTCTTCTAAATTCTGCATGAACATGGTTTATTTCCTCATCACAAAAGGCTTCGATTTCGTCGCTTTGGCAACGGGAGATGAACTCTGATAAATCCATTATGTTGATCTTGACTCTAATTTCATCACCTACGGGACCAACATTCTAAATAAATAAATAAATAAATAAATAAATAAATAAATAAATAAATAAATAAATAAATAAATATAAAAAAATAATTGTAAAAGGCTTTTACATATTTTTTTTAATTACCATCAAGTAGGAATCAGATATGGTGTCGGAGTAATTTACTCTCGAAATTTAAAATAATTCGAAGAATTTCTGCTGGCGCTAACTATATGAAAACTTTTTCATTGTTCCAACACATACAGCTACCAGCAGGAAAATACCAGTTGGTTATTTTCTGCAGTTATTGGGGAAAAAGTAGACAAATGTGGATAAATTACAAATCCAGATAAATGGCACATTTATTTACATTCAGTATATCTGGTCGGTTCCAGAAGATTAAGACATACACAAACCTCTCTCTCTCTCTCTCTCTCTCTCTCTCTCTCTCTCTCTCTCTCTCTCTCTCTCTCTCTCTCTCTCTTTACTTGCTTTGTCACCAGGACACAATTGTCCGGTTTCCAAGTTATTGAATTGCAGGTAAATACAACCGTTTAAGTGATATATGAGAAAGTGATCCATCAGTTTTGATAACAAAAACTTGATATGTATGTAATATTTTGTCTGATTCAATAGCTCACATAATATGTATTCAGCATACATGAATGAGATTTACTCCGTATTGCAATAATATGTTCCCAATACCTGAATATCTCTTTTTCTTGCAAGCATTCAATAAACATACAAAAGAAAATGCGAACTGATAGAAAAATTAAAATAGCTCAATATTTACTTCAGAGGAAAACTTTTTATGTATGGCAATAAGAGAAATCTATGTTAGATTCTACTCAATATCTCAACGGTACAAGCATGAAGGGACTTTACTAAACTGCGATTTGAGAAAATAATATTTTTATCAAGAATTATGAATATACATTTATATTTTTGGTTTTACTTATATTATATATAGGAAGAAACTATACAAAATCAACGATTGCGATGAGTAGACTTTGCAACATAATAAGAACACCTCTCATTTATGCTAAAATCTCGCCAAAGGTAATAAATATGAAGGTAATCAACCGAATATCAGGTTCTCAGTAGCACCTGAATATGCAAGCGCTTCAAAAACATTTAATCCCAGCATTGAAAATAAGCAGGCTTGCGTGAATAATTGAAGAATTTCTACAATGACAGTAATGGGGATTAAATGAAAAGAAGCAAAAACATATTTTAAATCGAATAATAAAACCTGAAACAAATGCAAAGTTTAACTGCAAAATAATTTATTGTAGGTACTGCTTTTTACTGATAATGCACACAACGAGTACAATTTAAAAGAATTTCGTTAGTAAATTGATTCTGTCTTCAATTTTCATAAAATGTGTATTCATAAAGTGAATTGATAAAGACATAATCTCTAGTCATGTGTCTGTTGTCATTCAATCACTCAAAGTTATGAAGTTTTTTTTAAAATTTGAAGAAAGAATGTATTTTTAACATTATCTCTCTCTCTCTCTCTCTCTCTCTCTCTCTCTCTCTCTCTCTCTCTCTCTTGCGCAATGAAAAATAATCTTAACATATACAACTCTAATATCTTAACATTACTGGAACCGAGGCAGCTCAGTTGCTAGAATGTCGGACTCGTAATACAATGGTAGCGAGTTCGATACCCGCCCAGGCCAGCCCGGGTTGGTTACCTCGCTGTATCCTTGGGAAAGGCATTAAGCTCCCGTTTCCTAGGCATGATATAGCCAATAATATGTTTAAAGTGTAATTAAAACCAAAAACAAGAACAACAACAACAACAAATTAACATCACTGGTTCCCAAAAAAAGTAACTAAATATTCAAACAATTAGATTAATATATTTTTTGTTTTCTGAAAAATGAAGTATGCTCCTTACCTGTAACTTACATCAAAACGATTGCTGTTTTAGCCAGTCCCTGGTTGATTTGAAGTAAAATATCGACTAGCACTCAGTTCATTCACTTTCAATGAAAAGCTCTGTTAAAAGTATCCCGGTGAGTTTTAGAAGGCACAATAGTAGCTTTCTCTCCCTTCCATTCAACACGCGTGGATTGCGGGTTTGGAAATTGTCAGATTTGTATTGAAGTTACAAACTGCATTATCCTGTCATTCAGACATATTATAACAAACCTAGGGTATCTGCTTTTCTTATTTACGTCTGTTTATGACTTTGTCAGAGTTTAGTGATTATTTGTTTAATTATGGGAGTCGGTGTTAGGAAGATATTTCTCAAACCGAGTAATTAGCCAATTATTAGGAGCAGACGTCATAATATACGGTATTCACGAGACTTTGTGGTAGCACGATAGTAATTTGAAATAGAAAAAAGTTCTTTGCATTAGGTGTTTGGGTCATGTTTGTGGTGCATGGCGTGAAGTACCAGTCTACAATTTCTAAAGGCTTACTGATGGGTCATACGAATGTGAAGTAAGAAAACCCAAGCAAGTGTGAAATTAGTGTTTCGTGAATGTGTGGCTGTTAGTTGATTAGAGGCAAACTATTTGTGGTATTTGCGCGTTTAAGAATCCTTCAGTTGATAACGAATGTTGTCTTGAGGGCCTTGGAAATAAGGGAAACATCGACCTCAAGCCAGACTCAAGCATGTGTTGTTTGATTCGCTCGGTAATGAGACCATTCGCGTGTTACAATATTTTGCAGTGACAATATCATGGATTTATAAATCAGATTTGGTTGGAGGGATGAACAGAAAGAACTTAAATAAAGTGAAAATGCAAGCACTCGTCGTGTTTCCTTCTATTTAGTATTGCCTCCACGACGTGCATTTAAAGAGATTTAATTCGATTTCGAGCATATCAACACCTCAAAAAATGCTTAATATCCATCTTTCTCGCATTGATTTTTTGTTATAAAGTTTCCTGACTATTCATCAGAAGTAATTGTAGAAAGTGGTGTCCTGAGGTAGTCTTAGAGGAGGTGACAACCGTTAACAAAACGAAACTCAGAGAGCTCTCTCGCAGCCTAGCCATGATTCACTCGCCTTGTTCCTCTGTAGTCCTGAGTTCAAATCCAGGTTCTGGTAGGAGTGAAGGTAGGTCGTATGCTCCACCCCAATTCAAAGACATGCTCGCTCGCAGCTGAGCTGTGGAGAGTACATGGATGAAGTGATAAGATTTTATTTCCACAGTGCACATTCGATTAATAAAGTTTTTGAAAATATAGACAATATATGGAAACCTTGAGTATGATGGCTCAATGCAGAAAGCAAGGGTTGGTAATATATCTTTTGTGCACGTCTCGGAAAAGGATACAGATCATGGAACATTGCGATGTATAGGTTTAAGATTGTTGCTTATTCAAAAATGGATCTTGTTAGGTGTTTCATGCACTACGTAACACGGTCACGTGACCTGTCATTCCGAACAAAGTCTGGTTTGCAAAATACTAAGGCTTAGCGTGCACTTTGGAGATATGTGCTCAAATTTAGCAAACTAATAGCACTTTTTAATTCTATAATGTGCTGAAATAAAGCTAACGCATCCTTATGTGGCAGTTTGATGAAATATTTGTGAAAGTTTGTCTATTGTTTGAAATATTGAACTTTATTTATTACTACCCTTCACTGCTTCTATATCTTTGCCAGACAGTGTGGTAACGCGGTGACGTCATCTAGGTCAGTCATGAAAGCACTAATTACTAGGCATGTTAGATCATTTTTTGAATCACATAGTAAAGAAGAAAGTAACATTTTATGTAATTCGTATTGCAAGAGGAAAAGAGTAAAGTGTGTGTGTGTGTGTGTGTGTGTGTGTGTGTGTGTGTGTGTGTGTGTGTAAGGGGAATCTCTATTGAAGTTCAATTGGACACTACAAATACCCTTAAAAATGAATCCAAGATCATTCATAATCATGAAATTAATTAAATGTTCTTTTTCCAAAGAGAAATAAATTAAGATGAAAATGGGAAAGGCAACTGATTTTATTATCTGGGAAGCAAGTCTCCAAAAAAGGATCGTCATTTTTAGTTATCCATTTGCCTAATTTATATGATCATGCAAAGGAGACGAGACAACAACAGAATCCTTTTGTTGGGCCAAAGGTTTTATGCAATCATTAACTTCTTTAGCATACTGGTGTTTTCTCTATTTGCCAATGTAACTTCTAAATACGTTGATTGTATTACACGCCTGTCCTAAAAGATAGATAGAAAGAAAGAGAAAATGTTGTAAACATTTCTGACCATTTTGGTGGAACATGCGCCTTTTCTTGGTAAAAGTTCGAAGCTTGGGATACAATTTGATCGAAAAGTATAAAAAAAATCTAAAATAACTGCAAATCTCAACGTTTCTTACTGCATATTCAGAACTCTCCTCCACAAGTACCCACATGCACGCCCAGACCGTGATCAGTCAGGGGGCAAAATCAGTCAAAGTTATGACGCGTCTTCCTGCTGTTATAACATATATCTAGTTTGTTTAGAAAAGATATAAAAATGTCATTGTAACTGACATTGCTGCGTATTTGACTTTTGACCCCTTCCGAGCGATCCCAGTGGTGGGATACTAGGATGACACCACTCTTAAGGATGATGGCCATAGGGCAATATAACTGTAAAGCTTAGTGAAATTCCACCCATCGGTTAAGGACATGTGGTAACGGACAGATGAACGGACGGACAGACGAATGGTATCACATTATCCCCGCGTAAGCATGGCGATTAAATTAAAATTGTACACAAATTTATGTATTGACTAGCATTCTAAACTGTGTCACGGCTCTGTTGACCCTGATTACAAGTTATCATAATAGAATATGAGTCACGAATAATATTGTATGTCCCTATTCAAGTACTGGTTCTTTCTTTCTCTCTCTCTCTCTCTCTCTCTCTCTCTCTCTCTCTCTCTCTCTCTCTCTCTCTCTCCCTGAATCTGGCACACACATTTATATGTTTATGAAAACACATGTGACTACTCAATATCGTGACATTTAAAAAGAGGTGATCTTTTTCTCTACAAATATCATATGTACGAATATTTGTTGCCCTTTGTTTTATACACATACTTCTTTGATAGCCAATGTGCAAGCTGTACTTGTTATTTAGTTTAATTCTTGCTATTTTTACAAAATGCTTAAAAACCTGATCCTTTTCGTACGAAACTGGAGTATGAGAGGTTAAATAAACTACGACTTTTTGAGACTTCTACCTGATTTAATATTGCCAGGGATTTTCGCACGAATGGACTTCGGTAATTACTGTGGACAATTCAATTTAAATTATATTCATTGTTTCTGAAATATGTTTAGCCTAACTAAGAAAGTAATGTATTAGAAACGTCCAACTTGCTAAGAGAGAGGGAGAGTTTTCTTTAACTGTATTTAGTTCCATCCGTACAAATCATAACCAACCCACACTGGTTTAAAACAAATGTTGATTTTGAAAATAAATGTGTTGTTTGTTTCTTTGTGGTTATTTGACGAATCATGTTTTATTTTTATTTTTTTTATTTTTATTTTTTTTATTTTTATTTTTTTTTTTTTTTTTATTGTTTTTTTTTTTTGGGGGGGGTGTTCTTTTGTTGTTTTTTAAAAATTATTTTCGATACTATTCCATTTTCTCTGGATCTTTACTTGATTTTGTAACAGGCATGTGTACTGTATTTGCTTGAACTGAATCATGCCACAAGACCTCCTGCGTTCTGATTGGTGGATACAAAACACCATAGTTGAATCATGTAACGGGCGTTCTGATTGGCTGAACCCAAAACTAATTTTCTATCCATTGCATATCTATATAAAGCGGTGCGTTCGCGAGTCTTGCCACAATCGACGTAAATGGCCGAATGGCCGCACACGTCGTTAATCAAACGAACGAACGAACGAGTCTTGCCACTAGTCGACGTAAATGGCCGAATGGCCGCACACGTCGCTAATCCAACTAACGAACGAACGAGTCTTGCCATTCATCGTCGACCCTGTGAAGAAAAAGAATGAGTTCAATTGCAAGTGGTAAATTGAGCGAAGCATTGATCCATTTGGAGAGAGTGAAGATCCTCCAGGACCGAGTGGAAGAGCTGGACCTACATCCCAATAGGCGCTTCATCAATCAAGCAAGATCTAATTTGGTGGTAGATGTATTGCAGAAAGAGAAAGAAAGGAGAAAAAAACATGGAAGGAAATTAAAAGGCTGCAGCTGGAATAGCATTTACAACAGTACAAGAGGGAACAGCAGCAACGCGAGTTGTTTCTGAAATGGCAGCAACATTAGCAACAGCAGCAGCAACAGGAAGCAGAACAAGAACCTCTCATCCCAAAGGTAATAGACTAGGAAAGTGAGGCTAACCAACCTCAATATGGTCCCTTGGTTTCCACCAACCCTTGGGATGGAGACCGCTGGAGTAACAGATGTGGAGATTACGGAACCCGGCCTGGGAGGTGCAGCCACTAAGGCGAGTGTGGCATGTCAAAGAAATGCTCTTCTCAGGGTGAACCAAATGGCCCTATTCAGGGCCATCCAGGTCTCTACAAACAGAAATACAACTCAATATTGCCAACTTCTATATGTTAGTGTATGTATGTATGCGTGTCTATAAATTTCTCTTCTCCCAAAATAAAATTTTCTTCTGTGTTTTAAAACAACAAAATGTTATAATTTTTTGCAAATCTGTTTTAAAATTTGATTTTTTTTTTTTTTTTGGGGGGGGGATCTTTTTATGTTAATTTTCGGCTAAATATTTTGATATATTTTTTGGTAAATTATTTTGGTAAATTTTGTATACATTGTTAAGTGCGCCTGCGCAAACTTTATCAATTGTTTTAAAATTCTTTAAGTGCGCATGCGCACACTTTATATGTGCACTTTCTCAAATATTGTTTAAGTGCGCATGCACACACATTTGTTAAGTACGCATAGGCAAACTTTTCAGATTCCTGCTGAGGCATATTAAAATACCCCATATTAAATACTACAATACTTTCCAAGGACATTACGGCGGCCATTTTGAAATCAACTTGGTTATATCATTTACCCATCATAAGTTTATGGCTGGTTGAACCTTCTACCATCAAGGTAATAGGAATATGTATTTGATTCCGTTTAAAATTCCATGCATCCCCAAAGTACCATTCTAATGATAAATTCTCACACGACGCCAGAGCGACCCCCAATGATAATCCTATGGACGTTTCTGACATTAAATTCACCTTGCCCAAGGGTGACATCTTTACAAAATGGAGGCGTAGTGTTCACTTGCCATTGACCCCAGAGTCAAGTGGCCTGTGTTACTACACTTATTTGCTTCCATGCCCACATACAAAAAAATCTAATTTCCAAGGAAATAAACTGTAGGTTTTGTCGACAGCTTCCAGCATAAAAATTTCTCATGTTAGCGTTCTTTTGACCCAGCTGTCCTTGGTACGTATATTGAGTAGACTACCAAAGGGAAACAATCTACTGGTTGTTCTTAACATTTCCATCAAGCAGTTCACAAAAAGAGACATCAACCGACTCATGTCAAAAAAGACTTCAACAGATGTTTATATCCCTAACACATAGAGCAGTTCATAAAAGGGATACATCAACCTGCCTTTCCTGAGCATGTCAGGATCACATTAACCAGCTGTTCTGTGCATGTCTCTCGAGTGGGTTTATGAGAAAGGAAAAAAAAAAAAAAAAAAAAACCCACTTGCATTGTGCATCGTTTGTCTTGCGTATTCAACATCCATTTACTCGAAAACTGTGAATATAATGACTTATTACAGAGAGAGAGAGAGAGAGAGAGAGAGAGAGAGAGAGAGAGAGAGAGAGAGAGAGAGAGAATAGACGTAAACAAGTAGTCTTACGAGGTAAAAGATGCAAGATAAAGTGTTAAAATTCTATAAAAAGTATATAAAGAAAAGATAAAAGTAACAAATATAAAAACATTTAAGTATAGGATCAAAATGTTATATAAACCGTATTTTTTTATGAAGTCCAATAATCCTCTGGTTGTACATCATCAAAAACCTTCTTAACTGAGTTCATATTATAAAGCTTCTGTCTCACAGGATGGAAGTCGAGAGGAAGTCAAGAGAGAGAGAGAGAGAGAGAGAGAGAGAGAGAGAGAGAGAGAGAGAGATAGCCCCTTCCCCCACTTAAAAATTACCCGTTTGAAAATGAGATAGGCCCTAATTTTGCATTTATGAGTATATGACTACACCATACTCCACAACATAGGGATTGTGTCAGCCTATAATGTTGATGTAGTTGTATTAAATGCATAATCTGTGTACTTTATGATTGCTAGAATTGTGGATATTAAAATGAAGTGTTACATTTATAAATAAATTTAATAACTGATTATTTGGGGTTAACGTGAGAGGTCATTTGAATTATAGACCAGCTGAGGTAGCAGATTGACGAGACAATGTCTCCTTTATGACCAGTGTTCCACGCACCACTTTAGTTTATTTTGTACCTCAATGTATGTAAATACACTTTCCACTAGACAAGCAAATTACAGACCTGGTTGTATGCCAGTCTTTACAACGAAAATAGCTCAACTGGAAAACAAAAGACCAACAGAGGTGTTAATTCTAACAAAACTAAAGCAAAATAAAGCAGAGCAGAATAAGGAATACACATGTATATTTCGCAATCAAAAAATACTCTCTCTCTCTCTCCCTCCCTCTCTCCCTCTCTCTCTCTCTCTCTCTCTCTCTCTCTCTCTCTCTCTCTCTCTCTCTCTCTTGAGCCACGGTCGATCTGTGAATAGCGTTACTGACTCGCATCCGCAAGGGTGAGGGTTCGAATCTTACAATTGGACCAGCTTGGGTCAGCTACCGTGTTGTGTCCTTGGGCAAGGCCCTTCACTCCAATTGCCTCGACACTAAATAACCTACCCGCGACGCTGTACCGTAAAACACTAATCTGTATGTCTGTCTGTCTCTGTCTCTGTCGCTGTCTCTCTCTCTCTCTCCAAGTTGAATGAGATCATTTGATTAAGAGAGAGAGAGAGAGAGAGAGAGAGAGAGAGAGAGAGAGAGAGAGAGAGAGATTGGCGAATCACAACCTGCCTTAAAGATTGCCTATTTTTAAACATTTACCTCCCCCCCCCCCCCCCCCCAAAAAAAAAAAAAAAACAACAAAAAAACAAAACATGAACCATTATACAAATAATTTGTCTCTTACTCACATGTGTGAATTGCACTTGACACTTGAATGGTTGTTTTGTGTTTATTTTAAACAACACCTGGTTTACTTTCTTTCATGTAATTTAAGAACTATGTCTTTCGTGTTCCAGCAAGCACATGCACACAACTAACCGTGCATGATCCCTATGACTAGGTTTTTCTCACAATACTAAGGGCGCAAAAGGTCACTTGGTTTATGCTTGAATATTAGACTGGCCATTATAAAAGTCGACAAGCCGACAAACGAAAACAAAGAATAAAGCAAAATATCACCGTTGGACGCGACAATGGGAAATAAATATTAACAAATGACAATTAATAGTTTTCAGGAAAATCCCAATATAACGTCCAATTTGTACACACTTGACATAACAGATAATACAGTTTAATATGTCTGTGGCTAAGGGAATGTACTATATAAGGTTCCTAGACTCTCTTTCTAAAACTAACTTACCAGCTAATTAACCAGATAAATACCGAACGGGCTAACTTCACTCTCTCAGTTTTGTACATGCAGATATACATACATACTTCTTTCCTTGCTTACTCACTCACGTACTACATTTTTTTAGAAACATGGCCAGATTCTGAGGGTTTTTCATCGTTTAAATGTTTATTAAATGTGTACACGCTTCTACATCCACGTAGTGCTATATGGACTCCAGTGAACAAGAATCATATTTAAAAAAGAACTGGTGAGAAAGTGTAAATGCACTCGTTACAAGTTGTTAAGTATTTGTATCATTCTGGACAGAAATAATAGTCATTTTACTCGAACAATGCCCTTTATGGTAGTTGGAACTCTATAACTGAGGAGGATCAATTGCCAGGCACAGTATTCCAGATACTTTCCAGACTTAGTTTAAAAACGGTACAGATCAGAGTCAAACTCTTTCTCAGTATCTTTGTCTTCACTCCATGTCGGATCATGGATGCACATAAACCATACCATTTCCACGCTTGAACTGGCATAGATAGAAAGTTTCTTTTCTATTGTATTTGTAGGTGCTGGCAGTACTTTAAGAAGTTCTTCTCTGACGAATTTCTGACGAGACAAAACATAATGTTTACCACTGTTTCTACTAATATAACAATATTGCGACGATATATATTCAATACATATGTTAAAATAAGAAGATCTGGAAAAATGGATCTAATGGCTCCAAGATGTACTTTTCCCTTACACCAAAGGAGAGTTATTACAGTACAGTTCTGAATACATCTCGGCGTCTAGTTGTGTCGGTCTATTACTGATCGGCTATATTTGGATTTCTGGTACAATAAAAGACTGGATTTCTCACTTCGTCTTTTTCAAAATTACAAGAAATACAATTCGGAATAAATTGTATGGGGATATGCACATATATCTGATCTTTTTCAAAGATTAAAAAGCCATAAAACTATGAAAAAGGTCAAAAGTAAAATATATTTGACAACCTCATCTTATTCTGCCATCAGGAAAACCATGAACCTTCCTTTACCAATCTACAATAACGTACCCATCTGTCTATCTTTACCTACCTGGCTACTTACCTTCATACCTACAAACCAATTTAGCTAACTTACTATTTTGCTCAGAGGCTAAAATCTAAATACTGCTATAGACCGGTACGATCATTGATTTCTTCTTACTTCAAACTATGCCTTTTGACGGACTCTCCATTTGTACATACAGTTTTAATTCCCTTGAATTTAAACCACCGATACAGATACATTTTAATTTTGACAGCAAAATAATTGTTGAATGAAGAAGAAATTCATCTGATGGTATCAATAATTATCTTGAAATAGTTTGTATTTATCCTAGTACATGGTAATACTAAAAGATTTAAAAGACCTGCAATGAGTGCCTTGGACTTCGGCAATTTTCCCGCTCTCCCGATTCAGATTTAACGATGTAATATGTGTCATGTCCTTGCGCTCAGTAAAATGTGCCATGTCCTTGCTCTCAGTAACATCTACCATGTCCTTGCACTCAGTAAAATGTACCATGTCCGTGCCATCAATAAAAAGTGCCATGTCCTTGCCATCTGTAAAATGTGTCATGTCCTTGTACTCAGTAAAATGTGCCATGTATTTTCCCTTAGTAAAATGTGTCATGTCCTTGCCCTCAGTAAAATGTGCCATATCCTTGCCCTCAGTAAAATGTGCCATGTCTTTGCCCCCAGTAAAATGTATCATGTCCTTGCCTTCTGTAAAATGTGTCATGTCCTTGCCCTCTGTAAAATGTGTCATGTTCTTGCCCTCAATAAAATGTGCCATGTCCTTGTCCTCTGTAAAATGTGCCATGTCTTTGCCCTCTGTAAAATGTGTCATGTCCTTGCCCTCTGTAAAATGTTCCATGTATTTACCCTTAGTAATATGTGCCATATCCTTGCCCCCAATAAAATGTGCGATGTCTTTACCCTCAGTAAAATGTGTCATGTCTTTGTCCTCTGTAAAATGTGCCATGTCCTTGCTCTCAGTAAAATGTACTATGTCCTTGCCCTCAGTAAAATGTGCCATGTCCTTGCCCTCTGTAAAATGTGTCATGTCCTTGCCCTCTGTAAAATGTGCCATGTATTTCCCCTTAGTAATATGTGCCATATCCTTGCCCTCTGTAAAATGTGCCATGTCTTTGCCCTCAGTAAAATGTCTCATGTCCTTGGACTCAGTAAAATGTGCCATGTCATTGCTCTCTGTAAAGTGTGTCATGTCTTTGCCCTCAGTAACATGTGCCATGTATTTCTCCTTAGTAAAATGTGCCATGTCTTTGTACTGAATAAAATGTGTCATTTCCTTGCCCTGTTTCATATGATTTACTAATAAGACTCAAAGCGGGCTTGCATACATACATTTTGATTTTATCAATTTGCAATATGTACTAAAAAGACAATTTTAAGTGTTCGGATCACAAACCAATAATTTTGTTATTTTTTTTTCTTCTGTTTTTTTTTCTTTCTGTTATTTCTCCACCTGACTTATTTTTAGCACTATGAAGAAGTTCATTGAGCAGTTTATTCAGAAACTTTAACAGCTGATCCGGGACACATTATGGCTTTGGTCAAATGAAATAACCCTATTACAGAAAATATTCGCACTATTGCAATTGTTTTATAAAAAAACGACATAAGAAGAAAATAAAAAGAAAAAACAAACAAACAAACAAACCACACACACACACACACACACACACACACACACACACACACACACACACACACACAAACAACAACAGACAAACAAACACCGAAAGCATGTATTTCATTAAAGTATATATGCACACAATAATTATTACATAATTATATCGTAGGGATTGACTGCACCTTTCTATTTGGCTTCATGTACATTGCAGGATGACAGCATACATTTGCAAGTCTCCCACAAAGTTTACAATATGGGTCATCAGTTAGTCCCATGTCTTGAGGTTTGTTGGTGTAGGGAGAATATCATAAACTGAGCGTAAGAGAAAGCTGATTTTCTGGGCATCAACTCTCCAGATTTCGCTTTAAGACAGCTTCCTGGACCTCGCAGCTTCCCAGCGTAGCTAATCTCCCTTCCTCATTCCGACAGCTTTAACTTGCTTGTCTTCCTCTTCTGCAAGACATACTTATTTCTGGACCATGGCACGCTTCTCTTTGGTGCTTGCTACTTGCCATGTAGGTCTTTTCAGACTTCCCAGCTGGGACCTTCCTGTTGCTATTGTGCCTACTATGTCACTGTGTCTCATACTGGATTGTGCCTCTTCAACTGCCTTAGCTGCTACCCATTATCTACCTGTCAGTACCTCCACTGCTCCTTCTCTCACCTTCTCATCTACATTGTCATATCATGATGGCCTTTGTAGGAGGCTGCCGAACTCCAGATGACATAATTGGTCCTCGGATCATCTTCTCTGCTGACTTCACAAGGAGATTCATTGAAGCTGAAAATAGTACTACCGAAATGGTACATCCAGTTATGATGAAAACTTCAAATCTCTGCCATGGTGTTATGTAGTCTGACACGGTGAAGCGCATTTTGAAGTTATCGAGATAGTGTTGAAGAATGTCCCTGTACTTCTCTGGTACATCATACTTATCTAGAGTCAGGTTCACCAACTTGTGTGGAATGCTGCCATATGCGTTGGCGAGGTTTAACCACAACACTGTCTGATCGCCTTTGTTTTCCTTGGCATCCTGGATTATCTTAGTTAAGACACTTGTGTGTTCAAGGCAACCAGGTACTCCTGGAACTCAACCTTGTGAACTGGAGTATCGATGTAATTGTTCTCCAGCAAGTATTTAGTCAGACGCCGGGAAAAATGGCTAGGCATATCTTCCCTTCCACGTTTAGAAGGGATATTGTCCTGAATTGTTTGATTCCTGACGAATTCTCTTCCTTCGGAATAAAGCAGCCCTCTGCAAGCAGCCAACTCTCTGTCAACTTGCCTTTTCTCTGTATGACCTTTATTAGCTTCCAAAGTCTTCTGGTTAGTCTTGGCCAGTATTTGTGGACCTTGTAAGGAACACCATATTGTTGAGGAGCTGATGCTGCCCTTGTATCATATATAATGCCCTTCACTTCTTGCAGTCTTGGTTCTGAACTGTCAATTGGAACTGCTGGTTCTTCTGGGTTTGTAAGTTTGGGCTGATCTTCGAGGTATTTCTCTCTATCTGGATCGCTGTGGGTTTTTCTCAAGTATTCTTCTAACTCCTCCTTCGGACTTTCAAGTCTCCCTGATCTTTTGTTTTTTAGCAACTTTTTGACTAGTCCAAGCGGATTTGCAGTGAAGTGTGGTCTCTTCTGCATACGTTCTCTTATGTTCTTTCTCATTTTCTCCGCTCTTCTAAGTGTCTTCAGCCTTTCACGTAGGTTATCTCTGATGTCACTCAGTCCCCTTTTTCTCTTCATCCACTGCATTGCAATACCTTTTTGTCAGCCTCCGCAACTCTGCTCTTATGTTTGCAATCTCCCGAAGTCTACTGTTTACTTTTGGCAATGTATTTTTCTGCTTTCTTTCTTATATTCCAAACCGATCTTTTCCTATACTGTAGATGATGGTAGCCATGGCTTCTACCTTTCTGTCAACACTTCCTGCCCATGTTACTTCCAGTAGTTGGTCTATGTCCTCATCAAACTGTCTCTATGCTGTTTTGTTGGAACTCACAGGCCATTTCACTCTTAGTTTCTGTTGACTAACACTCTCGTTTACCGTTGTAGCCCTTCCCTGACTATCCAACTCATGTCTCTCGCTCAAATTAACCGAAGCATCTATATTCTCCACCCTGCTGCTGAACTTGTTTTCATCCTCTAGCACTTGGAGGTGCTGGACACTGTGGTTTGTATTCTGGTCAAACTCCTCCTCCATCTCACCAAGTTGCCCTGTGCGTTGTTCTTGATTCAGGATCGGAAGACATCCCATCTTGCTACGGTGAATTTTAAGCCCCTCTTGCTTTTATATGTTTTGCCACAACTGCAGACTCTAGATGTGTCCGTATTCTGGTTCGTTGTTCGTTGATCAGGCGTATTTGTATCCGTGGTCTGGCCGTTTGGTCGATCATTTCCCCCCGCTTTCTTACAACCATGAGGTTATCTCACAACATATCTATGCATAGCGAAGTTGTCGGTTTCTTCTTCACAGGAGTTGTTTTCTGGCTTGCTAGGCCATCATACACCTGTTCACCGGACTTTCCCGATTGTCAGCAGTCTCTCTTTGCTGTCACTATTCTGCTTACGGTTGCCAATCGGTTCAATTATTTATTTATGTATTTATTTATTTATTTATTTATTATAGATAACTATCCGTTTTTCTTTTGCTTCCTTCCGTCTTTTGTGATGGTCTTCGTAAACTTTTATTTAGTCTTTCTAATTTCTGGCTTCAAGATGTGTTAGTCATTGTACCGATATATGCCCGAAAGATCTCGTGCCATCGTTTTTAGAACTGGCATATTGGCCGTCCTTGAAATAGAGGGAAGTGACAGTCCTAGGCAAATTAGTTCGTGTCATGAACACAGTTATCTCGACAATTAAAAGTAAAACTCCCACACATAGGATTTTATATCGAACTGCGACGTATACGTGTTTACATAACCAAGTATGAGCGTAAGCACACGAGCCGATGTGCATAATATTACTATTATACTGTTATAATAATATATACTATTACTACTGGCAAGAATTTGTATTGTGCAGGAAATATGGGAGATAGTGTGATGGAAATGATTCAGATTCTGAATTATCGTTTAATCTAATATGATGAATAGCAAAAGTATTATATATGCTTAACACCTGCGGCAAACGAAGGTCCTTCAGAAGTAAGGAAATTGATGTTAGTTTTAGATCTTCCACATTGTGGGGAATCTAACCCACGAATACCAAATCCAGATATTCCAGCAGCTTAGACCTACATCATAATCGATTCGGCCACGTGATTTATACGTTAAAGGGATAAAAATTTATTTTCTTATTGTGATTGCAGGTGCTTCACTCGGTGTGTTCATTTCATACTTGTTTCAAAAGTAGGTATAAAGTTTTACTACCTTTTTTCACTCATAAACACAAACGTTCTTGTTTGCTTACGCAACCTGCTAAAGCCGCAAAGGACAGAGATTTGATACGTTTGAATGTCATTTAGCGTTATACCTACGTTTAATACAAGTTGTAATTATATAGATGCATCCCTGAAGGGGGCTGGGGCGTTGGGGGGGGGGGGGGGGGGCATGCAAGGGGGGAGCGTTTTATCGGGGGTTAACTTTTTCAAACCTTTTAATTATTCGCCAGGTGTGGAAGAAAACAAATTGTAACTCTTGCAATTAATCATATGATCATTCAATTTTTTGCGTCAATTCAACACTTGTGACATCTACACTTTAAGATTTCACAGTGATGACTCTATTAATAAATACAGAATATAGTGTGCTATGAAATTTTAGCAGAATGAATTAAACAGTGCAGTATGGATGGCAAAAGCTAGATGCTGAATCTCTTATTAGCAGTTTAGCAAATCCAAGTGTACCAGAGTTAGTAAAATCGATATACAGGCTTCACGTTTACTTTCAGATACGAAACCTGTTGTTTGAATATGCAATGGAATTACGTGGTGAACAGGGTTTTAATTCAGCCAACAACGGCATTGATCTGAAACAATGTAACATAATCTGTAATAAGGTTAACATTCCACCATATAATGACTGGTGAAACATTTATGTAACAAATACTTGATTGATAATTGACCCGAAGAACACGACGGTACAACAGAGAGACTACACCTGTGTTAAAACCTTGCAAACGCCATTACAACAATGGAGTAAGTATTGTTGAATACTAGGGAAAATTGGCTGCTGACGAAATTAACATAATAGTATTAAACAATGAAACAGTAGGATGGACCAATTTCTTTCCACAACACAGCATATATCTGACAGTAGAAGAAACAGGGAGACTGAATTAAATAAAGTATTTTGTCTTATGTGATATGTATTTTAAGTGCTCAACTTCAAATAGAACAGCCATTTCAGAATATTTCCATTGTTGTTCAAAACACTGTTAACAAATTGTTTGAAAAATTAATTTTGGGCGAACAAGACTATGGCTCAGATGAAAGCATCAGGATAAGATTTTTATATTTCAAATTTAAAAGTTAGACTAAACTGTGTTGGTCATGGCGATGATATATATATATATATATATATATATATATATATATATATATAGAGAGAGAGAGAGAGAGAGAGAGAGAGAGAGAGAGATTACGCTGTATCTTTTTGATATACCACGAGATGTGTACATTTTTGATTAAATGAAACCAGGATTGCAGAGTTTCCTTTGCATGGAAAATGTATACAACTGGTGGTATATCAGAGATACGTATATAATTAATACTATATGTAAATACACATACATATATTTCCAACGGAGTTCAGATTTACTACAATCAACTGTGTATTGACGGAGGGAGTTAACTCTTCACATCCCTGCCGAGTTTGTCCTGTACAAAATGTATTTCTGAAGCTATTGATGTATAACTAGTTGGATATTGTTACGCTGATTCTATTTCTCAGCTATTTTCATTCATATTGATTAAATAAATTAAAGAAATTGTTAGGATTCAAACTTGAGAGTTGGTCTCAATAAAGAAAGTATAGCTGTACAAACAGTGCATGGCCTGCGTCTCGAACACTGAAAGCGCAGCCATTCGGCATGTACAACGAATGAATGGGGAAAAAACAAGCGAAAAAACAATTACATGGGAGGTAATTAAAACATTGCAATTTCAATGTATTATTATACCTTTTTTACCATTGCTCTGACTATATGATTCTCTCTCTCTCTCTCTCTCTCTCTCTCTCTCTCTCTCTCTCTCTCTCTCTCTCTCTCTCTCTCTCTCTCTCTCACACACACACACACACACATACACACATTCTCTCTCTCTCTCACACACACACACACACACAAACACAAAAATACACACATACACACAAATTATCTCCCTCTCTCTTTCTCATAATTGTTATTTTTTTATGAAACTGGAATTTTAGACATTCTATTGCACACACACACGTATGAGAACAATGAAATATATCAGCTTTATCAACTATACCGTCGATCAGTTTACTTTATTTCGAAACCTTGTACCCAAGCTCGATAGACCTTTGAATATCCCCACTATTTGCCTTGAGCGACTCCTTTTAACAAAAGCGAACCTCCTTCGCATACATACACGACAGGCCAAACATAAAAGTCAATCATTTTCCCAGATTTAGTGTAGCTCCTGTACTTCTCAGTGTCAAATTTCATGTCAACATCATCCTCTACCCATTCCATGAAGATCGGGGGATCCTGTATGCACATCAACCATACAATGTCAACACACTCCTTTACGAATATGTCCAATTTTGGGGAAGTCCCTTTGAAACGAGCTTGTATTATTTTCGGAAACTCGTCGTCGCAGAAATTCTACAAAGGAAAGATATGTTTAATAGGCAAATCATATAAAAATTGTTTCCAAATGTAACTCCTATGATATCCAAGCAAATGCTCAAAGGAATCCAATGACACCTATTTCGTATTTGTTGTCCATCTTCCTCTATGCGGTCCTTAGATATTTTGGTACTTTCTTTACCTAATCATTAAACCTTTGACCTTATTTATTTGTCGTATGATACATACGTATTGGGTAGCTAAATCATTATATGTGACGTAATTTTTGTTCTGACGTGGCAATGTGAGTATTACTTGGTCATACACAATGCATAATTTCTCACACTGAAGGCATATTTTGATATTTTAAAAAAGGGAACATGGGAGTGACTAATTCCTGACGGAACATACCGTATATACTCGCGTATAAGTACAGTCCAAATGCAAACAACATAGACCCGGCGGATCAGGGTATATGATGTTTGTTCTAATGATTAGTCCTTACAAACTGCATAGACCCACCGGCGCATTATGCGACAGCAGATCTGGGTCTTTGCAGTTTGCAGTTGGTATCGATTTATACGCGAGTATATAT
This sequence comes from Margaritifera margaritifera, assembly GCA_029931535.1. Taxonomy (NCBI): domain Eukaryota; kingdom Metazoa; phylum Mollusca; class Bivalvia; order Unionida; family Margaritiferidae; genus Margaritifera; species Margaritifera margaritifera. Next base: position 4,242,705 of record JAQPZY010001657.1, on the reverse strand, counting down.
GGTACTCAATTCTTTGGTACATACCTTGCAAACAGTTGTGCCCATCTCGGTAGCTTTTTCTTTCAGCCGATTTGCAGCAAGGGCCCTCTTGATATTTTCATTCTATTGCAATAAATGTAAAATCTTGGTTTTACAGTTTCAAAGAAGACATTTTTTGGGGAAAGATATCGAGATTACTGTTTCAATATACTTTTGTTTATCTCGGTTATCATATCGAAACAAATATAATCTTTTTCTGAAAATCATAATTATCACTGGTTGATCAAAATACATATAAATATTAACATCATATCGATCTATCTATCTATCTATCTATCTATCTATCTATATATATATATATATATATATATATATATATATATATATATATATATATATATATATATATATATATATATCGTTGATACTCGCGTATAATCCCGTTCGTGTATAAGCCTACCCCCCAAACTAAATAGATACAAACATTAAAAAGTGCATGCCCCGTGGATAAGCCGACCCGTAAAACATCATCCGTTTTTGTCTAACCTGAAGACCCAGATCCTCCTGTACCAAGGTGTTCTCTCTAACGGTTTCTGTTTAACCTGAATCCCCAGAACCTCATGTATCACGGTTTCCTGGCTAGCAGCAATATATACCGGTAGTAAACAAGAAAACTTAAAGATTTTCAAGTTTAGACCTTGCCGAAGCCCATTGTTCCAGGCTTTTCTTTTTTCCTAAATTATTCGGCTTATACGCGAGTATATATATATATATATATATATATATATATATATATATATATATATATATATATATTGACCCTTTGCCATCGTTCATTTAATAAAGTAACTTCATCTCATTTACCGTATTAATAATTTCTTGAAATTGTAGTGTTCATTTTGAATATAGTTATTTAGATCCATTTTACAATCAATTGATTTAAGTGTGACCCTTGTTGCCAAGAACAATTAGATTTCGCTTGAAATTCACTCCAACATTAACCTTTATGTTTCAGTTAATAATTTTGACAATGTTTTAGTAGAAGTATTAGTAATTACCAATATCTATGAACTTAAGTACAAATAAAGAATTGGTGAATCGCGCCATATCGATCCATATTCTTTTATTTCAGACTTCCGTCTATACAACGCACCCAATATTTTAATATATTGATACCCTTTTTTATTGTCCAATCAGCAATATTTGCGTAAACCTTAAACACATATTTGCATCCGCACGTTTAAAACTTAAACAACGCGGAGACCCGCTTTTATTTCTTTCTTTCTTTTTTAAACGACTGAGTTAAAAGAATATTTCATTTTTTTTTCCACTTAATTTTTATATTGTCTCCTAAAAGAGCTATTTCTTAAACATGTTCATGAACTTCAAATTTATATGCAACCCCTTATCCACAGTGATCAATATATAATGTGAGCTTTCGTTGAAATTACATTTAATTAGGAGCAGAAGCACTGGAATAGGGAATTTCATTGTTTTGTCTTTGTTTCTGGTTGAAATAATGTTTGTCCAAGATTCAAGAACCATCTATGTCCGTTAAAAACAGAATGGTGTACCTTAAAGGAAATATTTTTAATTTTATCATGATTTCAGGACTTAAAGGACATTTAATAGGAGAATCTCTTTTTCGGGGGATGCGCTATTCTCAATTCATACTCAAATATTAATTTTAAATTCAGTGCCCACTCTGTCTCAATTATTTATAAACCTCAGTATATGCTTTGCATACCTATTTGCAAGATCAATACACAAGGCGAAGTTGACAAAGATATATGGATTCTAATTCCTCTCAGGCAATACATAAATTAGAACCATTTTATTAAGGAACCGAGTATTTCTAACTATCGGAGATTTCTAGTGAATAAAACCGTTTTGAAAGTTGGACTACGCTGATCAGCAGGCTGCAACCGGAAATAATATATATCTTTTTAGTATTAGGATTTTAAAAAGTGAATTTGTTGCAACTGTAGAGGGGGAAGAGGGGGCTAGCGAAATATAGTTTAAAGGAAACACATAAGCCTATATGCCAGCGTCTCATAAGCGAAACAAGAGGAAACTTACTACTGCTGGGCATGTTGCATACGACCACCAAAAAAAAAAAGGAAAGTACATTACTCTTTTTTATTTTGTTGTTTACTTACTTTGATATCTGCTTGGAATTTGTCGAACAGAAACTTGCGCTCAGCTTTGGCCTTTTCAGAACAAAAACAGTATGCCCCCTACAACAGAACTCAGCGCAATATAGAAAGCGTTACTGAAGTATGATTGATACAGTTTCACAGAGCCATCAAGTTTAAGTCGATCTAGAACATTTGGCAGTGATTGCAAAAACCAATTTAATAAGACGCGAGAGAAATGCAAACTGTGGAACAATCAAAGTATCCTCAGTGTACTTTATAGAAGTAGGTTAAGAGAATGGATGATATCTGCGTTAATATGTACCAAACTGGTTGCAAATTGTTACAAAATATAATATGGGGACGAATTAATATGGATAATACTTAGACCCTGTGGCTGTTTGCTTCTTTTAATACAGCCTAAATTTCTTTACAATGCATGATGTTTTGACCAATGTTTTATTATCTTGTAAGGTATACACAAATATGTAAACAGTCAAAGTTGAATGGGAAAATTCATTACTCTCAACATTTTACACCAGGTTTAATTCAAGAAAGACAGATTTAAAATTGCAAGCTTGCCAATATCCTGAGCATAACTATTATAATGATTCTATAGCTCAGGGTCTATCGAGAGAGAGAGAGAGAGAGAGGAGGGGGGGGATAGAAATAATATATATATATATATATATATATATATATATATATATATATATATATATATATATATATATATATATATATAACATTACAAAGTGAACAAAGACACACCTTAATAATGTTCAGCAGGATTGATACAGATGTCTTCTCATCGATGTTTAACATCTGAAGTTCTTCAAAAGCATCTGTGTGTTCGTTGCTGTAGAGTTCTGAGAAGCGCTCGGCCAGCTTTGTGGGCCTGTTTGTATCAGACAGATCGGTGATGTTTGGATTCCCCTGCCTCATTAAAAGACCAGCTTCTTCGCTTCGTCTAGTTCAAGGAAGTTAATATAGACAGATGAATATTGCGTTTTGGTAATATTTTAACTCATTTCTGTAATATATCATTGCAATTGCTAGAATGGATATTTCACTGGTTATATAAATATGCTTCATTTGCGTCAATCCAATAGGATTGGATACAAAATTTGTATGGAATATGCTTACGTATCAGCAATGGACACTGATTTGAGGTTATTATTTCTGAGCTTCCTTGATAGAATGAAAATTATTAGTAGTAATTTAGAAAAGTGTCGGCTAATTTTTAATTTAATGAGAATTAATATTGTAATAGCACCATACAAGTTAAACTTTGTACCTCAAAAATCATCTAGGATATGTTGCATGACTAAAAATATTGTCAAAGAGAAAGATGTCGAAATTGTTTAGACAGTAATGAGGGGAATTTTATCTGCTTTAGAGTATTGAAAGAAATAAATAGATCTTTGACTTTGATGAGAATGTTGAGCAAGGATTTTTTCCTTTGTCCCAAAATCCAGCGAATTGATAAATGTATTGCATACGTAGAGAAAATGAAACATAATTGGCTGGTTATAGTGACAGAAAGAATGAAAATATCCATTACGCCATAAAGCGGAGCAAAGATATGGAAAATTGGCAGCGTACTCGACTTACAGCTACAGTTATCGTGCTTTGCTTACAATAAACATTAAGTGCAGCGCGAAAAAAAAATCTTCGAATTACAGTTCTAATGCAGTGTTTGTAATATTAATGCAGACACATTTGCAGATAATAATGACAGAGAAACCAGCTAAATAAAAACTCATTAATGCGAAATTTAGAAAGGAATGACAATAATTTAATTTATACATACCGCAAAAGATCAATATGCTCTCTGTTTTCATTTTCTTGCCCTGCTTCTATTTGCACGCAGATCGCTCTATCTTCATTTTTCTCTTTGTGCGACCGTCCTGGCTTCTTTTCCTCGCTTCTTGAGTCAGTTTCAGACTCTACTTTTTCTTCCATTTGTCTATTTTGCGAAAAGGTTTCAGGTTGTTCTTCATATTTCGCAGCTTGCAAACGGCAATTCTTTGCACCATCTTCATGTTTAGAATCATTCATGTATTTGTTTGTTATCGTTCCGTCTCTAATGTCTTCTGTCTGCTGCTGACCCGTTTCCCTACGTCCCTCAGGTTCGTGTTTTTCATCAAGGTTCCTCATCCGTTCTCCATTATTATTCTCACCTGTCATATGCGGAGTGTTCTCTGATATTTCCATATATAATTTTGAACTGTTTTCAGTTTCATTCTGTCGGTTTTCCTTGCTATGCCATGCAAGAATCAAAACATCTGTTATGGCTTAAAGCGGATAAAATCGGCGGAGCAAAGATATGGAAATGGCAGCATACTCGACTTGATCTACATATATCGAGCTTTACGTACAAGAAAATTTAAGTGGGGCTCGACTAAAAAAAGTATTTGAATTACAGTTTTAATACAATTTTTCAGTACTAATGCCGACATATTTACAGATAATAATGACGGAGAAACCAGCTAATATAAACTCAATAATGCGATCTTTTGAAAGGGAGTGACAAGAATTTAATTTAAATACATACCGCAAAAGATCAATAAGCTCTGTGTTTTTCTTTTCTTGCCCTGCTTCTATTTGCACTGAGTTCGCTCTCTTCTCATTTTTCTTCTTGTGTGATGTGTGAGTGTTCTTTGATATTTCTAGAGGCCATTTTAACCTGTTTTCCCCTTCATTCTCTCGGGTTGGCTTGCATTGCAATGCTTCCGTTTTAGGTGTATCGTCAGGTATATCTGGTCCCTACGAAACAAACTGAATCACTAAGTATAGATACGAACAAAACACATTTTCAGGGCTTATTCTTTTAAAATAACAGAAACATTTTAATGAACTCCAAATATGGTTTCTTTTACTATTCAACCATTTAGTTATTTCCTAAAATTTTAGCTCACAACTTTAATCCAGCTGCCTCCGACTTATCATATGCACTGGGAAAATAAACGTAAAAATTTTGGTTTAATTTTCTTCGAATTCCTATGTCAAAAAATACCTTCGACGATTTTAAACACCAGATGTGATTCTTCAGGAAATAATGACAAAATAGATTCTCCAGTATTTGAGGCTGGATATAATTATGTTTTAATGTAGATCACTCTGTTAATAAGTATTAATTTAGCATTGTCTCGATTGACCGGTCAATTAAGATACATATTTGTTTAAAAGAAGATACGTTGCCTGTCACTTTAACGCGTTTTGGGGAAAGTAGGAATTAGGCACATAAATATCTTCTTATATTTTTTGTAACCTTCCAGTAGAAACATGTATCCTTGAGATTTTTTTTTACAAATAGTTATGCTTAGCTAAATGTAATAAAATATTATCGCCCTTGATCTAGTTTAAGAGTTATGGCGCTTTGATAAAGATGCACTATCTCTTATGCTTTTCATTGTATTAGCTAGTGAAATGTATTAATAACTTTTTTGATTTACTACAAGAGTTCCGTACTAGGATTTTGTATATATTTTATCTTTTAAATGTTACCTTTTGGATCATATTCTGTGTTTAATTGCATACCTGGACCCATAATTACAAAACTGTATAAATACAAACATTTAACTCATTCTCAAATTTCAAACTAATGGTTTTCTATAACTTTAGTGAGAGTGAGACTAAAATCATAAAAATTTCAAGATTGCCCTTTTGTTTGTATCCCCCCCCCCCCACCACCACCACAACCACCACCCCACCCTACGTACGTGTTCAGTTTCACCAATATTGCGAGACTCTGCTGGTTTTAATTTTGGAGTTCTTAGTCGGAATTGAATTTGTGTACTCAGACAGTTTCATAACTATGGGGTCCGATTCTGTGTAAATTGGAGGAAATGCCCAGCATTGTGTTTTTTTATTTAAGTAAAGTGCCCAATAATTATTCATTTACAATATTTTAATTATGCCTATCTTTTTGTTTATCATAAAGGTGGAAATTCATTTCATAGAAAATTAATGCAAATATTTAACGATCAGTGGCTATTGTGATCAAATTCGCGTCTCTGTTATTTTCTGTTATATTTATTAAGCTCAGTATTACGTATGAAACCATGTTTGTCTCGTATATATATATATATATATATATATATATATATATATATATATATATATATATATATATATATGTGTGTGTGTGTGTGTGTGTGTGTGTGTGTGTGTGTGTGTGTGTGCAGAATGTACACGCACGAACAAGTTCCCATCATCTATTATAATACTCAATATATTCCTGTGTTATGCCTATTAGCCGCTCCTAGTCTAATCCATTGGACTCATAGTTTTAAGGTAATCATTTAAAGCTAGGTCAAAGTGAAATGGTTAAAAGGTGGTTTTTTTATCATATAATTATGTTGCTTCTTTTTATGCCGAGTACCTGCTCCTCATATTCACAGCTTCTGGGAACTGCTGTTTGAGACTGTGAATAGGACCCTGTGGATAAAGACATGCTTTTGCATGTGAGAACAATCCAGTTCTATGTTGATGCTCTTCGAAGTGCCTTCTGCAACTACCAACAAAGTTTAGTCCAGTTTTCAACTTGCTTTCTCTTTACTTGAAATCTCTGTATAAAAAAAAATAAAGACTGTAATAAGTTATGAGCAGAATAGCGACAGACAGACAGAGAGAAAGAGGAACAGACACATACTAACTTTAATAGACATGTTAATATGTATGTCTAATTAAGTGCATGTATATACACTTATAGTAATGTCGTGTTTTAGCTTCCACGTGTATATGTACACCCATATGTAAATGCATGCGTCTTTTTATCAATCTGTATGTTGGTGTGTTCGTCTCATTTCTGTCCGCATATTTTTGTATGCCTGAAAACTATACAAATGAAAATAATTCCACAAGGAGAACTTACCTGTATCAAGTAGATTGAAAGAGGAAAATAAGCTTTACCTCTTACCTCGAATTAGGGAAAAATTTATATGAGTTCTTTGTCTTGTGTATAAACACTTGACTAACTCTATTGTATTGAACATGTTTTCACGCTAATTTGTTCACAGGTTAAACTAAATGTTAAATGTAAGTGAATATAAGCTTTAGCCATAGTAATTACTGGATACTTTTTGCGATTCCATACTACAAAGACGTCGAGCCAAACTGTAATCTCGTACTTCAGGATTAGCATAGACAGACAGACGGATTAAAATGGAAGCTAATATCGGCGAGGACTTAAATAAAGTACTTCGCCAAGAAACATACCACTGTGGTCAACACGGCAGTTTTAGAGCAGGAGACTATGCTGCGCCCTACTAGTCGCGATTCCATCACTCTGGCCAATGAGCCACCGTAGTCCCCAGATAGATATTAAACAAATATACTGCATGTATGTATACCTACTGACCACACGCACACATACACTGAAATATGTCCCATGTGGAAAGGTGTCCTTTTGTGATTTGATAGCGCCCCTTTCAAAACAATGTATATGCATCGTAATTGAGCAGTACATCTATGATACGGCCGATAATTGGAATTGGAATTGAGGATTAACAAAACCTCTTAAAGTATGAAAGAAATCGTGTTTCTATCACGCAACAGGAACTTTAACTCAATGTTACTAGATAATCACTTTTCTTGTTTATATTGGCAGCACATAAAGCGACAATTTCCAGACTTATCAAGAATTCTTTAATTATTTATGCACTATTGTTAGTTATTTGCATACGCTATTTGATCTAATGTCATTAAATATGCGACAACTGTGAATGTTTGGAAACAATGGCCGTCTGTCGCAAATGCAAATTATTATAATAACAGTAGTTATATGAGGCACTTGAGGGGCTTAGGGGGGTTAACATTACCCCATAGGTTTACATGTGGCGACACTTAGGGGTCTACGGGAAAACCTAAGTTAAATTTGTCCATAGGTTTAACATGTGGGATATACTTGAGGGTACATTGTAACATTGTTATAAGCGGCTGACCTCAAACAGGGCTACATTGTTAAAGTTGACTTCAAAATGGGACACTATATGTGTCTACGGGAAATACTATTTTAAACTGTCTATATGTTTAATAGGTGGGAGACACTTGAGGGGTCTACGGAATGTAATGTTAAGTTGAGGATTGTTATAGCCCATGTCCATCTTAAAAACTTTTGCCTTATATATGTAATGTTAAAATGTTCTATTACAATTTAACATTCGTCCCTACTATCCAGCACCCGCTTTTGATTACAATCCAACACATACACCCGACTACCTAGAAGCCGCTTTTTTATTACAATCCACACATACCCTACTATCCAGGACCCGCTTTTTTGGTATACAAACCAACCCACATCCTACTATCCACCAACCGCTTTTTGACATCACTTTTCTTATTTAATTTGGTAGTATATAGAGCGACAATTTCCAAACTTTTCATGAAAACTTTTATTATTCATGCACGAATGTTAGTTATGTTAGAAGTGGCTGCCCTCAAATGTGGCCACATTGTCACATTGTTAGATTTGACCTAAAAATGGGACACTATAAGTGTCTACGGGAAGTCCTATGTTAAAACTGTCTATATTTTTCAAATGTGTGAGGCACTTGAAAGGTCTATGGGAGATGTAATGTTAAGTTGAGGAGTGTTAGCCTCATATGGGAAATGTAATGTTAAAATGTTTAGATACTATTGAAATTTACAAGACTTTATCGGACACTGAGAAATATCCAGAAAAAAATGTAAAAAAAAAAAATATTTGCTAGACTAAATGTACTGAAATCCCGAAACTGTACCGGTACCGGGCTTTAGAGGAGACTATGTAAAATACGGAAAAATGTAAAAAAAAAAAAAAAAATTGATTAGACTAAGTAGTGTTAAAATTCCGAAACTGTACTGGACTTTAGCAGACACTGACAAAAACTTTAGTACTAAACTTATTAAACTCATACGGGCTTCAGTGGAGACAGAAAAGGTTTGGAAAATATATAAAATAGGGTCGAGACTAAAATTAATAATAAAATTTCTAAACTAATACGGAATTTAGCGGAGAATAAAAAGAAAATTTACAGTGTAAAACAAAAGATACAAATTTTAATAATTTTCTGTTTTACAAATTGTGAAATATATGTATACAAAATAAAAAATTTGACTCTGTTTTCAGTGACCAACATACTAACTAACGAAAAGGGTAATAATACACAAACACAGACACACAATATATATATATATATATATATATATATATATATATATATACCATCAACACACTGTTTTGAGTGACCAACACCCACACCTATTAGCCAAAGTACAGACGTTCACCGATAAAGATGAATTCCACACAGAATATAATATGATCAACCCTACCAAAAGTTAAACGAAGACGAATGTGATGCTACGCAACCAGAGTGACGGTGCGCCCTGCGACCAGAGTTATTCTGTACCCTGTGACATGAGCGATGCAGTTGCCATTCTACTATTTAAAGCGATGCCGTTCGTGTGCCCATCTATTGATCTCATCCATGCACTCACAAACCACAAATTCATCCAGAATAATAAATCAAATAAGAATACACGTTTCCTGTGGTTTTGCCTGGCTATTGTGATTTTTAAAAGTCTATTCTAGACATTCAAAGGGAAATAGCCCAAAGTTTTGTATGTCCGCACTCCCAAATCTTTAGCCAGAGCAGGGTTGGTGTACTTGGGACGAGAAAACCAAGTACAGTGTTTCAGTTGCAGTGTGACGATCCCTATAGACAATAAATATTCAGATATCCTTGAACATAACAACATAACAGATGGTCTCCGTGCTGTCACTGCCTTCCCTTGGTAGGCCATGATTATTATCCTCATGGATACTTCAGAAGAGAGAATTAGTAGTTTACCCCCACCCCCGAGCCTCGAGAACGCATTTACAGAGACTTTGCACAAATGCAAGTTAGGCGCAAAGAACATTCATATCCTTTACGACATAGGTGTTATCAACCATTGGTACCTGGATGCTCTAAGTAGGTTTATTATTTTCAAAGTGTTCAAATGGTCAGACATTGATCAGCTACCAACAACTAAGAAGAGTTTCGATGTCACAACTTTTAATTACGAGGTTGGAATACTACAGAGAATTCTTCCTGAGGAGAAAGACTTACAGGATTACAACCAACATTTAAAAGAAGTATCGCCACAAGTAAAACCAAATGAAACGCAATAAATAATTGCATCCGAAATGACATAGACGTTTTAATCGTTGATGTCTGAATGACATAAAAAAGCTGATTACATCGAAAATGCTAAAATGGTCAGACATTGAACAACTGCGAAGATATTATAAGATTCTATATGTCACGACTTCTGTCTATAAACAGTCCAACTCTTTTCTTTGGATAGCAGGGTTTTGTGCTAGATAGTAAGCAAAAAGTAGTTGCTGGATAGTAGGGTGTGTGCTGCATTGTAATAAAACCTTTTAACGTTACATGTCCTATATGAAGGCAAAATATTTTACGATGGACATGGTCTATAACAATCCTCAACTTAGCATTATATTTCCCGTATACCCCTCAAGTGTGTCCCACATGTTAAGCCTATAGACAGTTTTAATATAGGATTTCCTGTCGACACCTATAGTGTCCCATTTTGAGGTCAACTCTAACAATGTGACAATGTAGTTCCATCTGAGGTCAGCAACTTATAACAATGCTACAGTGTACTCTCAATATTAATTCCCTTAGATCCCTCAAGTGTCTCTCACACGTTAAACCTATGGACAAATGTAACATAGGTTTTCCCGTAGACCCCTCAAACCTCGCCACATGTAAACCTATGAGGTATTGTTAACCCCCATAAGCCCCTCAAGTGCCTTATATAACTACTCTTATTATAATAATTTGCATTTACGACAGACGGCCTTTGTTTCCAAATATTCACAGTTGTCACATGGTAATTAATAACATTACAATAAATAACGTATGCAAATAACTAACATTTGTGCATGAATAATAAAAGAAATCATGTAAAGTTTGGAAATTGTCGCTTTATGTAAATTGAACAAGAAAAGTGATGTCATCTTCCTTGTCTAGTAACACCGAGTTAAACTGCCTGTCACGTGATAGGAAAACGATTTTCCCCCATAAGCCCCTCAAGTGCCTCATTTAACTACAAATAAGTCTTTTGAGAAGTGAATGTATGTGTATAGCTAAGCGCGCGTTGTGTATGTGTGTGTGCGAGAGAGAGAGAGAGAGAGAGAGAGAGAGAGAGAGAGAGAGAGAGAAAAGCACACATAGGTTATGCAGGGCACCAGCTACATTAAAAGGAACATATCCATGAGTTGATAACATAATCGCAAAAAATGTAAAATATAAATTATTCTTTTTTTTTAAAAAAATCAGCGAAAAGGGAGGATAAAGAATGAACAACTATGATTAATAGAATCGGGGTGAAAGATCTGAAGCGATCAGGGGCAACATAAAGAGAATACAGTATGATCGTGGAAATTTTGCAACAAATCCCTCATATTGATCACAGTTAGGGAAGACAGTTTAAGGATAATCAATATGGGTATTGGTAGAGATAAAAAGAAGTCGAATAATCTCATTTTCGGATTTCTGTTTGCATAATTTTCAGTTACAAGAGAAATAGTAGAAAACACATAAAGCACTGGATGCAGGATTTTGAAAGAGATGGCGCGTTTGAAATGTTATTTTGATTCATGGCGAAATCCGCGCTCTATGTAGCAACGGTCGTAACTAAACTCTGTACTTTGCGGAAATATCCATATATTAGATTAGAATGGAAATATATTGTTAAACATTTGCGATTTTATCATCAGAGTCAAATGATATAGCAAAAGGAATTACAGATCGTTAAACAGAGGAGGTGGAGTCGATATATGATCTTTGTGCATGATTGCCGAATATATTATCTTATGTGTATTTTCACCACACTTGCTCTCAACAATATTAAACAGCAGTGTACTTTAAAAGAAAGAGATCTGTGTATGTTTGAAGGGGGTTGAAAAAAGAAATGTCATGCTGTTAAAAATGGCGTTTTATCATATATATATATATATATATATATATATATATATATATATATATATATATATGTGTGTGTGTGTATGTATGTATGTATGTATGTATGTATGTATGTATGTATGTATGTATGTATGTATGTATGTATGTATGTATGTATGTATGTATGTATGTATGTATAGGATATAACGGCAAAGTAGCACAATTCTGACTACATGCACTGTATAACCCATTATTCCATCCAAAGTTCTGTACAACCCGGAGAACACACGCTATTCTTGATAGAGTATGCCGCCATTTCTGCTCTAGGGATAAGCACAAAGTTGGAAGTTCAGTGTTAAAATATAACAGTCTTTGTATTTTATTTTCTCGCGTATTTGTCCTTGCTGCTTGGAATGAAATTGTGCATAATACATTGAATCAATAAAGCTGTTTCCAAGTAAAATCAACGTGTATGGCTCACCGCGACGCTGTAAATCGCTCCCGTTGAAAAAAGAGTGTTTGAGTTGTGTTTACAAATTCTTTAAAATAAGAACGGAAATTATTGAATAAAACAAACATTTTATTCTTCTAGTACTTAGGTTTAATTACTTCTGCTGTTTGTTATCACGACGGACACACAAATAATGCTGTTAAAACAAATTAGAGTCGAACGTATATAGTTTAAAAGACAAAGTACCAGACTAAACTCGTTCAAAGTCGGCGAATTCCGTAGAATCATGTCAAACATTGCTCGAAACTACCAACAAATAAAATCCAGAATTCTGGGGAACTCGGTGATTTACCTGCGATCCGTGAAATAATGTATTCCCGTCCCCCATCTGAGTTACAAAATCTTTTCTTTGAAAAAAAAAAAAGAATCTTTAGCATAATATCTTAACATAGACACTGCCGCCACAGCCGCTTCTCACCATGCTTACCAGTAGAATGAACTTTCTTTAATAGTTCAGCATAGCCCTGTTCAAGAGCCATCTCCCGGTGATAATTTCGGAAACGAAATTTCTACGAAGCATCTGCTTATCTCATGTTCGATACCCATAACAAGCGAATCAACTTTAGATGATTTGTTTGTGCGGCAAAATGATTTGATTTTCTTTGTGGAGGTATCGCATGGATGACTTTGTCGTTCTTCCACACCTTGTATCACAGAAAATAACAAGAAAACTAACCAAGAGAGGAAACGGCCCAATTATTCACGCGATTGAAACCCTTACCTTTACTGGCCCTTAAGGTTTCATTCCACAGTTTCTTTTTTTTTTTTTTTTGCACAAGAAAAACATTTTAAAGAAAAGGTGAGTCCTAACATTTTACCTGTAGGATCATATGCTATTTAAAGTGAAATCTATAAATGCTTATAGTGGTGTCAATCAGTTTTATTTGAGCATTCAATGCGTACCAGATGCTATGGGTATCTAACTCAGTGTTCAAATGCGACATTCTGATCTCAGAGTGAATCCGCAGTTTTAAAAAGCAAAACGGTGTACCTAATTATTTACATAAAAATTATAAAGGTTTAGCTGGTCTAATTTCTTCAAATGTCGTCTACGGGTAGGTATATTAAACTACCTAAATCTCTATGCAGGGATAGGTGTAGAAATATTTGCTTCTAAAAACAGAGACTGTGCAAAAGTACCATTTTCGGCTATGTTTGAACCATTTTTTACTGGTTCACAAGCTGGCAAAATGTGAACCGAGTCATCACTAAAAGACTCAGAGATTCAGTAAAGAAAAACATAAATGAGTACAGATTTTACGGTAGTAACAATATAGATATGTTATAAACTTTTCATTGACTCTGGAGAAAATTTGACAAGTTCTTTAAAGCAATGGAACATTTTGGCACAGTGACGCTGTAGAATGACGCTGTCGTACAGAGACAAGGCTTTCACCGTATTTCCAAAGATACCTAAATATCTGAGAAAAGGCATATACAAATATGAATATACAGCGATAATTTTGATAGATTCTATGAAATATATATATATATATATATATATATATATATATATATATATATATATATATATATATATATATATATATACCATCCAAGAAAAGGTTAATTGAAGTCTGAGTGATTCAAACATATCAGATGATGCTTACCAGCATGCGCAAGATGTCATGGTTGATGGCTTATTGAACGCACTCCGTGACCTTCAAGACTACTACGTCAAGAAAAATACACTAATACTATGTGACATTTTTGAGGAGTTCAGATGTGTAGGAATGAAGCACTACAAACTTGACCCCTAGCACCCAGTTTAGCACAGGATGCAAGTTTATGCATATCTGTTGGTGAATTAGAACAGTCGACAGACTAAAGCATGTTTTTGATGATCGAGAGTGGAATAAAGGTGGTATTAGTGCTAAATGAGATATAGATGGTTGGATAAATGTGATGGTGTCATCGAAAGGTCACGGTCACAAGGTGAGAACAAAGTCAGATCACGGTCATTCATTAATGGCAATGAGCCAATACATACCGATTAAAACTTTACATGGGCGAGTGAAAACAAATTAGATGACTAGAAGCAAAGCTCAAAATGCAAGATATTAGTGACTAAAGTTGGATTTTAGAAGCGGAATTGCAGATAACAAAACATATTGCAACGACTATCTTCTAGCACCAGAAAAACGTATACCAGATGAAAATGATTTATCTCCGTTCCAAAAGAAATTGATAAAGTATTCTAAGGGTACAAGGCGAGTTGTGCCTAAGTTGGTGTGTGCATTCAAAAACAAAGATAAATATATCATTCGCTACATAAACTTAAAGGTTTACCACCAATTTGCTCAAAATCTGATACAGGATAAACATAGTTTTCTTATGTGAACACCAACTTTGGCTAAAGACATGCATTGAACCAAATACCAGTTCGAGACAAAAAGCTTCCAAAGATTGTGAAAAAGATTTCTTAAAACTGATGAACAATCCAGTGTTTGGAAAATCTCCAAAATAGGACAAGAGTAAAAGTATGTCAAACGAAAATAAATTATTATAGTGTCAAAAAGATTGTTCATTTGCGAGGAGACCAATTATTGACGAAGACTTGGTACAAGTCAGTCCCAAAAGCAAAAAGATACAACTAACCAAGCCAGCCTATGATGATATTGCATTGTTTGAGCTGTCTAGATGGTTAATGCATGAATTGTATGACAGTAAATTGGAAACCAAATAGGCTGAGACTACTCGTGAAAGGCAAAGATTATGTGTGCATTTATGTTTGAGACATAAAAATATTTACAGTTACACCAAGGATCACATTGAGCCGTACAACACTAGTAACTATTCCAAGGACAAAACGTTTAACATCCCTGAAGCGAACATAAAAGTTCCGGGTCTTTTAAAAAATGTTCTAAACGTATAAGGGCAAAATTTTATTCATTCCGTACTGTCAGTGATAAAAAGAAAGTTTGCAAAGGCATCAACAATGCGTGATAGAAAGCAATTAAAAATTTGAAATGTTCCCAACTTGTATTTTTGAACACAATACCAGGAAATGAATTTTCTCAGGTCATACAGTCGCCAGATATACGGCATCTATGTATGATAACAAGAGCATTTTGGTCACGTTTGTACCTTGAATTGGGAAGGAAACTCGAGTATCATTACAATTGTGTTTATTTAGTTCTGTTTCAAAATATCTGCAATGTCTCCTTTCATTTCATACGGTATTAAGTGTTGTTCTTTCAAACACCGTTTTCATTGCCTTCATGTTCTTGCTGTAAACGACACAACCAAAAATGTGAATTTTCTCTGAAATCTTTTATTACACAGTTGTACTTATAAACGAGAACTGATATTTCAGAATGCGTTAATCTGAAAGATAGCTATGTTAAATCGATTGCTTTCTTTTTCATCAGACTTAGTCCGAAAAATAATTTATCACAAATGGTCATGTTGATGAGTCCACGTAAATAAAGGCATTGCTTTTCTTTCAAATACATTTGTACATGCCTAAATGTGAACTATTTAGGATTGATTGTTTTGAATGTTATCCTGACCATCAGACACAAAATGAATATATATTTTGTGGGCATCAACTACTGTTTTGCTTCCCAATACATTTGAATGTGGATACCTAGCTGCACGTTGGTTAATTTAAGGCCGCCACCATGCCATTTGGTATTGTGTGTACTTATGAAATCAAGCCAGATAAAATTGAATGTCAGTGCAAAAGACTTAAACACTTACTTTACTAATGTATGCGTACTTTTGTTGCTTATCGATGAAATACTTAATGGCTTATGTAAACTATTGCATCATTTGAAAACTTTGGAAATAAATCTTGTCTGGCTTACTTTATATATACACCTAGATCTTCTGTTCTGCCGAGTTGTAAAACGTTTCAGGATCACTTTGTTAACTGGTTTTGCCTCAAAACACCCCTCAACCGCATTCTAGGATAATCAAGAGTAAGGTTTGTTACGAGTGTATTGGCTGCTATGTCTGTGGTGGTTTACTCTCTCTCTCTCTCTCTCTCTCTCTCTCTCTCTCTCTCTCTCTCTCTCTCTCTCTCATTTCTGTACTTGTTAGTATTTGGAAGTTAGGTGGTAGCCTCAAATTTTTTATATACATCATAAACTGTACACCATAAAGTATGTTAAGTGTTATTTGCCCCGGATCCCAACTTTCTCACTTTTTCACTCATACCCTTGTTCAGTTCTGTTTCTGTTCACTTATACAGGAAACCAGAAGTCGTTGCATTTTGTGAAAGTGTTTTTGTCATTTGGCTGATGTCTTTCACAAGCATTCAACTCAAACTGGTTACCACCGCATTGTTACAATTTCGTTTTACGTTCATATCAAACGACACAAAGAAACTACCAGATGCAAGCATGATATTTGGGTTTAGCTTTAGTATGCAAACTTACAAAATTTGCTCTGGGTTTAATGCTTCCGGGGTGTCGGTGATACAATAATGTGTTGGCTTGAAACATTTAACTCCGTGCGGTATCTTCACTTGCTTGTTAGTAGTTGCGTATTTTCTGTATACAACATACACACCAACACCCATCACAAGTGTAATGCATATGTATTCGCGTTGATCTGTTCATTTAAAGCCTGGCTTAAATCATCTCTTTTAGGTTGTCTTTGTTTCCAAGTTTTGATTTATAATTTAAATCATGTTTATCATTCTTGGCTGATAATATTGCCATTTCTTAGACATTCACATAATAGTATGTGATTTCTTTATCAGTAGACATATAAAGATATATATATATATATATATATATATATATATATATATAGAGTCCTAGTTTGGAAAGATATCTTTACCAGTTTGCAAGGACTGATTTTTTTCTCCAGCATGTATTTCAATGCCAACGGGATACTCCTCACTCAGTACAATGCACAGATCAAGAAATATACATCAAAGCATATATTTGTTTTTCCTCTATCTCATTTTTGTTTATATCTATTTCAATTTACAATTCATCCATTTTAACTCCCAATGCGATGCTATATATTCACATTTCCGAGCTCAATTATGTTTTGAAAGCCTCTATATTTGAGTTTATTTCATTGCTAAGTCCTTCAATTCTACCACTTAACACGAGAGTTATAGTGATTATTACAGTTTTAATTGTATCTGTATGTGTACTAAAAACCTTTGCTTCAAATCAATTAAATCTTTTTTTCAGACGTTTTATCCATTTGTCTTCATAAACATGCTTTTTGTGTCTGTTTTAGATTGATCAACCTCAATGTGTAATGTGTTGCAAATTCTATGAATGTAACATCTCTTATAGTCTTATAGTCTTGATTTGTTGTTTTCATTGATACAATCGTACTTTCACTGAGATTCACTTGGTTCTGAACACCATCTAATTTGTTCGCTAACTCAGTTCAATCAATCTTATTCTGCATTAATGACAGTGTATTAGTGTTAATTGTTACCTTGTTGTTCTGTACAGTAATTTTGAGTTGAAATTAGCTTTTTAATATCTTGATCGCTCAGTTTGATTTTGTCATTCTAATCTCTCTGTGACTGTTCCAATTGAGACCATAGAGTGACATGGATTTGAGAGATGTTTTAATTTTCTCCACGGTACTCTCTAAGGCATCCATCTCACTGTTTATCCTCTGTACGATCTGTCATGTATATTGTGGAACGTTTGGTAAATCATCTGCTCTTTATCTTACTGACTTTACGAATTTAATAGCAGTAGATAAAGTATTGAAGCTCTTTTTTTAAATTAAATAAAATTTTTAAATTTTTTTTTTTTTTTTGTCAATATGTTTTGTGCAGCTCTGAGATTTTGGTGGTTCTTTTATTGAAATTCCGTTCAATAGCAGTTAATGTATGGTCAACGTATTCCCTCCCTGTCTTGATGCCTTTCAGATTGTTCTCGCAAGTGTTTTTAGTATTTGGTCATCAACTCTCTTCTGTGCAAATATGTTATTTGCTGCATCAATTAATTTCTCAATGTCATGTACATTCGTGATGCAGTTATTGTTCAGGTTTGAGTCACTCTTAATTGTTTGACGTAGTGTTGCATATTTTTCATCTGTTTTTGTTTCAAAAGTGAGTACAACAGAAAACGGAGAGAAGAAACCAAACAGCACTCTTAACGGTACTTAAAAAAGTGGAGAGACGTGGACAGAGAGCGCTATGACGGATACATGAATTTAAAGTACCACAGTGATGCAAACTTAAAGATATCATCTTTGGCTATAAATGGGATTTTTCACGCGTCAAGAGAGAAGAATGTGTGTCATATATTGACTCCAACAGCCGGCGGCTTAACTTTAAAAACCCTGAATGTGTAAGTGAAGATGAGCTTGATATCTAACATGTCATACCGTGTGCCTCTTCTGATTTGTCAAAAAATAATGTTTTCAATTGGACAAACACAAGATACATGTTGATAGTGACAACAGGTCAAAAAGTTAAAAATGATCATCTATTGATGACATAGCAAATCACAATAAAAATGTTAAGTCCTTCAACATGGCAAGCTTCATCTTTGACAATATTCAACTATTGTAACGAGCGTGGTTAAAGGTACAAATGCATCGCCAACAAAGTAAACAGTGCACATTATACTTGCACTAACGTTCAAAGAGATGCTGCACGGTTAGGCTTTGCAGATGCTACGCTATGTAACTTGTCATTCTTTGTGGGATGTTGCCACATAACGTCTAGACTGTGCTCTGCTGCAGGCGTTTACGTTGCGCGACAAGACACGTCCCAAAGGTAAGATGGCAGACCTGTCCTTCAGACACGCCATTGCACAATCATTTCAACACCATCTTTTATTTTCTATTTGCCGATTTGGGCGTCCTTGTTGCCTTCTTTTGTGTGGTTGAATCGATATATTTAAATGTTGTAAAACTAGCACTCGCCGCAGATAGAAGCAAACCTTGTGTCAATGATACAAATCCGGTAAACCAAATATAATTACTTTGGCTGTAATTCACTCATCTTTCAATTCATTTTGCAAACTGCCTAAGTTGTCAATTAGAATAAATCTGCTAATCAGTGAAGTGATGTCAGAGTGTAAATTACAACATCTTACAACGATTGGAAATGTTTGCAGTTCTGACATTTATTAAGAGCTCACGCCTTTTTTTATTCATTTCTCTTTCATTTTCAGTGAAGTTTTACCTGGGTCTCTTTGTATGTTCTATTTGCAGTTGCTATGTTTATTTTCTTTCGAAAATATTGTAATTCTTTTTCCAATTGTGACTTATCCATGTTGACTTTATATGTACTAAAAAATGTCTGCCATTAGGTACATTTTTAAATAGAAGAGCTTGAAAGTCCTATGAAATGCACTCAATCATTAGAAATATTAAGACACATTTAGGTGAATCTAACCTATCAAGAAAAACTGTGGTAACTCCTCAAAAAAATTCATTTGTAGAATTTATGAGCATGTACTCCAAGGGGTATATAATGCACAGTAGATGTTCATCAATTTCAATAAACGGTAAATGATTTAGAATTGAAGACAAACGCTATATTTTTGCGACAGAGATAGAGGCAGTTTAAGAATATCCAAGTCATACAACCTACGAGAAATCATGGCTGAAATAAACAGTAAGCAAAGGATATGTGGATAAAAAGACAAAGGGTAATTATTTGCAACAAGATTAACTAGCAGTTGTACATTTATTCCAAATTATTGTTTCAAACGCATTTGCTAATACTGTGTATGAATGTGAGGTGTTTTCTACATTACAAGAAACAGCAGGTATACAACCTCAATTGCGCGGTATCTCTTAAATAGAATATCAGATTGAACCATCAGTTATTATCGAACAACCATTACAAGTGCTGAGAATACTGAGATTCCAACAATAGACACAAATAAAACTTTTGATAACCAATTCCTAGAGGCAGACAACAATATAGATTTGTACTACGAAAAGATTTAAAACAGAGAACTTCCACTTGCAGTGAAAAGATTATTCACTTCTCAGGAGGAAAGATAATGTAGAAATTGTCAAATCAAAACTAGAGGTTTTGGGAATAATCAATTCAAGATTATCACTAGGTGAAAGGCTAAAACAACTGTTCAAAAAAGGGTGTAAGAATATCAGCAATTATTACAGCGACTGCAAATACTGTATCAACAGTTACTTTATCCATAGCAGATTTGGAAAGAAGCACTACTTTTCCTACGTCGTCATCTCCTACCCCCTATCTACTTCTCCTCCTTCAACTTCTCATCTCTTCCTATTCATCATGTCCTCCTACTCCATCTCCTCGTACAATTTCTCTAACTCCACCTACTTCCCCAACTCCGCCTATTCCAGGTGAATCATCGTTTGATATAATCAAGAAATGCTTGAACAATTTAGCTTACTATTTGTTAGAGTTACCTAATAGCAGCAACAGCATTATTTGACATTATTGACATTATTGGTATTCTGATAGGATGGTTGCTTAGGAGTACGGAAAAAACTTGCTTCTTTCCTCGCTAAAGACATGTTATTACTTGCCATGACATTAGTAGGTGTGTTATATGCATTTTTGGTCAAAGGTGTAAACTTAGCATCTCCCAGTGTTAAAGGTTCATCAACGTATTCGATGTGTTTCTCCGAAAGAACCTACACTATTTCAACAAGTAAACCATACCAGCTTTAATAACCATCAGTTTCAAAAAAAATCACTGTTTACTTCGAGGTCAGACTTTGTTTGAGCTCTTTCGTAGTTTGTAACCTCTCATATGTCCATTGAACGTTCAAGAATCTGATAGAATCAGCACACCTGATAATAGGACTGTAGGCATCCTAGTCCTCTACATGAGTTTTACATAATTTGTTTTCTTTTGTCCTCTACAGCTTCTTGTCTTATTGTCACATGTGGTTTATCCGCCATTAAAATACCTCTCTTGGTTACCCTTTTACTGAGAGTATGGTTTAATCCCAGTTTTGACGAATCACTGGATCTTTGCAAATTGTTGTTGTATTCAACAATGCTATCGATATTCATAGATATGTCACTCGATAACAAATAGTCCAATTTCACTTTTGAATCTTTCATATATTGTTGGAATTTTACCATGATTTTTTTTATGTGTGTTTTAATCTTGCTATCCAAAATTAGTAGCTCCCTTGACTGTTTAAAGGCGTATGCTACTGTCGATACAGGTTTTGTAAATAGTTTTACACCTGTGATCCCAAGAGGCAGATTGTGTATGGTACGATATTTTGATTTAATATTGAAATACCTTCATCTATCAACCCATTTCTATCCTGCATAAATAAGCATGTCCAACCTGTAGTTTCGTTTTCGCAGAGCCAACAATGTTCACCATAGCTGCAAATTATTGTTATGCTGACCTCCTTACGCAACAAGACTTGACTTGCGGCAATGTCCATTCATTTGCTGGCAATGTCCTCCAGTAGTTATATTTACGTTGATAAGCAGATAACACAAAGGTAGATTTAGGCTCCCCTAAATCTTGATGCAGGTTTGTGTTTTTCTAGCCCATTTGCAATCAAGTATTTGTTTTGTCTCTTGAGATATTTCCAGTCATGATGAGGTAGAGTTCTAAAATTATTGCAAATGAAATTAAATTGTTTCATATCTTTGATATTGTAAATTTATTTGAAATCATCATCATCTAGTAAAGATATTTTACATTTAGGCAGCAGCTTTCTCATCTGGAAATAAATGTGAAATGTGTATACTGCTTGCACTAACTCTGGTTGTTCTTGTGTATTAAATGCATTAAGTAAAGTCCTCAATCAGATGTTGCCATCGTTAATGCCCAGTCTTGTTTATTCTGCCCAAATTTCATGTCGCAATGTGATCTGTGTCGATTCATAGAGTCAGCACTGTCAAATGTTAAAAGTAGCTATCAAATATGTTCAGTTGCATGTATATGGACATTTGTTTTCAGTGTAATAAAATGAGCTGCAGGACAAGAATAATGTTTTTGATCTGAAGTCCAATTATGGATCAAAATGTGTTCGCTTTGCTGACCCAAACATCAGTATGAAAATGACTTTTCTTGTAACACTACATTGAGCCCCTATTTACTGTCTCTCCACACTCACATATAATTGTATGTTTTGATTTTGGACTCAGATCTTTCCATTTTCTCCATTGTATCGCCAGAGCAAGCTCGTTTGTTTACTCAGTCTCTGCATCTCTGTTATTTTCTAATTGGTTTTTTTTTCATGTTTTCAACCAGTTTTTCTCTGTGACATTTGTAACATTTTACAACGGTTGTTCTGTCTGTTGTCCCTTCGAAAGGTGAGATTGATTTCAATAACTCAGTTTCTATTACTCCTGGATGTCTGTCAAAACTAGATCTTCAAAATCTGTATACCCACACACTGCGAAAGCGTATTAGTTGTTACTTCATGATGTGAAAACTCTTCTCGAGTCAACTGATTGTGGTTAATTTTTCTGTTCATTCTTTGTGATTCAAGGTCTTAAATATGATTTATAAATTTAACATGATAAAGATTTTGTCCAGGGAAAATGTAATGTTGCGAATATTGTTTTGTATTATGAATTTGAACTGTTTCACCAATTTGAATTTTGGAGTTCTAAATGTATCAGCTGCCAAATAACTAAATATATTGATCGATTCTTTGAACTATGTTTTTCTCTGCTGTATTCGACTGGGGCCTTGTCTATTGATGTGTGGCGAGTGTTACTGTAACCATGAATTAAATCTGGCAAAACGTCAACAAATTTATGGGTTTCGTTTTGTATTTTTATACGCTTGTATGTCAGCAATGTCTGCTGTCACTGGTCGATTACTTAAGTAACATACATCCTTCTGAAGGGAATTTTATTCTCGATTACTATTTAATGTTTAGGTTGAGTGTTGAGCTAACCATTTTGTTTAAGCAAGTGTACTTTCAGGATCGTAGTCAGGATGCCTCAAATAATGTTCTTTGTCAGCCATTAATAACGATATAAACCATCAAAAGAAATTTTTCTTAGGCGTTATCATCAAGTCAACAAAACAACAAGTCAAGTTCATCGGGGACAAGGGGTCAAAATGGCAGAAACTATTTGGGGCTGAAATATAAAAATTGTGTTACTGAGTCACATATGCACTAGATTAACTGTTTATATTGCATTTGTCACGTAATTGAATAATTTATTATCTGGACATAAAATTCTCCATCCAAAGTAAGTCAAACATGTCCAATGCAATCGTTTGCATTACTCTGTGGAGGCATGAAACGCTGCAGTAGAATTATCTGTGTAAAATTATCCGAATTCGCCAAAATCAATAAATTGACTGGGTAAATATTATGACTTAACAGAAGAAGAAACATAATTAAAACCTGGAAAAATGTATACCTTTTATTACAGAAAGAAAGAAGAATTAGAAAAAGAGGAAACAGTTGTGTTATTTATGCTATTTAAACCTTTAATGGCCCTTAAGATTCCACTCTACATTTATTTTTATTTTTTTTAGTTTTTAGGGTTTTTTTAAAGGTTTTTTTTGCAGAGAGATTCAAGTGTAAAGAAACGGTGAGTCTAGACATCAGACCAATATGATCATATGTTATTTAAGGACGAATCTGGGAAGAGTAAAAAACGGTGCCAAAATCTCCACACTAGTGTAGGTGGAGGCCACTTTGCTTCTCAGAGCATGAACAGGGCAACAATATCATGTATTGTCTAGCTTTGGTGCTTATTTAAAAATACCATGTATCGTCTAGCTTTGGTGCTTATTTAAAAATACCATGTATCGTCTAGCTTTGGTGCTTATTTAAAAATACCATGTATCGTCTAGCTTTGGTGCTTATTTAAAAATACCATGTATCGTCCAGCTTTGGTGCTTATTTAAAAATACCATGTATCGTCTAGCTTTGGTGCTTATTTAAAAATACCATGTATCGTCTAGCTTTGGTGCTTATTTAAAAATACCATGTATCGTCTAGCTTTGGTGCTTATTTATAAATACCATGTATCGTCTAGCTTTGGTGCTTATTTAAAAATACCATGTATCGTCCAGCTTTGGTGCTTATTTTGCTAGTTCAGAAGCTGGATTTAAACGGATGCAGAAAGAGTCTGACGATACAAATGGTCAGCTAAACTGATATATACTTTATTTTTGGTATTGCATAATATGAAAATGTTCCAGTGTTTACTAGTTTGCACCCGAAGACAGAATCTCAAGCAGACGAAATACGCGTCAGAAAGTTAATTTGTGTGAAGCCTGTGGAGCGTAAGCCTCAATGAACATGTAAGCCCCAATGAACATGTAAGCCTCAATGAACATGTAAGCCTCAATGAACATGTAAGCCCCAATGAACATGTAAGCCTCAATGAACATGTAAGCCTCAATGAACATGTAAGCCTCAATGAACATGTAAGCCTCAATGAACATGTAAGCCTCAATGAACATGGATAAATGCAGCAAAATTATTATAGTCTTCTTTGTCATTACCGTGTAAATTTGGAAAGCTTATCATTGTCGGAAGACTAGCAAAAATACTGTCAAAATATAGTTGAGAAAATTATTTTTCACTCCCTTGCATAGAAACGTTCAATCCAAAGAGTGTATTAATCCTTTATATTCTATTGTGTACAATTTGTACATATTCTTTTTTTTCTACCTCACCAATATGACCGTGTCTATCACTTATTGTTTTTCAAATCTTCCACTACCTATTCGCAGATGGTGCGCACTAACGCGAAATTGAAGCATAATATTGCTTGTGATATGGTGGTAGAGATAAATAAACTTTGTAAAAAAATAATTTCCACATTTCTTCTGGTAAATTCTTTTCAAAATTGATTCTGTGTATTGTAATGATTTTATTAAATTCTGCTATAATTGACCTTACTATTAACAGCACTGTAATTTCATTTATGATACTAGAAGAGTAGTTAAATTAAACATTAACACGTTAGGTCATTGAGGTAATATAATTTTCTTGCACTGGAATTTCCAATATAAACACTCTTCCAATGTATGCATCTTTAGTGGTCATGCATCTAAAACCACCAAAGAACACAGGGTTTTATCCTTAACTATCCTACACTGTTTCATCACTGTTGACAAGTGAACGAAAGCACTTGTAAAGGTTTTCCAGTGCTCAGTTCAGCCAAATCAGTACATTTTAAAGACGTATTTGCCAGTATCCAGCGTTCAGCCAAGTCAGTACATTTCAAGTACATATTTGCCAGTATCCAGAGCTCAGCCAAGTCAGTACATTTTAAGGACGTATTTGCCAGTATCCAGAGCTCAGCCAAGTCAATACATTTTAAGGACGTATTTGCCAGTATCCAGAGCTCAGCCAAGTCAATA
The DNA here is from genome assembly GCA_029931535.1 of Margaritifera margaritifera. Classification (NCBI taxonomy): domain Eukaryota; kingdom Metazoa; phylum Mollusca; class Bivalvia; order Unionida; family Margaritiferidae; genus Margaritifera; species Margaritifera margaritifera. The sequence continues at coordinate 4,216,874 of JAQPZY010001657.1, read as the reverse complement.
CATTTTAAGTACATATTTGCCAGTATCCAGAGCTCAGCCAAGTCAATACATTTCAAGTACATATTTGCCTGTATCCAGAGCTCAGCCAAGTCAATACATTTTAAGTATGTATTTACCAGTATGAGAGGAAAAGTCTATTCGTAATTAATAATTGGTTCAACATTAACAAAGTAGTTATCACAAATGCATCAAGCTGATTTCAAATTAATAGATTGAATACAAAGAAAATATATTAAACAACCTTTTCAAAACATTGATTTATTTAGGTTTAGGCGCTTTGTTATGAGTTAAATTGGACACATAGTTGTAGTCATCTTCGTATTTTTTGCGTTAAAAATAATGCTCGCTCTCTCTCTGAACGAACGAACGAACACACACAGCATTCATAAAGTTGAACGTAGAACGATGCGATATTCAGTAAGTCCTTAAAACCATCCTTACTACTAGTGTGTATTGTTTCAAGCGTAAGTTTTGAGCACAGAAAGTCTGAGCCTATATATATTTCTTATTTCTAATAATATATAATATATATAATAATAATATATATATATGTGTGTGTGTGTGTGTGTGTGTGTGTGTGTGTGTGTGTGTGTGTGTAAGTCTGAGCCTGGATATATATATATATATATATATATATATATATATATATATATATATATATATATATATTTATACTTGTTTGTGATTATGATTATGCATCGAATCCAACGTAGAAACTTAATTATTGTTCCTATCTCTCTATCATTCTCTCTCTTCCCCTCCTCCCCACCTCTCTCTCTCTCTCTCTCTCTCTCTCTCTCTCTCTCTCTCTCATACGGTCTTGAGAACATCTTTGAATGTCAGCCTTATGGATAAAAGAGAGACAATGTAGGTGACCTCGGTTTGTATGGCCATGAAACCGGTGGTTGATTAGCGCGTCGCAATATCATAGTGAACGAAGATTATTTTCCTTGTGCTATTCCTTTTGCCAATATTGGACCTCCTTTGCAGAGATGTACAAGAGGCCATACACAAAAGTCAACAGTCTTCCCGGACTTTGTATAACTGCGATATTCGTCCTTGTCAAATTCGCTACTTTCTGTTTCCTCTATCCATGACAAATATATTGGAGGATCCTGCACACACATCCACCACACGATTTCTACGCACAGTTGGGCGTATTTAAGCAGGCGATGACTTCGTGAATCAATTTCTTTAGGAATAATACTTTGATATCTGTTATCGAAAAACTCCTGTAGTGTAAAAGTGGAAACAAAAGAAACAATGAGATATATTGATTTTTTTCTATATGTGTAGACATAATGAAACATTACATATCGAATAGTTTATAATAAATTTCGCATCATATTAATATTTTCAAATACTTTAATACTTTAAATAGTTGTAGCCTATGTTTTATCTGTTTGTCTGTTGTTGTTTTTTTTTTTTCTTCACATTTACAAAAGTCAAACAAAACTTGCAGAAATCCGAAACTAAAACCAACAGTATATAATTGTATATAATTGTTTGTTTTGTTGTTGTTGTTTTTTTTTTGTTTATTTTTTTTTTTTGGGGGGGGGGGGCGGGTTTGAGGAGTTGGGGATTGGGGGAGGGGTGTTTGTATTTGGGGTTTTTTTAGGTGCTAATTTGAACATTCTTTTCAGATAATATCTTTAATATTATTCCTACTAATTTTCTAAAGTCCTAACTGAGACAAATACAAGTATTTCGGACAAAAGATACAAATTATTAATCAATGAAATAGAACAAAATAGTAAAACGTCATCTTCATTTCTGCGTATAGCTGTAGCCTTTATGTTTTATCTGTTTGTCAGTTGTTTTTTTCTTGGGGGGTGTTTGGGGATTTTTTTTAAGTGTCATTTTTAAGATTATTTTCCGATAATATCTTTAATTTATTCATACTAAAGTTCTAAAGTCCTAACTGAGACAAAGACAATTATTTCGGACAAAGGATAAGAATTATTAACAAACAAAATAGAACAAAACAGTTAAACGTCATCTTCATTACTACATATTAAGTAACTTTTACATTTATTAGGAAAATATAGTTTTTGCTCTATAATTAAATCACCTTTAATGTAGGATAGACTGTAATTAATGAAGAATCGTAGAAACGTTATCCAATGTTAATGTTATAGACGCCTTTGGATTGGCAGCTATTATTACTACCGCTATTGTGTTTGTTTGGATCATTTTTTAAAATATTTTTTTATTTAAAAAAACAATTAAATACTTAACGAAACGACAAACATAAGCATAGAAAACAGAATTACTTTGCAGATTCTTGGAGACAAACTTCGGGCTTTATCTTTTAAGCTTTGGGCCACTATTCCCTTTCGTAGAGCTTCAGTTTTCAATGGATTTCCATCGCTCTGCAAAAGAAATGTAGACGTTGTTTGTTTAGGATGATGATGATGATGATGATGATGATTATTATTATTATTGTTATTATTATTATTATTATTATTATTATTATTATTATTATTAGAAATAAGACACCATTTTATGTACTTTCTGAACATAAGACAACAGCAACTTTGCTCGCCATTGCGAATTTGCACACCTTTTGTCACATATTCAAAAATGTAGAACCCAGAGGAACGACACACCTCCTCAACAGTGACCTATATTGTTTTCCGTCTGTGGCTTTACATGTGAAGAGCAACAAAACTTCCTGTAATTTAAATTTTAATTCGTTTTACTCTTTAATCTCCTCCCATGGACATCAAGGGAGGGAACCAACATGTATACCCGTCTTATGCATTATTAACACATGAAACAAGAACATAGATGTATACCATTCTTATGCATTATTAACACATGAAACAAGAACATGGATGGCTTAGTTTGCTACGATTCACCTCAACGGTCTACAAGGACGGATTATACCGGAGAGAATGTCGGACATTAAGAGGGATCATAATATATCTATTGCTTAAGAGCACGGATATGAATAAATATTGAACATATACTTTGGATTAATATCCTATTCGCTTTTTACTCCAACTCGAAAGCGTTACTAATAAGACCCATATTTATACCGTTGCAGCAGGACTATTTTTCATCACCGACATCAAAACGTTCCGCTCATATGACGCTCTCTCCGAACAAAAGTAATAGGCATGCTGGAATGTAAAAAAAAAAGAATTGCCAGAAAAGAACATACAATGATACAATGGAATACACTTAGTTATTTACATTTATTCACAACCCCTAAGTTTATGACCTTTTTTACTGTAAATGGTAGCACAATTGACGTTGCCTCCCAAGGGTTGAATTTTATTTGATGCTTGCTTGTTCTCTGTCTCTCTCTCTCAATGTTTCTCAATCCAATTCTTGCTTTTAAAGATTTGTTGTGTATTTGTCTCCGTGTCAGCATATTGAATTTCATCCATATATCTATCTTACTTTTCTTCACTTGATTTATCTGGTCTAATTTGTATTTCCTGCGTTTTTGAGGTATTAGTTATATCTGTCTAGCTCTGTATGTCTGTCTGGCTGGCTGTGTGTCTGTGTATCTGTATGTTAGCGATAGAAGGAAAGAGGGAAAACTAACGCGTATATATTTCCATTTTGAGGTGTAATTTAAATTTTATTTCGGCACAGCATTGACGTGGTTAAAAACAAAAGGATTCAATACATTTTCTCCTTTCTATACTATTAAAATAATTTCTGAAAAAAATGAAGACAAACATACCTCCATTTATTACACCAACCTCTTGCCACGTTTTTTCACATTATGATCAGCTGATGGATTTTAGAGCACTATGATAACAATGTTTTCCTACGTCACAATACTACTTACTATTATGATAGCACGTAGTATATTTTTAACAGCTGTTCTACTTAGCTATCCCCTTTCTCGGTTTAATAATATTTCTTTGTCTTTTGAAACGCATTGGCATGAAATTTCGGTCACCAAAATATATATTACGGACATAGGTATACTGCATTTAGTAATATAGTTATTATTCTTATATATTCAAAGAAAATCCAACCTTAACAATACACAAAAGGACACAAGCTATCTTCTTTTCAGCGAAATTCCTCTTTTGAAGCTCTTCAAAAGCATCTGTGTATTCATTATCGTAGAGTTCCGAAAATCTGTCAGCCAAGTTAGTGGGTCGGTTGTTATCAGACAAATCTGTGATATTTGGGTTCCCTTGTCTCAGCAGTAGACTTGCCTCTTCGCTGCGCCTAAATGTGAACCTTAGATAATTATTTGATAGATTTTAACATCTTAATCAATTCAGAGAGAGAGAGAGAGAGAGAGAGAGAGAGAGAGAGAGAGTGAGAGAGATTATATGTAGCATTCATCGTTTCGGTTTTGGACCTTAAATATTCATAAGTGATATAAGACATGAGCAAAAGTGATAAAAATTCAAAAAAAATAATTGTCATGAATATGGTAGGTCAATTTTAAACGTTAACAAAAGAAATACATTATTTCACGTTTGTAACATTGTATTGACAGCCATATAAAAAGGATATATATTAATTAAGCGTGGAAGAAAACCTTACCGATGTACTTCCTGGGGGTCGTGTACTTTTTGTCTCTTGCTTTCATCTCCAGCTCGTTCATTACTAGTAATTTGAATAAGTGTACTCTTGATGTTGCCATGCTGTTGAACTGTGGAGTTAGTTACGTTGGGCTTTGTTTCAGGATTGTCTATGGTCACACCCCGTTCGCCATTTGAAAAGTGTTTCTTCATCACAGGTCCATGGTCCGTCTCTTCTTGCTGGTCCAGTTTTACCATTTTCTCGTTTACTCTTTGCAGCACCATCTTAGCATTTATTTTATCATTTGTCTTTGTAAAGGCGTGGTTTGTTTTTTCTAAGGATTTGGTTGAGCTTGGATCTTTAACTTCCTCGAAAATATTTGAATCATCTTTACCTGTTTTAGTCGTTTTTTTCAAGCCTAGACCTACCTCTTGTACTTTTGGATTTTCAGTATATGTGCTGTCTTTTCCCGTTTGTGTTAAATCAGCGCTTTGAGATGAAACTGATCTTTCTGGTGAACTTCTTTTAGTAAATGCAATTTTCATTTTTGAGCTAGAGTCAACTTCACTTTGTTTCATTTGTGTGACCTCACCTTCATCGCTGACATGCAATATAGGTTTTTCAGAATTCTCATTTTCAGCTGAATCTATGTCATCTTTTGATTTTAATGTCGCTGAATTTTCTGATGACATGCCCAAATTATTGCTCGGTAATTCGTTTGTATATTTACTGACAACAGCGTGTTGAGAGCTATTTTTGTTTTCCTCTTGAGTTTCTTGAGGTTTGTCGACATTTGAACATTTGTCGTGGTCCATTGGCACTGTTTTCTTTTCCTGTCCTAACAAATTCGAATCGCCTCTTTCTTCAAAGAGTTGTGATGATGACGAAGACTGTCCCATATCCATTGAATTATCCATCAACAATCCGTTTGAATCTCTATTAATCCCAGTTTGCATAGCTTTCAAGCCGTTTGACGCGCTATCATTGCTTGAATTGCTTTCCTGTTGAATGCACGTTTCAGAATCAGCTAGGTGTTTTGTTCTGTTGGAGTCTGAGCTCACTTTGTCTTTCTCAACTTCACATGTTGATGTCAAATTATCAGAATGGCCGTTTTGTTTCAAAGGATCGATAGTATTTTCAGCGTCACCGATTTGACTTTTACTGTCGATTTCCTTCGATCTATTTGTATTATCTTCATATTTGCTTTCTTCAATATTTTTTCCAGTTTGAATCCTTGACCCATCCAAAGTTCCATCTACAGACTCTGCATGCAGGCTCATCTTCATCTCGTCCGTCCCGTCATCTCTTTTCTCCATCTGATCATTCATGTTTGTTTTCTCCTCTAGATATGGTTGACCCGAAGTTTCAGTACTAACTTTTAAATCTTTTTCATCTGTTACATGCTCGCCCTCCCTTATTGGGCTTAAAGTGCCTAAGCTTCCAATAGATAATAGGCGAGTGGGTGTTTTGTGAGCTTTATTTTGATGATTTATAGTGGTTAGCCTTTCTTTCTCTAAATCTGATCTAATTCCCAAAACATTTGTCTGATCAGTACAATTTGTATCATAAAATGATCTTTCTAACTTTTGATTATTAACAACGCTCGTTACTTTTTCATCTTGATTGTTTCTTGCTAAGCCGTCGCCTGGGTTTGTATTCAGATCCATGGAGACCACACCTTGTGCTTTTTTCTTTTGTTTACTGGTGTATCCTGTACTGCTATCGTGCTCCGTTTGATTTAGAGAGCTAATACTTGTCTGTTTAACTATATTAGCCAGGTTTGATGATTGGTTCTTACTTACCAACATAGAGCCCCTGGTTGATTCTGTAGCATCATTTTCCTTGTCTTCACTTTTTACTGCCCCCTTTCTCATTGAATCTGGAGTCATATTTACGCCATTATTCATAGCACTTCTACTGTTTTCGTCTTTATAATCGAAATTTCTTGCATCCTTGTGAAATTTATTTTTAGAACTAACATATTTGGCTTGTGGTTCATCTGTATTTGATTTATTTTCTTGCCATATCGACATCGATGAGTCTGTTCTCTTTTCTTGCCCAGCTGCGTTCAAGCCGCTTGAAGATATATTTACACCAGCAAGATTGCTAAGATTGCTTGTGCTTCCATTTAGTGTATCTTCCCTCGCGCTACGCTCCGTGTTCATAGAATGTGTATTGTCGATGTTTTCTTCCGAAATTTGCTCTGAATTCACAGTCGAACGCTCTAGTCCGAAAGTGGTGTCACTGGATGTTGCGTTTCCTTCTGGTTGTATTGGTGGCTTTGTTAAATTCGCAAACTCAATGTTACCTTGCAAACTTGAAGAGGAATGCTTCATTTTTCCTTGTGCTGCCGTAATTTCTTTAGTTGTATCATTTAGTCCTGCAGTTATTTTCAGCGTATTTGTTTTAATATCATACGTGTCTTTCTCTGTTATTGTATCTTCCTTGCCCTCTTTTGTTGTGCCTGAGCTATGTGACACTTCTTTCCGCTCTTTTTGCGATTTCCTAATAATGTCTCGTTTTTGTGTTACCATATTTTCATTATTGTCATCAGAAGGTTTATCGTCCAGTCTTTCTCTTTTTTGATTCATCGTCGTCTTCTGGTGGTCAGTGTAGACTGAAATTGATAAATCTGGACCAGTGTTGTTGACTTCCTGACATGGGCTATTGGGTGACCTAGAGGAGTCTTCGTCGAATTCTCTTTGTATTGGGGTTGAAGAATCATCGTTTTCTGTGTGGTTTGTTCTTCTACTCATGTCGGGGCCCATTAAATTTGAAAGATCTATGACATCACGCGGTTGTTTCAACTTACCATCTTTTTCTTCGTCCTGCATGTGTGCATATTCATTATGGTCTAGTATACGCTGTGACTTCTGCAGTGCATTAATATTTTTTTCGCTTAAAATGTCAGTATTTTGTTTCAATGGATCCCATGCGTTTGTTCCCTTCTTGCGTTCCTCATCTAAGACTTGCGCATCTTTTGCATTGTCTTTAACTGAATTATTATTTTTTTCATTCATAACATAACTCACTGAGTTTAGGTTGTCAGCAGTTTTATCAGGCGATTTATCACCACCTACAATGCCACGACGTCGGGCAGATCCTAAATTGTCCGTGATTTCTTTCAGAGGTTTCGCAGACCCATTTTTTTCACCGGTACTGCTTGGTCTTAAATTGTTGACCTCTTCGTGTACTAAACGTTCTGAATCGGTATTAGAACCACCCACAGGAGGACTCTTTTGGTCACTAGTTCCTTTGATTTCCATATTCCGATGCCTCGATTCTGGTGAGTTTCCTCCTCTTCTGTCTTTGTTAGTGGAATAACTTCCTTCAGGTGACAAACGTTGTTCCGTGATTACTGAACGTTGATCACTGGTATATACTTCAAGTGTGTTCTTTCTGATATTGTGTCTCGAAGTGTTCCATGGATACTTCTTTCGCCGACTTTCAAATTCTGGATCATAGTAATATTCCGACACTTGAATATTCGATCTGAGCCATTTAGCTGGCTTAGATCTTCTTTCTTCGACATTGATTTTCTCCGGATTATGCTTCTTCTTTTCATGTTCTAGTAAAGTTGGTCCTTGCTCCTTCTCCTCTGGGTCGAAAAAATGCTCAGAATATTGAATCACCTCCTCACACTGCAAAAGGAATCAATGCTGTTTCTTTAATTATTAAGCAGACTTTGTAAAATCATTAACATATTTTATTTTGTAAAATAATTTCTCTATGGTTGAGTGCTTTCCAATATAACTAGCTCTAGAGCATGTGAGAAAGTAACATGAAACAATTATTAAGTCTGTATTTTAAGCGTAGGCCAGTCTGGATGCCCTGGCGGCTTTTACCTTTCCGTTAAAAAACTAAAATCTCAAAAGGGCCCAGTCTACTGAAAAATATTATTATAGTTTCGAATACATCTCTTGAGTGAACGGTATGGCTGAAATATTTTATTCATATTAAGCATATACTGTAGAATTTTTGCACACAATTGTACTTATTTATAGTCTGTACTAGGTCCTAGTAGTTTGTTTTATTTTGGGGGTATTTTTGCTTTGTTTTTGTTTTGTTTTTCTAATGAAAGAAAACGCTGGGTCATTCTAGTCGAGATACACAATCAATTGATATTTTCCATCTCTTTTTTAAAACAAAACAAAAAATCCTAAAAAAAATATTTAATCTTTAAAGTTTACTCAATTTACATACATGTTTCTATGCGTCAGTAAGTAAATGCAAGTCTGAAATTGACATAAATATTCTATTTACACATAACTGAAAATTTTTAATATTGTTCTTTTCCGTAGGAAACAGTGGAAGCTATCAAAGCAGGGTCAAACAGAGATGAGAGAGTGTTCCAATCCGGTATCTAAACAATGTAATGTAATTTTGTTTGTTTTGTTTTTTGCGTACGATATTATCGACACCTTCGAAAATTCCATTTCACAAGTTATAAGTAACCTCTGACCACTAAAGTGGACCTAAATTGAAAATGAGTAGTCTGATAGTGTCGGACGAAAACGTGCGATAAAGGAATGTAGATGAATTATTTCTATGCAGAAATAATATGAAATAAACCTTACCCCTTCTTCAAGATCAGGTTCCTCCTTGGGCATGATGTCTTTACGGTCCTCTTCGATAGTCAATAATTCAAATAAAGCACGGTTACGGAACAATTCAGCAAGTTGCAAGTTCCCCTCTCGTAAATATGTCAGAAATATTTCAAGTGACGTTGCCTCATATGTGACAAGCCCTCTCAGTTTGGAATAAAGAATATTAATATTTCTTGTAATCATATCCAGGTCTTCCTTCTTAAAATCTTCGAGATCACAATTTTCGAAGCGTTCTATAAATTCAGGTTGTGGTGTCTGAGTCATCTCTGTTTCCTTTCCCGACTTGATGCCTACAACACATATATGAACAATTTGAGAAATGGTATACATGCGCATGTAGGTAAAACAGCAAACAAGATATATCGTTAGGTGGCTCAGTATATCGCGGAGTGTGTAGGTGGGTAGTTAGGTATAAAGACTGATTTATTCAAAGAATAAAACTATTAATCAGAATTGCAGACAGACGCATTAATACAGGCATAGAGACAGAAAGGTGCACAAAGCCGCAAAAAATAATTTGAACCATGTATCCATTTACTGCTGATATGACATCAATGTTATGGTATGATTGCGTACACGCAGTAATGGCGATCACAAAGTGGGAAAAATACATGTTGGAAAAACAATAAAAATGATATAACTTACTCTAATGAATACGAAATAAAAAAGAACACACTTTTGAACCTCTCCGTCCAAAGGGAGACGCCAACCCTACTATTGTTTATATTTTGCGAACCTTAGTATCAAACCAAACGAATGAACCATGGCTTTATACACAGATTTCTAGGAATGGTGTAAGATGAAGTTAATATACATGTCTATCATTGATATAACGAGTATTTCCATGCCAAAAAACAGCGGCGTGGAACGTAAATAAAAGCTTGTGCAATTAGAAGACAAATTTTGGTAAATGCAATTATTATCCTTATTTTGTCATTTACTTACCTCTCAAAATGTATATTTCACATTCATGATTTAAAGTACGTCTCCGTGATCGATATTCTGTGTCACCTACACAGGAATGCCAATATCAAAGCATGCGTCTTTCACACACTACATTTCAAAGTTAAAGCGACAGAAACTTTAGACCCTTTCAACAATAAAAAATGTCAAAACAATAGAGTGTTTACGATCTCTCTAGGTAAATATGACTTAGAAATCTGAAAAAGAGAATAGCCTTATGTGAAGGCTTTCACTGGAAATTCGTATAGTTCACTGATTACAGTAATTCACCAATGTCGAAATCATAAAATATCAATATCTTTACCTCACATATTATTTATACTATTCTATCCTTGACAGGAACACAGGAAGAAAAAAAAGGTGGAAAAGCAGTCAATATTTTTGTAGGTCTTGGTCCTTTATGGAAACTCTTCTTTCTCAACGAGTAGTGTGTGTGCGTGTGTGTGTGCGTGCGTGCGCGTCTATGTGTGTTAAAGCAACAGTCTGTTAACTGCATACACATTCTTCTAGTACAAACATGTTTAGCTATAGCAATTACGTTTTATTTTTTCGTTGTTTTATCTACAAGGAGTATATCTTTGACAAAGGGCAAACTCTTTATCTCTAAATTTGCCTTTCACGTAATTAGAAACAAATCAGTATAATGTATATATCACTAATGCATTTGAAATATACATCAACACAGTACAAGTGCCTCAGAAAGAGGACTTTAAATGCATGAGGAAAGAAAAGGAGTGTATCTTATGTTTTATATTGGTGCATTGCTTCATGCGTTCATTTGAACCTACACTTTTTCATCCATATTGATACATAGGTAGGATGGTAATGTGTGCAGGCAAGTCTGTGGATGGTTTAGCACGTATGTGTAGTTAGGTATCCAAGATATTTTAAATCCCTCTCTAAATACTGGAACTGAGTACAGACAGGGTTTTAAAAAAATTTTTTAAAAATGTCCACTCATAAAACCCGAAAACCAGGCTGTCGATTGAAAGCGTATAGTTTACAATGTTGTGTTCCCAAAATCATCCTGAACAATCACACTACCGATTTTTTGTTCTCAAGAAGAGTTACCGCTTTATGAAGTTATCTGGACTAAGCATGATTGTATTCCATGAGGATTTTCTTTACTCTTTTGTTTATCTCTTTCTCGTGTACGCCTTTATACACAAAAGAGGTGTCAGCTCTGCAAAGGTGATGAATCATGAAGGATATCATCTAAAGTTTGGTTGACCACAAAGATTGCAACAGTTGTCTGTCCATTCGAATGTGTTTTCCAAACATCATGGTAGGTTTTGTTTATAGGTTGGTTTTAACGGCACCTTTAACACATTACTGGCTATAGCATGCCGAGGAAATGGAGCTAAGTGCCTTTCCCAAAGACACACAAAGGCAGCTCACCCGGGCTGGCCTGGTCAATGCAGTTTCATTGGTTACATAGGACTTGTGATTATGCATAATGTTTTGCGTTAAAGAAACGTGTCTTGTTATTGATGTGACTCATTTAGTGATATGATTCTGCTTTTCAAAGGTAACCACTTAAAACGCTAACAGAAACAAAAAAACAGATAAGTATGGCCGCCCGTCATGTTGCCGGGTCTAAACTTATATCTATCAACTCGCAAATCAGTAGGTATTTTTGAATTAGAAAAATGCCTCTGAATAATGTTGATATATATATATATATATATATATATATATATATATATATATATATATATATATATAAAGAGAGAGAGAGAGAGAGAGAGAGAGAGAGATGGCTCTTTACAGTTGTTATATATACGCTGTAACATAGGTTTCCGGACCTTGTGTGAAACATCAATTTGCGGAATTTTTGTTGTTGTTTTTTTGTTTATCTTAATTTATTCAGATTTAAAGAATAAATTACAGATGCAAGGGATACCTTGTAGGTCCAGATGACCGAAGAATCAATCCAGAACGAAAGTTTGCGGATGACAGATGCTTAACTTAATTTAAAAATGAGTACATACATGAAATAAAGACTGTCTTATGCTAAAGATTTCTTTATTTATTTATTTCCTTTTGTAGACAATTTTAGGGACTCAAGTCATGATTATGTAATTCAATCACTTTCATTGTTTTTTGTAAATAAAGATTGGCTATTCTATTCACATACGATACATTGCTAACTTACATACGTTATATCCTTATCTGAGTTAACTTTAGAGATACATACCTGAGTGGCAACGTGTATATATATATATGGATATTTGTTGGTCACCTACCAGACATACAGTCTAGTAGTTTTTATAACCTCAAGTAAATGACTTTTTGTGGTAATATCGATCTTCCAAATGGTGACAACCTGTGTAGAGTATATCATTTTACAGTGAAATTTGTTCGCACGTTATATCAGCTGTCAAAATATGTTTTGTGTAGGTAGGATTGCAATTTAGTGGTGTACAATGCGTAAATATGGTGAACAAACTCTACTAACATTTAGCAAGATCTTAACGGTTGAGAGGGTGTTTTCATAGATTGAGTCGATCCGTTCAGAAAGAGCAAACAAATGGAAACAGAAAGTATGTACTTCGAGAAATATTTGAAGAGGAGCCAACTTTAACTATGTAAACTGGCCTAACACACTGAGACATGGAAATCTTAGATATTGTACCCAGTGACAAAGAGACGTGCTGCTATTTTGCATGGATACAGTAGATACATGTATGTATTCGTATATTTGGCAGTTTTCATTTTTCAACATATTAACATAATCAATAGAACATTCAAGATCATTCAAAATCCCACATACATTACATCATGGATCTCTTATACAACAAATGTAATAGATTTCATATCTAAAACCTCTGCTCTCGTAAGGATGATGATTATGAAGATGATTGATCGATGATGACGGTGACGACGACGACGACGACGATGGTGGTGGTGATGGTGACGACGGCGGCGGCGGTGACGACGACGATAATGATGTCTACTTCGACGATGATGGTGGTGGTGATAATGATGATGATGAATACTATGTTTGCTGGCACCAGATATCAAAGTACCCTTTTCAGTAAGATAAATTAGGTAGATCGAGCAGTAAAATATAAGAGTGATCCACAACTTTTCTAATTGTAAACTAATTACTATGCAGTAAATATATGCTTTTCTAATATGCGGCTCAATAACGATTGCAAGTGTCATTTAATCAGCTTGGAAACATCAATCCACATTGTAAGCCAACGTCTAACTGCATTCTGATAGAGATCAAAGTTTAAATGCAATGGAATGAACATGGACGCGAAGTTTGAATACTGTTATGTACTGTGCTAACTAGGGGAGATTACTCTTTCATCCTTGAACATAAAATTGTTCTCGTAGTAAAGTGATGAAGTTGTACATGACGCCCAAGATTCAATTATCAATTCAGTTTCTTTGAAGTCAAAACGTTTCTAAATTATCAAGTGTTTTACGAAACTAAAGTGTCAAGGAGTACATGCACACTTAAACCTCTAAATTAAACCACAGCTCAGGAATAGGAGAGTTATTCGATACTTACGATAATTTCAGAGAACGTTACTGTGTTAGAAATATACCGGATTAACTAGTTTCATTGCTATCAACTTAGTATACAAATTCTAAATATTTATATAAATTAATGTGTTCGTTTTATACCGCTCTCGAACAGAAAAGGGTGTCGAAGGACTGCGTTCTACGTGTTTTAAAAAGAGAGAAAGAGAGGATAGTCCGTTTTTTCGTTCGTCATTTCCTTTCTCACTCTCTCTCGGTTGTAAACATTCTAAAGCTTTCAATGTGTATTATACACACATATACTATGTAATATACACACATATACTATGTAATATACACACATATACTATGTAATATACACACATATACTATGTATGCATCCAGCAAATTGTTATATTTTTCTTATACAAGCTTCTTGACGTTTATTCAGCCAGTCCACCAGCACCAGTGATGCATTGTATCATACATTGAAACACTTATTTATTTATTTTAAATATATATATATATATAGACAGACAGACAGACAGAAACAGAGAGAGAGAGAGATCACGTCTTAATTTATTTTAAAGACTTGTGTATTATTTAATGTTAGTTTTGGCATCGTCTGATGTAGATTTGCTGTACCTACTATTCTCATAAAAATATTGAACATTCTTCGTACAATCACACCAGTAGCCACGCCGACATCAACAAGTTTTCCGGATATTTTGTAAGGTCGGTATAAATCCGTATCAAACGGTTTCCCATCTTCGTCCTTGTCCCTTTCCCAGTGCCAGTGAATGTACATAGGCGGATCAAGAATACATCTTACCCAAACGATTTCTACACATTGTGTCACACTCCGCAGCCTCGTCCAGACGTTCGGGAATAAGCAACGGGTACCAGGTTTCCATAAATTCCTGAGATATCAAAATACATGAAAATAATTTCCTGAAATGTCTTTCTTTATTTCTCCTCGTCTCCTATATATATCTCAAGTCATGTGTACAAAATTCACAATTTTAGGCTATTCATTATTCATATTGTTTGAAACTCGTTCTGTTAAAGAGGATTAACTCTGGAAATTTTCAGTGAAGGAATCTCTAGGGGATTATGCTAGAGTTGCAAGATAGCGTTATACTTTGTTTTAAATTTTCTCGCGACTATTCGTCATGAACCAAAATAATGAGTTTGCGCACATGATGAATCCTCTATTGTATTATCCAAATACATGTGAAACAAAATATTAGTAAGATCATGAAAACTATAATTGTATCCTTAATAATGGTGGTTGTCTACGATACTATGCCTGAGAAAGGAACAGCCAAGTGCCACTGAAGATACAAAAGGGCCTTATGAGTAAAAGTTATTGTATATTCGCATATAGACCCACCCTAACGTTAAAGAGTACATGTTGAATAAACAGAGTAAAGGAAAGACTGGTTTACACCCAAGATCTCTTTCTTTAGTTATTTACTTTTGCAGACACTTTTAGGGACTCACGTCACGGCTACTGAATTCAATCACTTTCATTCTTTTTATAAATAAAGATTGGTTATTATTTTCGCATACGATAAATTGCTAAATTACATTTTCTTGCAAACTCCATAGAAATTGGTCGACGCTAGTTATATCAAGTTTTAATTTTAATTCACTTCTTTGTGCTTGTCCGCTTTTTTACTTGAATGGAGGTTATGCGTGAGTTATGAAGAATATGGTTTGAGTTCCGATCAAAAGAAAGAAAAACATCATATGAACAATCCTTTTCTCCATTAATAAAAGTTGTATCCGCGTTAGCTCGGTTGGTAGAGCGATGTACTTGTTCTCCAAGGATCGCCGGTTAGATACACGCCCCAGGCCAACCCTGGTCGGCTTCCTCAGTGTGTCCTTGAGAAGGTACTAGAACTCGCATTTCCTTCACTTAATAACATGCCATTAAAATGCTGAAATTGCCGTTAAAGAAGTAGAGGTAAAGATGATTGGGATATGTATAAGGCTTTTAGAAATAAGGTTCTTATAAAAATTACCAAATATACTCGTGTATAGCCGATACCAACTGCAAACTGCATAGACCCAGATCTGCCGTCGAATAATGCGCCGGCAGATCTGGGTCTATGCAGTTTGTAAGGACTAATCAGTAGAACAAACAACATAGATCCTAATATGCCGGCGCATTATGCGACGGCAGATCAGGGTCTATGTTGTTTGCATTTGAACCCTAGTTATACGCGAGTATATACGGTAGAGATGCAAACAGAGAATACTTATATGAAATTGTTCAACAGTCACACTGGTCTACAATTTTTTAGAAGTCGTCTGCTTCAGAGATAAAATGTGCTATTTATTAGGGCTTTTGATGTGCTGAATCCAAATATGACAATTAAAACAACTGATTGAATACTGTTTCCAAGATATTTAAGTTTTTACATTTTATGTCTATGTATATTGTGTACATAGTAGACTTTTAATCATAAATTGTAAACCTAGGTCTTTTCATGTGTTTATGGTTGCTATACATGATAATATATCACCTTTCCTGTTTATGTAACACTTTAAAAAGAGCAAAAGGGTTATATAAATAAAAAATAGATTGAAACAAAAGTCAAAAAACTATTATGTATATATATAAGTACATAGTTTAATCCTTATTCAGTGTCTACTCGGCGCTTCTTGGCTTGTCTCTTGTATGCATTAAATGGAGCATCTCTTGTCACTGTCCAGCAATAGTCTGCAAGCATTGATGGGCTCCATTTGCCCTGATAGCGTTTCTCCATTGTTGCAATGTCCTGGTGAAATCGCTCGCCGTGCTCGTCGCTCACTGCACCGCAGTTCGGTGGAAATGTTTTTAGATGAGAGTGCAAAAAAATGTATCTTTAGTGACATGTTGCAACCAAAGCTTTTGTATGCCTTGAGGAGATTTTCCACCAACTCCCTGTAGTTGTCTGCCTTGTTGTTTCCGAGAAAATTTGTTGCCACTAACTGGAAGGCTTTCCATGCCGTCTTTTCCTTGCCACGCAGTGCACGGTGAAATGCATCATCTCGCAGTAGTTCACGAATCTGAGGACCAACAAAGACACCTTCCTTTATCTTAGCTTCACTTAACCTTGGAAATTTTCCACGGAGGTACTTGAAAGCTGCTTGTGTTTTGTCCATGGCCTTGACAAAGTTCTTCATCAGACCCAGCTTGATGTGCAAGGGTGGTAACAAAATCTTCCTTGATTCAACAAGTGGTGGATGCTTTACACTTTTCATCCCAGACTCCAATGACTGTCGGAGTGGCCAATCTCTCTAGACATAGTGGTAATCTCTTGCACGACTATCCCATTCGCAGAGAAAACAGCAGTACTTTGTATATCCAGTCTGCAGACCAAGCAAGAGAGCAAGAACCTTGAAATCGCCACAAAGCTGCCACTTATGTTGGTCATAGTTTATGCACCTCAAAAGTTGTTTCATGTTTTCATAAGTTTCCTTCATATGGACTGCATGACCAACTGGAATTGATGGCAAAACACTGCCATTATGCAGCAAAACAACTTTAAGACTCGTCTTCGATGAATCAATGAGCAGTCTCCACTCATCTGGATCATGAACGATGTTGAGGGCTGCCATCACACCATCGATATTGTTGCAGGCTACAAGATCCCATTCCATGAAGAAGAATGGGACAAGATCCTTTTGACGGTCACGGAACATGGAAACCCTAACATCACCTGCCGGGAGATTCCACTGCTGTAGTCTGGAGCCCAACAGCACTGCCTTACTCTTGGGTAGTTCCAAATACCTGACAAGGTCATTCAGTTCACCTTGTGTTATGAGGTGTGGTTCAGAGGAAGAGGATGGGAGAAAATATGGGTCATGTGACATTGATGGTTCAGGAGTAGAAGTTTCATCCTCTTCCTCTTCCTCGTCTGACTCAAGTGAGAATGATTCTGGTGCATCAGGAACCGGCAGTCCTTCTCCGTGGGGTACTGGGCGTATAGCTGATGGAATGTTTGGATAATGCACAGTCCACTTTTTCTTCTTTGACACACCTTTCCCAACTGGAGGCACCATGCAGAAGTAACAATTGCTGATATGATCTGTTGGCTCTCTCCAAATCATTGGCACTGCAAAAGGCATAGATTTCCTTTTCCTGTTCAACCACTGGCGAAGATATGTTGCACAAGTGTTGCAGTATATGTGTGGGGCCCACCTCTTGTCCTGATCTCCAATGTTGCAGCCAAAATAAAGTTGATAGGCATTCTTAACCATAGTGGCTATACTGCGCTTTTGTGATGCAAAAGTCACTTCACCACAAACATAGCAGAAGTTATCTGCATTGTTCACACAAGTACGAGGCATCTCTGCTCACTTTGGCTAAACAGAAATGTGTCCCTTTCCAAAATCAAACACTGACAAATAAGAGAGCACGACACTGTATGATTTGTAGAGCTGATATAGGGCAATTTCTTCAACAGAACTTAGTTATGATTGCATCATCCATGACTTATAGGAATAACATGATGCAATTCATATCATGTATGATGCAATACCAGCTTCAGATTGCATCATTCATTGTTTTGCCTAAAAAGCAAGTACTGTCCAAACCCAGTCATAGATTTATTCATAGATCCAGTCAAAGATGTATTTTAGTCATTTCTGGTTAAATTGAGATCCCTTCCCTTTATAACTCACTTATCGTCCGCCATTCCCAAGTCAAGAGTCGTATATACTGACCCAGTATCATATCTTTAAAACCAGAGCCAATCAACAATTTTAAGCATCATTTTCGTTCTCAGTGACCCAGAATTAGTCAAGTTTGACAACATTTATTGCGGAAACATTTTGGCTGTAGAAAATATTTGAACGATTTTCCACTTTCATCGAAATCACATTTATGCACTAACCTTCTTACTATTGATTGCGAAGTCGCTAATGACTTTACTAAAATTGCAAATAGTATCCATGATTTCTTCTGTAATATTGGGCTAGATATTGGTAAAGGCTTTGATTCATCACTACCAGATATTAAACGTATGTCAAATGAAACTTTCTTTCAGATACCAAATATTACTGAGGAATTGTAACTAAGGAAATTATAAATATGTGTCATTCAAAAGCTAGCTGCTTTGTTGGCGTGTTGGTGAAACTCTTAAAACTGTGAATAAATTACATTGTTAAACCACTGACTTACATATTTAATATGTCCATAGGTACAAATGTTTTTATAAATGATTGGAAAAAGCTAGAATTATCCCACCTTTTTAAGTCAGACGACGAATCGAATATCACGAATTATGAACATGTGTCTGTTGTACCTACTGTTAGCAAAATTATAGAAAGACATGTTTTCAATTTATATTTATGATTTTTTTTAATAAAAAAAATAATTTGATTACCCAGAGTCAGTAAAATTTCCGTCCAAATCGTTCCTGAGAGACAGCACTCACTGGTTTGATTGATCACTGGTTACAAAATATTGATTATTGGAACTAACTGGAGTTTTATTCTTAGACCCACGTAAAGCTTTTGATACTGTTAATTACAACGTTTTACTACATAAATTATCAGCATATAATGTTGCAAAATCCTCATTGCGATGGTTTTCATCCTATCTCAATAGTATATTACAACGTGTGAGTTAGATAGATACTGTCTCGGATTTTAAGGAAATTGACACTGGAGTGCCACAGGGATCAAATCTAGATCCTTTATTTTTCATATTATATATAAACAATTTTCCAAGGTGCTTGAAATATTCTCTTCATTGTCTATGTATGCAGATGATACATCACAATACGTCAGAGATAAAGATATTAGCATTGTTGAGAGCAAATTAAATGAAGATTTACAATGTGCTATGAAAATGGATGTATGGCAATGATCTTAACTTAAATTTACAGAAAACCCAGTTAATACTTATCTGCTCAGAAGTAAATAGTACAAAAATTAAAACTGATAAATGTGCCAAGCTTTTAGGTGTCCTTATTGATAATACTTTATCCTGGTCCAAACACGCTTTATAAACGTATCTAAGAAAATAGGAATTTTAAAAAGAGTTAGATTTTTTTATGTCGGACCATTTGATCTGAAAGTGTACAAATACAGTTGTTTTTCACATTTTATCTACTGCTGTACAGTATGGGGAGAACCCCGTGATTCGTCTTACATTCAGTGCCTATACGGCTTGCACAAAAGAGCAGCCAGGGTGATTTTTAATGTCAAAGATATGTTAACATCTACATCATCTCATTTCAACACTATTAGATGGATGCCAATTAATGGGGTTATATTATATTTAGAAAAGCTGTTCTTACTTTCAAGGTCTAAAATAATTTAGCGCCCGAATATCTTAATGTGTTTAAGTTTGTAAGGAACATTCGCACAAGGAGTACACGGTCGAGTGAAAACAATTATATATATATAATATATACCTAAAGTATTTTGCAGCATGATATTAAACAAGCACCTAATGTTTCAGCTTTTAAGAAATTATACCTCTACAAATATTTTAATGAGCAATCCATATTTCATGACCGCATAGCATTTGTAAGTTGTAGCTGTGATATATCTATATGATAACAATATGTTAATCTTGTATAATTTGTATTAACTCATGTTATATTTCTTTTCAGTGGATGCATACCTTGTAGATTTATTCTTATTACACGTACCGTCTATACTCGAGTATTATCCGAGTCCAAATGCAAACAACATAGACTCTGATCTACCGTCGCATAATGCGCCGGCTGATCAGGGTCTATGTTGTTTATTCTACTGATTAGTCGTTACAAAAACTGCATAGACCCAGATCTGCCGGCGCATTTTGCGACGGCAGATCTGGGTCTATGCAGTTTGCAGTTGGTATTGAATTATACGAGAGTATTAACGGTATATTTGTTGTATATTTGTTTCAGTTGCAGGGCCATAATGTAAACTATCTGTTAGCTAATCAAGAAGCGCCCTCCCTTGTGTTTCCAACTCGTGCTCAAATACTCGAGTAATCGTTGCAGCACTGGTACGGATATTTACATTATTCAGTAATCAGTGGTCTCATTCATTTTTTTTTTTTATCTTTTTGTGTTGCCAAGAAAAGTCTTTTCAATGTGTAACACACTTTATCTCAATGGTCTATCAATAAATAGTTCACACTTTTTTTTATTCACTGCGCTTAGAACCAAAATTACGTTTCCATCTTTGTTATATTTGATAATGTTTTCTTCCCATTAGACGGTCTGGCCTGAGCGGGTAGTAACCAGAAACAAACTTAGATTTTTAATGGATATTCAAAAAGTAAATGTTACGAAACATTTTTCTATAATTAAATAAATAAATACATTACAAAGTATTTTTTTTTTTTTAAATCACTCACTTTTACAATTCTAAGTAGACAGTTGACTATATCCTTTTCTATGATTTTCAACTTCTGCAGTTCTTTGAAAACATCATCACTATTCGTTTCTATACAATTCAAAGATTGGGTCTGCAGAATCCAACCGAATTATGACGTCATCAGACTGAACTTTTCCCGATCAGTCTCTGATGCTGGTTGTACGGATTATTCTTAAATGTAATTTGCTGGGAAAGATTCATTTTCACTTTTTCCCTGATATGTTATTTTGGTTCTTGTAGCTTCTATTGCGATTTGTATTCAATAAATCAATTACATTGTCTGAACTGAGATTGTCTGGGTCTTTACAAGTGATATTGATTTACTTATTAATCTTTAGCTATATTTAATTCGCACGAGAACTTTTTTTCTCAGTTTGAATATCTAAATGCGCATATATACAGTGAAGTGGAATATAATCAATGATAACTCATGAAAAGTGCTTTCCAGTATGTAAACTGTACGTTCAATGGCCGCTTTTTGAACAGTTTGATTTTTTTTCTTCTTCTTTTTTTCGTTTCCTGTCATATTATGAACGTACTTGTTTATTCACGTATTCTTGTCGTTGTTAATATTTGTCCCCAGCTGCTTCAATAAATGACAGCATATGAGGAAATTTAATCTTGGTTTTATTTTCACGACTTTCATAGTCTATTAAAAAAAATCGAAGTTTAACCTCGTGGAAATTTACGAAAATAGTTCGTGTCACCAAAAATACATTTACCATAGAACAACAACGCACGCCAATGATAAAAAAGTGTATGTGCCATGTGATACTTTAATTGCTTAGGTATATATTATTTTGAGTCTGCATGTTTATAGTTATAACTAAAGTTACTGTATGGTTCACCATAGCAAACCCCAACGCATTGTATTGCATTTCCTCCACCCCGACCCTGACCGAGTGGTTATAACTCAAAATCTGTTACATACAGTGTATGGTCTCATGTCTTTACTGCATGTTTAAAGTTTGGTTTAAGAAAAAGAGAAAAAAGTATTTAAAAATGTCACTGTTGCTGCGGTGTAAGCATATTTGACCTTTAATCCCAAAACACTATATCCCTCTAATAGATGGTTATCACGTCAGCTATTTATTTGTACCAAGTTTGGCAAATTTCCACCCAGCGGTTTATGAGATAGAGCTACGTACAGATGGACAGACAGACAATGTTACAATATTCCTGCTAGATCATAGGGATAACAAGACAACCAAGGACCAAAACGACTTACAATCGATTAAATTCATATATCGATCCCAAGTTAGCCCTGGTTAACAAAGCTTTATTTTCTGAATAATTCGAATGTTCCGTACTGTTGTGTGAATCGTACACCAGGACCATGCATGAGACCGATGTTTATTGTGGAACGTTCTGGGTCCATGCACATGACCTGTTCCATTGAGGGTTTTTGTCATTTTGTGGTAATAGGGGTTATTAAGTGGCATGTCTCAAATTACAACACAACTAAAAGTGCCAATTGGCAATTTTAATTGTCAAGTTAAACGCTTGTAAATGAGACGTTGCAAGTCACTGTTATTTCCTCTCAATTACATGATATGAAAGAAAAGTATTCGGAATGAATGGGTTGTGGAAAATAATACTTGTTAACAATAAAATCAGGCTCAAGAATGTAAGCAGACAGTTTGAGTTTTTCGAGGCTTTTTCCTAAAACAGATTGGGGTGATGATGAACAAGACATAGATAGATAGATAGATAGATAGATAGATAGATAGATAGATAGATAGATAGATAGATAGATAGATAGATAGATAGATAGACAGACAGACCGACATATAGACAGACAGACCGACAGATAGATAGTTATATAGATAGATAGATAAATAGATTGACAGACAGTCAGACAGATAGATAGATAGATAGATAGATAGATAGATAGATAGATAGATAGACAGACAGACCTATAGATAGATTGACAGACAGACAGACCGACAGATAGATAGATATATAGACAGACCGACCTATAGATAGATAGATAGATAGATAGATAGATTGACAGACAGACAGACCGACAGAGATAGATATATAGATAGATGGATAGATAGATAGACAGACAGACAGACCGACAGATAGACAGACAGACCGACAGATAGATAGATAGATAGATAGATAGATAGATAGATAGATAGATAGATAGATAGATTGACAGACAGACAGACAGACAGACAGATAGATAGATAGATAGATAGATAGATAGATAGATAGATAGATAGATAGATAGATAGATATATAGATAGATAGATGAAAAGATAGCGTGCGCGAGTGGGCGGGCGAATGGGCGATGAAATGACTGGTTGATTATTTGAGTGACTAAAATCAGCAGGAAATAATGACTGCAAGTCGTAAATAGTCTGATCATTGTTTATCTCGAAAAGTCGTGTGTATTATCGGGATAGAAATGAAAACAGCACATAGACATTTCTAGACATTTCAGGGAAAATAAAAAAGATCGTTTTTTCTACTTTGTTTTCTCCGGAAATACTTGACTCAGTAAATAGAGTAAAATATGCCTCTCTCTCTCTCTCTCTCTCTCTCTCTCTCTCTCTCTCTCTCTCTCTCTCTCTCTCTCTCTCTCTCTCTCTCTCTACACACACCGAGAAAATTATTTTTAATTATTTTCTTTCAAAACGAAGCATAATCTGTAATGTTTAGGGTAGCAATTTTCTTTTCCTTAACATAACTTCATACCTCTAGCTAGGGAAAAAAATCAGGTTGATTTTGTCAAATGCGCGAAGACAAGCACGCTATGGGTCCAAATCATTTATTTTTGAAAAAAATTAAATATTCAGATTAATCCATCATGAAGTGCCTCGCGAAAACCGAGTGTCTCTTCCTTTTGCTGGTGTCAATTTATTTTTTATATTTGTTTTTTGGGGTGGGGGTGGGAGGTTGGGGGTTAAGACAGATATCAAAAGAACTATAAATTAAGAATTATAAATAATGTGCAAATATAGCGTTTAATAAAACAACAAAGAATGCAATTCGTTTCCATTCGGAGCTATGTCTGCTAGCTATACATACAGTATTATTTATACCAATGAAAAAGAACACAAACATGACCTATATTTGAAACTTACAGGTACATGAACAATTTCAATTAGCAATTAGTCATTTACAATTATTTAAGCCCCTGTTCCTTTTTAAACTCTTACATTCGAACACACGTACAAAAACGCACACATATGTACACATATACTCAGACACTCACAGGTACATATATGCATGTACACTCACACGCACTCGCGTTCTCTATTATGATATTTTTCTGTGTTATTTTATATTAAACTGTAAAAGCATTATAGTAAAAGTATTTCGAAGAGACGGTGTTCAATAACATCCATATCCTATACAAATGCTGTGCTGACGAGTCTATTTGGCTGAGCATCGATCACTTTCAGTACAACAACCTTATACACTTTCTGTAACCGATTCTGGTCACAATTCATACCTGCACCATTCCCGCTTGTTTTGGACTTAATATTAAGAAAAAAAAAACAGTCTTGGTTCTCCGTTGGATATCTCCCAGAACATGCAAAATACAATGATAGAACACGCCTTACACCTCATTCATGTATTTGATTATTATCAAGTGATCATCTTCCCCTGAGCAATTCCTCTGCACAGAATAGGGCCACCTTTTTGTAGATAGACAACTGGCCATACACAATAGTCCACGTGGGTTCCTGGTTTGGTATACGTTTTATACTCTTCTTTATTGAATGCACAGTGTTCGTTATCCTGTATCCAGGACAAATACATTGGCGGGTTCTGCACAGACATCCACCAAATGATGCTGGCACAGTTGTGGGCGAAAATGGACAGGGATACATTATGTTCGTCAACACCCTCCAGCCCGATCAACATTTGTGGGAAATCTTCATCGAGAAATTCCTGGGGGAAAAAAAAGAAAAACATGAAGTCTAATGCTGAAAAGTGAAGATTTGAATTAGCATTCAAAGCTAGAGAAACTTTTGATTATTGATGGTTTGATTTATTTCTGTCTGTTTTGAATTAGTTCGAGTGTCGGAGGTTTTGTCAGACTAATGCTTTGACTCCAAATTCGAGGCGTTCGGCCAATCTAATGTTCTATATCGTGTCTACAGGAATGACTCGGTACACATGACAGCTAACATGCACATACAGGTGTAAATGAAGACAATGTGCGACAAAATATTTAAAAAATGTGATGCCATGTCGATAATTAAAATATAATGTACACCAGAAATATCTTTTAAACGGCTTCTTCTTGTTCTAGCACTTGTTCTAGCACTATACAGTCTTTACTTGCGTTTTGTCTAAAATTTTGGCACAGAACACTTCCAATTATATTTTCGTGCCTGTCTAAAAAAAGAAGATGTAAGAAATCCGAACAAAGACAACAACAATATTAGGAAGCAACCGCAACAACACTATTACCAACAACAACAGGAACTACAAAACCGTTATTATTGACAACATCTGTGTCAACATTCCAATTTATCATACACATAAATAACAAGTGATCTTGACGTTGCATAAAAGAGCACCATCTTTACCAAACAGACTGCTACTAAATGTGTATTTACATCAAGCCGCACTTTTTAATGGCAAAAGAATCCCTGTTGCATGTATTATGTCAGTGGCAGTGACCTCACCTTGCACACTCTGCGTTCGATTTTGACGGCATTCTGTTTTTGTCTCTTGGCTAGCACCTCCTGAAACGATGTGTCGTTCTTTGAAGAAGTATTTTCCTGAAGAAGTCAAAAGACATATGTTTTACTCAAAACAAAATGACAATCGGCACGAAAAGAAGAAATACAAATCAATAATTGAAATATGTGCTATTTTCATGGGCGAATCCAGAAATATTGTTTAGAGACGGGTCTGTGAGATGGAACCCCTAGTGAAGGCTCAGGGGGCGAAACTCGCTCCTGAATTTGAAGCGTTTCCAGGGTATAATTTTAACCATGTAACTGTAAAGAAAACTCTAGGCAACGTTCAGGTTGTTTCGCGTTAATCTTTCTATTTTTTTTTTCTTTGTGGGGTTGGCCGGATCCGCCCCTGATTTTGACGAACGCGTAAGTAAATAATAATATCGATACCATTTCATTGGAGAGATGGTCCCTACACATTCCCTACGTAAGAAACGTGAGTTGGGATGATCGGTCTTTTGGAACGGTTTGGAGCGATAGAATTATGTTAACTTATATTGTTTCACGATAGTACATATCATATTTCGAAATAAAGCGTCTTTTATGGCCGTTTTCAACAGGAAAACAAAAGGTATTTCTCAAGAAGGAAATTCACAATAAAAGTCCCGTTATAGCTATACAAAATAACATATACCTCAAGATGAAACATAAATAGTGGCTTTTTAAAAGAATTTAATCTATAGATTCCCCTGCATGCTAGCAATACATTTCTATTAATATTTTCGGTACTTATTTCCTGATGGCTTCTGTTTTAAAAGAATATCTAGGCTGCAAGTTGCTGTTATGATTAGTTTCGGTGGCAAGGCATGCATAACTTCAGATTCCAAGTGTTAAATTGTTGATTAGAGGTTACTCACGTGACTGAGTTCCCATCTGACTTCTTCTTTCAGTTTCTTCAACTCCACCACGGATATCTTTGAACAATGGATGTATCCATACTGAAAAATCATAAAGCGTCAATGTTTGCTTTGTTGTTAGTCTTCTAACCCATGAAAGATTTTGAAAAGCACATACATGTTAGAAAGATAATATATGACAAGTACCCCAACTTTTTGATGTGATCAATTGCCATTATGTAGAAATTAAACGTGCATTCTAAACGTATAAATAATGTTACATGTATTTGAGGGATAATGATGTTTTCTTACATGCTTTACACACAATAGTCATAATATTCACCAAAGCCTTGTTACGGTGCTTTATCTGCACCAGAATGTGAGAAAATGTTGCCTAAAACAATCCCAGTACCGGATACATAACAGACATGCTACAGAAGATGTACACAAAAGATCTAAGACAAGTCAAATCGTCTCTCATTAATTATGATACTTTATTTGTCAACGAGGCTAATTGATTTATTAATTTAAATGCTTTCAAACACTCACCCTAACAATGCGTAGCAGCGCATAAATTATGTCATCTTCAGCGATGCCATGGTTCTGCAACTCATCAAAAGCATCTCTGTATTCATTGTTGTAAAGATTGCTGAAACTTTCCGCTAAATATTTCGGTTGGTTTCTTGTAACAAGTTCAGCTAGGGTCATTGATCTCGCCGGAAATATTTTCTCAGCGGAAGGTTTTGCATTGGCCTCTGTATTGCTATCATGACCGTTGGATCGCTGACTCTGGGAATCTCTGTCACTCTCTTTTTCTTCCATCATACTTGAATGATTAGATTTGGCTGCAAAGGTGTCTTTTGATTTAAATTTAAAAGATACACTTGAGTCTTTTGAAAATTGTGTAGAATTTGTAACATATTCTTCCGGCGGTTTGAGCGCATCTGTGACATTGTCTTTTGATTGTTTCTGGGAATCTTTAGCAAAGTTCTTGGACACTTTTTGCGAATTCGTAACAGCGTCTTTGACTATTTGCGGAGAATCTTTGTTCGAAATCGTCTCGACAGTTCTCGAGCTGGTCCCATTGGAAAACCCTGATATAGTTGTACTAGGTGTTAAGGTACCATTGGCTAGTGGTTCAGACTGATCATCAGCCTGGACAAAATCCAGACTCTCCTGCCGAACCATGGTGCCGATGTCTCTGCTGTCCACACTGTCTCGGCTTCGACCAGAGCCGAATCTCCAAGAAAGCCGTGGGGTAAACGTTTTCGTCATCGGTGATTTTCTTCGATTCGCCTTCGATACTTTTCCTCCCTTCGAAAATGACCTTAACTGAAAAAATAATGCAATATAATAAAAGGAGAAGTAAAAACCAAGCACTTGTTTTCATACTTGCAATGTCTAAATATGTAAAGAGGAAAGATACTGCTCTTCCACTGAGAAAATTCATTTGGCATTACGTTATGAAGTGGTTATCATTTGTTGTGAAACATGAACGTGTTTTATATATTTTAATATCTTTTTACTCACTTTTTACTCATAACTCTTTCATATTCTCTCTCTCTCTCTCTCTCTCTACAAAATGGAATGACATTGACGACTAAATTTTAGCATGAGTGCAGAAGTGTTCAATGTTTATATGAATATTTGTCTCCAGGTCATATTCTCTCTCTCTCTCTCTCTCTCTCTCTCTCTCTCTCTCTCTCTCTCTCTCTCTCTCTCTCTCCAAACGACCATCTAAATTACAGAAACAATATGAATATTTTATGTATACTTCTTCTTCTTGTTCCAACTGTCCTTCTATAATCTGGACGAGCGTTTTGATTTCCTGAAGCGCACCTCTCTGGATGTCTCTAGCGTCTGTCCACTTCTTTGCACGGAGTAAACGGAGGAATGAATCAAAATAATATGTAGTAAATGTGGTGTACTTGTTTGCTTCGACATAGAGCTTATTAAATTCTGTCCATACATCTTCCAAGTAACGTAATCCAAATGTCTCCATCTCTGATTGCGTGCATCGCCTTAAGAAATCCGGGAGCACTAGAAGATCCGTTTCCATCACGTCTGTAGCAGAGAAAATAAACACGCATATAAACTATACATCATGGTCATAAGCTACATTCATTCTTCTTGCACATATGCAAAATACTTTGTGAATTGTTTTGTATTCTTACATTTAAGAAACATATCATAAGCTTTAATCTGATATAACATTACAACGTTATATTTTCATAATGGGATAATATCAAGGATGAACATACAAAGGGAGAACAAATTTGATCAATCTTCCAACACATTCAAAATCTCTTCCTTTCTTTCGTCCTTCCTTCCTTTCTTCTTCTTCCTCTAGTTCATCTTCTTCTTGAGGTCAACACCTTATTGAATTTATGGAAAGAAAAATTCCGAAACTGAAGATATAGCATGACCTTCAATGCCAGCTATTGGATACGCGCAAAATCTATGCAGCTCTCGTGCCAGTTTTAAACATATAATTGTTTTGAAAATGTAAAGGACAGATAACTCGATCAATGTACTTCACAACACGCTCAGTTGATGGTCATAAGGCTCAACGTAACCAAAAATAGTGTAACTTACCTTAAGTTGTTGAAGTACATCCAACGAGCAAATAAAGAGATGTCTGTTTGATTCTACCAGTTTCACGCTAATTAAAATAACAGGAAGAAGTAGTCCATATTTCACTTTCTAGGACAAATTGTACCGTATGTGTAACCATGAAGACCAACTTCCGTTTGAAATTATCGTTATACTTTGTCAAATAGTTTCGTGAGGTTGAATGGTGTCATGTTTTCGAGTAACTTTACGATAGTCAGTAGACGTCGAATATTTCACTCCAAAAAAAACAAACAAAAAAACTCTTGGTTACTAATGCATTTGATAGAGAATGAGTGTCACTTGGGGAAGTATGGTAAAATTCCTAACCTGGTTTTGTTTTCTACCCGTGACACGTAGTATAAAGTTGGCTCAATGTAAAACAATAGAGTCAATGACTCGATATCCGCTGGCAACATGGATCAGAGAAGATTTCTGTCGATTAAAAGAGCGATACACTGTGTTAGACTATTTCTCAAAATGGCGTTCCAGTCAATCTATATATAAAACAATTGACTATATGTCACAATAGTAACAAGTTCCAAAGTATTTAGACATGACGTAGAAGAGAGAGAGAGAGAGAGAGAGAGAGAGAGAGAGAGAGAGAGAGAGAGAGAGAGAGAGAGTTGGATCACTGCTGTTTAATTCTGAAAACGTTCTTCACTATTATTTTTATTATTATTATTATTATTATTATTATTATTGAAAATAGGTATTATCACGGTATATTCAAAACAATCAAGAAAAAATCGACGTGTAATTTTACATTATCGTGCTTCCCTAGTTCAACATTAAACCTCATTTTTTCTTATTAGAGTCTGGAAGCATTTAGATTTCTTGTAGGCACCCCAGACGTTGCAGGAATCACATTTCAGCAGATCTATCTAACATCTGGAATGTCAAAGTGTGGTATGTCTAAAAAAAGAAGTAACGGTGTGTTTTATACCAAAAGCATCGCCAACATTTCTGGAACAACGACCGTACCCAACAGATCTGACTATTTATATAGTTTATTGTATCTGCCCGGTACATGCACATATATCTTCTGTGTGTGAAATCAAACTAACCACT
This sequence comes from Margaritifera margaritifera, assembly GCA_029931535.1. Classification (NCBI taxonomy): domain Eukaryota; kingdom Metazoa; phylum Mollusca; class Bivalvia; order Unionida; family Margaritiferidae; genus Margaritifera; species Margaritifera margaritifera. Next base: position 4,186,736 of record JAQPZY010001657.1, on the reverse strand, counting down.
TTTACATTAAAAGCTCAGTTAAATATACTCAAACGTTTGTATATATAGCTACGCTCAAGGTATTTTTAAATATCTGGTTTCATGAGTAATCTGTACTTGTTTGGATTTATTACAGCCTCAATATTACTTATTTACATTTTTCCCCTTGCTCCTATCATATTACAGCAGAAGGAACCCAAAAGTTCATATCTAAAAAAAGCACTGATTCACTATTTCAAAAATGTGTCCATAAACGGGTTTCTCGTCAGTAATGGGACAATTTCACACAACTCTAATATAAACACATTTGTTTAATACCTAAAACAAAGAAACTAGATGATATTCAGTAATTTCCAAATGTGAATAAAAAATACGAACGATACATTTTCTCCTATGTACGGCCAATCGTCCTAAATGGTAAATCAGAGTTTGCCTCATTTTGATTTACTCCTAAATATAAGCATAATTCAGGAGAATCAGTTTATTAACACATGTTATAACGTTCATTTTTTTCAAATTATAAGCGTTACTGTCTCTGAAAACTCCGTACAAAATTAAAAATGGCAAAAATACTTCACAACACTTGCCGAAAATGGCACAAGGATGACATTGTGTTCAAAATGTTTAGGTATCGCTAGCAATCATCAAAATTGCCAAAGAAGCACTCTAAAAGTTTATCACTGTTAAGTTGGCGATTGTATATATCGAAACAATATATTTCGCAACTGTCGATTTTCGGACTGAAACTTGACAGACTTTTTGCTTGCCGCCAATGACATGCGCCATAAACAGCCATGATGTCATTGTGTCCTACTTCCGGTTTGGATGACAAGAATTACCCACTAAATTCAAAACTCTAAAACTCTATTTCAGGCAAGGCGCATCAGTTAAAATTTGTGAAAATTGTCTTTAAAAAGGTTTTAAATGTTGCTCGTTTTACAAATGTATGTGTTGAGCGCATATTTTGTATGTTAAGAGGATCAAATGCAATTTGAACACTTCGTCTTTCGTTTACTCACCTCAAAATGCTCACATAAATTATAATAAGGCCAGATACGCAATATTTGAGGTTTTCACCTTGCATAAATACCCATAATTTCACGCAAGAAGCGATCATGTGACTACAAACTATAGTGAAAAAGTAGACTTATATTAGAATCTGGGTCCAATGCTATTTTTGAAAAGTTGTTTAGAGTTACTCCCCCATTTCTGACTATGTAAGACACTAGATGAACCTCAAAACTGTGTCCATTAAAGAGAGTATATCTTTATATACAGGTTAAATTTATAAGAATAAACTAAAGAAAATGATTTAATTAAGTGTTGTTCTTTTTTTACATCTGTACTTTATATATAAGTTTGCTAAGTATGGTTTCACGATTCGAAACAGGCTCGAGAGTTTCGAAGGAACGCTTTGTTCAATACAAACATGTGAAGGTATCACCATTTACATGTACGGATTTGTAAGGAATCCATATCATCTGCTTCTCAGTCTCCAAATGGGAAAACAACAGATTATTTCTGTGTGGAGAATTTATTTTTAAAAAAGACAAAGAGGTTGATGGAGAAAAAGACAGAGACATTAACGACATCACGATGATTTATGTTTATTTTTTGCTGCAAGTTAATTTGAAAATATAAGTACACTTTAAATACAACGTGCAAATTTCCCTTCAATAATATCAATGCGAATAAATTCATTAATTGATACCACAATTACCTCACCAACAGCCCTACATGTGCAAATAAAAAAGTACCCTTAGAATCAAATACAAATTAATCACAGGTGCTTGAAGACAGTTTGGTTTGGTTTTATGGGTTTAACGCCATTTTTCAGCACATGATGACGGCCAGTATATCTGGTGGACGAAGAACCCGGGAAAATCGCGGGAACAACCATCGACCCACGGGAAGCTACAGGCAAGCTTTCTCAAATCACCACATTGGCCGATCCTGAGACTCGAACCCACGCAGACAGAGGTGAGATGGCAGTGATCGGTAAAGGCGAGCACTTTAGACCACTCGGCCACTCGGAGCCCCTCTTGAAGACAGAATAGTAAACTAAATAATGAATTGAATTGTGTGAGTTCTTTCCCCTTATCACTCTTTGTACATTGTACTCGGTCAAAATATCTAATGCATCATAAATAAATTTATTGTACACTACCGTCAAGTACAGACCCTAGAAGGCATTCACACCACAAACAATTCCAAAACTATTGTTAAATTTCCACCTAAATGCCAATATGCATGTATGTATGTATAAACGCAGTCATGTCCCGGCAGATGAGGTCTTTCGTGTCGATTTTTCCCCTATATTCACAAAGCAGACAAACAAATCAACCATGCAGAAGTAAATTTACTTTTTCTACAGTGGTGTAGCGAGGGGGGGGGGGAGGGGCGGTGGCCCCGGGCAGCACTTTCTAGGGGGCGGAAATTTGGTAAGAATACCGTATATATCATAAATAATACGAATGGAGTGGGGGCGTAATTTTGGTAGTTGGCCCTGGGCGGCACTTTGCCTCGCTCGCCACTATTTTTCTCTATTAATCCATAGCAGTTGAAAGTGATGCGCTTGTAAGATGAGTGCACACTTTTGAGCGAAAGATGAGTATCCTCTGTCGGGGACACGAAAGCGGATGTTTAAAACATTTTATAGATATTCTGACATTTTCTTACTATAGGGATATAATTTCAAAGGCCTGTGTTTTAACCGAGTGAAATGCACAAAGAACGATAACGGGAAACAACTCGTTCAATTCAATTCAATTCAATAAAGCTTTTACTATCCCGTCCCTAAGTGCCTGTGCAAATTAACCTATCGATGAATGTAAGCTGAAGTCAGTCACGTGTCTATATCCATGAGGCGTTGACCAATAATATCACTAGAAATAGTATTATGAATTTAGTTAGTATTACAGGCATAATGGTAAGCATAAAGGACATCCTGGTAAAATGTCTTTCACCTTGCTGACTGGCACTACATAACATATACAAATTCAAATAGACATAACCTCATCATTTTTCAACCGTTTTTTGTTTTGAAATTTTCAGTATATACATAGCGTTCATACTTGTTAAGATTGTTGTAATTGTCAAATTAAAATTTTGATTTTTAACATACCTGTTAATGAGTATGCGTTGTTGTCTTTGCTGTGGCGATAGGTCATTTGATCCGCATGTTTGGAATGCATGGGAAACCAGCTGTATACAATTTAGATACACTGAATCATGTATAATGTCTAAGTAAAACCAAAACGATTTCGATACAGTGGCATTATATTCTGCATACAATGTAGATATAATATCTAAAGGAGAGAAATGTGACTAAAGCGATTTACACAATACTAAACAACACATTTAAATGGAGGATCAAGATATTAGTTCTATTTATAGCTTTAATCACGAAATTTATGACCACACAATATTACATGTGGAATGGATTGACATGGATTGAAAGCAAGTCTTAGTGGAAATACGCGTTCTAAACAAGTCGTAGTGGAAATACGCGTTCTAGACAAAAGAGCGCAAGACTATTCAAAGTCATTTGCATGATACAATGCAAAACAAAATTTCAAAAATATAGACTAGAAGTAATAAATTGGGGATTTACAAATACGTGGTTAGCTCAGATTTAAGGAAGTCAGCTGCATGTAGAAAATTTTGATTTTATATGCATGTTTCACTCAAGCTGTCCTGATATTGTTTTTTTTTTTTTTTTTTTCTCACAAAGAACTAAAGCGAAACAATGTCTTCCTGTACGTGATGGGTTTTTGATCCGGTATCACTGGTTTTGTGTTTATTCAAACTCTGCACCAAAAAGTGGTATTCATTGAGTGCTTTGTCCTGGATGTGTACGGCTTTCAGCCATTCCTTTCTCCGTAGATAATGGATAAACTGATCGAAATACACAGATTGGTAAGGTTGGTAACTCTTCACTTCAAGGTACAGTTTTGTAAAGTCAGCGTTTACGTAGTCCAGGAATAGCGGATGCATTTTCTCCAAGTCTTTTAATTTACATCGTTCAACAAATCGTGACAACCACTTGCCGCACTCAGCCATCTTCCTGTACGCCAGAAACGAATTCCTGGAAATATGGGATGTAGAGGTGTATAGTTTTAATAACTAAGTACAATGTTTTTAAAAAATCAATACCTTCGAAAAGTCTTAAGGAACTCTTTCCTTCAATATCTGTTGCTTAAAATGAGAGAATTCTGGTTATTTTGTAAGTGACTAACAATTCTACTGTGACAAAATGTAGCAAAAAATATTCTTCTCTAACAAAAAATTAGTATGGTTTTTCAGCATCATTTAAGCCTTGAACGACACCTCCATTGCTCTTGGCAAGAGTTATCCTTTGGTAGTTTATCTATACAGATATTCGATGACCGATATAACTCGTCTACTGAATAACACTTCAACAATACAGCATGAGAAATATGACGCTACGTGTTGTATGTGATATGTTGTAGTGCAGATAAATAATTAAAAATCAGCTCGTGTCTCTTTGTAACGTTTTTTTATGAACACATGTACATGCGTTTTCTGCAAATATTAGTGTTTGAGATTCTATATGGGTAATTAACAAGCATAATGTTACACGCAGTGTATGCAAATATTAGTGTTTGAGATTCTATATGGGTAATTAACAAGCATAATGTTGCACGCAGTGTATGCAGATATTAGTGTATGAGATTCTTTATGGGTGATTAACAAGCATAATGTTGCACGCAATGTATGCAACGTCTGTTAGCACCTTTATGGTACAAAACTTTGTACTCTAGGCAGTTTTGTGTCCATTGCTGTGTGGTACAGAGATTTGAATTGTTAAGCTTTAAATCATGGTTTAAAATCTTCACAGCAGCAATTTGTTTTTAATCTCCTGTTACAAATTAGAGTTCCAAGAAAAAGTTGAAGTACAACCACCATTGGTCCTTATTGACCTGTGTGGCTACGGGTAAAAGATGAAAGAAAAACAGAGGCAATAATGTTACGAACCTTGATCAGTTTCCGGACCTAAATGTGGAAAAGGAAGATGTACTGCAGAATCACCCTTGAGTAAAACAGCACAAATAGTCATCGATTTCTTTTGAGAGTTCGTAATATGTAGCTAATTTGCTATACGAGCTCAGATATATGAACTATCAGCACGTATACATGTAACCTGTTGTGTGTGGAATCATTATTGTTTGTTAAGGCTCATCGACCAAAGGATTGCACTGGACTCATTATCACATAATTGTACAGCCTTTGAATTTACAATTATCATATCGATCCGTTTCACATTCAATGACATTTCCTAGAAGAAAAAAAAAGGCATGTTGAACAATCACTGTTAAAGCATATCCCTGAAAAACTGACAGAACTTTGTAGTTATACTTGTACCTAGGTTTGGAATGGCCATGACCATATCGCCTTTCTCTCCACAAGGAAGGCTGCAGCGCTCGCCACAAACAGGAACCATCCTTCATCGGGAAATGCCAAAATGCATTACGTGTTAATATATTCATGGTTAGTTCTCATTTACACTATGTGTAAAATGTATACAACGTATGATATTAAATCTTGGTAAATGTGTTATACGTGTGCATAACTTTCAAATACTATGTTGCATCCACTTTGAATGTCCATTTTCATCATTTTTATTCATCCTGTGTCAGATGACCACAGATGAGAAGCTGAAAAGTGACCTCTTAAGATGTTTAGTTGTTTAATATGTTATCTATAATTTAGTCATCAGGACTTGGAGAACGTGGCTATTGAACCATGACAAAAATGACCTTTCGGTCGGATTTAATTGTATGCGAGTGATCACCACGTCAAGAAGAATTAGGATACTGGAAAAGGAATTATTAATTTGATGATTTTAATCGATGATGTGATTTAAAATGGCAGGATTGAATTGGCTGCGTGCACAACAGTTTACTTGCATTCTAGTAGCGAAAACTGAGTGAAGAAAAGCGAGATATCGAGTTGAGAAAAGTGATTATGAGTGAAGAAAAACGAGTATGGGTGAAGAAAAGCAAGCAGGAGTGAAGAAAAGTGAGTATCGAGTCAAGAAAAGCGAGTACTGAGTCAGGAGAAGCGAGTATCGAGATTAAAAGAGCGATTGTCGAGTACAATAAGCGTGTATCGAGTAGAGAAAATCAACTAAGGGACAGACCATTTAACGGGGGGTGGGGGGAGACGCACAGGGGGAGCAAGGTGTGGGGGGGAGGAGGAGTATTGAAAATAATACTTCTGCTCTGCTTTTCTTTAAAGGCATAATTCCATTCTATCTTTTCTATAAACCTATATACCTTGGGTAAAAAATGTATCTTGAGATAAAAGAAAAGAAATATCCTGGTTGGAAAGAAAATGCACAAGACGCACGAGTTTCTCTGTACTTTTCAATTATTACCTCTTGTCTTATTAGACTGACCTTCATACGTTACACTAAATACCAGTATTACACCTTCCAAAATTTCAGAAGAAAGAACATGTTTAAGCCATCTTTCTTTCATTCAATCTTTATCCTTTCTTCTTTTTTTAAATTTACCTTGCGCGCATGGCTCAAATTTGGGAGAGGCGCCAGCGGGGATCAAGAACACAGCAAGGAGAGAATGAGAAGCGTCTATATTAAGAAGTATTTTGTTGTTGCACGTGCCTGAACATTGCCCATTTATCACAGCAAGGATGCCGTAACTGCCAAGTTATCACAGTAAGGATGCTGTAACTAACAGAAAGACAAGTAGATGTATTGTTGTTTACAATTAAAGAATAAAAAAGACTTAGCTTTTTATATTCAATTCTGTTATGACACTTTACCCGTCGATGTTGGGAAAATTAACGATTTACATTAGACTTTACTATACTAAAATGCATTTCTTCATACATGCATACACACACACGCACACGCACACATAGCTAGTATCTATAGAGTAAGATAAAAGCCAATATACGTTTAACAACATTTAACTAAGCTAATCTGTCTTCAGATTTTAACAATATAAACTTCAAACAAGAATACCATGAAAGGCACAGTATACGCCCGTCTCATGTTTAATAGTCCTCTATGTAAATAACTGAAGTTTGTGCGCAAAAACATTTTTTTTCTTCTCGGAGTGACATTGACCTTTGCCCTTTAAATCCCGAAATCGATTGCATTTTCCCGTACCCTAAGTCAGAGTCATCCACAACGTTTGGGCCAGGTCTGTGATAGAGAAATAATCTTATTGTGCAGAAGCTATTTTTCTTCATTCAGTCAGTAATCTTGAACTTTGATCTTTTGACCCCCAAATCAATGGACTTCTTCCTTATTCCATGTGCAATCGATCCACAAAGTATGGTCGAGATATGTCATGTAAAATAATGTTAGTGTGTGGAAACCATATATTTTTTTAATTCACAATGACTCTGACCTTTGACCATTTGACTCCATGATCCATAAGATTCTTCCTTACCCCAAGTGCAAGCTATCCACAAAGTTTAGCAAACGTAGATAATGGAGAACTGAAGTTATTCTGCGGAAACCATTTTTCTTTTTTCAGTCAGACCTTTATTGGAGAACTCGAGTTATTGTGCAGAAACCATTTTCCTTCTTTCAGTCACGGTGGCGATGACCTTTGACCTTGAAATCTATAGAGTTCTTTCTATACCTCTCCAGCATTATCCATTTACAGATTTTACACTATTTATTTCAATAGATGTTTGTATGAAATCAAGTATGGTCTGAAAAAATCGTGATTTTATTGTAGGTACCAAGTATGCTGGCTGTTATTTACGCGCCCGTGCGCGCTCGAGATCGAGATCGAGAGAGATGCTCTTGTTGTGAAGCTACAGAGAGTATAAAAAAAAATGTTCACTTATATGGACCACATGAAAATCCCTCAGGCATTTCCGAAAAGTCTACAAACAACCTCGGATGTAGTTGTAGGAATACATATAAATTTTATGGCTTTGGTGATTTAACTCTGGCGGAATTCACCACATATGTTGCCACAGAAAATGCCGACAATGTTCATATTGTGCCATGTCAAAAAAGTAGTTCCAAATATAGTTCTCAGTGGCGACGAATTACATCCGAGGTTTCTTTCTCGACTTGGCGGAAAATCCCATTGCAGCATAGACACATTTACTTAAATCTTTCGCAATCAGTATTCTCCACTGTGTTGTATCTACTCCAGATATTTGATATAGCTTCTTCCGTTTTCTTCGATATTTCCATCTGTACTGTTGGGTACATTCTGGTGCATAGATAGAATAGTTTTCGCTTGTGGAAGACAGGTAAGACATGTCTTTGTTTTTGTTGGTTTAATGGAGCTTGGCTATATCATGCCAAGGGAATGGGAGCTAAGTGCAATTCACAAGGATACACCAAGGCAGCTGACCTGGGCTGTCCTGGGCCGGTATCGAACTTGTGACCCTTAGAATAACAATGATACAAATCCGTTTTTGTTGATGTATATTTGTTATCTATCTCACTCCCATGGTTATTATTTGTTAATATTACTTCTATTGTGTAATTTGAGCCAGTCGTCTACATTATCTCAGTAAAGATCTTGTGCTTCTTTAGTTAATTTACTCTACTCGATATTTGCTTTGTTGTACTCGAGGACTCGCTTTTTTTCAACCCTATACTCGCTTTTCTGAACTCGATACTCGCTTTTTTAAAATCGATACTCGCTTATCTCAACTCAATACTCGCTTTCTGAGCTCGATGCTTGCTTTTTTTAAAACTCTATACTCGCTTTTCTCTACTCGATACTCGCTTTGTGGACTTGATGCTGTCTTTTCTCTACTCGATATTCGCTTTTGTGGAGTCGATACTCGCTTTTCTAAACTCAATACTCACTTTTTCAACTTGATACTCGCTTTTGTCGACTCGATATTCGCTACATACCATAATGGAAAAAAATGTATGGAAATCTGTGGAGTGAGAGAGAAAAAAATTTGAGCTGGATGAAAACCTTGATTTATAGCTAAAATACACTTTTTCCCTATCCCACTTCACAGATTTCCACGTATTTGTCATCCTTATGGAGAGAGAGAGAGAGAGAGAGAGAGAAAGAGAGAGAGAGAGAGAGAGAGAGAGAGAGAGAGAGAGAGAGAGAGAGAGAGAGAGAGAGAGAGATGCAGAGATAGGTTCGATGAAATTGTGTAACATGTTTTATTGATTTAGGAAATGTAGATTAAACGACAAATATGAATATTTGTTCTCGTTTTTTTATTGGTATCGTGTAACACTAGAAAAAATCCCATGGAAAGTGTGTGTGTGTGTGTGTGTGTGTGTGTGTGTGTGTGTTTTGAGGGGGAGGAGGACTGACATTTTCTTTCGAGTCGTGGAATTTGTTTTCTTTTCAAAAATATTCCAGCCCGCCACGCCCCCCCCCCCCCCCCCGAAAATTAAATGGTCGGTCCCTAACAGAAACAACATTCACTACTGAAGGTCGGATGGACTGATGGATTGAAAGGTCGGGTGTATGATGGATGGATGAATATATGAATGGAAAGATGCAAAAAAGTAAAGCAAGCTAAAATAAATATTCTTATCATGCTTAACTGAATACAACTTGAGAGTAAGCGAATGAAAAAAAAATATATATATATATAGCTTTGTCTATACGCTATTCTTTACTTTGGCACAAAGTTTATGTTTAGTTTCACAGTTCGCTTCATGGTTCCTCAAAACACGAGACACATGTTGATATAGAAACAGGTATTTTATAGCTCTACACTCTAAACTTTCTAGCAACTAATTGTCAACATTCCTGCGTATCCCGAGTTTTCTCAACGTATACGACAGATGTTGGATACAGTATTTACCACAGATGTTGGATACAGTATTTACCACAGATGTTGGATACAGTATTTACCACAGATGTTGGATACAGTATTTACCACATATGTTAGATTCAGTATTTACCACAGATGTTGGATACAGTATTTACCACAGATGTTGGATACAGTATTTACCCGGAAATTCTCTGATACTAGATAGTATCTAGAACAATCTTCTCTGACGGTATAAAACCAGAAGACACTGACAGAGGCCATTGCTCAAGCGCTGATTACTTCTTCTTTCCTTTCTTTGGAGATTATATGACACTGTTTACATAAAGATTAATTCCCTGTGCGATACCCTTTGACAGAACAGGCCCGTGCTTATACAGTCGAAGTGCGGGCCAGACCGTGTACTCCAGGTGAGATCCGGCCTTTGTGTATGGGCCATATAAGTCGCGGTTAAAGGGTTGAAAGGATTGACTTTGATCTCTGTCAGGCACCCACTCCATGGCGATCGGGGGTTCAAGAATACGCATCCACCAGCAGATTTCCATGGACTTCTCAGCGTATGTTATGGCACGGAGGCATTCTGTTACAACTTTACGTGGAAGGATTCTGGGATACTTCGCTTGAAGGAAATCCTGGAGAAAAAAAAAGTAAAATATAGCAAAACCCACACTATTTCGTAGGAAGTACGCTTATGTCATTGGACACAAATGTATCTCAAGCTCATTTCATTGGACAAAAATGTATCACAAGTGCAGACATATATTCTTGGAGCTAAATTTTGTAATAAAATTTAAACAGAAAAAAACTAAAACACAGCCATTGAGTTTTACATCAAATCAATCATAATTGACCGTGTTAGACCATGAAATGGTTTTCCTTTCAAGTGATCATTGTCTCTTTATTGCACATGTTTCTTTATCAAGTGAAAAATACAGGTATATATTTTACGCTTTCAGGGTCTATTATGAAAGTTACGCATCCTGTTCGGTCGATATAGCCACGGCCTTATGAAGTGTTATATATATATATATATATATATATATATATATATATATATATATATATATATATATATATATATATATAAATGTGTGTGTGTGTGTGTTATATTCTCTGGTCTAGTAAGTGTACTTCTGAACGGTATCGCAATACAACGTACGTTAAGGGGACGATTTCATTGCTTGATAATGGGTGCAAAGATTGTTACGCAACGATCGGCGACAGTTGTAATAGCCCGCAACTGTCGAATCGCAACGCTCAATGAAACTTGCGTCGATGATTCTTGATGCCCGATGACAGTTGTAACAATTGCTATGCAACTTAAAACGAACCATCTATTTTTATGGAATTAATATAGGGAATAAGTATTTAATTGGCTACAGTTTTTTTTCTCTGAAGGTACATGTATCTGTTGATAATATAACCCTTCTTCACCGTACAAAATTCATCTCAATGTTGCTTGAATCATATTCTGTCCAAGTAAAACACGAACTTTAGGATTAGAGGTTGTGGTAGTAGTATTTGTTGTTTGACTGTTGCTGTTGTTTTAAAAGTAATAAAAGTGGTAATACTAGTACTATTCTTACTATTACTACTGTTACTACTACTGAAACAACAACCAACAGGACATTTTTGTTAACAAGAAACACAACCTACAGTGTCACACCAAAGAAGAAAATGGATGTAAACCCTGTAGAAATGATTGTTGTCCAGTAGGTAAATATGTGATGAAATCCAACCATTTCTATGGAACGAACCGGAAAGAATACTAAATCCAAAGCCATTGATGTTTTGACGTTAGACTGTTTACGTGACGTCGCCTTCCAGTTATTAATTTTCAGAATCCACTGATGAATCTGAATCAGCCGAAACGTATGGGAACTCAGAAAAACTTTGTCAAACACACACACACACACACACACACACACACACACACACACACACATATATATATATATATATATATATATATATATATATATATATATATATATATAGTTACTTTTCTATCTATTTTTGAACTTATCGCTACCTTTAATAGGTACATACATATATTTACATTACGTTTTAACTATTGGATGTAACATATGTGGGCCATACAAATGCCAAAGTTTCATTTTAGATGCATTTTTTAAATTATAAAATTTCAGATAGTTAACTTTTCCATGGTGAAAACTATATTAACTTTTACAGCTCTTACATGCAGCTCTTACATGTAAAAGTTGTACATCTTTACTAAATATGACTCTAAAGTGAATATTCAAATATTGATAAAAAAAAGTGTCAATCCGAGTGGTTTAATAGTTGATATGAAATTCAATACATGTACAACAATTACAACGGTAGGAACTCTCCCAAGCGCGTGCAAGGTACTTGCATCGGCTACTCATCAACATTAATAACTCTCCCAAGCGCGTGCAAGGTACTTGCATCGGCTACTCATCAACATTAATAACTCTCCCATGCGCTTGCAAGGTAGTTGCATCGGTTATCCACCAACGGTTTGTAACTCTGCCGCACCCATCCCATACAATCATCATCAGGGTCTCGTAACTGTGACATGTGTGTGTGTGTGTGTGTATATATATATATATATATATATATATATATATATATATATATATATATATATATATATATAAGTATAAACTAATCGCTGTTTTACAATTTCATGTTAGCTCATTAACTCACCTCTCGAGCATATGGAAGCAGTTGCGTGGCCTTGATGCGCCTTTGTTCTATCTGGCTATTCCGATGTACATGGAACTCTGTGGTATTAACCCCATATATGCCGCTTCTCTAAAAATTGGTTAAAAAATGTTACAAAATTATTGTGGAGACTTTGTTTTGCTAAATTAAATATATACAAAATGACTGAAGTTTGTCCCCTTATATTTTATATTTTTATATGACTGCTTATAAAAACGTTTTTCTACATTTTTCATAAATATCATTGAAATCATTGTCCATTTAACATTTTGACTCCCTAGAGAACGGATTAAAACAATACCCCTCTTTCACATTTTACAGTTTTAAAAGCTATAATATCAGGTTCCGTTACTTTAAATTCAGCGTTTTTAATGAAGTAACATAACTTAGAGACGGATATAAGGACGGAAGGCTGGATTGAAGAACAGACACTAGGGCATCACTATGTCCCCATGCTTTTTTTTAACAAAAAGTATGGTGATATATACATTTGACTGTCGACCTATCTGTATTAGATACTGATAATACTAATTTTATTCTGTGTTAATGATCTTTACGCATACAAGGAAAGAGATCTTAGCTAAAATTTCAAAAATAAGATGACATGTTACATATTTATGTTGCAATAAATGAACGATTGAAGCACATTAATTAGGAGGTTAGTATAAAGATGTTTCGATAAAGATACTTGTATTTTACCCGTAATATTTCTTCCCTTAAATTCCGGTTCTGATTCAGATTCAGTTCTACGGCCGCTTGGCAGTGTTCATACGCTTTCTGAAATGGAAATTCATAGGACGGTTAACTGTCGTTCGAAAACTATATAACGTGGAAAATTTTTAAAATATATGGTGTATGCTAAATCCAGGTGAAATGCATATACTCTCCACACGAATATGTTTTTACAGACTGATAGAATTTGAATCGAATACATTGTCAAATTAAATTGGAAAGATGTTTCTGAAATATACTACCCAGGAATGATAGATAGATAGATAGATAGATAGATAGATAGATAGATAGATAGATCAATAGATAGATAAATAGATAGATAGATTGATGATTGACTGAAAATCTTAAAGATAATAAAGCAGGGAAATTCTAGACAATAAAACTTGACAAGGTTCCAGATGATTCTACTTTTAATGTCTGAAGAAGTCTCACAATCATGAAACAATTAAAACGTGTGAACTCATTTATCCAATGAAGAGTTTATTCTTTTTTGTGTTCTGAAACAAAGTTTAACTTTTCTGTTTGGTAAGTTTTGTGTCTAGATCAAAGGAATTTCGGCAAATATTGAAAGCAGTATCTCTTTCTCAATGAAAGGAATAAAGTACCGTGACTATCTGCAACAAATAGAAAATTATGTTTCGCTCCTTCATGCCACATTGCATCAGCTCCTCAAAGGCACGTGCATATTCCTCGAAGTAAAGGTTGAAGAACCGCTCAGTCAGTTTAGAAGGGCGGAGAGGGTGATATAAGTCCGCCATATGAAGCTTGCTGTCCCTCAGTAATACGCTAGTGTCTAGACTTCGTCTGAAGGAAAGACGAAAATCTTGATGACCGATGTGCGAAACACGAGGTTTGATGTTGTTTTGAACAGTTAGATGCGAAGATATTTTGTTCGGTTTTGACGAAACATTTTAGAATGGAGATACTTTCAATGATTTGTCGAATGGGTAGATCTGGCAGAACGATGTGAAGAAGGTACTAACGACGTAACTTTAATCCTTACAACTCCATCTCATGCATATGATTATAGAATTGGACCCTAGAGTTTCATTTGGTCTATGACTTGAGTTGAAAAACTTTCAGTTTACTACAGCAACTTAGAACATCAATCACATCTATTTATACTTCCCCCTTTCCAAATATGCATCATTCGATCATATTAAGATTAAATCTCCACAGACACATATCAGGGATCATCTTCTGTTAACCTTACACACAGCAAATCAAGCTGATTCAAGATTCTAATAGTCAATCGAGCCCTTCAGCATATATCACAGTTTCACAGGATCTGATTCAGGGGGTAGCAGAAGGGGCGCCTCCCCAATCCCCGGGCATTATCGTTACATAATCGGCTTAATCCTCGTGCAGGTACAAGGATAAACTAATGGTGGATAGTGTAACTATAAATTCCCTCTTTCAGGTCTTTTTTTCCTTTTTTCTTTTTTTTTAAAGCCTACCCCGTTACCCAAACCCGCAACCACTACATGTAACCTATGATTTTTGTATGTACTCAAATTATGGTCCTAAGCTGTAAACTAAATATATCGGGTTTGTGTTGTTATTCATTAGTAAACCAATAATTTGTCATACTATAGGTGATCAGGAGACATAACATCTGTTTCAATGACTCTGCAAATCACACGGTACTATTTGTTTAGAGATCATGAACACATTAAGAGGCATTTCAACTTGTAGGGACGGACACGTTAATCAATAAGATCAAACATGTGCACGTAGAACTATTCACTTTCCCTCCCAAAATCTGCAAACTAGGTTCATTAATAGTTTGTTTTATTTTACATGTGAAAAATAAAAATGCAGAAATAAGCGAACAAACTAATCTAATTTTTTCGGACTCTGAACATGACTGTAGTCTGATTTATTATCACTAATCTGGTGGGGTTTAACGCCATTTTTCAGCACATGATAGGCTATATATGTCGACCAGTATATTTTAGTGATTTATAATGAAACTGAGAAATTAGTTAAAAAAAATTTTTTTTTGTTTTTCATATATAATTAGTTTAAATTTTTTTTTGTTTTTCATATATAATTAGTTTAAATTTTTTTTTTGTTTTTCATATATAATTAGTTTAAATTATACTTAAGTTTCACCATAGACCATAATCGCAGCATGTTCTCGATTACTGCTTGGAACGCATTATAACTGTCTAATCTGTTATTATATTGGTGTCAATATATATATATATATATATATATATATATATATATATATATATATATATATAATATGGAATATAAAATAAAATTATTGGCTAAATATTTTTTTTTTCATTCCTATATTTGTACACGTGAAAATATAACCTTAGATTTTCACATGTGAAAATATAAGATTTCCCACAAGGTCATGCAATGCTTGATTGTGTGTATCTACAGAAGTTATACTTGCAGCAAGAAAAGCGAGCACTTTGTGAGCTAGAACATATAAATGGAAACTGCATTACCTTTCAGACATAGAAATTATATTTTTGCTGAAGGAATTCAACTTGACGCCGTTTGTGTCTCTATGAAGTTATTTCCCCTCACTACCGTCACAACAATGATAGGACTCACGGTACTAATTCAACTCCCATAGGAAACTTATGGAAATAGCATCATATTAAAATTCAATAACTTTAAATTTCCTAATGTTCATGATCAAACCTATATTTCTCAGTATAGACATATCCTTGATGCAAGCTTCTGTGTGGAAAAAATCTTATGAGCCACTTGTGTTTTCCATTCCGCACCTAAAAAATCAGGTGCTAATTTCAATAATGAGTGTCCCAAAGTCAAGTCTGTAAAAAGACTAAAATTACATTAATAGAATATTGTCTCTATTTTTTCAGTTACAAATAGGAATAGCTCTCAAAAGATTCTTTTTTCTAAAATGTTCACTTTCATTATCAACCAATCATGACCTTTCTAACCAATATATACACTATTTTATGTACCCATTTTTGCATTGGTTCTCATTTTTCCACGTATTTCGTACCGTGAGTCCGAAACCCTCTGTGATGCAGTGCTGGATCAGATAGGTTCAAAATAGTTTACAAAAATGTCAATTTACTGCAACATATTAGGTCATCGCAATCCTATCACTCTCTTAAGTCGCTGATATTTATATGATCAGCCTATGAAAGTGAAGTGAATTTAGGGAAAGAGGTGTGGGGGTGGTGTGCTGAAGAGCGAGTTGAATCTTCTGAGCTTCGATTCAGGAGCAACTTTGGTATAACATTAAAAGGTAAAAAATGTCTATTCCTGCGTTAATACCGGATCTATTTCATATTGTGGTACAAAAAATTATATATTTAAACTCCTGGCTTCGCCTCTTTTTCGCCTCTCTCTCACTCTCTCTCTCTCTCTCTCACTCTCTCTCTCTCTCTCTCTCTCTCTCTCTCTCTCTCTCTCTCTATATATATATATATATATATATATATATATATATATACACAAATATATATATATATATAGAGAGAGAGAGAGAGAGGCAACTTCCCCACCCCTTCCCGGCTTGGCGGATAGATCTCTGGTTCCGGTACTGGAAACTTAAAGTAAATGTCCTGCAATACCGAATAGCTGTTTAAAAGGGATTATCTAATTTGGTTCATAACTTAATTCATTATAGAAGCTATCGAGGTCGTCAGAACATAACTCTTGATGGATGTCTGTCAAATCCTACGGAATATAGTCATTGGATGTCTGATATTAATGATATTGTACATCCCCTAAAACCGTTAATTGAATTTAACAACTTATCTCTTTATATACATATGAACAGCACATTTGTATTTTTACACACATTTTAGCAGAAGGATCCACTGTGATCCAGTCTAATAAAATTAGGACAGAACTTACTTATATGCATCGTATACATTTGAATACAAGTGGCTGTCGTGGATATGAGGACTATATCGATTTAGAGTGTCAATTTTAATTTTCCGATCATGGTTATCTTCTCCGTTGGTAAAGTTCGGTCGAACATCTTCAGGGGCCGGCATCCAGGGTAGAACCTCATCTTGACTCTCGCTATTAATAATAATAATAATAATAATAATAATAATAATAATAATAATAATAACAATGATAGCATCATGCGCGGTTTGCCGTGTGCAAACATGTGCCGGAGCATGCGTTTAGAGACTTTAAAGTCTTTCCTGATTGCCATTGCAAAGATATGGTCGGTATTCCTACATGAAAAAATAACAACTATATACAGTTTTTGTTGTTGAACACAGTGAAAACTCTACTAAAGCAGCACGTGTAAAATGAGCATTTAAGTACAACCAAAGTAAAACATAAAAAACAAAAATAAAAAATAACTAGTCAAATTAGCTGAAACCGTATATACATGCTTGACCACATGTCAAACTTAAGTCATGTGTGT
Organism: Margaritifera margaritifera; assembly: GCA_029931535.1. Classification (NCBI taxonomy): domain Eukaryota; kingdom Metazoa; phylum Mollusca; class Bivalvia; order Unionida; family Margaritiferidae; genus Margaritifera; species Margaritifera margaritifera. The sequence continues at coordinate 4,169,158 of JAQPZY010001657.1, read as the reverse complement.
GTGTCGTTGCGTCGAAAAAAACTGTTTTGGTACAAATATTCTAAAGCTGCTGCGCGTCATTAAATGTTTTACAAAAATGTACTAAAATTCTCTTCTTAACGCATTATACCACATCGAACTGGATAAGTTCTCCTTATAGTCTTTATTTAAATGCGGGAATAGAGCTGTGTTGTTGCGTCTAAGGATATACAATATCAATATACAATAATAGTTTATTACAGTTGATATCAGACTGGAAGGAGATATCAATATTTTAATTCGATTCTAGTTAGGATGGGACTTCACATTGTGTTATTGGAATGATCGCAATTACATTGCAAGGGAGATATTTAAAAGTCTCACTGGTGGTATTTTGTTCTTACGTATATCGCGGTATTTTTGCCTTGAATATTTTCATGAAAAAAAAAGCATTTGATAAATTCTTGAAACTCTTGACACGTATTTGGTTTTTTATACCACAGCTACGTACTCATGTGAGGATGCCTTGGGTTTGATTTCTTGAACATGTTTCTCTGAAGTGATCAGTTTTGCTTCATCAGGTTTTGTAAGCGGAAGTGGTTCCTTCTGTATTTTCCTTTCCTTCTCATCCTGTTTTGGAATCGCCTCTTCAGCTCCAACGATGGCAGCTCTGATTGGAGACTTTTTTTCTGGCTCTGGTCTTTCCGGTTCCGCCTCTATTGGCGGCTGTAGTCTTTCTTCAATTTCAGTACGAGGGTTGGTTTCAGGGCGGAGCTGAGATTTTATATGTTGTGGAGGAGGTGGGGAGTAAACGGGCTGGGGAGAAGATTTTGCGATCTGCGGTGCCCAATAGCCGGGTCTCGTCTCTTCATTTGGAATAACGGCAGGTTTTCGCTGAAGAAACAAAATGACATTTATAGTCTCTTTTAACCAGACATCTTGCGGTTGCGTGAGATCTTCGCCGAAAGTTTGGTAAAAAGTATATACTAATGATTGTAACACTCAAAATGAGCCATACCAAGCATGTGGTAAAGTCGCTGATTGGTTGACAGATTAATCAGTATTATTAATAAAAGCTAAGATCACGTCCATGCACAGTTCTTCTTATTTATTTTGTTTTTATTACTGCGTTAAGCGAGCACAAATAATATCTATAGGTAATATATGTTTTCTCTTACATACAAAAATCTTGAAAATTGCCAGTGTTTGACACTACATCACTAAGTACATCAAAGGGTCACTCATTGCCCGCTTTTGCATCAATACATTCTACCATCTTTAAATTACATTTATACATACATACATACATATATATATATATATATATATATATATATATATATATATATATAGAGAGAGAGAGAGAGAGAGAGAGAGAGAGAGAGAGAGAGAGAGAGAGAGAGAGAGAGAGAGAGAGAGAGAGAGATTGACATTTATCGCTCAAATAGTGCCGATGGACTTCACTGAATAAATGGTATATATTTTGGAAAGGGGATGAAAAGAAAGAAGAAAGAAATGAGCAACACCTATCGGTAACAATCAATTGTTGAGACCCTTACTAGACTCTTGGTCAGCCTAGAACTTCTGAGTTACGCGGGAGTCTCTTTGAACAAGACTAGACTTTGTGTTAAGATGCAAGGGTAGGGGAGGTAACTATGCATATCACGTTATAAACATCATCAATTAATTGGGCTTATGTCATTGAAAAGTTTCTAGTAGGATGTTCACTGTGCAGACTTTCTTTTTTTTTGAGGTGGGGAATTTCTCTCTTGTGAATGATTTGATTTTGTTTTGGGATGATCTAAATGCGATATTGGTAGAGATATGTTATTGCTGCAACTAAATGTAATGAAAGTTAGAAGGCTATGAACATGCATTCTGCTAGTAGATCATCTGGTTTCATAAGACATGAAAACTGTAAACATATTTTCAATATCTATCAATTTAAAGAATATTGCACACAAAGTTTGTTGTGTCCATTCCTAAACTTTCGTATGCATTAAGCTGTGATTTCATGTTTATCTTTTTAAGACATGCAGCCCTAGGTTCTGAAGTCCAAGTTTTAACAAATCGCATTTTAAAGAGAGAAAGGAAATATAAAAATACCCTACCTCGTTGTCTTTTGGTTGTGGATACGGTTTAATGGCTAAGGGCTTTTTCCTTGGTGGCAAAGACTCGTATTGTAACATAAATTTCTCATATTCCTTGCGCGCAGCTCGCAAATGCTCCTGCGCAGCGCTGTACTGTTTTCGTCTCACTTTATCAATAAAGGATTTGAGGAATACATATACACGTTTTTCTTTGCTATACATCTGAACCAGTCGAACTCTTTCATAGAAATCCTCCTTCACGAAGTCGGTAAACTCTTTTGCCAGCCTTGCATACTCTCCGGCATCTAAATATTCCATTAATCGATGTAACGGTGTGTCCAAGTCGTTAACCGCCATTTTTGTCGACTGCAATTAGTAGGGTTCACGTTTGTATTTTCTGTAAAACAAGGCCTGATGGATGTTACTCTTGCATGTTTCTGAAAAAAAAGTAAAGAATATTAAAATTTATGGCCATGAGTGGATCATACTTTCACAGTGAGTTACCTCCCTTGATAGACTTAAATCACAATATGTTGTGAAAGAGTATTCATGAACTGTAAAGAGCGAGTAAGAATTCTAAAATAAATTTGGAGACAATTCTCAACATAGTACCAAGTCTTTTCATGTGAACACCAAAACAAATTACATTAAAAAGACTTTAAAATCGAGTAAACCCGTGTACGCGAAATTTCGTTGGAAATTGTCTTCAATGAGAATTACAGGAGCAGAATACAGAAAATATGTTTCCTGTAATGTTTCAGATACTAAACGGGTAGTATATCAGCATCCATGCTCAGTAATTCACTTTCAAGTAATGTATGTATGTATACATATGTTTCAAACTCATAATAATAATCATATTGTATGTATTTACTTCATGTTTGCTTCTCTAAGACTTTCAAGGTGACAACATTTGAAAAAAATTTCCCCCGCAAATAGCGGAATTTTCAACAAGATTGGGTTTTTGCGGCGGATTTGGCAATTTTTGTGGAATTTTCAAGCAATTTTAAAAGTAGTAAAATTTTACTTTACGCTTTACATAACTTTTTAAGCGCTTTCGGCAAACAAATATGTAACAGTTCGGGTCTTGGTGGCTAGATTTGAATTAAATGTAGATTGTGGTGTTAATGTGCATGTAGATCATATTAGGTTGCGTGTAAAGTAAACTGTTTTGGGAGACGGTAAACATGCCAAGCACTCCTGTTCTTTAAATAAGGAAGTCTGCGCTTAGTGAAAGGATTAAAGTTTAAGACTGTGTACTTCTATAGATTTTAGCTCAACATTGGCGCATTATTTGCGAAATAATTATTGCCACCTTAGACCTCTGCAAATTAGTTTCATGCTATTGTTTCAAATGTATTGACCAAAGAGATATTTTAAGTACTGTAAATAATAATAATAATAATAATAATAATAATAATAATAATAATAATAATAATAATGGTAATAATAATATCAAAAACAATAACAATAACATTAACAATGACAAGAAGATAACGGCCAGCATGACAAACCCACGATCGATTCATTGCTGCAAAACGACCTCGACCTCAAGGTCAAAAGGTTGAGCAGACATTTAGAAAATAAATTGCCTTAGTTTTATGATGATTCATTATCAGTATAAATAAAATCCCAAAAGGGGTTGTGGAAATATAATAAATAAAGAAAAACTGTAATCAAGACATTAGTAGACTATGACCTGGACCCCAAAGTCAAGGGTGCGAGCGAGCGTCTCGCAAATTGTCTTTGTCTTCATAATGATTTGTGACAAGTATGATCTGAAACTACGAATGAGTTTAGGACATATATGCAAATGAAAAACTTTAACCAAAACCGTAAGAAACTGTTGACGATGCCAATGAACTATCGGGATATAATTTGGGGTTCCACCATTTTCCATTAAAAACAGATAGCGCTATAGCTCCTCCCTTTGTAGATCAATACAAACTAGTTTACAACATCATCAGTCAAGTTGACAACTGGGCGAAACATTAAACATTTTCAAGCTTTTATTCCATTAGAAGCAAATCCGTAAAATATAGAAACTGGCAGTATTGTCCCCAATCCATGTAGAAATAAAAATAATTTACTCCATAACCCGGAAAATCATTATGAAGGTAACAAAGACTTAATAAGTCTTTTATTGATGATAATTAAGGTAAAACAACGAACGTCTTGAGCACCTAAATATTATTTTGTTTTATCCACAATTTGTTATAGCCATATATGAATGTGAATATTGCACTTCAAGGAGTACGTGTAATGACTTCGTACTAAACGTAAGATAACTGTATACGTGCATGTTCTAACATTGTTTTGACTGTTTAAGCAAAGCAGCAACATTACAAACATGGCTAGAGTTAACACATCACATAGAACAGTACTTATTAAAACATATGTTAAAAAAATCAAACAAATGTGCACTTATTATTTGTTTCTGAAAGAACAAAAATGACCACTGGAGTATGTGCTTTATCCTGAAGTCGGGGCATACATTTATTCTCTCTCTCTCTCTGTCTCTCTCTGTCTCTCTCTCTCAGCTCTTATAGTCGCCAAATATGTCGACTTTTCTAATGCGTAAAATCAGGACAGCATTCTATTGCTGAACATTTCTAAATTTAATTCTGAAATATCGATTTCACTGTAGAGCACGTACAAACAATGAACACCTTGGTGGAAGACTTCTAATTCCAAAAGATTCGACGTGTACAATACATAAAGTCAGCAAAATATTCTATTGTTGAAAAGTTACAAATTCTAGATTATCGATTTCACTGTTGAGCACATGCAAACAATGAGCGTATTGGCGGCTCTTTGGCACGAAAGGGACATGGCTTGGTCACCAATAGGCAAATTAGTGTAGCTCCTTTTCTGAGTTATTTATCTGTTTATCAATCAATGATGTTACATAATTCAGCAAATTAAATTGTTCCTGCCATGAAAGTTTCTGTTTTAACCTTTCTTATCCCTATCCTCCAAAGAACAAAAATAATCCTCTTGTAATTCTTCCCAATATCTTAAGAGAGTAACATGAAAAAATAATAAAAAAAAATAATATATATATATATTACACACACACATAACTAACTCACTAGTCCCAATGAATGGCGCAATGCAACCAGTATAATACATTTATCCCAGAATACCTTACTTTATCCTTCGTTTCTATTTAGTGTTGTGATGTATTGTATTTTTATGACATTTAATTTGATTTGTTGTCTACCTTCATTGAACGAGGATCATATGACTTCTGACATGCAAATTTGACTGTTTAACTAAATAATCCTAATTTTGATTGACAAGAACCATCGAACAAGACATAACTTTGTTCCTTATAATTCGCACATGTTTACCTCTTCATGAACTAAGTAAGTATATATATATATATATATATATATATATATATATATATATATAGAGAGAGAGAGAGAGAGAGAGAGAGAGAGAGAGAGAGAGAGAGAAAGAATTTCATATTTCATGGAAGCTCTGTGCATTTTAGCGGAATTTGTGAGGCTATAAATATTTTAGGAGGTAAAACTATTTTTGTTAATCGGATAACTTGCAATTACTCCAGCAGAACAGATATCCCTCGCTAGCTATATTATTTCTACTAGTCTAAGAATTTCGTATAAAATTATCTCATTTTTATTAAAGTTTAGATTTTAGTTCATTTATTGCGTGTAGTGATGAATAGCGTATGTACTCGTTTTTAAGTCGAGTCCAACTGCAAATATAATGCGCCGGCATATCAGGGTCCATGTTGTTTGTTCTACTGATTACTCCTGACGAACTGCATAGACCCAGATCCGCCGGCGCATAATGCGCCGGCGGATCTGGGTCTGTGGCGTTTGCAGTTGGCGGAAGAGTCGCCTTATAAGCCAGTATATACAGTAATGAAATGGTTATTGTCCTCCTAAAATTGAAACTTTTCTTTCATCATTTCAGACATATAAGTTCTACCTCTTTTCAAAACTTTCACTGGAAATAAATCAAAGTATTTTTTTAAAAATACAAATAAATGAAGGTGTGACCAGTAAAGCAAACAAACTATTGTTTGTCAACAGTGTAACAATTACTACATGTATCGACGAAACTTTACTTACCTTTTTTATTAAGCGATGCTCGATATTACACCAGGCAACATAACAATCCCAATTTACACTTTAAAGAGAGCATGAGAGTTTTAGATAATAAGTCAATAAGTTGTCTTAGAACCCAAGAGTAAAGATGACGCACCAGTAATCGAAAGCTTGTGTATAATAATAACAAAGAAGCATTACATGCGACTCATCTGGTTTTACTAAAACAATACGAAAGTCTGTGCAAAACCCTTATACTGCCTAAGAAATATTTGCACCCAACCTAGCAAAAGTCACACATACAATGTAAGGACTTCGTTTTCGTAATCACAGGAAAATAGAAATGTTTTTGGAGTTGAGATAGAGATACCTGTTCTCAAAGTCAAGATAGCTCTGGAGCAGTAACTTGAAATTATACTAGTGCAAAATAAAGTAACTTAAGCAAGTTAAATACTACGAGCGCGAGTCACGAAAATGGTTGCCAAAGATGTAAGTGTTTGTTTGTTTGTGAAAAATAATCGTCAAGGGATTACTGAGTCACATAAAAGCACAAAATCCTTTCTAAGCAGCATTTTTTCATTTAATACTTTTCAACCATGTCCCAGGATATCGTATTGCGCTTTGTTTTAGAATGAAAAGACTTAATGAAATCGTATATACTATAGACAATTGAGTAAAATGTTAACGCACGTGACGTATGTACTACTTTTTGTCATTGTGAAAAACACTATACTATCTTTTCTATCTTTGTTTTTGTTTAATACATACCATAAGTATACACAGTTCTTTCATTTATCCATCAATTCTATTAATTTTTCTTATATTTTCATAAGACGGCGTACGCAGATAATTGTTCAGTAAGTCAGACACAAATACACACACAGAGACGGACAGTCATGCATACAAACAGACGGACACAGAAACAGTCAGTAACACAGATAGATAGATAGATAGATAGATAGACAGACAGACAGACAGACAGACAGATATATAGATAGATATATAGATAGATAGATAGATAGATAGACAGACCGACAGACAGACAGATAGATAGATAGATAGATAGATAGATAGATAGATAGATAGATAGATAGATAGATAGATAGATAGATAGATAGATAGATAGATAGATAGATAGATAGATAGATAGATAGATAGATAGATAATGACATAGAACACTAAAATCAACAATGCACCAATTAAATAAATTTTCTTTTTCGTTGAAAAAGAAAATTCTATCACTAAATGCAACGTCAGTAATTTGAGGTGAATATATAAACGATGTGTTATAAGTTTCAGTCTATGCCAAACTATGTTGTTTTCAACGCAAGTGTGTGCGTGTGGGTGTGTGTGCGTGAGAGAGAGAGAGAGAGAGAGAGAGTTCATTTCCCCAGGTCCTTACTTTTAAGGTTTGGCTCATTTCTCCCAATGAGCGTCTTCTGATCCAGTGGTCAGTCGCACAGACTGACAAAACGATAATTATTGTAATTATTGGATTATCTGTCTCAAACTTCTCATCTTCAGATTTTAAAAATAATCAGTTCGACTCCTTCGAGCTTTTTTTTTTTGTAACCATGTCATTTTTGAGTTGTTGATGTTCTTTCGTTTTAAAGGCAAGATGCGAGCGAGTGAAATGTATAGAGGCCTGAAAGTAACATAAGTGAGCAAGGAGATGCATCGAATATTGGAAACCAGCTCAATAATTTACAGTAAACTAAAAGGTGTTACTTATTGTAAACATAACAGATATATTATTTCCATTAGTAACAAAATCATTAAAAATAAAAAAATAATGAGATGATTTCACGTTCAATTTATTTTTGTCAAATAAGTAAAGATATTTTATAGTGAAAAACAAAATAAAAATTTTATGTTCACCTATACAAGCGAGATTTCTTTCAATTCAACTGATATCTTTTGGTGAATTATTATATTTGTTTTAAAAATTTAAGTGTCAGAATTTCATGTATTTTGTGTTAGTATATTAAAAATAGGTGAGACTAAATTAGATGTAGAAGTTTGCTTTTTCCAGTTTTTAAAATATGAGTTTGGTGGTTATGAACTGCATATCTCCGTAATAAAAGTTTGAAGGACCCCCAAAAAGAACTTTTAGGCTTTGACGTCGGCAAAAGTGTTCTTACAAAAATAAGTGAAAACAATCAAAGTATCCATGATACTGATCTATCTGCTAAAAGAAAGTTGTGGAAATTTGAAAGAAGAGAAAAGGATAGCGTACAATATTGACAAGAATTCTGTACTAAATAATCTTCAAAGTCAAATGTACAATTAATTAAATCTGTACTATGGGAGCCATACATAGCTGCTTATAACTGAAAGTTAAAAGATAGTAATTATACTACCATAACTATATAAATATACTACAGATCTTTTCAGTGTTTGAGTTGCAAAGAGACCCATTCACTACAATTGGCTTAGCAGGGCCTTAAACAGAGAAACATTTATTGGGAAACCAAAGTAACCTTAAGTTGGGTATGTAGGGGCCATAACTGCTCTAAATCACGGTTTGGAATGCTGGAATCAAACAATGCAAAGGTCCTGTAAATATGTAGATGCTTGATAAATATGAATGAAATGCAACATTCATTTGTAAAGTTATGCTTTGGGAGCCAAAGTTAAGGGAACGTGCAATCAGGGGCCATAACTCTTCTAAATTATACAGTAGAATGCTAGAAGGTCTCATAAATATAAGGTGCCTGGCAAATTTGGTTGAAATTCAAGAATCCTTGGTACTGTAACATTATATAAACTTCAGTTAGGACAACAGGCACTCAGGGGCCATAACTCTTCTAAACAATTATGTAAATTTCTGAAAATTAAACTCTGTCAAGATGTCAGTAACATAAAGCTTCACGCCAAATTTGGTTATAATGCAACATTCCTCGGTAAGTATTGATGTGGTAATCACAGACATAACATCTGTAAATAACGTAATGCAATGTAACAACTCAAATTCATCAAAGGTCCTAGCATTGTAAATATGCATACTAATATTGGTTAATTCAAAAATTTTTAATACAAATTATGCTGCAGAAATAAAATTTTAGGAGAATGGGAAATCTTGAGCACGAACTGAACTAAATACAACTATATAACGCAATATATAGAAAATGTTGCTAAAGTCATCCTACAGAAAACAACGTCAGAAGGACGGACAATCGGGCGCATAACACCTGTACAACATGAAAGGGAACACAGGAAATCAAATTCATTCAAGGTCTTATCAATATAAAACAGTATACCACATTAAATTAGTATAGTTACAATAATGACACCAAAGTCTGGAGGAGAGACCAATAGGGGCCATAACTCCTGTAACGATGTTGTGATGCTGAAAATTAAACTTTTTCAATGACTCGTCAATATAAAGCTGCCTTCCAAATCTGGATTAAGTCCAACAATCCTAGTAAACTAATGCTCCAGAAACTAAAGTCAGGAGAACGGACATTACTTTTGTAATTGATATGGCTGAAGGCTGAAAATGAAACTCAATTAATTTCTAATATATATAAAGCAGCAAATAAAAGATGGTTTAAATCCAACAAATCTTAGTAAAATTATGCTGCGGAAGCCAAAGTCAACAGGACTAGCTGCAAGTGTTATAACTCTTGCAAATGACGTTATGGAATACTGTAACTCGAACTCTTTCAATGTCTCATCAATACAGAACCACAAACCAAATTTGTTTGAAATTCAACAAACTTTGCTAGGTATGCTCTGGAACCAAAGTTAAGAGGACTTGTATTCAGAGAGCAAAACTCATATAAGTAATGTCATGGTATGCTTGAAATCGAACACTCTTTACATCTCATGAATACAAAGCTGCAAACCAAATTTGGTTGAAATCTAGCAACACTTGGTAAAGTTAAGTTGCGGAAAAAAGTTAAGAGGACAAGCAATAAGGAGCTATAGCTCCTGTAAAACTTATGACTTTGAAGGCTGGAAATCGACATTTTCTAAGGTTTTCTCAGTGTAAAGGTGCACACGTTTTTCGGTTGAGGTCCAATAATTTCCGTTATAGGTATTATTTACAAACTAAATTGTTGATGTTCGGACAGCCGGATGGACGGTCATGATTACTTTAGAGCTTGTCCAACTTTATTGAGTGGGGCCCTAATAAAAAAATTTCCCTTAACGTGACCAAAGTCATAAACAGCAATGTTAGACAAGCACTGACAAATATTAGAGCTATTAGCGATGGATGTATTGCAAAAAAAAAAAAAAACCTGTTTGCTACAATTTGCTCTTAAGGGTTTTAAACAGAGAAACTACGTGGATACATAAGAGGCGTATCGTACGATGAGCCAGAAGTTTATTTAAAAAATGTAAAATGCTGGCAATTCAATTCATAAAGAGTTAAATAATATAAAGCTAATTAAATTTGCTTGAAGTTCAGTGAGTACTGGTACTGAAATTGTGATAAAGGAACGCTTGGATAAAAGGGCCACCACTCCACCAATTATAAATAATATACTATACAATTAATCTCATGGGAAGTAGATGGTTTGAAATAAAACTCATCCAGGATCTCATCAAAAAAGTCGCATACCAAATTGAATTGACATTCACAATTCACAGGTAAAGTTATGCTGCCGCAACCTGTCTAAGGAAACGATAAATCAGGCGCCATAATTCCTCTAAGCCAGGAAGTGGAAAGCTCGAAAGGAAACTTACCTAGGGTCTTATTAATATAAAGCGCATAGCAAATTTAACTGAAATGCAACAACTCTTGATAACGTTATGCCGTGGAAACCAAAGTTTAGGGGTAAGGGGAATCAGGGGCCATAACTCTTTTAAATGATGCAGTTAATGCTGGATATCAAACTCATTCAATGTCTCATTAATAAAAAGCTGAAGCTAAAATTATTCAAAATGCTACAATCTCAAATAAAGTTAAGATACAGAAATTAACATTAAAACAGACAATTAGGGGGCCATAACTTCCCTAAATGAAGGTCTATAAGGCTGAAAATCAAACTCATTCAAAGCCTTATCAATAAAAAGCTAGGTGAGGCAATTTAAAACAGAAAATACTGTTTCAAATACTTGTAGCTCGAGCATCGGTTACTTTCAGTAAAGTGACAAACAATTACAAATAATGTGATCGCTTGTGGTGCAATTCTGTTGTAAACCATTCCAACTTTTTGAAACTGAAGCTACATGTGACTGATAAATAGCCCATGTTTTGATAAAACATCACGTGAACAAATTGATAAATTATAAACTGATAATGGACCAGTTAGAAGAAAACTAAGGTAAATTATGAAACTGTATCAAATATCCAACACTAAATCAAATAATCCTTCGTAAAGTTATGGTGCCGATTTCAAAGTTAGGAGGATGGGCAATCAGGGCCAACAACCTCCTGTAAAGCATGGAATATTGAAAGCGAACTCATTGAAGGTCTCAGCAATATGGGGATGCATACGAAATTCAGCGGAAGTCAAACAACGTTATGCTGTGGAAAACAACGTTAGTATTATGGGCATTCAGGGATAACAACTTTTGTAAACGATAACATGGAATGAATGAAAATCAAACTCTTTACAAGTCTTATTAATATAAAGCTGCATGCCAAATTTTGATAAATTACAACAATCTTTGTTGCGGAAACCTTGTCTAGGGGACAGGCAATCAGGGGCTATAACGACTCTAAATGATGACATAGGCTGTTGAAAATAGATTTTGTCCAAGGTCTCATCAGTATAAAGCTACATGCTAGATTTGGTTGAAATACATTTATTCAAAGTAAAGTTACATTATGTAGAGTAGCTAAGTAAAGACAATATGTTTGTAAAAGTTGGAGATCGAGAAAAAGCAATATAATTCTTTTGAAACGTCTGATAGAATCTGCAAGTTTTTCTGCTATGGAATAAACAATAAATTTCCTAATTGTTCCTCCATTCTACAGTATTGAAAAGATACTTCACGACAAATCGACATAAAAGTTTTTCTCTCTCACTCTCTCTCTCTCTCTCTCTCTCTCTCTCTCTCTCTCTCTCTCTCTCTCTCTCTATATATATATATATATATATATATATATATATATATATATATATGTATATATCTTGCATGTTATCCGTCTTTAGCATTTCTCAAACAATTTAACCTAACAAATGTTTTCATATTCTGGGCCTGTATATTTCAGTAGACCGTGCCTGTTCAACAACTCAGTGTATTATATTTATGCAATATAAATAATAGACCTTTAAGTGTTTTCCATGAATTACGTGACGGTGGTATGCTGCGACTGTTTATTGATCATGATGAGGTTTATGGTCGTGTTGCAAAACACTTTCGTGTTCTATCGACATGAGTCAGGAGCCTGGTCACACTTATTGTATTTTAGTATGTAGAAGTTAATTTACAATTTGACAATTATTACATTTCAGTATAAACAGATCGGGTTGATTATTTGTATTTTGTTTTAAAAATGACAATTTAAACCTGGCATTAGTGTACGTATAGTGGTGTACATAGTTGATTTGATTTTATAAGACTCGACTTCCCTTGAATATTCAGTCCGCATATGTTGCTAGACACTTGGGACAATGGATGATATACCTCCCCCTCCACCATTACTTGCAGCAAAGATTCTGACTTTCAGAAAAGATATAATTGCTACAGATTTTCATACGCTAAATTTGTAAACTCTTACTTGCTAACAATGTCAATTCTGAAATACTGTATAAACAACTATTACAGAAAGCGACAATGCACAGCGATTTGGAAATATTACCAGAATTCTACACTGACCTTTATTCAAACACAAATACATCCTCTCAAGTGTCTATCGAATGACGGAAATGGTGGGGTTTTTTTCAGAAATCATAGCTTTCGCCCACAAGTCTGTGCTGAAGCATAAAAAAGCCCCCAATCTTATACACAATAGTCTGTGTTAAAGAAGCCTTTCTATTCGCAATTTCGTTTTTTTAAAAAAAGTAATGTTTTTCTTGACAGCTACGCGACGCCTAAATTGGTTGAATAACACCTTTGATCAAAACAGGTCCATTTTTGAATTCTCTTAAAAGAGGCCAAACACAGAAATCCACCACCGAACCCGTTTTTGAGTAAACTCTGAAATATGCATCATCGAAAGGAATTCCGCGTTCTGCCGTTTCCAAATACATTTGTGGATCTTGAACACACATTAACCATATCAGTTCTATACACTTCTGCGCATATTCCGCGATGAGGGACTTCTCCGCTTTGAAACCAGGAGGAATTACTTCCGGTAGCTGCTTTGTCATGAACCACTGCAATCAAAAGAGCAAGGGATACATTGTTATAAATGAGTTTTTTTACAAATAATGTTTTGCTAAATTTCTATACGAATATACTATTTTGAAAAGAGTATTTTAACTTTAAGTTCGTATTGTGGTTACATTTAAATAGTCATCAATACCTGCGTTAAATATGCACTTATTTCCCGTTCCTATTAAAATTGCAGGATACATGTTTCTTCCTCTAAGTGTACTTTAATCGTTAGAGATATTATTACATTCTATGTCGTAAATTTAATAGACTTAAAAATCAGCAATGTAACATATCAATTTAAAATTAACCGGATGTTAATCTGTGCCCATTAATGTAACTTTTTTTTCAATATCGCTTATAACTTGATTTCTATATCCAAAGGAACAATGTGCGACAGCTTTTATCTTTTACAGTCTTTATAACTTGTTGTTATTGTTATTTATTATTGTTGATGTTTTTCTCACGTTTGTCATCTTTATCGTGATCATAATTATCATCGGCTCACCTTGACAATACTTGGCAAAGACGCCTGAGCTGTTTCTCTCCTTAACTGTATTAGATGCGGTCTCCCTTTGTCTCTGACAACAGTCGAAGCACTGTCTTTCTGATATTCGCCAATATTCTAAAATGTAGACAGGTATGATATCACTCTGCACATGCGATACAAATTAGCACGTCTTTTTTCAATTTAAAAGTTAATCTAACCAACGCTTGAATGCTATAAGTGCATCAATTGATTTTGTTTTTTTAAACAAAAATTATTAAATAATCCCCTATCACTACGTTCCCTTGGTCTCTACAGTACATGCATTGTGGTTAATCATTCGTTTAGTGTGAATAGTTCTTTCAGAACGCAAATAAAAAACATTATCAGCGCAAAACTTTAGATGATACACATAGCTTCCAATAAGGTTTATACTGTATATGTATGTATGTATGTATGTATGTATGTATGTATGTATGTATGTATGTATGTATGTATGTATGTATGTATGTATGTATGTATGTATGTATGTATGTATGTATGTATGTATGTATATAATCAGATGTACATTTTCACTTTTAAAAATGTATTTAAACCAATAAAACTTGTTAATCCCGGTAAAACTCTGATAAAGTGAACTAAGCTTTGTGTCACTCTTGGACTGTTTCTCAAATCGATCATTTAACCCACCCAACTTCATTAGTCAATATAATCCATTTAAAAGCTTTTCAAGTTTATTTTTTCTGATTCCATTTTTCTCTGTATTTATTTTGTTATCTTGTTTAGAAATATAGAGAAGACCATTCTATCAAAATATGTCGAAACATTTGTGTGACATTTATACCTCTGCGCTGTGATACTTTTTGTCTGGTGCCATAATTACTTCCGTTACCACCCTCGTCAAGTCGGCGAGTTGTTTTTCTGCACTTCTTGTACAGTAATCATAGGCGAACTGAAATGAAGGGAAGAACTAATATATAACATCATATACAAAGAGACCAGCTATTATGAAACATAGTTTGATGTTACTACTTATTTAAAATATTCTTTTCAAGATACAAGTTATAACAATTCAATTTATAATCTAAAACTTACATGTAAAAAATCAATTTACATGAGTAGATTCTAATCTATATGTGTAAAGAATTGCAAATACACACTTAGGATACAGTTATAAACGCAGTTTAAATATATACACGGACAAAGTGTTGGACAAACTATGCATATACATATATAACACATAAGATTAGTGTAAAATGCACTGGAAGCATATATATATATATATATATTAGGTGGAACATTTTTGTTATCTGCGTGACAGGCACGATAATCCCGTCTTTGTTCAACAACTTTGTTCGGCTGGTGGCAGATTAAAATATATATGTAGTTTACCCATTTAAAGACCGTTTAAAAAAATTTCTTCTTTCTTTTTTTAATTTTATTTATCCTTTGTTTGTATATTTCCCCGTCATTCAAACATGTAGGAGTCAAGAATTTCTCTTGGCTTTGTGTTTATTGTTTGTTTTGTGTAAGTAAATTGTTTCTTCCCCTAACGAAGAGCTTGTTTAGCTCGAAACGTTAGGAAACTATGTGTATTTATCAAGTTTTGTGTTTATATATATATATATATATATATATATATATATATATATATATATATATATATATATATATATATACACACACACACACACACACACATATATATATATATATATATATATATATATATATATATATATATATATATATATATATATATATATATATATATTTAATACCAAGCACTACACATAGAGCCAATTAATACTAATATACATGTAAAGCAGAGGATGAAAATTCGGCTCAAATTAAATTAAATGGCATAAACCATATGAAACAAAGAAAAGGCTATAAGAAAACTACAAATTAAAAAACCCAAACACTACGAATGCAGTAGATTATGACAGCAGCAGTAACGTTTTATTTATGCTTACATATCGAGTAATTTGCATATCTTTTCAAGACAAAAGTCTTTAAAATAGATATCAAATTGCTCAAATAATATGTAGTTGTTCGAAAGTTATTTGGGAGAGAATTCCAAGGTTTTGCCGCTGCATACCTAAAATATTGTAGTACATGCCTTTGCAGGTGAATATCGCAATATCTAATTCAGATTTAACTCTATTTTAATTAGATACATAACGAACAAATCATAATACACTACGTTAGGTCTATCGACGAAAGGCTAAAGCTTGTTTCTTGCCACGCGCAGAAAGGGGAAAAATGCATAGTGGTACATTTAGAGGTTTAAAGATTATCCAATAATATTAACATACCTTTATGATCCTAAACAAATAATATATAGCCTCCCTCTCGCCAAGGAGTAAGCTAAGTTCATCAAGGGCAAACAGCCATTCTCTTTCAAACAATTCCTGGAATTTCTCAGCGATTCGACTGGGTGTAATCAGCTCGTTGTTTCCCCAGTAACTTGATAAACCTTCATAAAATCTGGAAAAGGTAACATCACTGACTTAATGTATGAATAAATTCAATGTATCAATTCAGCAGAATTGATGTTGTATACGCAAGGAAATGTGCCGCTATTATACGCCATAGCTTGTTTTGAACCACATATCCGACTTTTCCTACCCCTCCCCGCACAAATTGACCGAAATGGTGCTGTCTCGTTTTATATAATTTTCAATATTGGAACGAATACGATATAGTTAGTCAAAAGTAGAGGCACTACATATCTTGTACCACTAATTTTTTCCTTTATCTATTTAATGGTATATTTTAATTTAAAAAATTCATTATTTTTGAGTTAATATTGGATGTTTATGCTCCATTCATTTGACTTTGTCAAACACAAAAAGAAATGAAACGATGATGAAAGATTGAACAAAATTTCACTTTCCAAAGAAAAATCTTTTGAAGATTTACAGCCTAAGTAATTGCAAATCTATGTTAACATGATACCAAAATATTTGCCTGACTGCGCATATCTTTTCTATCGTTCATTTACAAAGCCAAATATTACATTTGAATATATATGTCTTTTCTGACATGATCAGTTTTGTTTCCTAATTAAATTGACAATAGTAGTGACACGTCTCTTTATCAATATGTATGACAATTTTCTAAATTAGCAGTATGAGATACATTCGTTGATAATAATTAATGAATGTAAAAAGGCCAGTTTAAAGATATAAATAAGATACTTTGAAATGGGTTCAGGATCAATGGAATAAAATTGTAAACGTCTTCCTGGTTTGGTTTTAAAAGCGCATGCAATAATTGTATCATAATTCAATCTAAAGGTTTGTATCCATGCATATTAGACAAGTAAAGAAGACAGTGTAGATTTCGTAACTTTCATAACAACTGCAAATACCGAATTTACACTGAGTTCATAACATGTCTCCATGGCAAACATAGGTTGGCATTGATTGGCCATCGGCTGTTTGGACACCATTCATCATTTATCATTGGGTTTTATTCCCAAATTTGTATTTATAAATTTGAAATTTCAAGAGCAAACATGATATCTAACCGACCAGATCGAATAAATACACGTATAATTGTTGAAGAGAAACATAAGAATATTTGTTTGGACTTTGAAGTTTCGCTAAACGCTTAAATTGTAATATAAAACATAATATTAAAAAAAAAACAGATTTGTAAGTGCAAATTAAAATTTTAAAATTAATAACGACTCTATGTGGTTGCTTTTAGTATGCGCTTATCAACAAAAAAATCTCCAAGTAATTAGCATAATACGAGTTTGTTTGATTAATACTAATCGTTTTAGATTGGTCTACGATATTTACATTGAAATTATATTAATTTGAAACGATATACGTACATTTAAAATTAAAAATGTGCCCGCTAGAGTAAGAACATTTGCAGAAAAATTACGTACTTCCTCACCTATTAAGTTGCTGCATGCGTGATTAATCTTTTATACAATAAAGACTATTTCAGTGATCATTTTTTTTTTATGCACACTTATTTTCTTATACAGGCGTTATTATCCGGAATTGTACAGCATAATGGAATAGTCCTTGTTTGGTTGTCCCTATTCTACTGAAAAATGGCATTTTTCATCAACGTATATAAGAACAATGCACAGATTGTCTACTAAACAATATTACTTAGCCTAGTAATGTGACTTACATGCTGATAAGTTTAAATGGAATAATTATGAATAAAGGATTATATTGAATAAAGATTGTTTTCTGCCCCCGTTTTTATGAAAAAGTAAATATTATGAAATTTCATGACTTTTTGTCTAATTGTGTTATTCAAGATACCAATGAAACTTTCCTACATTAATTATGTTTATATATTTCTATTTCATGCTGCAAAACGACCTTTGAACATGAACTGGTGTTGGGAATTGCAGAATCAATACTGTATTTGGCAACTTCATAATCCAAACTAGATAGGACCGAATTTATGCTCCAAGAAGAAATTTCAGCAGACTATGTATTTCATATGAGCAAATTTGTTTTTAAAAAATCATCGTGGAACAAAGTTGCGCTGATACTTAAAAACTAAAAATTCACGAGTTTTGCGGTCTACACAGCGATAGCATTTCCTTGCTGTCGCACTATTGGTATCCCAATCTCCACTACGCGTCTATAAATAGAACTGCAGTTTCCATCGCAATTTATTCTATTCCTATCAGTATTGTATTCAAAATATTCAAAAGATACAACAGCAAAAAAGAGATTTTAAGCAATCTTATTCATTTCTTTCTTACATTAATTTTAGTTTACCTTGTGCGCATGGCTCAATTTTTGGAATGGCTCCAGCGAGGATTCGGGAAAAAGTAAACAGAAACTGAGCGGCGTCTATAATACGTAACATTTTATTGTTTAACGTGTCTGAACATTTCCATTTTATCACATAATGGATGCCATAACTAATAGGAACATAGGTAGATTACTGTTGCTTACAAATGAAGTATAACAAAAGGATATAACGTTTTATATTAAGTTATGTTATGAGACAACCCATCATGTGGGAAATTAAATAATATGGTGGACTCTACTGTGGTGCATTTCATCACACACACACACACACACACACACACACACACACACACACACACACAAATTCAGCCTGCTATTATCTATTAGAGTAAGGTCAGAGCCAAAATACATTTAAGAAAATTTAATTCAGTCGATCTTTCTTCCAGCTTTAGCAGTATTAACGTTAAACAAATCGGCCGGCACTGTACGGTACTTCCCTGGAGTACACTGGAAAAGGATTGTTTTCAAATGTACTATAATGTACACGCTGTGTCTGCCGCATAGGAAATGTGTATACGGTACTTCATTTTCTCCAAACATTGAAAACAAAATTTAAAATGCAGGAAAAATATTACAAAGGTCAGTTTAAACAAAGGAATTCTTGAACAGAAGTACACGTCAACTTCAAGCTAGACAGTGGAAGCCAATATATCCGCTGAACCTACACTTTGGTAAAGCGTTCGACACTCACACGGTAGAACCAGGTTCGAATTTCGGAAGGGTATTTTTTTTTCTTGTTTATTTTACTAACGTTTAGAATGTAAAAAATACTAGATAATACTAATACGATTTGTTTTTAACGGCACTTTTAGCACATTATTGACCATATCGAACCCGCGATACCTGCCCAGACTAGCCTCGACGTGTCCTTGGAAAAGGCGTTTAGCTAACATTTCCCCGGCGTGATATAGTCAATAACGTGTTAAAAGTGATGACAAAAGCTACAACAACAAAAACAACCCCATCTTTATTACAGGGCTAATCCTTTATATGGCATGTCTCCCCTGTATCAAGTAGTACATATATATCTTTGACAAGCGTTCTACTGAACCCGCAGTATCTGCTATAATATTTACGTGTAGGTACATGAATAAAATACACGTACCTCTGTTAGGATAAAATAAGTATGTTTAATAAGTATCGGTATTTCAACTTTCCAACAGTCCTGAATAAAGCTATGATATATGTTACAGTATATAATCATAAGTGAATTTCATTCCCCTCCAATCAAAGAAGCGCAATTATTTATGTCCTCTCTCTCTCTCTACCCAACCAGTAGAAATAAAACAAAGATGATATGTGCTATTTAACGTCTCATTTTGCAAGAGTCTTAACTTTAAAGGTGTAATCATGCTGTCGAAAAATGAAGACTAAGGTTCTTTTCCCTAATTTGTTATTAGTGTCGACACCATGAAATGGGTGTGGGGTTGGATATCGGTAATTTTTTGCACTCAGCACATTAGAATGGAGGTTTAGATATGATCTGATCTCAAGTGCCCCTTCTTCCTGGAAATCAACACTACTTCGCGTGAAAGATTACAGGTGGATCCTTAATGTACGGTATTTATCTCTCAGGTGATATCGACTACGTATCTCGGTTGTCAAGTCAAAAACGTTTAGATTTTTTAATAGTCGCATTATTTTTTTACATGGCATGTATCTGGGATTGATAAAACTTCATCTATTGGGATACTAGTACTTGTTTAATTTTATTTTATTGATCAAACCAATCTCAGATATTATACGTAGAGGAAATCTTCGTAATCGAAATTTAGCAGGCTAATAGAGGAATCGAAGTTAAGAAGGTCCTGAAAATTCTACGAGTCTAACTTCATTTTAATCAAAGTTATAATACATCTAAGTTTTCTGAAAACAAAAGAATTCATTTCAGCGCTATATATGAAACTATTATACAAATCACTGTTAACGTGTGCTATTTACTCTTCTAGTTCTATAGATTAATATGTGAAATGTGCTCGACTGTTCCACAAAATAAAGTATTTGGGATATAACTTTATAAATAATTGTAACCCTATGAAATCAAAATTAAATATACAAAGACTACTTAAGGTAAAGCTGGTGTTTCTTTCTTTTCTTATCTTCTTGTGCGAGCATCTTTATAAGGGCAGAAACGATTGTGGTGCACACATATCTCCAGTACGAGATGACATTGCTTCGTGAACGAGGAAACTCGACTTATGAAATCAATAAATACGCATTCTCAAAATACCCGCTTTAAAACTAGACAGGTATAGATAAGTTTTGGACAAGGAAGACAAAATAAATCAAAATGACTCAACCAAGTTTTAAATTGTTCAAAGGCTTACCTCTTATGTTTTATATTGTGTGTGTGTGGGTGTGTGTGTTGCCACGAAATGAAGGGAAAATATTGATATAGAAACATCTTTCATTTCTAGAAACAAGGGGACGAACACTAAGAGGCCACATAATCAGTCATATCAGCCAACAATATTAAACAATGTTTCAAACTCACACAGTTTTTGATGTTATCAGGGACTGTCTTATTTTTGCAACGGAACTTGAAACAGTTTCATTTTGACTTGTGAGTTAGATTTATTCACCATGGGTTACTCGGGTTTATTTCCGGTCATTTTTTAACAAAGTAGAACCATGTTGTATGCACCTTTATACCAGAAAAGTAATCAAAATACATAATGTAATTTTAAATTTAGTGAATAGTTTATAGACAGACAGTATAAATGAGAAATACATGGAAATGATGAAACACTGTGAGTATTTTCTTTGATATTTTCTTAACACACGGTTTCAATGGGAACGAGCACGTGAACACAAAACGTATGTCAGAAATTAAATCAAACCACCTCGTACTTGTAATATACATCATACGTAGAAATTTGGAGAGGGGGTAGAAAAATGTCTTTATTCAATATAGTTCTTTGCCGAGGTTTTACATCATTGTAAACCAGTTTGAGGTCCGTGTAAGGGGGATTGTCTAATTGATGCGTTTACACCAGGGTATTGTTACAATAATGAAATTTTAAGGACTTATGATTTGCCGCCGCAAAGATTAATAAATAATCTTATTTGTGAATAACATACAGCATTGGCTTTTTTATTTTATGTGGAATTATTTCCGTTCACATTTGACTTTTTTCCTGTTTTGTTTTCTTCTTCTCTATGCACAAAAGAATATATTTTTTTGTTTGTTATAAATCATATTTATAGATTTTCAACTTTAAAGAAAAGCAAGTTTGTCTTACAGACACATCCATAATGGTACAAAAAAGTAATACAAGTCGGTTAGAGAGCCCTACAGTTTCCTTTTAGAATCTCTTTCGCGTCCTAAGTAGGACAAATGATTGTCCCTTTTAATAACTAATTTCTTCAAACCTGAAATGTGTGTTTAGATCAGACTAGTTTTGTAAGTACAATTAATTAGAAAGAAGAGCACTGCCCAATCAACATTTCACCAGACATACAGCATAACTATTATCTCTCCCAAACATCTAGTATTATGAAGTAAAATGTATTTATTGAGTTAGGTATTCATATCTCGATGTTTGTTTGATAATACTACCGCGGACCTTGTGTATGCATTATTTAGTTTTAGGTCTGCATTCTTTTTCACACTTAAAACATGAAATGAAAAGATTTTAAAAGCTATTTTGTTGTTGTTGTTGATAATTTCGCTGAAATGTTGCGTGTCTATGTGCCAGTAATTACCGAATTCCATTAAACACATTAGGGCGGAGTCTCTTACTGCAAAGTAAGCACTGCCAGTATTAAAATATGTTAAATGTCATAGAGTATCGATTCAAAGCGCCAATATATGCCTTTTATTTAGGATAACAGCAAATGTTAACACACACACACACACACACACACACACACGCGCGCGCGCACACACACATATATATATATATATATAGAGAGAGAGAGAGAGAGAGAGAGATAGATAGATAGATAGATAGATATAGAGAGATAGATAGATATATATTAATAGTATTTTTAATGTGAAGAGTGGAACAAGTAAATATGTTCATAATATTTTTGATTTAGTTGTCTAGCTAACCAGATAGGTGAATAGACCTAATGAATCAATAGGGTATATCAACTATATAAACCTTATACTGCAAGATTTATGAAGCGCAGAGGTCAACACACTCGCATTTCACTCCACTCTTTCCGTTTCCGATCTCCAGCTACGGCGCATGAAGAGGATTTTCGATCGTAATTTGTTCGTGTTGGCTAGTTTCATTCATCTATTAAGTTGTATCCATGGTAAACTGTCTCCTTAACTAGGCCAAAAACTAAACTATACCACTTTGACGAAAAAGAATCAGGAAACAAATTGTGCATAGATATATATGTAGACTGACAACTTAGTTATACATATGTCAATCTGCGGCTTTTATTTGGCTGAGACGGTATCCGAAAAACATGGCACTCGACGGATGGCGGAACGCACTTTATCGTGTTCGACTGATGACAAAAGGCGTTATGCAGCATTCGACCGAATCGTTTGTAAAGGCTCGGTCCAATACGATACACTTCATTAGAATGCGGCGGTCGAATGAAGTACATTGTGTACAATGACAGTCAAATGTCATTTTTCTGTCACTGTCTCGAGAGATGTGAAAGACGCAAATTGGTTTTGATCTTGTTCAGAGAGAGAGAGAGAGAGAGAGAGAGAGAGAGAGAGAGAGAGAGAGTGTGAGAGAGAGAGAGAGAGAGAGAGAGAGAGAGAGAGAGAGAGAGAGAGAGAGAGAGAGAGAACAGCGCATTGACAAATGTTTTCTACCTTGATGATAAAACCGTATCTGTATCTGGATCATTCCTGAGCCGTGAGCGTCTCTGTGATCTCGGTGTAGAGAGTTGTGAATCATATTCCCTTGACTGTCCGATCCGTCTTGGTGTCCAAGCTGACAAAAGGTCCATTTCGTAACGGTCGTTACCTCCATCTCTCGGTGAAATCGCGCTAAAAGCGCTGTTTCTCTGCAGAGAGGAGGAATGTTTGCAATACAGAGAATTATATAAACCTTAAGGTTGACATCACGCTGTTCGACTATATAATGAACTGATGTTGAAGGACGACTAGACAAGCAGTATCAATAATTTATATCAAACATAAGTGGTAAGATATAGCAATACGCTTCATCGCGGACAGCTACTCCAGTTTTAGAAAACAATTTGTCGGGTACCAGAAGGTAAGATACGAAAGCAGTGAGCCCGCCTTATCGCACATGTCTAATATACAGTTAACTATATCCACCAGCAATATATAAATATATAGTTGAAGTTGATTAATTAATATGTAATATGTGCGCTGTATTTAATATTTTTTCCATGCAAGACCTGAAGCAAACATTTGTAAACCTAAATGACCGTATAAAAAACTGCTGTCTTTAAATTCATAAACAAAATACCAAGGTTGAATAAATACTGTTAAAATAACACATATGATTTATGAGAATATCTAATGTCCAAAATGTTCGTGAAAGAGAATTATAACCAACATGATAATAAGCGATACTGGCCAGTGTCAGCATACAAATAATGAGCACCGCCCTTACCCAACACACACATCACCCAGCGTTCTTGTGAATGGGGATATCGTTTGTTACGACTGTATACTGTATCTTCAAAGATGCATATTGTACCCATAGATGAAAATTCCTCTGAAGAAGCAAATATCATGACGCAAGTTTTCATTTCGACCTTTTCCTTTGCCGAACAAAGTAAACTTTTCTGGAAAAGTTCTTTTGTGTAAAAATATTAACTTTTGTCTTATTGCCTATGTAATGGCATTTTATTGTTTATTGAAAAGAGAAGTATTTTATATTTTAGATAATTTTTTAAAGCTATATATTTTTTATACGAATAAATCCTGTAATGTTTTGTTCATCGATGTACTTACCATGGTGACTATTTTACATTTACTATTTCATTCCAGAACGCACTACCACTGCAAAGACCGGAATGGACGTTTTGGGGATAAGTAGATATAAATATCGAGTTAACGGCTTATCTTACTTGTGATGTTTCCAGATGGTGCAGCATAGTGTCATATTCCTGAATTGCAGCATGGTAAACTTTCTGCGTCACGGTCCACATTCCATTCCGGCAGTAGTCAATCAGAGAGAAAAGGTTGTCAAAGTGAGCAGTCCTGCGAATGACAGCCGGAAGTGCCGTAATGTTGGACTGGTATTCGTTTTCAACCTCTTGTACAAAGCGGAGCTTGATTTTGTCGTACTGGGACGTTTCCACATAGTCAAATAAAGTCTGTATTTTGCTCATGTTCTCAACAGATATATATATATAAACCTCATTCAGCATGGGTAGACTTATTATTAGTTCTACTTGGAACACTGTAAGAGATAAATATAATTTTTAAATTCTTAAGGTATTTACATATAACCATCCAGCACGCAATTTGCAGCAGGTTACATACCTGTTCAGTTATCTATCTATTCATATATGTCAGGTCATTATGCGTATATGTTTTGTGCAAGAGGTGGATATAAATAATATAATATCTCAACACATTTGGATTTAAACTTCAACTCGGATTGAATAACTAAAGATTCATTGTTAACCTTAAATGCTGCGCTGAGTTTTACCGATATATATCGTCTACCAATTCGCTGTTGCAATTTATCGGCGTTTGTGTCGTGTTTCTGGCTAATAACAGTCCTTTCAAGTGCAATGGATCCAGCAAGGGATCGCGTGTGTCAGGGATTGATTAAGATAAATGCAATAAATTGACAACGAACAGATGCAAAACTAGTTTTTAACTAGCCTAAGCGCTTTCGACTCTCATTGAGTATTTTTCAAAGGCAAACACAAAACAGAGATAAAACAAACATTAGACACAAAAAAGCGTGGAAATTACAAAAGTTAATATAATTCCCGTAGAGTTATGTAAACTGTATATATATATATATATATATATATATATATATATATATATATATATATATATATATATACTTCATGAAAATCATATAAGACTTCGTGAAAATCTGTAACTAGACTGAAGTTCGAAACAGTCATGCAATTGGATGAAATTGTTGCGCAATTCAAAACTGACTAATCCAAAGTTTTGAGTTTGTAACTAAATCTTGATGAAATATTGATATATTTGGAGACATCTTATCGTCAGTTCAGTCTCACAAACATTGTACAAGTAGCATATCCTTTCACTTTGCTCAGTCATGGCCATTAATGGACTTGTCCTTTTCATCCTGATGTCCCGAGTTATAACATTTTTGGCAGCGCTGCATTTCGAATTCTGACGTCGCAATTACTTTTACAGATTTTCGTACCTTTGCAATACGTACAACCCATGTTAAACGAGAATATATTATGATTCCTGAATAGTTAGTGAAAATTTGTTACAGTGACGATCACTATACAAATTCTTGAATTAGACAGTATTATTCTCATGTTGTACGCAACCGTGATTGCAGTGTGAAAATTGCTCTTATTTCAAGATCAAAAGAACGAATGACGGAGCAAGGAAAGGAAGTAAGTAAAACGATGGAGAAAATTTATAAACAGATGGACTGACAAAAACATGGACAATTCCAGAATCGTGCTTACTCTTACTTTCCGCTGAACACATTCAGTGTATATGAGTAAATGTTTAGAATTTTATAAACATTTTGAATCATGACCATGAGTAAAACTTAAAGGATTACGAACTTTAATTTTCATATCTGCCGTAAATGAATATGCTATGTAAATGGAAATATATACCAATCTGTATTCAAATCCTCAGAGCGGTTTTGAAAATATAGCCGATGACTTTCAAATATTTGCGTCCATAGCCTGGGCTACGAGAATCGCTACAATGGATATAGTTGTGATGTCGCTAGGTCACATCTGGTCTATCGCTCATACATTCGTCTACTGATTCGCTGTTGCAATTTTTTTTTCTTTCTTTCTTTTTTTAAACTGCCGAGAACAAAAATCACACAAAACAACGATACTAAATTACGTAGCAAAAAATGAAGATGAATTCAGGTTATGGAGGTAAAAGAGAAACCTGTTTCTAAAGCTGTCAGATTTGTGATTTTCACTATAGCAAGATAACTATTGATGATTCGTTACGCCAACTAAAAATTGTATCAAGATACTCCCAGATCCTGATAGGACATACTTTTTAATATGAAATCAAATTAAATCCAAATTTAATTCAAATTTACTAGCATATACCAAAACTTTGCGTCACTTTCAGCCGATTGTTAGCTTGTCGCATAACCGGAATGGATCAAGCAATGTCACGATACGGACTTTTACTGCTTTTATATTTAAAAGCTTACAAATATGACGACACTCGGTGTATTGCTACAGTCGTTACGGAAAGAAAGCAAGAAACTGTCTTTTCAGCAGTGTTAAAAGGAAACAATAAAACCGGTTTTACATAACCAGTTAATTTTTATTTACGACATAGGTGAATGTCTGTTCTGACTAATGAAGGAGGTGTATGATACATGCATTGACTGTTTACATACGTACGTTTCGTGACAACGATATTGGTAAGCTTCTTATCCGTAAGAAAACCCAAACAAACAAAAGCAACAACTACTAAGGATAGAAAGGTGTACATTCTGCACGTACCAATACGGTTATATTTGACAAAATTTCTAAAACAATTTACACTTCAAGACTAACCATAAAGTTCAATTGAAAATATGAAATCTGGCTGACAATATGCATGAGATATATTAATGCATGCATCCAGAATCCAGAAATAGATGAAGCATGGATAAATGCATAGATAGATGGATTAATGCGCGTGTATGTATGTATGTATGTATGTATGTATGTATGTATGTATGTATGTATGTATGTATGTTGATGATAGGTAGGTATGTAGGTTGGTAGGTAGGTAGATATGGAAGTACGAATGTATGTAAGTAAAAAGGCAGGAAGACGGGTAGGTAAGAAAGTTTTTAGGTTAGTAGGTCGGTAAATAGGCACTGCTGTGTGGATGTGGGTATTCGAATTTCACTTCCCTGATAAAATAAAAACACCTGCCGATCTAAGAAGTTATGTCAGTGAAGTAAAAAAGGGTCAGAAATATGTTTAATTTTAAACCGTAGCCCTTTAACATTGTAATTTAGATCGCTCAGTGTATATTTCATTAAAAACTGTACATATTCCTCATAAAAACGGTTAAGACAACAGAGGTATACAGTCTAGAGGTATGAAAACTGCATCTTACCTGCAACAATATACGTGGTCCAGGGTCCATTTTTCTTGAAGTTAGTTTGTGGGAATATGTCCGACTGTCCAAAACTGACCACTAGATCAACATACTATTTGGCCTAATTCCAAGCCGAAATGTGCTGGCTACTTCATTTATGTTATACAACTTTCAATTTTCTCTGACTTAGGCCATATGACTTCGTACTGCCTTTAAACACAATAGCTACACAGAGGTCTCAAGAGGGATAATTACTCATGCATACGCCCCGCAATCGTAACAATTTACATTGAAGTTTTCTGATCCAACACAATCACCCCAAATGGCCCTCTCGCATTCCTGCCGATTAACTTTTGAACGTAATATACCTCTCATAAAGGTATTGATCGATGATCGGTGCAAAGCGGATTTGTCAATAGCCCGTGTGTATTATATTCGATTTTTCTTTATGTTAAGTTTTGTCTAGGCTCATTGAAGAGGTCTTCTCTGCTTCGCGTGGTCTCGCCAAGTTATGGGATTTCACATGCATTCTGCACATAGCATAACATTCAAGTGAAAACGAACTAGTAAATATTCATTAAAACGTTCATCAGTTGAGGTTATTATTCATCCGAGCTGACGTTCAGTCGGTCAAAAGACGTGAAATTGGCAAATTTATTTAAATGAAGCTACTAATGTGTTATTACTGACAGTGGCGGCGCTTCGATTCCAGGCGCCCGGTCGCAATGTTCTTTAGTGGCGCACCCACTTTGCCACAGAGAACAGTTTTTATGTCAATTGCCATCCTCCCTCCTGCCCCTCCCCTCTCCTAAATATAAGTTTTGTCAATAATTGCCCCTGTTACACTAAGGTGAAGTGTAATGCTATTAAAATTTAAGCTAAAAAAAAAAAGCTCCTGACGGCGGCTTCCTTTGCCTGGCGCCTGTGGGCATTTGCCCCCCCCCCCCCCCCCGAATGCCGCCACTGCTTACTGATGTGATATAGCAAGGAGAGAAAATATACAGTTCATATAAAGACCCTTTTATGTATCATAAGAGTATGTCATATTAGAAAAATAGGCTGTTTGATTGATTATATGTATGTCTGTCTGACTGTGTATATGACTGTATATCAACAAGCAGAGAGCGCATTCATAAATACCTAATATGTATGTACTGTGTATACTGTATGACTGTATGCATACATGCATGGAGGATGAATTAAAGAATAGCGTGATATTCTAAAATGGATCAGGAACATATGCGCTGTTTACAGTCAAATATCCCTATGTTAATATATCCCCCTCCACATTTATGCATACAGTCATACACATACATATGTATGGTAATGTTGGTATGCAGGTGTTCTTGTTAATATACGTAGCGTCTGTTGCAAAAATTAAAAGTGCCCCAGTTTTGCTTGTGTTTCTGCACCTTCTCTATCCTAAGTTTTAAAAAGAATCAGATATAAGAAAGCGAATTCCAAGTTTTTGATAAATATGAAAACACTAATATATTAGCTTTCATGGAAATACTCGTGTTTCGTCGCGAGTTCGTGTGTATGTATGTATGTATGTATGTATGTATGTATGTATGTATGTATGTATGTATGTATGTATGTATGTATGTATGTATGTATGTATGTATGCATGTATGTATGTATGTATGTATGTATGTATGTATGTATGTATGTATGTATGTATGTTCCACCATCCATCATTCCTAAAAGTCTCTGCGTCTGTATGTCTATAAATATGTTAGACCCTCTCTACATCCCTTTAGTTGTTGCAAATACGATGCGTATACAGTAGTAGTAAAGTGGGAATTTAAGACCACCATACATCACATTTTGCTAAGTCACGGAACAGCAATGTTTTTGTTAGCTCGTGAGCGTCGTTGAGTGGTTGGTTTAGGCAGGCCTCAGGCGGTCATGGTAGCATAGCATCAGGTGGGTGACTATCACCAACACACCATTTAGAGACGCGAAGGGTCTATGGGATACCGTCATTAACCATTGGCCGCAAAGGAACTCATTTATGCGCCTGGATGCCGTACAGCCTCCTGCGGGAAGAAGTGCTTAAACACTTACTGTGCCGTTCATGCTCAGAGATACAGAGACGGGATCCGACTCCTAACCTGTTGGAAGTGTGGAGCAGGCACTCTTGCCGTCCATCGCATATGCAACAAATACGGAGATGGCCACCAGCCCGACAAGCTGAGACGCACAGAACTAAAGGCTCGTAAGCAGTATAGAATGGTCCTTAGCGAGCTTATGGCCATGACCTATCCCACGGGCAAGGCAACCTACGGCCGTATTAGAACCGCGCTGGAGCAAGTGCATATCTCCGCCTGACCTCACCAGTCGCCTATCTTAGAGAAAGGCAAGGTACAGTAGCATACACAGTCGCACACATACGCCTGCCCACAGTGGCAGCCAACAGCCACCAGCGGCGATTGTGTAATTAGAGATTGGTAGTACACTATAGGATACCATCGCCCACTATAGACATGTCAAGCATAGAGCGAATGAACGCCCTGCTCATGGAAGGGGAGACCACCGAGAGCGAATACGATGATATGCTGGAGACAATACTGGCAACCAAAGCACGGCAGCCAACCCCAGCTACTTGGCGGCCCACGCCTGCCACAAGGTGTCAAAAGCCTACACCGGCTGCAAGGCAGTCACCCACACCGGCTAAGAAAGCAACTTACACAAGCCATTGTGCGGCTAATGCTAACCCCGTTGCAACCACCCATATCGGCCCCGAGGCTATCCCAAGCGGCCACATGATGGGCCAGACGGAAGGCCTCCAAGAACGCAAAGGTTCCTCCAGTTCCCGCGAGGCGATATCCTCTTCCCACTCTCGTACATAAAGGGTAGTACTGGAAATGATAAAATCGTCGTCGACTATCAAGCCATGATACCAAGAGGTCACCCGCTAGAAGTGGACTTATCTAAGCTACTCCGATCCATGACCCCCGGCTTAATCAACATCCACACACAAGAGATTGGAAAAAAGGGAATCAAATTTAACCTAAGCGTTAAGGCTCAGCTGGAGAAGATTTCAGCAGAAGGGGAAGCTATCTCCATGAATGCCTACTTATCAGCCAGATGAGCAGAAGTGGCGCTGATGGCCGATGACATCGAGGAACTAGTAAATAGGCCATAGATATGATCGAGGAGCGGCTGGACAAGTTTACCCACAAGGGCTCAGGCTGGCGGCTTGTCTGATGCAAGGAGGTAAAGCTCTATATTTCGCGGTACCGGCCCTTTCGAGGCAAGGGACATATACCCAAGCCAAAGTGGATCCCCATGAGACCCATCGTTAACGTAGAAAGCCATGACGCCTGATGTTTTTAACGGGCCATTCTTTCCGTCCTTTACCATGCCGATTACCACAACAATCGTCCCAGCAATTACATTAAGTATATGGGAACGCAACGATTTGACAAGCTTAAGTTTCCAATAAAGGTTTCTGACATTACCAAGTTTGAGACCCTTGTTCCTACTATCGCCGTCAACGTCTTTTGTTCGGGCCACGCTCTTTACCCTGTACGCATCCCGCTGCTGCTGTCGGACGACGACAAACAAAACTACGTATAGATTCAAAATATTTTCCGAATGGTGTATAGCAGTAACAAACATAAAGATAGAAAGCACATCTGCTGCCGATGCCTCCACGCCATCTCCCGACTTGACCCTCAAAGACTGCCAGGGTATAGGTTCAAAGCCGCAGAGGACATTCCTCCCAGAGCCAGGAAAGAATAAGCTTAACTATAATGCACCTCTTACATCAGATGGCCGTACCCTAAGTTATCTATGCTGACCTCAAGGCCCTTAACGTGACTGTGAAAAATGAAGAGGTTGATCGCAACTACAGCGATACCTATAAAACCTCCAGCAGGCCTCCGTGTGGTTGCTGATACATCATCAAGCGATGTGACGGTAAAACCAAACCTCCCGTGATATGCAGAGCAAAAGACGCGATACTCCAACTGATCCAAAACCTGGAGAAAGAGGTGATATATCACCGAGAGGAATTAGACCAACTTAGCCCTTTGGTGATGCCGCCCACCAACACCACTGCGTTTGACGCGGCTAAGGTCTGTCACGTGTGCCGAAAGAAGTTGGGGGAGGACCGGATGAGAAACCACTGCCACATCACCGGCTTATACCGAGGAGCCGTCCATAACAGCTGTAACCTCCAGCTAGGACTAAGCCCGGAGAAAAAACAAAAGTCCCCTTCATCTTCCACAACCTGAGGAACTACGACGGCCATCTGCTGCTGGTAGCTCTGGGGACAGCCTCAACGGCAGACATCCATGCCATTCCCAACAACATGGAAAAGTATATGACCTTTTCCCTGGGTCAGCTCCAGTTTATAGACAGCTACCAGTTCTTACCCTGCAGCCTATCCAAGCTGGCTGATGACCTCCTCCATCACCGTCGATATACCACACACGATGTCACTCTTCTTACTGCCAAGGGTGTCTAAGCGTACGAGTATATGGATGGGTGGGGTCGTTTTGATGAGACGCAGTTAGCCCCCATCGAGGCCTTCTACAGCAGCCTCGGCCGTATGGGTATATCTTCGAAGGACTATCAGTACGCTCACAAAGTACGGAATACCCTTGACTGCAAGACAATGGGAGACTAACATGACCTTTACCTCAAGACAGACGTGTTCCTTCTGGCCAATGTCTTTGAGGCCTTGTGGGTTACCTACCTGAATACGTATGGCATTGACCCTCCCCACTACTTTGGCACCCATGGAATGAGCTGGAACGCTCTATTAAAAACCACAGGTGCAGAGCTCGAGCTACTGACAGACACTGATATGCAGCTCTTTGTTGAGAGCGGACTTCGAGTCGGCATCTCCATGGTGAGTGAGTAAGCGATACGCAAAGGCTAATTAACCCATGTGTCCGGACTACGGTCCCTCCAAACCCACTACCCGCATCGTCTACCTGGTTCTCAATAACCTTTGTGACTGGACTATGATGCAGTTCCTACCCACGGGTGACTTTTGCTGTTCCAATCCCAAAGAGACTGATTTATAACGCATAGCCCCAGCCGCTCCCAAGGGATACATACTAGAGGTGGACTTGGAATATCAGAAAGAACTTCCCGATGCTCATAGCAACATTTCCGCTAGCCCCCAAGTCATTGACTATTCCGAAAGAATGGCTATCCTCCTACCAATAATGACCGGTTGATAAGCTGGGAGGTCACTACACCGGATGTGCGTAACAGGTACCCGACCTTATGAAGAAGGAGCGATACAACATTCACTATCGAAACCTCCAGCTCTACACCATTATTGGCATGAGGGTTACTACGATTCACTGAGGGTTAGTGTTTGACCATAGACGAACCTGCGGGCTAAGGCCACGAACGGGTTTGATGAGGACTATTTTAAGCTGCTCACAAATTCTGTATTTGGCAAGACCATGGAATATCTATGAAAGTGCATCCGCGTCGATCTGGTTCGACCTGAGGATTGAGATGACAAGCTGTGACGCCTGATCGCCAAAGCAGCCTTACGGACCTGTAAGATCTTTAAGGATAACCTCGTGGCAGTGCACTCCACCAAAACCAGACTCAATCTTAATCGTCTACACAGGCTAGGTCGTTCTTGATCTCTCCAAATATGTGATGTATGACTTTTACTAAAACCACATAAAGGCACGTTACTGTGCCAGGCCCAACTCCTCTACACCGATGCCGACAGCCTGCTGCTTGAAGTAGAGGCAGAAGACAACCATAGGAACATGGTAGAGGACGCCAACCTCTACGATACGAGTGACTTCCCAAAACACCATGCCCTACATTGTGGCGCTAACAAGAAGGTGGTGGGAACGTTTAAGGACTAATATAACGGAATCCCTATCGCTGAATTTGTGGGCCTACTCCCCAAGATATACTCTATCTCGCGAACAGACAGAGTAGAGTCCCAACGGGCAAAGGGCGTTGCGACATCAACGGTCAAGACTGACCTCCAACATAAGCTATACCTTGGGAGCCTCATGCAGAGAAGGGAGTTTCGCCACACCAACGCAGTCATATGTAGCAAAAGCATCCGTATATAACATGACAAAAGCAAACCTCTCCCCTCGGGACACAACAAAATGGATCGGACCCCATTGGATAACGACTCGAGCCTATGTCCAAACACAGGTGGAGGCCAACAAAGAATTTGAAGAGTTTATAAATTCCCTACTCGAGACCTAAGTATTATCCGATGAGGTACCATAACCACGAGCCGTGACGAATACGGCCAGCAAGCTTTCTGAAGCGTCAGAGGAAGGCTCTTCTTTGGGGACTTTCTCCTTCCGCGGGGCCACCAAATCTGCAGCACGCAGGACAGGGTCCTTCTGTACGTTATTTGCTCGGACTTCGTGGTTATGACTTGGTAGGATCACTTTAGGTCCTTGGGAAGGTTCTTTAACAATCTTATTCTTTTAACACGATTTATGCTAATGTCAGATTGTGTTGTAATTGCTTCCACTGAGTGTTTCCCATGAAGCATTCGTATCTCGTCTATTTGCTCAGGTGAAAGGAGTTTTTGGTGAGGTCGCATAGGGTAATAAACCATAGATATTGTCTCTTAAACTAACCAAATTGACTCGTCACGCAGTAATACCAAAGCGCTTGCCAGCAGCTCATGCCGCTTCCTTAAAACGAGAAGACCTTATCTCTTTTATTTGCTCCAGCGGGATGTATTTTTGACGAGAAGGCGTTCTCTCTGTTGATGCCGCTGCAGGTGCCGCAGGCGACTGGCCTTGCGCCAGTAAGCCGGGTCACGTCTCCATTCAGGATGACTACCACGGCCGGCAGTCGCCGAACCCACTCCACGCTGCTCGCCGCCACCCCTTTCTCGGAAAGCAAAAGCTCCTGGGCGTACAGGTGCCCAAACAGCCGCCCGGTCAGAGTTCGGTTAAACCGCTCCACAATACCCTGGACCCGGTTGACGCCGGCCTCGCCGTATCGCACACTGACTCCATGCCTGGCCAGGAGCTGCGACACGGCACCCATAAACTCCCACCTGGGGTTGACCTGCAGCAGATTAGGCCACTTGGGCGGACCACACTTGTAGATCCGTTCCAGCGCTGCGGCAACTTTGGCTGGATAAGGGCTCGGCCGCCTTGTAGAGGCTGACGGCTTCCACAATGGTCAGCGTTTACTTGTACACACGTCGTCCAACCTTGTCGGGCGGCAGGAACAAGACGTTGGCCTGGTGAACCTCGTTGGGGCTTGAGATGCTAAAACTTGGGCTGATGACTTTGCACAGCGCCGGCAGGTATATCTGCCACAGGGCCTGTTTTTAGCCACTGTCTGGCAATGTCTATCAGGACTCTGGCGGGTCTCCATCGCTCCATACTGGAGTGAACCTTCACGTGGCTGCGCGCCGACCGGCATGTTTTTTAACCACTCGCTCGCAATGTCTATCGGAACTCTGTCGGGCTTCCATCTAGGCTAATGGGTCCACCTTCACATGGATGAGCACCCGCCGACCGCGAACTTGACCTTCATCCCGTCCGTAACTAGGATGCGGCTAACCCGCTCGCTGATGGCAGGTCCCCGCATGGCCTTCAGATCGTGGATCAGCTTCACGTCGACGTTGTGCTGGTCGCGCATGTACTTGCTGCGCGAATACGACAGCTCATGCCGTTAGAACGCGGTATCCATGCTATTGATGGGCGCCTCGCCGGGTTTAGGGTTGCTGGCGGCGTTCAGCCGCATGTCAAGCCGGGTCCCGGGCCCGCTGTAGTTAGTTGGCAGGTGCTTTTTCTCAGAATACTTACTCCAGGGCATCCCTGGAAGCTTTCCGAGGTTATCTACGATGTCGCTGCCGTGCTTTTCTATCTCGGCAGCACGCACGAATGTGACCTTTCTAGAGCCGCACACGCCACAGGCCCCCAAGATGACGCGTGAGCCGTTCACTGGGACGACAACGAGGCGGTCGCCAACTGTTCCGATCTTTTGCCGACAACGCAGACTGTATGTAAGCATTTTGGTGGGTGCTGCCGGCGTTCAATTAGGATGGACGTAGTTGATTTTTGCGCCACACAGAGTATTAAAAGGCCGCGGCATTAGTGGTTTCTACCGCCTGATCACGTTCGTGCGCTGCTGATCGGCCCGTCGGGCAGGAGCAAGGCCCAGCTGTTGCTGAACCTCCTGACGCGCTGGATGAAGTGGCACCGTCTGTACGTGGTCGCCCCCGAGCGGACGACCAAGCAGCATGCTACGAAGTGCTGAGGCAGATTAGCGCGGTCAGCGGTGGGCAGCCTATAAAAGACGCCGTAGAAGACACGGTAAAGTTCTTTTATAGCGTCGACGCCTCCACAGAGCCTGACGACATTGAGAGCGACAGGAACAACAAATATCGTTTACTTCGTCGCAATCTGCTTGATCGTTTACGATAACGTGATGCTTAAAGGACAGAAGAATCCCACCATCCTCTTTAGCCGCAGGAGGCACAAAAACTTCGATGTGCTGTATGTAGCCCAGCCATACATCCAGATCCCAAAGATGACCCGCAATAACGCCTGTATGATTGTCCTCTTCTGCGGGACCGAAGCCAAAGGCCTGCGCAACGTCTATGGCATGCGATAGTCGCCAATATGGATTGGGGCGAGTTCAACCCCATTTTTAACGAGAAGACTACTACGTCACACAGCCTTGACAGCTTAGATCTGACCAGAACCGGAGCGGCAAAGTTTCGCGCTAGCCTTGACCGATCGTGGATATGTAATTTGAACGTGCCTGTGGGCAACAATCTTGCCCGGAACTTACAACAACATGCCAGGCACCTACAGCAACTTGCCCGCAATGCCGTTTACGAAAATGACGAGGGCAGTCGACAAGATACGCCTCCTGGATGAGCTTATGGCTACGCGCAGCGCGTTGCGTGACAAGAGACTGTTCGCACAAGTTATCAAACCCGTTAAGGCCGCCACGATGAAACTTGCGAGAATGTCAAGGATGTGAAGCGGGCGGTTGAGGAATAAGGAAAAGAAACGATAGCAGCTCTGGAAGATGTACCGCGTGGCATAGCCGCCCTCCAGAGGGGGTCAAACATTTACCAACGCGGGTCGCTAGTATATCCTCGAATATGGAGCCCAGGTGGTCGCGGCCATAATCCTCGAAAACTGAAAGGAAATGCTGCTACACGGACGCGACAAGTGCCTATCACCAAAAGAGTTGTTAGAACGTTGGAAAAAGTTGGCTTACCGCGAGAAAACAGGAGCAAGAATGGCGACCGACCCGGGGTGGTTGCAGTTTTTAGAGAGAGGCAACACCATAATTAAAATGTCTCGGGCGCCGCCATGCGTTGGGGCCTTTGCTGGCGTGAGGCAGATGAAAACGGCCGAGTCAACAGTTGAACCCTAGGCAGAGCCCGTCGGCCAGCGGGTTCAAGCGGCTGATGCGTCAGAGGAGCCAGCAAAGGAAGACAATCCTGAAGGACCAGAGCAAGCGCAAATGTGTACAGAGGCGGGTAAGAAGTTTATTGAGCAGTACGGTGTTGTGAAGATAGCGGCCACTGTTGCAAAAAATTATAAATCTTATTTAGTGTCACTACCAACCGCCGCAGTAACGTGGGGTGCTGTTGCTTGCCCCGACAACGTGGAAGAACTTGTCAGCCGCGAGGAAACACTCTTTGGGACTTACTGGGCGGGAAACAAGTCACTCGAGCTAATCAAAGAAACCGGCGCCATTTCTCGGTGGCTATTCCAGGCCAACTACATGGACAGGCCCACATACCGCTCGTTATTTAGAGAGATTTTTGATGATGTCTATGACTCGTCCTATGGTGGTGACATGGAAACACTCGCGCACGCCATCCACAGTCTCGGCGAAAACGTATCGGCCCAGCTGCGGGTCATCCAGGAGCAGACCGTGCCGTGCACCAACCAGAGGGTCCGACGTCGCTCGAGGCCTCTTGGCGTCGCGAACAAGAGATCGCGCTGGCGTCTCTGCGGGTCTAATGCAGCTGGCAAAGCCTTCGCGGAGAGCCGTTTGGCGCAGTCCAGGCCAACAATCTGTTCGTATTTTCATCTGACGTTGGCGTAACCTGAAAAGCCATCGGGCTGCCGTCAGGCGCCTACAAGATCAACGCCTATCAGCTAGGAGGTCCGGCGGCAGATCACTGCTCTGGAAGCAGACTGCACCAAGGTGATCATTCGAATCAAAGATCCGACCATTTCCGCGGCAATAGAGGTCGCCTCAGCGGCCTTCCCCGTGGACGTCGTGCGCTTCAGTCTGCGGGAGCTGCTAGGCTGGCTCAAGGAGGTGGACCCTGCGGACGCTGTCCTTTGCCTGGGCTACCACATCGATGCATCGTGCAAATCACGTACATCATCGCCGTGTACCTCACTTCGGACGTTTTGAGTGACCCCTACGTGAACTCAAACACCAGCAAACAGACCAGCCCCAGATATGTGTTTTAGATCTTCGCCCCTGAGGTAAGCCCGGGCGAGCTGCTGACCTTAGCCGCACCGCTTGCTGTCTACCTGTTCTGTCGAAGCCCCCGAATCAACAACCTGCTCTGACTATCGAACTCTACATCCGCGACAGCTCGGCGCTCGACTAATGTAGTAGAAGTGGCGGCGGCGCTAGTCAGGACAGCGACCCCGATGGCTAAAATAGTGTCCTCGCGCGCCTTTAACGCCATTAATACGGCCCCTCTCATTTGTCTGAAGCTGCCGGCTGACGTGCGGGACGTGATCAACGAGGCGAGTCGACAAAAGGTTGCAGACCTTGCGGCCACGGGACGACTCCCTTATTACTCACGAAGCCATGGGCGCAGGCCTGTGCCGCTCTTCCAATTAGAGTCGACCCAGAGGCAGCATGCGCAATGGCCTCACTTAAGGACCTACAGGATCCCGCCCTCGACATTGGAGTGCCATTCTTCGCGAACGCAGCATACGTGACCTGCAATGCTAATCCTACGTGGCCTGCAATCCCAACCAAATGGGCCGGGTGGACCCACTGTTCTAGGACACCTCACATTGCTTCATCCCCACCAAGGCCTACCTCTAGTTCGCGGGCTTGGACAATTTCACCTACGACGCGACGAACAAGGTTCGTAAAGGACACCACAGACAACGCCAATGATGTTCAGTTTACCATAAAAACACTAGGAATGCGGCTGGGGATGCCCAAATGCCAGCGATGAGGGCCGTCAATGCCAATTTCAACCTGGACTTCGCAATGCGAAAACGGCTACTGGATGCGCAAGGCACCTTTTCCTCCGTCATCCCCGCTGACTCACATCGTTGGCTTCTGCCGGGACGTGCCTACGGTTATGTTCAGCGCCAAGCACACCGTATCGCTGACTCTCAAAAACACAGATGACGACGCCATATTCCGCGCCAATATCATGGATCTGGGCAAAGTCACGCTCTTGATGCTTGCCCTGTGGATGCCGACCGTAACGCCAGCGCTGGAGATAGAAACCAACATGATTAACTTCATGCGAGGAGGGCAGAATACCCTATAGTTCCAGACTATAACCACAGATACACAACAGAGCGTGGTCTCCTGGCGGATCAGCGCCCAGTAGAGCATCTCTGCACCCCGGCATGTTTTAGTAGCCCCCCAGCTCTCGGCACAGGAGAATGATCAGGAGCGCAACTAAAGTGAGCCTGCTCCTCAACGGCCACCAGGTGACAACCAAGGCAATCCTTTTGGACTACGCAACAACAAGGTTGTCGGCGCCTCCCGCCAGATCCTGAGCTTCATCGATTGCTCTCAAAGAGTGGACACGAGGCTGCAGGTCAGCTAGAGGGACTTCGCCGGACTCTACCCGATTTGCTACTTCAGCCTTAAGCACTTCGACCTTGTCAAGCAGTCGGTCGTGAACATGTACTTCAAGGCCCGCGTCTGCTTGGACCCCACCATCAGCAACTACCGAGCCTTCGCCGTCATCCTCTTGGACAAAACTATGCTGCTCGACGGGACTAGGGAACAAATGCGGGTCTCCGCCAGAACATACAAGTTAAAGCTCAAGGCATTTGAACATACACGCAATGCCACACGAACAACATCTTGTGCCCTTCACCGAGGGACAGCTAGATAAGCTCGCCATGTCCTGGAGGTCCCGCCGCGGTGCCAGGCTGCGGTTAAGTGTCCGAGAACTCCACGGCGTTATCCTATTATGCTCACGGCCGCCCAAGCCAAGCGCCTCCGAGCGGCTCGCAAGGTTAAGCCCGGTTTCGACAAAAAATCTTTTCGTCGCGGTCCTGAAGGCCGTGCGAAAAGACGGTGGCATCTTTCCACTGTTAACTATTCTACCTTCCCTGGAGATTGCTGCCAAGGTGGCGCCGACCCAACCCCTTGCGGCCACTGGCAAGACGACGGGCCTGGGCGCAATTAGTCACCTGGCTGCCCAAACGGCTTTAGGAGACGCCGTCGGCCGCAGGTAAAAAAAACTTCGAGGCCTCTGACTCGCGCGGCGGCAGTGACGAGGGACCTTTTCTGGGGCTCAGCTTGCACGAGGCCGGCATCGATAACCTCGACAACTCGCAGAACCTTGGGTCTCATTGGGTGCGTTCCGGACAACGCCTGACCGCCTGCTCTACTTCGACTCGTATGGTCTCGTGCTGCCCCCAGAGGTCGTTGCGTACCTCCGTCGAGCCCACGGCGACGGCCCATTGATCCTTTCTCTCAACTACTCTACCCTCCTTGTCTAGAAAAAGGACGACGGGCCAATCTGCGGCCATGCATCCATCGATGTGCTTAAGGCGCTAAATCACGATCCGACGCTCGGCGCTCTGCTGAATGCGACGCTGTCGCTGACTTGCCGGTTCGTTTAGAAACAAGCCGGCTGTGGCCATATGCACCATGCCGATAGGCATCTTTGGGCGTTCGCAGAGAGACGAGGCGCTACCAAGAGCTTCCG
This sequence comes from Margaritifera margaritifera, assembly GCA_029931535.1. Classification (NCBI taxonomy): domain Eukaryota; kingdom Metazoa; phylum Mollusca; class Bivalvia; order Unionida; family Margaritiferidae; genus Margaritifera; species Margaritifera margaritifera. Next base: position 4,128,397 of record JAQPZY010001657.1, on the reverse strand, counting down.
CGGACCTCGCCCAGTATGTCACCAAGGCCGAGCTGGCAGTAGCCTATAACAACCGCGTCGGCGCCTCCGACCTGAGCGGCCTGGTTGTATTCGCCGACAACGCTGGAACATCAACGCTTCCAGCGTGGACCACTCCTCGCTGGCCGAAGGCACGCTGCGTGATGACAGCAGGTCGTTCGATAAGCCGCAAGCCGAGGAGGCTGACAGGCGGGCTCCCAGCAACGTAGTTGACCCCACTGGACCCGAAAATGTTGCCACAAAGCGATACGTTGACCGCCAAGACGCGGATGCAAAAAGGACGCCGCCGATAAAGACGTGGAGGTAGAAAAGAAAACGTACTTCGACGACCATGACGCTGCTGTAAAAAGTACGCCAACGACACGGACATGACTCGAAAACATCCGCTCGACGCCACGTTTGCGTGATTGGGCGAAATGGCTGCCATAAGGTATGTTGACGAGCATGTCGGTCTCCGGGTGACCAAGGCTGGTGACACCATGACCGGCGATCCAAACGTCGCGGCAAAACGAATCATGACATTGGCCGACCCTATGAGGGAACACGATACGGTGAGAAAACTACGTCGACGCCGCGGTCGTAACCTTAGAAGAATATGTATATCACCAAAAATGAGGGAAAGGTCTCTAAGGCTGCCGATAGCATGATTGATCCCTTGAATATGGATAAAAATAACAGTACGTACATAGCAGAACCGGTAGCCCCCTAAGACGCGGCGACCAAATCCTACGTTGACCATTCCACCAGCAATCAGGGCGGAGCGGATTTTTACTGCTCCCATAGAGGGTACTCTAAACATGAATGCAAATAAAATCGTGGGTATGGGAGAGCCTGCCGATCCTCAAGATACAGCAACCAAGCTTATGTCGATTAAAAATACGCTGATAACTTCTAGTCAGCAAGGGGTATAGCCGTTGTTATGCGTACCTACGCCTGTGAACTGGATCTTGCTGGGGAGGCCAAAGCTGGCGATACCATGTGGAATCCTTTGAACATGAACGACAACAAAATCATGGCTATGGGGGCGTGTCAGTCTAAAAGACACTGCTACCAAAGCATACGTTGACAGGGTTGGTATCTCAGTCTCGCTGGGTGATATAGCCGCTCCAATAAATATGAACGCGCATAAAACTGAAGGTGTAGGGGAGCCAAGCGCTCCTCAAGACGCAGCTACAAAAGTTTATGTCCATGCGTCTGTGCGCCCTACCAACTTTGCTGTATTTTTAACTTCGGTGGGTAGTTTTCCATTGTCGTCCAAAGGTGTTAGACCTCATCGTACTTACTCTAGAGGGAACCCCAATATGGCAACTGTTAATGATCCCAACGTTTCCTTGCGCGCAGAGAGCACGGAGTTGAGCCTGCTACATACCGTTTTTAGATCCTAGAAGCTTTGCTTCAGGAGGGGCTACAGGTAATAAGTTTGACGTGTCATTTATGCATCGTCAAGAGAGCGACAATCTTCGAGTCCTCCATACCACAACATAAATATTGAGTTATCATAAGGTAACGAACGGTGCGACTTTTTATATAGCTATCCTTGAAGCCCCAACCCCGCGATACGATTTATTTTTATCAGAATGGTGCATATCGTGTCAAGATCTATGCTTCTCGTCAAGGTTAGACTCCTTATCAAAGTGGCATCTTAAACGATTAAACATGTCCAACAATCCCAGATCGCGATGTATCCCAATTTTCAGGTTGTCCCGCAGAAGGAGAGCCCCCATAGCTACCGCCTGAAGATGATTGGTGATATTGAGACTCAGCTCAAGGCAGAGATTAAAGCAGCGACGCTCTCCCTCTGCGAAAGGTATGGGCGGGCTGTTAATATCATGGACGGTTTTGCGTCGTCATATGCGTCGGGATCGCTACTTTGGCGGCTGCCTCTCTCGCGATACTTCTGGAAGGCGTATTACTCGTGTGCGGGCTCTTCTCACTGGCTGGACAGTTTACTATCTGGCGCCTCCGAGTCAAGGCTCAAAAGCATGAACCGTTTTGGGTCCTGGCCGAGAGTAAGCTCAAGTCAGTAGCAGAATTAGTCTCGCAAGCCCTCTGCGATGCCTCCCTGTCTGAGGTTGAGTTCACGCTCATTTTGGAGATGAACATTTATACCACCCTTAAAAATGACATACGGGCGACTGCAAGAACGGCTCATGTCGTTGTAGCCATCAGCGATGCCGAATAAAAGGCGCTTTTTGCCCAGGGTTGATCGCAGGGCCGCGCCGATCTTCTCAAAAGGTTAGGCGAGGGTGCAGCCTAAGCTGCTTCATCTATTCCTGTTGCCTGTCCGACCTCCACGAGGTGATTCCGAGCATATCCGCCTGCCTATGAGTCTTAGCTGACAAGGTCAACGGCTCTTCTGAGGTGGCCAGTTTCGTCCTCGAGCATATCTAGATGTTCCATAGATTCTTCGAGGTGCTAAAGAAAAGTGTATGCTAGGTAACTATGGAAGGAGGAGGGATGGAAAATCTCCATCGTACAAGGTAAGGGCCTTGGGTCCAATCGTATTGGGTAAGATCCGTGATTTCTAGGTGAGTGAAATAAATGTTGACGGCCACTGGAAATAAGGTATCGAAGGTTTCTGGTGATTCTATGTAGTCCTCAGCCTCATCTTCAAGATAGTCACCTGGTTCGTCACAAAGGTAATGCCTTCATCGCTAGAGGACTCCTCCCCCACGCTGTCTTACCGTTTACAATACAGGATGTCCATGACGGTATTCTATAGACCCCTCGCGTCTCGAATTGGTGTGCTGGTGATAGTCACACACCCTACCATGACCGTCACAGGCCTGTCTAAACCCACCCCACAATGACGCCCATGGTGTAACAAAAACGTTGCTGTTCATTGACTTAGCAAATTGTGACGTATGGTGGTTCCAAATTCCCACTTTACTACTACTTATAAAAAGTGCAGTTTTGCACTCATTGACATACAGTTAGCATAAACATGATAACACACATTCAATAACGCTTTTATTGAAAATAAATTCTTCATAAAGAAAGTTTATATTATTAACAAAGTGTGAGCTCTTTGAATGATCTTTGTTCCATCATATAAAGTAAATAACAATCCAATACAAAAGTTACTTGGGCTGAAATTGTTCTTGTGGACTTAACTTATTAGATGCTTACTACTCCAAAAAGAGATAATCATGTGTAATATTAATTTCCAATTAACTAGACGCTTGTAAGAGCATTCTGGAAGAGGGAATACCTGCATATAGCGCTTACTTTGGACTAGGCAGCGGCGGAGGCGTGGGGGGGGGGGGGGTAAGGGGAGAGGGAGGGCGGGGTGCCTATTTCAGCGGAAAATGTCATCACCGCCAAATTCGAACTCCGTCAATAATATACTTATTTTTACGATGCACTGGTCTACGTTGCTGGTAATGTGACTTAATACACCTACGTAAATAAATCATAAGGCGTGAAATATTCATATAATGTGATCAGGGATTATAAAAGTACATTAGTTTTTCTTCATCCAATCTATGATGTTTGAGTTGTATTTTATTTGTCTACTTAATTGATATATCCAGGATACATAGCGCTAAAATTCCGTCCGTTCATATGTACTTGCTTCATCCGTCCCAAAAGCTTGCAAAGAAACTGTTCTTGTAGCTTTTGATTGATTATACTTTAAAACTAATAAAATATTATGACCATGACCAAAAACGTGCATTGTGTTACATTATTAATATCAAACAAACGTTCTATGACTTAGGACACATTACTGAAAGGGCTGTAAGTTAGGGCATGGGGCATCTGTGGTTCATGGACACATATCTAGATTTATACTATAAAAAACTAATGACTACAAGTGGACACAATATATATATATATATATTGAATTTCGCGAGGAATCTTCGAGGAAAAATAAAACAGCGTGTGCAATCCATAATTTATCCGCAAAGATTTTATTCGTGAATAAGTGGCAATCACTAAATGTTAGGAAATATAAAATAGCTTAGTGTTAGGAAATATAATTATGTAAAATAGTGTGATTCATAGTATTTACCTATATCAGTTTATCAATATATACAGTTTCAAGGTGTACATATTTACACAAAGTGTTATATATTACCTCCTTTTCTTTGTTAGTCTGATAAAATAAAGATGTGTGATATATACTGTAAAGCAAATGGATTCCATTTTTGTCCCAGAGATGAATACTCTATTGAAACTGATCCTCACAACGGAAACAGTCAACTTTATCGACTAATGGATTATATAAGTAACAGTGATACTTTGGGATCTTCAAGTACACCGTGCCTAATTTGTCTGAACAACGCCTTTGGCCATCAGCGGTCCTGTCGCGTGTAAATAGACCGCAGGCCAGACGGTTCTTTGCACAATATCGCCACTTTTCGTGTAGAACGCAAAACTAGTTTTGTCTATGTTTTTGCCTGCTGCCAGCCATTTTAGGACAATAGGTGGATCTTGTGACATCATCAACCATGTAAGCTCCAACAGTTTTGAGATGAACTTCTTTAATGCCTCACTAGATTGCACTTGCTTTGTCCACTCTGATTTATTCTTTAATGACGAAGCACTACGGTAGAGCTGAAGAAAAAGACAGTAGTTTGTTAATACACACTTATTGATTTGAATGAGGTTAATACAAGAATGTGTCAACCTTAGAATGGTTTAGATTTACTGAGGTCCGTGAAAGAAGTGTAGGTCATATTCTAGGTTGGATACATCCTTGCATCAACCGAAATTAAAGTAACGGTTTACTATGTGACTTCTAATTTCTCGAGTTCAATTTGATGTAATTGTATTAGACGACCTTGTTGAAGTCTGAACTGAACGTAAAAATGTACGGCAAATGTTTGACAAAAGTAAATAATATTTATTCATCGAGTACATAATTCTGAAGAATCTGATATTCATAAAAATGAAGAGAAAAAAATATAAAAAAATAAACATTAATAGCCAATATTAATAAATAGTGTTTCTTCTTTTTCTGCTACCGTTTCTGGCTCAAAAACTGTTATTTGAAATGAAAATACAGTCATATGAAAGAAACTACAAACTGGCTCACAGACAAACGAAATAGATGAAATAAAATTTGTCCTCTCTGACTTCTCAGGTGAGAGTTTTTAATCGAGTAGGAACGCATGATTTTAGTACATGATTTGACGAAAAACTGTTGGAATTATATATCATTCTTGCCTTCTCGTGTGAACATCATGAGAGGTCCAGATTCAGTTAAGACCTGTTATTTTAACCAGTTGATGTAAGATAATGTGAATGCATGTCTTTCAAGTATAGCGAGGAATAGTGCTCTGGCCAAATTTCTCCGTCATATATTAAAAAGGTCTTGTTAAAGCCTGCCTACATCTTGTTATGCGTGCACAGGATCGAAAATCAGACTATACATGCATTCATCCACTCCATGCCTCATCAGTGTAAACATAAGGCATAATAAGTGGGCGGTTCAATATCAAGTGGCCCCAGATGCTGTCAAATGGATGTAGCAGACGATGGATCCATTTTAGTCACCGAGTGTTTTTAAGTACAAAAAGACTAAATGACTGTTTTAAGATGATATGATAACAATGAAACAGTTTTCCGAAACAAAAGTCTCAATTTTATTAAGTTATTGCCGGAAAGAATGCAATCGAAATCACATAGTCACGTAGGGGCCATAAATTGTAATGTTATGCTTTCCAGGGTTTTCGTAGTGTGGCTACATTCAGTCAATCTTTGACTATTCCATTTATTGGAATCCCCCGCCCCAAAAAAAAAAAAAAATAGTGAGAAAAAAAAAAAGAATGGAACAAGACCGAAGAAAAACGATTTCGTCTCTGTTTGGTATCCAGTTGTCAATTTGTTATTATAATTTCATGTATATACGTAGCATTACTAAATAGAAATCCAGTGGATCTGCGCATTATATGAGTGTGAATTTCCGTTTGCCTAATGACTTGGTTACACGTGCACCTCGAACCCTTTCCTTTGACTTTTCTCCATCCTTTTTGAGGGATGAGCGCATATCCAAGTGCATGACATGGTGGTGCGCGAGATCTAGGCGATATGTGCCATTACTCGAGGCATTATCTGTTTTCGGCTTGGAATGAATTAAAACTCTCAACTATAATCGATTGCATTGGTGTCTTTCTCTATAAATGTCTTTTATATAATCATATATTCTTATATGCAATGTGGGATCAAGGGATAAGAACTTTTCTCTCTATCTGGTATATGGGTTTCAATTGAATTATAATTTCGTTTATATACCTTGAACTTATAAATAGAAATCAAGTGAGTTTGTGCATTTAACTGAGTGTTAGTTTCTGGTCGACTAATGAGTTGGTATATATGCAACAGTGGCAATACCTCGAATAAATCACTTGCGGACGATTTTGCCATACTTTTCTGCAACTTCTTTATAAGAATTCTTGCCTCCTCTTCTGTTTCCTTCGATGCTTCTCTGGTTGAATCGGCTTTCTTGCCACTAACCTTAAAGGTATAATTATATACAATATTAGACAGATATAGAATTGGCACCCTACTACTCCATAGGTGAAAGAAAAATGTTTTTATACATGCTACAATATGGAATAACTGTTCAGTGCTTAAGGCAGTTCTATGTTTGAACCAAATTGTTGCCAATCCAGTGTGTAGTTGCTCTGAATCAAATGAAAGAGCCTACCGCTATTTCTTTAAATGTAAACTTATAATACAATAATCCTCGAGTCCTCATGATTAATAACCTACTCAAACTTATAGTTTGTATTGACCTCTACGTGCTTTTGTTCGGCGACGATACCCTTAATGACACAATTAATACGAAGTTTTTAAGCAGGTTCACCTTTATCTCAGACGTTCAAACCGCTTTTGAGCCTATCGACATAACAATAGAGTTCAAGAAAGTTAAATCTAAATGTGTTTTTTTCTTTAATATCATCGTAGTGGTTTTTAAGTCTTGAGCACTGATACTATTGTTGTTATTATTTTCCGCAAGGAATTTCCTTGGTTTTCACTCCCCCCGATAATCATTTGACTAAGCAATATACATATATGTGTGTGTGTAAGTATGCATGTTTATGCAGGTGTGTGTGTGTGTGTGTATGTGAATACGAATATACGCATGTATGTGTATATGTATGTATATAAATGTATATGCATGAGTATGTATGCATGTATACATGTATATGTGTTTGTATATGCATATATATATATTTCTATATGTATGAATATGTATATATATCTGTATGCATATATGTTTACAGGTATTCGAAGCTAATATACTACAATTCTAATATGATTAAATTTATTCATCCATGAACGCCAGTAAAAAGTTCAATAGTATAAGAACTGTTCATAGATTTGTATATATTTATAAATATGTGTGTGACTTATTATCACATGGAGCCTCAACTTTTTTATTCCTTTATAATCAATAGACAATATTGGGTGGTTACATTCATCAAAGATTCTCTAACCTTGCTTGACTTGACGGCAAATTTGTCCAGAAGTCATAGCATTTGATTTGATACTTTTAGAAAATGAATTCAGAAAGAGAGGGAAATGCAAACAGGAGGCTTAAAAAAGCATAATATAACTCAATATGCCAAGAGTTCTCAAGATGCCATCAAAAGGAAATTTCATAGAACTGCCTAAAGGAAACATCTTAACGTGTTACACGCATTGACATGTGTTTAAAAAGTATAGAATGCTACTGAGTACCATTTCTTAGTGTATGTTTGGATGCTTTCTGTTATATTTTGTCGGCTGAGTAGTTTCCGTGAAGAAGTCCTTAATAATAATGCTCCACTCCTTGTTGCAGAGGTGGTACTAGATTTAGCGTCAGTGTCATTTGTACAACTGATTTGTATATAAAACTGACTCCTGTCATGTGTGATTTATATTGGTGAAGTAGTTACAGCCGAGTGGTCATCCATTGTTTTGTTTGGATATTTTCAACTACTTACACCAACAACAGCCATTTTTGATGGCTAGTATGCATCATGCGGCTGAATTTTTGTAAACAGAATTAGCTTAGCCATTGTAGTGAAGTTAACGAAGAAGAAGAAGAAAGAAGAAGGGGCAACACGGTAGGAAAGAAAAGAAACAAGAAGTGAAAATTATGTTAACAACTGATAGGGTAGACTTTTATGAACAAATAGAAGTACAGCAAATATTATATTAATGACGATGGAAATACCACCATCGAAAGATTTACATGAGCAGCAATATACTTTCTTGTTGTGACAGGTACTTGATATGCGAATGGAAAATGAATAAAGGTTTTGTGCATTTTAACAGTTAAAGTACTAATGCGTGTATATATATATATATATATATATATATATATATATATATATATATATATATATATATATATATATATATATATATATATATATATATATATATATATGGCAATTGAATTGAGAATGTGTTTTTTATGAAGCCAACTGTCAATTTTATAACATTTTGCTGGAGATTCTAAAATTTTAAAAATACAAGTTGACTTTGTAAATAAATAATATAGAGTACTTATACTTATCTGATTGAATATCGATCGATACATACATTATATGAGCATAGACACAAAGAGCAACATCTTGGAGAGAGAGGGCATGTGACCAATAGATGAGGCCTATGGTTCTTCATACCAAATTATCATTATTATTGTGAGAGAATGATGTAAAACTTTAGTAAAAGGAAAAATAACACAAAGGATACGTGCAGTTCAGTAATTGTCAAGGCAACTCATAAAAAGTATGATTTTTTTTAGACTATACGTCCAGCTTTTGAATATCTAGATCTCTCGAAAGAAGAGCTCTCTGAATTTCGAGACCCATTTTGGTCCCTTATTGAAGATAGTTGAAATCTTCCACCTATGGAAACCAAAAAAAAATTTGTCCGTCCCATGGGTGTTCTTTTTTAACGTTTGACAAAGCATATGGTACTTACAGAGTCCTCATTTACTCTGAAAACGGGATTCGTCATGATACTGAACATATGTTGCACGTGTCCCTCCATGTCTTCTGACTGCTGTTTAAATAACTCTTTGCAGAAGCCATAAATATCCTGCAAAACAACATAAAGGACACACACATTAAATAAATTAACACATTTCAGGAGAGAAACCAAGTTATGAGTGGATATCAGACCTTATTCCACCTCTGAAGAAAAATATTTCTGGTTCATCCACCATGCCCAAAATTCTAGATAACAGAGTTATTCATTATACATGTACAGCCCCTCTAGTTTCATTTGGCAAGATTGCTTCTGCCCAGTTCTTCTCATGCAGATAGTAAGGGTTTGGACAGTGGCAGAATGACATCATCTATATAAAATCAAAAATTTCACATCTGATGGATGTCGAAACCATATTATTATTATTATTATTATTATTATTATTATTATTATTATTATTATTTATTCAACATAACAAATATCATAATTTACTGGTCTGGTCATGTGAGATGTATGCAGATGGTGTGAAGATCGCCTCAAAAGCATCACTACACTATATAAGTTGTTTATATATTTCTATAATTTTTCTACATTTTTATAAAACCCAGTGCATTAGTTATAAGTTTAAATGCACCAAAACTATATTACTTTTGTTAGAAACTAAATTGGACACAAAATGCAAAAAGGTCAACATACTGTATGTTGCATGTTCTAGAAGTAGTTGCATTTGTTTGAAATAACTGACTTGTTGTGCAAGTGATCTTTCGGAACTGGCCGAATCACACTTGTTCACTTTGTCTGCCTACCGCAAAAGCCAAGAGACTGAATTCAATAAGTATTGTTTTTTTTCTGTTGATGTTTTAATGTTGCTTTCTATTGAATACAAGTAACAGCCATCACAGGTCAGCAGATCTCCAAGAAAATCAGAAAAAAAAAATTCTTAGATACTACAAATAGGACGTAATAACAGCAGACTGGCTCAATTACTGTAGTGTTACCTAAACAATGACTGCGTTCAGAACACGATATATTTTGTAAACAACTTATTTAGCACAGTTATAACCCATCATCTACATTATCACTTTAAATACGGAACAAAAATGTAAGGCAACGAATTGAAAACTGTAGGAGGAACCGATTTCCCCACCTAAGTGCGGTAAGGTTTGAACGTAACCCGGAAAGTGACAAGGTTCAAAAAATATATTTACAACAAGTAATGTAGCACCTTCATAACAAATTATGCACATCTCCATTGTCTCCTCTACAACTGAAGAAAGTGGTATTGCATTTCACTGCGAACTGGTCGAGGTAGGGTGGGGGAGAGGGGGAGGGAGGCAATTACTCAAAAGGTTCACTAAGTTGCCAGATGGGACAGATGGAAAGAGGGACAAGTGCAATCTAGTATAGTTCCCTCGCCTTTGTTTTTTTGTTTTTTTTTGGTGGGGGTAGAGCACACATATTTTTAGTCATTAATTTATATCATACCTTCGGTCATATTATCATATGAAAGAATGGTTTCTTGTAAGTCTGGAGTCAGTCAAGGTGCCAGTATGTCTCTATCACTGGTTCTAACATTTATGCATGACTTGATACATGTTACTGAAAAGCTCACTCTCAAGGCAAGTTGCACCCATAACATCATGATTCAGGTATCAATGTTTCTGTATGCGGATGACATTATGTATATTTTCAAAGAACCTAACAGATATGCTATGTATCGAACGAAAGATAGGGAGTTTTCATCAACACTGTAAAATACAAAATATACGTTTCAACTCAGACAAGTAAACCCTAATTACCTACGAATTTAAAGCTGGAAATCTTGCCATTAAAAATTCCACAATAATATGTATCTTTGAGGCTTTCTGAATAATTCAGTTACATCCCTTGTCGCCCAAGCAGGCCCCGAGAACTATGTACTATTAGATCAAAGCTATATAACTTAAAATAATTAAAACTGTATACATTTGAAATATATATATACATATATATATATACATACACACTATATATATATATACATACACACTATATATATATATATATATATATATATATATATATATATATATATATATATACACTATATATATATATACACTATATATATATATATATATATATATATATATATATATATATATATATATATATGACATATATATGACAATATTTTCTGATGCTCAGATGTGATTTTGACAATATCTTTTTGTGCTCAGATGCGATTAGGATAATATCTCTTGATGATACCAATGTGATTATGACAACTTGTTCTGATGCTCAGATGCTTTATTTTTAGCATCTGTGCACCATGATGTATCGCATAATGATACCTGAGCACCAGAAAATATGATTTTATTGTGCTTTGATGTTAAAGATATAGTTATTAAGTTCAAAAAGTATCTTTGAAAATAAATCCGTTGGCAGTGTGGCATAGATACAGCTGGAGAAAAATATTAAAATTTTATCGCGATTCAAGCCTAAGCACAAAAAAGTCAATAATATTGAGAGCAGAAGTAAAATCTAAACATTAAAATAAGACAAAAGGATACGTAACATGAATTTTCCAGTTAGTGAATATTCTAACTTAGCCAGATTTAGGTGTGGAACACGACAACTGCAAACTGTAACATTAATTTACAGTTAGTAAGTGTTCTAATTTAGCCAAATTTAGGTGTGGAGCACGACAACTGCAAACTGTAACATTAATCGTCCAGTTAGAGAGTATTCTAACATAGTCAGGTTCAGGTGTGGAACTCATAAACTGCAAACTGAAACATAACATTATGAAGCAGAGAAACCCAAATAGGAAAAGAAACATTCCGTAATCGAAACATTCCAGATACTTAACTGTAGCTATTACACCGATTTATGTATATATTTTCAGTGTGATCTTGGCAATATTCATTTCGTAGGGATACAATCTGAAAAGATGAGCCAGTGGTGACAATATATATTAGAGGTCCAGGGTCTTTTCAAATGAACACTAATATCAAAGAATAGGTAAAGAATGTCATCAATGCTCGTTATTTCGAGTGATTAAATCATACATGAGCAGAAACTATGATTTCCCTGACACTATGCCATATTTATCAATAAATGTATGGTTCACGTAATTAATGAATTTTCTCGTATGTGTTTAAAAATACAGTCTGTGGAACTGCAAGAATAAGAGGCAAACTGGCTTCATATTAATGGTTTCGGTTTTGGTCTGTCAGGAAAAAAATAATGCAGGAGTCTTTACATCATGAGAAATATTAGCCATGTATACATGGTCCTTTAATCCAAAGATTGCACTACTTTTTCTTGACATGCTCATATACCATGTCGAAATAATCAAAATTACATCATCTTCATCAACATTATCATCTTCTTCTTCTTCATCATCATCTTCTTCTTAGCATACCTTAGGGAAGAAAGCAAGATTTTCCAAAACCTTGTCCTCATTTTTGAACAGTGTATCGTAATGCTGGAAAGCTTCCGTCCATTCCTCATTGTAAACTTCCCTGAACATTTCGGCAAGCTTCGTAGGTCGATATGGGTCGCTGAGATCTGTTATATCCGAATTAGCGTCCGTCATTCGGTTGCCAGCAATGGTGCTGAGTCTAAAAAGAAATACAATTTGATCTTTGTGTATTCTTCTATTCATTTCTCGCAAAATATATTTGCATATTAATATTGATTCATGTTTATCTGGTCCATTTGTAACTGAAGAGGAAGAAGAGATGATGATGATGATAATGAAATGTATAAAGAAGAAATGTTAAAAAATAAATCTTTGAATGGAAACATATTTTGACAATTAAATTGCATGTTTTTAGCAGCTGTAATCATGTTTAATATATAATGTTGTTGACAGCCGTAAACATATTTAATAGATAATGTTTTGGCAGCTGTAAGCATATTTAATAGATAATGTTTTTGACAGCTGTAAGCATATTTAATAGATAATGTTTTTGACAGCTGTAAGCATATTTAATAGATAATGTTTTGGCAGTTGTAAGCATATTTAATAGATAATGTTTTGGCAGTTCTAAACGTATTTAATAGATAAATGTTTTGACAGCAGTAAGCATATTTAATAGATAATGTTTTTGACAACTGTAGCATATTTAATAGTGAATGTTTTTGACAGCCGTAAGCATATTTAATAGATAATGTTTTGGCATCTGTAAGCGTATTTAACAGATAATGTTTTGGCAGTTGTAAGCATATTTAATAGATACATTTTTTGACAGCTGTAAGCATATTTAATAGATAATGTTTTTGACAACCGTAAGCATATTTAATAGATAATGTTTTTGACAGCCGTAAGCATATTTAATAGATAATGTTTTTGACAGCTATAAGCATATTTAATAGATAATGTTTTTGACAGCCGTAAGCATATTTAATAGATAATGTTTTGGCATCTGTAAGCGTATTTAATAGATAATGTTTTGGCAGTTGTAAGCATATTTAATAGATAAATTTTTTGACAGCCGTAAGCATATTTAATAGATAATGTTTTTGACAGCCGTATGCACATTTAATAGATAATGTTTTTGACAGCTGTAAGCATGTTTAATAGATAATGTTTTTGACAGCTGTAAGCATATTTAATAGATAATGTTTTGGCAGCTGTAAGCGTATTTAATCGATAATGTTTTGGCAGTTGTAAGCATATTTAATAGATAAATTTTTTGACAGCTGTAAGCATATTTAATAGATAATGTATTTGACAGCTGTAAGCATATTTAATAGATAATGTTTTTGACAGCTGTGAGCATAATTAATAGATAATGTTTTTGACAGTCGTAATCATATTTAATAGAGAATGTTTTTGGCAGCTGTAAGCATATTTAATAGATACTGTTTTTGGCAGCTGTAAACATATTTAACACATAATGTTTTTGGTAGCTGAAAGCATATCTAAGAGATAACTTTGTAGAAGCTGAAGCATACTAAATACAAGATAATTATTCAACAAAAGGAGTGTAGGTATACTCGTTTTACACTACTTTTTGCCTGGACATGCACCTTGCACAATTTCCAAGTTAAAGTTCCAATGCAAGCTGAAAGTAACATTTTTAAAATAAATATTTTTTCAGATTATATATCTATATATCTATATATATATATATTCAGTCAAACCTCATAAAAAACAATGGAAAGACATTACATGGACATTCCTGCTGTAAATTTAGATAGAGAGGCTTCATATATGTTAATGCACTTTGTACTGAGAAGAAGTATATCTCAAAAAATGAGAATTAGTTATGTTATATACAAAATTTAAAAGGAAAAACGCTGATCAGATACAAAAAATCTACAAAATCAAAACTTTAGAGGCATAGCACTTCGTAACGCACATGATTAAGAATTTAGCGATCTTGTCAGTTCAACTTTGGACCATCAGCCAAAGAGAAACTTGTTAACAACTATTGTGTTTAGTATAAAGCAAACAATGGCTTTTTGATGTTGTATGTGAACCATCAGTGACTATATGAGCAAATATCATGATATGTAGTGTTACAAAATGCTTGTATGAGAGAGAGAGAGAGAGAGAGAGAGAGAGAGAGAGAGAGAGAGAGAGAGAGAGAGAGAGAGAGAGAGAGAGAGAGAGAGAGAGAGAGAGATTCTTTACCTAAGTGTTAATTCATTCACCTGTTGTTCTAAGGAGAAAATACGCATATCTTTTTCTTTTTCCCTTTCCACTTTTTTCTCGGATGACTTTTTTTCTTCCTGAGATATAAACACATTACAAATAACAAAGATCCATAGAGGGTGTAGTGTGGTAGTGTGTTCAAAGACAGTTCTGAACCACTTGCAAGTTTTTGAATAGTAACATCCTTTTAGTGTGGGCTTCACCCAAGCAATAAATAAATAAATACATCGAACAGTCTAATTCCAGGACTGTCTGTTTACACTCTACCCGAAAAATATCAGACCATTCATATGTTTGTAATTTAATATCTCTTATAGGGTGATAACATGTCTAGACCATTCATATTTTTGCATTATAGAATCTCATATACCATGTATGTCTGCTTCCTCTTGCGACACCATTAACCATCTGTGCTGCATTCCAAACATGTCTTTATATTAGTACCTACTTTAATAGTTCCCTCCGTAATGTAATAATAAAATGTGTACTGTTGGCTTCATCATATTCCTTCGCATACAGTTTTCTGCAGAAGACTAACAGCAAATGCAGAATGTATCAAAACGGAATATAAACAAAATTTTTAATAAATAGTAGAAAACTCGTATTCACGTTTCCTTCTGCGACATTGTAGCACTGCAACATGGCGAGTTCCTGCTGAATAATGCCAATTCTAATCAACACAAAGGCAGACAGACAATCGCTGACTGAAGCACAGTGGAGCGAACATGAAATATCGCCTGCTGGTAAACAGGTATTTCGTGTTAGTTACCTTCATTACAACTATTTATAGCATCAGTACAATATATGCAAAATTAGCCGCACCATCAACAGCACAGGTATATATATATATATATATATATATATATATATATATATATATATATATATATCTATATATATATATATATATATATATATATATATATATATATATATATATATATATATATATCTGCTGCCCTGTGAAACATTATTCCAAATAATATCATCATACACAACTGAACAGTCTGCAGCCAACCGTTCAAGTGGCAACAATACACAGAGTTAACGGAGCTGTATGGGATAGGAAGTGGACAAACTACAATGACGCTTGGATTTCAGGCTACTGATCATCAGTCAACCTACTGAAGAGGGTGAAGCCAAATGCGCCTGAAATCAGCCAAGAGGAGTGGGCCAGCTGCAACAAAACAGGCTGACTGAGGGTTTTCAATCTGGCCCCCGAAAACCCATATTTGTCAATATGGGTGACAAGCTGTAGACTAAAATAAATGATGTGGTTTAACACGTCCACGAAACCCGATTATGATTTTTAAAAATAATGGCAACTCTTGCCACAGATTAGTACAATTTTAGGACAACAATGTACGCTTAGCACCAAAATTCTAAATTTGCATAGTAGGAAAATTTATTTATATTATGAGTTCATGTGACTTGCGCATTTTGGCAAATAGAAACAGTCCTAATATTTATGTATGGGCCTAATTTATTTAATAGATGTGTGGCAGAAATATGCCCTTTTAATGACTTTCAAGTTGTCGTAAATTCCGTTTGTCAAGAAATGACGTAAATTAAATTTCAAATCAAATAGAAACTGCAGGAATGTCAAATAGTCTGGTGGGTTGGTCACCTGTCGGGCTTGTAGAGCTCAAATTTGCGAGAATCAGCTAGGGAGTTAGCCTAACTTTTGTTGTAGAAAATGGCCTCAGTGGTCACAGGAAGTTAAATAGATCTCGAGTGATCATGGCTTTGACGCTGTCAACACTGGTGACTGGATGCGGAATTGGTGGTCACGTTCTTATTTATATTCTCAGACTATTAAGAAATTAAAATATTCAGCACGGCTGGTACTGATCGCCAGGCTTGGCTTTTGCTGAAATGTATGCCAAAAGTTAAATAGATTAATTGTTTCACACTTCTGAAATATTTGTATGAAATATATTCTCAACTGTTGCAAGTTAAATAAATCAAAATTAAAGATATAATCTTCAATCAATCAATACGAAAGCAAGTGAGAACAAATTACAAGGACCAACCACATCTCCTTTCTCCTTGAATAAACCTTATAGCTAGGAAAGAGTTAAGATGTATGAATAAATAAAGCTTAAATAGCATTTATAACTTTAAAACAAAAATTTCGAGATTCATTTAAAATAAATGTCAATGAATATATATATATATATTATTTTTTTTTTCAAGGCGATAATAATCAAGACTTACATGTATTTTTTAATGGCACTGCACCATAATTGAAAAAGATCATCAATATAAAAATTCGGCGATTTGGTTCAGTGAAAATATAGCTAATCTTAATGATAAGATTTATGAAGCGGTTTACTCAAGAAGTAGAATGAACTGAGTGCAGACATTTTTACCACAAGACCAATGAACATAAGGAACAGCGGTGAAATGAATGATACCAGTGAATGTTTATTTGACATTTCACATACCAATTTGGACAGGAAATAAGTGAAAGTACAAGATGGATGATCCAAAGAATCAAATATTTAACGTTGTTAAATATGTAAATACCAACCGTTCAAAGGACATTCATATATAAAATTGCCTGAATGTCTTAAGAAAATGAAAGTTTGCATTAACGTAAAGATATAAAGAATATATTTACTTTTATGCTGTTGAAGCTGTGTTCATTATTCCAAGTGATCATGTAGATAGACCATCAAAATTGTTCATGGATGCAATGATTTGTTTAATAGGTGTCCGGTCAAAATAGATGACATCTGGAAAATTGAAACTGAGTTTGATATATGCACGAATGTGTAGGAAATATATGAAGGGGAGAGATCAGTATGGATACAAACTATACCAAACTGGTTAGAGTGACAGGGACAGAGAGAAAAAGACACGTTGACATGTTAATATTTCAGAATGGTGGTCCCAATGTTTTAGTTTCAGTGCACGTCTCCGGACACGACTATAGAGATGACAGGTACCATTACGTTAGAATTATTATTTTTTATTTGCGTCATCACAAATAAACAAACACGACGGCAGAAATATATATGTAAAAATTCTTAACTTTTTTACATGGGTCAATATAGACAATGCCTATTTGTTAATCTGTCATAACGCCGGATACACTTTGTACCACACACACCATATTTTAATAGTGCTATGCACCAATTTGACATATTCTGAACAATTCCCTCAGTACCTCAAACTGATAAATAATATGTACGTGTTCCCTGGGTACATCAAATTGATAAATAATATGTACGTGTTCCCTGGGTACATCAAATTGATAAATAATATGTACGTGTTCCCTGGGTACATCAAATTGATAAATAATACGTACGTGTTCCCTGGGTACATCAAATTGATAAATAATATGTACATGTTCCCTGGGTACATCAAATTGATAAATAATATGTACGTGTTCCCTAGGTACATCTAATTGATAAATAATACGTACGTGTTTCCTGGGTACATCAAATTGATAAATAATATGTACATGTTCCCTGGGTACATTAAATTGATAAATAATATGTACATGTTCCCTGGGTACATCAAATTGATAAATAATATGTACGTGTTCCCTAGGTACATCAAATTGATAAATAATATGTACATGTTCCCTGGGTACATCAAATTGATAAATAATATGTACATGTTCCCTGGGTACATCAAATTGATAAATAATATGTACGTGTTCCCTGGGTACATCAAATTGATAAATAATATGTACATGTTCCCTGGGTATATTAAATTGATAAATAATATGTACGTGTTCCCTGGGTACATCAAATTGATAAATAATATGTACGTGTTCCCTGGGTACATCAAATTGATAAATAATATGTACGTGTTCCCTGGGTACATTAAATTGATAAATAATATGTACATGTTCCCTGGGTACATCAATTGATAAATAATATGTACGTGTTCCCTGGGTACATCAAATTGATAAATAATATGTACGTGTTCCCTGGGTACATCAAATTGATAAAAAATATGTACATGTTCCCTAGGTACATCAAATTGATAAATAATACCTAAATAATATAGTTTTGCAGACTGCTGTTATGGATATTTTTCATTAATCAAAACCATGTAGGCTTTTGGGCGTAGTTACTGACTGAATTTTCTGCAAAAGTATCAAAATGGCGAAAATGTTTGTCTGACTATCGACGTAGTTTAAGGTCAATCAAAATGTTTTTTTTTTAGAAGTTAGGCGTAGTCGTCTTGAACAAACTGCGTCACTGGCCCTTTTTTTTAAATAAGATTACCAATAATTACCAATAATTAAGACATCACCGAAAAACACGTGCAAAACATATTTTGACAGAGTTTCAATTTTTATATTTTCTTCATGCAGAGCAAAGGATGAATGTATAAATGTCTTCCCTCCCGAAAAAAGGAGCTTTCATTTTGAGTTTACTATGGTAATCTCTATAAGACTATGTATAACTTCCATGATTTAATGGTATACGAGAATGGTATACGAGAATGGAACACAAGACAAGAGGAAATAGGACATGCCTCCTCCCACTATCGACCTCTATATTTAATGTGTGGACTGACAATAGATAATCATTGGCAGGAAAACAGTGTACGGATGATTTCATACTTTTGTTTTTAATTCTAAAATTACGTATATATTTCAACTACTGGTATTAAAATCGGGCTTCCTAAATATCATATCCCGTGGGATTATGTTCAAGTGTCTACCTTGTCAACCCCTAACAGACATTGGTTTATAGTGAAGATTATAAAGGTTGCAGCGAGGAATAAAGATTTCCTTTTAAGCATAATGCAAGATATCCTACATTGATTTCCGTTCATTATTCTTCAAGAGAATACAGAGGTGGAACATAAAAGTCGCGATCTCCGTGTGCTGAAAAGGGTTTTTATCTCTATTCGTAGATATGTTACAGTAAAATTGTGAAAACAAGGATTTCGGGAAGTCACTGAAACTGTTAATAATTGCACTTAATCCCTGATTTAATCAGGGGTTTCATGAATCACTAAAAATCCCTGTCATTTCATGAAATTACTGAAAAGGTGATCCAGATATTTCATCACTCATAAATTGTTAGCAAAGGTTTGAAATAGTAAGATCTAATGCAGATTTTCAGTACATTGTAAAGAGATTTATGAAATTCTGTGTATAATTAAGAATATATTTTATGAAAACCTTTTTTTCATTTTTTGATGTATGACCGGGTAATTGTTTAAAATTACTCAATACCTTTGATGGTATGCATTTGTACCATATGTAATATTAGCCTTTGAAAAACTATGAAAGTATAAAAGTATGTAGCATTTAACAGTAAGTACATTTCATTATAAACTTTGTTATATTTTATAATCGTTGATGTTGGCATGGTAAAACTTTAGGAAAATAAGGAACATATTCATGCTAGTAGCCGACAATGGCTGACCCAACGGTAGGATTTGAACCCGCACTCTTTTGGTCGTGAGTCCGACAGGCTAACTACAGAGCCACCGCGGCTACCACTATGAAATCTCATTTGTAATACACACACAGATCAATAGAATAACATACAATAATGTCAATTTTCTTTTGTTTTTCAAATTTCACCAAATTCGCATTTTGTTCCCCCTAAGATACCTAGAAAATTCATGAAACCCACATAAGTTTATAAAATTTTGTCTCTTGTGACATCCGAATGCACTAAAATTACACAATTTAAATTAAAAGTCTAATGTATCTACTTATTGTTTTCATATAAAATCGTGTGTTTCTTTCAATTCCAAGCAAATATACTAAGTTATTTCAGCCCTGGAAATTTGTGTTTGCACTACAAAAAATACGGAACGCAAAATATATTATTATTGCTATATATTTTTAAAATGTTCATTTTCCATGAAACGACTAAATTGCAACACAAATCAAATGAATGAAATTAAAATATTAATACTGCCAAATGTTCCTGAAAACATTATTGTTTTTGAGTACTGTATTTCTTAATTTCAAGACACTGATGGTAAGCTGTATGAAATTACTGAATTACTGCATTTCTTGCTGTGCTGAAAGGGGGCTAACGTGGAAGTGAACTCTAACTTTATTATATTTGACGAAATAACAGTTTTTCATGCAATACATAGCATTTTGTTATGACATATCTTGTAGAATTGTACACATTACTGTTATTCAGAACACAACAACGTTCACTACATAATTCTAGTAACAATAGCGTTTTAAGTTAGTTTGGAATTATTTCAAACAACACACTACATATAAAAGAAGAACATGTCTGGAAACCAATTAACAAATTTTTGTCATTTTATTTTTTTTTATTAAAGATTATGTTGTTAAATATTAATTTATATTTTACTGATGTGATGATAAAACGTTCAAAATTTATTTGATTTGGTAGCATTCCTGTCAAAAAGAAAGTAATGCGTGTGTCTCACCACCAAGAATAATGCCATTCGCTAAATGAGGTGAGCGTGCTTGTAGTAATATATTTCCTTCTGAACAACCAAGTTTAAATTTAAACAAATGTGGGGAAAGACCTTACTGAATTCACTGGTAGTGAAGCCACATCATGAAGCCATAATGATGATTATTATAATTCGTCAAATCAATTCAGATATTAAACAAGTTTACTTGAATGTCCATCAAGTAAGTTTGTGTAATTTGGACATACAAAGTTTGGTAATTTCTTGAAATTGTCAGCAATTTTATGAAACCCATAAGTGAGTCATGGATCACGAAAATCCTGGCTCCACAAACTTACTGTAAAACATATATCGTCATAAAACGCTGAAGTTCTGCTAATAAAGATAATTATGTAGACTATTTAAATACCAGGATTACGAGAACCAATATTGTTTATGAGGTGAGTTCATAAATGTTGGAATTATAAATAGTGGACTGTAATAATAATATTCAACGTTTGATGGTAGCTTTCAAGATCTATAAAACAGATCCGATCTCTCGCTCAATATAAACCTACCTACTTGCATGCATTCATACACACATACATATTTGGTTGCTGATGTTCGATGATATTACCTTTAATTTCTTTAATTTTGCCATCTCCGCCAAGGTACTGTTCCACTGTTTGATGGCAAGTTCTGCATCTTTGTTGTACTTCTGGTCTTTCGTCAATTTTTTCAATGTTTCAGCAATGTGATCGATGTTGTCTGCTGTCTGTTCGCGACTTGCCATTTCACACTATTGAATGAGGCTGCAACATATATATATATATATATATATATATATATATATATATATATAAATATATATATACTGTATAAACAGTCCCATTAGTTTAACATTGTTGCCACCGGTCAATATCAAGCGATATCGACCGAAATCAAGAAAAATTATTCACCGCTTCCTTATATGGTAAACACGTGCCCACATTTTATGAACTACTTTTACCTATGGCTAAATACAAATGGCGACGGAAACATGTCATTAATCTGATGCCCATCAGAGGCCAACAATGACAGTAGCCCTTTCTACCAGACACCAGTGCAGAAATGGATTATCTGGGAATGATGATATGTGATATTGCTCTTGATAAAAAAATAGATCTATAAAAAAAATAGATCTAGCTCTTGTGCAAAGAAAATATCTATCATCCAAATGAAATAAAGAATATCTGAATAGACTATGTCGAAAGACTTACACTGCAAGGAAAAAACAATAAAAAAATAAAAATAAAAACTAAATATGATTTAGAAAAATATTTAAAATAGACACTATGGGAAGCGCACTTCGCCTATCAATTTCTAGCGTTCACAAGCGCAATGTAAAATTTGCTCTTTAATGTTGGTAGTATTTTAAAACAATAAATAAAGCAAAAACAACAGGAATATTGGCTCGAACAACACATTTGTATTTTCTATGTAATTAGTTTATTATGTTTATCGCTAAACTTTTATACAACATCTTTCAAACTGATCAATGCCAGAGTAACATGATATAACCATAACCCCTTTCCCCGCTACGGCTAAAATCATCAGCCTATTCTTTATAAATACAGACACCCTTCTCATCCTACCTAATTTTTAAACAAAAGTACTATAACGTAATTTTGGAAAAAGTACTCTTGCTTTTTAAAATGTAGCCTAATACTGGGGAAAACAAAAACTACGTGAATTTTTAAATGTGTTACTTTTATTTCAAATAGGTGTAGCAATCCTCCTTGTCGCATTTAATACCTCAGTCGATAAGCTGGACAGAATTTTTTTTTTTTTTTTTATTGAACCTCAGTTTTATTTGACAAATTACAAATGCTGTATTTTCATTTTACTAGAAGTCAGAAGTCTAATTTTTAAGTAATTTTCCAACATGCGAGATTTTAATTTCATCCAACATTGCGGCGACACGCTTTCAGATTTTATTTGAAACATGGTTTAAGTTTTTAGCCTAAATGTTGTAAAAGATACAATGAAGAAATCAACAGATTCTAAAAACACGTAAATATTACATTCTAAAATGTAATGTCCTAATTGCAAAGAGAGGTATACAGTAAAAATCTGACATTTAAATTAATCTTTCTTACATACGACTATATATAACACTACAAATGTGTAACATACAAACAAGATGTATATTCATTAGAACTTGGATTTGTGTTCAGCTGATATCCAGTTTTCTAAAAAGAAAATTGATTGTGTTTTTGGATACAACATAATGGGTTGGTTAAATGTTTCAAGCTCTATGTATTGTCCCCTTAATTTGCATAAACTAAGAGACTAAGAGGAAATTATTGACATTCGCCTGATTATGTTCAATCACAGTAATTATCTCTAATTGATAAGAAATCATTTTAGTTCTTGATGTCTCAGATACTCCTTTCAACGTAATAAGTGAAATAGAAACACTTTGCTGTGGCTATCAATATTAATATTAATAATAAGTCTTATTAATAATATTACTATTGTTATTGTTATTATTATTATAATTATTATTATTATTATTGGAAATTAGAAAGACATGTATTTATCTCCGCCAGCACTGAGCTATATTTGTGTTACGTGAAGTTCATAGAAACCGGTTAGTGCTTTTGAGGCTCTAGTCGTCTTCATCTTCATCATCATCATCTTCTTCTTCATTTTCTTCTTCATTCTCAAATGACTCCTACTTGCAGTGTTCCCCTAGATACCCTTGGATACGCTTTATGATTAGATAAGGAATACAAAAGAAAACTGATTGGCTGAAATCAGTCACTGGATGTCTGTCATAAAGAGTTTTTTTTCAAAAATTTCTGCTTTTCATAAAATCATTCTAATAGAGAGAGAGACACAGTACATGCGCATGTTGTCAATGTATGTCGAGTACATTGTGTATAGACTTTAATGCATACAAGGTTAAACGATGGATAAACCTGTCTACACGAGCATTTGAATAGGATGATCACTGTGGTCTGATCAAGCGTGTGTGTATATATTTTAATGAATTTTCATTCAGCACGTGGACCTTAGATGATACCCTATGTTTCCACAAAAAAAAAAAAAAAAAAAAAAAAGAGAAATAGTAATTAATAAATTAACGTTTTTCCTAATTTTAAATGTTCTTTAGTGTACATAAACACTTCTTGAGAGCTATTGGTAATGCGAACAGGCTTCATAGGGTGGGTGGGTGTGGTATAGTTAAATATCATGTACAGAACGTAATAAGTGGAAAATGCTACATTATGTACTTAAAAAACTGTAAATGAAATGTGCAAGTACAACCTGTTTTGCGGACAAAGTATTTATAAGATCTATAAAAGACAATATGATATTGCATTTGATGCACAATAAATAACAACATAGAGATAGAACCAAGTGATTGCATTGCAATTATCGTGTTGCATAAAGAATAAACAAGACACAACGAGTGTTACACTTTGCATACATATGGGGTCTTACATACACTGCATTAAGCAAATACCATGATGCAATGTCAATGGAGGCTGCAATATTGGTCTTCTTCCAGTCAATACAGTCCATTGATTAAACATTATATTACAAGCATATTTGTAACCCGATGACTATCAAAGTTTCCATATAGAAAGTACAGTTAGTGTCGGTACTCTTAATAGTGAAGAAAATTCCAAAACATGGGTGAAATTTATACTATCAATTGAGTTATTCCATTGTTTACATGTCGCTTGCTTGTCCTCTGTCGATTCACTGCATATTGTTCTGTAAATATTAACTCAATTCTAAATTATTTATTCATAATTCATTTATTATTTGAAAAGTTCCCCACACAATTACATAGACCAGCTGCATCCCCACACAATTACATAGACCGGCTGCATCCCCACACAATTACATAGACCGGCTGCACTACACACGTATAAAAGTCTTTAACATTCGGACCAAAATTGCCTAGATATTTAGACAGTTTACCGGTTTATTTTAGATATTGATTGATACCGAGATGACTGTATCTACATAAATATGACCATTTAGCCATATTTAATATGTTGTTTCATCTTTACCTTCTGTTTGCATATTTTTCAGCCAAAATGCCTATTTCTCCGTATATCTCTTAGTCCATAATTTATATATCTATATATCTATATCTATGTCTATCTATCTATCTATATATATATATATATATATATATATATATATATATATATATATATATATATATATATATATACATACCCCATGTCCGCGTGTATACCAGATTTTTATGTGTTCATAACATCAGATAATATTCTAGTATACGGGGTGTGGGGGGTGGGATATAACCAAAAATAACGTATTTTAACATCCGGCCAAAGCAAGAGTGGTTCAAATTAAGAAAAATACAAATTTGAACAAAATTACAAACTAATCAGGTAATGTATATGAGCAGTTGCATACTTTAGAAGAAGGTATTTCGATCAGTTCTGTTGGATGTTACGATTGTCACGAATCGTGAATGTTAAACTAATTATAGCGCAACATGCTTAGTGACGGTGAATATGACATGTATGCATATATATATCCATGTGCTTTTGTACAGTGGATTCTACGGTGTGTCGAATAGGCCAATTGTAGGGAAAGAGTTGACACTTATTTATATTATTTATTATATACATATTAGTGGTGATTTAGTGACATTTTTCGGTATTTTGATATATCGTTATTGATATTGTTGTGTGTGTGACATTTACATCATGCTTTTTATCGTTGTACAGTGTAGTTATTTGCAATCACATGTGGTGCTTTAGAAAAACAGGATAGCAGGAGGTGGCTTAATGTGACTGGTGGGGTACATTAAGGGGAAATATTAGACCAAAGTCTAACATTTTGTACATTTTGCCTTGAATCTATTACAAGAATACGAAGAAAGTGGTCAGAGATTTAAACTCAAGACTCAAGAATTAATACAGTATAGAAAATTAAATTCCCAATTGTGGTAGAATAGATAGATGTACAGCATGTACAGAAAGACGTGTGAGCAGAAAATATGACAATATTCCAGAATGTTCATTTTGGGATCATCATAATGTTTGTCAATACAAATTGTGTCATTATTATTATTATCAATATACATGTATAATTGTGTCATTGGCATCACCATACAATACTGCTTATTGCCAGTACAGACCTCCCTACCTTTTTTTAGGCACAACTGTCAGGGTTGTTTATGACTGACAAGAATCCATTTTATTTGCAAACAGTATGTGCAGACAAACAGCTCATGTTCAATATATCCAAGTTTTATACAAAATCCACTTCTCCATGACACTAAATGGATTATTTTCATTACATACAGACTCCATATAGCTTTACATTGCATCAAAGTCTGAGGACAAAAAGGTATGGCATTTTTTTATTATAAGTTATTCTTTCACACACTCACTGCTAAATGTTAGAGGAAACTTAATTGAAAGAAATGGGACATCACTATTACAATACTTTGTAGCCATTTCTTCTCTTTCAGAGTACCATCTCCCACCCACCCGTAATGAATTGTGCATTACCAAGAGCCCTTAAGTTCAACATTTTGTACACCAACACGTTCCAACCCACTTGAAAGTGAAAGTAAAACTCGATTGATTACTAAAGAGAGATAGATGTTTTTCTTTAATGGAATTTAAACATTTTACAAAAAAAGCACCAATAGAGCGCATTTTGGAATATGTATGCAACGGTCAAAATCACTTTAATGAGGACAATCAGTCAGGGCCGGATTAAGGCCTTTGGGGACCCTGGGCACAGCCAACACAGGGAGTCCTGTGAAAAGCATACGATAATATACGGGGGCCCCTTAAGCCCGGGTCCGGGGCCTCTTGAGCCTCGGGGGCCCTGGGCACGTTGCTCACCTTGCCCAATGGATAATCCGGCCCTGCAATCAGTGTTTGTCGTGTACATTCGTGTATGTCTGTGTAACTGTGTTGTCAGTGAAAGATAGGGGGAGCATGGAATGAAACAATACTTATCTACACTTTTGAGCCACTTACATCTGAAATGTGCACGATAAATGGTGATATACCTTGATTTGCATTAAAATATATAATACCTGTACTTCCACTCAGATCGACCGCTCTCCGAACGTACGATATCACAGGAAGTAAACAGACCTTGTACAAGTGGTTTATAGAAACCGGCAACAAGGAAGTGAAATAGAATGAGAGCGTTGACTGAGGTAGTAGAAGATAGTTTCGTCAAATGACCCGCTGTCAAATTTCTTAACTTAAGGCTACCATATGACTGTTTCAGCTATTACTGTGTAATATTTAAAAATATGGATATATTTGTAAATTAGTTAAGTCAGGCTTGTGTTGTTCTTGAAATTGATGTGGGGCATGTACACCTACCTATGTTACTTTACGTTACATAGATACAAATACAAAAACTCGGCTAGCAAGCAGAGCTAGCCACCCATAGCAGTAGACACGCTTTTTTCATGGCAAGTAAAATATCAAACACAAAACGGTCTGAATGGCAACTATTTGAATTGTATTAAACTGTCTAGTACACAATGTTTATCTTTTTCAAAATTATCACATAGGGAAAGGTCTTGCATTTGCACTGTGAGTATCACTTTGTGTCAAAAATGACGTTCTGACATGACACAATGCATGCGTGAATTTGGGGTAGGGGTGCATAAACTTCTTTTGCGATGAGATTCCTTTGACTTTTCAGGTCAAATTAACGATATTCTTATGTTTTAGTTTATTAGGAATACCCAAAAATATGCCACTTTTAGGCATCACTGTGTACTGTATTTTTTTTTTTTTTTAATTTTATTTTTTTATATCATAATATTAGGCAGGTTGATTCGGCATCAAATTTGAGCATAACAACTGCCACTTGCCCCCTGAGCTGGATACTTAGCATAGTTCAGATTCAGGACCGAATCCAGACCAAGTGATTAAGGGCACACGGTACAGATTCAATACCTATAACAATCCTATGAAAAGACCATAATGCAGAAAATTCAATATCATTCAATATCTAAATACAAAGTGTGGCAGTGTTATTCTATCTCATATATATGCATTTTAAATTCCAATTCTGTAAATTTTATTCATCCTTCTCTCTTTCTATGTCATATGTCTGTCATTCTGTATGTGGTGACACCTGCACTGACTGAACTAGCTTGTGTGGTCTAGTTACGCTTAGTAATGTAATCTGCATAGGGTAAACCAGGCAGCATACATACATGCCTGTAAACTCTCACTCGGGTAACAAAGTGTTCTTTGTATTTTCATTGATACAAACGTTGTTTTCTTTCTTGCGGTGCATTCTTGCATTCAAGAAATCACTATTAAATCTTTCCTCAGAATAATTGTTGTACTTGTTATCGTAACCTCATTCATTTAAAAGGATATTATCCTTGCAATCTCAGTTTAACCAGCTGCATGAGACATTCTAGAAAATGTGATGAGTTTTCCACCATTTCCCAAAATCATTATTTCATCATGATTTCTTCATGCACAGGCGTCCGCAGGAATGCTTCCGGTTGGGTGGGGGGCAAAGACAATTTAAATCTTATTGCAGGCTTGCAGCTATATATATATATATATATATATATATATATATATATATATATATATATATATATATATATATATATATACTGCACAATGAATTTAAAAAACTCCTAGGAACCTCCCCCCCCCCCTCCGCAGACGCCTATATCTTAATGTTAAACTTGTGACAATTATCATTTAAATTTGACAGTAAAGTAACATTAGTTTCCAGTATGTATATGTAAATATGTGTTCTACCTTTAAATATGATTAATTTGTACAGAGGCAAATTATAATCATAAGCTGATAGACATTCAAGATCAACAGTTTTGTAGTAAAGCTGTTTATATATATTATTTAATATTCAACGTAAATGTATATTGAATACTCAGCAGTAACACTATTAATTTTTCACCCACTCGATTATATATATATATATATATATATATATATATATATATATATATATATATATATATACTTGAAATGTCCGCTATATATTATCATCCATATATAATATTATATATAGGAATACCTTCTTGATCAATCCTATCCTTAATTAGGAACACATCAGGCATACGTAAATACCAACTGTACCGATTACTTCAGTTCCACAAATGGCGTAAGGGAAACACGCCATGTTCAACTGTGATAATGTGTGTGTGTGTGTTTGCACATCTATGAATAATTTATTGGATCTATGGTGCACAATATTGTTCATATCAAGCTGAGCCAGCGATATAGCGGTTGTGAGTGAAATGCGTGTTGAGGAGTTTGTACTTATTGATAACATATACCATTACTCATAACTGTGTACATAAAATGTTCACGTGTATTCATGTTTTAATATAATGGCGCATTAGTAAGTACGCAATGACTCTCGGCATGTTTATAGTTGGTAGTCGATTGTTGTACTCTAAAGTTGAGATCTAGAGGTTAATAGAATAATAATAAAACATAAATATTTGTATTATAAGAATGAATTTATATTACTCAGTAATAATATAATGTAATTGTGTAATTTTCATTCTACAAAATAATTGTATATGTGTAAAATCCCGAATAAAAAGCATGAACCCACGAACTATTTTGATCGTGTCCATAAGAAATCCTACCATTACGAATCCGGACAAGGGATTAAGGGCCCACGGTACTAATTCAGTTTCTATAATAAACAGCATAATATTAAAAATTATATATCTTTCAATTTCTAAATACTCGGAACCAAATCTATATCTCACGGTGTTAAATCACCCTTCAAGATGGAAGATCTATGCAAAAGAACGAATGTTAACATTAACATATGTACTGACGAATATCAATATTTCAAATATGAAAAGGATGTATCATCTGCAAGGAGAACGATCCATGGAAACGATTTGGCGTTTAAAGACTTTAAAAAAATCAAATTATTCAAACCAGTTAATGGTGGTTTTACGACGTTAGAAGCAAGTAAGTGGCCGATATATGACATCCACTACAATAAGCTAAAGTACCATTAAGATGATGCAATGACAGCTTCGTTTTGTATTCGTGTAGAGAATGATACCTTTTATAAGGACATAAAGTATAACATTCAGTTTCTGAACGCAAATACTCGATTACAAGAAAGATAATATATTCGGTATTCCACAAATGAATAAGAAGGTACCAGGACTTTTCAAAGGTGAATTATAGGGTGTGCCTATGCAAGAATGTTATGGTATAAAAGCTATATGTTTTTAGAGCTGACACAGATGAAAAGAGGGCATGTAAGGGTATATGAATGTGTGATAAAACATAATATAAAATTAGAGACGTATGACGACTGTCTATTTAACCAAGCTGTAAATTACGAAGAAATAAATTTAATTTGATTATACCATCAGGAGTTATACAATATTACGTTGAATAAGGCTACATTAGGTTGTTATGATGCCGATATATATTTTGTTGATGACATAACTACACTTCCTCATAACTATGCTCAGCCTACCAGCTTGTAATCAAACGGATATTCGAACCTAATTGAAAGTCTATTTCTGTATTAACTTTTCAACTATCTCTTCTCTCATAACAGCAGGTATTACGTTGCTTTCCTCAAACACATGTTCCATATTCTTTCCATCTTTGGAGTAAAAGACCACTATAAATCTAACATTTGTACACAGGTCCTTTATGACCGAATTCTATTTCTCTGCTATCACCCACACAGATATTCCGTAATGTCTACCACTGGATGCTAACTTTGCTAGGTTGGCTGCTTTTTTTTTTGTGTGCATCTGCTAAGTTTGCATAGTCGTCTATCAGAAAAAAAGTATTAGTTCCCTGGTAAACACTAATGCTGTCCATTTATCAAATTTATCACCAGGATCTATTACAATTACATTGTCTTTTCTAAAAGTCTTTTTTTTTTTTTCTATAAGTCGTATTGTACAGACGATATCAGCAAAGTCAAGTAAGTATTTATATTATGTTTCGATCAAACCTAGTGCAAGTTCTGTCTTTCAACGATTTGTAATGCCAAACATAATGATATTATGAGGTTATTTTAAACACCGTATTGCTAAGTATAATTAACTATTATGTGTGTTTAACCTTGTCCTTGATAGTAAATTGCACATTCAAGTTCTGGTCAATTGGTAAACACCTTGTTGACAGCATTTGAGTTGAAGGCCAGTCTTGTTGACAATTATTCACAACTAGTCTGGGGTTTTTTCCCACAAGAACGACGCACGTTCTCTTGCATTGTGGGTTATTAGAATATGTGTATAAATAGGGACCAAATATGCATGTATTCATTCCTGTTTTAAAATCAGTCCTTGGGAATCTGTTAATGATCAGACTTTATAGTTGTGCTGTAGACATAATTTGAAAGAAATTATTTCTTGGAACATACATTGGAGTTACCATAAAGTGTAAAGTGTTCATTAACCTTTGGGTATATATATATATATATATATATATATATATATATATATATATATATATATATATATATATATATATATATATATATGTGTGTGTGTGTGTGTGTGTGTGTGTGTGTGTGTGTGTGTGTGACTTCCGGATATTTGTGGACATTCTCAAAGATATTCTGGATTGTATAGTTGTGGTATATCAGGACATTCAAAACTATTCATTCATTGGGAACATTTATTCACTCGGAACATTCATTCATTCGGAACATTCTATAATTTCTGACTTGTGTTGAGGACATTTAGGATTATTTGGAATTTATTCGCAAATTGTAAGTGTCGTTTTTGAATTTTCATTCTAATTACAGAGAAATAAATTGTTTGTTGATTTTACATACATTGTTGGTTTCACTTCCTTTCTGTTACATTATTTTAAGACCTAGAGTGGTAACGGACTACATTCGGGATGTAATGTCCCACTTCAAACAAAATACATTAGGGTGCCTTCAGTGTTATTATGTGAAAAAGATACACCATTGTTATGGGATATTTTCGAAGGTTTCTTGACTGTTTGCGCAAACAATTACAAGCTTACAAGCTACACCATGCTTACTATTATAGTGCTTCTAGGCTTGCGAATGATGCCTCACTAGAGATATCAGGTGTTAACCGACTACAGTATGCTTTTGTTTACTGAGTCGTGTATTAGAGGAGGAGTTTCCATGACTGAGACGCAAAAAGTAGCCATGAATTCTGTTAAAGATGGCAAGGTGAAAAACGATGATGAAACCAAAACAGATATGTTTTATTGTGTATCTCGATCAATACAGTTTGTGTGCATGGGCAAAGTTGGCCAACTTCGACTGGTGAATGTCTTCAGATGAGCAACAATGAAGAAACTAATGGCTAGATAAAAACTTGTTTACTATCTAAACTTGTTTACTATCCATGACAACAATGATATCGGTTACATTTTAAACGCAGAAGAGATTTCAAAAGAATTGCATGACTATTTTAAAGACTACCCTCTCAAATTAAAACAACAAAAAAAATACTTAAAAAAAATAATAATACTAAACGAGGGAGACTTATCATACTTGCAAAACATTTCATCGAAGAAAATAATTGCTACCGCACCAACAGTTCCTAAATTTGTATATGCCCTAATAAACAGAACTAAATACATAATCCATTATTACAATCTCATGCTTTGCCTTCAGTTAGACTTGAAATTAACAAACATCAACAGAGCTGTTTTGTTTTGTGACAGACCGTATCTAAAACCTTTACATAAACCTAAATACTAATCACAGACAAAAAGTCAGTAAACGCTTTTAATAAAATTTCTTCAAACGTTTTAATAACTCAGTGTTTGGAAAGGAAATGGAGAAACTTAGGAAGCAAACAACTGTGAAAACATGTACAAACAAACGGAATGACGCAAACATTAAACGGATCTATCGTATGCTAGGAGAACTATCAGAGAAAAGATGTCTTAGTACTTATTTCAATGAAAAACAAAAATACCAAATTAACTAAGCCGATCTATGGAGGATTTACAGTGCCAGAGCTAAGCAAGTAGTTAATAGATGAGGTTTATTATAACAAGCTGAGAAATAAATACGATGACGGATTAAATCTCCATTTAACTGATATAGATTCATTGTGTATCAGTGTTGAAACAAAACAAAAATAATTATGACGACATCAGGGAAAAATATGTATGTCTTCGATACAGTTGATTTTATCAAAGACAACATTTGTAAGAGTCCACAAATGAATAAGAAAGTGTCTGGAGTGTTTAAAGATGAACTAAATGGTACACCGATCACAGAGCTTGTGGGATTACGAGTACATTGCTCATTCAATAATGATAATGATGAGAAAAAAGAAATCTAATCCCGTAACACCTTCCAACAATGAAGCTATTGTAAACACAAAAACACCTGTAGATACAAAACCTACCTTAGATACAAAAACAACCAAACGTAAAGTCTAATACAAATGAATTTGTAACGGTTGTTGTTGTTTTTGTTGTTGTTGGTTTAACGCCATTTTTCAGCACATTATAGGCTATACATGGAGGCCAGTATATTTGGTGGAGGAAGAACACGGGAAAAACCCGTGAAGAACCACCGACCCACCGGAAGCTACTGACAAGCTTTCTCACATACCCATGTTGGCCGAGTCGAGACTCGAACGCACGCAGACAGAGGTGATCTGTAAAGGCGAACTCCTTAGACCACTTGGCCACCCGGGGCCCCAAAATTGTAACAGTGTAACCATCTTACTTACGGAAGAAAGTACATGCATTCCTGTATGTAAACAATCTGAACAACTTGGATATTGTACTCGATGACATTGAAAGCCAAATGATATCTCCTCAATACATATCTCAGCTAGTTAAGTTAGTGTGTAACGATAATTTGTTGCAGCAAGATCAGAATCAATTGAATACATAACAGCTAATTATGGGGCACAGATAAAACTCACCCGGTAATGGTTTATCAAGCCTTTTTCTTCAAACATCGATGTGAGATGTTAGGTGATGCACTAAATAAGTCGATCGAGGACATAGATAGACCTGAGGATGAGCTTAAACTCAACAAACAACAAATTTATACATATTGTATTTTTGTGTCTAAACTTTGTTAAAAAATACAATATACGTTCAATCCTCCAGAAAAGTCCAAATAACCTACTAATGAGGGCTGCGGTAAACGTTTATAGAGGTATACACAGCAATTCGTACAAGGGAACACAGCACTCTTAGCAACGTGATCAGATTCCATTTAAAATGATCCTGTCTTTTGCAAGACATAGTAACAACAAATACTGAAGATCTTTGTTACGATTACTGTTCGTCTCCGAAGCAGAGGTGTACTGTCGGTACATCATTTTTCACAAGTAAAGTACGGCCTTCATTCACCTACTTTTAGATAGCAGTACTAGTTCACTTTGTTTCTGTATTTTTCAATCGAATTTGTCTTTTCGCAAAGCTTTATGAGGCTGCTTTTGTACTCACAATATTTAATCTTGTTACATAGCAGCCTTTTTAATCAATATTTAAATTATGCAGGATTTATAAAACCAGGATGATGAAAATGAATATGGAAAATGTTATTCACCACACATAATAAGATGCATTTTTCATAGCATTATTTGCTGCTGTGTTACAGGAAAATGTCGATTTTAAAATAGGTTTACCTAATAATTTAATTTTTGTAGATGTGTATAAATTGATTCCAACTATTGGCATAACACAAGTCAACAAGAATTTTGTCTGTCAATGTGCACTATTCCCTATGACATCCATAACAATATGAAAGTTGACAGTAATATCATAATTTGCTACTCATGAGTGTTTTCTGTAGATTTTGTAGTAATAAATGCTACTATTTTTGAAAGTTTCAAAGAAGATCTATGTACCATTGAATTTCTAGCGCAGTCTGTATGTATATTTTACATTACGACAAATCCCGCCGCAAAAAAATCCGTTTATACCGGTGTTTTACTGGTGTGAGCAAAACCCCGGGCTTGTCCCGGCAGACCGCCGCATCGGTTGGCCGGTAGGCCGTCAAACAAAATTCTTTTTTTACCGGTGTTTTACTGGTGTGAGCAAAACCCCGGGCCTGTCCCGGCAGATAAGTCCAGGGCCGAGTTGCTTACCCAGTACACTCCTGGCCCGGGAAGACCCCGGGAAGAACTACCGACCCACTGGAAGCTAGTGCCAAGCTTTCACAAGTACCCACGTTGACCGAGCCGAGACTCGAACCCACGTGGAGAGAGTGATCTCTGACGGCGAGCGCCTTAGACCACTCGTCCACCCGGGGCCCTCGTATGGAAGAGGCGGCTGTGGCTTTCTAGCATGGTGGAAATATTTGTCATTTAGCACTTTTTTCTTCTTTTTTTTTCCTACTTTGTTTTCATATTCTTATGAGAGTTGTTAAATAAAATATAAATGATTGATATAGCGTTCATTTGTTGAAGAGATCACATAGAAATGAAAGTACACCCCTATTT
This sequence comes from Margaritifera margaritifera, assembly GCA_029931535.1. Classification (NCBI taxonomy): domain Eukaryota; kingdom Metazoa; phylum Mollusca; class Bivalvia; order Unionida; family Margaritiferidae; genus Margaritifera; species Margaritifera margaritifera. Next base: position 4,092,980 of record JAQPZY010001657.1, on the reverse strand, counting down.
CTCATTTTGTAATATATATATATATATATATATATATATATATATATATATATATATATATATATATATATATATATATATATAACACTGGGGGGGGGGGGGGGATGAATCTAACCGTACAGGATATCGTCCCTTTGTCTCTATTTGAACTTGCGAGTCTCAGTATACGCGTCAATTGCCATCAAAGGCCTTATGTGGTTGACAGTATTCATTTAACTGTTAGCAGAAAACAATACAGGTCAAGAAAGTATTAAAACGAGTATAGGATCTTATCGAAGAATGTTCTTTCAATATCTGGTGTGAATGAATCCGAACAAAGAATATAAACCAGTGTTGAAATTTTGACAGATTTAAGGCTTGTTGTAACGACATGATACAAAGTCAAGGTTATCAAACTTTCTACCGATTCACATACACGAACACCAGGAAAACTGAAAATTCACTGGTATGTTTGAAAACCTTCTCCCGCTCTCTCTCTCTCTCTCTCTCTCTCTCTCTCTCTCTCTCTCTCTCTCTGCAAATTTTAGGTTGATTTGTTTCCTTAACTGAGGATTTTTCAATAGCATATATATATATATATATATATATATATATATATATATATATATATATATATATATACAAGTATTATGTATGTATGCACACATTTGGCATGTATGCATGTGTATAATTACAGTTTGTATGAACTATGTACATGTGTGTACGCAGAATAAGAATGTAGCCACATGTAGGAACAATGCAGGTACCATGCAATTCTTCATTTGTAGGTATATGTGAATTGAATGTATGGAAAAAAAGACAACGAAGGAGATGTACATTTAGATGGATGGATAGATGGAATGTTGGTGTTTTTAAATTGCTCTTCCAATTATCCCTGAGCAGATGCCTACATTATCACACATACGCATACACACGCACATTTTATCAGCATCAGGGCAGAATTAAGGTTATGAGAGGCATAAGGCTAATAGGAGAAAAGGGCCAAAATATGTATTACATATTACAAAAAAAAAAAAAAAAATTATGAAGTCATAAAACATATTTTTTTATTTACCTATATACAATTTATTTATTTACCTATGTAAAATTAAACAAATTATTCGACTCAGGATAAATTCATCAAACATTACTTCAATATGGAATGGATGATCTAACGGAGGGCATCCAAAATATGAGGGCTTACGGTTATAGACTTATTAGCCTATGGGTTAATCCGGTCCCGTTGAGAACTGTAAATATGAAAAAAAAACACATTTGCGTCTATATATATATATATATATATATATATATATATATATATATATATATATATATATATATATATATATATATATATATATATATATGTGTGTGTGTGTGTGTGTGTGTACGTGTGTGTGTGCGTGTGTGCGTGCGTTTGTGTGTTTCCTACAAGTATGTTTTTGTATGTTTTTCTGTGTGAGGAATTAAAGGGAGACAAAACGAATGAATTATTCCGCATATACTTATATATATGTGTGTGTGCGTGCGTGTGTGTGCGTGTGTGCGTGCGTGTGTGTGCTTCTTACAAGTATGTTTTTGTATGTTTTTCTGTGTGAGGAATCAAAGGGAGACAAAACGAATTAATTATTCCGCATATACTTAAAACTTGATGTTGTACAGATATATATCAAATATATAAAAATTTTAAGATTTGGCATCTGGAAAATGTAACATTAGAGTGCCTTACATATTCAAGATGAAAAAAGAAATTAAACGCAGGCTGTGGTAGAGTGCATCCATGGATGAACTGGAAGATATTGACACCTTTATTGTTGACCTCTCTGGCGAAGACCTGTCCTCTGTGTCGTTACAACGAATCGTCAAAGGCAGAAAGGCCGTGCAACAGTTAACCACTTTCTTCGCGCAGGGCGACAAGGGAATCGAGCTGGGCAAAATCTCGTACCTATTTGACTTCCTGTATGAGCACATGCGAAATAGTCCTAGGGGTCAAGACAGAGAGACACTGCTGAAGGTTATTCATCACTACGCAAATGGCGCTCATAATGAGATACAAAAAGTGAAAACCTTCTTCGTAAGTATATAGCAACTATTCCATGTTATACAAAAGAAACGCACGAACACATATATACGTTAAATCAGTATTTGTTTACTTTTTTGGAAGAGGCCTGTATTGCTTTATTGGTTTTACTCTGCATTTGGTTATCGAACTGTACGAAGTTTCATTACCAACATATCAAGAAAATCCCATCTTTGTAGTGTCAGTCATCGTTTTGGCTCTTTTTCATGGTCTGTTTGTAAGGGATCTAAATACATTTTGCCAACAAATGCACCTCTTCCTACTTATTTATAGATAAGTAAAGTAATTTTTATATCCATCTGAATATTTCATACCTAATACCACTTTTTTTATTTCATATTTTTTGTAACAGAAACTAATATTTTTAAGTTTATTTATATTATTAGTTATGTTGGTTGATATGCGGGCAATATTTCTTAGTTACATACCAGTTTATCTTACTGTTCAAAATTTTATGACTGTCTTGAATCCCACACAATTTGATTCAGAGGTGAAGGTCGCACGAGGTTGAAGACTCTTATAACATTCAGTACAAGCCGGTAAACTAACATATACTAAATTTTGAACTCATAAACCTAACTCTTTTTTGGCCACAGTTTCATCCTTAGTGTGCATTGTGAATCTCTTAGCGGCCATTAGTGGCTATCTGGATGGTCTTTAGCACCGCGCTAGTTGTAGGAGTTACCTCCATTGAACCGAAATCCTGCCGAACGACTTACGAATTAGGATTGTTTGATTAAAATCTAGCTTTCTTTGGAGTTATAATTTCCACTACAAATTATATATTTCCATCTTAGTTTTTGAAATGGATGTTGTCCGCTATGGATTTTTTATATATTTTTTTATTTTTATTTTGCATTGCACATCTCTCTCTCTCTCTCTCTCTCTCTCTCTCTCTCTCTCTCTCTCTCTCTCTCTCTCTCTGTTGGCAAGCTGAGAGTGTAAGCATTTTAAATGATAAAGCTTAAATAATATCCAATTATACTCCTACATGTTCGTTTTATGCCGAAGCCGCCTAATGATTCAGACTTATACGTGCATGATTCAGACTTATACGTGCATGTTTCAGACGTATACGTGCATGATTCAGACTTATGCGTGCATGATTCAGACTTATACGTGCATGATTCAGACGTATACGTGCATGATTCAAACTTATACGTGCATGATTCAGACGTATACGTGCATGATTCAGACTTATACGTGCATGATTCAGAGTTATCCGTGGATGATTCAGACTTATACGTGCCAATGTCAAACCACGAGGGAAAGTTTTTAACTATGCCATTGTTTGTATTATGTTACATAAACTTTCTTTCTTGTTCAAATTGTAATACACCCATTAAGCCTGCATTTATAAAATGCAGTGTTCTGTGGTTCAACTACAACCTTGTTGGTTTATTACAGTGTTCTTTACAAAACAATTTAGTTTCAAGCGAACTCTTTTTAGAATTTACGACCCTAATGCTATATCGTCTTGTTCCCTCAATATAATCAAATCTAGCTATAACGATTTTCGCTGATTAATTTCCCTTGAACTTCTAAATTCCGATCATGCATATGTGTCGTTTATACCCGTAAATCGCTCTATATCTGAGGCGCCAAATTTTGGCGGTTTTACATGAGCAATTAGGTGGGGATTAATTTTGCCAATACCCTTGCTTATAGTACATGTCCATAAACATGTTAATATACTCTTCGCCGTTGCATTTTACGACAATGTCACCGTGAATATAAGCTCTATACAAAATCACACATTCACTGCGCTTTTCTCTAAAAAAAAACAACACATTTGCTTCGTACAGCTTAGGGAATATTCAGAGCTTCCGATCCAGTTACCGAAACCGGCAAAGATTCCTAGCGGTCAAGTTTTAGAGGATATTCTTGAACAAAAAGTCCGAAGTCCTGCAACTAGAGCCAAAGAGCCCTTAGCAGAGAAACAAATGTAAGCGACTGATGAACGTCAACGTCAATATGCTTCCTTACAATACTTTCAGTGAAAAATAGTAAAATTAATCTACATTCTGTTGACACTTGTAATGCCAGGTTTTATTGTATATCTTTACATATATTTGATGAGAGATAAAAATATCAGAAGAAAAATAAATCATAGTTGCTTGTAACAAAAATTGACTTGCCGCTGTAGAAGCGTTTTTTTTAAGGGGGGGGGGGGGCAAATAATACTATTATGCAGCCTTTAGATAAATTAAGCGCATTTGTTTTTATTTTAAATTGCATACTATGTACCTACATTTTTAATGTATGAAATCTATTTTAAATCTCACACATGACACTATAAGAACAAAATTTGTATATTTTGATGAAGAAACAACTTCACTTTGAAAAGGAATTATCTTTATGAAATTTCCGATAAAGTTTTGACAAGTTCTAATCACTAAAGCGTTGTTGTCACTCTGAAATGGATTTGACCATCATTCCAGAAAAACCCTCCCAGCTCCTCTAGCGGTTGATGATCGTGACAAAGACAAGCTGATTGCTGAGTTAAAGCACAGACTTCAACGTCAAGAGGAAAAGATACATTATCTTGAAAAGTATTCATTTAATTCGATTTCATCTCATTAGTGTGTGAAGGCAGATAATTTTGTCATATGTTTGCCTACTTTCATCACCTTATAAGGAATTATTATGTATTTCTTTCTTTCTTTGCCGAAACATACATGCAACTTAGCCGATCATTAATTATTTCTTTCATATGCTTTGCTCAATCTTGCTGAAAACTGATTCGTGCCATTTTTGAATCCCAAGAAACTATGTTAAGCCGACCGGTAGTAATATTACATTTATGATTAACGGTGCTTCTCGGTTGTGTGTTCATGTAATTTATGTCATACCCGGAATATTCGCATCACATGGTAGAAATCCTTGAACAATCCTGAAAGTTGTGGAGGGACACGTTTAAGTTCTTGGGTGGAGATATTTTAGTCTAAGAGACACAGTCATCCTACATGTCTAAACCTCAAGCGAATTCAGATACTTCATACTTAAGGATTATTATATACTCCAGTTTTCTCCATAGACCTAACATAATCAATAATATTTTCCCGTATACGTCGTCAAGCGGTATATGTCGTCCATAAGGATGCATGTTATGATATTATGACGTCACTCAACATTTTACATTATTCGTCATCCAAGTCCACGAGATCTTCATATTCGTCATTATTGAAAATGTAAATGAAGTTGAGCAAAGAACAAAAGGAGCATGTTTATTTGAATATTTCTTGTTTATGTTTTTATTATAATGTTAAGATATATGTCAGCTTATACTAATGTAATCTAGAGTATATAATACACAGGTTTATTTCATGTGGTACCACAGATGTAGCCGACTTGCAGGCTGGTAGGCCACATGCCCCAAAAAGTCGTCCACCGGAGATATCAGATGGTATAAATACAAAAACCTCTAAAAAATATTGTATAAGTATCGAAATTAAATGCTCTAAAAGTAAGCTTACGTGCTTTTTTTTTTTAAACATGTACTGAGATAATCAAGGTTGCGATTGAGAATATTATACTGAACAACTATCAATTTTGATGAACAAGATAATACATTAAATGATAGTTCCACTACGTCAATCAGTCTCACTAAAACCGTAGTTGTCTCATTAGGTATGACCATTAGAAGGGCTATCAGTTATTGACTAATGTTAGTGATGGCATTAAGTGCATGATATATGTAAGCATCTACGAACAGTTCCCACTACCTAGACTGAAATCTAGGAGATATACTGTATTCTTCAACTAAATTTACTTTCATCAATATTATTTCAATTTCTCAAAAAAAGTTAAAACTATTGTGTATGAGCGATGTACCTATAGATTTTTAAACGTTCTATTTGACAAGGACAAAAATAGTTACAAATGAGATTGGGCAAGGATTAGAGCTGATAGCCAAACTATTAATTGCCATAGCGGGTGGAACATTTTGTAATATTGAGAGTACGATATTTGTGTTAACATTCAAACAACCTCAAAATGTAACTTGCTGCAGTTATAAGTTGGTGCCATTTGGTTTCGTTTCAGTGGAAAGGTGCAGGAATTGGACAGCGAATTGAAAAATATGGAGATGAAAATACTTGACTTGAAAGAAAAATGTAAATCACAAGAAAAAGAGATCTGGTCATTGACCGAAAGGTATGGATATTTCGTACCAATACATATAGTGCAGATAAGTATTATAACTAGTACATTTAAAGATAATAAAACATTCTATCATGTTTTATTAAGTTCTGTTATTTAACAATTGTCTGGCAACCTCCAATGGACCATACATTAACATTTTAGATAATCCTAGAATAGGGGAATGAAAGTTTAATCATTTCTGGCTTTGAAGACAAAAGTTCTAATTCTAGCTAGGCGTGATTAGTTTAAACTTTTATATAAACTGTCTCTATTTTATTTAGCCAAGAAAACAATACCTCAACATGATATGACTTCATAACCAGCATAAAACGTTTAAATGAAATAATAAGCTTCATTATCATTCATGTCTTCAACAATAGAAGCACGCAATGACACACAAAATCAGGACAGTAATTTTCAGTCCAAAATATTTTCCAAAACATTTTCATCGTGTCATTCCTTAAGAAATGCGGGCACCTGCATATTAGGAAATAGAGACAAATAATGATGTCCCTAATATAAAAAATTGATCTTAATCCGACCTATTATTGCGGACGGCTTAGACATAATATACGGGTCCTCATCTCGAATCACGCATTAAATCCCAAATCAAAGCTCATATCTCTTCATGTACTTGTGATAACAAATAAAAGGTATATATTTTTTTATTACCATGAAAGATTTTAATCCATTCTTTCAGGGGATTAAAGCCTGTTGGTCATTACACTGTCATTCCTAATTTGTATGCAGATGGTGTTAAAACACACGTAAATTGTTTGAGCTCATTTGTAGAAAATAATTCTAGGAATTGATATATCATCTGAAAATTCTTGTACATAACGGTTGACATTAAGAGTGTTACAGTGCCGTGAATAATATTTTGAATAAGGAAAACATCAGATGCGAAGGAATAGATCAGTGCATTAGCAGAAATGTTCACTTTGCAAACTAGACAACAGCGTTATCGTGTTCCCTGGTCAAGATGATAGCGTTATTGGGTTCCCTGGTCTAAATAACAACGTTATTGTGTTCCATGGTCGAGTTCATAAAGGCTAGTTCTGAGAAGAGTTTAAAATATTTATCAGAACTGCTTGAAATGGAGATAACCCAAGCTGGCTCGATCCTGAAGAGGAAAGCCGATGTGTGATAGAAAGTCCATGATAAGCATGAACACCTATATTTGAAGACACATTGGTCCGTAATTCTCAGGTTTCACATTGTTATGTACACACACACACACACACACACACACACACACACACACACAGACACACACACACACAGACACACACACATATACATATATATATATATATATATATATATATATATATATATATATATATATATATATATATATATATATGAGAGGGAATAATTTGGTTCGTGTTCCAAAATACTTATAGTTTGAAAGAGACGAAGGAGCTGCGAGAAAGAGATAAGGAGATTCATGAGAAAAGGCAAGAAAGAGTAGATCAGCTCAATAAAGAATTAGGGGAAGAAAACAGACGAGTGAGAGAGAAAAATATCCAGCTAAAAGAGGGGTAAATTGATTTAAGTTATAAATTATATTCTGATGTTATTATGACATTCTTTATTATATTTCTACAAGTCCAATTAGATTTATTGCTTTCCGACGATTTTCGTACCTATCATTACGTAACAGATTTTGTACTTGGACAAATGATCCTTAATCGTTTACTATCGTCACAGAATATTTAATGCATGATTCTGATCGTAATCTATAAAAATGTTTTTTGCATGTAATGCTATTATGAGATAAGGGGATCATATAGCAATTCATTACACAATGCCTTATCATTCCGCGTCAACTATGACGGCGCTGCCTCTATTTTAAATGACATTTAAAACTTCTTCTAAAAAACTGAGGATTTTACATGAGTGCTCTTCTAAAATGAAATTCATGTGACAGGTCAAGCCTTGGCTAGCAAAAGACAGACATTATTCAATAAGTTTAAATAATTTAATTTTAAAATTCAGACATTTGTAACATTTTATTTATTACATGACAGTCAAATGACATTGTAATGCATTTGGAGGCCTTCTAAATTTCATCTTTGCCTTAAATCACATATTGACATACCGTTTGATGTCATGAGGTGTTACGAGACGTTTGTAATATGGGAATTATGATATTATTATATTAACCTATAGACTATCGTATTCATGCAACACATTTGTTTTTCCTTTGTTAAAAACTCTCCAGATAAGAAATATGGAAATTATTTCTTGCGTCTTTTCATTCGTCCGTGTACCTATCCGTTAAAGTTCATAACAAATGCGTCACCGTGAAACAAAATATAGAATTAAATATATTCTTGTTTTCACTGTTGCGTATTTTTCTTCAGGAATGCCGTGTTAAGTGACACGCTCGAAAAGGAAAGAAAGAATCTGCAATTAAAACTGAACCAAAAAGATTCCCAAATAAAGGAAGAAATGGAAGAGCTAAAGGAGTTGAATTCATTTTTGACCAAAAGGTATCAAGTTTAACTTTTTATATGTGCAGTGTACATACAACCTTATCTACTAGTTTTGCGCTATACATGCAACCATAGACCCAAAATTGAATATCTCTGTAATTACATCTTTGTCTGTGCCCCCCCCCCCCCCGAAATAACGTCTTCGGATGCAAGCCTTCATTTTTTTTTTTGGTAAAGTAATTGATAATTTGAAAGTTACAGCGCAATGTAACAACTTTTATAATCGTTGTAATTGTTCCAGACGTCTTTTTGGCCGTAATTTGCCATAAATAATATAATAAAACCTTAAAAACATCATAGCAATGGTTTTATTTATCTTCATAAATATATGCGTTTGAAAATCTCTTCACTTTGTCTATAAAACTATGCATTTTGTGCACTGCATAAATAGTATTTTTTTTTTAAATTGGCTTGCATGGTATAAATTTACATGTTGGTTTGTTATATTTATCAGAAATTATTTTCTTTACATTATTCAGGAATTGAATCAACGGTTTTTGGATAAAACTAAACATTTCAAGCAATTTCTACATTCCAAATATGGTCAATTAGATTTGTCCTCTATCCACGTGTCTTGTAGAGTCAATCAGATGTCGAATGAAATGTGGAAAAAGGATAACCCAAACTTCGCAGATTTGAGTACTATGTATAAACCAGAAAGTATTTCCAAAAGATTCTTAGAACTGTATGAGAATGAGTGGAACAGCGCATTTCAAGAGCTTACTGTCAATCAAGAATCTAAGGAAGCCGTTGCTGAAACTCTTCTGAATATCGTGATGGTAATTGTATGTTGTGTACTGTGATGGTAATTGTATGTTGTGTACTGTGATGGTAATTGTATGTTGTGTACTGTGATGGTAATTGTATGTTCTGTACTGTGATGGTAATTGTATGTTCTGTACTGTGATGGTAATTGTATGTTCTGTACTGTGATGGTAATTGTATGTTCTGTACTGTGGTGGTAACGGCATTTTCATGTTCTATATCGTTATGGTAATGATATCTCGTACATCGTGATGGTAACGGTATTTCATGTTCTGTTTTGCAATAGCGACGATATCCTATGTTTCATATCGTGATAACCATGGTAACTCACACTCGACGCTCTGATATGACGATAATTTCTCTTGGATACAGACTTATATCAAGAATAATATTACTGTATATACTCGCGTATAGGCCTGGTCCAATGCAAACAACATAGACCCTGATCTGCCCGCGCATAAAGTGACGGCAGATCTGGGTCTATGTTGTTTGCAGTTTGTATCGATTTATACGCAAGTATAGACGGTAATTAGGCAATACGATACATTTTTCTTGAAAATATTTTGTCGAAGACTTTTCATTTGTATTTTTAGGAAAATTGTGTTAGATGCCAATCAAAAGATAGAAATTACTTCACAGTTCACAAGCTAGCAAAGTATTCAAATGTAGTTGAGAGTCAACTGAAGTAATAAGCTTGTGAGTTCTTATATCACATTTAAAATAAATTTCAAATTGATGTGCCGACAATTGTTTTAAAACTAAATTCAATTTATGATGCAAAATAGCTAGCAGATGGAAAAACATTAATGAATTCTTCTCCTAAATTCTAAAATAATGATGGACTATAACCTCGAGCATATCTCGTTTTTAATTTTAAGAGAATTCTGTAGTTAACATAATGATAAATCACGGTTCTTTAAACTGTGAAGAAAACGTGTTCAACAATAAAATGTATAAAATAAGCGTTGGTATATGTAATATGTACGTCCCTCACTAAAGTGTCTCCTGTAGAACTACAGGCACATTAAAAGGGCTTGTCTGTGTGTGTCTTTGAGTAACTGAAATAGGATGAAAATTAACAATTCTCTGAAATTATGTGATCTATCTACACAATACATCGCACTGATATATACTTGTTTCGACTCGTATAGTCAAAACAATAGTGAATTTATATGTATTTTACAGGTGTCGTACAGTATATGTATTGTACAGGTGTCGTACAGTATATGTATTTCACAGGTGTCGCACAGTTTATGTATTGTACAGGTGTCGTACAGTATATGTATTTCACAGGTGTCGTACAGTATATATATATTTCACAGGTGTCGTACAGTATATGTATTTTACAGGTGTCGTGCAGTATATGTATTTCACAGGTGTCGTACAGTATATGTATTATACAAGTGTCGTACAGTATATGTATTTTCCAGGTGTCGTATAGTATATGTATTTTACAGATGTCGTACAGTGAATGTATTTTACAGGTGTCGTACAGTATATGTATTTTACAGGTGTGGTACAGTGTATGTATTTTACAGGTGTCGTACAGTATTAGCTTGAAAATGTCTGGTATTCAGCTTCAGAACCTGCAGTCAAGTGTGAAGCGGGAAATGCTATTATTAGACGGAAAGGAGGTATGTTTGGGGGAAATTTTCTCATGTATGAAATGATAACGAAAATGTTAAGAAACAACTATTACTGCCTCTGCTACAGAAGTCATGGCCCCTCCACTTTTCTGTTGTCTCTCTTCCACCCTGTTCCATAATGGAACAACAACAACAACTTCTTCTGCTACTACTACTACAAACTTATAACCTATACTACCACAACCAATACTACTACTATTACAACTATTGCTGTTCCTACTGCTGTTCTTGCTTTTTTTTTTTCTTTTTTTTCTTTTTTTGTTGATACTTTCAACCAGAGAGAAACTATAGCTTCGATTACTGTTACTACTAACACTGCTGTAATTACATAATAAAAAGTCGTTAATAGCTGCTGAGTGCAAAATTTGTTTTGCAATAACTATGGTACTTACATTGTTACCAATAGTATTAGTACAATTACTTCTAGTTCACAATCACTTGTCTCAACACTGTTTTGTCAAATACGAAAAATAACCTTTAGTCGATGTCCTTACAAATGAATAGTTGAAAATTGTTTTTGTATCTTGAGGATTTCCTTTTGTACATAAATTTGCTAAAAGTTTGATCATATTTCAACTTTTCAGGATCACTTAGACGAACTAACTGAGAGCAACAAGACACTTTATGAGTCAGCCACGTCCAGTATTAGGGACCTTAGGAAAATTCTGGCACCGACTACAATATCCTCTATAAAGAATGTATGCTTATTTGCTGGTTTTCGTGCTTGTAGTTGTATTTACGAATCTACCAAGTGCAAATGGAATGGATACATTTAATGCAACTGCGGGTCATATTATATTTATTTCCTTGTATTCAGTTGGAGTCTATTGTAGCGATAAATATGCTTCCTGTATTAAAAGAAGATAGCAATGCAATCAAAGGTACACTAGTAAGCATATATATTTGACCTAATTTAATAACTGCTTTTCATCCAGTTTTTATCAGTATAAAATAACCTACATTTTGCCTATACAAAATTATAGCCATTTTGTATTTTGTATGAATCTGTTCAAAGCAGAAATTAGCCCAGAAATCTATTATGAAACTTCAGCGTTTGACTTTGACAAATACATTTTAAGCATTCTGACTCGGCTTTTATTTTTCAGCTGGTATTGGACAATTTATCAAAAGACCATGACTTGTCGTATCGTAAAGACAATAAGATGGCTGCCTATATCGACCGATGCGTGGAGTTAACCTGGTTTATGTGCATTCTTGATCCGCCGTTGCACCTAGAGATATGCAAGTCACTGGATCCAACATCCAGAAAATTCAAATCGTATACAAAATCAGGAAAACTTGTCCAGTTTTGTGTGTGGCCTTGTTTGTGTCTGCATAAAGATGGACCAATTTTGAAGAAAGGAGTTGCGCAGATGACGTGAATCACGAAGGAATCATATAGTCGAATAATGTTGATGGCATTGGGACATGTAACTTTAATGATATTTTGGACGGCAATGATACTTCAATAAATAAACTTTAATTGTTTAATGTTTCGAATATGTGCGTTTCTTTTCTTCTTGAACAATAATGACACCGACATTACATAAAAGAAATTATGTGATACAATTATTCATCTAAAATATATGACTATTAGTCGGCGTTAATGTGCTTCTTAGATATGTGGGAAATATATGACTATTAGTCGGCGTTAATGTGCTTCTTAGATATGTGGGAAATATATGACTATTAGTCGGCGTTAATGGGCTTCTTAGATATGTGGGAAATATATGACTATTAGTCGGCGTTAATGGGCTTCTTAGATATGTGGGAAATATATGACTATTAGTCGGCGTTAATGGGCTTCTTAGATATGTGGGAAATATATGACTATTAGTCGGCGTTAATGGGCTTCTTGTGGTTTTAAGTGAGTTCAATTTCTAACGTTACTATGATATATTTATTTAAATACTTAATGATTCGATTCCTCTAGATCTGTATATGTATTTAACATGGTCTTGTATTGGGAATTAAATGACACTCTTTAATAGTGTTTCATCATGCGAAAATATTTCATACTCAAATGCTCCCTGAAATACTTTTTAAACCACATATGCAGAGAGAGAGAGAGAGAGAGAGAGAGAGAGAGAGAGAGAGAGAGAGAGAGATATAAAGAGGCGGGCGATAACAATTCGAATTCGGAGAAATGTTTTCAACATCTTCATGACCTAAGGTTAAGTATGATCCTCACCGTGGCTGTATTTAAAGATAAGTTTCCTTCCATGCATAGCCTGTGGTTTTCCTAGGATAGTCTGGTTTTCAAAAGGACAGAAGTAAGAGTTCATACTGGTACGAAGATGATATGAATGTATACATAGGGCTCAAAGGACAGAAATAACAGTTCATACTGGTACGAAGATGATATGAATGTATAAATAGGGCTCAAAAATACTACGATTCCCATAGATAAAATAAATACAGCCGGCACTGTGTTTATAATACTCCACGTGGGAAATATATAATAGGCGAGTAAAATTAATACAATCCTCTGCGCAAGGAATTTATTGAATTTTGCGACTTATTGATTCCAGTCCCGAATCAAACATTTTGTTTTTCACGCGTTCCAGGTAATCGATACACAGTTCAACAGCAAATTATGTCCTTTAATGTACCTTGAAATACAACTTCAGGAATCTGGTCTATAAGCAATAAATACATTAAAAAACATGGTTATTGTAGTGTTTAGAGGAGTCTTTTGATGTATATAGTATATTTACAATTTCAAGTGTCATTTTGTGTCTAACAGATGCTAACCTGATACTTCATTAACACAAACAAACAAACAAACAAACAAACAAACAAACAAACAAGTTTGTTTTGGTGGTTTACCAACACATAAACACGTAAAAGTGTATATCGTGCAAAAGCAATATGAGTAAAGTGCCTTGCCCAGAGACACACCACGGCAGCTGACCCGGGCCAGCCTGGGCAGGGTTAGAACGTGCGACCTTTAGATTGCGAGTCCGGTACACTAACCACTAAATCATAGCAGCACCCGAAACAGACAAACAAACGAACAAAGCAAAACAAAACAAGCCGAACGCCGCCTAAATATCAAAATAGTTATATATGATACACAAGCGGATCGGACTGTTGGGCTGCATGATTTTTGAAGTTTTTCTACTGTTACGACTCTATGGCCTAAAAATATGTAACAGAACGAAAGTGAAACCAACAAGATCAAGTAAAATCAACAAGCAATTTATTTGTAGACAATTAAAGTAAAAATTCAAAAGACACTTACAATAACGTGAATTCGAGTCTAAATAATCCTAAGTGTCCTAATCAGAAGTCCAAAATATATAATGTTCCAAATGAATTCCAATAGCCTTGAATGTCCTGATGTGCCACAATTCTTGAATGTCGAGATGTACCACAAGTCTTGAAAGTCCTGATGTACCACAATGATGTAGTCCGGAATGTTTTAAACGAATTCACATAAATGCCCAAAAGTCTTAAAATCTATGAGCACTTTAGTATTTCCAACTAATATTTTTAAATAAATAATTCCACTCTCTGAATTATATCTGGTTTTCACAACTGTAACATCTGATTATTAAAATAGCTTCTTTACAGACTGATGTTCATGACAAGACTATATTTACTAAGCCCATATATATATATATATATATATATATATATATATATATATATATATATATATATATATATATATGTGTGTGTGTGTGTGTGTGTGTGTGTGTGTGTGTGTGTGTGTGTGTGTGTACCTGACAATTCTCCCATCAGAATATGAGTAATTTGCATGGCAAATTACTTTGTGTACCTGACTTTTGTCATAACAAGACATGGATATAACATTCCAGCTGCTAACAAAACCGGCCTTGAACTCAAATGCTATGTAAACATGTTGTAATCTGACTAAAATACAACTTACAATCATGGACACATATTGTAAATTCAATATACATAACACTACAGCATGAACATAATGTAAAGAAATTTAATGATTGTCATTTTCGGGGTATGCCACGGTCTAACACATCTTACCCTACATAATCTGATGAATTTTACTCCAATAAATTCGTTTACTTAATCATTTTCGTCGTATAGGCGAGTTGTGTGATGTTATAAGGAAGAGGAAGGGTCCAACCTAAATTATAACATATTTATCAGACACTTTTGGCGATAGACCTGAGGAGATAATAGGAAGCTTTAACTAGTAGCTGGTGCTGTTGACTCAGGACTAAAATTTGATGAGTTTGAATCCCGCTGTTGTGTTGACCTTATTTCATCTGTGTCCTTGATGAGGGCATTTAATATCGATTACATATTTGGATCAATCTAGAAACGACAACCTCTATTAGCTAAGGGTATCATGGTTGGGAGGGTGGCCTGAGACGGAACTGACCTCTGACCCACAGAGAGAGACACACTCAGTCGCTTCGCTAGATGGAAACTGGTATAAGTTTAGATCGTATGAGATTTTAGTCAAGGAATACTTTAACCACTTAAAAGTGGAGGCGAAGAGAATAGCTACACTTTTCCAGCCCCCCCCCCCTCCTCCTTTATGTTAAATTTCTCTTTCATTTTTGTCTGTGTTTCATTACTTAACCCATCCACCCATTTTGGAAGTCACTACCTTCTTTCATAAAGCCTCGAACTGGATAAATTTACATAAAGAGGAAAATTTAGCGCAAAGGATTTCCAGGCTTCAATGCTAGTCTCATTTGTTTCTCAACTCACATTTATTTGTTATCTGATTTTCCAACGACTTTTCGTAAAAAAAAAAAAATTAAAACTACGCTGTGAATGTTTAGATCACGTGAGAAAATATTTGAATCTGTTGGCACGATATCGGTGGTGCGTTTGTGCTCGATGTAAGTCAAATGTCCAAGTCTGTTACAGAAATGTTCATGTATGGACCTCGTGTTTTAATGCACAATGATTTCCATACCGTGTACCATATGACTGTAGACGTATTAGGTTACACGATTGTCCAAGTTGAAAGAAAAACTCATTCAGTTATTTTTGTTTTCAACTGATAAGAATTTATCATTGTTTTAAGTTGAAATTCAAATTGGTAATGTACTTAACACCCCAGAAGCTACGTTAAATATGATAAAAGCACTCAGTATTCATAAAACTAAAGGAGTTCAACGTCACAGACATGTATTAATAGTAAGAAAGTTCATAGTTATGCTGCAATTCCAGTTTATATCTTATACTGGACTGACCTATAGTATACTATTGCTTGTTAAGAATAGATTCGTTTACATCGCTAATTACTCTGTAAGTGAATATCTTGATGACAACGTCTGAAGAGCACAATAATACTTTCGAGTTTAGAAATCTATGTTCTCGAAAAATCTTAGCAGACACAAACAAGGGTAAGTATATTTTTATATCTATTAATGTAAAAAAAAATTATTTTGTGGGTATGTACTATAATGTTATTAGTCTGTTTTTGAAATAGTATTTAATTTACTCCTCGATTAAAGCAACTTATTTTTTGACAATAGCATTCAGTGTTTGAAGTGGTGTGGTGAGGGGCGTGAGGTTAATTGATTTTACGGGTCGATCGGGGTTACGTGCTTCCATGTGTACAACAAAGGTGAACGATTAAAGTCCATTGCTTTATTGGTTTAAACATAGTTTTATAATACTGTATATAATTGAAGAAGTCAAGAAAGAAAGAACGTAAAAGGAAAATTATAAGTGTAAGTATGCTGGGTTTCCAACTCCGTTATTTACAATACACTTGACAATTAACTATTAGCAACTTAACATTATTGAAAGTATCTTTACTATCTTTACTAGTTATTACTAGATTTGTAATAATGATATGCATGAGTAATGTAAACAAAGCAGGCAAGGTATTTTACTTACACGAGAATAGATTTAATCCATTTTACGGACAAACAGAGTAGAGTTGAGGAACTGGCAGGAAATATGAAAAAGATCATGAATTAAACGCTAATATTTGCCTCTTTCAACGGATTAAATTTTGCAATGTAACTTCACTGTGGATTTTGGAAAGATCCTTCCCCTATGATGCTTTACACTAACATCATTTGGAAACTTGTGAATCTATCGTCTTCTGTTGCACTTCTGACGGGTCACAGTACTGTACCTTCGAGGGCCTGAAGGGCAAAATGAAGTGCTCCAGGGAGAATAGTATTTGCTGGTTTGAATTAACATATTGTACTACTGCTGCTACTACTACTAATATTACTACTACTACAATAACAACAACAACAACAACAACAACAACAACTAATAATAATAATAATAATAATCATGATCATTGTAACTATTGTTGGAAAGTATGAAAAACCAGATCCCGCATTGAAGTAGTCTTTAAGGTACGTACTTGTCTCGTTTTTCGGTCCATTACTTTCTGAAGGCAGATTGTACTGAGAAAAAATATGAATTAATGGTACTAACATTTTCCAAGGGTGTTTTCATTTTACCTTCCTAATAATTTATTCAAGAATGGCAATGTATTTAAATTTAGGGGAAAATAGACAAGGCGTGTCTCTTTGTAATAGTTAAAATAGCCTCAATAAGTTCTTCATCTTAATTGATAAATTTTTCTCAAATATATTCTGCTTTTTCCTTATATTTACTTCTTACTCTTTGAAGTATCACTGATATATGCATCTATTTAATACTTCTAAAACTTTATTTGCTTTCATATAAAAATACATACAAACTTAAATTACGCCAATGACAGGTAAGATGATGATGCAGTAGTACAAAAGTAGTACTAGTAGTCGTAGTAGTAGTAGTAGTAGTAGTAGTAGTAGCATAGTCGATATAGTTATTCAAGCTCAAAAATTGTTCATACAAATGTATATTATTTTGTACTCACTCCATGTCCATGAAAAAGTAAAGATTTATTTATTCTGACCAAGAAGTTTTTTTCTTCATATTTTAAAGTGTCATTTTTGTAAACTCTTTTAAATGAACGATACAAATAAAACGCACGCACAAAATAGTCATTTGCACAGTAAAGTAGATGCCCTGTTATCTACCTTTCTCCTTTAAGATGGAGGAAACTCGAGCAATCCTTAAAGACTTGTCTGCACGAAAATACAACAATCTACATTATGACAGATTGCGAAAGTCAAGAAAAGAGCTGACTTGGGCACTATCAGAGGGACATGTGAAAAAATCAGATGTAAATTCCATAGAAGAATTATTGAATACCATGTGGTCATTTTTCGAAGACACAAGCAATAAAAGTACAAGGCTTAGGTTGCATATTCAAGTAGAGCATGCCATGCGATCATTTGAGTCTTTGAAGGAGGATTTGAGCCGGTATAAAGAAAAACAGGTAAGTCATATTTAGCAAGGGGGTGGGGGTTGGGTGGGGTGGGGGTGGGGGGATTAATATCATCTGGTAATCTTAACACTCAACCGATGTAAGGCAAATACACACTCAACCGATGTAACGTAAATACTATACATTATAAAGGTTGTCATTAAAGTACGACAGAAAATAACTAAAATCACTTAGAAAGATATTTGCGTACGTGGAAACCTTTAATCAGACAAAATGTGGAAAAATACGAGTAAATCCAAATAATACCGATGAAATGTATGAGAAAGGAAACTAAGATGGCAAAAATTCCAACTTTCAGGTGAGTCCTGCTGATGTTATTGTATTCTAAGATTTTGTTTCGAATTCCATTTTGAAAATCTTGTCACTTGAGATGATTTGTGTCAGTATTAGTACTGAATTTCAAGCAGCAGTAAATTCAAATACTGCTTTAATATTTCTCTTCCCAACTGTTACATTTTTAATTAAAAAGTTAATCGCAGAAAAATCAAACATGAATTGGTTTGCCAGTAAGATTTATGCGGATATTTTAGCTTTAGATAGAATTTAGTACATTTTTCAAATTTCATTACGATCTTTTTACAAGAGTTCTTTTCTCTCTGTTGCAGGCGGCCAGAATGCATAAAGGTCCCACAGATTCACGCACAAAGAAAACAACCGTCGATGATATGCCTGGTTTGTATTGGGAGAGAGCAGGGAATGTACCCAATCTCCTGATTGATCATATAAATCGATTCAATTGATTTAGATAAATATAGAAGAAAGTCAAACGACACAATTGTAAAGCAAACTGTTAAAGGTGTTAAAGTTATAACGAAAAACTCAGAAGAAAGCCATGTAAGGTTGAATCATGGAAGTACAGCAAAAAAAGTAGCTTATTATGCCTCTTTAGAATATTAAAGAAAAAACTCCGTAAAAAAAACAAGTAATACAAAAGAAGACATTGGAACCACAACTTAAATTAATTCAGATGTTTAACAAGTGGTTGAGTATTCATAATCAAGGTAATAACACTGTTCCATTACTTCAACCCTCCTTACTACTTGTCAATGTTTTACAGACCTGTTGAGTTAAAAGTAGTACACCTGACCCTAATCCTAATTGCAAGGTTATCAACTTGTTCATGTCATTTAAATAATACATCATGTACACTTCTTTAATAATGGCTAAACAATATTTTGGTGTTTATGTTATAACGTGCGATTTTGAAATACGAAGGACAAGCAAAGTTAAACCGTTCATATTTTTTATTCTCCAGATCCTGTTTCTATTACCTAAGAATAGAAATTACTTTTAATAATATCCCCACAATTACACCATATTTAGTAGATACTTTTAACGGTATTTTGCACCTTGCCAAATTTAAAGGAAATTATCAGCTGTTAATGTACATGCGCTCGTTGAGATTTTTTTCTTCTCTTATATATGTTCGTATCGTATAATATACGCTTCTTTATTCATTTGAATGAAACTCATAATTTTTTCAGACGGAAAAGTGATTGAAGAAATATCTCAAGGACAGGAGGGAAAGAATACAGAGGTAAAGAGGGACAAACACGTGAATTTTAGTGACAAATTATATGTATCCACAATTATATCTACACATTTGCCTTCGTTGAGAAGTGTGCATCACTCCAATTATACAACTGATTTGCATCCTGGTAAATCGAGTATTGACAAGAAGGAACAGCAAGATCCTACGGAAGTTGCGGAAAAGAAAAATGCTGAGGAAGCATCCCCTGCTATCAGAGACGTTACACCTCAGTACATCTTGGTGGACTCAACCAACAGCAGTCGGGTTTCATCCGAGACGAGAATTGCGAACAATAGCGGATCCAAAGTAAATGAATGGTTAATGGAACAAGACGAAAAAACTATAGCTGATACTGGCGAAGCGTCTTCAGCAAAGCCGTAAGTTCTTGAACTACTTCAAATATTATTTTGGCAAATTTTATAAGTGTACTTCATCAATGTGTAAAAAAAATCGTTGGATACGTTGGAAATATACACATTCAAAATATGTTATATATTGTTTGATTTAGTATTGAAATTTTAGACGAATTCTTATCACATGGAATGAAAAAATGAATAGTATTCATAACAACTGTATTACAAACATGCATATATTTAAAAAACATAAATATCAGCCCCCACTCCCCCCAAAAAGAAAAAAATGAATAAATAAATAAAATAAGATATTTGTTTAAAAACAATATTTAAAAATTGAAGCAAGGATCAAGAGGAAAGTGGAAAATACTTTTGCTAAAATAGAATTGTTGAAATAAAAGTAATTCCTAATGGAACCATGAAGGCATATATTTTTTTCGATTCAAAATTTCAGACTTTCAGATAACGGTGAAGAAAGAAAAGTGCACAATGACAATGTAAAAGGTTTTGATACTATCAGGCCAGAGGTCTCGAATCTGAAGAAAGAGTTTTCAAAGCTTTACCAAAGCCAATGGATGGATGCATTTGTGGAACTGTCTGAAAGCGTACCGTCCGAGGAGGATATAATTTCTAAACTACTGAATATTGTAATGGTAGCTAACACTCTACATTGCTTCTATATCTCACTCAACTGCAACAATGACGCTAATAAAAATGTAGATAGCTGTGTATATACCTGTAGATATCAACCTGACAAAATTATATATATATATATATATATATATATATATATATATATATATATATATATATATATATATATATATATTAGAAGATAAACCAGTGTAATACTCAAAACAAATTGCGCATCCGGAAATTTAACTCAAAACCAGTTAGTAGAATTGTCATTTAGAAACAGACTGCAAAGCAGTGATAGAAAACAATGTAACTACGTCTCGCACAGAGAAATGACCTTGACTACAGAAATAAGATAAAAAATTTACAGCTAACACGTAGATGCCATTCTCACATTACATCATCATTACATACATAAAACACAAAGTCAAACACTAATCTAGGTGATATGAAAAAAGAGAACAAGTTATATGTTTAAACATGTCTACGCATTTATTATGTCAATCGCATAAATGCAGTTTTCTTTGCATACTATTTTTGTGCGAAAATCAAACTTTACTGTTAACTGTATGAATATTTCTTTTTCTTTTCAGTACGCATTTCAGTATTGTGAAAAGACAGCGAAGAGACAGATGAAAAACATTGAAACCGCATTTAAGAAAGAAATTTTGTTTCCGAATGATTCAAAAGTTGTCACACAGGTTTAAATATCTTTATTAAGATATTTAGTAGTTAAGAGTCTTCAATACACATCATACAGTATATGCATACCATGAGAAACCATGACATGTTCATTTACAACATTTGTTTAGATGAAAAAGGATTGTAAAAAAAAAATACCCCCCCCAAAAAAAAAAAAAAAAAAAAAAACAGTTTTGGAGGCCGCAGAAGCGACTTTAGTTGGAAGTTTTGTTGACAGCATCAATTATAATATTAGCATCTCCATACATATATCATGGATTGTTTTCTGCTCTATCAAAAATACTCTGTTCGATTCTAGTCTCGTCTTTCGACCGTGATCCTCTTAATTGCGTCGTAGTAAGATTTAAAAACGTCCCGTGGCGGGTCATGTTCGTATGCCTTTTCGATAAACCAAACAAACTGCAGTGTGCAGAATCCTGAAAGTGAATCGTCTCATCTGGTACGCAGCGATGCCAAAAAATATATCTGAGATTTTTAAATAGGTGCAGCCATGTAGGGTGGTAGGGTGGACCTGCGTCAATAGGTGTACGTTTTAGAAAATAATAAAGAAAATATTAGTATCGTATGTGGCTATACAATCTGTCTTACTCATTGAAACAACTTACAATTATTCTTAGCTTTCGTTTCAAAATTAGAGAGGACTACGACAATACTAATATCTTCATTCAAGAGCTGAAAATTGGAAATAAGAGAAAATTTAACTGTTTTATTCGTTTCTTATATACCCTTTTAAAATAGTCAGTTAGATTGTAAAAGGATACCTAAACACGTCCCGCAATAGGACATTGCCAGATCTTGCTATGGCACGACTGCGGAAGCGGAGTCAGATGATATGATTTTAAAGACATTTTCAAAAGACCTTACGCTGGATCCTCCCCTATGTATAAATATATAACATACAGGAGATAACTCTGCAATAACCAACACAATGGATCGAGGCTATCTTACATGTAAAGAGGATACATGTTGATGATAAACAAATTATATAAATAATTTTAGATTATTACTGAGAACTTTATTATCGTAAGTCTACATTAATTAATGTTGTTTAATTTATTTGTTACCTTGAATAAAAAAATACAAACTGCTGTCCATAAAGTTACATCATACAGTATTACCTTTACAATAATACTGAACCAACAACTATGTTGAAGACTTATGTTAGTAGGTGAATATGTCTTATGTGAGAATCTTATTCATATTAGGGAATGTTATTCATATTAGGGATGTTTCTAGACAATAAAAATAACAAAAATTGCATGTATTAAGTCATCGTTATGCGATTGATAACACATCAAGCAGCGCCGATGAAACCAAAATTACGTTACGCACGAAGGTCCACATACAAATACTGAAGGTTCTATGGATATGTCAGCAAAATAAACCATGAGAAACAACAAAATCTTCGCTCAAAAGAGAGCAGATATATCTGCAAAATGATATTTAGAAAAAAAAATAATTGTTGTAAAAAATGACTTTTGAATTTCAATCTCAGAACAAAAGGAAAGAAATTCGTAATTCAGACTATTTCAAGAGACAATATATGTTTTTTATTATCTCGGCTTTATGACATGGCCATAGCAATTTACATGGTCAAATGTTACAAGTTTGAAAAAACAAAATCACTTCATCATATTTTGAGAGAAAAGGAACAACATTTTTCTCATCGGAATTGACAAAGAAAATGATGTTTAACTTTAGTGGTCTTTTTTTAAATATGTATTTCTGTATAGAATAAAATAATAAATAAACAAATGAAGTTATGTGCAATCTACAGCACTAGTAAATCTTCTTCACTAAATGACACATCAGATGCAATTAATTCAGTACCCTCTTACCACGCTAATTTTTGTCAAGAATGGTACACAAAATATGCACAATCGTGTACTGGATACATTTAAACATAGTTATATCATAGTTTCTTCCTTGCTCATTTACAGTGAATTACCTTGCTCTCATTCAAGGAAATTAATCAAGGGCTACTGAAGACAATTTCAACTGTATTTACAACTAGATTAAATAATTCGTGGACGGCAACGATTTGCCTTTATTGATACATAAAAAAAAAAATAAACTGTTTATATTAATTGTCTTTTCAACAATCTTTGTTATGTGAAATGATTTATTCACGATTCAAACAATCAGAAATAACATCATTTCAGGGGAATAATGAGAAAGCGAATTATTTTGACCCCCTACCTAGTGCTTTAATAACGCTAAGAAACCTACGGCAACAAGTAGCGCATACATCGTTATCGGCATTGATACCGGTAAGTGTCTAGTTTTCCTTTCCTGTTCTAGGAGATAAGCAAGAGAAGGGCGATTATTTTCTCCTTTCCTGTTCTAGGAGATAAACAAGAGAAGGGCGATTCTTTTGGAAAGGCGGTAGAATCAATTTAACCGTCATTCTAATTAGTTGCGATAGACATAAGACAGAAATTGACTCATGCATACTTAATTTTGTATCTGCTTTTGGAACCAATATTAATCGAGCAATAATTGTATACGCAGCCTCGTCCGTTTTCAACAATGAAAAACTGTGCTTTTTCTTAACGGCTACTTCTACTGTTTGTAATTAAATATGCCGTTCAGTAAAAACCGAAAATGAAGACCATGCCAATACTTGTAAAGTTTTATTACATATTGACATAAAAATAATGTACTCATATTTAGGGATAATTAGCTATGGCCTTATTTTGGGACTCACTTGAATAGTTATTTCATTGTTTATTTAATTATTCATTATATTAGTTAGCACGGATCACATAATTATATCAGCAGGCAGTGAACATATTCGCAAATTGTATTATACAACTGAATTTGCCGAAAAGCTATTCACGTGAAATGCAGTTAAACAACGAAACATCAATACAAATTAAAATAACTGTAAATAGCTGAGAACAAAAAAAAAAAACAAAAAAAAAAAACGGATAAGTGAGTCTGTGTATTCGTTCACATATTTACTTTAAATTATTGTGAAAATATTGTGATTTATTGTTGTCAGTTTATTATCTAATTTCTTTTTTTTTAAAAGACAAGGTTGGCGGTGGGACTTTTCTTCTGTGGTTTTATTATGTTCGGGGCAGGGAATCTTTTCTGCAGTGGCTACGTAATTTTTTAGGAGTAGGTGGTTCTTTTATGCGGTAGGTAAAATTGTTTTCTTTATTACTTTGTTTCCTTAAATTTCATTTCTTCTAGAATGAAAGTTTAACTTGGGAGGCTTTTATCTGTACACGTCATCATTTTTTCAACGTCTTTACAGATGGTTGTCAGGCACATAGAAAAGAATATCGTGTCACCTGTTAACCCAGACAGTAGACTTTTCCTGTACATTGAGCAATGTGTTGAACTTACATGGTTGATGTGTATTCAAGATACTCCCATGTATTTGTACAAGTGTGAACCAGGTACAGAACATCAAGACAAATTCAGATCCTACACGCGATCGGGTCCACTTGTGAAATATTGTGTGTGGCCGTGTTTATATCTACATGAAGGAGGACCACTGTTAGATGAAGGAATCGCTCAGATGCAATAACTGAATTTTATTGTACAAAATATGTTAGATTATAAACTTTCCTGTTGTATCTTATTTGTTCCCTGTCTTTATATATGTACATGTATCTATACATTCATACCTATATATAAATTGTTCTGTCTATCTTTAGACTGTCTATCTACATATATATCTATCTCATCTCATAAACGAAGACCTTTGTATATAAAAAGGTTAATAAAAAAAAGAGTCTTGGATAGAAGGATTGCACAGAGGAGATGATAAACCGTGCACTCTCCACTTTCATAGGCGAGACATAGAGTACCACATTTCCGATCCCGTTGTTGTTATTGTTGTTTTTGTTTGCGTATGGGTCACCGTTACGCTTAGTTTATCTGATTCTGTTGTATGCGCATTCATGGAACTTGACGGTTGTATTCATTGTGGAATAGTGCTGCTCATCACAGGAAAATATAGGTCATAGCGACCAATCTTTTACTCTCTAGTGATTACGTTTAGTGTTTTTTTTTTAATTTTTTTTTTTACATTTGGCTCATTTTCTGAAATAGTCATGAAATGATGCATATACAATGACGATGCATATACTCGTCCTGCAGGGTACTACTTACCACATGAAAAAGTTGATCACAGTGACCTACATTTTTTTGCCCAAGCAGCTTTACAAGGTTTCTTAATTATGCCACAGCAGATTAGACGAGCCATAGCATTCAGAGGGATTTTTGTCATTCGTTCTGATGGGGAGATCAGAAAAAGCCGTTATCTTCGATGTCTTAAATTGATGTAAATTGTAAGAATAAATGTGATAAAGCCAATATCGTACCGATACCCTTTGATAACGAAAACTAATTATGAGTTAACATATACAGACTGAAAATTTGTTCGCGTAACTAATATATATTATTTTAACTTGTCAACACTGTAAAGTTTTACGAACCAATCATGAAAGAAAGAAACCAAAGGAAATTTGGAGCGAAAAAGGTAGATTTCTTTAAATGCCCTAAACAATGCCATTTTTTAGAATTACATAATATTTGACTGAAATATTGTTGTTTTCTGTTGTTTATCAATATATTGTTTAGCAAAAATGTTGTCGTTGCTGAAAACTTGTAAATGAAATTCTTGTTGTTGGATAAAAATTTGGGTATGCCTTTATTAAGAACTACGGTCTTCAAGGGTTCTGATACAAAAAAGCACTATTCGTACTGAGCTTCAAAAAGTTGGTAAAAAAAAAAGATTGTATGCATTATAATTAATATGTATCTATTTCCCTGAGAATTGTGAACATCCTAATGATAGATGAACAGATTGTATAAATCTTACACTATGTGATTCGTTGGAATTTTAATGTAGAAAAATTAAACTCGGTCCAAATAATTGTCATTGGTGCTGTTCCCATCTTTTCTTTAACATGTAGTTTAATTACTTAATTACTTAATTACCATTGATTTGTCAAAGGGATATTTAATGTTATATCCCTGTAATGCATATTTACACCGATTTATTTCTAATAATCTCTGAAGTACTGAAGTGGCCATCTGACATATATATATATATATATATATATATATATATATATATATATATATATATATATATATTCAATCATCGATCTATTCAAACACCATGCCAGCCATTTAACAAGGCCTGCCATCTATCTAATTATGTATGTATGTAACAAGTCATCTATCTATCTGACCTGCTATTTATCAATCGCTGTCTTCCTCTCCACTCTCTTCTCATACTTTGAGTCCTTTTTGATTAGAATATTCAAATCAATAATTACCGTAACTTCAAAGTTAATAGTCATCACTAATTTAATAATTATTTCATTCTCAAAATTATTGGCGTCCAATCAATATACTTTAATTTAGTCATGGCATGTCGAAAAATTGGCTGTATATGACATGTTGAAAGACTCAACACATGCATATAGAATATAGTTAAAAGTGGATCAACTCTACTGCTTGTATTACATTACAACATGCGTCTCACTGGCGAGTTTTCAATTGATTGCAAGAAAGGTTTTTGTTTTTGTTCACGAGGCATGTCCTTTGATTTGCCTTTGAATCAAAAAGAGATTTGACACTAAATGGGTTTTAAAAGTAGTCCATAATGTAATACAAACGAGCACAGAAATTATCCAAACACAGTAACGTACAATCTGAAAATGAGTTGAAATTGTTACTGGCATCATACAATTTGACTTATAAAACATGGCTTTCTTTGACATCAAATACGGGCGAAGACAAAAACTGCCGGTGGTAAGTATGGACTTTATCAAATTTTGTATCTTCTAAAAAGGAAAGTATTAATAGTAACAAGCATACAAAGTTCTCTATCAAAGTGACTTTATTTTTTCGACAGACGGCGATTTAAGTTACTTTTATAAGAACAGGTATGTCATTTAAATTTACAGTCATATGAGCGGAGTATAAACGCATGTGGTCATGGCACTATTAGAAGACATACACATCATGCAACCGAGGCTAGTATTTGTGTTTGAAATCAATTGTATATTCACTACATCATCAGATCTCCTAGAGTAATAAGGTTGAACTAGCTTCCATAATTAACAAAGTCTTATAAAGGCAATAGGATAATTCCACCATTTATAGCCTATTATGTGGACACAGTTTTCTAATGTTAATTTAGATATTTTACATTTCGTTTTTTTTTTTTTTTCATTTTGTTATAATATTTGGGACAAATTGGATAAAAATTAAATATGCATACTAGGTTAATTTATGCGTAAACCTAACATTTCGTCGCAAAAAATGCTGATTATCTGTATAGACCATACTGTACATTGATTTGCCTCTCTTTGATTTTATCAAGGAGAATGGTGGTAACTCAACGAGTAATTCAATGAATAATGTAATTTTTTTTTCCCCAAACAATATTCGAGCTGGTTGAGACAGAGAACATCATGAAGGAACTCAATGGAAAGAGGTACAATAATATGAACAATGAAAGGGTAAAAAAGGCAAAGAAAGAACTGGATGCCGTTGCTGGTGTGGGCCAAGTGAAAAGAAACGACTTGGATACAATAAGAAATCTTTTCGATCTACTGGCGGCATTTTTTCAAGATACATCAAATAGAACATCAAGAGATAAGATGGAAATATTCTTGAAATACTCGAATGAGGCATTGCAAGAGGTTAAGAAAGGAATGAGGGTTGAAAGTGAGGTATGGTTAATGTAAATGTATTTCCAAAAATAGTACCAATATAATCATTTTGATCACTTATTCAAAGGTTTATTTTAAAACGAATTATGATTTACAATGGCAATGATTTATAGTCAAAATATGTTTATTTTTTTATTCCTCATTTTTTTCTCAGGACATATTTTACCTGGTAAATGTAAACTTAACCCAACTCCAATTGCTTTAGCAATTGCATATTTTCACTTAAAAGAAAGACATACATGTCAACATCACCATCAGTGGCGGCGCGAGGGGGGGGGTGCGGGGGGGGGGGGATTGTCCCGGGCGCCATACGGGCGAGGGGTCGGGGGCGCAGTCGTGAGCTTGAATTGTTTTTTTTTGTTGTTTTGCCAACATCCCCCTCCCCACCACCACCATCTAAGCCCCCGGTTTCAGGGCTTAGATGGGGTGGGGGTGGGTGGGGTGGAGGTGGCAACTGACATAAAAACTGTTTTCTATGGCAAAGTAGGGACGCCACTAAAGAACATTGCCCCCGGGCGCTTCCAGCTCTTGCGCCGCCACTGATCACCATCGTCCTCATTATCACTGGCAATAACAATAAAAATAAGAAGAAGAAGAAGACTGTCCGTAGTAGCAGTAGTAGTGCTGGTAGTGGTTTTGATGGTTTCAGTAGTAGTAGTAGCAGTAGTAGTAGTGCTGGTAGTGTTTGTGATGGTTTCAGTAGTAGTAGTAGTAGTGCTGGTAGCGTTTGTGATGGTTTCAGTAGTAGTAGCAGTTATAGTGCTGATAGTGGTTGTGATAGTTTCAGTTGTAGTAGTAGTAGTAGTCGTATTAGTGCTGGTAGTGGTTGTGATAGTTTCAGTAGTAGTAGTAGTAGTGTTGGTAGTGGTTGTGATAGTTTGAGTAGTAGTAGTAGTGTTGGTAGTGGTTGTGATAGTAGTGGTTATGATGGTTTCAGTAGTAGTAGTAGCAGTGCTGGTAGTGGTTATGATGGTTTCAGTAGTAGTAGTAGTAGTAGTGCTGGTAGTGGTTGTGATGGTAGTGGTTATGATGGTTTCATTAGTAGTAGTAGTAGTAGTAGTGCTGGTAGTGGTTGTGATAGTTTCAGTAGTAGTCGTATTAGTGCTGGTAGTGGTTGTGATGGTTTCAGTAGTAGTAGTAGTAGTGCTGGCAGTGGTTGTGATGGTTTCAGTAGTAGTAGTAGTAGTGCTGGCAGTGGTTGTGATAGTTTCAGTAGTAGTAGTAGTAGCAGTGCTGATAGTGGTTGTGATGGTTTCAGTAGTAGTAGTAGTAGTAGTGCTGGTAGTGGTTGTGATGGTTTCAGTAGTAGTAGTAGTGCTGGTAGTAGTTATGATGGTTTCAGTAGTAGTAGTGATGATAGTGGTTGTGATGGTTCCAGTAGTAGTAGTGCTGGTAGCAGTTGTGATGGTTTCAGTAGTAGTAGTGCTGGTAGTGGTTGTGATGGTTTCAGTAGTATTAGTAGTGCTGGTAGTGGTTGTGATGGATTCAGTAGTAGTAGTAGTGATGGTAGTGGTTGTGATGGTCTTAGTAGTAGTAGTAGTGCTGGTAGTGGTTGTGATTGTAGTGGTTGTGATGGTTTCAGTAGTAGTAGTAGTTGTAGTGCTGGTAGTGTTTGTGATAGTTTCAGTAGTAGTCGCATTAGTCCTAGTAGTGGTTGTGATGGTTTCAGTAGTAGTAGTAGTAGTGCTGGCAGTGGTTGTGATGGTTTCAGTAGTAGTAGTGCTGGTAGTGGTTGTGATAATTTCAGTAGTAGTAGTAGCAGTGCTGGTAGTGGTTGTGATGGTTTCAGTAGTAGTAGTGCTGGTAGT
This sequence comes from Margaritifera margaritifera, assembly GCA_029931535.1. NCBI lineage: Eukaryota > Metazoa > Mollusca > Bivalvia > Unionida > Margaritiferidae > Margaritifera > Margaritifera margaritifera. The sequence continues at coordinate 4,062,826 of JAQPZY010001657.1, read as the reverse complement.
GGTTGTGATGGTTTCAGTAGTAGTAGTAGTGCTGGTAGTGGTTGTGATGGTTTCAGTAGTAGTAGCAGTAGTGCTGGTAGTGGTTGTAATGGTAGTGGTTGTGATGGTTTCAGTAGTAGTAGTAGTAGTGCTGGTAGTGGTTGTGATGGTTTCAGTAGTAGTAGTAGTAGAAGTAGTAGTGCTGGTAGTGGTTGTGATGGTTTCAGTAGTAGTAGTAGTGCTCGTAGTGGTTGTGATGGTTCCAGTAGTAGTAGTAGTAGTGATGGTAGTGGTTGTGATGGTTTCAGTAGTAGTAGCAGTAGTGCTGGTAGTGGTTGTAATGGTAGTGGTTGTGATGGTTTCAGTAGTAGTAGTAGTAGTGCTGGTAGTGGTTGTGATGGTTTCAGTAGTAGTAGTAGTAGAAGTAGTAGTGCTGGTAGTGGTTGTGATGGTTTCAGTAGTAGTAGTAGTGCTCGTAGTGGTTGTGATGGTTCCAGTAGTGGTAGTAGTAGTGATGGTAGTGGTTGTGATGGTTTCAGTAGTACTAGTAGTAGTAGTAGTGCTGGTAGAGGTTGTGATGGTTTCATTAGTAGTGGTAGTGCTGGTAGTGGTTGTGATGGTTTCAGTAGTAGTAGTAGTACTAGTAGTAGTAGCAGTGATAGTAGTAGAGTAGAGCTGTTAGTGGTTGTGATGGTTTCAGAGTTGCAGTAAACCTAAAGAAGGTTATGGATTTTAATTTATATTCAAGTTTTATTTCGCAATATTTTGGGAAAATTTGTTGCTAACATCATTAATGTTCAGATTACTAAAAGTGAATGCATAATTATTAGTTCCGAATGGACGCAGACCTGCCCATCAATCTATTAACTTGTTCTTTCATTGGTATGTTGTTGTTTTTTTATATTTTGTCTGAAGCGATAACATCTGTCTATTTATTTTAAATTCTTTCAAAAATTGTCTTTATGCATTTTCTCTTTTGTTTGCTTGCATTTCACAAAAGAAAGACCAACTCCCTGACAGTGCATCGAGCAATAATAGCAGCAAGGGGAGCCATACAAATTACAAATCTAACGAACATCTCGATTATTCTGACGGAAATCTTTCCAAACAGGTTGCAACACTGGCTCGCTCAGTTCACCAGAATTCAAGCCATTATGCCGAAACAGACACTGTTTCAAAGGTTTCCCATTCAAGTCATAGAAATACACCGATCTCAAAAAGAGTACTAACATTGGAATCCCGAGAAACCTCTAGTACGGAACCAAATTTAGGCAAATTTAACAAGAGCGCAACACCAGATCCTAAAATGAACTCAAGTTATTCTAGATTTTTTGATGTTTCGAAGAGAAATTTAAGAGATGAAAACAACGAGGACAAGAAAAATACAAAAGTTGCAAATAATACAAGAAAAAGAAAGAAACTTGTAGAACAAACGAAACACCCCGTACTGTATGAGGAAAGTTCGAAGGAGAGAATAGATGAACAACAGCAGGAAGATAAACCTGTTTCAGAATTGGATTTTAATAAGAACGACAAAACTAAGAATTTAGCATTCGCAGATCATAAACGAGATAAACGCGATAAAACAGTATGGTCTGAAGGCGACAATGACGATAATTTTGTAAAGAGTGACGTTTCAAATGGAAAACTGATTTCAGGTATTCAGTTTGAAACTCAACATGCAGTGGAGAGTTCTGAGCGTCAAAAAGACGGCCAAGGATCAGAAATGTTGAAATATGATTTCAATTCGAAAACTGACACCAATGGTTTAGACACAAGGGAAAGAGAAAAACCGAGTAGTGGCTTATCTTTTAAAAAAGGACCAAATCCAATGAAACTTAAGCAGGGCAATCATGTACAATTTTTGTCTGATGAGGAAAGGTCCAATAGAAAAACTTCTACAAATAAATCAGCCAATACTAAACAAACTACAAGAGAAAATTCTTTGCATGGAATGAGCTCACGAGCCATTGTTTCTGCAAGAAAAACAAGACAACAACAGCAAAGCACCTCATCACGTGGACAGAGAAATGTTGACTCTATAAAGGCCCAAAGAGGCAATAAAATCATCTCGAAAATTAAGTCAAAGTCATCTATGATGAATCCAACAGCTAGAGAGTTGACGATAGCAAAGAATAGTCTGCAAAACAACGAACATATTAATTGGTTTCACTCAGCATCAGTGGGTACGCAGTGCGATGGTACTGGTATGGGGCAGGAACAAACGGTGGCGAAACAGGCTCAGTCATCCACTGGGTAACTTTCTTTATTTAAAAATTCGCTAGTGCTTAATTAATGTGTGTCAAGCAAAACATAGTAAAATGTATGTCTAGCAAAACATAGTAAAATTTATGTCTAGCATAAACACGATTAAGTCCAATATATATATGCTAGCTATTTTGTTTCCGTTACTATGGCAGCGTGGATTATTTAAGTAATTTCACTTCCTGTCAATATGCATGTATCTGAAAACAAGACACCTGCTTGACTTTTTGATCCACACGAATGGTAAGAGACAATATTTTGATCTATAAAGAGTTATCTTCAGTGACAAACCATACCTTTTGACAGTAGGAGAACTAATAAAGCTAAAAGTGTACGGTAAGAGAACACATAATAAATTAAAGACATTTGACACACTGGTCAAGACACTTAATGGGGATAATGTGTTACAAGACTCATATTTGCGTGCGTTTAATAGAAATCTGTCACTGTCAAATATATTACAATTACGCAACTCTATTTGGAGTTCTTTTTCAAGGTTGGAAGATGCAACAGAAGGCACTGAACATCTTGGGCTGGAAATAAGAATTTTGAAAAAGGAAAATGAGGAATTAAGAGACTCAAAAGAAGAGCTGCTAACGAGGTACACACACACGCGCGCACACACACACATACGTACACACACACACACACATATATATATATATATATATATATATATATATATATATATATATATATATATATATATATATATATAGAGAGAGAGAGAGAGAGAGAGAGAGAGAGAGAGAGAGGCGGGGAGGGAGCCTTTCTAATCAAACTATTGCGCACATTTCCATTTTGCAAAACATTGGGTTTTTCTAATGTTTTCGACAAAATTAAGAAAGACAGAAAAGTGAGATAAGCCATGGAAAACATTTTGGGATATTTCTTGAGAATTAAGTTTGCCCTATGACTCAACAAACATTATTTCAGTCATGACTTTGTTGATATATACTAATATCGAATGGTTGTGCTTTTAAAACACTGTAACGAACATTGCAGAAGATATCCTCTCTCAACGAGAGAGGGAAGTTAGCACTATTATTCCACAACTGATCTTGGTTTTGAATTATATCTCTGTACCTATGTTTTATGCCTTTTCTTGCAAGGCTAAGTCAAACGGCTAGCGAGAAGCTAATGAATGGAAATCCAAGAATAACAGATCTAAACGACAAGAATAGACCAACTAAATTGGCAGAGCAATTTTCCGAACTCTATGATAATGAATGGACCGATGCTTTTCAAGAACTATCTGAGACTGCCGGAACGGAAGAGGATACTATTTCGACATTGTTAAGAATTGTAATGGTATGGATTTTGTTTTTGATTTCTGAGATATATTTTGAATATGCAAACCCTAACTTGGAGTAAAATACATATTATATTTAGATACAGACGCATCTGACATAGTAATCATTGGATAATTGGATTGATTCTTTGCTTATTTTGCAAAATGAGTATTATGATTTTTTTTTTTTAATTTGCGAGTGTTAAATTTTAAGAGAAATGAAGAACGTTTGGCAATAAGAATAATGATCAATATAAGACAGAAAGATCTTACGACATTTCTAAATTAATAATTAAGAAAAGCGTCCCTGGGATATATCAATCAGAAAAATTCGATAATGGAATATAAAAAGTGGTGTAATCGGTATATATCTTATCTCAGTTACAAATATAATCCTAACAGGGCCAGATTTTGTCTTTAGGGGAAATTCGCGTAATGAGAAAGCTTAAAACATAAATTTTGCCGATTTTCTGACCTGTATCAAATGAATTGGAAATTAATGAGTTTCAAATGTGAATACAAGAATGTGGATAAATTCCAGGTAAGTTGAGTGTTTTCATCTGCAAGACAAGACCTTTGACTCATATAGTAAACATATGAATAGTGTTGCGTATAAATGGATATCGGAACAAAAATTATTATTCTTCATCCAGTGTAAACTGTAAAAGGTTTGCTTTTTTAACGATGTAGTTTTGTACAATTTTAATAGAAGTTTTAAATTTAACACATAGGAATTCTCAAATATGTGCAAATATTACCTACCACGTGCTTTTGTATTTTTTTCTGTGAAACTGACGAGGGCGGTTTAGAGCCAACCCAATGATAAAAATATATATATATATATTATCCCCACGCTATAGTGTTCGACATATAGTGCTACATTTCGTCTGTCCGTTCATCCGATGTCCATCTGCTCGTCCGTTACCACGTCTTTTCCTAAACAGCCAGTTACAAATTCATGAAGCTTGGTAGTTTCCTTGTTCGTATGGGAGCCATACGCAAGAGAGATGGTGTTATTGGCTCGCTTGCATGGGGTCCCTTGGAAGGGATCAAAGATAATATGTACACAAATATATATGGTACAGCAATAATTTATAATACTGTATTTTCAACCAAACTATATTAAAAAATATGGATAGTAAGTGTTGCGTATAAAGGGACATCGGGATACAAATTATTCTACTTCTTCCAGGTTAAACGGTTCACTTTAACGAGGTAGTTTTTATCAATTTTCTCAGAAGTTTTAAATTTAACACATGAATTTCCAGATATGTGCAAATATTACCTACCGCGTGCTTTTGTATTTTTCTATTAAACTGCGAGAATTATTTAGAGCCAACTGAATGATTAAAAAAATAAAATTAAACATATTATCCCCACGCTTTAGCGTCCGACATATACTGCTACATTTCGTCTGTCCGTTCATCCGTCCCCTCGCCCGTTATCACATCATCTCCTAAACAGCTATGTGCAGATTCGTGGAGCCTGGTAGTCTCCTTGTCCATATGGGAGCCATGCGCAAGAGAGATGGTATTATTGTCCCGGTTGCATGGGGTCCCTTGGAAGGGATCAAAGATAATATGTACAATAGTATGTTAGGTTCGGTGATAATTACTTCTACTGTATTTTTAACCAAACTATGTGTATTCAGTCAAAGTATGAAGACATATACAGCACGCAATGGATTTCACGTTCTGATCCATGGTTCACTGTAAGTGTAGTGGGGGGGGGGGGGAAACGGACGTGATTTTATATAATAAATGTTTTGCCATTGGGAGCCATTGAAATAATTCTAGTTATAATATTACATTTTAATGATATGGACCAACCATTCAATTTCTACATGTATATAGTGAATTTATACTTAAAATTTTGACTTGATCATTCTCGCATCAGTTTGCATACCAGTTTTGTGACAAGTGCGCAAAAGGACAGATGGCAAACATTGAAACAGTTGTAAGAAGAGAAATACTCTTTCCAAATGGATCGAAGGTATAGTAGTAGTAGTAGTAATAATGAAAAGAAGAAGATGAAGAAGAAGAAGAGGAGATAGGTAGGAGAAAAAAGAAAATGGTTAATTTGGATAATGATATTTTATAAAATATTTTATTTCAAAAAGTTGGTAAAAAGTATGTGAAATTCTTGAAGTAAATATTATGAATGAAAGCGATCGGTTCAATCAGTAGCACTGATATACCTGCCAGGATTCATTACTGGCATTAAAGAATATCATCAAACTATATATATATATATATATATATATATATATATATATATATATATATATATATATATATATATATAATTTGTTTCCTTATGACTGATTTTAAAATATTTAGAAGGTCATATTGCCTGGATCCTTCCCTAGATGTGCTTCATCTGATCATTAGATGTTCATTTTCTGTACAAATTAATTATTTTTTACCTACCATCAAGACATGTCACGTCTGAAACTTTCCCCATCTCTTGAAACGAATCAAAACACAAACATATTAAGCTCCCATTACACATTCCTTGATAGCAAGCAATTTCGATTATCATGTTTTATTTAACTTCCTAGACTAAACCTAGTAGTGAAGAAATCTCTATTTTTGTTCCAATGAATGAGATTACAAAAATTTACAGTAATAAAAACTCAAGATCCACTATTTGGAAAGTGTCTCCAAAACAATATACAATCTATAGGTATAGAATCAACTTTCATTTCTGCAGATCTCTAAATTTGTATCCATAAGGTTCTTCACATAGGGGACATACATAAAGAATGGAGACGAACAGTTTTATTTTCATTTAAATATGTGGAATTGATTCAATATTATGAAGTTATCAATTGATGATGCTTATATATAATCTCAGAATTTAAATATGTTGGAGAGACAGTGCTGTAAACGGTTTAAATTCTAAGATTATATATAAACTTTTCTAGTTGATAAATTTATTAAATCAAGGAAGAAAATAAAACACAACAAAACAAAAAAAACTTTATTTGTACATGCTCTACTGTTAGATTCTTCAGTTGAGATACGTGTAGCTTAACGATCCAATTTTATGTATCTTTTATGTATGTTTTAATGCGTCGTTTTTTTATTATTATTTAACTCCATGACGTCATTTTTTTCATAAGGTTGATCTCCATGAAACCAAAATGGGTTTAACGACGTTCACAATTATTTGAATTCAGTCTAAAGAAGCAATACAGTAAAACTGGTGACGGATTTTAAGTGTCGGTGTTGTTTATTTTAAATAATTTACTTATAGGATGACGTCGGAATTGGACAGCTTGACACTGTCAAATTAGATGAGGTCTCCTACCCGCTGAAAGTACTACGAAAACAGTTTGGTCAAGTTTCAATCCACAAAATGAAACAGGTAGATGGGCAACATGCAACCATTTTCAAAGACCGGAAAGGGAATAAGTGTCCAAATGTTTCGGTGTAGCTACATTTTCAAATCTGGAAAATGTTGCTACCAACGATTTTATGTTGTTTTTCTTTTGTATAGACTGTTTGAAATGGGAGATAATTTTTATTACACGTAGTACATGTCTCCGTCTATATGTGCATTATATGGGATAAGATTTCATTTGAAATCAATAGTTAATTATTACCGATAATTAAAAACTAAATTTAAATTTTTCCTTATGCAGCCAGCGAAACTTTAAAATAGTAGGAATGCAGCATTATCAGTATCGAAATATTGTACGTATATCAGACTCCTGCCGAAGTGCTAGTACAAAACCAAATAATAATAATAATAATAATAATACACAACTGATATAAAAGTGGAGGTAAGATAATCATTGAGAGAAAAAAATGGTTTGAAATCACGGGTGCTTAATCGGTTTAATTGAATGGAGGAAACTGAAATTTTATCTTTCTCTTCAGATGATCATTCGACAGATTGGGAAAAGCATAGTATCCTCTGTGAATGAAAACAACAAGCTTTACCTGTACACGGAACGGTGCGTTGAGCTCACCTGGTTGATGTGTATACAAGATCCCCCGATGTATCTGTATCTGGGTCAAGCGAGAACCCCACACCATGATATCTTCAGATCTTACAAAAAATCCGGAACAATTCTGGAGTACTTTGTTTGGCCTTGTGTTTATCTTCACGAAGGTGGACCTTTAATGTCGAAAGGCGTGGCACAAATGACAGACAATTGAAATAAGAATTAGTAGTATTTTGTTGAACAAATTTTACATAGTCATTTGTAATCATACACGCAAGCCTGGATAGAGCAACCAATAACATAACTTGTATTGATTTTGTGCTCGTTTACGATTTGAATTCTTACCTACATTAAATGTATACAGACACAACACACAGAGCTCAAATATCTGCGCCTGTGTGGAGCGATTCATTATTATCGTCAAGCTTATACAAGAGTGTTTTCTTGGTCTACTCTACGATCCAAGCAACTTTAATACGCTATAACTTCCAAAAAGTTGCGTGTAGTTTATGTTGAGAATTGACCAAATGTGGAGTATTAGTTAGTCGAAACCTTCTGTAGTACAGAGTTTAAAGTGAAGTCATCATAAAGCTGGGAGATTTGAGCGTTTACTAATCGTATTGAGTTCTGAGGGAAAAATAACAATAGTTTAGTCTATAAAGAAAGCACCTTACAAATTAATTCCTTAGATTTTCTAAATCAATCAGGATTTTCAAACGCAATGTGCTGTACTGTAGCAAAACCTCACGTTATGTGAGTCTGCTTCTACAAACATTAAGAAAGTAAATTAAGAAACAAATGAACAATTTAATTAATTAGCTCGACTGCCATAGTTGAGTAAGAATAACCACCTATTCAGCCAGATATTTCTCTTACATAGTTAATGGAATGATTAAACTGTTGAAAATATGCGTGTGTGTTTGTGTGTGTGTGCTCGTGTGTTGTGCAAATTCTAAGCAGTCATAAAATATTATCCGAACAAGCACACACAAGCTGGTAATGAAAGGGAATAATCTATACTTAGTGCCTCAGTCTTGTTCCCTGATGAAAATGTAATACAACGCCTGTACTTAAGAACCCGTCCAGATAGATGTTTTTTTAAAAAAAACTATAAAAAAACAACTAGAGCAACTGCAAAGGCCACCCCACCCCACCCAACCCCCCAGACAGTGACCAATGGTTCATAACGCAAAATTTGTCTAATATGATGTGATAACCTGTTATTACTGCATATACATTTTGGTTAGATAACATTTAAAAATTTGATTGTAACTGATATTATTGTGCATCTAACATTTGACCACCTTCCAAAGACCCCGGGGATGACAGCCAAGCAAGACACCTAGTTTTCACAGTCGGTTATCAGAAGGCAACATAACTGCATAGTTTGGGTGAATTTCGGTTCAGTGGTTTAGGAGTTTTTGTAACTTACAGATGGATGGATTGCAATTTTTTATTTTTTCCTATCTTTCTTATTTTTTTTTCTTTCTTTCCTAAAGCCATGTGTTGACGAACCTCTATAGCTCGAACAAATACTTATTTTAAGCGAGAGAAAAGGTAGAATAATTCTAAATATATAAAGATAAAAGGACTATGCATATCAATTGTTATTTTTTCTATTTTTTAAAAATAAAAATATAGTGTGCTACGTCCATTATTTCCAAAAGAACTCTCAGGATAACTTCTTTTTTTTCTTCAAATGAAGCCTAATAATGAAATTTGTGGGATAATTTGTAATATTTCAGATGATTAATTTGTTTAGAGATTGCAAGTTTGGGCTGACACCAAATCTGTATTTTTAAAGTTTAGTTTAGTTCAGTTCATTTTTCGAATTCGGGCATCAGCTGCTAAAACGCCTTGATAAGGATTTTACAAAACTATTAAGCTTGAAAATGCTAATAAAATGTAATGGGAACTGCAAGATGCAAATAGTCAGTTTGTTGTCTCAAACCCTAAACCCTAAACATTTTTCCTGAAAATCTGAGAACTAGTTATTTGTTGACCAAACATCAGTTGTATGGGGTATACGAATCATAGGCCACTTAACTTTAAACCTTTACCCCTCAACCTCTGATCGTCAGCCATAACCTCTAACCTTCACCATAGGTTAATGGTCCACAATATTCTACTAAAAAGCATTGCCAAGTAGTGGCCAAATTTTTGAGACAAAAAGGAATCTGGACCACTTTCGCGGTCGGCCTACAACTCCATCTGGTTACTATATGTCTTGTAAAGAAAAACAAAAGTGAAGGTTACCTACAGCAGATATTTTGGTCACGTCAACAGGTGTAAAAGTTTCACCTGGATAGCTCGATCAATAAAGTCACCTACATTCTAAACTCATCCTAATCAATAATAGCAAGTATCTGGTTAATATTCGTACATATTATCATAGAAAATTGTAGCGAATTTAATTTTCTACATTCTACAAATTAACTCTATTCAAAGCAGGCATATAGCCTGGATAAAAATTCCGCCAAAAGAAGACAGGTCAATTCTACATTTCAACCTTGTAGTAAAACCGATCGACACGCTATGAGCATAATATCGTATTTAACTCTGTAATGAAAATGGTGCATACGTGCGCTTGCTTTTATACTACATTGTTATGTATAGCAGGTATGGTGGGGTTTTTTTCTCTCCATAAAACCTGAAAGCCATACAACTTTTATAATAAAATAACATACACTAAGAAAGAACTGTATTTAAGGTGATCTATATTACGATCCCAAAGGTCCAGTTGCTTTCACAAATATCAATCAGTTGTGGCGGCAAATTAAATTTTAAAGCGAAGCAAGTGCGAATCCGATAAGAAGCAATATTTAAGTCCTATAAAATATTAATAACATAAAGATTGGCTAATAAAATAGCTCTACTTATACATTACACAAATAGACCAAAATAAGATTTGCAACAAGCGGGGTTTATGTTAGTTATGCAGATTCTAATTCAGGCAGACAAAACTGATATAAGAGCTAATGAAAACTTCGACCATAAATACAAATATATTTTGACAGTAATAGATGTATATCCAAATACACCTGGGCTACAAAAGTAAAAACAAAAAAGGAGATGACAGTTCATCATGTCTTCAAGGAATATTTCAAGAGAGAAAACCAGAAAAAATACAGTTCCATGAAGGAAAGGAATTTTTGTAACGTATTGGAGAAAGAAAATATGAAATATTTTTCCACTCACTCTGACAAAAAAGCGTCTGTAGTGGAACGATTTAATTGAACTGTTAGGACTAGAATGTAAAGATATTTTACTGAAAATTAAACCAGAAAATGGGTTGATATAATACAAAACGTTATTGACGGATACAATAGATCATATCACCGACCTTTATACATGTAACTAACTGAAGCAAGTTGGCCTGCCAACAGGTCAAAAGTATCGATTAACTTATTTAGCTATCTTATAATAGATGCCTATGGAACGGCCAAAAATAAGATGGGTGAGAAAGTCAGGATCTCAAAATACAAGTCTACTTTTACAAACATCTATCTTCCTAATTTCACGAAAGATATTTTTATAAAGAGAGAAGTAATTTTAGGAGCCCTGTAGTATATAAATTAGAGGACATAAAGGGAGAAGATATTGAGGGAATATTTTACGAGGAGCTACCTAAATACGACAAGCAAAATGATGTCTTCAAGATTGATGAAAAAAATTTCAGAATTAATAAAACGAATTGCAAAAATATGTACTGGTAAAATGTAAAGAATATGATCACTCGTTTAATAGTTGGGAGACAGAATGAAAAAAAATGTTTTCTCACTTAAACAGCCTAAAGATCAGTCCTGACGTCCAGTTTCATCTACACCCTGAATAATAATTCTAAAAATTATCATAGATTTCATATGTAAAAAATTTTATTATATAAATGGAGCCAATTACATGTTATGTATGTTATTAAATTAAGCATATCGATGAAATAGAACGTATAAATGCCAAGTACACACGATGTGAAGAGAGTGCAAATATAATAAAATCTCAGTGGTATTATAGTTTATGGAGGGGGAATAAAATTGGATAATACAAGCAAGGAAAAATAACATGTGAATATGAAAAAGATGTAAAAAGAGGCGCATTGCTTTATAGAAAAGTAGATCTCACATTAAGTTTATAAATGGAAATTCCTAGACCAATCTAACAATGATGAAAAAATTTGACCGAAATTTTTATTTTATTAAAATAGCATTTTGTAAATGGCACAGAATTCGCTTGGTACAAAAATACCAAAATCTTACAGACGAAACTTACAGCCCCTTTAATTCGTCCTCAAACTAGAAGAGAGAGAAAGAGAAGGAAAAAAAGAATGGTGAATGAAATTGAAAAAGAATTGTCGCAAGAAAGATACAAAACTGGTTTAATAAATGCTGAAATTAGTATAGATTTGAAGCTGGAAAGAAACTAACCATAATGTTTTAATAATTTTGCAGTTTTTACAGAAGGCTGAACCATACTTATGGAAAGTAATAGGCAGCAAAAAATAGAGATTTACATTCAGTAAAAGTCCAGCTATATCTATCGATTCAATTCGTAAGAAAGGAAATAGATGAAGATAGAGTACATTATTATCGTTATGTAGATTGGTATCATAGAACACCAACTAGAACAAAATGAACAAAAATGAAATAGTTAAGTTGAATTGTTTGATATACTAGAAATTTTTCTTCTTCAGGAAACAAGTTTATATTCACATTGGTGTTTAGTAAGATAAATTATTTACCTCTTCATGTTCATAACTTTACACAAGTACAAGGAATATAGATTTACCAGAATGGATACAAACAAAACATCTACCTTCATGTACAAAATACTGACAATAAATATTGTATTTATTAAATAGAATCTATTTTATATCCCCCTACTGATCATCCACAAGAATATAACCTCGATAAATATAAACATTGGTTAAAATAAACGTCCAATAAATAAAGAACCAATATGGCGAAAAATGAACTTATTAATGACCAATACAGGTTCTCTGCGCATTAGTGGTAAAACAGACAACCTCTACAATGATATGAAACATAATATACCGTTTTAAGATATAGGTCATTATATAATTGCTAATATATAAAGAATAGAGGCTAACAAGAAAGTTGTTGGATTGTTCACTGATGAGATGAATGATGTACCTACAGAAGAATTCGATGGCCTTGAAGTGTGTGTAATACAATGATGTGTTGGATTAAGATGTTTAAAACCCTGTGCTGTGTTTTCCTGTTTGTGAGGAGTTATATATTTTTCATATGTTGCAATCCTATTTATTTAGTTATATTTAGTTATGCTTATTACTGGAGATCTAAAACGTTGAGACCTTGTTTGCTTTCTCTCACGCTTTGCTCATTTCTCCAAGAAACTTAGAGCCAACATAAACACTAGCCCCCATTACAATTGCAATGAAAACATACCCATTATGTGTATCAGAAGGTTGGTAAAACTTACTAGGTATAGGTTTCCTAGGTTTTTCTATATTGATGAGCAGAAGTGTATAGCGAAAAAGCTTCATCCAAATTATTTAAATACCGAGTAACCAATCCTTGGTGTCGTCATCTCTCATTGAAGTCATAAAGTGCGTCTGCTCTATTTTCATGAAACCTATAATGTATTCAGCAAAATGTGCTGGAGAACAGAAACTAAGTACAAGTAGGTGGTGTAGCCTGAGCATTAACTATGTTCAAAAAACCATTTAATTTGATTCTATTAGTTCTTTATCAATATAATAATTATAAGGCTCTATATTTGTTTTAACATAAGTACAACATTATTAATCAATATAAAAAGCAAAAAGTAATATCATTCCTGGTAGTTAATTATGACTCTATTTCTGATTTAGCTGTATTAATTGCTTCACTTAATGTTAAAGTCTTTTTATCTAAGTCATCATTAATTTCTTTTTTTATTTTGTATCTTTTTGTTATCTTTTTATCTGCATCATTAAAATTTGTTCATAACTTGTCAATTTCTCTTTTCATTGTGAGTAATGTTTCAGGTAGTCGTTGTGTAATGTTTTTTGTTTAAATGTAGCAGATTGTTCATCTTTAAGTGTTACTAAATCACGATAATTTATCACTTAAATCATAAACAAATAAATCATGGGTCGTTTCATGGATCTAATTGTTTTTTCACTCAAGTAGTACAGTAAATAGGGATACCACTTCACCAGAAGACTGTGAAGTGTCTTTATGATGACTATGAAACCATGATATATGCGGTATGTAGTATGTACTGAAAGAATGAGTGAAGTATGAAGTATGATATACGAGGTGTGAAGTGTGTATTAGGTATGAGGTATGAAGAGTGAAGAGTGAGGATATGATATGGTGAAGTGGTATCCCTATTTGCTATACTACTGATTCATGGATAGGTGGAAACTTTTGAAAATAGATCATGCAGATGGATGATAGGCCGTAACTATTACTTTTTCTAAATAGTCATCCTTGTCCAGAAACTCCCTTTAATCCATTCAATGTGGTAACTCAAGTTATACAATATAAAAAATTTAACGAAATGATTATTTTGCATACAATTCACTAGACATGTTCAAAGACTACAATCTTAAATTTGATAGTGATAATAGCATGACTAGATATACTGCAAAATGTGATATGTCATTTTAGCAAAATCACCTTAACTGGGTTGTATGGTGTGCATCATCTGGATGTGGAATATTATATTGGCATTTAGCACATTAAAATATACTATAATTAGTCCAGAGTGTTTACAAACTTCACGTATACTTTCAAATCAGAAAGGTTGTACCTGAATGTTTGATACCATTACCCAATGATTCATCATTTAATCCGTGTCAACCGAAAGCAATTTATGATCATCTGCACCAGTTTACATACCTCTCCTAGCATAGAATGGAGATACGCTTGTAGCAGGAATAGATATCCAAAGGGAAAATGGTACTGAAGAAGATGGAACCATATCTCCAGGATTTGGGTAACCTACACCTCCCAAAGTATTGGCAGCTGACAAATAGAAGTACAATTATAGCTCTGGCACATTTGAAAAACCGAAGGAGGCACCCTATTGAAATCAACATGGTGGATAGACTAATTTTTTTCTCCAGTAGAGCAAAGGACTAATGGATGAGGGAATAACGTGGCTAAATCTGAGTATCAGATTGTATATGATACATATTTTGGGTGCCAAGGTTCTGAATAGAACAACTATCACATATTCCATTTACACTGTCTAAGACACAGTAAAGAAGTTATATGAAAAGATAATTTTAGGTGAGCATGGATACAAATCGGATGAGAACGTTGTTGTTGTTCGTCCTTCGAGTTTGAAGATGACCATGATATCACTAACTGGTTTGAGAACGTTGTAATATGATTCCAGTAGAATATCACGCATTCAAATATGAATTAGGATTGTGCCGTGGGTGGTGGTGGCGGTGGAGGTATCTTTCTCTTACCTAGTGATATGATTATGAATCTTTTTGACAGTACAGTGGGCTACAATAACAAAGTACAAAACACATCTAATAAGTTCACTTTGGGGATAAATAGTGATGTAAAAGAGGATCCAAACACAAATTATGGAAAGAACTCTGTAAATACCTCGTTAGAAGGGGGAAGAAATTATACAGGTGCAACTACAATTACAAGTACAGGTACAAATGATTTTGGAAAACAGAAACCACAAGATCAATAAGTAGTCATTTACACCGGCTATGATTGTAACAAGAGTTGGGTTGCTTTGGCTTGTAAAGTAGTTGCGAGTAGTTTTCAAAAATTCAAAATTTCTCAAAATACTTTTCTCAGATGTCAAGACGAATGAATGTATGGATTTCCGGATGTCTGGATGAATAGACGAGACCAAAGTGATGTAACGTTCTATCGAACCAGTTTGGTAACCCTCTCTACATCCTTTATAGGTATTGCAAATATCAGCCCAACTAGTACCAAGATGACTAGTATGACATGATCAACCAGAAATGAAACTAGTTTGGATGCAGTCGAGAATTACATATTCATATGGTACTGCATTGACTACAATACTTAGTCACTGATCAACCCACAACAAGAGTTTTCAACAAGCTTCCAGATTTCTGATGAGTTCCCAGATATTGCAATGTTATAAATCATATGAGAAGATGGTCTCTTGAATAAATACTGTTTAAACAAAACCCACAACTACTACTCTTACTAGTACTAGTACTAGTGAACCTATAAGTAGTGATACTATTGAAACAAGAGAACCTAAAAGTAGTGATACCAGTGATAGTGGAGATACTGCAGAACCTATAAGTAGTGATACTAGAGAAGCTATAAGTAGTGATGATACTAGTAACAGTAGTCATACTATAATAATGTAAGTAGTGATACTAGAGAATCTGTAAATAGTGATACTACAGAAGCTATAAATAATGATACTATCGAACCTATAAGTTATGCTAGTGATACTAGATAACCTATAAGTAGTGATACTAGTGAACCTGGACAATAAAGTCAAATGCTCGAATCATGAGAAAGATATATCAAACAATTTATGCAGGCACAAAAAAGATGCAAAAACCTAGAAAAACTAGTAAACCTGCTGAACCTACCAAACCTAGTGAATGCATTCATGACAATGATGCAACTCACTATAACAGTCAAAGTGACCTTCTATATTCCAAACAAAGGTAGTGGTAGTAATCATAAAGTGCATTATGGGGGATATAAAAATCTGTGTCCTAAATGCAATAATCTTGTTTTGTCAAAAAAAAAGTGAATATGTGTCATTCATATATAATTGCTAGCGTCTAGATTTAGATGAGTATGGTAGTAGAATCGTTATGGAGTTTGTGGCAAACCACGATATGGACTGTCATAGCCGTAATACGAAGTTACTTGTTACATATATGGATGATGATGATGCAATGATAGCATTTTTCTATGTTAGAATATTCGGTGGAATTGAATAAATACGTGAAAGTGGTCATGTGAAATCATTAGCCCTCTCTTGGCGACTTTAATGTCCAAAAACTAAATTGCTTTCTCATCCCTCTGAAGTTCAAAAAAAAATTAAAAAAAAAACAAAAAAACATTTAAGTCTCTAGTATTTTGGGTTACACTGGCACCGCCTATCTCTAGAACTGAACATAAACCCTTCTAGGATCTGAATTTAACTGTCCTGTTATAAAATTCAATACCTGCTTTGTCAAGGTTCTTGGAAAATGTAGTTATGTCTTGTAGACTCAAAACGAAAGACCCATTGGTTACTCTACACAGAGTTGGGTATCCAGTGTGAAGTTTCCACTACTGTATTTACGATATTTTGATAATAATGCCTTACTAGCAAAGCAAGTTTTAAATGCAATGCTATCCTCACCAAATCTTACCATCAACCTGCCTTTCAAAACGATGGCATGGGAAGCCTTCATATCTTTCAGAGACAGACATACATCCATCCTGTACTTGACTTTAGTTTCCAGGCATTTAAGCCCACGTCTTACCTTGGTACCATCTAAATGTTTAAATATCCACATATCAGAGTTACTATGAACAGAGACAGAGACTTTTGGAATTGAGGCCTACACAGATGGAAGTATGTCTTCAAAGATTTTTGGCTTCATTACAATATAGCTCATTTAATTAACCACAACTATTTTCAGTGGAGAAGGAAAAGCTTTAAGAGTTATATACTATGAGAGCTCTATAAGAATGAGTATCATATAGTAAGATATAGATGGGACCCCCACTATAGAATCCTCTATTTATGCATGTCGAGAATAAAGATATATATTGGTGGGATATTTACTTAGCTTAGGACATTGCAAATTTTGGGTGTGCCATCAATAAACTTTATTCTTGCATTGTTTGAATTTACCAAACCTCCAGATAAAATGCACACACATATCGATTACCTCATTTCTTGTAGTTCTTTTGATTTCTAAAGGAGAGATACACAACTTGTATGTTTCAAATGGAGTAATTTGTGACTTATTGAAGCACAAGACATTTATCCAAGTGATCTAATATGCCATCCATCATGGAGATTGATATGCAGAAGAAAAAAAGCAGATGAATTTCAAAGATACTTTGATGATGTCCAGATGATGTCGTCTATCTTGTCCATGTTGTCCAGATGTTTGGAAAGAGTATTTTGGGGAAATTTGAATTCTGAAACTGTAGTTATTGGGTAACTGTGCAGTCAAAATGATATTATAGCCACATCATTAACTTGTTTTTCTGTTCTTTTTCAAGGTTGCAATCATCTCACATTTCCTCTCCAATGGCGTAACATTGTTCTCATCGAACAAACTTTCCAATGCTTTCCTATCCTTGCTGTCGAAGACAGCAAGGAATGTTGTATTATCTCTCATGTCCTTTACCGGAATTGTACTTATTGTATAGTGTTTGCCACTTAATGCTAACTTGGTTACGTTGGTGGTCTTCTTTGCATCTTCAAGATTCATGTAGTCATCGATGAGAAACAGTGTATTAGTCCCTCAAAAGATTTCTATAAGCAGTTGTAAAAATTTATTCAGTATATCATCTGGATCTATAATTATGACTTTGTCAGCTTGAAAGAGCCACCTTCTATTGTAGGTCCTATTGTCGATGAATGTGTGACAGATGATAATGATATAATCGAAGAAGAGATGATATTGACTTTCTAGCAGATCTAGTGCAACTTTGTATTTCCACAATTAGTTACACCAGATATGATCCTGTTGTGAGAACCCCTAAGATGGGTCATTTAAATATCATACAAAATACACAGTCATTCTCTACATCAATATCAGAACCAAATATCACAATGCTACTTGTATTCCTGTATTTCAGAGAGTCTACCTACACAAGCTGATTGCAGTTTTGTGTCTGGTAATGATGGGTTTGATAGCTGTATCAATATTACACACGGTAAAAACCTTAAGGAACGAGGAATAATTTACAGACTGGTTTCCATATTTCAGATGCATCAATGTGATAAAATGATTTAAATATTTTGATGACCCCACTAATATTTTCCTTCTTACCTTGTAAGGTGCGAAGTATTTCTAATGTCAATTTGAAATCCCATATTCAATATCAATCTTTCAGCATCTTAGTGATCAAATTAATAGTTCTCCATACAGTTCTCTTAGGCTCTTTTAATATGTGGTTAGGACATTGCTTCGTCTGTAATCTTCCCACCACTTTCTACAAGGAAGTTTATTTGTTGCTAACTTGTGAAACTTTCTGTTGCTTTATCATATTAAAGTCATATGATAGACATAACTTACTCTTCTTCTACTTATACTAGGATGTTCTTTTGACACAAGTAGCACTCACCAAAGAGAAGACCATCACATGGGTCTGTGTAGCACTCACCAAAGAGAAGACCATCACATGGGTCTGTGTAGCACTCACCAAAGAGAAGACCATCACATGGGTCTGTGTAGCACTCACCAAAGAGAAGACCATCACATGGGTCTGTATAGCACTCACCAAAGAGAAGACCATCACACTGGTCTGTGTAGCACTCACCAAAGAGAAGACCATCACATGGGTCTGTATAGCACTCACCAAAGAGAAGACCATCACATGGGTCTGTGTCAAGGCATCCATTTATATCACCACATTATATCAGAATATAACACTTTTGGTTTGGTTATTCTGGATGTTAACTTAACCATCACTAGCAAAGTATATATACATTTTTGTGTGCTTCAATGTTTGCTTTCTTCTTGATTTGCAGATGGATACCTTGTCATACGTTTGCCAATTTATATTTGCCTTCATGTTGCTATGCAGATGGATGCCTTGTTGTAAATTTCCTAACTAGTGACCACTTCCATATAAGCCATTATCATGAGTACTTCTGTGATCAAGTTGACTGATTCAATGATGAAAATTAAACTGACTCTTAGAAATTACATTAAATTTTTTAATTAGATTTTTTTAAATACATTTTTTGAAAAATATTAAAGTTTAATTACTGCCCATTATTTAAAGTACAGATAACAATTGTGTGAATTTTCAGCCCTGTATAAAAAATACTTGTTTCAATATGAGAGATCAAAGAGACATATACCAGAACTCAAAAAAATCTGATAGCCCGATGCGCCTCTAAATCTAGATCAGGCTTCTCTCATATTAGAAGTAAGTTGCCTATCAGGCTTGACCAAGAAAAAAGTGTCATCTAATTTGCATGAAAGAAAGCCGATGAAATGCTGCAATTTTATTCTGAAGTTCTTGAAAGACACTGGTACACTATTAACACTCAGTTCCTTGCTGGGCCCCATCTGTAAATCCCACCACATTATGAAGATTTGTCTGCTTAATTGCATCAAAACAATAAACTTCGTGTGTACAAAGTGAAGCATGTGACCTAAGAATGGGGAACAATACATCTGGACTGATCACATTTTTTTTCAACCACTTTTCCAGGACAAGTGGTTTTAGAATATTCACTCATCCCACCTACATTTTCACTTGTCCCAAAATTTCAATTTCTTGCCTCGATTCTACGAGATGTATGCATTTTGATCCATATTAAAAACAAAAGAAATAATTTGCAACAAGATTATTTCTTCAAAGGGATTATTTTTTTAGTTCTTTTTTTTTCACTATTTCTTTCTCTGATATGGTAGCATCAGTACTTCCATCGGCAAAAATGGAAAGGAATTTTCTGGAATTCAGACCTTCCCTAGCTTCTCTCAAGACTTGATCAAGTAACAGAATTAAGTCTCTTGCTCCAAGTCTGTTCTTATAATTAGCGCCAAGATTAGCATGGTTCTTCACCTGGAGTGCACACATCAGAAAATGGTTTTCCATATTGGGTTAGGGTGTAGACTGTGTTAAAGAGAGCTCACATTTTAATTCATTTCATTCTTATTTTTTTAAAATGGCCTTTTCTATTAGAGCATTAGCAACTTTAACTTCAGGGATTTTCTGCACATGCTGGCTAGTGGGCTAAGTGTCATGCTTAAACTCTGCTGCACAGGTTTCATGAGGTCCAAAACTGTCATGAGACTTGGTTGATTAAATCCTGAATTTGTCAGTTTAATTGACAAATACACTGGTTGAATTTCCAACCTGTGCCAGTTTGGGATATGGTTTGCAATAACTGCAAAACATCTATTTCAGAGTCAATGAATTCAAGCCATGGATAATTATTAACCTAATGTGGTTGAATATATGTCTCCTAGTTGTGTCATTTGAAAATTCTTTTGCTGCCAGAGAGTATGGCTCATGTCTCTTTGGACTAATAGTTACCTCAGACTCAGTGGCAGCTTTACGTTTTATCCCTCCACTTTCACGTGAATTTTCCTTCTCTGAGTCATCCTTATGACCTTCCTTGTGAAAATAATTTAATAAACTCATTTTATCCAAATAGAAAAGATCACCTCATTTGACAACTACTTCTACTAAAGTGATCATGACATACATTTTGTCATTTAAATGCAAACAAGGACCGCTCCTTTAACGTAAAGCTATAATTGTTTTGCTTCAAATGCAATGTAACATGTTAAAGTTGAACCTCTGTATAATCAATTAAAATATTAAAGACTCATTACTAACATTTAATCAATACATAGAGGAAACAGACACTTATGTCGTTAAGAACATTTCACTAATTTCATTGCATTGACTCGGGGTATTGAAATCAAAGAGCAATCTGCTCATGAGTATCTTGGTTGAGTACGCACAATAAAAAAAGGTCATTTATAACATTGCTAATTAATCATACTGGACTTGTTTTGTTTGAAGTGTTCTGATTGGCTGATAATTTGGCTGCTTAGCCCAATATGCAGTCAAGCAGTAATAGAACTCGCCCACATGTGACAGTTATCAATGACCACTTACTGTAGTATCATGGGATGTGAATGAATAAATGGAAGTAGATTCAAGCATTCAGGATGCCTGGAGTAAAAGTATGAACATTAGCACTTGCCTGACTTGTTTTAAAATAGGAAAAAAGCACTTGTCCCGGACTAGCTCCTTGTCAAATTTTACTTGTCCGACTTCGAAAATGAATAGTTCTGGATGTCGGGCTATGGGATTTGATCAACCCTGATACATTCTCTGTATTTTGATTGGTTATCTGTATGTAATGAGTGTTTACTTGTACAGCATTAATAGTAATAAGCTGTCCCTTGCTCATGCTGACTTGGCAATGCATTGCTGGTTAAATATATCGAGTTGTATATATATAATAATAATAATAATAATAATAATAATTATAATAATAATAACTTTATTTCAGACTTGGGCAAAGATCAGCAATTTCACACAAAATGTGACTATAAAAAAAAATTAATACAACAATTTGCTCCAACGGTCAATTATTGATGAATTATGGCAGCATGAATAGTGACACAATTCTTTCAAGATTTTGTGTTACTACTAGCAACTTTATTTATAAATGAATACACTCTCTTCCTAAGCAAAAGCAAAGGCTATTGACATTGTTATTCACAAACATTTCCAATGCACAATGGCATTTATCATAACCCATTAAAAACCTAAATACATTGTTGTAACAGACATTTAACCTGCGATTATTTGACCAATTAAGTTAAGCTATAGGGGATTAGCAACTTATAAAAGTCCCCAATACATTGTTTTTTCACCCTAAAGGAACTGAGATCATTACATTATATTTAAATCCATTTAGTTCAAATAGTTGGTAGCCACTGGATTTTATTGATATGGAGTGAGTGTTTTCTGTAATTGTGACATATCCACAGTACTATCACATGAACTAATTATGAACTTGAAGCTACTGTTTTTACTGATTGATATTTAAAAAAAAAGATCAATGCCATTCAGATTTCATTTCTATTTTCAACTTTAATCGAGAAACATGGAGATTTTTGCAGTGTTCCAACATAAAATTACTGCAAGGTCCCTGAATAGTTATCCCTACATACAGATTGTGATGAAATACAGACTGTACATCGACCTGAAGGCATTCAGTCAGAAATCACAAGAACAGAGTTGTATGCCACAATTATTTAGAATTTATCACCTGAGCTTGCAGAAATTTGAAATTGTTGGAAACCTCAATGGTTGTGAACTCCTCTTCAGCAGAATGCGAATGAGGGTTCAGTGCCCAATAGCCCAAGAATAAGGGAGCAACCATTTAAATTTTCCAGACAGGGTGGGTATCTCAGAATAATAGTAAAAAATGTGGCCTTCTCAGGCAAGTAGATTTTAAGTCAGGGCAAGTGTTTTTTTTTTTTAAAGAGACTTGCCCTGGGTCTGTGTCTGAGAAATTCTTTGAGTACTGTACCCTCCGATCTCAAAGAGGTAAAAGCCTCAGACCACAATTATTTTCCTTCTATTTCATGTATAAGAATTCAAGAATATGCCACTTTTACCATAACTGACATTTATCGCTTTTTGCAACATAGTAACCCAACTTAGCTCTATAAATCCTGAAAAGCCCCGTTTTTGTGTATTACTAATTTAAACAAACTGACATAGAAAAAGTAACCAAAAAATGTCTGCATGACCCAGAAAACGGGGGTATTTTTTTTATATTTTATGTCTTACTGTTTTCATTTAACAACAAGCAAATGCAACATTAGATACAATTTCATAAAGTTTATAGTCTACCCATTTACAATTATCAAAGAAATAACTTTACCAAATAAGTCAGACAAACAGACAATTCATAACATCATTTGTTTTGGAACATCTTCCTGATTTTTGATCAACCTCAAGGGGGTGCGAGTGGGGGTGGGGGGAGGGTAACTGTTGTCTGAGGCCTATCAGTTTAGACCGTTTGCTGTAAATCCCCGTCAAACTTATATATCTTCAATAAAGGTATATGTTAAACTTACCCAGTAAATATAATCAATTTTTATGCACTAATTAGAAATTTGTAGCCATCTGAAATTGATAAACTGATGATGTTTGGCAAGGAGCAAGTTTGGGGCCTAATGTGTATACAAGTGCGAAATTCAATTTTGTAATAGTTTTCTCATTTATTGGAACTTTCTAATGCAGCAAAAATTCAATTTGGAATTCAGAATAATCTCTATTAGAAAATTTGAATTAAAAGTGCTGATGATAATAAACATAATTGTAATACACAGAATTTAAATTGTTAGTAAACATTTCTAAAATAATAATTTAAATATTTAATTAAAAGAAAAATTCCAAGTTGGAAAGTGCGAAATTTTAGATAGCCAAGTTGACAAGTATCTGTTGAACACAACAAGAGTTTATTCATGCATAGGTTAGCTTGGTATTAAATCTTGTGGCTGTGGGACATGACAGTCTCCTGCAGAATCCCATGTAATATGGTACACCTAAGTCATCTGATACTGGACTTGGGAATAAACAAATACTGGCACTTGCCACATGGTACTTGCAAGGTGTCAGGGATGTGCTTAGTTGTCAGGGTAGCTGACAGTATACAAAAATTACATGTAAATGTGGGAGCTGCAACAAGGCTTTTCAAATCAATTCAAAGTGTACTACTCAATCAAACTATGAAAGGTGACCATAACAGAAGAAAAACACAGTTCCAGGGAGGTAATTCTCCTTAGAATAAGGGTATTACACTATGCAGTCAAGACTCCACCACTGCCTTAGTCTTATAATGTAAGATGTCCACCCTGATATTTATGTCGTTTGGGTCAACGTCTTAGTTCCAAAATAAACAGCGTGTGTAGACTGACAGGGAAACTAGAAGCCACATTTTCAGGAATATCTCACATACTTGGCAGCCCATAGAGCCCATAGTAACACTTTTCCACAGATTAAAATCTAATTGCTTTAGTCAGACTATAATTAATATAATAATATAATTACTCTGATGTCTTTTTCCTGATGGAATCAAATTCTGACACAAGCAAGTGGACAAGTTTTTAAAGTTCTGTTGACATACATTTCAGCTGGTTGAAATGTGATGGTAGCCAAGGGATGCCAAAGTTGGTTGCAGTTGGAGAATTTCTTTAACGAAACCAAGAAAAAACATACTAGTATTGACAAAAGCAATTAGATAGCTTCATTTTGTTAAAGCAACTTATGAATCCTTTAACCGACTTCAGCATTTTTCCAACTGAAATGTGTGTCAACGGAACTTGAAAACGTGTCCACTTTCAAAGGCCGGATGATTTTTACTCAAAGATTTGAAAGCCATCATGGACCGCCTTTGATCCCTTCATTTCTTATAACACCTCATAAAACATCTGCATTTGGCCTTAAACTCTCCAGATTACAACAATAATGTAATCAATGAACAGCTTGTTCAGTACACATATTAGCCATGTTAATCTGATTACTCAGCCACACATCATTGCACTGGTCACTGTGCTATAACACTTCCTGTGCCAAGTAGACTGGTTCCCACTGGTTTCTGTAATGTGAGGATAGAATGTGTAAAACTACTGTTTTTTCAAAAACAATTTTGAATGCTATTTTTTTTAAATTGGTAGATTTCAACTTGAAAATAGTGTGTGTTGTAGACAGTCATTAAAACAGTATTTTTGTCCTACCAGCAGTAGAATCACATGTAAGTATATGCCAGGGTACTCTGATCACTCAGAGTTTACATGAATGATACCAAATTCTAAATTGAATCTATTGGTGCCTACATCACAATGAAAGTGCCTTCTATGGGTCTCAATTATGTTTTACTGGAACAGCCCTAAGCACTTGTCTCAAAATGATTGATCAAGGAGACATACCTCACCCACCTACAACCTGGAACAGGAACTGCATACAGGTCTCAGCCCACAATTATTTTTCCTCCTATTTTATGTATAAACATTTAACAGTATGCCAGCTTGTTTATGTGCATTACTAGTATAAACAAACTGATGTAGAAGAAGTAGCCAAAACAGCGTCTGTATGACCTGGAAAGCAACGACATTTTGCATCATGTAACATCTTACTGTTTTCATTAAATAACAACAAATGCAACATTCCATACAACTTCATAAAATGTATAGTCTACCCCATTAAAATTATTAAAATAAGTAATCTTACCAAATAAGTCAGTGGCAAATGGACTATGCAAACAAGGCAGTGTTTTTCCCAAATATCTTTCTCATTTTGGTCAGCCTCAAGGGGGATGGTTGCTATGGGTTTAACGCCATTTTTCAGCACATGATAGGCTATACATGGCAACCACTATATTTGGTGGAGGAAGAACCCGAGAAAACCCTGGGAAGAACCACCGACCCACAGGAAGCTACTGGCAAGCTTTCTCACATATCCACGTTGGCCGAGACCAAGACTCGAACCCACGTGGACAGAGGTGAGATGTCAGTGATCTGTAAAGGCAAGCGCCTTAGACCACTCGGCCACACGGGGCACCAGGGAGAGAAGGTAATTGTGGTATGAGGCCTATATGTTTAGACCTCCTGCAGCCAATCCCAGTCAAGCTAATATATCTTCAATAAAGGCATATTATAAACTTACTCTGTAAATATAATCAAGTTTCATACACCAGTAAGAAATTTGTAGCCATTTGAATTTATGAACTGTTGGTGCTTGTCAAGGAGTAATTTTAGGGCCTGATACGCTTAAATGTGAACATTTAATTTGGAATAATCTTTACCAGAAAATCTGATTTGAAAGTGCACATGACAGTAACTTTAATAAGAAAAATTAAGTCAGAAGAAACTTCTAAATTTAAGATAGCCAAGTTGACAAGTATCTGCTGAACACAACAAGTGATTTCTCATGCATGGGTTAGCTAGGTATTAAATCAAGTGGCTGTGGGACATGGCAGTCTCCTGCAGAATGCCATGTAATATGGTACACCTAAGTCATCTGATACTGGACTTGGGAATAAACAAATACTGGCACTTGCCACATGGTACTTGCAAGGTGTCAAGGATGTGCTTAGTTGTCAGGGTAGCTGACAGCATACAAAAATTACATATTAATGTAAGTTCTGCACCAAATCTTATCGAATCAATTCAAAGTGTACTACTGAATGCAACTATGAAAGGCAACCATAAGAGAAGAAAAACACAGTTCCAGGGAGGTAATTCTCCTTGGAATAAGGGTATTACTCTGTGCAGTCAAGACTTTACCACTGCCTCTGTTTCATCACAGCCCAAGACTGTTGCCAGGGTGAATGAAGATGAATTTCCCTGGGAGTCAAGTCAAGTCCTGATGGAGCCTCTGCATCAAAACTTGACTGTGAGGGTGCATCAAAGACACTTTGAATGCTGTTGCCTGTTACCAGTCATGCCTGAAAAAACAGAATGTCAGGATTCTAGAGGAATGAGAGTAGCAGATGATGAACAAATAGTAGACACATGGAATACAGCTCTAAAACTTTATCACCAATGGCACCAAAATGTAGATAGTTAAGGGGACAAAATGGGGAAAAATAATACTAAAGTGAGTAAAATCTGACTTCAAGCACCTGAATGTAAACATTATCAGAAGTCAAGACAAACAAGCCAGGACCAAACCAGTCACACCAAATGTTGGACTTGCAGTCAGTCTTCAGGACACACCTGTAGGTAACACAAAAGCATGACTAATTATAGCTAACATGGATATGCCACCCCTAAGCAGCATGCAGAGGACATCTAATATTGTGGTCAAGAACATGTTAGTCAAATAAATGAGATATGGTTGAGAAAGTAAAATTATGACAAGATATTAAAGTGAAGCAGAGAAATGAACCTTATATCAGTATCATAAAGAATGTAATGGATGGCAGATACAATTTGACATATATAGTAAGTTGCAAAAAAAAAACCCAGCTATAATGCCTTACAAGATACTGGCATCACATGTGAAACAATGATGGCCAGGAAGTTAATTATAAGTGCTTCCAGAATAAATTTTGCTGGTCTGGAGCTTGGTTGAAGGGACAAAAAATGGATGTGCATTGCCCAAGTGGCATCGAGAGTATACAGCAAACTTGTCTCCCTTTACCCCACTGTCAGAGTATGATATGGGAAAGGAAATTGGTAGTCACCTTGCTCTACAAGGTGCACCAATAAAATATGCCACCAAGATGGAGATGCAAGATCAGCTCAAGGAATAGATTGTGCCCTCTGAGCTCCTGATCCCATTTTGAAAGCACAGCAGCAAGCTGACCCAGTTCACTTATGAGACAAGTTTAATTTCAACATTGCAGGCAAGTTTTTCCTAAAACAACTTTTGCAGAAATACATGAAGCACATAAAGCCCTTAGCCTCTGTGTAATATCTAGGTGTAATATGATTCTAAAGGAGCTAATAAAAGAGCATACTGGTGATATGACTAATCAAAGTAAATACTTACCAAAATTTCTTCAATCCACTATGGTGAGATACAGTGGAGACTATTCATGGTGGGCAAGATACTGTTGTGCATGGTCAAGGAGTAACTGATGGCACTTCTCCAAGAATCTCAGACCGCACAAAATCACTGACCTAAACATGCAAGAAAGTGACAGAGTGTTAATTCTTGAAAGTTTGACAATGAAACTTAGTGTATCAGCAATTGAAGAAATGAAACTGTACACTGATAGTCAGAAATGTGAAGCAGTTAACAGATCAACCAGTGTTTCACTACCAATAAATGTGAACTATTCTATGAATGGTTCATAGAACTTCTTCAACCATTCACAAATAAAATAACAACCCTGGTACATCAGCTATAAAAAATGTGAGGAGTCTGGTATGGAACTTTCATCATATGCAAAACATGAACTATCGTATATTATGAAATTGATTGGGAAGCCAAGTATCAAAAGAATTATCAAAAGAGACCAGATATTGCGAAAAGGAAAGTTATTGAACAGGGAAATAAGATTTCTGAGCATTTTAAATATAAGCCGTTAAATAAGTGTCAATCATATTACAGCAGGGGACAGATGAATCCAAAACTCTCACCAAGTTCTGAAGGAATAAACAATTGATATCACATCTATAGTACAAGTCATACAGGTCATGTAGGTGTCCAGTACCAACTATTTCAGTAATGGGTGTAATTTTTAGAATTTGATTACACATACCTTTAAATGGCAATTATTCACATTAATTGGATCCTCATACATCCATATTCATTTGGAAGGTCATTATTTACATGTCCCAAGAAATACATATGGCAAAATCAATGTTAAAGTATGTGGAGATTTTTGGATGAGATCAACCTAAAGGTGTGAGCCAGTACAAACCAGATTGAATGTCGCATGCTGTGATGTCACAATGAAAGCTGCACGTGTTGAAAAAAATTCATACTACCCTGTTATTTGTTATGATAAACACAATGTCCTCTTTTATTGACCCAGATTAGTAACTGGCCAGCATTGTGACAGTCCATAGCAATTAATAATTTTCATCTGGAAGCTTCTTAATGACATTTAAGTTGCAGAGATTTCAACAATCAGGACTGAATAGACTTTGGTTAAATTACAGTATTACATTTTAGAACAACAATTAATATTTCATTTGAGTAAATGGACTTACATGACCACGTTAAGATACACTTTACTCAATGTGAGGATGAACAATTCTGTGGACAGAACATTTACTTGTGGAATATTGTCAAGTAACTGTTCAAGAGAAATACATTATGAACATTTTGTTAATATTTCTACTATTATTTCAAAGTTCAATTCATAAATTTATGTGTTTCAATGTGATAGTAATTCAAATATTTATAAGTATTATACTGCTGCATGAAAACTAATATCATACTTAATAATGTAATTAATTGAATATAAGACTTTTCATATTTTTTTGAATGTCTTTATTTGAAGTAGGTGTGGAAAATATTCTCCATGTCCCTTGCAACCACCTTTGTTAACATATTTAATTCTCTCTGTATTTACTACAACTGGTTCAGAAGACAAGTGATCTTTAAAAATGTACAGTGAGTTATGACAGATATGACTCACTTCCTGGTTGTCTATCACCATCCTCTCATTAAAGACCATATAACTGAATCTGTGAGCATTTACTGTATGCCATTTGCCAGATATTGGTGACTTAAACTTTATAGCACCATAACTACTGGACTTTACAGCCCTGGTCCAGATCAAACATTCCAAATTGACTCCTGGTACACTGTGTAAGAGTAAGATCATTAGGAATAGTTGGTAAACAAGGCAGCCAATTATTTTGTCAATGTTTTCTTTTTCCTCCAACATGTCATCAACATTATTATTTTGGTGATTACAATTTACTACTACTACTTATTATTATTATTATTATTATTATTATTATTATTAGAGAATAATATACTGTCCATGCTATTATTATTGTCATTATTATTATTGAATTATTTAGATTCTCCTAAATGCAAGTGTAATGGAAAATTGACATACAAAATGAAACCTCCATGACTTAAAGGATATGTAGCATCATGGGCAAGCTGTAAATATTATGAAATAATTATTAATATTAGCATTCATTTTATTAAACCACCATGAATTGCAACAACAAAAAAGTTCTGAAACCAAGAAGGAAAGAAAGAAACATCCAACTACACATATAAAATTCCAATTACTGTAATAACTACAGCTTGAAGAAGCATATTTGTACACTTCTACAGTAGCCACAAATAAGTGATCTATTAGCATGTAACTGTGATGGGGCTAAATACAGAGGAAGTCTTAACTGCGTTTTTATTGAATTAACCTTGTTTAGTAGCATCTGACCTGTCCAAATTATTTCTTTTATACTAATTTTTTTTATATATTGCCCCACCTCAACAGTGATAAGGGCATATCTTGTCACCATTGTTTGTCCATCTGTATGTTTATTTGTCCAACCTTGGTTACGTTTTGTGTTATGTATGTGTTTAGGCACTATTGTGGGGCATCCAATGCATTTCTAGTTTTTTCCGAAGAACTGTGTTTGTGTAACTAGTTATTTTCTACACTATTGTTTTAACATGCATATGTTTTCATATAGGAGTAATTGGGAACTATATCTTATGATTGGCCATTCAAATGAGTAAGTTACGTGCAGAAACACAAGACATCACTGTTGGCTACATTTAAAAGTATAATTACTGTTCTTTTTCGAATACAGTGAATAATGGGGGTGCTTTAACTCAAGAAAATATTGATAATAAGTTTCTTTTAATAATTAAGTAATAAATGTAGATTGAAAATTGTCATTAATTGTAACATTTATGAGTATTCTTTATAGCTGCTATTATAAACTCTTTGTGTTTGTGTCCACCCATTTGATGTATAGTAAAGGCAATATGAAGGGATTTGTTTTGCCCAC
The DNA here is from genome assembly GCA_029931535.1 of Margaritifera margaritifera. Taxonomy (NCBI): domain Eukaryota; kingdom Metazoa; phylum Mollusca; class Bivalvia; order Unionida; family Margaritiferidae; genus Margaritifera; species Margaritifera margaritifera. The sequence goes on along the minus strand of JAQPZY010001657.1, from coordinate 4,032,193 downwards.
CCATTTGATGTACAGTTTAGACAATGTGAAGGCATTTGTTTGCACACCCATTTGATGTACAGTATAGGCAATGTGAAGGCATTTGTTTTGCCGACCCATTTTGATGTACAGTATAGGCAATGTGAAGGCATTTGTTTGCACACCCTATTGATTTACAGTATAGGCAATGTGAAGGCATTTGTTTGCACACCCTGTTGATTTACAGTATAGGCAATGTGAAGGCATTTGTTTGCCCACCCATTTGATGTACATTACAGTCAATGTGAAGGCATTTGTTTTGCCTACCTGTTTGATGTACAGTATAGGCAATGTGAAGGCATTTGTTTTGCCCACCCGTTTGATGTACAGTATAGGCAATGTGAATGCATTTGTTTGCAGGTACTATTGCTCTTCTTAGTCATCTACTAAAGCAAGAGTGCCATTAACATCACATTATACACATGACCTGTATTTAGTTGTCTACTATGCAGGCACTAACAGGGTATGGTTGAAATTATAGGTCAATGGGCCTCAGTGACCTTAGGTCAAGGAATGCAGTCTTGAATTAGACTTGATGGGCAGAAACAATTATTTTCTTTTGAAACTTTCCATGACCATGACCTATGAATCTATAGGTTTCTTTTTTACCCTAAGTTATTTTGCAAAACCCACCTTGTTTTGAGCCACAAAGACCTTTTGATCATGGCCTTCTGACCCAAATTCAATTCGACTCTTACCTACTTTAAGTGCAAGCCCTCAAACAATATTGGTCAAGGTACAAGATTCAAAACTGAAGTTATTCTGTAAAAACAATTTCATCTTTCAGTAAGAGTGACCTTGACCATTGTGCATTTGACCTCCAAATCAAGAGGCTTCTTTCCAACCCAATGTATCAGTCATCCATAACAAAGGTGCATGTATACTGTAGATAACTTAATTGTTATGTGCAGAAACCGTTTTTCTTCTTTCAGTAACAGTGAACTTGATCTTTAATCTTTTGACCCCAAAGTAACAGGCTTCTTCCTTTCCCCAAGTGCAAGCAATCCACAAAGTTTGTTTCCCAGGTATGTAATGTGAAACTAACTGTATTGTACGGAAACCAATTTTCTTCTTTCAGTCACAGTGATCTTGACATTTCACCTTTTGACCCCTGAATCACCAGGCTTCTTCCATATCCAGAGTGCAAGCCATCCACAAAGTTTAGTCCAGATATATGATGTAGTACTAATATTATTATGTGGAAACAATTTTTTTTTTTTCAGTAACAGTGACCCCGACCATTGACATTTTGAGTCCAAAACTGACAGGGTTCTTTCTTGCCCAAAGTGCAAGCCATCTACAAGGGTGGTAACAGTAGATGGTAGAGAATTCAGGTTATTGTGCCAAAACCATTTTTCTATCTTTCTACCTTGACCTTTCAACATTTTACCCCGGAACTGATCAACTGTTCTTTACTCCAAGGTTTGGTAACTGTAGATTGTGCAAAACTTAAGTTATTGTTCAGAAACCATTGTTTATTTTAGTCACAATGACACTGACCTTTTACATCTTTATCCTGAAATCTATAGAGTTTATAGTAGCTGTAAATAGTGGAGAACTAAAAAAAAATGCAAAGATCGCCTGATAGATGTTAAGCTGTTTCAGTCTCCTATTTGACAATCATAACTCACACACTAAAACATGTCCTCATAATAATTAGGACTTTACATGCTTGTATGTGCATCTATTCATCCAATTATTCTTTTTGGAAAGAAACATGCTTATACTCAGTTTTTGCTCTGATGAGTCTGTCAGTTAATTACTGCTAAGCAGGTATCCCTTGTATCAATGACTATTATTAGCAGCTCATAAATATTTAATTAAGCCATCACCGGTTCTTTGTTAAGACCTTTATTATACATGTAACAGACACACAGGGGTGGGGATGGTATGTTGTCCCTCTGGTATTATATGTGAAATGATACATGTAACAGACACACAGGGTGGGGATGGTATGTTGTCCCTCTGGTATTATATGTGAAATGATACATGTAACAGACACACAGGGTGGGGATGGTATGTTGTCTCTCTGGTATTATATGTGAAATGATACATGTAACAGACACACAGGAGTGGGGATGGTATGTTGTCCCTCTGGTATTATATGTGAAATGAAGAATATATGGAAAATTAACATTCTTTTCACAATGATATAAATATGACCATGGTTAAATGATTAGTTACCCCTTTTGATATTTGTTTGAGTCAATTTAAATAGCAAATCCTTTTATCTGAACCCTTGCCCAGATATGCTTTATTTTACTAAACAATACTCATTTTCTTTACAAGTAAATTAATCTCTGTGTATTTTCCTCCAATCCACACATGCAATATATGCAATGTCTGAAACTTCCTCCATCTCTATGAACAAAACCAGCATCATAAACTACCAAATTGAATACACAATTTGCAGTAATAAGATTAAAAATTCACTAAGACTAAAAGTGTTTGCATGAAGTTATATGTGTGTGTTTGAGTGTGCATGTTTCTCCCTTAGTTGAATATAAAATAAACTTGAATTTCTGTAAATTTCTAAAAATTACCCATATGATCTTTTTCTTATAGGTGGAGTTTGGCAGTTCAACATGGGGAAATTAGATGCGGTCTTTTTTCCACTCAAGGAACTATACAAGCGGTTTGAACAAGTTTCATTTCCCAAACAAAACAAGTAGATAGGCAATATACAAACATGTTCGTGAAGAGAGTGGGAGTGGAGTCCACATTTTCAAATTTGCCTATTTTAAATTGTGGAAAAATCTTGCAAATAAATTTAAACATTTTGGTAATTAAGTTTTAATTAATAGTTTTACTTTTGTAAAGACCGTTGTGGTAGCAACAGTCACATAATTTGGAAAAAGAGATACTTTTTCAATCACATGTAGTACACGTATTTTTCCAGATAAACTCTTAGATGATACAATTTAGGGTTTGGAATCAGTAGTGAAGTGGTACTGTTATTTGATTTTCCTTTTTTTTTTCATCTGCATTGAAATGAATAATGAAGTTTTGCAAAGGCAAACAAATTATCAGTAAATATGATATTTTATGTATAGCTATAGTATGCCAAAAAAAAAAGATTTTACTCAAGGAACAATAACAACGACCACAACACCACCATTAATAATAATAATAATAATAATAATAATAATGTGATAGTTTTTAATAAATAAATTAATATTTAGTAGGGTACAGTTTGATGAAGTTGGCGGAGTCCAATAGCAATCACATTGTCTGTCCGTCAACAATTTTGTTTCCACAAAATAACTGTATAAATAGACTTTATTTTTCCAGTCTTTACGGTAATAGCTCAAGCAATACCAACACCACTGAGTAACAAGGACAAAGACTGTACGTCAAACAATACAATATACGATTTACCAGATAATCACAATTACTCTACAACATACCAGGATTTTTTAAAAAAAATTGTATGGATTGTTATGTATGATGTTTATATAATATTATAAATATTTTAGGAAATTATAAATGTTTCTTCACTTTAATATTTGCTTAAATCTTAATGTTTATCAGGAAAAACATGTTTAACTAGTGTCCTTGAAATAGGTTGTTTTGATCAATGTTTTCTCAATTTGAAGGTCAAGGTTGAATTTTGTTTACAAGTAAAATTCCATTAAGATGACACATGTTCTAGAACATTCTGTCATGTGACCAATCTTTATATATGCCATGTTTGGTGGACATTTATTCAGTTTTGACATTACCATCAGTCTTGTAAAGAGCTACTACAGTTGTGAAAATTCATTCCAAATTCTAAGAGAGGAATTATTTTAAATATTCATTGGATTATAACAGTGCTCATAAACTTTTGGATTTTTGGATTTTTTAATTGATGATTTTGGAATTTATGTGAACTTATTCAGAGATTTTGGAATACTTCATTTTGACATCAGCACATCAAGATTACTAGTACATCAGGACTTTGGAGACCATTGGCACATAATAACATTCAAGGACACAGCCGTGAATTCGGAACATTCTATATTTAGGACTTGTGATTAGAACAATCATTCTTACTGGATTATTAGGATTTCAAAACACATTACTGTAAGTGACTTTTTGATTTTTCATTTTAATTATCTAGTAATAAATTGCTTGTTGATTTTTTACTTGATTTGTTGGTTTCACTTTCTTTCTGTTACATTTTTCTTAGACCATAGAGTCGTAACAGGATAAATACTTTTCACTTAAGAAGAACAAGAATTAAAGTTAAGCATCAGCTGATTACACACAATATACAATGTATAATACATGGATCGAACGTATATTTGACCTACTAACGATTTCCAAGGACGCATTCACAAGTTTAACATGATATGAAGTTTTATGGGTTGGAGACGATTGCGGGGACAATTTTTGAGTACCAGAGATAATATTTAGTACATGTCGATGCTTCTTATACAAACTGCTGGGCTTCATTTGATCCATCATTGCACGTAACCTTCGTAGGATCCTGCCATAACTGTTTTGTAGCTCACTGGGCATGCGCTTGACAAGTCAGTCTATTATTGTTTGTTACACCCACAGGGGCTCGTTACAAAGAAAATTAGGAGTATCGGTCAATGGATAGAGGGCTGGGGGGATCCAACCTGTAACAATATAGCACAAGGGAAGACACGACTCCTCACCCCTCGCTATTTCCAACCCTGCTAGCTTGTCCTATTTTCGTCTCCTAATTTAAAAATTACGCCAGCTGTAATCAAAAATGAGTGAATTATGTTAACATATCAACAGACCTCGTTCAATTCATGACATATTGGAGAAAATTCCACATTTGTTCACCGATTTCGAAGAAGGGAGAAGTACCTGGCCATAAGTTGCCGTTAGCATTCGGCTAGTCTTGGATTTCACGCTTGACGCAGAGGTAAGAACATTCCCGAACATAGGTATATTTAATTTTTTTAAACATTTGGATAATTATCTTTATTTACGCTAGTATGCTTATGTCACAATAAAAGTATCCATTTCTTCGCTCTATATCCTCTGCTTGTATTTCGTGCTGAATTTTTGAATAGCGGTTGTTCGGAACTTACCTCTCCGTCAAGGGTGAAATCCAAGTCTAGCCAATATGTCATGAACTGAACGAGGTGTGTTGAGATATTAAGATAATTGATCCATTTTTGATTACAGCTGGCGTAAATTTTACATTAGGAGACGAAAATAGGACAAGCTAGCAGGGTTGGAAATAGCGAGGGGTGAGGAGTAATGTCTTCCCTTGTGTTATATTGTTACAGATTGGATCCCCCCAGCCCTCTATCCATTGACCGATACTCATATTTTTCTTTGAAACGAGCCCCTGTGGTTACACCCATAAGGAGGGCGATAACAGTTGCCACATAGAATTTTGGATACATGTTTAATAACGTATTTTTCCCATGATGTAAATTTCACCAAATATATTAACTTATTTATAAATTATACTCCTCTTTGCATAGATTTCAAGTCTCAAGACAATTAAGGGTTTTCCAACATTTTTCCAAGTTTTCCTTAGATAGATTCCGAATGACGTCATCGGAAGCCATATTGGTTGTATGCTGACATATTTACTATTGATTTTATGTGGTGTTTGGAAGTTTAAATAAATTCTTTGAATCTCAAGAAACTGTTACAAAACATAGATAAATAAAAAGAACGCAAACCCACTTTCTGTCCTGATCTATACTTGTAATTTATAAGTTGATTTTGCCTCAGTGTGCCTTTTTAAAAATGGCAAATTTTGGTGGTCGCGTGGAGGAGAAACTGCCAGGTGGCCCATCTTCCATGTAAAATTGGCAGAAAATCGTCTGCTAGTGACCTAATCGGAAGAATCTATATCCAACACTTCTCCAAAAAGCTTCCAACTTTCAACGGTTTTCAAACTCAATTCAGACTATACGGTATTTAATGCCCGGGAATTTCGAATCGGAACCCAGCAATCCGGTTCACAAGTGATGACACTTCTAAGCACCTGAAACCCAGATTCATTGGGTATTTACAGCAGCATGCAACAGCGAAGATTTGTATAATCGCATCCTCAAAATAGCAAGACATAAGTTTTCAATTCAATTTTATATTCCAGTTAGTTATGTAATTTATTTAGTGTTTATTCTGGAATTATTTTTCAAGAAGTTGCAATTGAACCAGTTTCTATTTAGCTAATTTTGGATATATTTAGCTATATAGTTGTACAAATGTAAATGAGTTCGCCTTGACGGCGGGATACATTGCAGTTATACATCTTTGTGTGGGTGATCATTGGTGACGCTTTCTTAACATAAATCACCTCTTTCTTATTAATTTGCATATGGCCATTGACTGAGTCAAGTTTCTCTTCACACATCACACTTTTACTCGTTTAAATTGTATGTGGTCTTTGGATGAGAACATTTCTCTCCCTATATCACACTGATTCCATTCTATAAATATTTGTATGATCATCGAATGAGTATGTTTCTCTTAAAATATCACAGTGTCAGAGACTAGAACTCTAAGTTCGTCAGGGGAACATATTATTCCTCCAGACACATACAGTACTGCAAGTAGCAGGCGTACAGTTAAAGGGACACAACTCTTTTCTATCTTGGTAATAGTTACAGCATAAGTTGTTACCCTTGATCCATTGCTCTCCTTATAATTCCATTTGATAATTATCAGAAAGAATTTCATGTAATATAATCGTCCTCTGCCCAAGAATGTTAATAACTAGTAATCCTTTCTACGGCTCCCCACACCCCTTTACAAAAAGTTTGTAATATTTTCCTCTGGACAATGAAGGCTGCGAACAAGTAAAAGAATCGTCCGTACGAGAAAAATACCAAAATGTCCGATATCCGAAGACAAAGTTTGCATGTCCGCTACACGGAAGAATTCCCAAGAATCCCGACTGTTGCTGATTATTTAATTCATCGCTTTATATTTTATTTTATTTTTGCGTTTTGAGTAAATGTGCATGATACGTATTTAAAAGTCTGATTCTTTCATACATTGTATCCAGTTTATTACAATAACGTTATTAACAAACGAAGTGTCAGTAGTGTCTGGTGCTATTGTATTAAAAATAGTCACATCTTATATAGTGTCAGAAGTGGGATCCAGCTTTAGTGTCCAGAAGCGATAATATAGGTCATGGCTGAGATCCAGTGATTGAACTTAAGTCCGCTGTATTCCAAAGAGTTTGCTGAGCTGAAAAGAGAAATAGCAAGTTTTAAAAATCGCTGGAAACCATGGGTAGGAAACGGAATAATACATCTAGACTTGCTACAGTTGAAGTTGCTGATGGTGCAGAGAGTCCATGATATTTAGGAAATGACGGTGAAGTAGGAAATGGCATCCATAAATATCGATTCAGTACAACAGTCTAACACAGGGGTGTCAGACTCATTTGCTATGGCGGGCCATATTTGATATAAATAATAATAAATGCTACTACTATCACAGTTTCCCAAAGGAGTTTGTCTGGTTTCGAGTCTAGAAGCGATGAAAAATTTGCAAAATGTTTCACAGAGTTATAGTTCGACTATTAAACGCAGACGTGTATTTGACAGACATGAAATTGCAAAATTATATCTCTTTACTGGTAAGGATAAGTGGAAAGTGTGGTTTAATAGGTTAATTCAGGTTGCAGATCATAAAGGATGGACAAACAAAATTAGACTAGACGAACTGTTGCCACGGTTACATGGAGTGGCTGGTGATTTTGTATTTGGTCAGTTGCCAAGATTGGCATGGTCGAATTATGCAGCATTTATCACAGAATTGGATACTAGATTTAGAACTGTGGGGACAAGAAAAGCATATGTGGCACAATTTAGTCGCAGAAATCAGAAAGCAAACGAGGCATTAGAAGAATATGTGGCTAATTAAAAACGTTTATACGGCAAAGCTTATAATGCAAATCGCAATGCTGAAACAAGATAGGAAGACCTTTTACGCTGATTTTTAGATGGTCTCTGTGATGATTGAACAATATTTCGTGCTTAGTTTGTGAAAGAACACAAGAGCATATATCAGGCTGTATTCCAAGTAGTCGATTTCCTTGAAGCAAGAATGTGCCCCCCTAGGCAAAATGTGTAATAATGATGGGCAGCCAATGGGGCCAGCCAGAATTGTCAAGTGTGCAGAGCATCGGATAATGAAGAAAGTGTTAGCCAGACTAAAATAAAATGTATAATGAAAGCAGAAGAAACCAATGTACAGTAATCAGAATACCCAAGCAGGCGGATTGCCAAAACTTGAGAAGAAAATTGCTTAAGTGATGGAAAAAATTAGAAAAGCTTGTGAAAGAGAGGTAGATTGAAGAAGGGAAGAATTTAAGTGGTGTACGAGCCCAGCAAACAAGCATAAACAGACAACCAAGATATATGGAAAGAGTACAGTGTTTTAGCTGTAAGCAAGTATATCACTTTTCACGCGAGTGCCCATCTAACCCTAGTAATACATGGCAATATAGAACAGTTTGGGATCAAATCGAGTGTAAGACAAAGAACGAGAAGATGCGTCCCCACAATCAACTATCAAATGGATAACACCGCAACAAGTGCCCAAGGGACGACCCTGACTGGTTTCGATAAGGGCCATCAAGGAAATTTTCAAGAATTTAATTCCGGAAGTGAGACAATAATTCTACGACGACTAATTACCAGAAGTGATGGGGTCTATATCAAGGGAAATACTGAGGGAGTAAATTTTAGTTTAACCGCAAATACGGTCACAACACCTACTATTATCTCTGAAAGAATCTATAAACGGATAGACTCAGAAAAGCGCCCCACACTGAGTAAATTAGTAATTTAGCTGCTGCTAGTGGCAATCCTTTGAGACAATACGGAATAGGAATATTTACAATTCAGGTAATAGGTCTCAAGTTGAAAAAAGAAATCGCAGTTGTGAAAATTGAAGATGAATGATTATTGGATATTGACATTTTACAACAAAACAAGAATGGAACTGCTGACATAATCCTCAGCAAGGGTTGTTAATATTAATTGTTGTAGAGATTCCATGTATACACGTAATCCTTGAAAAAGTGAGAAACGTTGGAGCTGCAGACTATTATTTGATACCTGGGAATTGTGAAGGAACTTTTGACCTCTATGTAGAACTCAGTAAATAAGACGATTCCAATCAACCATATGAAGTGATTATTGAGCCTAACATGAATTTTACACAAGAATATTCACTCATCAAGGTAGCAACAGTAGCTGATATCAGCAATGGGTCACACAGAAATGACGTTTCGATTAAACAAGATGCAGTGATTGGGGTAGCAGAAACATTTCCAAGTATGGAAGTCTTAGTGGATTCCGAGGGTTAGGAACAGGCTGGAAATTTTAACGCAATTAGAAGGGTACAGTATGAGAAGCAAGTAAATTTAACAAGTAGATCTCAAGTTGGTCGGGATAAGAAAGATCCACATAAACCTGAATTACGAGATCGTTTAAAAGAGTTACTGGAAAGTGCGAGCGAAGGACTAATAAAGCAAGAAAGAAAAGATACCTATTTACCAACTGCAAAAATGCTGACAAAATATCAAGATATTTTTTAAAAGCTGAAAAAGACTAGGACAGACAACGCTTGGCGGGCACGCTATTGATACTGGGAATGCGACACCCATTTAGCAACCTCATCGACGTGTTTCATTAGGCAACAAATCTTCAAGCAAATTGAAGTACTGCTGTTGATTTGAAAATCAACTTCACCATGGATTTTTCCACTAGTACTTGTTAGAAGAACAAAATGGGAAAATCAGACCTTGTGTGGATTATCGACGGCTGAATGCTGAGGCAAAGCCTGATGTATTTCTGATATCACGTACAAACAATTGCCTTAACGACTTGGCGGGAGCAACATTATTCGCAACTTTGTTATCACGGCCGGTTATCGTCAGATACTGGTGAAGAAGGAAACATACCAAAGACAACTTTAGTTACAACATATAGGCTATATCAATTTGTTGCAATGTCGGTGGGGAACACTAATTCGGTAGAATCAGGGAAATTGCATTGCAGTATTACAGAGATCCATGTTTCATTTATTTAGATGATATTATTGTCTTTGGGTCAAACTTTGAAGAACATATGTCCAGAGTGGAGGTGGTATTAAGCCGACTGGAGACAGCAAAATTGAATTTGAAACAGGAAACATGCAAATTGTTGATTGAAGAGGTTATTTTTCTTAGGCACAAGATTTCAGAAGATGGTCTGAACCCGAATACAGACAATACTGCAAAATCTTTGAATTTCCAGTGAGATTGAACTTAACATAAGTGAGGCAGATGCTATGCACGGGGAGTTATTACAGACGATTTGTTAACAGGTATGCAGACTTAGTTAAGCCGCTAACAGAGTTAACCAAAAAAAAAAAAGGGGGGGGGGGGGCAAAGAGTACAAGTTGACAGAGAAATGCCAAGAATCTTTTGAGAAACTGAAAACTGCCTTAACAAGAACTGTGGTAATTGGCTACCCGCTGCCAGAAGGAAAATTCATGTTAGATATAGATGCAAACGATATGGACATTGTAAGTTGTCCTGAGCCAAATGCAAAGCGAGGGAGACAGACAGAGCTTGCATACAGCAGTCGAACACTAACAAAAAGTTGAAAGAAATTACTTCGTCACCGACAAAGAATTCTTAACCGTGAGATATTTTATGAGTATGATATACGGTATTTGCTTGGTAGAAGTTTAGAGGCAGGACAGATCAAAAAGCACTAGTCTGGATATTTAGTTTCAGGGAACCAAGAGGGAGAATAGCAAGATGGTTGGAAATGTTGTCGGCGTAAACCTTCACTGTTGAAAACATACCAGGAAGGAAACATGGAAATGCGGATGCAATGGCAAGATGTTTACGCCATATGGACTGCAAATGTACAGAAGTGGACTTGACGGAGCCATTGAAATATGAAGCTGAATGAATTGGGGAAAGTATTTCTCAGAAGACAGATGTGAATAGAGTTTTTATCTGACATCGTGAGAACGTTTACAAAGATTGGAGTCCATGGATCGAGAGTAGGGTTCCCCACGCGGCAGGGCCAAAGGCTAGCGAGACTGAAGGAGGCACATGTCTGGATAAACCAGCAGACACGAATCAGACCGGGGCCCTATCTGTAGAGGATATAATCAGTAGGGAGTTTGAGGGCATGGTAGCTCAGGCGATGTCAATAGATCCCTTGGGATTGTGGCAGGCTGAAGTCTGAGGTAAAGGGAAATGACGACTCGGATAGCGAAACGATCTTTGTGGGGAGATGAAAGTAAGGATAATGGAAGTACGGAAGCTGAAGATATTGTGGGTAAAAGTCGTGATGGGGTCTTCTGTGTTTTTGTAAAATCTTGTAATAGGGAATACTTTAAAGTGAATAGTAGCCCAGGGAGGAAAGCTGATGTGTACATGGATAGTTGTAATAGTCATAACACCGTGGTAGCTGCGTTGCTGCAGATATTGCTAGTGTTAGTTGTGAAGGGGCACAAAACACAATTAGTGAGTTTCAGTGAGTATCAGGAGCTTTAAAATGTTGCAGAGGACATAAATAGTAGTAGTAGTAACACATATAAAGACGGTATAGTAAAGGCAATTAAGGATCGGGGGTAACTCTGCAGGTAGCTTCTAATAACGAGCAACATTAAGTAAAGAACGAAAGTACAGTTTTTCATAAATATAAACCTTTCAGTTTGAAAACATATGCAAGTTTATATATATATATATATATATATATATATATATATATATATATATATATATATATATATATATATATATATATAAGCAAATGTAGAAAAGTTAACATTTATATGTATTTCTTCTGAGATGATCATTCGACAGATTGGGAGAAGCAAAGTTCTTCACCTGTACACCGAGCTCACCTGGTTGATGTGTATCCAAGATCCCCCGACGTACCTGTATTTAGATCAAACCAGAACTCCATACAATGACGTTATCATATCATAAAAAAGATCAGGAACAATTGTGAAGAACTTCATTTGGCCTTGCGTGTATCTCCACGCAAGTGAACTTTTAATGTAGAAAAGTGTGACGCAGATGCTAACTAGTTGAGCTGAACCGTGGGAATGATTGTTTGAGAAACTATACAAGGCACAAAGTCGTTATTTGAAAAAGATTAACATATCAATTGATGGACACAAAAAACTGTAAAAAGCATTTGATCCAACACTACCCCGCCCCACCCCAGCAAAAATAAGATCTTGATCGAGTGCCCTATCAGAATGAAATTGTTCAACCAATACAGTTCATATAAAATGCAAAACCCAAATCTAAATGGTCGCGGCTGAATTACCAGATCTATAAATCATTTCCCCTTTTGAAGACTAATTGCACATTAGGTGTTTTTGTCCCATGTTTCAGACTTCATCATTGCAAAATATATTTTGAGCATCCGATGTGTTTAGTTTACGATTTTGGGAGAAAATGGTTAAAAAAATATTTATTTTCATAATAGAAAATGCACCGAATACTTTGTTTCCTTACAGCCACAATCCCACGTGTTCCTCCTATCCATATAAAGGAAGAATATGGTAATTTGTTGATCTTACGAGTTTTTAATAAATGTTTAAATATTTTGTAGGGAATTGATTCCTGTTCCTTTGCAGTATTTTAGCGCTTTGCGATGCAGAAATATGCTGATAATGGAAAATTGGGTCGCTTCACATGAAGCCACCTGAAACAACAACTAGTATCATCGCTTTTTTAAAAGTTAGGCTAATCCATAAATACTATAATTGTCCATGACACTTTTTAAAAATCTAAATATTTTATCCGAACTTGTATTAATTTAATTATTCATTATGGTTTCATATCCTTCAATTAGGAGGGATAATTGAAAGTCCGGTAATGACAGAATATTTGTTTTTTGGAAAAGAGGAAGCATTACCTGGTAGTGAAAATGTGGCCATCGTCAAATGTTGAATTTGGCGAGTGTACCTTCCTATATATGAATCGCTTTAATTTATTTAAAAATCCTAATTTTCAAAAGGGCATACTAATTTGTTGCCTATTAGCAAGACTTGATGAACTGATTCGAGCTTAATTGCGTTAGGTGTTTCAAATGCCAAGGAATATTTTGCAGTAGTCAGTTTATCTTGTGAAAATTTTAGTAAGATTTTGTAGTCAATTTAATAAGTTTTGCTTTCATAAATCAAAGGATTCTCTTCTGGGAAGCTTAATCTTATTTCCTTTCACATATTTGTGGCTTTTCCGACAAATTACTGACAGATATAAAACAAATTAACCGACCATGTATTACAACATTTCGTTAGAAGTCAAAGCATATCATAATTATAGTAAAATGGTTAAAATAGATATTTAGAAAAATCGCCTCGATTATGCATCTCAATGTGTTGTATATATTACACCCCATTTTTGAAATTGACCATTTCATGAAATCGGCAGCCACCTGGCCAATATCATAAAAATATGCACATTTCATGAATGACCAAATGTAATGCTCATTTCGTGTACTGTGCATGACAAACTTTTCCTGTCTGATGAAATGGGCAGGTGCTGTGCGAGACATTTTAATCTTCACGCACAGGATATCATATCTAAATATCGGTAGCTTATTCGGCATTCATTCATTCAATTCAACATGATGGTCATTAGTTAAACATATATTTATTGCTATAGTAAAGAAGCAATTGAGGTTGGACAACAAGTTTTCCAACATAAGTACAATCCTCCCGCTACAAAGAAAGCAATATCATAATACGTGAGAGAGAGAGAGAGAGCAATTTTTAATCAGAATACATCAAAATTCATGGTTCGTACAATATTACACCCCATGCCAGTTGCAAAGACAATCTACTACTGTCTCATATATACATCTTCAAGGATATACTTAGCTCCCCCTAGTTTGGGATACCTATTGGGTGTCACGTACCCACAGATGTACTGCTTCTCTGGGGAAATAATTCAGCTGTTAATTCATCGAAATAAATGCAATTAACTTATTTATCTCGCATGTTCTCATATAAACACCCATTTTTAACCATGCTAAGAGTATATTTCGAAAAATGTTTATTTTGTCAATAAATTAAGCAAAGCTCTGTAACAAACACGAGATGAAAGAGCGTATAAATACATAATGTGATCACATAATTGATAGAAACTATTCTACTTTTCATGAGATCACACTACATGTTCTAGCACGGACATGATAAAGTGACTGCAAGCAACGAAAAGTTGAGACAGCGGTCAACAGTTCTTCAATCTACTTTCCTTGGACTGAAATAGTAGATATGCAGAAGATGTAATAATGTGATACCTCTTTTTGAGCTGTATAATTAGTAAAACGGCATTTTAAATCGGTGTGCACATAAAGAACGACAGTCCATGGAAACTATGAATGACTTCATATTAAAGAACTTAATGATGTAACTTAACTTTTTTCCGGGACAAATAATTGCGGCATTTATTACTTACTCATTTTGTTTTCTAATTCCGTACAACTGATACATTTATTGCGTATTTGAGTATTTCCAATATAGTTATTGTCTGCATTTGCTTCATAATTATGTATCGTGCGTGAAAGTTTGTTTTCAATACACAGGATTGCCTTTTTCATAAAATGGGCGATACAGAAAACGTGAATCTGACCAATTTCTGAAACGTAATAGCTTTCTGTCCGTATCATGAAAGAAGTATAATGATTGTCCATTTCATGAAATGGGCAATATCATATTTGCTGTGTAACACACCCAATTTCAACCTATCTATATATGTATCTATATGTGTAGCAATGTCTGTCTGTCTGTATGTCAGTATACACATTTCTGTATCGACAAATGAAGGCACTCTTTTCAGAAAAACAAACCAGCACCCTGAGTAATAATGTATTTTGCCACGCCTGCGTTTTTTGAAAGCCTTAACAAGGATCCAATAGTTGTCAGCAGCCACGTCGGTTTTTGTTATTTAGTTGAATCATTCTATTTAAAATTAATTTATAGAACATAATAGCGTTTTAGCCGAGGAGTCAGTTTTTCTTCGGAACTCGTGCTGTTTTAAAAAATCGTGTCTTAAAAAATACCGCAATGAAAAAATTGCTTCCGTTTTGAGGTTCAATAGTTGAAGCTGGTTCAAATAAATACAGCCTATATATATTGATAGGTCTTTAAATGTATAGATCTTCGCAGTGCAGACATATTTAAACGTGTCTCCTTGATGCACTTGCAAAAATTTGTCACCAGCAATAGATAGTGTTTGATGGCATTGAAAGCATGCCACAGTAATTGCCAATAATTATTACAACCAAAACCGTACTACTTGTATTTCACTCTTAAAGACAATGTGGATGGTCTAAAGTCACGGTTCAGATCAAAGTCACAGTATACATATTAAGATATCAATATCTAGTATTATCTATATAAGATACTGAGGCGTTTATTAATGAATGGTACAACTAATAGTAGCTAAGACTGTACTTTACACAGAAGTATTTTTCATTTTGAATATCAGCCTCTTTAAAACAATCAAAATCCACGAGCCTCAAACTTGTGTAATGATGTAGATAAGAAAGGTCATCATTTATAGAACTAAGTATCCTGTCCGATGTAGGTGAGTAGGAGACACAAGCCAAGCCATGATTAATTTCAAAATGATGTTTATTACTAAATAAATTTATTTTAAAGTATGATACAGTTGCAATGACTGTTTTTAAAAACAATTCTAAAGAGACAGACAGACATACAATTTAACAGCTGTAACGTTGTACCATAATGTAACTAATTATTCATGCTATTGTACTTTCAAGCCCTATTACGGTAACAATTATAAGTAATGCTTGTAAACTTATATATAAAGTCGAATCACGTATTAGCAGGATTGATACAGGTCAATTACATGTGGAGATTGACATTAAATATTCATGTCGTTATAATTAGTAGGAAAGAATAGTTATATATATTATAGGGGAGCTTTCTTTAGTCTGTCTATAAAAAAAGTGGTATTCACAAATGTTTACCTGTATAATGTTCCTTTACTGGTGTAATATCCAGTTAAAGGGAAGAAAGCGTGTAGTCAAAATCACTCTTGCAGTTTATGATTATGAATTAAAACAATATATGGAAATTAAATACTTGGAAAAATGAACTCATATGTACAGGACTTTTTAATCTTGCATAGACCTTGTCATAGCATATTATACGCATTTGCGCATGTGTATGATCCTGATATGGTTTTCTTGTAATATGTATCACTGGCAGGAATGACAACAATTCTACTGTAGCTTCTGTAGGAGGAAAGTATTCTTTTAGACAGTTGAAACACGTGTCAACCGAAGCCCGTGTATACAAAATATGTAAACAGGTAAGTGTAATAATGTTGTAGGTGGCGAAAAATACATCTTTTTATAGATGGCAAGCAAAGTACATGCATACGAATTCAGACAGTATTAAAGTAAAGTAGGGCATCAAATCTAAGTAGTAAATGTTCTTGGATAAGGGTCCTAAAGGTGCTAGGCTCTCAGTGAGCTCATCATATATTCCCCGTGCATATTTGAAAATAATAATAATAATAATAATAATTAACATCATCATCATCATGATAATAACGACGACAATGGGGATTATAATATGTCGATTATGAATTAAGTAGTAAGGTATCATCGAAAAATAAATGTTGTTTCGAATCATTAGTATCTGTAGATTAAAAGTCTTTCCATTAGCATTCTAAGGGGTATTTTGGGGGAGAAAAAGATTCAATTCCATGCAGGAGACATGATTCATTAAAATGTGTCAAAATGTTGATATTTTCAGGAAAAACTGTACTAAATATGTTTCTGTCATCGGCCATATTAGTCTTTTTAATGAATAAAAGTAGAATATTATAATTCTGTTATATAATTCTACCAGCGCATTATGCGACGGCATATCTGGGTCTATGCAGTTTGCAGTTGGTATCGAATTATACGCGATTATATACAGTAGGTAGATCGTTACGACTTGCATACCGCGATAGCTTCTTCTGTAACCTGCCAGTTATTAAGTACCTACCGTATATACTCGCGTATAATCTTATACCAATTGCAAACTGCATAGACCCAGATGTGCCGTCGCATAATGTGCCGGCAGATCTGGGTCTATGCAGTTTGTTGGAAATATTCAGTGGAACAAACAACATAGGCCCTAATCTGCAAGTGCATTATGTGACGACAGATCAGGGTATATGTTGTTTGCATTTGAACTTGAATTATACGCGAGTAAAGACGGTATATCGTTTTGGATGCGCAGCCTGGTATTCCCGGCCTTATATTTTAAATCCGTATTGCGTACTTTAGCTGGCAATAACTTTTGAAACTTTTATCTGGCTGTTCTTCCTACTATGTCCTTTCTCATACTTTCGACTGAAGTACACTATACTTTCGAAGGAGGATATCAATCTTGTAAGTTTTATAGCCGACGGAAAGAAATTGCTTGATACGACAAAGGATTTACGTATCGGTCGAACAGCCCTCAAGTTTATTTACGTTATGTCATACGTGTTCTTTGCTTGCACTCACAACAATAGTCATCTCACTTAGATCAATGTAA
The DNA here is from genome assembly GCA_029931535.1 of Margaritifera margaritifera. NCBI lineage: Eukaryota > Metazoa > Mollusca > Bivalvia > Unionida > Margaritiferidae > Margaritifera > Margaritifera margaritifera. Next base: position 4,014,646 of record JAQPZY010001657.1, on the reverse strand, counting down.
GTTCTGAAAAAGTTAGTCAGTATGATAAGCAGGTGATTATGTTTTCGTGTAACATATAATAAGCCGCACATTGCATGGTACAACAATTACACTAGGACATAAATAATTAAAATATAAATTTTTTCTTTTTTTTTTCTTTCTCCGATCGAAGCAATAGCGAATCGAGGGGGGGGGGGCATTTTCTAAGGGGCGGCAATTTGGTAAGAGTACCGTATATATCATTAATAATACGAATGGAGTGGGGGCGTAATTTTGGTAGTTGGCCCTGGGCGGCACTTTGCCTCGCTACACCACTGGATTGAAGTCTGGTTTATTTGTACAGATACACTGAACTATTTATATTACTTGTAGGTATCACTAAATATATGCACATGGCTGAATTGGTTTCTTTCTATTTGTCCTTATTTTCACAGAATGGCGGATCTACAGGAAAACATAATGAAGGAAACATCTTCTATACTAAAAGATCTTAAATTTAAAAGATTCAACGTTATAACGGAAAGGAGACTGAGACAGTCCAGAAAGGAGCTAAGCAATATGACACACAACCGTCAAGTGAAAGGGACAAACTTAAATAATGTAAAGGAACTCATAGAATTTGTTCCAGTTTTCTTTAAGAACACAAGCAACAAAATGAACAAATACCAGCTAGACTTTCATCTGCAAAGAGGAAGCGAATCTATGGGTATTATTTTAGAGGGCATTAAGGGAAATGGACACTATCAGGTAATATATCTGAATGTATTACATATCTATTAATCAATAATTATATTTATTTATTTTGTCTGTTTTTCGATACCTTAATACAGTCGCTGCCACTCTATCTAGCTATCTCTTTAAATCTGCATATCTAACTCTGTACATCTGTATATCTAACTCGGTACATCTGTATATCTAATTCTGCAGCTACACATCCATTCATCTATCGAAGAAACTATGTTTTCTGAAGTTGAAATGCAGATATGCGAATCCATAGAAATATTAAATTGATAATATTTAACATTATGTACTGAAAAAGATTAAGTCGTCAATCATTAATGGAGACTATAAAACTATTTGCGTACTTTACGAATTTAGGCAGTTGCATGTTATTGTCTACACACCTATAATACACATTTACAAGTAACATAAAGTATCGATTCAAATTTAATGATCTAAGCTTGCCCAGACTCTAAAGTCAATATATGAAGACGTCAGAGACCTTTTGATACTTCTGAAGTTAAATTTCTCAATTACATGAAACTCAAATTAAAAGAAAACATATCATCCATGGCAACAAATTACTTATATTTGTATAATATATTTTTGCAGAAAGATTCTCAGGATCAGTCCAGATCACCATCTGTCAATACTGCTAGGATAAGTGTGACCTACAGTAAGAAAGGAAGCATATCAGGAAGTCCACTAATACTAAGTTCAAAAAGCTCACCGGCTAGATCGCCGGTGCCAAATTTGCAAGTAAACAGTGGACAAAATGGTCATCAAAACATTGCCCTTACAAAAAGAGATCCAAAGAAAGAACAAATATACACTAAACCTTTCCTACAACCAAACATGGAATATAGTTTACTCGCCTATGAACAGTTGGCCAAAGTAAATGAGTCTCGGGGATATATGTTGCAAAATGTAATGAAGCATGACATTGTACATGAAGAATCTCCTATATCCACACAAAAAAGACATTTGACAACAACAGCTATTGGTAGTAAAGAAAGTGGAAGATATGTGAATCTTTCGTCGCAACCTGTTAAAAGTGGAAAACAAGATAGGACTAGTAAAACTAACACACAAATGAATGTCAAGAAGGACATCAATGCTAATCTCATCGTGGCGACTCCAACCAAAGTCATTGATGTGAAAAGCAAAAGACCGAGCAGTGACCACGAAAAACCTATTAGTCGAGGGAAGACAATGCTCAATAACCAACAAGAAAACAAATCTGATGAAAAGTCAAATGATGTTATGCATGAGGAAAGTAAAAGGAGAAAGATTTCCACTCCTAAGTCGGAAGGTAAGACCAAAACAGAAGGAATGGCGTCAAAAGACAGAGACGCCGACATTACAAATCTGAGCAAAGATAAGCAAAGTGTTGACACCGGTACTAATATTACAGAAAAGGTTGTACTGTCTCAGGGTGGAAACAATTTGGCTAGAAATGATGGTGCTACCAGCGCAAAGTCAGAAAAACATCATGGAATCATCTCTGATCATTCAGAAGAAACAGATAAATTAGGTCATGCTAGTAACCAGGAGAAACACGAAATAATAACGAATGATATGAGTGACAGAAAGGAAAGTAGTAAAGAGATTCGTCGCATTGACGTCCATCTACCTAGAGCAACATCTCATTCACCCACAGAGGGTCGTACAGAAACATCACAAATAGATGATCCAGCATTGGTGACACAGATGTCAAAAACGTTCTATAAATCTGATGAGACTTCAAATCACGTCGACAGTCATAAAGCTGGAACAGAAAAATCAGAAAAAATAGCAAATATTGACGAGTTCCACAAGGGAGATATAGAACTTCCGATAAAACCGACGAGTCCAAAGCGCAAGGAAGGGAAGGATAAACAGGTGAAATCGCCATCACCAAAACAGATTAAAGAGAAAACGAATGTGTCTACATCAAATGGAAAAAACAATAAAAATGATGGTCGACCTCGAAAATCTCAAGAAGACGTTGGGGAGATACCAAGGCTGGCGAAAGATGTGTATGTAATCATACAGTTAATTAGTGTCTGAAAGCGACAATATTGTATTTAAATTAGTAATCTCGCATTTTATCCTCATTATGAAACATTGACGTATTCTGGGTATCAATTTAACTTCTGTAAAATATGAATATATTTACACTATTAATAGCACTCTGAATTGAACATAGGTTGTGACAACAGTCCTTTCTCAGCGTATGAAAAGGACACAAGCTGTGTTTGTTTTATAAACTTAGTCTCAAATGTTAACGTCATTTTATGCTTTTAGTGGGATAATGAAGTCATTGGTTTGATATAAAGATCTACTCATATTGGAAGAAGAAAAAAACTAAAATTATCCGTCATAAATATTTTGTAAACATTTAAGGGGGTGATATTTGACACCACAAAATACGACAAAGTTAGGAGAAAGAGGAAACTATGGAACTATTAGTACCTAATAGTCCATGACATAATCCTTTTTAGCTACACAGTAAATAATATGATTATCAATTATAGCTTTCAGCTTATCAGTTAGGTGTATATTTATCTGTTTTAAATTTCAGGAAACCTCTGGGAAGGATAGAGACAAAACAATTACAAGAAACGATAACGTCTCTCATGGATGAAAATCAAAAGCTGAAAGAAAGCAATGACGAATTACTCAAAAGGTGAAATTTTAATTTACTTTTTTATATCAAAATCTACATCCCATTCACGCCCAAGTTCAATGACTCTAAAATACTGTCAGTGAAATAGTCTAACTTGCGTTTTTGTCCCAAATATTCAAACACTTCATATATTTATAATATTTTGGTATATAGGTGTCATTGTTTTTACTTCCCGGATCATGTTCGGGCATAAAAATGGTATAAGTGATATTCATTTATTATCGTGACTCCTTTACATTCCCAACCAAATAAGACATGACAAATCGATCTTCTTTACCCCAAAAACCCTTGACCGACATAGCCTGAAGAATGCGTGTCTTAATACTGACATATTAATAACGTTTGCTAAGCAACTTGCAGATAACTAAAGAGTAAAGAAAAATCAAAAGCTTTACTTACAGTGTATCCAAATAAATCCAAAATCAACATTTCCTCTAGATAAAAGAAAATATCCAGTAGGGCAATGCCGACACCAGAATATCCAGTCATCTCAAAACCACGCCCGTTATAATGTTCTTATATGTCGTTACTTTCTATCATATAGATTAAGTCTCGTCGCGAGTGAGAAATTGCGAGATGGAAATCCGAATATAACTGACTTGGGCAACAACAACCGGCCGTCTAAACTCGCAGAAAAATTGTCTGAGTTGTATGACAATGAATGGACAGATGCGTATGAGGAAATCTCAAAAACTGTCACCTCAGAGGAGCAGAGAATCCATGTCCTTCTGGAAATTATAATGGTAAGATTTATGTTGATTATATAATATAGACATTCTATAGAATGATTAACCATGTAAAATTATTCCAAGTTAATTTTGCGTTCAATATGAGTTGCACACATATCGACGGAGAAATCATCTTACATGCATATTGGAAGTGTTTTCGAACCATATCTGTGTTGTTGTTTTCAAAACTTTCTATTACCCAACAACCTTATAGGAACGGTCATGCGTACGCCTCCGTCCCTCTCTCTTAATGGGCACTTTGCACATATCAGATTATCAGATAATTCTCAACTTAAACAAAAGCGTATCTGAATTCATCCTGCAAAGATGGATTGATATGGACGAAGGATCGCAAAAATGATATAGGTTCAAATGCCAATGAAACGTCTCCTAAGTGTCTGGAATCTTATACCAATTCCTGACACAATGACTTAAAAGGTCGTGTACACAAATTCAATTGTTTCAATGCGCTCTATTATTGATCCTTAAATTGTGTTCAAAAGCCACTACAATTTGATATGTTGTGATTGAAATCTATTGAGAAAATGAGCATTGAAATCAGCTAATTATATTCAGGTTTTAATGCAGTAAACGATGTCACATTAAAACGTTTCAAAACTGGAAAGTATATCTTTTTAATGATCTGGAACATATTTGCATTTAACCTTGATCTGTCAAAAAATATACACTTAAATAGATACAAATGTTCACAAAACTCTAATTATGAAATTAGGAACGATACAAGTGAATTGCATACTGATAGAGTCTGCCTTGAAATATTTACAGGTTTTTTTACACATTATTTTTTTCAGATCTCTTTTCAAAATTGTGCAAAAGCATCAAAGGATCAATTTGAAACTCTAAACAAAACCTTAAGAAAGGAAATGCTATTTCTCAGTGGATCTGTGGTACGTAATGGCCATATTTTTATATTTTAAATTGTTTAAATATTGTACAAGATGGACGATCATCTATCGGGCCGGAGGGGAGGGGGGGCGGGCAGAGAAGAGGCGAGACCAAGGGGAGTGGGGTCGGAAGATACGATCTTATATGAAGGTATATCGGGCTGAGCGAACCACTTACTTCATTTTCTTCTTCCAAGCCTGACGAAAAATTATTATGTTCTTTTTGCAAATTTTGTTATTAATAACAAAAAGTATGTCCATCATTGGTTAACTCGGGTTTTCAGCTCGATGCCACTATAGAAAGATAAAATAATTGCAATCTGCCTGGATGTGGACAAGAGTGTACAAACATGAATACTATACGGTGAGCCGGTTTCGTCGAGCATTTTCTACAAGTAGCAAAGAAGTGATTGAAACGTGCATGATTAGGTATATGAATTAAAAAGTTTTCATTGTACATAAGTTGGTACCTATTTTGATAATATTTACTTCAAACAAGATGTAGATGCAAGCACAGATATGTATCTCCCAAGACCATGGCATGTTAATTGCCTATTATCTACCATCTACATTAACTATTTAGGTTACCTACAAAATGTAGGTAATCTGTCAATATAGCCTATTATAAGTAATGATAATCTTCTATCTGAATTTTTTGGGTCAGAATATGACTTTCTAAAGATTGATTTGATAAATTTACAGAAAAAGGGCCACAGGGAAAAAGTGAGAAGAAAAAAAAAACAAAAAAACCTCCAACGTATAGTGCACGTTTCACAACCACCGATGTAGACTGCAAATATTAAGTACAATCCTTCTAGACGTTTACACATCTTTTCGACAAATCTTGAACAAATTTAAACAAAAACAGCTAGAAAAAATAAACCCTTATTGCACATCTACATTTGACAGGAGTAGCGATGACAACCTATTTTCCTAACTTTTATTTTTCAAAACACTCCTTCTCGACAATTATTTTCTCAGGGAAATTGACCCAAGAATGAGTCAGAACAAAAAAGTAAAACCTTATTGTACATCTCAACTGGTTAGTCAGTTAGCCTGCAAAAGCTTCAGTATAATCGTTCAAGCAGTGGCGGTGGAGAAGCTATGTCAGGATTCTTCTGAAAACTTAAGTTCTTTAAATGCATCCTTTTTTGGGCATTTTTTTCAAGAAAATTACAAAAAAAATTGCGGCAGAGAGAAAGAGTCTCAACCACCTATTTATTGTGCAGCGTTTCAATAAAATCATTTAGGGCAGTTTTAAATTGGAAGGAGAAATGGTAACACCGATAATTCTTTAAATTATCCATTTTATATTTTTTTAAAAGCAAATTAGGTCCAAATTGAAGCAGATTAAAGAAATAAAAACAAAACCTTACGAGCATCCATATTAAGCACTTATTTCGCTGACAAAATTCTCATAAAGTATTTAAAGCAGTTCAGATGAAAAGGAATGATAAGCTTTGTCACTGATGAATAGACCGACAAATAGGTGCAATCGCAATATCCACACTGTTTGCGAAATCACGGAGATAAAAAGGTAGTGGAGAGAAAGAGATCAGGTATAAATTTTAACATGTTGTAGTAGGCATTAATATACGCAATATATGTCTAAAAATGAACTAGAGAGTATTATCTGTCTGTGCGTGTATATCATATTTTACTTTCTACCGAACGAAATGTTTTTGAATGAACTACTAATAACAATGAATTGAATTGGATTCACAATTGACTCCCCCAGGAAGATGACCAAATTGGTGAAGAAGGAAGGGCAATATTGGATAGTGTGCTTTTTTCTCTACGAGAACTAAGGCAACGTGTTGCCATGGTATCCATTCCGAAACTAAAGCAGGTATGATATCGTACACATCGCTTCTTGCCTCTATTCTATAGCTTTTATTTTTTTGTAGGCATCACGTACCCGCACAAATACGATTTCTTAGACAATCTGATCGAGAATAATTTATTAAATTAAAATACAATTTAACCTTTCTTAAGAGACAATCCATAGAAAACCAAAATATGTGATCTCTGAAGACAGGTTTGTCCTTTAATAACAGTTTGACAAGCATCTAAAACATCCTATACAGAATCTATTTATGTGGTCTCTTAAGACAGGCACTATTTTAAAAGACGTGGTCTGACGTTTTTGGTTAACGAAGAATTTTATATATAAAACTTTTCTTCTCTTAAATTTATTACAGTATACGTATGTAACTGTATTAAAGGTAGACATGAGACCCCCATACCACTTACCTCTACATTATTCAGTATGATGATTCATGCAATATCTGAAAATTTCGATCCGATGCGATCAACGGTTATCGAGATATTTAAGTTTAAATGTACATGTCATGAACGTTCCCCCCAGGCCATAAACTTCTTTGGCAGTTTCCGTGACTCCAGTCTGTGTTACGTCACATGAGGAACCAAGAATTGCGAATCACCATTGTTCTACCGTTGTCGAGTGTGAAGTTTGATTGGATTGTTTTCTGATTGCGTGCATTATTCATCACGAGAAGGTGGTGTCTCGTTGGTGGATGTAGCATTACCATATGTCCTCGCCATCTCAACATGACGCAAAATAGAAAATCAGGCAAGAAACAATTTAATTTTTGGGGTGGGAGTGGGGATGGGGGTGGGCAACCATTTTGAAAAATATTTCCGACCAAAAAATCGCTTGAAAAAATATTCTTGCTCTTATGTTTAGAAAAGAAGAACTTACTATATCCATTATATTAGTTGAAAAAATGTATTACCTTGAGACAAACAAAAAAAAAATTCGTATTCAAAAGAAAATCACAGCCCCTCGAAAATTAAATGGAAATGCATTGTAACAAGTCATCGAATTCTTTAGAGAGAGAGAGAGAGAGAGAGAGAGAGAGAGAGAGAGAGAGAGAGAAAGAGAGACAAAATTTACTATATCTTACTCTATTCTTTTCTTTTCTCATTTCCTCTCGTAAGGCTTCTTCAAGAAGATCTTGAGATGTTTTCTTATCCATTTTCTCTCAATTAGGTGGTGCTTTCCCTGTGTATGCGCACCAGGGCTTCACTTAACTCGCTGCTTATGTTTTCGCTCTTTTTCTTCTGGGCCGTCTGGTCGACGGTGGAACGCAAAACTTGTGAAAGCACCACTATGTGTGTTAGAAGCACGGGCATGACGGAAAACATCCCTTCAATTCGGTAAGCGGACGTGGAAGAAAATATTCCATTTTAAAATTTAAAGATCGACAAAGAGAATGTGAAAGTATTATCGAATTTTTTATACAAGAGGACCTTTACTGTGTTCATCGGAGCCAGTGCAAACTGAAGTTCCACACAAAAATGACCTGATTTTATGGGGATGGATATGTCCTTCGTCGCTGTCTTGGTCTGGAGTGAATCAAATCCCCACAAAGCATATCCCCCTGTGTAATCGTCGTACGAATGCCATGGCTACTGTTGGTTTCTAATTGTCATGTGTACACATTTACGCCGAACGTGATACGTTTTTTTTTCCATCATCATAAGCAGCTATGGCAGAATACGCTTTGAAAGGAATGACTCTCAGCAACGGAAGAGCTGTGTTTCCTACGAGGTTATACTCGACGATATCAGAGTACGTAAACATCAATTTTCAGTACTTCATTTATTTTGACAGGGTGTTTAAATCTACTTATATAATCAAAATAATACCCTGGAGGAATTCTCATTAAATAGGCACTCAATTGAGGATTTGCTGCTGGTTGTTTTTTGAATTCGCAAACGCGTGGAACATTTTTGTCCAAGTGTTCTTGAACGTGTTCGTTGAATATTTCGACGAGGACAGTGGTTCGATCTGCAACCATATTCCTGATTTGAGTGGGGGGGATTATTTCAACCAAAGTCGCTTCCCAGTGAGCTGCCGGATCTAATTGTATGGCCTGAGATAATTTGACCGTGAAACAACATAATGTGTTGTTCGGACACACATCGATAGGACTGTCACTAGGTAATGTTAAATAAAATTGATTATTCATAGTTCGCTGGTTCTGGTCTCCGAGGAGTCACACGATGTCAAAGGGTGATTTTTAAAAGTTCCATAAGATGGCTGCTGTGACTGTAAGAGGAGGTGTGACAGACATTGGCGAAGCTACCGCTGTCGTTACTGTCGGTATATTTCAATAAAGGACTGGGAAGAAGATAACCAATTCAACTGCTGAGCAAAATAATCCACAGTTGTTTATCGGCTTGTTGCAAACTCAGAATTTCAATGGTTGCTCCTATGACACAATACATGACAAAAATTTGGCTGAAATAGACGATTTGATTTTTAGGGACACGTTCTCTTCACTATACCCACAGTAATTGTTTTTGTAGTTCTTGGAGAGTTGAACTCTGAGAAGGAGATACAGGCGTGTTCAGCGGCATGTTGGTAACTTCTAATTCTTTTTATAGTCGATGACTTGTTAAGCGACAATCTAAGAATCAAAACTGGGTGGATATCCTTTCCAACGAACTTTCACTTCCTGGAGTCGACTTTTTCTCACTTTACGTGTTCCTTAGATCGAGACTGCTTCGATACACGTCTTTTTCTTTCTTGGTCACTCGTTGTAACTCGGTCAAGTAAAATTTCCTTTTGACACTTCTCTGATCATATCTTCCAATGTATAAGCATGGGGTTTACGTCCACGTACTTGTCCTCTGACACGAAATAATTTTGTCATCCAGTTGGGTAAATAACCTTAGTCAAAAGAGCGTTTTGTTTTTTTCAGATTCAAACCCAATCTGTGATGTTTAGCACTTTTTCTTTTTTCTGGTCTTTGACGTTCCAAACAATCGATCAAACACCATCACTTCGATTTAAGGTGTCACATCTTCTGAAGTACATCCGATGATACAATGATACGATTGATTATAAGCTTTAACAACGCTTGGTAACATGTCGATGTACTTGAGAGTGTTGATATATACAATATTGCCACATACTCTCTTTCAAAGTTCTTTGAAAACGTTCCACGACACAGACTTTTGTTTCAGGATTTTCAATGGTTAAAAAAATGAATGTGTTTTTTTTTTTTTTTCAATTCTTGTTTTAAAGCTTGTTTAAAATTACGGTTCCTTTGTCTGTTAGCCATCGTATAGTGTGTCGAACACTTTGTTTCAACACAAGTTTTAAAGCTTGCACTAACTCTGAACTTGCTTTAGAAGTCAAAGAAACTAATCTAGCTGATTTTGAAAACACGTCAATGCCATAAAAGGAATATTTGTAACCTCGATTGTACAACGCTAAATGAAAGACATCCGCTAAATCCGCTTGCCAATGATGACCGATTCCTGCTACTTTAGTTTGACAGCTGGAAAATGTTCGTCAAATAAGTTTGTGCAACGTGTTCTTCGATTGTTCTTGTAAGCATTGTCGTACATCTTGCAGATGTAAACAGCTGGGTATGGTTTTAGCTGCATGATACAATTGTTGAATTCCTCTGTAGTCAGAGAGTCAGAGGTTTGATTAGGTTTGTAGTAAATGCTGACTAAAGGTGTATCCATGCTGGGGTGTGGTGGGGGGGATTGCAATGTTTTACGTATCAGACGAGGAATAGAAGTAACGAGTCTCTGAACAGGAGTGATCGGTTCTTGTTTGACTTCTTTATTCACTTCTTTCGTTTTCTATTCTGCTGGCAAGTGTGTGGGCATCATCTTTGTGATCAAACAAATACTTGATGTAGGTGTTGTCAACTTGGGTATTTTAGCAGGTGGAGTTTGAAACTCTTCTTCTTCTTCTCCTCCTCCTTTCTCTGCCATCCCCGTAGCCATGTCTGTCATCCGCGTTGGAGCTGATGCTACATTTTTTTTTCTCTCAGAGTCATCTGGTCTAAAGCTTTTTGATGAATCAGTTGAAGTCGTTGCAATGTTTGACCTTACAGTTGCGACTTTTCTGTTTCTGACAACTCTGTTCGATCTATCAACGATTGTAACTCTTGTTGTAAATGTACGCATCACTGTGAGATTAGGACTAGGAGGTAAATGCGGTATCAGTTGTTCGTACCAACGATGGAGTTCCATCCATCGTTTGTAAGGATCAAACATTAATTTTCATCCTTACATAAGATCCAAGGATACAAGTGTGATGTCTTTCCAGAAAGGTGTGTCCTTTTTATCTTTCTCTTCATCTCATCACTCCTCCTAAAAGAGGTCCAGCAATCGATCCTAACAAAGGACCAGCCACTTTTAATAACTGACCTATTATTATGGGCAGAAATCCTCCTCGTTGAACGAGCATTTTTTTTGACCGATCGGCATTTCCTTTTTTAATATTTGGCGAAAAACGCGATAAAAAATGTCGCCATAATCGTTGTTTCTGCATCTTGGTCAAAGGCACCTTTCCTTTCAAAACGTTCAAACAATATTCTCACACTGTTGCAATGATTTATTTAGCTGCTTTTTTAGTGATTTGTTTTCGCATCGGAGCATTGGATTTGGTATGTACTGACAAGACATTCCAATGTTTAGCTAAACATGGAGGAATACCGTCTTTTCCTTTTTGGAAGGTCTTTTTGGACGTTGAAGATGATGTTGTGAACTTTGAGACATATTTCTTCAGGAGGAAAAAACTGACGTCAATCTTATCCAGTTCTTCTTCTTTTATACAATTATTTGTCTCCACTGATTGCCGGGGCCTCGTATCTACTGAGTTTAGGTACTACTGGTGTTCCTGATGGACTAAATTGTGCTAGTTCTTGTTTGGACAAGTCCAATCATCTTTGCAATATGCCTGTCCTGTCTTGTAATTTTTTCTTACGGGATGCAACTTTTTTGGCTGCAGCAGCAGCAACTAGAGAAGTAGTAGAAGAAGACGTTGACGGAGTAGATGTTTCTTTTGAGATGGGTTTCCATTTTCTCATCAGAATTAGAAACACTGATTTTAAGTCAGGTTTGGCAGGCATCAGCATTAACGGAGGAGGAGAATTAGTGGAAGGAGAGACTGTCACCGAGCGAGGTTTTCTTGAAAACGTGCGCGTTCCTTCTTGAAGGAGACGTTTTCTTTGGATTTACTTCCCCTTCTTCTTCGAGTATGAATTTTCTGCACCTGTCTTCTTTTCATCAGTCTTTTGTATTTCGGTTCTAATGCATTTTTAGAGTCGGCATTATAATGCCATCGTAGAAGCGAAGGAAAAATGACGCCTCATACAGATCCACTACAACTTGGTTCCAAAATGATTGGTTTTTTGTTTGAGTATCGATTTTTGGATCAGCCAGTTGTGACAAAGCTACTTTATGTTTTGCAGAAAAACGTTTTGTTTGATTTAGAGTGTGAATAGTGCCTTGTAGTAATTTAAGCGCTTTCAAAGTAAACCGTAGTAACACTTATTGGAGACTTGCTTCTAACAAATGTGAAGGCACTTGTGCATTTTGTTCGCGACTGATGGCATACAGTGCACGAATCATTTTGGCAGGAGGATGAGACTGCAAGGAAACCATGTTAATTACTGTTAGAAAGAAAAGAAGTGAATGATGCTTTAATAGTTTTTTTTAGACAGACGAAAACGGGAACGGCGACGTGAAAATGACTAGACCTTCTTCTTGACACCAATCGTGAAACAAATCCAAACAAAATCTTAAAAAATCGTAACTGGAAGTTTTTATATTGATGAGCAAATAGGCATGTGGCAGTTGAGTGGCATCGTCATAAGCATAATTGAGCCAAGGTGTTCCTAACTGTTTGCGAAACACACGAACTTGAGATTTGTCTCTTGGACTTTTAAACAACACGACATACTGATCATTGAGACTGATGGTGCGATACGCTTTAATTTGTTGAAATAAAGTTTGAGAAATGTAAGTAATACTAGCATTAAGATGATGTCCTTTTCGTCTAAACTAATGATTAATTTCTTCTTCGTCTTCTCATAACATGTCATCTAAGATGACTTGATGTGTTTGACTAAAGTTAGACTAGATCCCATCGTCTTTGCGAGGAATTCCTTCTACAAAGGATATGGATTCACCTTGACTTTCTTTAATAACGTGTAAGTCGTTTGTCACGCTTTGTAATACCACACGAGACGTTGTGGAGGACGAGCGAACAATTGTGATTTGTGTACGATGAAACATTTGACAAACTCGGTTTTGCCTGAACCACTATGTCCAGAAATCAACATGATAAAGGGATGGCGAAGATACAGTGCCTCCCAACTCTGATGACCTGAGCTATCGTCAATCACGTTTAAAACGGAGAATGCTGTCATAACTTTCAAGTCGTGTTTGGAACTCTGAGATTCCTTCAACGACACAAGATATTTTATATATTTTATACACGTTTGTTGTTTTTCTTTTCATAGTGTAGGAGAAACAACAAATCACATTTCAAAAACACAAAGTTAATGGTTTTCGTTCTTTTTTCAATCAGTCACACACGATATCTTTGGCATAGTTAGCCAGCTATTGTATCCAAACGTCGAATCCAAGACTTTTCCAGTCACGTACATCCTTCCAGTCGTAAGTCTGTTGGTGTATCCAACTTGCTATGTGCACTTCTTGGTAAGTATGTAGAGTAGATAAAGTACAATGAATGTCTTCTTCACACGGGGGTACACATGTCGTATTCATCACTATACGCAACACGTTTAACACAATGAATTTTTCGTGCACAGATAAAGTTTTGGCGGTCATGTCATTGCATGTACTGTTCATAAATTTGCCACAAATAATCTGCTGATAAACGAAATCCAATAAATGTAATCACTAAAACTCACACGACACGTCGTCCAAAATTCAAAGGAATCGTTTCGTCTTGTGGAACGAGTTCTTTTACAAGTACTTGATAATCCACTAAGTTTTGAATAGTGACATTGACTTCATCACACGGAATTTGATGCAACACTGAAGACAGAAGTCGTAGCATGGTAAATCTTTTAATGTTTTCGTAGAAGAGTCTTATCGTTAGTTGGCACAAAATCTCTCTTTCCGACTATGTTACAGCCTTCTTCAACTTTTTAAAATGACATTCAGGTACCAGTGGTTATTCCTTTTATGGTGTATTGGATGCATTTGTTCATTACTTTTCATTTGAACGTGTACAAAGTCTCTGTAAATGCGCTCTTGAAGTTGCAAAGGTATTACTAAGATTCCTCTCTTCTTCTAAAGTATCCAGCACGAGGATCATATTTGCTGTCACTGACTTCTTCCCACCGCATTTGATGTAACGCTGGTGACAGAAGTCGTGATGTGGCAAGCTTTACAATGTCTCTGCAGTTTATGAATGTTTGACCATTTGAACAATTTCAAAGTAAATAGTCTTTGTATGGCATTTCGGAAGCAACTGTTCTTTGCGTTTCATTGAATATATACAAGGTAGCGGTAAATGCCTTTTCGCAACTCCAGTGGTAAACTTGTCATTCACAGGAATATTTTTTTGATTGAATAGTAATGCATGCGCCAAAGGGAACCTTGAAATCCAGGCAATGTAGTCCTTAACTCACACACGCCACGTCGTAAAGGAGCCTGGTCTCTAACTTCTTTCGAAAGTAGTAGGCAATCTTGTAAGTCTCGAACTATTGGTGTCAAAGTAAAGTGCTCGATCTCCTAAAGGTTCTAAGACAGTGTACAATTGTAAACGGGCATTGGCTATTACGTAAACAGCAATGATAACATTACCAAACTCATCGGGTGATGCAGACTTCTTCGTAATTCATCAAGATCAAATCTTCATGTATGATTTCCACGTGTTTAAGTTTTCCTTTATCGTCGATGAAAGTGTAGGCTTGGTTCTGCCAAGTATTCGGTCTTTGGCAATATCGGACGTTGAGCCACTTTTCCCCACAAAGAATTGAACATGACTTTTGCAAACGATCGTCTTCCTTCGTTCTTTTCCACGTGTTCCGAAGTGATGCCTTTTAAGGATCGGTACCGTTATTTGAATGCCTCTTTGTCTAATGGAGTGTAAAACCAAGAAGGATAGTCGCTCGCTTATTGCTTCAATTTCAGAAATTCGTTGATGTAGCCGGAAAGAATTCCTTCACTGGAGTCGTCGTGAAGGTGGAAAATTTTGTATACTTTTAACGATCGGTATCCACGATCGAGAGCATTTAACAATTCGACACTCATCCACGTTCCTGTCAAGGCTCATTCTTGGTTATCGTGGCGACAAGGCTGGTCTTGATTACAAGTTTCAGTACACGTACGACATAAAGGAAACAACATTTGTTTGTGGCATTGATGAGGTAAGACAGAATGGTACAAATTCGTGGGTGACAAAACCTTACATTTGATCAAACCTTTGTATTGGCGAAAGTGTTCCACGTCGATGTGTTCTGTCGACATTTCAGGGTGACCGGTGGAAACTCGAGCATATTTACACACCCAAGGATGCAAGAAACACACATCGATGTATTTGATTTGCTCTCCTTGAAATATGTCCACTTCGTAAAACAAACGTGTAGCATTCGTTCCGCCCTCCAAACAAAATGTCGCGTGGATTTAAAGGTTCATGTCCACCACATCGTGCTCTTCGATAAGGGGGTTAAATTCTAGATCTGTTGTCAAACGTTGATCGTAGTTGTTTTTCCGCATTTTTATCAATTGGAATCTTTGAGTTTCTAAACTCTGGCATCAATGGTATGTTTGGTCGTATAACTCTTCCATGGTGGATTCTGAAAAAGGACTTTTTAGGTCTAGTTGAGAAAAACAAGTAGGACATTCATGAAATAAACATTCATGAAATTCGAAGGTAATCTGTGGGTTTTCTAAATCGCAGTCATCCACGAAATGGATCCAATTTTCTTTTCTCCACCGTTCTAGCATGTTCTATCCACTTGTCTTGCTTTTCACACAAGTAATATAGACAGCAGAAAGCTTTGGCTCAATATTAACGGCAGAAAAATGGATTGGATTGAGGTGGTATCATGGCAAGTTGGCTCTCGGCATGAAAGTCTTTTGGTAGACTAATTCACATGCTTTGGCAATAGTTCAAGCTTCCTTCGGGGGTTCGATACCTCCGTGATCCAGAAATAATTCTCGAAATTTTCCACAACAACGTCGCTACATGTTTACATTGATCTACAATATTTGAACATTTCTTCTTGAAAATCAAAAGGGTCTGAAGAGTAAGTATGGTACCAAACGTAGAAAGCTTTTTGTTGTTCTGTTCGTATACCGTCGGGGTCGTAATAGTGAACTTCAAGCAAATGTGGGAGCACAACGTGTTGATCGGCTTTGGTATTGAAAAAGTGTCGAAAATAGCCTTTAGCCATTTCTGTCATTCCAAAAGTTTTAGGCAATCTGCTCGAAGGCATAGCCAGATAACTCATGGAATCTTTAAACTGTACGTTTCCCCACTTTCATGTAAATGATTTTGGTTCCATTTATGGTCACTGTTGGAAATTCGGTTCCTTGTTCTGAATATTATTTTAAAATAAATTGTCCGTCGTATCCCGAGAAATTGTGAGCCATGACTATAGCGTATCGATCACAGTTCCCGTAACGATGTATCTCTTCTTCGCTCACAGTGTCGGTGGTGGCGTCTAAAACCCATTCCGTAAAATCAGAAAGAATACGAAAGCCACAAAATACTTTTTACGTCCACCTGGAATCTCGCTACAATTCCGACAGTGATGCAATAAAGGTTCTTAAATCCATTCGTTGCATGTGCGATGACCCACACAAAAATTAGGAATTTGAATTCCAGTCTCTTGTGAACATTCAAAGTCTAAAACGATAAAATGCACACCTTTTTTATTATTCTTGTTCTGATCATCATTCAATACTTCCTCGAGTTTGTTGTCATCTTCTTTGAATGTAACTTTGATGATTGAACTCGACGACTTAACTACATAAATGACATCTTTTCTTTCCTGGACAAACGTGTGACTTTTTGTTATTCATTCCAAGATGTTCACAAGTGGAACACACTGTCAATAATTGCAAGCACTTTTCTGTTGTTGGAATTGTTTCATGCAAGGTTGCTTGTAACAGGCTGGACTGACGAATGTTCTCTTCATGGAGAACACTTAATTCTCTTTTCCTTCAGGAATGCAAGGTCTGGAAGGTAAACAGCCACGACATCTCTCTCCACAATTAATATTTTGTTTCCGACTGTTACATCCTTGGTTACACTTGTCGCAATAGCAACTGTATCCGAGAAATCACATGATAGTTTTAATAGCATCTAAATGATCTTGGTGAGTATAAATTTGAATGTATCTTCCGTCTGGAAAGGTAGGTCCTCGAAACACGAGATCACCACGAACGACTTGAGGGTACACTTTGAACGTATAAGGAGAAGTCAGCACGTCTTGAAGTTTTTGCATTTCAGAAACTAAATATGAGGTCTAATTGGAAATGCCTGCTTGTTCAAAGGAGTTTTGCTTCCTTCTGTTGTTTGGTTCTGTTTCTGTCCGATTTTCTAATGCTCTTCCATGATCTTTTCCATTCTACTGTATCGTTTTTCTTTGCATAAGTTCAAGCCACCAAGATGGCACCGGCTAAACACATTTGATCTTGATGGTTGTTAATCTGGACGATACTTCATGTAGCTTTTTGATTGGTCATGTCAATGCCAAACTCATCTTTGGATTGTTGGACTTGTTGAATTTTGTCCAAGATTTTGAAAGAAGTTAATTCTGCAGGTGTACTAAACTTGACCCACCCAGGAGATTTCAACTCTCGTGAGTGATGGATGGTCTCAAACGATCGTAATCTTGAGCTTAGCAGTGTCGTTTCAAATCCTTTAACAATGACTCAGATACATATGCAATGAAGACAGCTGCTTCTCTGCGGGTACTTGAGACGTGAACTCTTTAAATTTCACTGTGTAAGTGTACGCCGTTGTTCTAAATTTTCTGGAGGTCACTTTGTGGGTAGCTCTAATGTGAAAATAATCTTCAGGGGCTAACGAACGACTTTCATTCGTGGTTGTTCTTAACTCTTTGTTTCTTGTTTTGTTTGCTCGGGATCACACACGTCTTCTTCAAAAACGATAGCGTGAATTTCTGCGAACACTTCTCTCATCGTATGAGGTGACACAGAACGTCGTCGTCAATTGACTTGTTGTTTCTAGTCAGAAAGGTTTGGTCTTTTCATGATGATTCAAAATTAAATTTGACTAGGGTACACACTCTCCATATATATAGAAAGACACCTCTGCCTAAGAGAATACACCACGCAGTTTCGGTCTGTAAAGATGGAAGAGCCAAATCAGATAGATCACACTTCTGGTCAGAGATTTACAGAGTCAGTCGAAAGTACAATTCCAACAAGGACTCTGTCTACTCCTCTCAAGACAAAAGTCAAGATATCTGCTATGTATGTCAATAAAATGACATTGGGCTCCAAAATGTCCACAACGTAAAAGAAAAGGAACCTCTAAGACAGGAGAAAAGAGAAACTAAAGTAAAGATACCTGTTAGCAATGTCAAGAAAAAGGACATTGGTCTTCATAGTATCCCAAGAAAAAGGAAAACAAGGAGGATGGTTCAGAAGCAAAAACAGAAGAAGACCCCATTCCAGTAAAGAAATTCAAAAAGGTGGGACAAGCAGAAGAAACAACAGAAGAAGAATCCATGCTAGTGAAGACATTCAAAAAGAAAGACAGTAAAACAAAGAAGAAGAAAAATGTACTTTTGTGATATGTTGTGAACTTTCATTGCGATTCTAATTCAAGAGAATATAACAAAAACAAGTGTATCTTTGTCTTGATTTGTGTTTTAGTATGGATAAGATAACACACACACACACACACACATATTTTATAATTGGCGGGATTTGACTTTTGTTTGATTTTGCAATCATTGAGTAGTATTTATTTTTTACGAGAACTGGGTAGACCTGAAAAGGGCTGTTTGGGTTTTTAAATGAAAACAAAAAATAAAATTAAGCTTATGGGCTTTTCAACATCAACTGCTCCTATCTTAAACCATTTCCATGTCCAAGTCCTGCTCTTGCTGCTGTGGTGGTCGTAGTAGTGACTGCTTCTGCTGATGCTGGCGTCTCGGTGGAGGTGAACGTCGATGTTGACATAAAAGGTTTAAAAATCTTGGCTTATGAAGGTCTCTTTATCTCTTAGGTTTGGCCAAAGAAGTTTGATGCATTTCTTTCAAGTGTTCTAACTACGCCAAAATATCTTGTAACAAAAGTTTCCTCTTCTCCTCTTCATGCTTTCTTTTTTCCTCTTCTTGTCGTTGTTCTTGTTGAACGACTGTTTATTCTTCTTCTTTCTGACGTTGCAAAAAACTCTCTAAGTCTTCCTTCTTCTTTTTTGTTTTTTAATCATCATAGACTGGTAATGATGGACAAGGATTTGACGGTGACACTACCGGCAAAAATTCTTGCGAAGAAGATAAGAAATTACACAAAGCCAAATTGAATTCATTCTCTTCTGGAAGAATACTTGCAACAGCAGCAGCAGTCGCACTATCACTCTGAGTATAAGAGGTATTCACTGCGGGCGCAACCCAATACATCGTCTTCATTTCAGTCATGTGTATTGTACTTGAACTCTTCAGCAATTGTACATTGTGTGTGTGTGTGTGTGTGTGTGTGTGTGTGTGTGTGTGTGCATCAATATCAATATCAATATATCAATGTATATATTGAAAGTGACGTCACGCATCTGCTGTATTCTGATTGGAAGATGCACAACACGGTCTGACTGAATTATGTTGCACACGTTCTGATTGGTGGAACTTCCCAATCAGTTTCAATCCGGTCCCAGACTATATATAGGGGTATATTGGCTCACTGTGGGATCTGTTCTCAAGACAACTGGACCAAATGTGGACAAGCTCTGAATCCTCCATCATCATATCAAGCATGAAATTTAATCCGGAGTACCCCATGTATGTGAAGGCAACGTGGGCGATCACAAGCATAACAGACACATCTATCTGGAAGAGAAGAATCTCTATATAAAGGCAAGGATGCCTCAAAGAAGTATTACGCTATGGACCGACTGTAAGGAGAAGCTTGCGAAGAAAAAACTGAGAAGCGGTTCCACCTGTGTTAACCCTCTTTGGTTAACCCACCCCAACAGCCCTGTTCATGGCCACCCAGATCTCTTCGAAAAGAGAGATATTACTCAATCATTGCCACTTTGTGTGTGTGTATCTGTCTGCTTGCGTATGTCTATGTATGTTCACAACCAACTAACACATAAAAACAATTACCCTTCTTGAGTGATAGTATGCTCTGGGTATAGCGTGTATATAAACACTCCTACCCTTAGGCGTATGATAGTATGTTTGTGCGATCCTAACCTTTTGTTGGATAGTATATGTGCGGTTTAGGTCACTACACACGGTGTGTTGGATAGTAAATGCGGGGTATTGAATAATATAATGTGGGGTGTTGGATAGTAGTTGAATAGTATTGGTCACCGCACACGGCGTGTTGGAGAGTAAATGTGGGGTATTGGATAGTATAGTGTGGGGTGTTGAGTAGTAGATGACTAAGTATTGGTCACTACATACGTCGTATCGGATAGTAAATACGGAGTGTTTGACAGTATAGTGTGGGGTGTTGAATAGTAGATGGCTAAGTATTGGTCGCTACACACCGCGTATTGGATAGTAAATGCGGGGTATTGGGCAGTATAGTGTGGAGTGTTAGATAGTAGATTACAGATTTCTTTGAATAAACTGAAAACGCAAAATTCCTCAAAGTGTCAGTGATATCTAATCTGCACTGATCATGATGTAAAAGTGTTAGGCTACATTATTTAAAACGGATTAGGATTGTACATACACTTTTGACATCGGTACTAACTGCAAATAGAAGTCTTTCATAGAAGCAGACCAACATTTCCTAACTACACAGATACTGAATATACAAGACTCTTTCGAATTTTTTTTTTTTGTTTGTTCAAAATATAAATCAACAAAAAGACGATTTATTCTTTATTTGGTATATGGCTATTACTATTGTACAAAAGGATTTTGGTGAAGAAAATGATTAAGACATAAATTGTATTCTTTGAGGCAATTCTGGCAAGATTTTGACACGCAAGTCAGTGCTAAGCATAAAAATAAACGAAACTTAATGAAAACAAAAATAGGTGTCAGAGGTAATCAACCGCACTTAATGGAAATATACACATCATTTAAACAATGTTGCAAAAGAAAAAGCAAGTTTTCTTGGTACTATCGTAGACTAGTATGCATATTTTGCACAGTTCCCGCACCGACGTCACAAGCTCGCATATGCATTTCGGGCTGTTTACAAAAGGTCGCTTGGCTGTTTCCTTAGATGTCGCATTTTGGTGGTAATTAAATATCCATATTTCCTGATCAAGTCAGTGAATGTGCATCAAGTCTTCGCAATGCACGTGAACATTCTAAAACATTGTTGTATATAGACATAAGGTCTTCCTTTAAACACTTTTCTAGAAAGGAGCCGCTGTTGCTCAATGGCTAGCCGGCAGGGCTTGCGACCGAAAGGGTGCAAGTTTGAATCCTACCATTGGATCAGCCCAGGTCAGCCACCGCGGTGTGTCATTGGGCAAGGAACTGTACTCCAATTGTGTTGGCACTAAATAATCTATCTGTGTTGCTGTGCCGTAACACACCAAAACCAAACCAACCCATTAATAGAACAATGACTACTTTCCAACGCAACTCTTATTTTGCTGGTTCTGCAAATATTGCTGCCTCAGCGGAGGCAGCTGCTGCAGCTACTTCAACTACCACTACTACTACTACTGCAGTGCTACGACTTTTACTACTTTGTATTTTATACAAACTATGAGCATGGTAAAGCAGAGAGTCACTTTTTTTCAGATGATAACAACAGAGGTTGGGAAATCTTTCTCAACGAAGTGCGAACCAGGAACCAAAATTTACCTTTATGCTGAGCGGTGTATCGAGCTCACCTGGTTGATGTGTATTCAAGATCCCCCAGTCTACCTGTACAGATGTAAACCAGGTACATCACATCAAGACATCTTCAGAGCTTACAAACGGTCAGGGACAATCGTGGAATTCTGTGTGTGGCCCTGTTTATATTTGTACGAAGGAGGACCCTTGATAACTAAAGGCGTTGCAGAGATGAAGGAATGATAGCTTTAAATTGAGAACAATTTCTGTAACAGTAGCGGATCCAGAAATATCGTTTGGGGCGGGGTGGGGTTGGCGGGGCTTAAACAAGCAGGCGATTGTTTCGCGGTCACTTTTAGTGCTGGAGGTGGAGGGTGGGAGAGCGTCCGCCCTCCTCCCCCCCCTTCCCAATCCGCCGCTGTCTAAGTTAAACTTATTTTATTAGCATTTGCCTGCCATGAATGCAATTAGAAACACACAAACCCTGTTCTCAGATCATTGTTTTAACTATTGTTAAATTCATCATTTTAATTAAAATCTTTGAATGTTATATATTGAATATTCCAAGAAAGTAGGAAATCCTATGTTATGCATCAAAGTAGTTTACTGTAGGGATGTTAGCATGCTAATAAAATAACCATATATGACAGGTTAGACAATCTGTAATAGAAAAAAGTGCATTTGTAAATAACCAATATGCCAAGATGAAGAAAGGATTGCAATCTTCTCTGGTAACTATATAATCTTTATATTATATTATATTATATTATATTATATTATATTATATTATATTATATTATATTATATTATATTATATTATATTATATTATATTATATTATATTATATTATATTATATTATATTATATTATATTATGTTATGTTATGCTATGTTATGTTATGTTATATTATATTATGTTATATTATATTATATTGCACTGTGCTGAAGGTCGTATGGCAGTTTAAGGGCCGGTCAGTCACACACACACACACACACAGACACACTAAAAAAAAAGGTATATGAAACGAAGTAAAGCTTCAGTCCATATACCGTCTTTACGGTGACTGACCGGTGCATAAAGTGCAATACACCCCTCAGAACCATGCAATATTTGTAATATTATACCAAATGAGTATTGATCCTTTTGTGAAATATATGGCAGCCCTGAAGGGTGCAGATAGAGAGAGAGTCAGAGACAGACAGAGAGACAGACAGAGACAAACAGACAGACTATTTCTTTGAAGTAAGCATTTGGAGTCAAATACGCAAAAATAGAGAAAATGCAGTTTTATAGAACAGTAAATAGAAATATTGATAATGAGGTAATTGATAGATAGACAGACAGACAGATGCAGATCGAGGCAAGAGATGTTAATATACAGACATTTGGGAAGGTGTTGATTATAACATATAGAAAGACAGACAGGCGGATAGATAAAAAGTAGAGAGGGGCAGATACCTGTATTCATACCTGTATTGCATAACTAATAATTTCTGGTAATGTTTGCCTGTTGCACCACAAAAAAAGATTTATATTACATGTATATTTAGAAATATATTTGAATCAGAAATATTTGTAATCGAAAATTTTGTATGGAAAAAAAACCCCACTAGGATAACATGTTACCGAGGATGTAGAATTAGTAAACACTGAATAGGCAAAGATTTTTATTTCTGGAAAGAGTTATCTCTGGATGAACTTTGTAGATTACATCTTGAAATAATATTGATGCAGGACACAACAAAGTCAATTATTTTCAAACATTTACTTTGTAGTCATATACATTTTCAAACCTACTATATACTTAAAGGTCACTTTTCCATAATTTTACATGTATTGTCATCAACAATTTTAACACAGCTAATTAATGTAATACGTATGCACTATGCAGTCATCAAATGTAAAAGAGGTTGAATGCCTATGTACCAGCGAAGAAAGAATAGTTTGGTTGTGAGATATTCATGATATCCAATGACCTGCCTTATTCAGACTTATTTGATAATTATGTCAGTTTCGGGTCCATTATGAATCATACTGCACTTTAAATCTCCGAAATTATTTACCAAGCACAATTAAAATCTCACTGAGAATTGTTTCATACCTTCATATCTTACAAATTTCAAACCATTCCTTACTTCGTCAGCGCAGACTTTTGCAATTTCAAAAAATATAGTCGTCAACGGCAAGTGCAGTGTTAAATCCATGCTATTGTTTATGAAATAATCGTCAACGGCGAGTGCAATGTTAAATCCATGCTATTGTTTAAGAAATAGTCGTCAACGGCGAGTACAATGTTAAATCCATGCTATTGTTTAAGAAATGTCGTCAACGGCGAGTGCAGTGTTAAATCCATGCTATTGTTAAAGAAAAAGGAGCAGCCTAATATACATGAGAAGCTGCAGGTAATCAGGCAGGTAGATGGGCAAGTCAGAAAGTTAGTCATTTAGGTAGATAGTAAATAATAGGAGTTAATTCGTGTGTGTATCTCTTTGTGTGTGTTTGTCTGAATGAGCGCGTGTACTTCTTTCTGGGACATGTTGATACTTTCCCGAACCCTTTCGAGTTACTGTAGAATTATGAATGTATGTAATAAATTCGAATGATGTAGTATTTATGTATTTTGTTCTGTTATCGTTACATTTAGCGTTATTCGCTAAGGAAATTTGATAGACTTTTAGTACAAATAATAACATTATAATTGACCACAAAGTGAATGCATAGAAAAAAGAAAAAATTCACATTTCTACTAGTGTGTCAGTTTAAGTAAAACTAAGCTACTATTAGCAGCAAGCCTCAACACAGATATAGCTTTAATATCGTTTTCTAATAGCTTCTCTCTCTCTCTCTCTCTCTCTCTCTCTCTCTCTCTCTCTCTCTCTCTCTCTCTCTCTCTCTCTCTCTCTCTCTCTCTCTCTCAATATTTTATACAAAGATGGAAAAGTTGCAGAACATGCCCCGAATTCTCATTATTACTAATTTATGGACGTCAGATCGTGAAAGTCAAATGCACTCCAAAATAAATAAACGCTAGTAAGATGCAGCCACGTTGTATTCTCCCTTGTTTAAAGTATGTATGAAATTCATTGCAGGAGAAATACATTATTATGTACTTTGTGTATAGTAGTCATCCAACTCGTGCTCTTTATTTCATGACATGTCATTAACTTTATTCAATGAAAGATTTTCTAACTATGGTCAGGTCTACAACTAACATTTCATCTTTCTGCTAAAGGTTGTTTCGTTCTACTATCGGTAAGAGATTGGATAGAGTTCGCATTGTTAAGGGAGATTACTCTGTCGACCTTGATGGTTGGCCTGTATCTTGGTATTTAGACGTCGCATTAATACATTCTAAAAGAACAACGAGGGTTAGGTTTTGTTTGGTTTGGTGTTTTAACAACACAATAAGGCTTTTTAGTGCGGATGCAATTGGAGTAAAGTGCCTTGTCGAAGGACACACCACAATAGCCGAGCCGGGCTGATCCGATGGCGAGATTCAAACCCAGAACTTTTCGGTCGCGAGTTCGACGTGCTAACCACTGAGCCACCACAGCTCCTCAGAAGAGAGAGAGAGAGAGAGAGAGAGAGAGAGAGAGAGAGAGAGAGAGATGGGGGGGGGGGGGACATCAACACAAAAAGAGACGTTAAAGATCTAGTATGTAAATAGGGAAAATATTCCTTTCTAATTTGTTTTATCAGCTTATTTTGACTATAAATAAATAAAAATATTTTTTTAAACCGATGTCTATTAACATCAGTGTATTCATATATGATATAATATGATATTTTAATAGTTATAGATACGGAGATTTGTCCAAAGTTTTGTAATACGATAAATCTCCGAGGTAGGAAGAAGTTATGTGATTTTGGATGTGGATGGTTAGAAGCAAGATCACTTTGTTTATAATTGTTGATTGGCATTATAAATCTCCGAAACACCTATATTTTGTGAGAGAATGACAACATAAACCCTTATCATCGCCATCATCAAGATTTCTGATTGATATCAGTGGGGCCTTATAATCGCTTTGTACGATCTAAATCGACATTTGCAAATGCTATTTATGAAGGGGAGGCTCGATAAGTCGGATGAAAGGGTCTTCAAATATGACCCAGCCAAAGTCATATAACAGTTGCACACAGACTAAATATCTTCGAATTGGATAACTGGATGACCTGGATTTGAAACTCATTCGCTATCTATCTATCTATCTATCTATCTATCTATCTATCTATCTATCTATCTATCTATCTATCTATCTATCTATCTATCTATCCATCCATCCATCCATCCATCCATCTATCTATCTATCTATCTATCTATCTATCTATCTATCTATCTATCTATCTATCTATCTATCTATCTGTGTGAGAGTAAACAGACAGACACACACACACACACACACAAGCTTTTGTTATAAAAAAAATGTCATGCTAATCTTTGTCCCCTGGTTCCATGGTACAATTGGTGTACTCGATACGAACTGAGAAGTACGCATATATGGCTTTGCAGCGGTTCACAGTCGACACTGAGATTATAAAAAGGCGCATTTGCAAGTACTATCGTATGATTTTAATATGATAAACCAAACTATTAGAACTGTTCAGTTGCGTACTAAGGGAAAATGGCGCCCGGGGCGACGATGATGGCCCAAAGGGCCTGAATACGAGGCCCGAATTTGTATCCGCTGTTTTGGCGCACCCCCCCCCCCCCCCCCCTGCCGTTAGTACGCTACTGGAACTGTTTCCTCATATAAAAAAAACATGTTGTGTATATAAAATCTCTTTTCTCCGCCTTCACAATATTTCATTCGACCTTTGTTGAAAGTATATATCTCCCAGATCAGGTGAAGATACAACAACCTACAGACATACGTACTCACTCAACTACCCCCGTATCTATGCATATGCTGATAGGCTTGAATAGCGTAGAAATATCGCGTTCATTTCGTAACTCTGCAGCCCAGGGATCGATACCCAGTTCCGTCAGATAAAATGGGTTGGGGTTTCTCTCGATTATCCGGTTTCATCCGCGTCAAACAAAACATTACGCCAACATCTGATCTTTCGAGAGCACATCATGAAAGCTTTGAGAATTTGTTATAAACGACGTTTAATTCATTACATTGGCATAATCAGCTGTTTTTCGTTTGTTTCCCATTACCGTATATACTCGCGTAATCCAAGTCCAAATGCAAACAACATAGATCCTGATCTGCTGTCGCATAATACACCGGAAGATCAGGGTCTATGTTGTTTGTTCTGCTGATTAGTCCCTACAAACTGCATAGACCCAGATCTGCCGGCGTATTATGCGACGGAAGATCTGGGTCTATGCAGTTTTCAATTGGCATGAGCTTATAAGCGAGTATAGACTGTATGTACGATAATAAAAATACTTGTTTAGTTCTCAGCGAGTTTCGAAAAAGAGAAAGAAAATCTACAATGGAGTCATAGAGCAAATCTTTGATAAAAAAGTATCAGTTTTCCTTTTGTGTTACAATGTAGTGGCCTACAAACACATTTTTGTTGTAATGACATGGCGTGCGATATAAATTTGGATATACCTTTCACAGCTCTGATAGCCTTTAAGGTATGTTCAGAGTTTTGGATTATTTTGAGTATATGATAGGAGATTTAGATTTTATTTCATAATGAAGCGCAGTCTAAACTCGGAATATAATTAACATGCTAATTTGGGATTAAAGTGATTAGATATGTACATGACATTGCAAGCACTATAAATGAAATCAAATTATTGTTTTCATTGCTCCAAAGGTTCCTAGTATTAATATATAGTACACGGGGCCGAGATCTGAAAATCGCAGCACCAGTTTAGACAAGTTCTATTGTATGATAAATTAACAATACATATGTTTTAGGTGCCATCAGTTGCTTTCATGCAGATATAGGATTTTAGAAGAAGAACATATTTTCTAGTGGCACAGCACAAAAGCAAAACAATATAAACGTAAATATGCATGTATATACTATACATACATAAAAACATGCATATACTAACATACGCACGTATACTTATATATATATTTAGGTATAGACACAGAGAGAGAGAGAGAGAGAGAGAGAGAGGGAGGGGGGGTAACAAAGGTAAAAATTAAAACAATGTGAGGTTCATACATGCAAATACATTTTACATAGCAAAATATGCATCTCTTACGTAGTCATTTAAATTTTCTTCACACATTTTATGTACAGAATAATGCAGCGTACAGAATAAAGCAGTGAAGTTTTCAAAAGTGAGGATGGTGGAAAGTAATATAGATGTGATAGAGGAAATTTTAACAGACCTGCAAAACAATGCGTTTTCGAATCTCACATCATCGCGCATCGTTAAAGCTATGAAAGGATTACAGTTCATACAAAAGCCATTTTTTCTACCTGAATTAGAGAACATTCCCTTCATCCTAGAATTTTTTCATGAGCACATCAAAAAGAAAGCATGGATGAAGGAAATAGAGACTATGAACCGTGTGAAAGACGCACAATTGGAAGGTGCCAAGAAAGAAATGGAAATCTGCAAAATTCGCTTGGTATGTAGTCAGAAAGGTGAACAAAAATAATGAAACTGTATATTTAATTAATGAAACTGTATATTTCATTAATGAAACTGTATATTTAATTTTCTAGATTTGCATAAGTTTATGCACTCATACAATTATGTTCAGTAAGATGTACTCATACAATTATGTTAAGTAAGATGTAAATCTGTAACTAGGTATGTATAATGTATGTCTATATAATCATGTTACTATTATAAATTACATACCTTTCTAACTACCTGTCTAACCACATTCCCAGTTGTCAAACACCTTCCTGCCTATCATCACCTATCTACCTACCTACCTACAAACTTACTTACTTTCTTACTTACAAAGAACATTCGTTTGATAAATGTACTTAAAATGGTTTATAATGGAATTGTTTGCATTATTTTTAATCATGTAGAGAGAACTAAAGCAACAAGGGCTTCTGTCAAGGGTCAAGAGTAGCGGTTCTTTCAGGTCCTCGACAGAAAGTTTAAATCAGTTACCGACAACGCTGGGTCTGATCCAGACAATAGTAGAGGAGGAAGAGTCCATGGAGAGACTTAAGTAGGGACTATATGTATTCATTATGAACTGGCACTCAAGTAAGGACTATATGTATTCATTATGAACTGGCTCTCAAGTAGGGACTATATGTATTCATTATGAACTGGCACTCAAGTAAGGACTATATGTATTCATTATGAACTGGCTCTCAAGTAGGGACTATATGTATTCATTATGAACGGGCACTCAATCTGAACTTTTAAAATATTTTAATATTGACAAAAGTTGAGATTCCTCGATAATTTAAATTCTTTTATTTTATGATTTTATATTTTATTCCATGTTTCAATGACGTTGTCTCTCTTCATTCAAATCATCTTATAATCTGTTATAAAAGTTTTGATATAAGTGATACTAATCCAAGAAACATATGTTTGTTATTACCATTTCTCAACTTACCTCCGCCACCACCACCCCAACCCCCCCCCCCCCAAAAAAAAAAAATAAAGCCAATGTCCGATGTCATATATAAAACGAAAAAAAAAACGAAAAAAAAAAGTATAAACTTCAGATGTGGATACCTGAAGATATTTGGATTTATTTTCACTAAATATTTATATAGATCCTTTGTAAATGCATTGATATATGTGCTTTTCTGTCATCAGCAACATGACAAGGTCCTCCTCCTTCTACATAAATGATAGCACTGATGAAACGCTAGGTAGGCTGAGAAAACAGATACAAGAACGTGACCAGACATTCAGGGTAATGGAAGAAAAACTGCAAAATTGTGAGCAAATTGTTACTCACTTCAGTGACGGGTAAGTTTAACGCACTTCGTTTCCGACCGTTCAAAACGAAAACCGTTGGTAACTGAATGTAAAAGTATTTAGTAATCAATATTCACACTCAAAATTTATTCCAGTATTTTGTTTTATTTCATAAATGCTATACTTAAATTTATTTGATTTGAACATTGCAGCGTACATGCTTTCTACTTTGTCATTGCATCAGTCTGTACCTCGTAATGTTGTATTTTCTCTTTCTTGAGTAGAATGGATTCTCCTTTCTCCGTTATGAGCCGCTTAGTTATGTTACAGACTTAGTGAGTCTTAGTTATTATAAAGGTTTCTTATGGACACTAAAATAAAGGAAAATGCTATAATGTATTAAGAGGTTATTATGTATTGATGTGCATATTATGGATTTGTATTGTTTGAGTCTATTGATTCGGCTTGAGTATGTTAGCCCGACAACTTCAAAACGCCCATCTCTCTCTCTCTCTCTCTCTCTCTCTCTCTCTCTCTCTCTCACACACACACACACACACACACACACACACACACACACACATTAGTGTACGTGATAATATTGGAATCATTCAAACTCTGCATTGAGTTCCCCTGAAACTGTCACCGTGTCTCCACTCAGATTTAGACTACGCCCTTTCAATCGTAATTTCGCCATGATTTACGGACTGTAGGATAGCGTGCATACTTGAATTTGTCATTTTATTGATTTTCATTATGTTCAAAGGACGAAATTAATTGTTTCAAGTATACACCGCGATGATTGGTTTGGTAATTGTTTGGTGCTTTACGGCACAGCAACACAAGTAGGTTATTTAGTGCCGAGGCAATTGGAGTAAAGTGCCTTGCCCAAGGACACACCACGATAGCTGACCCAGGCTTGACGGATGGAAGGATTCGAACCCACACCCTTTCGGTCGGGAGTCAGGTGCGCCAACTGTTAAGCCACCTCAGCGCCCCAGAGATGATTGAGTTCCTCGGCTTTTTTCGAGTCGCTTGAAGATCTTCGGATTTTTTCCAACGCTCAACTCTGTTCCGATTGTTCGACAAACTTCGGTTGAAGAAAAGTTTTAAAAGCATACATTATGGAAAAACCTATATTCGCGTTATCGTAAGAGCTCCACTGGTATGAGTGGTTACACTATGGTAGGCATAGAAAAAAGCAACGATATATATATATATATATATATATATATATATATATATATATATATATATATATATATATATATATATGTGTGTGTGTGTGCATAGCCTATCTAATTGATAGAATTCTGTACAACGAAGAGGTAATAATTACTTTATATCGAATCCTCCTTGTGATGATATGGACCTAAATTCTAGTCTATTTTGTCATGGAATTGTATAAGATATAATAAGCGCTATTCAGAAAACATTTGGGAATGGAAAAGTTATTTTTAATAATTCGGAAACTAAATCAAGAATCTAAAGTTCCTTCCGGAACTGAATAATTGAGCATGATAATATATAAATATTTTACTTAGACATTGATAATTTTTGTCTAAACTCGGGGTTTGCAAAGGTTTTGATTCCACAGCGTATCTAATTGCCGATCGTTGTTCATTAAACATATTGATGTGTTGTATAGCCCCTTACTTTTGCCTTTGCCTTTTGATTATTTCAGTTTTCGAAGAAGTTCACATCATAATATCACTCATCCTCCTGTGGGGTCCAGTAATAGAACTTTCCACCCTCTGTCTGGTGTATATTTATAATCTTATATATATATATATATATATATATATATATATTTATATATACATACATACATACATATATACTGAAGCATCTATTCAAGGAATGAAGCCACAATTAAGATTTTTTTGAAGTACATGAAGAATAAAGATACAATTATCATACAATTGGACGTAAAATTGTGTGCTAGGGACCACGAAGACCAGTGGAATAAAAGTTGAAAACTATATCCTGTTTGCACTTAATGGTAAATGAAAATAGGTACTTTGTTTTACACGCTGCGATAAGACATTTTCCTCTTTTGCAACACCAACCCGTACACACCTGTTTTAGTCTGTGCAAGACGTAAAACTTGTAATGCGGATGCAGAGCACACAATTTTGGAGCGTTTAAGCTTATCAATCAAACGAAAATGTACAAACTCAACAATAACTTATTAAATTGCTTATAAAGGAGTCCGTTTAGTGTCAATAAATTATTAAATTGCTTATAAAGGAGTAAGTTTAGTGTCAATAAATTATTAAATTGCTTTTAAAGGAGTCCGTTTAGTGTCAATAAATTATTAAATTGCTTATAAAGGAGTCCGTTTAGTGTCAATAAATTATTAAATTGCTTATAAAGGAGTCCGTTTAGTGTCAATAAATTATTAAATTGCTTTTAAAGGAGTCCGTTTAGTGTCAATAAATTATTAAATTGCTTTTAAAGGAGTCCGTTTAGTGTCAATAAATTATTAAATTGCTTATAAAGGAGTCCGTTTAGTGTCAATAAATTATTAAATTGCTTTTAAAGGAGTCCGTTTAGTGTCAATAAATTATTAAATTGCTTATAAAGGAGTCCGTTTAGTGTCAAAACGCAAGAAAAGAAAACAAAAGTTTGGCATAATAAACAATTTTACCAAGAAAATAGTTAACTCAATTTACAAAATGTTTGTTTAATAGAAATTCTACCGGTCTAATGATGTTGTCCAAATTTAAGAAAATTTTGAAAATGTAATCTGCTTAAATTCGTCATTGGGATAGACAGTTGATTTTAAAATGTATGCTATTTTTCTCTGAAACATTAACAAGAATCCCATACAAATAATGCATGGTCTATCACAAGCAAGCATACAAGTGATTTCTTATACCATTTTAAGGAAAACTGCGGTAAATGCTGGATCTGATCAAAGAAGCGCAATGACGAAGAAACGGACGGAAGAAGAGAAATTAAGGTAAAACAATACCGATTTACTCAATAGGTAACACATAGATGCTAGTTCAATCCTGTTTAATACGTTTGGATCAAAATCAATACTTTCTAAAGCATACATAAACATCATAACCGAAACATGACAGCAAAGTCCATATCTTGCCATGGAGAGTCCCATCGCTTTTTATTACACATCACACACACCACTCGTCTGGACACCAAAACACCTGCCGCAGATCATGATCGAAGGGTCATAACACGAGACCCTTTACATGTCATATGACCTCGTGCTACGATTACATTTTTAAGCTTTGGCAACAAAATATTCAAATACGTGTCCTGGTAACTGCGATTTTTTTCCCCTCACATTTGACCTTTGTCTTCTTTCCTGGGACCTCAGAGGAAGGGCTCGTCTAACTATGTACATTAAAACTATATAATTAAAAATCATTTGATTTGGTAGATCCAGAAATATTGAGAGAAAAAAATCAAGGCATACAAAATCAGCGATAATTTGCTTGCTTGGTATGAGTCTTACCTAACAGGAAGGCAACCGAGCGTTTCTGTGACCAATGCCACATCTTCTTTACAATAAGTCAAAAGTGGAGTCCCTCAAGGCTCTATTCTTGGCCCTTTGCTCTTTCTCCTTTTCATTAATGAGTTACAACTTCATGGGGAATCAACTGAAACTGCTCTTTTGCGGATTACAAAACCTTACGTGCCCTAAGTGATAAAATTGCTTCTCTTTAACAAAATTTACAACAGGACCTTGAATCTGTTATACTGTGGTGCGAAACCAGCTCAATGCAATTAAAGCCAGAAGAAGAAAAAAAAACGAACTGTATGACAATTGGATCAAGGCAAAGAATATCAATATATTGGTTCAGGGAACTAAATTAAATTACACAGAAAATCAAAAACTCTTAGGTGCGATTTTTGAGAAGTAATAAAATCATGGGAAAATCAAAGAAAGCGTGTGTGTGTTGCACTCTCCTCCAAAATAGCCTTATTTAACAGACAGTCTTCGTTTGTGTCAGAATCTATGCTAAAATTGCAATGCTACTAATCTTAATGAGCTAATTAAATTTTTTTTAAACGAGCCTCTAGAATTATAGAGTAAATTACTTTAAAGCAATTTTGATATATAAATCTTTTCATAACATGGCTCTACAATATATCAATAATTTAATTCTAGCTTCCAATATCCATTCACACAATCTACGGTCTATTTCGAACCCTAATCTTCATTTGCCTAAATTCAACACTACACCGTACACAACATCTTGTTCATGATCAGCAGCGGTTTGGTGGAATATCATTCCCAATTATATTAAACAAACACCAATAATATCTTCTTTTTAGAACGCGTTTCTCAAATTTCGTCCTTCTGATCATGCCATAGCTCAGAAAAATTGAGGTGCCTGACTTGGATTACTTTTCCATCTCCCAAACCAATATGTGTATATATATATATATATATATATATATATATATATATATATATATATATATATATATATATATATATATATATATATATATATATATATCTTAGAGAGAGAGAGAGAGACTTTTAACTGGTTACATACAGTATTGCCCATTTCTTTACTTTAGGTTACTGGATGTCTCAACTTATCATTTTATGTACTAACGACGTCTAGGTTCGTGAATATATTTCTAAACGACAAGCATTATTGCAGAGTTTTTTTGTTATTTAGTTCGACGTTTCATTCAATTATAAATCTAGCGTTGAAAGACAGCACAAAAGATCCGGGATCTTTGAGTATTGAAAAATACCATAGGAAAATAGTGCTCAACATATTTTTTATCGCAACCACATTCACACATCAGAGATTTACCGAAGTTCACTCTGTAACGGTTGGAACATGCATGTCTAAGTTTGGCTTGTAATATCTTAAGGTGACGTTTACCACCCCCACCCCCCATATATATTCAGGGCGCAGGAAAGACAAAGCAAGATTATTTTTTCAAGCTATTTAGGGACCGAAAATTTTTAAAAAATCCGTCCTCCAAGGAATATAAATGGTCGGTCCCTAAGATAAATATATATTCAAGTACAAGGTTTGAAACTCGAGAAATTGCAGTTTCACACCTAGCTCTCAATTTCTTAATGGTTTTCGCATTTACAGTGACACTTTTCGGTAATCTAGATGCCATTGTAATGTGGAGAAGTTTTGCGCTATCAAACATCTTTATGAATTGGACATGTCGGAAATTACGAGCGAGAAAAAGTCAACATTTTTTAAATTTTCATCTGGTCAGAAACAGTGTTACGCACGCCCTAGGTCACCAGTATTTCCAAAGCTGTGAAGCTTTATTGATACATTATCACGCCAATGTGAATAGGTCAGCAGATAGTTCTACACATATGTACTTACTTTTTCGTGCGAAAGAAAAATTCCAAGCGTCTCCACAATTTCCACAAACTTTAGTACTAAGTAATCTATTTCAGTCAAACCTCCATTTCTATAGAACTACTAAAGAGCGAATATCGAAAGTTAGATTGCTGATTGGTCAAATGAATTGGAATGTTATTACGTCATGATCCCAATTAAATTACTACCAATCAGCTGTTGTATTGATAGTATGTGCTTTAAAAATGGATTACAATGGCATGCATTGTTTGAAAGTTGGTGGGTATATGGAGAGATCCTTAAAATACATCTTTCGAAAGTAAGCTAAAGACATTTGTCTTGTGAAAAATAATTACACACTTATAGAAATAACGGCTGCAATATTCAGTTTGGCATAACAATGTATCAATAGAGTAGCACAGTCTTGAAAATACCGGTGACATATCGCGCTTGTAACACTGATCTGATGAAAAATCATAAGATATTGATCTTCTCTGGCTCGTCGCATATCACATATCTAACTCAGAGAGATGTGTCATCGCTCGTTGAAAAGGAAATTTTCTCCGCCTTTTTGGTAATGTTGGTAATGCCTAAATTACCCAAAAATATCACTGTACACACGAATACCATTAATAATTCGAGGGCTATGTGTGAAACTGCAATTTCTTGATTTAAAATACACTTATATAAGGGGCTTAGTATTTGAAGATTTAAACCCGGTATTTTTGCTTCGAACATAATATTTTCATGATTTGGACCCATATTAATATCAAGTTTCCATCATAATCCTGTGTAAAAAAAACAAAAAAAAAAAAAAACAAGTCGGCTTCCTTTGCGACATGTTCTGGGCTGAAAACAATGACGCAAAATAGACACAATTAATCAATAATTGACGCACTTTAGATGTTAAGCAATGCTGAACTTCGGAAATTATTAAGGGCAGAAAATTCTCACAGAGGCGCGTTAGTAGTAAATTTGTCCTCGGTACAGCCAGTTTTTACCCGCTCAGAACGAGAGGTCCAGCGGTTTTTCTGAGCCCTGATTTATCTTGAGGTAAATAAAAAAAATCCTCTTAGGAGCTATGTATTAGACGGGTTTTAAACTCACTGTCTTCACTCAGAACAAAATATATACATTTTTTTTATCAAGGTTCCATTGAGTTTCTGCAGTGTAGTCGATGTGTGTACTGTGTTGACTAAAGTGATGACTGTGACGAGTATCTG
This sequence comes from Margaritifera margaritifera, assembly GCA_029931535.1. Taxonomy (NCBI): domain Eukaryota; kingdom Metazoa; phylum Mollusca; class Bivalvia; order Unionida; family Margaritiferidae; genus Margaritifera; species Margaritifera margaritifera. The sequence continues at coordinate 3,978,523 of JAQPZY010001657.1, read as the reverse complement.
TTGCACCTCACTCGTCCCAGGGATGAGTGTTTGTACAAATGTTTCCTGAGCCCTGAATATATATATATATATATATATATATATATATATATATATATATATATATATATATATATATATATATATATGTATATATCTGTTGGTGAGGACTTAATTGTAAGTTTGTGCTGCATTTCCTCTGGTTGCTAAAAGGTCCTGTCCTGGAACGACAGAACCGGCAGCAAGTGTCACAACTGTATTCTGTAATAGATAAAGTCTGGCTGGCCCACGGCTTCATGCGTTGGCGCTAGCTGTGTAACTGGTTCAGCTACTGTTTGTCATGATGCTGCGCTCCAACCCGGAGCTTGCCAGTATTAAAATCTTTCATGTCGCTCTTGCAGACATCTTTGGAGCGGAGTTTGAGAGTGGAAATAATTATTTAAAAATATAGAAGTTTATGATGAAGAAAAATTGATTCCTTCTAAATGACATTTTAAAAGAATGTGGTGAAAAGTGTTAATATACAGAAATATGGGAAAATATTTGGTTTGAATGTTTTAAATTTCATTTGTATTAATTTTCTTGTACTGTTCAGTACCATGGGTGAAACAGTATTTTTTTTAATGTTTCAGTGTCAGTGTGCACAAATTAAATTTACAAGGTCGTTATGTTATTTTATTTATCGCTATTCTCACGCGTATCAGTGGTTGTTTTCTTTGATTTCTCAACTTTTGTGTATTTCTTGTGTTGTAAACTTATAAGATATGTATTGATTTTATTTCACAATGCAGATTAAGTCGCATGGCAAGCGAAAAGCTACTTGATGGAAATCCAAACATAACTGACCTTGGAGACCCAAACCGACCTACCAAACTTGCGGAACAATTCTCTGAGTTGTATGATAACGAATGGACAGATGCGTTCGAGGAATTATCAAACACTGTCCCCTCAGAGGAGCAGAGGATCAACACACTATTAGAGACAGTGATGGTAAAATGGACTGACTGAGAATATCTAATTGCATCTGGAATTTAAAAGATTCAATCTGTTTGTAACTTATGCGATATTTATGCAGTGGTGCAAGTAGATTTTAACTCTTCCTGTACAGGCAATAAATGTCTTACTTGTACGGCGTACCTGACAGTACCGGCGTCCTTTCACCACTGTATTTATAGCATTTGTATCTAACAATACTTTTTTGCGGTCTGACCAAACGAGATCGTTCTAACTGATATTTCGTGATCAGACAAATGTTCTTGTTTACACCAAAAACAGCTCAAGTCCAACCAAACGTCCAATATATTTTGATAAAAATTAATACCTGCAACTCTACAATTATTCTTCCTAAAAGAAAAATAATATTGTAACTGTTTCGTTTATGTAATATTACGAATTCTTTTTTTTTTCTTTCTCTTGGCAATATGCTTTGTGCCTAATTTTAAAGATGCTTTTCATGTCTGCCGTTTTTTGTTTTTTTTAATTTTTTTGTTACATGTCCTATACTTATAAAAAGGCAGGTAAGATTTTTCGAAAAAAAAAGACTTCATTCATTTATTCACTCTAAAAATGCAGAAAAAAAACTAAAAAAATATTCCCAGTCACATATCATCAAAACACAGCAAAGTTAAGCAAGGTTTTAATCAGAGTATTGTTTTCGAATGAATCATACTTTTCTTCGATGTTTAGCCAATCACACGTGACATCAAATTAGTGGTTTTACCAGACACTTTCGTTTGTGTGTGTGTGTGTGTGTGTGAGCGCGCGCGCGGGCATCTCTCCTAAAGGATAACAAATATTCTTATTCATGCCATGATTCAGAGAAAGCTTTATGAAGCTGTATTTAACAAATTGACGAAGATTGTGTGGTCTTTGAAAATTTATCTATACAACTACTCATAAAACTTTTTCGATATCGCCTTTACTTAAATATGTTATAGAATGACTCAAACATTTTTTCAGACATTCATGTTTGCCTTTCACTTAGGTACTGGGAATGATGGGAAAAATGATAGAATGTTTCCAGGAATATATACTGAGAGTCATCAGATTCTCCTCAGAAATCAAAATGAGTTAGTTGAGTCAAAATGACTCAATTTGAGTCAAAATGAGTCAATATGTGTCAGAATGAGCCAATTTGAGCGTAATGTGTTAATAATAAATCCTTCCATTTTGTATGAAGATATATGGCAAGATTGGACATAATTCAGCTTTGTAAATTGTAACAATTGTGCTAGGTTGTGAATACTACACCCTTTATTACATGTACATGGATATTTACATATTTATCGTGTACCCTTTTTTTAATACAGACAGCTTTTCATTACTGTGAAAAAGCAGCAGGAGAACAGTTTGAAAACCTTAAGAAGGCTCTGAGAAAAGAAATGCTATTTGCCAGCGATTCTAAGGTTCCTCTCTCTCTCTCTCTCTCTCTCTCTCTCTCTCTCTCTCTCTCTCAAAGATAATTATGTACTATGGTGCTTAATATATACAGAAGTAGACTTTTAAAAAAATAATACAAATTGCAAAGATGATATCAAAGCGAAGTAAAATAGAGAATAGGAAAACCCCGTTTCATCTCATTTCCGTCATATGTTGAATATTTTGCATGATTTTGATATTTCTATTTTGTATTAGGAATACACCATACAGTAAAACCGTGCACGTTTATCAGCATAGTATACATTAAAACTCGGTATGTTTATCAAATAAGATCTAAAATTAAAGATCAAAAAACAAACATGCACCATATGTTTTCTAGCCTGACTTTAATATGAAATTTCAGAATGACGATGAAACTGGTGAAGAACAAAATGTAATATTCGATGAAGTTCTGTTCTCTTTGTGGGAGATTAGAAAACACTGTGCAATAGTCTCACTTCCAAAGCTGAAACAGGTATCACTATTTCTGTCTTCCATTTTGTGTTTCTATTTCTACGTGCATCTGTTTCCATGATGGCTTATCACACGGTCGTAAATTACTAAGAAATATGTTTTAAAAGGATATGAACATTACTACTATTTATGAAGTGTGCCCTAACAAATTATATGAGGTAACTATTATAATACATAAAACCAAACATAGGTTTGATTTTTCAAAACTTGACAAATTGCTTAAATTTTTATTATCTTGATTCTTACAATCCTACGCTTTTACAGAACATATTTATATTAAAAACATATTTTCTTCATCTATCACAACACGTATGTCAACTTTTTTTTATCTAAATATTCTTCCATAAATCTTTTAAGGTTTAGTACTCCGTTATAAACAATATTTGTTACCCTATTGATGAATAAACTATTTCCTGCTTTGTAAAAAAAAAAAAAAAAAAAAAAAATATATGTATATATATATATATATATATATATATATATATATATATATATATATATATATGAATGCTTGTAAAAGAAAGGTATTTTTTAACAAGATGTAACAAATTCTCAGAGGATTGCAGAAAACGTAGGGGGAAGAACTACACCAAAATCTGAACAAGGCACCAAGCTCCAGTTTTATACCGACCGTTGTGTTGAACTCACATGGAGGATGTGTATTCAGAATCCCCCAATGTATCTGTACGGATGTGAGGCAGGTGTTCCACGTGAGGACAACTTTAGATCCTACACACGGTCAGGAACTGTCGTAGAGTACTGTGTATGGCCATGTGTCTACCTACATAAAGAAGGCCACCTCATGATGAAAGGAGTGGCACAAATGACTGAACCCTCACAAAGAGAGAAATAAATATATTATTTCCAATGGAAATGCATACTAATGTGGTGAATACAATACAATTAAACAATAAAACATAGGAACTTACAAATAAGAGTACAAAGGATCATGACTTCTAGAAACCGTTTTTTTTTTTTTTTTAAATATTCTATTGAAAGAAAAAATGTACGATTCATATAAATATATGATGAGTATTAAAGTTAATTAATAAGACCGTCATTCTTTTTTTTTTTTTTCGTATTTTTGTCTTGCCGTATAGATGTAATTTTTTATAATCAGATTAGATAAAAATATTCAGAGATATGCTATTGAATCAACTGGTTTTCTGTTTGTGAACTAGGTTATGTTACGAGCAATAAACATCCATATTTATGTTAAATATGTAAGTAAACTATAATTATATTGTCATCACATTGTCTTTGAAAAGTTTATCTTGTCATTCCGCTGAATTTGGAAAACAATCACGGGCAAATGGATATGTTTTTCAAGTAATAGTTTTGAGCGAGACTTAAAATCAGATAAAACAAATTTTTTTAAACAAAAGGTCAATTAGAAACGAGATATGGCAGTCCACATGTAGTGACATAATGAAGCATTTGACATATTATTATATACATTATATTATATTATGCAAAAATATCGTAAGATTACTATAAAGCAAATATACATATAATGCCACTCTTTCTCTCTCGCCTAAAATCTCAGGGTCAAGTTTTCCAGTCAATACTGGAAAAAAGGGTGGTATAATGTATTGCAATACTTGCCATTTAAAAAAAAAAAAATCAACAACTTAAATGACTCACATCTGTTCTTGTCTGAGTCTTTCATCAGTCAAAATATAGATTAACACACATACTTGGTCGTACGCATGCTGTTTTATATTCAAGGCAGTTATTTCCATTATCGATGTCAAAACGTGTTTAGGAAAGGAACTTCTTAAAATGTAAAGACAAAGTTCAGTAGGTATCGATATGCTCGCTCAGCAAGAAGGTATGGCTTTAATGTTTTGAATTGTATTTGAATTATAATTTATTTATTTAGTTTTTAATTTTTTAATTATTTTTTTTTTTGGGGGGGGGGGGAGGGGGGCTCTGAATCTCAACAAAACTACTGTAGTTACGTTTCTCCCATTCATTTTATATTCAGAATTTATTTTTGGTCTCTTTATCTCCGTTCTGATTAATTTCACAGAGAGAGAGAGAGAGAGAGAGAGAGAGAGAGAGAGAGAGAGAGAGAGAGGGAGAGAGAACTGCATCTTTTTGTCACTATGGCCACCAATACCTCAAAATTCAGCACCTCAAAATTACCTGTTGTAAATTGAAACAGACCCAATCCTCAGTATATAGAGACTTTGCTAGGCTATACGCAAGAGTCGAAAATTGAAAATATGGGAATGGGATTGTTGTACTTTATTGGTTCGACATACACGGGGAATATATAGGAGGTGGATTTACCGAATATGGATATAAAGGAGGAAATTAAAAACTGTTTTACTCTGTCTTAATTGACCTCGCTGAAAATCATTGAATTCTCCGCCCACTAAATTTCTTAGTTATCTCTTCAAAATGGGTGTAATTTCTCCTTGTGACACATTATGATTGAATGAGTACTTTAAGAGTATAATGAACATTTCATAAAAACTGGAAGAAAGCCGTTGAAGTTATAGAGATACGACACTGTATATGTTGTGTAGTACATATCTCGTAATTGACCCACTGGGCTACTGACAGACTGCTTGAGAGTGGAGAAAAAATGCGATTAGGTACACATTCGCAACTGGCAGAATGATCAGCGACTCATAACAACGTATGGTATGTGATGGTTCATTGACTTTCATCGCGTAAGACCGAGAGGTCAATCCTTGACACCATGTTCGTTTCCAGCCGCATAACCCAGGAGCCAGATGCCGAACTTACTATGACACGAGAAGGGGAAAGGTACAACTATTTAAAAATCAGTTGTTTATTGATCTCATGGATTTATGTCCTCATGCAAATTTTTTTTAACCGAAACCATCCATTGACACAACACACAAACGGACAGACCATATAACAGCTCCAAATATGGACATAGACATATATAATTTTGAAGAACAGAGAATGAATTGTTACCATCAGCACAGGTGTATTATTTACTAAATGTATGATAATATGCATTGAAACAATTCTCTGATTATCAGCAATAGAAACCATTTGATTTATAAATGATTATGTAAGATGTGCATTCTTTTATTCTATTTAATTATGTAAAGACGGGAATAGAAAGAAAGGCAATATATCGTGTTATATTACAAGTTCTACACACAAACGACCTGCTCATTAAATGGGAGAATTGATAAGGAGTGAAGGGAGATAAATAAAATCGAATTATATGCTCCCTTAATTCTTGACAGAGGGACCTACTCCCAATGAAACTTTAAAAGAAAGGACAATAAAATATGTAGTGGTTTGTTATGTTCGAAGTTACAATTTAACTAGCCAAGAGCTCATGGAACTATGACCCCATCAAATCAGACTTTAATCAAAACCTTCCGGTCACACACACACACACACACACACACACACACACAGAGAGCTCTACAATGAAAACCAAACACTAGAGAGGAGCAGGTTAAAGTCTTTACCGTCAGCATACCTTTGAGACTGCCGCTTTTTAAAATAAATGTTTTCAATAATTGTCATATGATATAATTATACTCTGTCCTATGATATAATTATACTCTGACATATGATATAATTATACTCTGACATATGATATAATAATACTCTGTCCTATGATATAATTATACTCTGACATATGATATAATTATACTCTGTCCTATGATATAATTATACTCTGTCCTATGATATAATTATACTCTGTCCTATGATATAATTATACTCTGTCCTATGATATAATTATACTCTGACATATGATATAATTATACTCTGCCCTATGATATAATTATACTCTGCCCTATGATATAATTATACTCTGACATATGATATAATTATATTCTGTCCTAAGATATAATTATACTCTGATATATGATATAATTATACTCTGACATATGATATAATTATACTTCGACATGATATAATTATACTCTGTCCTATGATATAATTATACTCTGACATATGATATAATTATACTCTGTCCTATGATATAATTATACTCTGACATATGATATAATTATACTCTGACATATGATATAATTATACTCTGTCCTATGATATAATTATACTCTGTCCTATGATATAATTATACTCTGACCTATGATATAATTATACTCTGCCCTATGATATAATTATACTCTGACATATGATATAATTATACTCTGTCCTATGATATAATTATACTCTGACATATGATATAATTATACTCTGACATATATAATTATACTCTGTCCTATGATATAATTATACTCTGTCCTATGATGTAATTATACTCTGACCTATGATGTAATTATACTCTGACCTATGATATAATTATACTCTGACATATGATATAATTATACTCTGACATATGATATAATTATACTCTGTCCTATGATATAATTATACTCTGTCCTATGATGTAATTATACTCTGACCTATGATGTAATTATACTCTGACATATGATATAATTATACTCTGACATATTATATAATTATACTCTGACATATGATATAATTATAACAGACAGAGACACTTTATCGTGTATACTTGAAACGAAGTCATTTTTTCAATTCTATATGAAAGTATCGAACAATCACGACAAAGTAAAGGTATCTACAGCAGTGAAACAATTAATACTTTTGCAAATAGAGACATTGCATTCAAGATCTCAGATGGGTCAGTGGAAGCACTGTTAGCGCTTACTGTTTTCTTCGTTCTCAGAAGTTTTAATCCTACCTACACCGATTGTCCTAAGTTTCATAACCCGAGAGACGTACCAGCTTATGGGAACTAAAATTCCGATGAAATGAAACACATGCAATTCACCATTCTTGCTATGGATTGTCTTACCGCCAACCGATCCACTGTCTTGTTGAACAACAACACAGACCGAATATAAAGTACCACCCAAACAGTATTTAATTCTTCGTAACAAACTACTCTGAGGCCAATGGACAAATCCCGGTCCAGACAGGAACCCGTGTAGCACTTGTGCGCATCCGTGGCAACAATCTCACAGTGTAACAGGCAGCGACACTTTGTAGCTATTAGCTGTGACAACTGTCGACTGTCAAATGTAAGTGTCTAAACGCAAGTGTATACTCAATGTACAACCCTCGAGTTGTTTGACTGGCTATGTGGAAATTGTCAGTATCTTGACTTTTATTCCAAGTTGCCAGTTTATGACACCTCTTTTTCATCGGAGTAAGTTGAGATTATCGTATATCGTTCTCACTGTCCAGGGGAGATGACCACACCAACGAAATCTCAATTCAACCAAGAATTCTCCCTCTTCAACATATGAGAATATATATATTATATTTAGCGAGCTGAGATATTTTAAAGCTGTCCGTTCTAAACAAGTACTAATTCAGTGCCTGAAAATAAACAGTCTCAGATACAAATTCAGAGAGTTCACTCCCTTTCTTTCGATCGGATTGTAGACCCAGTATGTGTTGCTGAGACTAAACTGGACTCGTAAATCAGGGATCAGCTATCCCAGGCTATTTAGGAAATATAGCAATTCTCATGCCAGAAATGGAATGCAAACATAATGAGAACATTTGTATAGGATGGAAAGTCAACGGTAGGAAGTGGAGAATATTTGGTCTGAGTAGACTATCGTCTTGGTCAGGCCCTATTTTTGAAGAGGACTAAGTGCAGCACTAGACGTCTTGAAATGTGAGTAAATATTAGCAATAGGTGATCTTAATTATGGTCCACTTAATATTGAAAATTGTGTAAACCCTTACAAACAATCTGTGGTACGTTTGACCTAAGTATCTTATCAAAGGACCTTCACGCTTTTACAAAATCCATACAACTAAAACAGTAAATTTTAACTGTGGTTTGAGTGACTGAATTATTTAGTTTGCGCTGTCTTTAGGACTGAAGTGAACCATAGTAAAAAAAGTGCAAAATAAATTTCAGAAGCTAAAAAAATGATAAATAGTATTTCGTTGTTAATATCAATGAGGCGTATTTTCATGTGTATTACACCATTGACGATGCTGGTGACATCTGTGAGGCACCATAGATATTACTCTCTGAGATAAATGAGCAACACGCACCGGTAAAACAAAATTTTCTTAATAAGGATTATTATGTTTTTTAAAATATGCTGTTTAATTGTTTCATAAAATGCAGAAATAATATCAACTGGGAAAAATAACAACAATCAAAAGAAGAAATCAACAAACCTAAATTAATTTAGCTCCTAGTCCATTTTGTAAAAATCTTTTCTTTTCATGTAGATTTGGTTATTCCAGCGTATAGTTGCGCAATTACCATCGTTTTCTGAATGACATACTTTTACATCTATCTGTAATGTTCTTAGCTCAATTACCATTCCTTGAATATTAGATTTGTCACTTTAAAGAATATGTGTACATGTATGTATGCTTCTTGGTGTTCGTACAGGTATGTTATTATAGAATGTATAGTATGTACTATATGTGTCTATTATTATTATATGGGTCCTTAATAACGTTTCAATGTCTGTTTAAATTTTTATGTTATTTATCAGTATGCGGTAATGTATATATTCTTTATATGTGTTTATGTATGCATCTTTATGTCTGAAAATACTCCTGTTGCTATATCTGTATATAGTTTTAGCTGATTCTTTGTTGGAGCAATAGCTTTTCAGATCAAATGTTATGTGTTGTAACAAACTGACGTTAAATAAAACATATGCCTTGTCTTGTGGATCCGGGCGCCACAGAGGCCGAGAGGTTTACTAAGGGACTTAACTCCACGTGGTAAACACGCCGTGGAATCGGACAACACAGAGTCGAACAAGACGGTAACAAATTACATTTTAATTTTGTTTTCTCTGTGATAGGTATACTGCGTAACGGTAGAAAGTATTGTTTACAGATGTATCAGGTGCTTGTTCTTTATTACCAAACTAAACCCAGAATGCTTTATTTTACCTCAGGTCACAATGGATATGAACAAGGTTTTCGAGTAACAGCGTAGTCTCTCAACACGGAAGTGTATTAACAATCATGCCAAGCAACAAAGTATACCTTACTATATGCGTTGTCGAGTACACTTACACGCGTCGAAAATGAAACTAGTAATATAAATTAAACCTGGTTCATTATCACACTTTGAGAACAAATGTAGAGTGCATAGTTTGTTGCGCAACAAGTTGTACAATCAGTCTCCTTTTCACACTTTCAATATTGGATATTGTTGTGAATTACGCAGGCAATTATATATTGGGACGCAAAATGAATTGGCCTCATTCAGATGAAATATATACCTTTCGCATCACTAGTAAGCATTTCATTCCTCACCACCAGGACATGTTTTGTCAAGCACAACATATAACGCTACGACAACCAGTGTAGGAACATGCATACCGTATATACTCGCATATAAATCAGATCCAAATGCAAACAATATAGACCCTGATCTGCCGTCGCATAATGCGCCGGCAGATCAGGGTCTATGTTGTTTGTTCTACTGATTACTCCTTACAAACTTCATAGACCCAGATCTGCCAGCGCATTATGTGCGGGCAGATCTGGATCTTTGCAGTTTGCAGTTGGTATCGATTTATACGCGAGTATACACAGTACTTGCCAGTTCATAGTCATATATAATTGCTTTAAAGGAAATGAAAACTTGTATCTTATACTGCATGCTAGACTTAAGCTGTCGTGACTTTTATTTAAAATCTTCTGTATTTTTAAGGTTATATATTGCACGAATTTACCAGGGGCACCACGGTGATGATTTACTAATTTGTGCACGTACTAAATAAATAAATGTAAAAGTTTAAGCTCATATAATACACCAGAAAAGCAGACCGAATATGATATAGGAACTAGATAACCATAAAACTTGTCACTTAGAGGCAGTACTTGTTTACGTTTCTATCAATTAAGTCCTGATCCCACAACGTCCGGCTTGTAAATCCATCACAACGAGGGGAGTTTTTGTTTACCAATAAGATTGGCAGGTCAAAGTTAAAATGGACTGAATATATCATCACGTCTGAAAAGCTCTCTCTCTCTCTCTCTCTCTCTCTCTCTCTCTCTCTCTCTCTCTCTCTCTCTCTCTCTCTCTCTCTCGCACCAGGAACATTCCTTACCTCGCATTTTCAAGAAAACTACAACTGTTACAAAAGTTTACTCAGAAACGTAATGTAACAGGCAAGAATATTGTGTTGCGTGTAATTGAAATGAAGTAATACCCTGAACGATATAGTAAAAGGACGAGCGTCCAGTATAAATGAAAGGTATCCCTGGTGGTTACGCTATTTTGTTTTATTTATTTTTCCAACATAGAGAACACAGGGAGAATATTGACCAGTAGGTGTGTACTAAGATACTTTACTTCAAGTTGTAAACAAGCTCGAGAAGTCGACAAACCAAAGTCGAGCATGACAGCAGGTAAATAATGTCATATCTACCATCGTTTATCTGATAAGTCTTGATATATATATATATATATATATATATATATATATATATATATATATATATATATATATATATATATATATCACAAGGTTGTAACCTCTGTTGACAGATGTATCAAGTACTCTTAAGTAAACATAACTGACATGAGCATCGATCTTGATAACTAGGGAGCTCTCAATACGTAATTATAAAATAATACAACTATGTGATATTTTCTGTGAGCAGTATCTTGTCCATTTACAAGTGTCCCAAAAGAACATATCAAGTACATTACATCCACTCAGTATCACAATCTGGGAATTAATGTAGATTGTTTATGTTATTACACAACAAGTTTGCAATCTAGCTCTTTCGATGCTGCAATTGTAGTATATTACACTCGTTTATGACCAGAGTATTCACCAAAATAAAATTAATAAATTAGATCTTTTTAATATGCAATCATTCGAATTTATCTCCTTTATAAATTTAAATACTGAAAAAAGGTAGGGAGGATATGTTTCTGTCCTTGTCCGTCAGTTCCAAATCCAACGATTTAAGTGCAACAATTACAACACTGGATGGTGGGTTAAACATATAAAAAGGAAAATTGCTTAGTTTTTCAACTTTTTCATCTTATTAACGTAACTCACCTATGTGTACAAGGAAAAGCACAATAAGTATGGAAGTATTTGATTGATTTGTTCTCTTCCATAATCAAGGAGGACATTAATATATTAAATACTTTATTTATAGGTATGTTTGCTGGCGGCGCATTATGTATATTTACATTGATACAATATAATAAGCTACATACAAAGATAAATAGAAAAGGAAAGAGCGAAAAAGATATGCATGTATATGTTTATAGGCACATTTCTAATGAATATATAAGTTACATTTTCTAATAAATACAGGAATGCACATCCTTCTTTGTAATACAAAGAAAAGTACTATATGTGATAGGTTCAGGAGTAGAGGTCGAGTTAGGTAGGACTGTATAGAACTAACACATAAATATTAACTCTGTAGATGTAATCTCCAAGGAATATGGATAGTTCACACGAAACATTTGAACACCTCAACAAGCTTCTCCAAGCCATCATACAAAGGAATAAAGAGTTACAGATAAAATGTTTAGAGGGAGCTAAGTCCGAGATATCGCAGCTTCTAGAACACTATAATTCCGAGAGGACAAGAGAGGTCATCGACAGTTTGTCCAAATTAGTGACAGAAATCGAGACTAAGAGAAAAGTAGATGGTGTTCGACCTAAGATTGCACAAGGAAAACTCAGACGGCTTGGAAATCATATTAGGACCATTCACGTACGTATGTTTAGTATATTTGAATACACGTTGAAAAGTTCAGGGACGGAATCTTTGGATGACATCTATCTTATTCTGTCAGCTTAAAAAAAAATTTGGAAAACAATCGTTCAATGTTAATTATTTTCTTAAATTTCTGAAATGACTAATTACATTAAAATTGTAATTTTTTTTAGCTTACCACATTACCAACATATGATTGATGATATACCTTCACGAGAGAGAGACTCCTTTTCATAATTGGATAATAATTAAAGTATTGTATCTATAATTGTAACATTATTTTATTTGGAATATTCTCAACTTAAATAAACTTATTATATTGTTTAAAGAAACCTATATCCTGAATATTATTCATTCTAAAACCCTATTTATCAAAAACATTTATGATAACATTTATTGGAGTATTGCCTAAAGCGAGGAAAGTTTAAATTTATCTGCATTATTCATTATTGTCAAGGTTATTACATGTATTGTACTTGTATGAAAAACCAGGATAAAAATCTAAAAGAACTGTCGAAGCACTACGCGCAGAATCAGAATCAGCAAATAGGACGAGCTCAGTGTGTTCAATGGCAGCCCACAGATTATAGAATTACTGCTGTTCTTCACCATCACCCTGATCATCCACACCATCACCATCGGCGGCGGCATAAACAACAACAGCAGCAAAAACAACAACAATGGCAACTACAACCGAAGCAACACATCCAACAACAGCCAGAATTGCATCACCAGCAGCCACAACAAAAGCCAGAATTGCATCCACAGGAAGCACAACAGCAACAACCAGATTTATATAACAAGGAGCCACAAAAACAGCCAGAAGTGCATTGCCAGGAGCAACAACAACCGCCAGAATTGCATCACCAGGAGCCACAACAACAACAAACAGAATTGCATCACCAGGAGCCACAAAAACAGCCAGAAGTGCATCGCCATGAGCTACAACAACCGCCAGAATTGCATCACCTGGAGCCACAAAAACAACCAGAATTGTATACCCATGAGCCACAACAACAGACAGAAGTGCATCGCCAGCAGATTCAACACCCGCCAGAATTGCATCTCCAGGAGCAACAACAACAACCAGAATTGCGTCACCAGAAACGACAACAACATCCAGAATTGCATCACCGGGAGCCACAACAACAGCAGAAGTACACACAGACAGAGCAGCAGCAGCAGCAGCAGCAAGAACAAAAAGAAAATAATGTTGACAGAAATCCGGATATGAATTATGAATGTGATGGAAATATTGGGCAAGAAACGGCTCCAAATACAAGGTGAACTAGTATAGGAATTATTTGTTATCTTTTCAAAAAGCTATATGTGAAAAAAACAAATATGTATAAAGCTCATTTATTTAAATATTTATTTTGACTATACATTTGTTGTTTTTCCATTCTTACATGTATGTCTCAACATATTTACAATAAATACAATGCGTGAAAACTTTCCTCTTCAATAAATAAAATATACTGAGTGATAAAAGCGAAAGAAAATTAAAACACATTAATTTCATTTCATACAGTAGGTATTTTGAATTTAATACATACTCAGTAAATTCTTCTCTGCAAAGCGTCATGTTAGGGAAACATACTTGTGAGCAGGACGCATTGTTTGGAAGAAGAGTGCCCTAAAGAGACAATTGACGGAGAGTTGTCCGCTCTTTATATGCAATCTTCCCAAAAGTCTGAGAAAATGTTATTCGATCCCTAATTTATTCATTTTACGACAGCTCTAAGCACTCTGTAAAATGTCTACATTTCACACCGTAATCTCTTGTAAAGCGCCGTGTTATGATCAGTTTATTTTTACATTCAGCTGAACGTAAACGTGAACAATATATTCATTCCAGTCATGCCCCCAGAAGCATCATGCTTTTTCGTACTGAGGTTAATTGACATGAACCATCCACAGTTATATTTTTTACCGAGTGACCCTCGTTTATGAACTTAGGGTGTAAACATTAATAATTTTATGCCTAAGATGCACCAGGTATGAGTGAGAGGTACCTGAAATGAGTGAAATGCAATAAAGAATTGTCCTAACTTAACACGCTGGCCGATAAGGAAGTTTAGTAATCATAAGGCCCACCCCACATGGCTAAATTATAATCGATTAGCAGGCTGGATACGAACTACGGGAAAGTGGCTTCTGGAGGCATGTCAGATATGAATATATCGTTCACATTAGGTGAATGTGGAAAGATACTCGAGTGATTATGACGCTATATGTTAGCATTTTACTTAGGTATTACAGGTAACGTAATAAAATCAATTAAGTGTTGAAAGCATTTTTAGATTTAGGAAAGATTACGCCTATAAAGAGTGCAAGTCCGTCTACTCACCATTGGGTCATCATTTTAAATAGCTCTTCGGGATAACAGGAAGTTACGTTCACGATTTAACATCACGCTATGCATGAGAGAGATTATTAATCGTATTAATATGAAGACTGCTCATTTATTTGAGAAAGAAAGCGACCGCTCGTCTGTTAAGGTAAGGTTAAAATTACCTGCTACGCATCTTGCATCACTTTCACCAGAAACCCTCTTTGTTTATAAAAACTGTATATCTTTTTTTTTCGAGGGGGGTGGGGTGATATATGGTAGTGCTGACTGAACAAGTGATTTTCATTTCCTTCCGTTTTGCTCATTTTTTAACTTGTAATTGCTCAAACGCACATGTTTGAATCACTGAGTATGATATTTAAATTAGAAGCATATATACATAAATTGCTGATAAAATGTATTGGAGATACAAATTGCTGATTAAATGTATGTGATATATAAAGTTCTGATTAAATGTATGTGATATATAAATTGCTGATTAAATATATGTGATATATAAAGTGCTGATTAAATGTATGTGATATATAAAGTGCTGATTAAATGTATGTGATATATAAATTTCCCTAGTGCACTCACGCCATCTTGAAACAAATAATTGATATGGAACAGTTTTATTTCAAATGGTTTAATGACGGCAAATTGGCTGAAGTTCAACCACAAATGTGGTGTAATAATAATCGTAGGTTCTGAGTGATTCTTAAACTACGTGAACATGTATCTGTATATTTTTTTTTTCAGTGATGATAACGAACATAAAGATAGAGAGCGAAATAAAGAATGCAAAATTCTAGAGTTAACTGCGGAAATTGAACATCTGAGAACGAGGTAAGAACATTGTTCTTGAAAATGTTCATTTCATATTGATGCTGTAAAAAGCAAAAAGGGCCCGACACGTACCAAGCATCAATTATGCACCTATCATGATATCGTGATTTATGAACGGCACAAACAATATTCAATCATATGCTATTTACCATATAACAGTAATCTGTTTGGACTAGATGACACATGTATTTAATTATGCACCAAAAACAAAACAAAAACAGAAGAATAAAACAGAACAAAGAGATAAAATAACACTTTTTCTATAAGTTTTTATATGACCTTTTTAAAATTAAATTTTTATATGAGATTAACCTCATAGGAGTGTGGATTCTAAAAAATTGTTTTACCTCTGCACTGTATACTTTTATTCGATATTGTTTTACCTCTGCACTGTATACTTTTATTCGATATTGTTTTACCTCTGCACTGTATACTTTTATTCGATATTGTTTTACCTCTACACTGCATACTTTTATTCGATATTGTTTACCTCTGCACTGTATACTTTTATTCGATATTGTTTTAACTCTGCACTGTATACTTTTATTCGATATTGTTTTACCTCTACACTGCATACTTTTATTCGATATTGTTTTACCTCTGCACTGTATACTTTTATTCGATATTGTTTTACCTCTATCTGTATACTTGTATTCGATATTGTTTTACCTCTGCACTGTATACTTTTATTCGATATTGTTTTACCTCTGCACTGTATACTTTTATTCGATATTGTTTTACCTCTGCACTGCATACTTTTATTCGATATTGTTTTACCTCTGCACTGTATACTTCTATTCGATATTGTTTTACCTCTGCACTGCAAACTTTTATTCGATATTGTGCTCGTGTCAATACCTCGTTTCAAGAATTGAGAAATTCTAACATATCGCTGCGTAGTTAAAAGGAAAAAGAAAATTGTAGAAATATCATATTTGTTTGGGAATCTATATTAAAATTCCGTTATGCCATACGTCTTTTTAATATTTTTATATCCACAACCAAAGGTTGAGTCAGTTATCAAGCTCAAAGATGCGGGAAGGAAACCCAAATATTGCCGATCTTGGGGACTCCAACAGACCTACGAAGCTGGCAGAGTACTTCTCAGAACTTTATGACAACGAGTGGACAAATGCTTTCGAGGAAATGTCAGCTCACAAAATGAATGAAACGGAAATTATAGCAATACTTCTCAAGACAGTTGAGGTAAACTCACTTAACATGAAAATACAATGTCGGAAATAATATCGACCTTTAACCATAAGTAATACAGGTATTTTCAAAACAACATTTGGATTCAAACAAAACTATTTTAGTGCCACTCTTGCTTGAATGGAAAGAAACTCGGCTTATATGGTAAACAAAAGGCTTTATTTTTTTCGTAATCTCATTCCGAAATATCTCCAACTTCTCTATCATATGTAATTATATGTGTTTACTAAATATAGATGAACTGTATATGCATTATAGATCCGTAGCTTGATAATTACATTTTGTAATGAAATATATTTGTAATACACATTCTAGCAATCATACAAATATTGCGAGACCACGTCAAGCAAACAACTGAGTGCGCTTCAAAGGTCATTTCAGAAGCAGATATTATTCCCCAACAACAGCAGGGTAAGTCCATCACTAAAATATTAAACATTTTATAAAGTACATGTATTTTTTTTATCCTGTATAAAACATAAAACCATGAATCTCTAAGATAATGTGCCTTCCGTATAGATACATTCTATGTCTGGTAAAGTATAAGTTTTCTAAGCTATAAGTTATTTCTGTAAATTACATATACCTTTTCGGTATAACATACATGTACCTTTCGGCATATCCTCATATCAGAACGCATTTGATTCCAGATTAAATATCTACAGACTGACTTGTCTTGTAGGAGATTCACTTATTAAGAGTAGGTATGACTCTCATTACCTAAAATATATACTTTTATTAAATTTTCCCTCTGATAATTATGAGTTATTTTATTCTATCTGTTCAGGATGACGTTGGACATGGAGATAAGATGTCATATGGAAGTAAACAACTACAAGACCTTTTACCAGTAATAAAAGAACTCAGAAAGACTTTTGGTCCTTTCACACTTCTTTATCTTAAACAGGTAATCAGCATCAATATATATGCTTTCAACAACTAGCTATGTAAAACAATAGCAACCCACTGATGAAGACAAATTAAACGATACGTTTTGGACCTGATGTTAGGAGGAATGTTGCCTCCGTTAAACCCCCGTCACCCTTTCCGGCTGCTAATCAACGTTTCGCCTCCATTTTTAAAACGGCCCCCTGGGCCTCCAGGGGCAATACAAAAACTAGGTATCTTCGAAAAAAGATGCTCATCTGTTGGCGAGACTCCCATGAGACATAAGTAACGGCCTACACCCCTTGCCGGCCCGAGTCTCAAGAAACACATTGCTGTTTTGTTCTTGTTGTTGTTTTTTGTTTAAATAAAAGTGTTGCTCTTTCATTGAGGCCTGTTCAAAACTGGTTTTGCAAGGCAGTAGTCCACTCACTCACTTTAAAGTAAAGTGAAAATGAGGAACGACTACACATAAATAGGCCGGTGAAAATGTTTTGTTGCAAAAATTATGTGTGTCTGGTTAATGAATGGAAGGAGAGATCGGGGAAGACATACCTCGTAGTGATTAGACCTTCGCACTTTTTGGTCACGTTTCAATCTTTTCAGACACGCGGCGATTCGTTGGTCACAAAAAGACGCTTGCAAAATATGTCACAGAAGTAAAAAGAATACACTACTATATAACACGCAGAATGTTCCAATCTATTAATTGCATCAGTCGGATGTTTACTCACATATGTGTGGAAAGAATGTTTACTCGCTCACGCAGTAATAAGGCCACTGTATTAGTTCCAGATGAAATAAAGCAGGGTAATGAGAGTTCGGTCGAGCCCGCCTAGAGCCCGGTGCAGACTGTGGAGACACTAGATAATTAGTTGGTTTGCTAGCTGGTCTTTGACTTTTGGTGCATACAGCCACTTGACAATCTTTTTGTGTTCATTTCAGTCACTGGCGAACTTTCTTTCGAAAACGGTGCCGTCAGGTAGAGTGCATGATAAAGAGTAGCAATGATCTGAATATAAAGGTCATCAAGTTTAATTTTATTTTCAAATAGCGTGTCAATGTCTTTCTGGCATCTGTTGCAAGCCTAAACTTACAATTTTGCCTTCGATTTAGTACTGTGTTGCTTTGATAACGTGCATGTTTATTTTTTTAGTAAAAGAATAGCTCTTTTTTTGGCCGTGGTTCAACTGTAAGCCCTCGCTTATTTAGCTCTGCTTGTTGTATATTATTATGCTTGTCGTAATTATCTATCAAACGCACTATCTGAGCATCCTATTGTTGTCCCATTGTACTGAGTTTTTGAACGCAGGTGGCTACATTTTAAATTAATTCACTTTTTGCCACTTCGTCGATTACAACCAAAGGGCATGTCTTGCGCGACGCAGCCCGTATTTAAACAGTGGTTGTGTAAACAGAGTCAGTTGCAGCCCGCACGTCCTCAGTAGGAAACACATTTGCAGCATGCTAATAAGGTTAATGCCTACGTATACAAGCGTGGAAGCCTGGAGGTGCGTGTACTGCGGCTGAAAGTCATAGTGGTAAGTATCCAACGACCGAATTGGCTTCGCGTCAGGTACGCATGAGAAAGTATAGCTCGCCCCGGTCAGTAACCAACCGGCACGTCACGCGCTTGCATTTGTTTGCACAACCGGCTGTAAAATATTCCTGTGACAATGCTACCAATTTCCTGGTCCTCCCGCAGCCTACTATAGTCTGTTTTTTGTAGGAGGCCTCGGTCATATCGAGGTGAGTGAGCACACCCGTCTTGACGATAAACCGCGGCAAAGCAATGGAAGCACAGCCGCGGTCGTTGCGTCAGCTCTTGCTAAAGTGACGTCCAAGCCATGCGGATATAACTGGTTGATAGTCGGGAACAAGAGCGCGGCTATGCAAATCCCGTGAGGTCTTGAGTAAGTGGTTCGTTAACAGCCACCCAGGTCACTCCGTTGCACGGGTTGCCAAACCTTTCAATGTGTGAGGCACAGACTCCCATGCCTAAGAAGGTGCGGGCGTTGCAGACGGCCATGTCAAGACTCACAATCTCATAAACCTACTAGCCATCAGGGCTATTCCAAAGCCGTCAGGTTCAAACTCGATGCATGCTCGCTGGATGTCCTCCAGCATGGCCGAGGGGTTGGGCCTCCAACCGTTTTGCTCAAGCTGCGCAACGCAGTTTAGGTCGCCGAACCTCAAAGAGCCAATTTGTCGGGTCGTGCTCTCGAATGGTGTAGAGGCCGTATACTACTCCAGTCACCGGGTAAGCATTTTCATAATAAGGCTAATCAATACCTGTAAGAAGTCCAGGTTTCGCGTCACGCGTAATTTCAACCATCCTTTTGGTCTTTAGCTCTTCTGTCTTCACTCGGTCAGTCTTGTCTATTGGCGTCTGCTCTCCCTCCTCCTCTTCATCATCCCCATCCTCGTCCTCATTACCTCCATCATCGTAACCGATAAACATGATGCGAATGAGAAACTTTTCGCCAGTCAGAAGGATCCCCGCGCGTGCGTCTGTCATTTGGTTATTTAAAATTAGGCTATCGCTTCGACCTTGGCATCCCGGCATAATGTGAAGGTCTCCGGCATAATGTAAATGTAGGCAAGTCTGAGCGGTTCTATTTCTTCAATGCGAAACGTGCTATAGAAACTATTCCTTGGCATCTCTAATACGACGATACCAATCAAGGTCTAGGTTTGGGGAAACAGGAGCAGGATGCGGCGCTGCATTTGTCAACATCAAACGGACTTTTCTTTCTCAATTTTAATAGAGCCAAGGCGGCCACATTCCTGCTGCAGGGCCTGCTCTGCGCGCTTTGCTGTCTCAAGCTGAGAAAACTCTGCGCGGGCCGCCTTTTGGCGGTCGAATTTCTCCCTAAGTTGCTGGAGTCCTGTGCGGCTCCTGGTGTAAGGACGTCGAACCCCAGTCAGTGTTTCAAACTCATCGCGCAATACACGTGCATGTTGTGCATGTGCCATGTATCGTACGTACCTTGTTAGTCTTATCTTTAAATGGATCTTCAAGCCTAATAGGTATGTACCTTGCGAATCTTTTCTTTAAATGGATACTCAAACTTAATACTTATATACTTTATTAGACTTATCTCTCAATGGATACTCATATCTCCATCAATTATCGTAATACTAGCACAAACTGACGTCTGAATCTATTTTCTGCACACGCTAGGTTATGCTGTACCCTATCAACACCACACGGACGACAAAGCCTAGTTTCAGACTGAGTACCCTTTCCACACAAACGAGTTTGTGTAGACAAAACGCTTGCCTTTCTATGGTTTTAAAGATTAATTGTACAGTAATCTCCTAAACACGAATTTTGGCAGCAAACAGTCCCACCAGCCATCAACCACTTCCAGCCATTATAATATTTCATATATACTTGGCGAAACATTTCTTCAGAATATAAAAATAAAAGTGGAGACGCTCTAGAGATCGGGACCCGCGAAGAATGTGGCCGTCCCTAATGTCTCTGTGGTATCTACCCAAAAGTTGAGCATCTTTTTCGAACATACCTAGTATTTGTGTTGCCAGAATATGTGCCGCGCATGGGGGGGGGGGGGGGGATAAGGGGTGGTGGTTAACGGGGGCTACGCTTCTCCCATCATCAGGTCTGATCGCTATCCCTGCTTATAAATAACAATTTCTTGCTACATGTATTTATGTACATAAATATTTTTATATGTTAGAACTCATTTTTTTTTTTCAAAATCAAAAGCTTTGCCTTTTGCAGAACATTGAAGATGATGAAGACAAGGCTTTAACACACGTTAAGTCACTAATTATGGAGTAAATACAGCAGTGTTTTCAAACATATGCCTTTCTACCATTTCTTCCTTGAAATTTAATAAGTATTAAAACAGAAAACGGTGTAGCCTTTTTCAGATTTTGTTCTCTTCGTTGGTGATTACAATTGATAACAGACAAGTATATGGACTTTCAAGTTTTATGATATGAATCACATATAGGGAATGATACTATAATAATTATTATGTCATTTTATTTCATTATTATACTTTTAATATGGGTCATACATTTTAATGTATTATTCTCAGATTCTTCTCATGTTTTGGGAGGATGAAATATTTCTTTGTTCAGCAGGCAGATAAATGCCTGGACGGATTTAGTCATTCAACTATCCATATGAGACTTAGTGAGTGACATCAGACACTAAATGGTTAACTCAGTTTTATCTCACCGTTTGTCTCCTTAACTTAAAATTATATACATAGGTAAGACATTATGAAGGAAGTTGTACATTAGATTGATTAAAAGCGCTGCAAAGGAGGGAAATAAAAGGCATCATATTTGTTAAAGTGGTCGAAAAAAACCCATTGTATTTACATCATTAACTCCTTTCTAATTTTTATTCATGTCTGTATGCATAGATTATTTTATAAATTATAACCTTTTGGCGTATAGTCTTAAATACTTTTCCAGGCATTTGGATTTTTTGCGAATAAAGAGATACACGAAGGGATAAATAATGGCACTTCTTTGAAAGTCTATGTCGATAGATGTGTGGAACTGTGTTGGTTCATGTGTATACAAGATCCCCCCATGTGCCTGGAATCTTGCAGAGAAGGGGACGGCAACACAGGGGACTTCAGGAGCTATACACAAACAGGGACTACTGTGGAGTTTTGTGTGTGGCCATGTGTACGCTTGTATCAGGGAGGACCTCTCATGATGAAAGGGGTTGTCCAGATGCGATAAACTCTTTTAAATGAGAAATGTTATACATATTTTCCAAACATAAGTGCCGTGAAACTAACTTAAAACTATCAGTTTATAACAAATTTGAATTGAACTATTTCATTTTTAAAGCATACAGATTTATGGACGAATACAAAATTAATATATTTGTTCCCGTGTGTAATGAAATAGAGTTTCGATGGATATGTTTCACTGGACCCTAGATATTCTAGGCGAAGGCTAATGTAGATAGCTATAAAGATGGAGAGAGAAAGAGGTATACATGGGTACTACGATGGATTGACAGATATGTGTGTTCTGTTTATGCTTTAGTTTAACTAATCCTTTTTCATTTTAGTTTTATTTTATATTCATGTTGTAATATTACAGTAGTAAAAATGATTTGAAACAAAATAGTAAAACATACATAATGGAAACTTAGACATTTAAAAATAAAAAGTTCAAGAAAACGTTAGTGAGTTTTACCCAACTAGTTCTTATTGCAAACCTTATAATAGTGAATACTACCAACAGTAGAGTGAAGGTAACAAGGACTACCAAATAATTGGAAAGAACAAAATAAAGACAACCACGGATATTGAACAGAAGAAAGCAGAGACCATTATAATGCGTACTTTATAAAAAGATACGAAAAGAGCGAAAACCACAAGGTGGCTCATTTAGCAAGAGTTACAATTTTTATACAGTGAGTAACACGATGAAATCGAACACAACATTGAAAATGCTAGGTGTATCATCAATTGATTGTTTAACGTAGGTGTTTGAATTTTACAAAGCCTGAAGGTGTGGATGAAAGAGATCTAGATATAGATCATTTCATAACTTGTGCTTCTTTTATTTTATCAAATTCAGAACAACTAAGACGGTGTTTGCATTGGACAAATATGAGGTATGTGAAAGTTCGTAATAAATAATCAAAATATAGGAAAACAATATATATTCCAAACAGATATATCAGAACCATAAAAGAGTATAAAATTTCAAAAATATAAACATTATTAAATCGAGGAGATTTTGTAAAATGTTTTAGCTTGTTTCTCTATTTGATGTCTTCAGTTTGCTTCTTGAAATTAGTGTCTTTCTGAATGCTATTAAAGCTGCACCAAGTGCTGATAGATGTAGTCCTAACTTCAATGAAATATGCACAGAAAAAATCTAACACCATTCCAGGTCAAGTAATCTTCTATCAGTTCTGTCTGTAATTTATTTAAGTCATCAATTGATATACATTTACCGATTAAAGATGGTGATGCTAGGATAACAACATCTGAAAATTATTTGATATTTTTCACATTAAGAAAAAAATTGTTTTCTTTGTTTGTTCTTCATCCTTTTTACCAACGCCTTGTCAGGTAAGATATTACATGTTATCTCTTTGTACATTCCATTTAATATACTAATTTTTAATTCCTGCATATATTTTTAAATTCTAAGGGGACTTTGTGCAAATTTTTAAAAAATATTCAATAACATATTTCTTTTCAAGTGGTTTATCTGTCATTTAAAAAGTGTGAAAATGGCAGCAGGTGGTGGATACTATTTTGATGGTTCATTTTAACATTTATGATGATATAGGCAAAAATGTCCGCGGTGAACACATTCATGATGCAACAATTGACTATGATTTCACTAATAATAATTTATGCGTTAAAGAATTTTAAACTCAACAAACTCCTGTAGCTGCAGTTTTTAGTGGATGAATACAAAAGCCTGTATTAAACACGTTTTAAACATTGATGAAACGCAGTATAAATTAATCAAACAGAATTAAAAACTAAAACCGAAGCGTTTTATTACCAAGAGGTAGGAGGAGCATCAATGCAAATTTGTAAAAAGAGGTAGGAGGAGCATCAATGCAAGTTTGTAAAAAGAGGTAGGAGGAGCATCAATGCAAATTTGTAAAAAGATAGCCCAACAAAAAATGTTAACACCTAATTATGTAACTACAAAAAGGTGGAAATAACTTTTTCCAATCTTTAGGCTGACAAAAGAAGGAAATATATGGATACTATCGTATGGTAAAAAAGCAAATATATACAACAACTCTATAGCAAAGAGGCCACATCAGGCAGCAAATAACAGTTTCTGAGAAAACAGAGATGCAAATAATAGATACAAATGAATCATTGTACCAGCAAGTAAGCGAAACAGAGATTATAATAAATGCAAACCAAAGCGGAAAACATCCACCTGCAAGTAGAGACAAACATATAGAGGATATAAATAAAGATCTAAACAAAGATACAGGTGCAACTTACCAAATTAAATTTCGAGAACAGTTGGAAAGTGTTGAAACTATAAAGGAACAAGTCGTTGGACATCTCACTGATCTAAAGCGCAATTGCAAAATGAATATTGAAAACATCATTTCAAAAGCTAGAGAAACGTTACTATTAGGTGAAAAGTTAAAAGATTGTTTAAAGTAAAAGATGTGACAATTGCTACCATTGCCCAAGCTATATAAAGTTTTGCATCAGCTCTTGGTCTAACTACAGCAAATAAGGTTTAATGTTTAGTGGGAGGTTGTGGAGGAAGAACCACTGGTCGAGAAGCAAATGGTAGTGTAAATGTAGTACAGATCATCCGCTAATAAAGTTAAACACAACATACAAATTGTGCTAATATTTTGTATGAGTTTGCTACAAAGGTACCAGCAGCATTGCCTAGAATTATTGGCAGTTTAATAAGCTGGCTGTTTACAGCAGTTGGACATATTGTTTCTTTCTAACCTGATCATGTTCTATTACTTTTTAGCATTAGATGGCCTGTTGTTTGCAGTTGTGATGAATGGTGTACACAAAGCAAAAAAAGTAGGGTTAGGAATTCATAACCTATTTCTTAAAAGGCAAACAAACAAAAATAAAAAACCCAGCTCCTCCATGATTAGTAAAAGTATAGACTCTTTTCAGTATGCTTCATGTTCTTTGTCTTTGAAATCGTTTAAAATTATGTGTACAATACTATTACCTTTTTTGTACTTCTAATCTTCATAGTTCTTACTCACTTTTTCTTCTGTTATTTCATAGTCAATTTTTGATGAATTGTTACAGACTGTTTATCAAATGTCGGGATAGTTTTTTTCCCACACCTTTATAGATACCTGAGCTAACTCATGTTTTAAAATTGTCCGACAATTTGTTTAAGTCATTTATTTATCCAACAGCGCTACCCATTTTCATAACAATATCACTCGGTAACAATTATATACCATTACCATCAACATTATAGTCTAGAATAACTTTTGAATATGGGTTATATTGCTGAACTCTTGTTGTAAAGTTTTCATCAGAGTCATACCCTTGGTCTGCTATAATTAATGTCTAGAATAACTACTTTGCTGTATTATGAACAGTTGCAACAGACTGAGTACTGAATGTTCTGTTTTGAACTTGAGTACCTAAAAGACAGATCATATAAGACGGTAGGCACTTATTTAATCTTGCAATATCTTCACCTGTCAAACTGTTTCTGTCTCCCCAGTCACAAATTTGTTCAGTTACATAACTTTGTTTCTTCAATAGTTACATCCATTGATTTTTATCCCAACGATAACTATTGTTATTAATAACTAATGATGAGAAGGAATATTAAAACTATCACAAATTGTGTTAGACTGGTTTAAATCTATCTCATTTTTATGGAAAAGCTATTACACATTCAGACAATAATTTTCGTATTTGAAAGTAAATGTGTACCTTATACATCTGGAACTCTTTTGCTTCTAACTGATATAATGATATACCACAACCAGATGATGACATCCACACGACCCAGTAACCTTGACTTGGCCAGAATGTCATGTCACACTGTACTCTGTATCTTTGATATAGTCATCACTATCAAATCTTAAAATGTAGTTATCAAAAGGTTGAAAGGTTTTGTATGTGAAATAATTGCTTCCCTTTATTTCTGTAAATGTATGTGCGTTGTACTTTGTTAAAAGAAGAGTTAAAGGGAATTACAGGACAAGAATACGTGCGTACTTGTTCATTTGTTTAAACAATAAGTCCATTAAATTATTTTTTTGATAAAATTTAATCAAGATCATAAAATTCAGCATCATCAAGATAATCAGCATCATCCACTTCTTAAACTTATAAACTATTATTTAAAATAAGGAAATTAATGTCTATTTTTATGTTTGCTGTTCATGTGTGTCTTTTGTCACGAGTAACCTTTGATATTGGAAAATGCAATGATCATGTCCTAGAACTATTTATGGTGAGTTGATTTTGTTTGCGACGTAACATTCAATTAGAATAATTATTTCTAAAATCAGCATAGTTTTTTTTATACATTTTTTGTAGTAGTAATGTAAATTGTAGGCTGATATATAAATATAATCATATTTTCGAGTTATTAAACGCCCGTCAAACATTTCCGAGGCTATTGACTAAAGTTCTGCCTGACTCGTGGGCGAATTTATACTTTTTGTGTTCGACAAGTTCATTATTTATTTTAGTACCTCTAAAACACACTATATTATGTTATGGCTCTTACAAGTCTATCGGTCGTGCAGAACTGTGACTTTAAAGCTTGGTAATTGTTGGTGTTTTTTTTTTTTTAAGTTTGTAAAATGATAAAGGGGATATCTACGTTTTTCGAATAGATGTAATGAAATATCACACGAGTGAAGTTGAAACATTGTAATATCATGAGTGTACAAGCAAAAAATGTTTCCACTTCACGAATTAAATATTTCCTTATATCTGCTACAAAGACATATATTTTGTTTTTAGTATATATTTTTTAAGGCTTAAAACTGTCGATTTGCATTGTTTTTGTTTTTTTACAACATTGATAAAAATAAGTTCCAAAATTTTACAATAATTAATGCTTCAAATTGTGCAATTTGTCAAATGAATGGCGGTTCACTTAAACAATTTCATTATTATTATTATTATTATTATTATTATTATTATTATTATTATTTAATCAAGAGTTTTCCCCTAAAAACTTGTACCGTTTGTCATAGAGTGCAATATGTTTTGTGCTGATGACGCTGAATATGGAATAAAAACGGGTTATGTAAGTTCAGTCATTGACAGTTTGCACGATTCATGTGGAAAACTATTTTTAAAAAGTTAGACTAATACTTGAAGCCAACATTTCCTTCTCTGGAGTTTGTTTTTAGGGCATTTTTTTTATGTAACCCCCTCACTGATTACATAAATGCATACTAAAGTCTTGACATTTTAAGATTCGTTTATCCCGAGAGGGAGGGTGGTGGGTGGGAGAGAAATGAAGAAGAAGAAAATAAAATGGGTCTAAATATGGAAATATAAGTATGAATAATATACATAAAGGGAGATATATTTCCTAGGAAACAGAAAGATATTACAAAAGTAATCTCGCCACTGTGGCGATAAAAGTGGTATCGTCACAGTGGCGATATCAATTTTCTTCCACTGATATAGTTCAATATCTTATTATGAAATATATAATAAAATATTTTATTTAACAATCGACAACGTAGATACTTCTTCCCTCCTTTCGTCCCCAAATCACATACCCATAACCTTGGCTCTCACGATTGTTGCATAGATTTAAAACCTACGCTAATCATGTGTTAAAGTTTGAAGTGTTTACCTTGAATGGCATATAGCAAATAGTTGAGTGATATCGCGCACACACTGCAACAGGCACAGATAAGAAGAAACATACTATCACGACATATATGTTGAAAAGGGTGTGTATTGCAAGTGTTAAAGCTGAAAACCTACATCTGCACAGTAAGGAGAGCTGGGTGGGTCAAGTGGGTGGGTGTTCTTTCTTAATTATTTTATTCAGATCTACAGACCTAAACAAAACTTATCCCACGTTATGGAGTTTCCACATTTAATGATGTGTGATTATTGCGACATTTCGTAGAAACATTCAATATAGGCAGAGCTCGTGGCAAGATTGATCCAGTGTTTATCTACAATCAACGCGGAACTGTTGGCAGGGAAGAAATGTACAAGTGATTTCGAGATCGGGCAAGATGGGGCACGATACGGGTAATATATAGCGCAATCGAATCCGGAAGGCTGCGTTGTCAGAGATTACCCAATGTACATATACACTGACTTGGAGAATGTTAAGGACAGCAGTTGGGACATGGCTTATAGATAGCATGGTGATTTCTCTCTGATTCTATCTTTTATTCATATGTGATAATATGAAAGGTAACATTTTGTCTCGCATTGTTATGAAGGTCGGTCGTCAAAATCATTCAACAGAAAGTCTAATTTGTTTATATAATTAGATAATTGCTTGGTACTAACATAACTGAAGCTAGTAAAAACAAATGACTAAACGAGTGTTCTTCACAGATATAAATATGTATCAAAATATAAAGGGTGATGCTATGATTGTGAAATATAACAAAAACAAAATGCATTGACTTGGGAACAGATCCCGATTTACTTATTTCTCTAATATGCTAGAGTTACTGAGTCATTTTTCTCCCGGGTTAGAATTTCAACCCGGAAGTATGGCTTTGGAGCAGTTTTATCGCGGGTAAAAACTTCACAGAATAGTTTTTCCCTTCCCAAAAGATTTTTCTCCAGGGGAAAGAATTAATCAGGAGAGGGGTGGGTGGCACGGGATAGCCCAGATTCAATTTTCTTGTACATGACAAAATACATACATGGCCAATAGGAAATTGCATCATTTAATAATTGTTGATGAATGTCTCCATACAAATTAGTACCTTTAATATTAGATGCGGTAATGACAGCTGCAACAGTTAAAATTATACACACACACACACACGCACACACACACATATATATATATATATATATATATATATATATATATATATATATATATATATATATATATATATATATTGTAACACAAAGTTTCCCTACGCTTCTTCATAAACATTGTCTTCCTCAATCCCAATGAAAGACATTCATAAAGATTCAAACAAGGAACGACAACGATTTATATCATAGGAAAGAGAAGCAAAACTACCTAAATAAAGAAAATGTAAAAATTAGGCACAATAGCTAACAAATTCAAACTATACTTCCATTAGATATATAATCATGCAAAGTTTTGTAAATTCAACGCTTTCTTTTGTGTTTATTGTTTATCTATACTCTGTAGTTGTTTTATGAGCAGGGCTGGTGAACACACTTTATTGGGAGAGTGACCGAAGTCCAGCTGGGTGGCGAGGAAGGGGTGGTGAGGGTGGGCAGGTGACGGAGGAGGAGGAGACCTTTTCAAAAACGGCCCACCGCTACCCCAGAGACAATACTAACACAGGCATGTTGTGGAAAGATGCTCATCTCTTTTGGGAGCGTCTGTGGAAACGTAAGGGCCTACCTACCTCTCTCGTGGGTCCTTATGTCTCTAGAGCGTCTTTACCTTTATTTTGTTCATTTGAAGATACGCTAACCGACCACTTATACCTATCAACATGCGCCGGGGGAAAAAAAATCTTGCGCTTGGTTCACATTGAGGTGTGGCAAGAGCTTTATAAACGGATACTGTAAAGTTCACGCACAGCGACTTCGCAGAAGTGATGGAACTTACCTGTGCAGTTGGTGTGAAGGCACGCTACGCACTTTGCAGAGCTTGTAGCTTTGAGACTTTAAGCGCATGCCTTAGGAAAGACAAAAACGCTTGACTGCTTGAAGTTCTGCTTATAGCTGCTACAAATATTTACAAATTTTACAAGTTTATCTGCTAAGATGTAGACGTTCATATCGGTACATGCACAGCAAGCACGTATATTGCTCGACGAGTTCGAAACATTGACTGGGGTTCGACCACCTTACCATAGGAATCTCACATAGAAGACTCACAGCACTGCAGCAGCAACTCAACCGCCGAAAGGCAGCCGATGTAGCGCTTGATCGGCTTTGGCAGGGCAAGCGAGAAGAGCAGACCGCCTTAGGTGCTATTGAAATAGTGGAATCCGAAGTCCCCTTTGATCTTGACAAGGTTGCACCGAACCCTGCGCCTATTCCCGAAAACCTAGACCTTGATTGGTATCATCGTCTTCGTGACGCCAAGGAAGTCTTTGAAGTTGACTGTGCTCTGCATGCCCTTAGCACGTTTCGCATTGAAGAGGACGACCTGCTCCTACTTGGCGACCAGGACATTATGCCGGGGTATCAAGTCCAAGGAAATCTTGAATAGCCAAATGACCGACGCGCGCGCAGCCGCTATTCCTGCTGCTTTCCCCGTCGTTCCGACAAGCGGATGAGGATGAGTGGACGATAGTAGACAAGCATGATCCGGTGAAGACAGTAAAACGCAAGGGCGAAAAGGTTGAGATTTTGCATGAAGCGAAACCTGGACTCCCTACTGGTATTAACACGCCTTACAATGAAAATGATTAGCCGGTGGCGGCAGTTGTGTACGGTCTCTACCACGACAACGTGGCCCCTTAAAGGGACATGGACCAGAACTGCATAGTTCAGCGCCTGTATGACCACTTTAAAAATGCTTCCAGGCAACACCTGACGTAGGCTCGCTGTCAAAAGCTAGATCTATGGAAAAAGCAAGTGCACGAGACAGCTGTAGTCACGTATGACGTGGAAAATCTGGAAATTATTTCAAGCGTGCAATTATCCTAAAGAGCGTAGCCGACGGTGACATTTACAACAGCAGAAAGCATTGCTCAAGGAGACAGCAATATAGCTTATAGCTCACAACGGCCACGCCTGACATCAAAGCCTACACTTTCCCTCGCTCTATGAGCGACGCAGGGTTGAATACTATGCGGGCGACGCCTTGGTTCCCATTCAGAGGGTTACAGAAGGCAAGCCAAAGGCAGTTTGGGTTATTGCCGGCGGAAACGATAAAATCTTGGACCCCAAGCTTGTGGAGAAGCTTGTGTTGGCCGGCGATCGGTGTTTTAGAACCTGAGAGAAGCACCCGTAAATTATTGCAGACTGCAGCAAGTACACAGACAACCCCGACGAGTTGGCGACCAAAACCTCTAGCGGGTCCTCTGCTAGTGTTATCCGAGACTGACATGAAGCCGAAGTAGACAATACCACAGTGCAAGGATGTGCTGATTCCTCGATTTGGAGGCCTCCCGACGTCAATGAACTTTCTGACTATATTTATCTGATCCTTGGTTTCCATAACTATTTTCTATTGAAATGTTCTTGATATTAGTCTCCGCCCAAATATGCTACTGAACATAGCCGTATTCTAACGTGTTCATGGTGTTTGTAGGCACAACCAACATGGAATTAGACGCAAAGATCATGGTTTTATCGCCCCTTGTTCAAATGTTATGGGCGTTTAAAATTTTGCATGTTGGCCATTTTGTTTTTTGGTGACGTCCTAAAACATCAAAATAGAACGTGGCAAACAAACTAATCGGAAATTCTTTGGGAAAAGTTGTTTGCCAACTTTTCGTCAAAAAGTATCCTAGATTCACATTTTCTGACAATTGTCCTAGTCTAAGGTTCAAAATACCATAAGTACGTATATCAACTAAAACTGTTACTTTCCATCTAAGATTGGTTTTACTTGCAATATGAGTAAGGTTATACTATATAATTTTTAATTAGCCAGCTAATGTTATTTTTACTTATGATATAAGTATATTTAACATATATATTGTTTAAATAGTCAGTTAAGATTCTTTTTACTGGCAATATGACTGAGACTAATCTTAGTTATTTAATAGGAGTCACAACCTAAACCTGCAGTAGTATTTGTCGACTCTGACCATATATACATACAATTATTTACATACTATTTCATATTTCCATGTAATAGAAATATGAATAGTGTAGCCAAAATTCACCCTTTTCTTTGGCTGTGTTTGAGTAATAAAATGTATTTTTAGAAGGTATGCAATACTACGTGTATTATTGTGCCTTTAGAAACAAAATCAACATCACCTGTAAAATATTCAGCCAGTAAATGTATTGAAAAATATATCGAAAATAATATTTTAAAAATTGAGTTAAGGGACAAAATCCATTGTTGGCTCTGTTTTTTTTTAAATCTGTAAAATAAGAAAATCTCTATTTTCCAAATCTCCCAAAACCTAAAAAAGCAATGAGATAGAGAGACATTATTATAATTTATTAGTTCTTCTCTTTACAAATCTTGTAATAAGAAATTCTCTCAAATCGATATATAAAGAGATTAGCAGGCAAACTATTGTAATATATATATATATATATATATATATATATATATATATATATATATATATATATATATATATATATATATATATATATATATATATTCTGAAGAAGAAACCTTGGAAAGATATTTTTGAAAATATATCATTCATATCCTTCTAAAACGCATTACAACATCATTCTTTAGATCAATCAAAGACTCAAAACTCAAAAAGTCATTCCTGAGCCTCTAAAACACACTTATAAGTGCGCTAATTAAAAATAAATTGAATGGACTTTTAAACACTATAAATATATCATTTGAGAGGCTATTCAAGACATAAAATGTACCACCAACCGTATTGAAAAATCTATAAACATATCATTTGAGAGGCTATTCAAGACATAAAATGTACCACCAACCGTATTGAAAAATCGATAAACATATCAATCATGGGCTTAAAAAGACCCTTATGTATGCATTAATTTTACAGATCCATGGTCGATTTATACAGAGATGGGCATGCAAAGTATTTTAATATTTGTCTAGCATATATACTTTTCAGAAAAAAATCTTTGAAAAATACTTTTTGAATTAAACCATTCCTACCTCTCAAAAAGCATTAAGACATTATTCTTTTGGACCATTAATCCAAATTAAAACAATTAATTGGGCTGAGTCTGTTGATAGCTAATCTTTACAATGTTGTTTTATTATATTGGTGTCCATTTATATATATATATATATGTGTGTGTGTGTGTGTGTGTGTGTGTGTGTGTGTGTGTGTGTGTGTGTGTGTGTGTGTGTGTGTGTGTGCGAAGACATTATTGATTATTGGAAGGACATTTGTTAGTACTAATAGGATGGGAATAAATTCTTCTCTTTTAGCATAAAAATGTTTAGAATTTTTACATTTAGAATAAAAATGCTTTGCATACAAATTATTGACTTTTAGGAAGGCAGGACACGACAGTTCTCATAGTATCATGACCAAGGACAACACGAGCAAGATCAAGTTTAACAGTCTCGGCAACAGGATGAAGTCTTTC
The DNA here is from genome assembly GCA_029931535.1 of Margaritifera margaritifera. Lineage (NCBI taxonomy): Eukaryota > Metazoa > Mollusca > Bivalvia > Unionida > Margaritiferidae > Margaritifera > Margaritifera margaritifera. Next base: position 3,944,785 of record JAQPZY010001657.1, on the reverse strand, counting down.
CTATAGCAACACCTGTATCGTATCAAACTAATCATCAAGAAGAACATAGAAAAACCACGAATGTCACAGCAACAATATTACCTTTATGAAAAATCTCTCAAGGATGGCTTATCAACAGAACATTTGCAAATAATAGGCCTATCACGTACAGAAAACAACAGGTGTGTATTTATTACATTCTAACGAATGAATATCGATTCTTGTGTTGGGAGAACCAATATAGCAATGCAGAAGCAGAAGGAGAACAGGCGGTCCATATACTTTTTTCATGGACAGGACGAGTTACAATGGAACTCAAATGTATATAATACAAACCTCCAATTTACAAAAAAATTTAAATTGTTAAGTTGCATTTTATTGTTTCCTAGATTGAATATCTTAACATGGAGTTAAGTAACGGTCTATACCGAAAACAGTTTTGAGAGGCATACAAATGAAGAATTTTTTCATTTTGAAACGAGTTAGTGCCTACATAAAATCGATTCATTTGTTTTTTACTTGTTTCTTTTGTTTTAGAGACAAAGAGGTCTATAGATACAAAAACAAAAGTAAAGATCTAGTAATTCAAAATATGAGCGAAGAGTTAAAGAAAAGGGATGAGGAGATTGAATATTTGAGGACACGGTAAGTCATTTACCTCTTGTTCTCTAATTTAGGAATATATTTTTTAGTTATAATCTTTAATGGCACAGTCTGCAGACATTCTGGATACGTTGCATCATCTAAGTGTTTGAGTCATAAGTATACTAACTTAAGAGAAATCCATTTTCAATCAGAAAACCATGTCACCCTTATTCCTATAATTTGCTAATGATGAATATAAATTGCTTGATAATAAATACAAAGTAAGGCATTAATTAATGAAATGCATGTTTTCCGTCAAATTAAACTGCTGAAACAAAATCGTACACGAGTGTTCGTTTGGCGTGAGATCTATGAAAAGACTTCAACGATTTTCTTTTTCGGAAACCTTGGTGATAATTAAGTTCAGTCTTATACAATAAGCAAGAAATAGGTTACTAGTATTATTTAATTTTGTTACAATGTTGCACATTCGGAGAAATGTTGTACCCTGAATCGGTGGCACATTAGGACAACTCTGATTGTATGCTATTCTCCATTGTGTTGTCACGAAGTGATAACACAATGTAAAATATAACAAAAATATTGAGAGATTTATGACAAACACTTAGAATGGTCTCAAGTGACACAATAAATAGAACATGTGAATGCACAGCAAAGCAACTGAATTTTGTAGTGAGACAGATTTTTCCTCTTTCCAGATTTAATTAAACATTTTACTTGAATCTTCCTTTCCTTTTGTGTAGATTAAGCCAATTGTCTAGCGAGAAGCTTAGACAAGGAAATCCAAATATTGCAGATCTCAGTGACACAAACAGACCTACAAAACTGGCGGAACACTTCTCTGAACTCTATTCTAATGAATGGACTAATGCATTTGAAGAAATATCAATTAATGAAACTGAAGAAAAACTGATAATTGCAGATCTTCTTCGAATAATAAAGGTAACTGAAGAAAGATTAAATATTTATATTTACAATAAACAGATTTAAAAGTATTTGATTTTGTAAATATTGTGTGCAAAAAAATTAATTAATTTCGTCTCTTTCATAGACAGCAATTGAAATGTTTATTAAACTGAAAAATCCAGGTATATTCATTTTCTTTCTGATTTATCGGCAACAAATGCTAGGTAAACAATGCCATGCTCTTTAAAATATCATTCTTACCATGCTATAAATACTACACATATTCTTACCATGCTATAAATACAACACATATTCTTACCATGCTATAAATACTACACATATTCTTACCATGCTATAAATACTACACATATTCTTACCATGCTATAAATACTACACATACTCTTACCATGTTATAAATACAACACATGTTAAACAAACTTGCAATTTCATCGGAACACTCAAAATGTTTCAGCATTCATACATGTATTGCCTACGGATCTCAGGCCAACAGCTGGAAACGATAAAAAGGTCATTTGCGAAAGATGTGATCTTGCCATTGGCCGATAAAGTAAGTACATTGAAGTCATCACTATATATGTATTTTGTCATACACTTATTAGCGTTCTTAGTTCAACATTAGTACCTTTTTATCACTTCTATTATTCAAGCACAGTATTGTATGTCTTAGTTACCATTTGATTTGACGGTTCGTTTATTTACTTTTTTTTCAAGTAGTAACACTCGAAAGTTTGTGCAAATGAGCATGAGACAAAAAATATATTGATCGTGTATGAATGAATGAATACAGAAATGATGATTGGTCAATATAAATAATTATTTTTTCGAATCTTTCAGGTAGATTTGACGGCAGAGATGTCAGAACCAAATAAAGAACTGGAGGAAATATTTTCAGTAATAACAGAACTAAGAAAGAGAGTTTGTGTCCTTTCTCTACCACAGATCAAACAGGTCATACATTATCTTGTATTATGTCAGAAAACACGATGATTTAAACTCCAAGTACGCTTTTATGTTCTCTTTTTGTCAATCACTTTTTTTTATTTATAATCTGATATATAACAAGCTTTCTTTACAAATGACCGCCAACTTCCCAAATTAACAGTATGTGTTATGTATGATGTTTATATAATATTATAAATATTTTAGGAAATTATAAATGTTTCTTCACTTTAATATTTGCTTAAATCTTAATGTTATCAGGAAAAACATGTTTAACTAGTGTCCTTGAATTAGGTTGTTTTGATCAATATGTTTTCTCAATTTGAAGGTCAAGGTTGATTTTTGTCTACAAGTAAAAATTCCATTAAGATGACTCATATTCTAGAACATTCTGTCATGTGACCAATCTTTATATATGCCATGTTTGGTGGACATTTATTCAGTTTTGACATTACCATCAGTCTTGTAAGGAGCTATTACAGTTGTGAAAATTCATTCCAAATTCTAAGAGAGGAATTATTTTAAATATTCATTGGATTATAACAGTGCTCATAAACTTTTGGATTTTGGATTTTTAATTGATGATTTTGGAATTTATGTGAACTTATTCAGAGATTTTGGAATACTTCATTTTGACATCAGCACATCAAGATTTCTAGTACATCAGGACTTTGGAGACCATTAGCACATCATAACATTCAAGGACACAGCCGTGAATTCGGAACATTCTATATTTAGGACTTGTGATTAGAACAATCATTCTTATTGGATTATTAGGATTTCAAAACACATTACTGTAAGTGACTTTTTTGATTTTTCATTTTAATTATCTAGTAATAAATTGCTTGTTGATTTTTACTTGATTTGTTGGTTTCACTTTCTTTCTGTTACATTTTTCTTAGACCATAGAGTCGTAACATATGTAAACAAATGTCAGCAATTATATGACAAATGCTGGATGCGGACTATTTGGCAGAGAAACTGAGTGCATAAATCACGCTATATATCTACGTCATACGCAATATGATAAAATGTCCTTCTGCAATGTTCGAATACCACCTACTGAAATATGTTTGTGTACGATTAATTATTAGTGTGGACCTGTCAGAAGAATGCAGCATTCATTTGAGGAATCGAACACGGTACAAACAGCACTTCTTAACGCAATTCATGCACATTGCAAAAAGTTTATATATATATATATATATATATATATATATATATATATATATATATATATGTGTGTGTGTGTGTGTGTGTGTGTGTGTGTGTGGAAGGTGAGAAGGAAAAAATATAGAAGTTAGGCTAATTATTTAAAAAATTTGACCAAGAAAGTAATACTTATATACTTCATAAAATAAAATGTTTGCGTTTATGTGCTTTTTCTAATTTTACGACAATATTAATTCTCTTGATTTTATTTTGAATGATTTTAGAATTTTAAAGGTTGTTTTATAACTAACACATTTTAAAGTTTGACGGAGTGTAAAAGATTGTGATAAAAGCTGTAAATGAAATATTTCTTATCTTTTGCGTGTTTTAGAAATTTGCTGAAATGGTAAAGAAGGAACTTAAGATACGCGTCAAAGATGACAGTTCTCTAAACGCCTACGTGAATAGATGCGTGGAGCTGTGTTGGTTCATGTGTATGCAGGATCCTCCCATGTGCATGGAATGGTGTAAAGCAGGGGACCACAATACTGGGGACTTCAGGAGCTATACACGATCCGGTATCACTGTTGACTTTTGTGTGTGGCCATGTGTACGCCAGTATAAAGGAGGTCCCCTCATGACGAAGGGAGTTGCGCAAATGCAATAGACCTCTGTTGCATCTGTTTTACGTACTCAGTCTCTGCATACTGACCTTTGTTATATAGTGCTCAACTTAAAGACACAAACAATCAATAATGTCAGTGTGCGGAAAGAAATTTTGTGTTTATTTTACAATCAGCTAAAATTTGTTTGATTGATCTTGAACGTGAAAATTGACTGATTAAAAAGTTGGCTCATTTTATGAGAATTTCGTGATAATAATCACATTACCTACCACAGGAAAGAGGTTTAAGTGTTTGTCTTGTCAATTGTATTGCTAATACATAGGTCAGAAACGAATGGAGCGATACACATGTTCGCCATTACTACAAGAGCATTTGATTAGTGAATTTGACGATGCGAAAGGTGGTTCTTACAAGCAATTCCAGAAAAGTTTAAGGACTTTTATGTTTATTTCAAACATTTGTCGCTGTCATGGTCCATTAAATCGAGCGAAATATCCAATGACCAAGTAGTGGCTAATATTAGGCTTATTCAGCTTTCGTTCAACGCGATGGTCACTGGTGGCAGTAGTGCACTGGTTAGCACCGTGAACAGTTAAGCGGAAAAGTGCAAATTCCCCTCCACCTGTCACCTGATAGGTTTTGTCATTTTTTAATGTAAATTTTAAATTTGAGTACATTTTCCTATTTTTCTTCGGCTTAAGTTGCTTCAGTTATATTTGTAATGAATTATTATAGACGTTTTGAATTGTTATATGTACAGGATTAATTAGGGTTGTAATGTTTTCTGTGCTATTACTTGCGAAAATCTGCTTGCATGTACGCATATAGATACGTCCTAAATTAGGATGTATGTAATTTGGTTTGTACTAACTGTCTAATGATATATGTCCTATAAATGATTGCTGTAGTAAAAATACTCTTCAATATCCATGCTTTCCCGGCGGAGTATTTAGATATTGCATTTTATTATATATTTCATAATGAAATATTGAAATATATCAGTGGGAGAAAAATTATATCGCCATAGTGGCGATACCACTATTATCGCCACGGTGGCGATAGCACTTTTGGAATTACTGTACTTTCTTTTGTCATTTAGGAAATAAATCTGCTCTTATGCCTGTGATTCAAATATGCATTTCCATATGTATGCCCATTTAATTTTTCTCCTTCTTTTTTTTTTCTCTCTCTCTCTCTCTCTCTCTGTCTCTCTTTTTCTCTCTCTCTCTCTCTCTCTCTCTCTCTCTCTCTCTCTCTCTCTCTCTCTCATCAAGACGGTAGACTATCCAGCATACATTTACGAATCAGAATTGAGTCGCCATAAAAAAAAAATGCCTAAAAACTAACTCCGAACCGCAAATAGTAGGCTTCAAGTATTAACTTTCTTTTATTACTTTCACACATGAATCATGCACATTATTAGTGACTGATTTTACATGACTTGTTTCTTTTCAATATTCTGTGTCACCCATACAGTATCGTATACCTTTTACACTCTACTACAAACGGACACATTTTTAGGAAACACTCTTGATTAAATAAAGCAATAAAATTGTTTAAGTAGCGATTTTAGCTCTCAGCATAATCAGATTTATGTTTGAAAACGATGGAGAAATGAGTGTTGATCAGTGTTGATTGTAAACCGAAATGAAGTGACAGTCGAAATGTGGGTGCAGCGTTTGTTACCGAAATAAACTGCAAGCTTTCCAAGGTCAAAAATTCACGTTTTAAAGCAGAAAGAAAAACAAAAAACTAAAGAACCCAAACCCATACAATTAAACCAACAATCATTAAAACGTTTTTTGTTTAAAGATGTTACGCTGTGAAAACTGTCGAATGCGACCGCTGTGTGATGTTTCTACTCTACCCCCACTCCAAGAAAATTGTCACTGTATCAATCTGCGCAAGAAATGTGTTAAAAAAGATTTTTAAAAATCTCTCCATTTTCGTTTGGAAATAGTCATTAATTTCACAAAATACACAATTTGAAGCATTATATGTACAAGCTAAATTTGTTAAAGGTCGCTGTCCTTAAATTATTGTAAAATTTGTTAACTTTTTTTAATCGATGTAGTAATGCAGTCGTTAATCGCATTGGCACAGAATGTAGAAATATATCCATCCAGATCGATGATGTTTTCCTTAAAAATATATAATAAAAAGAAAGTCTACATTTTTTGAGCAAATACCCATAAATATTTCACTTGCGAAGTGGAAAAACTCGTGACAATTCGATGTTTCCCCACTTCACTCGTGAATTATTTCTCTGTACTAAAAAAATGAAGATATCCTATTCATATTCCGATATCTTTTCTTGTTTAGTTTCACTAAGTAGTACACACACACACACACACACACACACACACACACACATATATATATATATATATATATATATATATATATATATATATATATACATATATATATAAAGTGTTGCTTTCATTTTAGGGAAAGGATTTGCTTTCTTCACACAGAATGCATTTCCATATGAACAAATTTAAGACCAATGTCTTTTTGAGACTACATCTTAAAACACTGGAATTATATTTGTTGATTCATTTTTCGCTTGTATACAGATAAAAGTAATCGTCTCAAATCATCGTTTGTGTGTGCTGATGAAGTATTTGTACATTTTTGTTTCTTCACAAACTTATGAACAAAAATGGAAATAAATATGTTGGGCAATTGTGGTTTTATCGATCAATTTTAGGATTGATCCACTATCAAGTTGCGAAATAGCAATTTTACTACCCCGTACATAACACGACTAGATTTAGCCAATGCAATACATTTTGTGAGTAAACTTTGAAATCAGGTACTTTTGCGCGCCGTGTTACGTTCTTAAATATCACTGGTGCTTAATAGCGACCGGTCCTTAGTTGTAACCAAAATCGTGTCCTCTTATGTTACTGCTTATATGTCGCAAAACTAGTTCCCAAATGTGGCCCAGGTCCAGTTTTGCGACATTTAAGGACCGATTAAATACAGTTGATATGCCAGAACGTAACATGTCCTCTTTTCTATATGCATACGAAAAAGAACAAAAGTTGAGTATTACTGTATCCGGCAAGAGACTAAATTCGAGTACCTTAAGTGTTACTCAAACTATGTCAGTTTCCGCGTGTATTTAATTTTTAAAATAAGGCTCATAATATTCAATAACTACATGTTTTCCTTAAGTAAATTAGTTACATGGTTAGATAGATAGTTTGTCAGTTACTTCTTGTGTAAATACCGCATTAAGAACGTCACTCTGTGAGTTGCGTAAGAAGTTTCAAGAGCAGAATAATCAAGTATTCACTTTACTGTTTTATAAATTAATAAATAAATATAAAGCACATTCTGAAAAGATTAGGAATTATTAAGTATATTATATGACTTTAGGACGAAACACCCCATACGCAGTTCGTCATTTTGTAAACTTTACACAGTTTAATGTCAAGGAAGAGACGATATATTTAGTAAAGCATAACTTAAATATTCGAATGTAAATAGACTTTTCCTGGTAGATTTGGTCTGTAATATGGAAGTTAATACCTTTTTTCTTGGCCAAATGCGCAGCTGAAAAATAGCCATGTGTTGCCAATATAAAATTCAACAAAATTTGTAATAAAGAAAGGATCGTGTATGCCAAAATCATTCGACATTTACGGTGAAGGTTTGAGTTCCTGCACCCTGAATTTTACATTGTGAAAGAAACAAGAATAAGTCTTTTTCCCACCAACAGAACATTTCATAAACCCTTGACAATATCTCTACATAAGCTGAGAATTGTACATTTTTAATTAACACATTGATTAAGTTGCATCCTTTCTTTCATTTCACCTCGAGATTTATCTTCGCATTAAAAATGAAAATGCGAGTGATGGGGTATGTATGCCAATTATATGTAAGAATACTCCATTAAAACCATTTATTTTTGGTCTCAAGCTAATCCTAATCACTGTGTTTCAATTATGTGCTGGTGAACTATTTACAAGTAAACCGACCATTGCAACAAATAAATACTAGCATTTCTCTCTGCCTAACACACCATCATCCTCTTTGATATTTTGGTATTGGCCTAGGTGTTACACGTTTCAGTATTATACTTCTGATGAGATCATTGTCCGATAAAACTTCAGATAGTTATAATAGATTAGTCCATTATGGCATCGTTGTCAATTGTAAAATGGCAAATTCTGCAACATGAATATTAAATATATTGTACTGCTATCTGAAAAATTTGAGTTACAATCTCCATGGATGAGACGGTGTCAGTACTGTTGTTTATATGCAGGACAACAACAACAACAACAACAACAACAGCAGCAACAACAATTAATAATAATAATAATAATAATAATAATAATAATAATAATTAATAATATTATTATTTATTATTATTATTATTATTATTATTATTAGAAGTAGTAGTAGTATTAATATAAATTATAGTATTATTATTATTATTATTATTATTATTTACATTTTTTAAGTATTCACAAAAATTTGGCTTCCACACGGACAGCCATGTATAAAATTTTGCACTGTCTCAGTTCAATATTAACCTTTATACGGACAATTCGGCCGACCCAATACGTCCGTTATGGCCTCAGACCACAATTAATTTTCTTCTATTTTATATATAAACATTCAACGCTGTGCCACTTTTACCATAACTGATAGACCTCTATCGCTTTTTGATACACCTTGACCCGCCTTAGTTAAAAAAATCCTGCAAGATTTCATCCTAGGTTGATCGGCTCCTATTTGTGTATTACTAATGTAAACAAACTGACGTAGAGGAAGTAACCAAAAAAAAAAAAAACGTGTGCATGACCCAGAAAGCAGGGACATTTTACATCCTTCTATTTTCATTAAACAACAAGCAAATGCAACTTTCTATGCAATTTCATAAAGTTTAAGGTCCACCCTGTCATAATTATTACAATAAGTAACTTTACCACATAAGTCACTGGCAAACAGACCAAGCAAACAAGGCACTATTTCTTCGAAATATCTTCCTGATTTTGGTCAACCTCAAGGGGGGATAATTGTGGTCTGAGATCTTATGTTACTCAGTTGGAACATCCTCGGTCTTTTTCTTCAGTTCGAGAAACCTCTATTGAGAACTATATTCGGAACTATCCTGAAAACAGCAGAAACTGAAGAAACTAGACTAGTTTCCGAATTTTCCAAAATATGTTAGTAGAGAAGCACTTTATTTTGAAACTGGTTGGCCTACTCTTGCAGATTGGATTGATGAAAAGAATTTCTGTAGCTTGTATAAAATCGTTATTAAGCTATGAGTGGTTATAACAATGATAGAGTTAGTAGTAGTATAGTGTGGAACTCTGGCGATAAACAAATCGCACTATAGCGACAATGGGAATTTAACATTCCTCTTTGATTTTGAATTGTGGCACTCTGGCAACAAGGTAATTTGACATTAGTCATGGGTTTAACATTAGGATGGCATTCTGGCGACAAAGGGAACGGTAATATTAAAAATGTTTAACATACACCTACTGACCAACACCCACACCGACTGATCAACACAGCCTGACTAACCAGCCCCTAATCTACTAACCAATACACAATCTTACTGACCAGAAGACACATATACTAACCAACACCCATGCATACTAACTAATAGAGTGTTACTGACCAGCACCCACATCTACTGACTAGCCCATACACATACTGACCATTGTCCACACCTACTGACCAACATTCAGCCTTTAGTGACCAGAACCCACATCTACTGACCAGTATCCGCACCTACTGATCAACACCCACGCCTACTGAGCAACACTCACACCTACAAACAGATGTTTGAGAATATGATGTAAAACAAAGGAGGTAGAGTAATGAGAATAAACACCTAATATTAGACAAGACGCACTTTTTCTACAAACCAAACAGAGGAAGGAAAGTCCCTTAGGCAAAATGCTGCCTACTGGCTAAATGCATATATACGAGATTTATATACAAAGCATATAACTTAGATTATGTCGGCAGTGTCAGTAAATTTGCACATATTCTACTGATGTTATAAAAGGCTGTAATCAAGAGAGCCAACTCATAATAGTACTAGTATGACCGTGACTAAAAGGAATACTAAAACTATGAAGATGTTAAGGAATTTAGCAGAGACTAGAAAAACTCTGTAACATTTGATTTAAATGGCCGAGACTAACAATAATACTAAAATTCCGAAACTAGTACGGAATTTCGGAGAGAGTGAAGCAAGTCCGAAAGAAATGTAAAACCTATCGCTAAGAGCAAAAGTAGTACTAAATATGAAACTGACACGGAATTAATCGGAGACAAAATAAAAGTCCCAAAGTAATTTTTAAAAAATTCTGAAACTAAAAGTATATTAAATTTAGCGGAAACTGAAAAATTCGGGAAATAAATGTTGAAAATATGGCTTAGACTAAAAGTAGTACTAAAATTCTGAAACTGATACGGAATTTAGCAAAAATTAAAAACTAGTCAGGAAATTGTTTTAAATTATTTGTCCGACAATAAAAGTAACACTAACATTCTGAAACTAATACTAAATTTAGCGAAGACTAAAAAAGCCAGGAAAAGGTTTAAAATATGGACGATACTAAAAGTAATACTAAAATTCCGAAACGAATAAAAAAAGCGGTAAGTAAAAAGAATCTGAACACAATTTACAAAATATGGTTGAGACTTAGAGTAATATTAAAAATTTCGAAACCAATACCGAATTTAGCAAAGACTAAAAGAAATTTCCAAACATTCTTAAAATTGTAAAAAGAAATTTGCAAATTGTAAATCATAAGACACACATTTATTCTTTTTAAATTGTACAATTAAAAAATTCAAAATTTAAATAAATTACACTGATTTTAGCGAAGACTGAAAAAAAATACGGAATGATTTAAAAATTTTACAAATTGTAAAAATTTCAAAATAAATTACAAATTGAAAAACATAGTTTTGCAAATTATATATATTATATTAAATATATATATATATATATATATATATATATATATATATATATATATATATATATATATATATATTGTTACGACTAGGGGTAATGTAACAAAATAAAAGGCTCAAACAAGCTTTTAAGATTTAAAATACAAATATTTTATTTCCTAAAATATTACAATATTTCAAGAAACAATCAAAGTGAAAGAATTAAAAATAACTTACAGTATAGAATATCCTTAAAAGTCCTAAATTGTTCTAAAGTTCACTGATCCGGAAGTTAATCCAAATATTCCGAATGAAGTAGGTTCCAAATGAAGTAACCTTCACTGTACTAATGTCTTAATAAGAATCAATTATATCCAAGTGTTATAAATTCCAAATGGTCCCTGTGAATGGAATATCACAAGTTCTAGAAATGTTCCCGATAATTCCACGGAGCTGTATAATTATTAAAGTTTAAGAAATAGTACTTAATCCAGAATGTAATATATATATATATATATATATATATATATATATATATATATATATATATATATATATCTCTGAAGTAGAATATCCGCACACAAAATGAACCAATTTCGTTTATGACCTCTCAGCTAACAGACTATGCTAGGAATGCCTAAACACAGGATTATTTCCTATTATATAGCTTCTTACTGCGCAAAACAGAATAAGGTAAAACCAATTTAACTGTATTGCGACTTAAAAATAATTTAATCCTTCTAAAAAACAACCTTCTCTAAACTAATCAGAAATTAGGTTATGCGTGACATCGCTAAGTACTTTTACACTAACATTTTTACCAGTCAACAAAGTATTGACTATTAGAATCTAGGTCAGAAGTTCAACTTTCACGCGCTGAATCACGTGATATACTGTTACAATCGACAATTCTTCCCACGACTTAATGTACTGAGTCACATTGAAATACCGTATATGTACTTTCTGCAAGACGACAGCTGTTAGACTATTATCCAGAGATCATAAACCTATACCATTATTAAAAAACGAAATAATACATAATTCCGTAACAATATATATATGTGTGTGTGTGTGTGTGTGTGTGTGTGTGTGTGTGTGTGTGTGTGTGTGTGTGTGTGTGTGTGTGTGTAAATTAAATCTTTACTTATTTCTTATGAATTAAGGCTTTATATATTTCTTATGAAATTTGAAACCAAATTAAAAATGTACAAAAAAAATTAAACATGAAGAAAATTACAAAATTATATTTGGGTTGGTAATATTGGGTAGTATTTATGTTTCTAGAGATGTCGGTGGCCCTTAAAAGGGCCGTTGGGGGTTGCCAAAGGACTAGGTTGTTAACACATGCTACTCTCCTTTGATACAACCTTTAGAGTGATGAGGTCTAACACCTAATGACCATCCATCACCCACCTTGGTTATCCAACAACCACATATACAAACAAAATGAAGGAATGCGGAGTTATTTGATGGTCATTAGTACATATAATTACAATCCAACACCCACCCTTGAAAGTAAACCAGATGACGGAATGGGGATAATTGAGGGTCACTAATATTTACGTATGGACAAAGAAACACACACACACACACTTACTATCCAACACCACATATACAAACAAAACAGATAAGGGAACAGTGATAGGTGAGAGTCATTTGCACCTACTTATGGAAAAAAAACAAAAAAACACCCTTACTATCCAATACCCACACACGTGCATACAAACTCATTTAAAAGAGGAGAAAGGGTATGTAGCAACTATCACACATCATTACAATTAATGACCGGTTATTTACTGTTCAACACACACTCGTACAAGGGGTTATAGATTATATAGTTAAGTAGTATTATCAAACTTAAGTACAATCCAACACACGTTATTTACTATCCAATACCCATAACACCAATATATAAACTCACGTGAAAGGGCAGGGAAGATATTTAATGGGTATGATCACTAACACCCGTCCTTACAAAACAAATACATATTTTATCATCCAATACTTGCATTTACAATCAAAACAGATGAAGGTTGATGGGCGTATGTCGTGATTACTAACACATATTCTTACAAATAGCAAATTCTATATGACTTTAAAAAAATGATAGCATTATACGAAACATCTTTGGCAAAGTTCAGAAGTAATAAACCTGCCACCCCCCCCACCCCACCCCAAAGAAAAGAAGAAAACATCATCATCATCATCATCATCATCAGCTACAGCAATTACAACAAGGACGACGACGACGGCAGCTATGGTTGACTCAGACGAGAAATAATAATCAAATCAAGAATATTTTGAGTTTCACATACGTTTGGTATATTCTCGTGAATAAGAATCACAATGAAATTTCAAACATTTCACACGAGTCCTTTTTTGTCTTCTTGTGAGTGTCATGCTTTGAATATATTTGAGAGAATTGTTCTTATTCTTCTTCTTCGTTGTCGTCGTGGTTGTTGTCGTCTTCTTCTTCTTCTTCTGAAATTTCTTTTTTCTCTTCCCTTCTCTCTTTCTTTATTTTTTTGTTGTTGTGCGGATGGGACTTTGAATAATAATGTACTTGCTCACGACACACAAAACATTCGTGATGGTTTTTGTCTCGGGACCTATGTTCTCCTTTCTTAGAATAAGGGGTTAATTTCACTGACGGTATGGACATTCTGGGGCCCAATGTCCTTTCTCTTGACAGATATAACAGGTATTTTTACTTTTATCTCGAGAAGAGCTGTGGTTTTAGAGCTTTTGTTTGTTCTATCTGGATCAGCACATTTTTCTATTATTCAGTAACGCTTGTTTGGGACTCTGTTTGTAGATGATCACATTTTGGATGAATTCTTTTCCTTGTATTTAAAGCATGCAGTCCTGGGGAGATCATAGGTTTCAAGAAGAAGGCCACAGTACGAAACACCGATTTGAACATACTCCTCAAAACCATGTCCTTGTTGTCGAACTACTCGGTATACGGGATATATGAGTTACAACTCAGTCGAGAATCGTTTTTGAAAATGTAGTTTCGCGGTGACTTTTCCTTTAAAAAGTAGAATATTTTGTCTGAAATCTCCTTGTGTACTGTCCTTTTATATTAATTAACAATGTCAAAATACGATTTACAGACCGGAAGATAATGGGGGTGCACACATTATCGGTGAACGTGATAAGTGTTTCATCCTGTATCGTTAGCACTAATTGCGAAATCTACTTTAAAGGGAATGACTCTCAGCAACGCAGCAGCTGTATTTCCCACCATGTTGTACTGGGAGACATCAGAGTACACAAATATTAAATTGAGACCTTCGTTCTTTTCGACGTGGTATCGAAACTACTTGAAGAATTTGCTGTTGTTGTTGATGATGATGTCTTTTCCTGGAGTAAGATCAGTGTTTCCACCCAGAATAACAAACAAATCCGATTTAAGATCGTGATGAAACGAATACATTAAGACAAAACAACAACAAGAATAATAATCATTAAAAGAAACAAAGTAAAGGCCATTTGTCAGCATTCAATAGCAATCAACTTATCACACTACCAATAACACCAGGTAAACGTTATGCAATTTATTTTGTGTTGGCGAGATTAAACAAATAATCGGCAAATGTTTTTTAGCCTTTCTAAAAATTTGAAGTAAGAGGTTAAGATAGCAGTACTGACGAAAAAAACTATGAAATTATACAAATAAGAAAAGATTTTAATAATTTAAAACAAACGTTTACTACAAATACAGATGCGTTCAAAAATGAAATAGATTTTTAAAAAAGACTAAAGCATTACCTGGTAGCATTGATGCAGTTTAAATCTAAATAAAGGAGAACACAGAGGCATTTAAAACTGAATTGAACACAGAAATGGGCGTAAATAACATTGCGTTCTTTGATAGAATCAGAACATTAGAACAGAAGGAACTGATGATAATAAAAAGGAGTTCGATAAAAGGGCAAACGAAATTTTGCCATAAAATATTCAGAAGTATCCAGATGGCATTAAAGTAAATGCTTGAGCTCTAACAAGGCTTTACATCGGTGTTAAGTTATCTAGTTTGGAAACTCGTTATGAACGTCAAGAGTCGAAACTACACCTAAAAATTGGCTGAAACGTATTACATATAAATACAATACAATAACAGCAAGCATGGGGTATGAAAAAGCGTATCTAGGGGATAGGATCGCTTATTGGCAGAAAAAAGACTTTTCTTGTGCTGTATGAAGCACAATACACGACCACAACCATGGGCATCCGAAGGAATATTTCCGTGGCGAAAGGGGTGGGCAAAGCCACAATTAAAGGGACGATCCTTCAAAGTGATGCCAATAGGATCAAGGGGAGAGGCAAGCTTCCACAGTCGGATTTGGGTGTTTTAATAGTCCCCTCCCATGCGGACGCCTATGACTACAACAGTAGTTTATGATGTTATGTATATTGAATTTATAATATGTGTCCATGATTGTAAGTTGTACTTTGCTCAGATTATAGTAAACAACATGTTGATATAGTATTTGAGTTTCAGGCCGGTCTGTTCTCAGCTGAACTGTTATTTCCATGTCTTGTCGTGATAAAAGTCAGGTATACAAAGTAATTTTCAATAAAAACTACTCATATTGTGACGTGATATCGGTCATGTAGGAATTTGTTTTCTAAAATGTTCTGTCAGGTGACTTGTGATTATATATAGGGAGTTTTGGTAAATAATATCTCATTCTTGTTCAAATGGTTAGTCTATGAAGACTCATTGTAATAATCAGATGTTTATAGTTGTGTTGTAAACATTAGAGCAAATTCAGAGAGAGGAATTATTTATTTGAAATATTAATTGGAATTATTACAAGTATTCATTCTCATTTTTGGATTAATACATGACTTTGGGATTTATGTGAATTCATTCAAGACTACTGGTACATCATTACATTCAAGACTACTGGCACATCAGGACATTCAAGATTACTGACACATCAGGACATTCGAAACTACTGGCACATCAGGACAGTCAAGGCGACTTGAAGTCATTCTGAACATTCTATATTTAGGACTTGTGATTAGGACACTTAGGATTATTGGATTATTTGGACTTTAATTCACGTTATTATAAGTTTTCTTTTGAATTTTCACTTTAATTGTCTAGAAATAAATTGCTTGTTGATTTTACTTACATTGTTGATTTCACTTTCTTTCTGTTAGATTTTTTTAAGACCTAGAGTCGTAACAATGATTGAATGAGCAATAGGTAACGGTTTAGGATTTACAGGAAGCAAGTATCTGTTCACGTTATTCGAAACTATTGATGATGATGATTAAAGAATTCGACAAGACAAAAGATTACAAGAGTTCCAAAGAAATACTGCAGAAGTAAATATAAACATATCATAGACACTTGACTAATTGAATGAAAGATTGAGTAAACAAGGGCTGGTGACTCATTACTTAAACAATGTGGACGATGTGTATTCTCTATATGCGTCTACTCATACTGATGATGGTAGACGCGATTAAAACAAAATCCTGATGGTAAGACAAAGCTTGAAAGACAAAAGTAACATAAACTGTATGATTCCTTTCAGCTTTCTGATAACTAAGTAAAATACAAATACATGTTTAGTGCACCTGTGATGGGTGTTGGTGTGTATATTGACCAATCGAAGTGAAATGGTTCATTGTGTTAAAGAAGTCTCTAATATTTGAGTCACTCCTTTCATCAAGAGAGGACCTCCCAGATTCTGTCGACCACACGGCCACACACAATAAGTCCATAGTCGTGCTGGATCATGTATAGCTCATAAAATTGCCAGTACTGAGGTCACTTTCTATGCACAATTCCAGAAACATGGGGGAATCCTATATGCACATCAACCCACAAACCTCAACATATATTAAGGGTAATAACAGGGCAAATGTAGCAGCCAAAGCTGTCCCGCAGTCACCCATTTTCAAATGGAAAATTCCATGTAATTCTATATACTTGGCTAAATATGTAGACTGAAAGCTCCAGAAACAAGCTTGGTAACATCAAACCCATCATTAGAGAATGGAATCCCTCATATAGAACAAATCGCAGAGATGAGTTGGTTCTGCGCCGATTGCGTATAGGATACACATAACTGACTTGTGTATACATCCTGAAGAGTCAACCTCACTCAAAGTTCATAACCTGCCAGTGTCGAGTGTATCGACTTCCACTCTGTAGGACAGAAGATTTTTCATGTGAACACATATGAGGAACTTTATGGTGATGTACCACCCAAACAAATCTTGGATTGTTTAGGGAATGCGGTTTATATAACCAATTTTGACCGTATGTGTAAAGAATTTTATATATTTTACCTTTACTGTTTACTTTATATACATTTTACAGAATTTTAACATCTTTACTTTTTATCTTTTATCTTGTAGCACTTCATGTTTTCACTTATTTGGAAGGGTTTATCTTCCTAAAGTTTTTGTGTAATTCTTTTTTTTAAATTTTAGAACTTTGTTTTTCATTGGCACCATATAGCCATTATTGTCCTGACGTATATATGTGCTCTGTGTGTGCGTGTGCGCGCGCGTGTGTGTGTGTGTGTATTCTTATCTCAGAAAACAAACTCGCCTCTTGAACATTTCTAAAACCTTTGGTTGAAGTCTGCTATGCATTCAATAACGAATCAGACTCGTAATTCTAGGGTCGCGGGTTCGATACCTGCCCAAGCCAGCCTGGCTCGGCTGCCCCAGTGTATCTTGGGAAAGCACTTAGCTGCCATATTAAAATGCCTATAAAGCCATCCAACCAAAACAATAATAATAAAAACAATTAAAAACGAAGTGATCGCGCAGAAGTTTGTTGAGTTACCTCCCTTACTTCACTTTGTCTAGTGACATTTTGTAGCCAACTAAAAGTCAAATCATTTATTCATTCCTTATTTGCCTGCAGTCATAAATCCCTTGACAAACCAAAGGTAATACAAACAATATATAACATCAGAGAAGATGCCCTTGGAAAATCTACTACGCGGCTAAATTGTAAGCCAGTCTGTCTAGCATATTGCGGAGTGGTATTTAAAACACTGGAAATAAAATGCATTTCATGAACGAATTTTACCAAGTACCGTTAGGCAAAAGACATTTTCATTTAGGCTTTAACCAAATAATCGCTGCATCATTGGGTCATCATATATGATCATTGAAACTCGAGATAATGTCATAACTTATTCTGTAATAACATTGGAATCTAGTTGTCTTACTATGACATCATTTGAAAACTGTGAATAAATTACATTTGTGTTATTTGACAAACATACATTGAAATCTCCAGGTATAGTGTAGTTATTGTTAATTTTATGTTTGTGGCAACTGGGAAAAGACTTGTTTGGTACTATTATTATTATTATTATTATTAGATATTTGTAAGTATTCACAAACAATTAGATTTCACACTTTTTCTTCAGATATCCACGTAAAAACTACAAAAAGAGCAGTTAAATCTGGATGGGTTTATGCATATATACGACACCCAAATACCTTTTTCAAAGTCCCTCTGTTGAAACGAATATGCTAGAACAGGCAGGTTCTTTGTTATATTAAATTTAGTCCACAAAGTAACAGTGTGCAATTTCCAAGAATTTTTCTTTTTATTTAAAAATTCATATTTTTCCTACAGACTTCAAGGATTTCAACCATACTTGGTTGTAGGAATTGTCGCGTCTTCCAATTCACGTGCAATCATGAAATGGTAAATTTATTATATAGAAAATACCAATAATTTCCATGATGAGACAAACACATCTGGCCAAGTTCATGTTTCATTTATCTCAAATTGACTTTCTATATCACAACTTGAAACGCTGATTTATTACAACGCAGGCGAACGTGAGAATTTTTAGCAGGTTATGATGGGTTTCCTGACATAGCTAGACATCTCTTTCCCCTCTATCCATCACCCCTTAAACACACAAAACACACAAACACACACACACACACACACACACACACACACACTCTCTCTCTCTCTCTCTCTCTGATTTACTGGCAGATAAGCAACTCTGGTCAAAAAATACAGAAGAGATTAGGTGGATAGAGCCGCAACATCGAAGACGAATTTCTCAAGAAGTGATTGAAATGAAGGGAAATCATTGGTTGTAGCTTGTAACGAAAGCAAATTTAGATAATCAATAGCTGGCGATAACATATTTCTTTTTGTCTTCATTCGAAACAGCAACGATATGTTCTGTAGTATTGAAGGATCTGTATTAGTCATACACATTCACGTTTTGTGCCACCAAACAATTTTTTTAAGCAATGAATACAATGCATGTGATGTATGACTGACAATAAAGATTGCGCAGAAGTGATATTATCATATTAAACAGGGATAAAAGTCATCTTTGGGGAAGAGTCTTTACAGGTAATACACATATTCATGTTTTACGCCACTATATATTCAATAGCTCCTTCTATCAGCCTATGGTTTGTGTATACTCTTTGTTGGTCATGTTACAAAGCAAGTGAAAAACCATTAAGACTTGTTCAAGAATATACACAGGAAACAAAAGACCCACAAAGCGTATCTCTACAAGAATGCGAACGAATTTTGATCTTTTAGTTGCCATACTTCAATCAATATGGCGGAATATGTCGAAGGAAAATAATCGTTTTTTTAATAATGGCGGAAGTATATATTGGGATATGACTGCATGATTACATCAAATTTAAGGTAACATTTTAAAAAAATTAAAGTAATTAGAAAGAAGGCTCTTGCACGTGACAGATGCAAAATGTATGTGCTAAAAATGCTAGTAGTTAAATGACATAAATAGCAAATATATTTACCACGGTGACTACGTCTTGAATACGGTGTAACATTTATGTCAGTTTACGGTACATTATTTCTTATCGATACTTCAATAAAGCAAAATATAGTTATTTACATGATAAAGCTAGGCATAAGCTGAATACTTGTTTATTCTAAAATAAGCAAAAATAAATTATTTGGTTTGGATTACCTTTCAGTTCATTCGCGTGGAGACGATGGAAGATAGAATAAAAGAAATAGACGGGATTTTGACTGACCTAGAAAAGAATGACTTCTCAAGTTTTACTTCATTTCGAATCGCCAAAGTCAAGAAGGGACTACAGTTCATTTCAAAGCCTGATATTCTACCCCAGACGGACAACGTTTCCTTTATTGTGGATTTCTTACATGAACATTTGAAGAAACATGCATGGAAAGACGAAACGGAAACCATAAATCATGTAAAATTAGATTTTCTGGAAGGAGCACGGCAAGAAATAGATGCATGCAAACTTAGAATGGTATGTTGTTGTGATTATTTTATAAGAACTTAGAATGGTATGTTCTTGTTTTTTTTTATGCATAACAACTTTTGAGAATAATTGTGACAAATGCAAAAACGACAACCTTCTGACTGCTATTTACCGCCCAAAGAATTTATAAAATATATTGAAATTATATCAAATGTTGAATCCAGTTGACAAGTACCTTAAATACACTACCTAATTACTACAATGTGATCGGTAACATACAAATGAGAAACAGTGAAGCAAACTTTATTCAACTTCGGTTCCTGTTTGCAGACCTAAATCTTAAGTTTTAATTCAGGATTTAATGTTGTCATACAATGAAATTCCTAGTAATTAATCTTAAGTTTTAATTCAGGATTTAATGTTGTCATACAGTGAAATTCCTAGTAATTAATCTTAAGTTTTAATTCAGGATTTAATGTTGTCATACAATGAAATTCCTAGTAATTAATTTTTATCAAACAGATAGTCAGACAGATTAGACGAGAGAGAGAGAGAGAGAGAGAGAGAGAGAGAGAGAGAGAGAGAGAGAGAGAGAGAGAGATGAATGAAAGAATCAATGATGAAATAAATAAACGGACGACTAAAAAAATAAATCGATAGATCGATAAATTACAAATATTAATAAATCCATTCTTTAACCCATCCTTCTATTCATAAATATATAGATATACACATCCGTACATGCTCAAAATTCATTAGTCAGTGCTATGAATTTCACGCAGAAAGAGCTGAAGGAGCAGGGATTTTCTTCATTTGACAAAGGGAGCAGTTCCTGGCGATCCTCAGTTGAGAGTATTAGTCAGTTTCCTACACCTTCAATGCTGGACCAAACAATTACAGAGGAGGAGGAAGATTCGGGAGGAAGACACAGGTAAGCTGTTTGGAACATGGGTGTGTGAGGACTTATTAAAGCAGAAGTTAAAAAGCATTGATTTTATATATCTGACGTCATGGGTTCAATTCCGGGTAGAATACTATTTTAGACCAGAGAGAGAGAGAGACAGACAGACAGACAGAGATAACACTTATAATATACTTATAGTTCGTCATCAGCAGAAGATGGAAGTGTGAGCAGAGATGGGGGAAGGGGCTTTGAAAGGGAATGGGATCTTAAAAGGCCCATTTTTCA
Organism: Margaritifera margaritifera; assembly: GCA_029931535.1. Classification (NCBI taxonomy): domain Eukaryota; kingdom Metazoa; phylum Mollusca; class Bivalvia; order Unionida; family Margaritiferidae; genus Margaritifera; species Margaritifera margaritifera. The sequence continues at coordinate 3,923,191 of JAQPZY010001657.1, read as the reverse complement.
AGGCACGTGCTTTGTGGTCCAGACCTGGTTTTAGGAGTTATAATTCGGACCTAATCAACAATAAGGACCAACCTCTATATCATCGCCTGAAACCTCGCGAAAGTGCATCGTAAAATGGGTCACTAACTGTGGGATAGAATTAAACACGTAAATAGCCAATCGCCGATCGATAGTAGAAGCAGATTATGTATGGAATCGATAAAAGAAAAATATAATACTGTAAAGTTAAATGTGTACTCCCTTCTAAATGTTTAAAATATGTTTGCACTTTTGAAACTGTAATTTTGCACCAACATATATTGCCCCGTACACAAGGTTGATATAGAACATTCAGATTTGTATTTGTCTTCTGCAGCAATAGAGCACAAAAAGGCACACCCCCATCTAACAATGCTGATGACACCACAGAAGACCTTAAAAGAACGATTCGGGAACGAGATCAAATTATTAACCATTTGAATAAAAAACTGAAGAAGTACGAGGCACAAGTGACACCAGTGAATGAAGAGTGAGTATTGGGTATGATAGAGATTTATTAAAGCAGGTCAACTCATTTCAATTAAAAGATTTAAATATAACATTTTAATTCATGACGCGTGCGTGTATGTATGTATGTATGTATGTATGTATGTATGTATGTATGTATGTATGTATGTATGTATGTATGTATGTATGTATGTATGTATGTATGTATGAATGTATGTATGTATGTATGTATGTATGTATGTATGTATGTATGTATGTATGAATGTATGTATGTATGTATGTATGTATGTATGTATGTATGTATGTATGTATGTATGTATGTATGTATGTATGTATGTATGTATGTATGTGTGTACGTGTGTGTGTCTGTGTGTGTATGTGTGTGAGTGGCATCGGATGTCCATGAAATACAAATAGTACATAGATAAGGTACTAAATGTTTATTATAAACATAAATTGCAGTCGTAGAATGAATGAAATTCTACTCGAGAATTTACAATGTTCTTCGTGTAAAAAGTATCGACTAGCAAGTCAGTGTAATCGAGTGATATTTTCCAAAACATTTTGTTGTGTTCGAGGATACGACTATCATTATACATTTATCAGTATACGCGACTCTCCAGCTGAAAGACAGATGCAAAACAGTATACAATGTAGCTGTCTAAAGACTTGCTAAATAATGGCCATACTTCAGTAATTATGAGCATTTTTCAAGTTGCTCTCTCTGTAATTCTGCGTGCGTGTGTATATATATATATATATATATATATATATATATATATATATATATATATATATATATATAGAGAGAGAGAGAGAGAGAGAGAGAGAGAGAGAGAGAGAGAGAGAGAGAGATATCAGTGAGAGAGTGAGAGAGAGAGAGAGATGTTCACAATTTCAGCAAACATGTGTAAATATTGCACTTCCTACATGCACTTTTCTACCTATCCCAATCAGGGGTTTAAACTATATTATTCTCTATGAACAGTCTAGATAATACAAAGTCGAGCCCACTTTTGAGCGGGTCGAAAGACAACGAAACAGTGAAAGAACTGAAGAGGTTGCTGGCGGAAAGAGATGAAACAATTCGACAACAAGACCAAAAAATACACAACTATGAGGAGCAAGTGCTAAAAATGACTAAAACGTGAGCAAAGATATCCATACTCCTTGACGGTTGAAATTTGATATAAATAAATATTTATATCAGCGACATCAGATTCTTTCTATGCTATGGGTTAAATGATCCTGATAACTTACAGTATATATATATATATAACTTTACCAGAAAAAAAATGATTTTATTTAAATGATTTTTTTTATTTCATGGGACATTGAAAAATACATTGGCCTTCATTAAAACCTCTATATGTTTGCTACTCTCTCTCTCTCTCTCTCTCTCTCTCTCTCTCTCTCTCTCTCTCTCTCTCTCATTGGAGATACATTGAGAACTAGTAATTCCTTTTATAAATAAAATAAAATACAATCCAGTCGATCTTTGCAACCTCTTGGAAGTGGGACAAAAACTTTTAAATCAAGATCTTGTTGAAAAGAGATTTATTTCTACAATACTTTGATGTATAAAACCTCAAAAAAAGTGGTCGGCTTTGACATGTGATTGAATAGAAGTTTCTTTAAGGAAGGTTTCACATTCAGATCCTGTTACGATTTGACATTCTAAGTAATGTTTGGTGCCAGCTAATCGTGCATATTTTTTATTTCAGAAATGAGGGAGCTATTCAAACTTTGATGAAGAATGTTAAGGACAGAGACGAGAAGATCGCGCAACTAGAGAAGAAACTAAACACCTACGACCAGTTTGAAACTGTTGGCAGAAGGTATACAAAATACAGACAGATAGACAGACATACGGACACAAAGTTTCACGAACAAATGGATGGACAAACATATACACTAAGATTTTCCATGATTCCCAGCTATCTTAACTTGCTAATGTGAGTTGTTTCCTAAATATCACCACCTAGTTGAAGTCAAGATGTTATGCTGATATGCAGATTACAGAATGACACACTGTTATGATATCACTGGAAAATTGTTTTCAAAAGCAAATTCTATGACATATCACCTATAAAGTAGTATGTGCACTTTTACATCTGCATAAAACATATTATTAATCTTTTCAGTACAATTAGCATGCGCGCAACGGTTGAAGAGCATGAGAAAACAGAGAAAGGCCTCAGAGAGGAAAATAAAAGACTACATGAAAAAGTCGATGAACTCAGTACAAGGTATTAAAAAAAAAAAAAAAAAAAAAGGTAAAAACATAATCATATTAAACGATTGAATAATCTCGTTATTCATTAGACTTCTTTGAACACACGTGCGAACTTTAAATATTTGGAATCTTGTGCAATAATCACATAGTAAAATTAGACGAAAAAATTCGATTATATCCAATAAAGAAATAGGTATAGTGAGAATTCGTCCTCACTGCCCCATACATGACGTGTATGGTATTTATAGCCTTGGTTACAAGAGTTAGGAATCACCTGCAGGTATGTGATAAGACTGGACACATTGCATTTTCAGACAATAAGACAAAAAGCCTTCATTCGCATGGTAACAATTGTAATCATATCTGTTTAATTTTGCTCAGAGAACTGAAACAAGATACAAACAAATCAGTGAGGAGTTATTTTTCTGAAAACAAAAAGAAAGATTTATTATAAGAAGTTAAAAATAAAGAAAGAAAATAAGAGCTTGGACGGGATTCGACGCCTCTGATATACTGTCTATTTTCACTCTATCTACCGAGATAACATGAGAAAACGCTACGGAGTTGAAAATTCAAGATATCCTCATGAGAGCATTATACGTTTCCAACAGCATTTTTTATTTGTTTATAAAGCTATATTTTCAAGTATAGCAGCCCATAACACCTCTGCAGTTTATCCGTAAAATAAAAACGTATTATTATATGAGTCAGCAGAACAAAAGATATTTAACAGTATATAAGCCACAATTAAACAAAATGACATAATTTATGTTTCATTTGAGCTCTGAATTAAAACTGCAATCAGACTGTTTTGAATTATTTCAAAAAGTCTTAGACAATTTATGCAAAATATAATTTTGTCTTCTCCATATTACTGTAGTCAGAAGAGTTCCATCAATCGAGAACAGACGATACATGGAGTAGTTTTGAAAGTCGTTCATTTTTCCGAAGAAAATTGTTTAAAACGTTTTTGACCGATTTGGTAAAAAAATTGTTTAAAACGTTTTTGACCGATTTGGTAAAAAAAATAATAAAAAAATGGAAGGAAACCTTCTTACGGTACTCAGAAATGTTTAAGTTGATTATCTCGCAGGTTGAGCAAAATTTCCAACGAGGTCATGAAGTTTGAGAACCCACATATAACAGATCTAATCGATCCAAACAGGCCTCAGATTCTGGTGGAAAAATTTACCGACCTTTACGATCACGAGTGGCACAATGCTCGTGAGGAGTGCATGAAGCAGAAGTCGTCCGAGGAGGAGGTCATTTCATCTCTTCTAAAGATTCTCATGGTAGTTAACCTCACCTTTTGTCTGATTATCGATCTGTCCAAATGTGTGTGTTAGTCTCTGTCTGTCTGTATGTCTGTCACTCTTTCTCTCAACAGAATTTTCATTCATTTTTGCTGATGCTGCCGGACTATGAGCACGGTCCAAATGTTGACAGTCTTCAGAATTCGATGATACACCACCTATAAGAAGTTATCCTTGAGCGTATCATTGTCCCTAATACGTGTCTTCTTCCGTAGTATGTGGTCAACAAGTCTGTTTTCCTAATCGTAATTAACAGTTTTCAAATATCTGTTTTCAAATATATCCTGCCTTCTACGTACTTGTTCTTACTGACATATATCTACCAAACAATGTACTAAAATTACGCAAACACAAAATTGTTTGTATACTTCATAATCAATGCACCATAATCACTTTCAAACATTGTTGCTTTCAATAATTTCATCAAACGCAGGGAAATATCACCATAGCTAACAGTCCTTTACAATATGTAACTTTTCCATCATGCCTTATAATTAGTTTCTTCTTATTTTTCTTTAGATCTCATACACAACATGTCTTGGAGCGTCGGAAACACAGCTAAAACATTTGAAGACTACTCTGGAGAAAGAGATGATTTACTTAGATAAGGTAAGTCACTGAACTACTTTCCAGTGAGTTGAACTATTTGCTGTCTTAAATGAGACCAAAGTTGCACAATGTGAGACACCTATCCGTCTGTACGTACGTCTTGAAGTCGACTTGCATGTTTAATCACATCGGTTTGTTCTGGAGTTTGCGCAATTATTTCTTTACAGATAATAAAGGCTATCAATTGATCAAGATCACGGTTTCATGGGAAAAAATGGAACACGATCATTGTAGTTAAATCAAAGTTTTATGCCATTAAATTGCATAGGCAAAGGGACAGGTGTTGGCTGCATATGATACTCACTTATGCAGCTTGAATTCTCCAGTGTCTCATGAGCCTGAGTAAGAACCCCAAAATTCCAATTATAGACAACCCTACGATGGAAATAACTCATACCAATATACACATTTGTCAACAAGATATATATGTGTTAGGACGTAGGATTTGTTTGTTTGTTTGCTTGTTGCTTCTTTTCAGTTGATTTAATCTCAGACTTATATGGCGTGCGTTATTATCAAAGTTTCAAATGTCAAATACATACATAAAAATACTTGTACTTTCAGGACATAGAAATGAGCCCTGTCCCACACCAGCAAACAATCCTAAATGATGCCACTCAGAGCGTGCATGAGCTACGGAAGCGCGTGGCAATTGTGTCCATTCCTATGTTGAAAAAGGTGCATATAAGTTTCCATTAATTTTTCCAGTTCATATTAATGTGTGTGTGTGTGTGTGTGTGTGTGTGTGTGTGTGTGTGTGTGCGAGAGAGAGAGAGAGAGAGAGAGAGATTGAAACACACAGCGTTTAAATTTTTATGTTGAGTGGATATCCACATTCATATAAACTCTACTCGATCATTCCTCACTGGAAGAACCCATTCGTAAAGTTTACATCTTTTACTGTAAATTCCACCCAAGCTATGTACCTTAGTCTTATATGTAGTTGTATAGTTCTCAGTCTTTGAGATCCATACATTTTAGTATTAGGTCATGTAATATGTTTCTCTCTCTCTCTCTCTCTCTCTCTCTCTCTCTCTCTCTCTCTCTCAATTGGTAAATAGCCTGTTAAATATAAGACTTCTCGTAAGTTGATACAGTTAATAGGTCACAAGCACATCGTCATTATCGCCATCATCATCGTCATCGTCTTCGTCAACATCATTGTCATCATTATTATCGTCATCGTCATCACCACCATCGTATTATTATTATTATTATTATTATTATTATTATCATTATTCGTATTCTTCTTCTTATTATTATTACAGTCCATAAAGAAGCAAATAGAAGGAGACCCAAAATTGTCGTTTGTACCGGACAACAAGGTAACAGATTATTTGGACCGGTGCATAGAACTTAATTGGATGATGTGTATACAGAACCCGCCGATGACGCTTACAGTTTGTGAACCCGGGAAAACACCCGATACTGAAATGTTTCAACCGTATGGAAATCCCGGTACTGTCGTTCAGTACTGTGTTTGGCCAGCCGTGCATCTTAGCAAAAAGGGGCAGTTAATGACGAAAGGTTTTGCACAAATGAAATAAACTGTTCCCGTGCAATGCACGTGCGAAAGACAGTAAAGTGGTTCTGTATCGGGAGAAGCGGTTACATTACATATTATCTTTAAAATCCAGAATATTCTGCATAAAACACATAAGAGGTTTAGAGATTGCCTTGAATGGTCAGTGACAACGATATTTAGCATATACAGTGCATCCAGTAGCGTACTAATCGGGGGGCAGACGGGGCGGACGCCCTGGGCGACAGAGGTCTTGGGGCGCCAAAACAGCTGATACAAATTCGGGCCTCGTATTTTGGCCGTTTGGGCCATCATCGTCGCCCCGGGCGCCATTTACCCTTAGTACGCCACTGAGTGCATCCTATCTTAGCATAAGCTTGAGCTCCGTGCTCAATACGAAACGGGACCTGCGATTCTATAATTTCCAATCTAGGTGTATGTACTCAATAACATGCATGTTCAGGAAAGTGTACATACAATGACTAATATACAGACGCGTATCTACTGTTTGAAACATACTAAAAGCATTTCCAGATTTATATTTTCAAAATTCAGATGCATTAAAAAATATAATAGTTTGGATATGTTTCATGGCTTTGTTTTCAAAATAAATATATAAATAAATAAATTTAAAAAACCCAGTGCAATAGTAGTTCTTACTGCTTTTCCCAATTGTCCTGATTTTATATATATATATATATATATATATATATATATATATATATATATATATATATATATACATGTAACCAAAGGAGCACAAATAGTTACGAAGTTAAATAGCGCATCACGTTAAAATCACATAATTCTTAATACCAATACCAAACTTCATAGGTCACAGTATTGGCTATATCATGCAGAGGAAATGGGAGCTAAGTGCATTTCCCAAGGACACACCGAGGCAGCTGGCCCAGTTACGAGTCTGATGCTCTACCAACCGATTTGAACGAGATACGAATTTGTCATTGTTAAACTATACTTGCTGGCCCGTTATTGGTTGACCTTGTAGAGGACATCTTGATAATGGCCTGGATAGCGCAGCGGTTATGCGCACTCTTTCCACCTCTGCGGCTGCGGGTTTGATGCTTGTGCAGACAGGTCAAAAGTTACGTGGTCGTCTATCCGACATCGGTGCTTTCACCAGTTTTTTCCAGTTTTCTCCACCATGAACGATTACATCACCGCAATAGCTGATCCATCGAGAGCAGGTTTCTATAAGATGCTATAAATGTTGTGCAGTCGACATAAATAAGTTTTTTTTTTTTTAAAATAACCATGTTTGCCTTAAAGACAATTGGGATGATATCATACCATTAATTAACTAGAATTATGTGCTTGTTAGACACGAATCCTCGCGAGCAGTATAGTATTGGTCGATTATGGGCCACTTGAACTTTGACTAACCCCTAACCTTTGTCCTTTATCCCCTAAACTTTGACCTTCACCCATAACCTCTGATCTTCACCCCAAGGCATAGACATTCACATTTTCATGACAAAAACCTAGACGACCTAGGCCGTTGGCCTTCAAATTTAGCTGTTATAACAACAGGGCCATTATTCTTCAAAATTGTACGACTCCTGGGGCACCAAAGGTTAATAAGCACTTATGGTAATTCCAATGGATGTTCACAAAGAAATAATTCCTTTCGAATTATGCCTACAGCACAACTATAAACTCTGATCATAAACAGATTCCCAATGAATGATTTTAAAACTGGAATAAATATATGCGTATCAAGTCCCAATTATATACACATATTATAATGACCCACAATGCAACAGTACGTGCCTCGTTCTTGTGGAAAAACCCCAAACTAGTTGTGAATAATTGTCAACAAGCCTGGCCTTGAACTCAAATGGTGTCAACGTCCTGTTGACAAGTAACCGTATTTATAAAGTACAAATAGCTACAGCCTTATTATAATGGACACAGTTATGCATACATTATAGTTTCAATATACATAACAATAGGTTTTATATATACTTTCATATACGAAAGCTGATGTCTGAATGCTCAATACCATTACGATATGATCAAGCATCTATTCCAGCAAACAACATTATAAATCTAAGAAAATTTGAATTAATTTGTAATAACTTATATCATAATATCCCACCACATCATGATTTGATATATTTAACAGGGAAAAATTTCCATTTTTTCAATGGGCCTGGAAACTTTTACAAAATTGAGAGGGATATGACTGAAGATAAGATATGAAACAGAAAATATATAAACTTAACAAATAGTGAAATGGAGGATGGTATATACGATACAGATACGATAAATTATTGATCAGCCGCGATATCAAAGTAATAATCAGATACAATAATACTAGGAATAACATCTTTGATGAGTAAAATCTCTTCCAACTGATAACTTAAACGAATTACGGAAAGAGTTGAAATAGCTCTACTAAACAACAAAAGGAATTAGATACTTTAGTGGGTTTGATTCTTTTAGGGTTGGACTACCAATTTCGGCCATGGTTGCGCTAGCTTGATAACTTGTATGTACATTAATTTTAAGACAGAATGCGTGAGCGAAGAGAATAAGTCTCAAGTTCTTGAAAACCAGGACGTAATTACGTTAGAAAGTCAATAACTATAAACACTATTTTAGATATTTGTAACTTGAAAATAACTTGAAGGAAACTTGAAAATATTTTGAATGTAACATGAAAAGAACTTGAAGATAACTAACTTGAAAATAACTTGAATGTAATTTGACAGTAACTTGAAGGTAGCTTGAAAATAACTTGAGGGTAACGTGAAGGTAATTTGAAGGTAACTTAAATAGGTATTTAGGATAACTATAATTTACTTACAAAATAAATGGGAGATAGAAGGCAAAGCAAACAAGTTCTTGAAAGTAACAATGAAGAAAAATTTAAAGGTTTCTAAATCACCAAAGAAGGTAACCTCTCAAAAGATAAAAGATCTACGTAAAGTTTAACTTGGAAAACAACTTGGAAAATGTTGACATGAATTAACAATGCCAAAGGAGACACATTAACAAATATTATGGTTACTGAGAGCAAAGAGTTATCCATGCATAACCTACATGATGTTAAAATATGCTGCAACATTTGTTACTTGATAGGATTGAAGTTGTTGCTATAGGAGTATGTGTTATATATTTAACACTAAAACATATAAAAAAGAACAAGTGACGATGACGTCAGGACTACTTCGTGAGCCTGCTAACATATCTTCCAAAGAGTGAAAAAAAGTATATCTATTTCCAGAAATGTTGTAGTAGAGTTATGTAATCATAAAAAACAATTAATACAATTTATATTAATAAATATCAAGCGAAACGAGCAAAATGCCAAGCGAAATTAACAGCACAATTAAGACTATTTACCATATAGCATTAAACTAAACTCTTACAGTAAGTTACAGTATGCTTTTTAAAAGGATATTTAATTTTAAAATAGATTCCCCAACCAACACGTGAATGAAAGACGTACTAAGATTTGTTATTCCAATTTCTTTGAGTCAGTTTACGATTGACTATCAAATAGCACAAAGGACACTGCCAGATCAGATACTGAAGAAGTTAATCTCCTTAAATGGAAGATAAATTGTTTATTTAACAACCATGGAATTCAGTTTAGATTGAGGAAAATTCATGAAATTAAGAATGATTTAGATAAACAGATACAACATTTTAGAGAAGAAAATATAAAACATTATGTAAGTTTTTAAACTTTGTAGAGGTTTGTATGGCAATGTTCTCCGGTGGAGTGGGTGTTGCGGCTGCTAGGTGTGGTGTTGCGACGGCCTGTACCATTATTCCTCTGGTTTTTACAGGGTTTGGTGCAACTTTACGATGGTGTGTTGCAAAATCTTTAAAAAGACAAGCTGGTATATAATAAAGTTCTTAAACACGATAAGATTGCAACCTCTGGTATAACTAAATTGAATTCTATTGATGAAATGATGAATAAAGCAATAAGTGATAATGAAATAAGTCACGATGAAATTAATATGATATTTAGTGAAAACAACAAATGGTTGGGACGGAACGGGACGCCAGGACTGCGCAGCTCTATGAGTGTTTCGCATGAGGTAGCGGGAAATTGTCACAAGACCTTTCGGGCTACTTAAGTGGGAAAGTCATGTTACTTTACCATGTAAGGACGGTGTGAGAAAGAAATAAATTGTTCAAATTTCACTGATAACAAAGATGGTAAATTGTATATTTCCTTACAGAGAATAGCTTTTTTTCTTTGTTATTACTATATTTCATCTTTTAGCACTGAGTGAACGAATAGGTTTACTAAGGAATCTTTAGACAAAGACGTAAAGACAGCTTTAACTAAATTAGACCCTGATATTATGTTTAATGCTGAACTACCAGAACATATATTACCTTTTATCTGTTGTTATACACAAGAAGTTACTTTTAGTTGTAACAGAAGGCCAAGTATCTACTTGTGTTGTATATGACAAAGAAGACAGACGATCACAAATAAAATGTTTCTATTTAATTGTTTTATTTATTTAATGCTAAGATAACAACAGAAACGCAACAGAAACGCAAGATAGTACTTATGAATTTAGGCATAATCCATCATCTTTTGCCCATTACAAGTTTCATAGAACAGACGAAGATCCTACAAATGTTTTGGATTTGAAGATTATCATGTTTTTAAAATATATACAACCGATTATATACAATTCTTTAACTTAAATATCTAAGTCTCAACTAAGTTTGAATTTTATTTTGGATTGCTTATAGATAATTAAACTCTTGCTATCCCAGTAGCTATCGGTAAAGAGGTTGTAATACAAAAGGCAAACACATTATTTAGAAGGCGGCTATAAGCTATTTTCTAAACTAGAGGAGTTGTAGATACCATTCCTGATCGTTTATATCTAAGTTTTAAAATTGGAAACTATAACAATTTACTGTCATTAAATGGCAGTAACAGCAGTAATAATAGGAGGAGCAAAACCCATTCCTTTATCATTCACATTAAGGTATTTTCTGTTCGGTTATTTGAACCCAATGGAGCCGATGCAGAAATAAACAGACATGATAATGCACTTCAGCAATTGCAGAAAAAGCATAAGTTCAATAAAAAAAAATTAAAAAACTTGATTACATAAATGGAAAATTAAGACAGCAAGGTTTGATTGATCAGTGTTTAAATACTTTAGATAAAGCTTTTGAACTAAATTCGTCTACTAATCCAAACGATAGTATCACTTCAGAAACACCTATCCTTCCTAAACGTAATGATGTTTACAAACCTTCCGATAAACAGATAAGCAAATGCATATGTTGCTATTGCCGTTGTCATGGGCGCTAGTATGCATATTGGCTATACATTTCTTTGAGACGTAAATGAAGAATTTCTAAAGGAAACTATACAAATTCAACAGAATAGATATGATGACAACAGGTGGATAATATACAACTCGTTAAAAACAAGAAACAGCACCACGTGGTGTTAATGCATCTTAATCAAATACATGATTGTATTATACAAACTCCAAGTAGAATTAAACCTGAGCAACATTTACGAAACGTTGTAATACCCAGGCTAGAATAAAATGTTTTAATTGTACTAGGTAGTTTTTCTTATCGCTCGATGTAAAGGTTACCGGAGATGCAAATACTTCAGTGGTAAACAATCTTCAAAGAATGCTGATTAAGGACATATGCTTTTCTTACTGTAGTGATGATATTTTTAAACCGAAAGATAACGGCATTTTTATGACGTTTGAAAACTTGTGATTATCAGCGTCTGTGCGTACAAATAAAATAGAGTAAAGCATAATGAACGAAAAACTGAAGAAGTTCCGATCAGAAGCAGATAATGCACAAAACAGTGGCACAGAAGCTATTCAGTTTACTGTATGCTCAAAGAAATTTAGATTTCCTCTTAGATTTCAGATATTGACAGATCATTGTATCTTATATGCTTCCTCAGAATTTGCGATTCATAATTACAGTATTGTCTGAGCTTTTGAGCAATTATGTAATCCATAAGTGCGGAAGTGTAGTTTCTTTGTAATGAGTACACCACAAGAGAGAGAAATACTAATAAAGCTGATTATACGACCTTAACAAATGTAATACTTGATTCACCAAGAACGAATCCAAATGGTGTATTGATCCTCAGCAAAAAGACTGAGAAACTGATTAAGAGAAATATTTCAATCCGACAATAGCAAAAATAATGATTACTGTGGAACGATTATTTAACTTGTTTTATAAACAGGGTATATGTTAGATCAGCAACTAACGGAAGCAACTAATTTTTTTTGTGTGCGATGAACTGCAAACGGACAATCATATTAACAGTATTAGTGTGAACAATTTTTATACTGATCACCATTGTTTATTTATCGTTTGGCTTAAGAAGCACACATGATAACAAATTGCATGGAACAGGACATTAATTACCTAATATTGAACTAGGAATACACCTACAAATAAAAAAGGAAACGTAGATACACGCAAAATGTTATTTATTTTGTTTCCGGTGTACATGTAAATATCCATAAAAACCAATTAAAATCTTGTGCTATTCTAGAGTCATCCTGGCGTCCCGTTCCGCCCTAAATAAACAGTTAATAAATATACCCAAAAGAACCCAATACTATGATTATATGTGATGTTGCAATTTGCGGGGAAACAAACTTTGCACTAGATTTGCTTGAAACAAACTATAAAACTTTTTGTTTAAGTACAAAAAGGCTTACAATAGAAAACGGCGTTTTTTGGACAAAAATGTAATTCGAATATATCCTGGTGATAAATTAGATAAACGGATTGAATTACTTGTTATTGTATACAAGAATCTAATACTTTGTTTCTTACAGAAGATTTTGCAAATTTAGAGGATGCAAAAAAAAAAGCAACAAAATTAACAAAGCTAGTATTTCGTGCTTCCTGATTATTTATAGGTGATAGAACAAAAGTATAATTCTGTTAGACAAAATCCTCGTGAAAATGTTAGATTTATAGCAGTATTTTATTGAAAAATGATGTAATATCAGCAGTTATTATAGATAAAAGAGTTGAAAAGTTAACAAATGCAAAAGAAAAAACTTTTCATGAAGCTGGAATATCCGTTTAATTACAGTTGTAAAAGGAGATTAACTACTATGATTTCCAAGAGAATAGTCATCTGGTAAAGTATTTATGTTATCAACTAAATAACGCTTATCACCATATGGTGACATAGCAACCTTATTTATCGTGACAGTGTGTGTCTCGTGATGGTAGGATATAGTTAAATTCATTTTTCGATGATATATAGTTCGGTGGAATAAACAATCTTTGTACATATATAAATTGAAATTTTTTTTAAGAATATATTTATGAATAATCTTTCATACTGATTTCCTACCATGTCATTTTAAAAGCATATAGCTTACTTCTAAAGTAAGTCTTGTATTGGTATGCCATTTATCTCATATTTAAACAATCCAACAATTTTCTTGTTTCCTAATGGTATTCCATAAATGTTATCATTTTTTAAAATCTCTTGGGTCGTAAAACTGTATATTTTGCTTCGTATTATTGTAGAAGTTGTCTATTTCAACACTTTTGCATAGGTTTCGTTTTGTCACCATATGGTTATATGGTTCTTACGCTTGTTATAGTAAACGTCATACATCTGCAACTTTGTTACTTCTAACACTGTAAGGCCACCATAAATTAGTTTGATGAAATTTATTTTCCTGTTCTTTAAACTAAACTAATACCATATCTTCGTGCAAATTGAAATATAACATATTTCTTCTCATCAGTACATATTTTTTACATTAGTTCTCTTTCTTACATTTTCCATCTGTTTTCCAAAGACAGCACTGTTCATTAACTTTAGAAAAAAGAACGAAAAAAAAAGCTTTTCAGGGTTATTAGTTGATATTTCTGTCAGAGATGCGTTTAATTATATCTATGATTTTAGCCACGGATATTGATTGAATATAACTGCTATCTCATAACAAATTTTGAAGGCAGGTAGCCTAAGTGTCCCAGAGTTTTTCCATCAAAATTTTAAGCCCAGTATTCTAGTGTCAAGGTCTGAAGTTACAAAACCCAGAACAAGCTAGAGATTATGTGACCCGGGAGTCGTAATCGTTTGAAGTCCAAGGCCTGGACAGGTTGACCAATGTCATAACAAATAAATTTCAAGGCTAGTGGTTTAGGTGACCTAGATTTTTCTCATAAAATATGTAAAGGCCAGGAGGTTAGGGGTAAAAGTCAAAGGTCAAGTAGCATGCTAAAGTGGTCCAGAATTGGTTATTAAAGTGGTCCAGAATTGGTTATTGCTATACCTCTCTTGCTTCCCTCTTTTGACCACCACCACGTTTCGGCATCCTGTGTAAGAATTGTCCCAAAGGCAAATGTCATTTGTGTGTGTGCATTTGTCTTTTATGACGAATAATTATGTACATGCTTATTTAGCCGGGATCTAATGTAGTTTCCAAGTTATGATCCAGGGACAAGTATCTTACGGGGGTGGTAATGATGGACCCTGGTGCCAATGTCAATTGCATATATATATATATATATATATATATATATATATATATATATATATATATATATATATATATATATATATATATATATCCCTTTTCATGCCCAGCAAGTGCACATATTGGTATAGAGTGGCGATTTAAATAGTGTTCAAGTTATGACCGCGGGGTAGGTATAGACCCTGGGATAAATGCCATTTGTATATATATATATATATATATATATATATATATATATATATATATATATATATATATATATATATATATATAGCTGTATGTTCGTACTCAGTAAGTATGTATACGGTTATAGTGTATAAATTGTAATAGTTTATATGATAGTTTATATGGTATGACCCAGGGGCTAAGTCACGGCTGGTGGTGGTGGTATTAGAAAGACCCTTATGGCATGATTCAGATGTTTAAATCTGATTTATGTTGATACCTGGTACAATGATCACGCAAGCCAATTATCAAACATGTGAGATAAATTACTCTGAAGGTTATGAAAAATCATCCCTGCCCACCTAGCCCCACCCACAGGGTCGAGATACAAATTCCAAAAAAATTCTGGCACAATGTACACGCATAAAACTATTATTGACCCATGATTGATGGGTCTAGCTCTAACGATGTATGAGGAATTCAATGACATTTCACGCGCTACGTACGTGCATACGTGTAGATGGACTGATGAACCGTATAGCAATGTCCTCATGCTTCTTTGAAAGCCCGGGGATACATGTTCATGATTGCAAAAGTTTGAGAGAAATACATCTGAGACGTTATCCTTGAATATGGGTCAATAGCATGTGTTTATTCTTCATGCAGTGCCCTTTTCAGGGAATGTTCATACTATATTTGTAGTCCGCTTGAGATAACAATGAATTCGTTTTTAGTTGTATCGTGTCCTGATCCACTGCCTTCAATGAATACCTCTATTATCATTGTTCAAGTTCAGTTTTCTCAAATTACTTCGTCAATATCTCCGTTGTGAAGTTTCGTTACTTTCCCAAGTTTACCTGGTAATGTTTTCGAGATATATACTATATTCGTTTCTGTACAGTTATTGAAAAATATACAATTTGTGATAAATCTACCGATAGAGACAACCAAAAAGAATTCAAGCGAAGCTTTTCTGATGGACAGACAATGTTTTATATTCTAATTTGCAATGAAAAGTGCACTTCGATCGAATTCGAACAACACTATCAAGGACCGTCATGCAACGAAAAATGAATAGTTGTAAGTAACCTGTTTCTTAATATTTATATAAATGACTATGAACAGAGCTTTGATGAATTTTTATATTTCTTGTACACTAATCATTCATCAAAATTAATGCATAAAGGAAGATGTGAGTTGCATTTTTAAGAATCAATTTGTTATAAATAATGTTATGTAGATAGTACACACCCACCCATCAATCCACTAGAACGCTAGTCGTCCTTATACATGTGTTGTTGGTTGCGTGTATGTACGTATGTATGTATGTATGTATGTATGTATGTATGTATGTATGTATGTATGTATGTATGTATGTATGTATGTATGTATGTGTGTGTGTGTGTGTATGTATGTATGTATGTATGTATGTATGTATGTATCTATGTATGTATGTATGTATGTATGTATGTATGTATGTATGTATGTATGTATGTATGTATGTATGTATGTAAATAGATATGCAAGTAGTTTCGAGGGGAAGGATGTAGATGAATGGTGAATATAGATCTTTCGCTCTTTCTATCTACCTACACACCTCCCAACCTATATATGTATCTTCTTTATGAAAATGCCATCCCTTGAACGTGAAACATATGAGAATTTACATTACAAGTTTTATAAGAATTTTCTTCATTTTTTTTTTTTTTTTTTTTTTTACAAAACCTTTTGCTTATATTACCTGGTGTAATAAAAAAAAAGTTAATTTTCCAGTTTATCCTAATTACCTTTTGTCTTATAAATTATTTATACATAAGTAATAGCAGCTTAAGGTAGGAATGTGTACAAAATTTATCTCTATAATCATCATCGATGGTCATCAGACGTGTACTGCAGTTTTGCAAATTAATTTAATCACACTGCATATATATTCCATTGCCATACCCCGTAGTTTCTTTTCTTTCTTTTCTTTCAATTGCCATCGATCCTACCTATTTCAGAAATATGTAATTCAAAGCAGCTAAATAAAACATCGATTTTTCTTTTCTCGATTATAGCAACATCGCATCCGCTGTCCTCAGTTAAGCTTCCCTTACGCATTATGTTGTGCAGCAAAGACAGCTAATAGCGCTGTTCCTTTTCAATCCATCTTGATTGATTTAATGGATACACGATGATAAGAATATATTATGGAGGAGCATATTTCAAGTTTGCATACCGTCACATCATTCATTGCTTTAGACTACAGTCAAATCTGTTTTCAGAAGCCATTTCTGGAAAGTGAAAAAATAGCCTTCTTTTAGAGGCAATTGCCTACTATAGGTGTATTTCTACAGTAACCTAATATAAGGTGATGGAACAAGTGGCTGTTTAAGACAGATAGTTACTTCATATATGTGAACTTTGAGGCTGATTTCACAGTACGAATAATTTAAAAAATAAGCGTTTCTTTTACTTAGTTACTGCATTGAAAATGCACATGGAGAAAGGGTTGACTGATATAGAAGCCATCATTGAAGAATCCGCACGGAAAAATATCACACATTTCACGGCCTCACGGATAAATCGAGCAAAGACCACACTGCAAGATGTGACTGATTTTATCGGTGAGGAGAGCGGTGCTGGCTTCAAAATCAGGAGCATTACTAAGCTGTTTGATATCATAGAGAATGAAGATTGGCGTACCTTGGTGAAAGCCGTCAATGATGGAACTATAAAGGAGGCAAAGCGAGAACTTGTTACCTGTCAAACACAGCTACATCACCTTGTATGTTTTTGTTTTTTCTTTTCTGTGTATGTTTGTTTGCTTGCATCTGCAAACCTTAAGCTTGTTTTCTTTAATTATAATTGCTCTCCTTCACATAATGGAGTAGGAAAATCAATTCAGCATGCATGCTCATCATTTCTTATTTGACTTATTCATCTATACCATTAAGTCTGTTGTTTGTTTGTTTGCTTGTTTGTTTGTTTTCTATTTATTTATTTATGGTTGTTTTTTTTTTTCTTCTTGCTGTTATTGCTATTACTTCTTTTCAGCTAATCCATTTGTTATGCCAATAGCTTTTTTACGAAATGTTCGCCCATGTAATGAACTTTAACATTATAAAATCTCCTCCTTAATTCTTTCTTTTTAAAATTGGGTATTTTTTATACAAGTTCCTTCCAATGTTGATTGGAGCACCACAATCCTTGTACCCACGAAAATCGCGGGTACTGACCTTGTTCTTTCAATATTGCTTCGTAAATATACACAGTGTATCCATAATTGGAACTATACACAAAGATGGCGGGTATATCTATAAATCTGATAATCAAAATATATGAAGAAACATATCAGCAATAGCAACAGCTTCCACAGACACTAGGATGCAATACTTTACACAAATTGATTTTCTATTGAGACGCTAATGTTCTTGGTCCACTCAATTTAATCAAATGACCGAGTTAATGCCACAAATTTATGAAAGTGCATTTGCACAGGATTGATTAGTACTCTTTGTTAGAACTCATGCAGTAAGGCGTAAAACCGGTTTCCGCGACGTTCGTGGATTCAGCTCCAGTTACCCAACTACTGTTGTCACGGCTGATTGAATATTACCAATGTAAAGATAAATTTGGATGTGATATCAAGGGTAAATTGTAAATTATAACTGTATGAATACGACGTAAGAATAGAAAGACGTGGCCGATATTTACTAGTAGGTATATGGTTTTAAATCTTTCGGAAAATAGCGTTATCAAATTGTCTTGTCTTGAATCTCCTTAGGAAGATGACAAAAATATATCCTAGCAAGAAATTACACTCAGTTTTTCTGCATTAATTCATAAAATACCAGGCTTAAATTGACATCATGTGTGTTGAAAAAAATATCTTGTTGTTTTCTAATTCGATCATATTTTCAAGTGCAATCAAAAAACATGACTCAAATTTGCTGACTACTTTTCATAACTGAATGTCAGTTTTGTATTGGTGCATGTAATAATGATAAACAAAGATCAGAAGTTATGCGCCCCACCTAAATATTTGTTTCCAGATTAGGTAGATAGTAAAAGCAAACATATTTTTGATACAGTTAAAAATACTCAGAAACAAATTATTATAGACGTTTTATGCCATATTTTAACAATCATTCACTGGAATAAAAAATGATGCCTTGGATGTATCAAAAACTGATCCTTGTGTTTGGAAAACAATATTTTACTGTATTCTTCTATATTTTGTGTAGAAAGAAGAACAGGGACCAGATGGGAGACCCAAAACAAACAAGACCCAGACTGCCAATCAACCGAAAAAGGCGGAAACGGTTATATACCTCAAGAAGACAAACAAACCCCCGTCCAGGTCCGACAGCAAGGTCATCACCGGGTAAGACAAATACGTTATTTGAAACATTTATTTTGTGGGGTGTTTTGTATGTTTTTGGTTTCTCTCAATGCAATAAATTATTGATTCAACAAAATAAATAATATTGGTATCGTATATAGGTTTCGCATTGCATCGATCGCTTGAGGGAGCACTCAGCTGGAATATAGTGATTTGTGTTCGATTCTCAACCTGGCCATTGGTTATATTCCTTTGCAGTACTTACTTTAGCGTATCTATCCATGCAAAGCATTGTCTCGACATACTTTGATTTCCTTCAAGAGCATCCTCCATAAAACAGTAGAAATTATTTACCTACCACTGATGACTGTCTATGAGCGGTTGTACTGTATAAAAATACCAGTAACATACAAAAATGTTTTTCTTCCAAACTTCAGATCCGATACACCACGAGTAAAGCAAACTCAGACCCAGACAGAACCGGAAAAATATGAATTCATCAAGGTCATTGACAACAGGCCTGAACAATCTGTCCGTTTGGTAACAGAAACTTTGCTGGAAGAGAAGAAAGAAATGTGAGAGTAAAGTAATAGAATATACGCGAAAATCAAATCTTCAAATGTAGTTTTGTAGTATTTTAAAATGTATCCCATCCAGTTTCAATATGGAATATATTGTAAGTAATGAATGATCCTTTAAAACTTTTTTTTTAAAAAGTCAAGATCTAGAATAGATTTTTTCATCCATCGTTTGTTGTAATCTTTTCTATTTCTATCCAACTGCAATTTTATTCTCTTTTTCCTCACAGCAGAACATTTCTTATCAAAAATAAATAACAACTATATGTTCTGGGACCTAATTCAGATAAGGACAATCGGACGTAAGTCACGACAAAATTTAGTTGACCATCGTATCCACAACGGATAAAATATATGGTGTGTTAGAAATGTATGTTTCGTGAAAAATACAAACAACAGCTATCGGTTTATCTGAAAAACTTGATCGAGAATAGAGAAAAGTGCTTTATGTGCAATTCTTTTGCAGAATTGAAGATGAAACTGGCAAATCAACCAAGGAAAACACGCGGATGTATGACTTGGAACAGAAAATTGAATTTCTTCAGAGTGAAATTCAAAACTTAACTGAAAGGTAAGGAGACCTATTCAAAACATTTCCTTTCAAAAGAATATTCTGCTTTATATAATCTCTTCTTCTAGGTTTGTTTAGATTTTTCTTAAGTATTGCTTGTACAGATAGTTAGGCCGAATAGTGAATAGATAGATAAATAGATAGATAGGTGACTATTAGAGGGACGAATGATCGTATATTGATACATGCATGTAGATTAATCAGAATCAACAAATTCTTGCCATTAATGAGACTAACCGCTTCAGCCTTATCATATTAGATGACGACGATGATGTGTGTCTTACATTCACGAGGTGTTTATGCATGCTTCTCTTTAAATTTGTGCATTGAATCTTTAGAAGCTTCCATGCGGCGAAGGCTGATGAAGAAAAGGAAAATCAGAAAGTCAAAGAACTCGAAAAGTTGGTGAAGGAGCAAAAACAAGAAATTGATAAGCTAACCAACACGTATGTATACAAAGTTACAATTATGCTTAAAAAAATAAAAATTACCAGCTCCTCTGTTTACATAACACGTTTAATTCATAGAATGATTCCCTTTGATTAGTTGATTCATTTATTAACACAAACACCATCTTTCGATTAGATTAGTATGACGGCATTAGATTATCGCTATTCCCTCGTCTGCCTCGGTCAACACTAAGTAAATATAGTGACCGGTCTAAGACGTCACCTGTATTAATCAATCACCTGTCTTAAACAGCCAACTATTCAAAGTCCCTTGCCTAAAACTACTGTACGAATAATTCTTTATTCAGCAGCCGCCTGTCTTCAAAGTCCAGTTGTATTACATCCCATATATGAACACTTAAGACGGTATTGACAGGTTTGACTGTAAATATTCAGATTTTCAAGCTTTATATTACACTGATGACGTCTTCTTAAGATCAAATATACTGTATACATGTCAAAAAAATTACAAAAACAGACAACCATGTTTTTTTTGGCACATCCGGAAACTCGTGTTTTTATGAGTCCATTTGAAATTAGGGGTTCACAGTCGCCATGCAATGCACATGTAATAACCCTTTTTGTGTAGTACAGTAAAATAATATGTTGAACAATGTATGAATATAGAGCATACCAACTGGTGTGCTGATAACCTGTTTATTTTAAACTATTGAAGCGTTAGGTATTCACACGAACCAAACTACGTCCCATTATCCCTATTGACATATACTTGTCTGTGTAGAAACGTTGGCTATAACAAGATTATTCTTGTTGATATACACTTTTCTGTGGGTATAAACGTGGGCTTATAATAACACAATTCTTGTTGATATATACTTTTATGTCGGTATAAACGTGGGGATAAACAACATTTTGATTCTTGACATATATTTGTCTGTGTGTATAAATGTCGGCAATAACAACACTGTCGACCTGTAAACGTAAATTTTTGCCGTCAGAAAATTTATTGAATACCGTATGTACTCGCGTATAGGTTAATTCCAACTGCAAACTGCATAGACCCAGATCTGCAGGCGCATAATGCACCGGTAGATCTGGATCTATGCAGTTTGTAAGGACTAATCAGTAGAACAAATAACATAGACCCTGATCTGCCGGCGCTTTATGCGACGGCAGATCAGGGTCTATGTTGTTTGCATTTGGAATCAACCTATACGCGAGTATAGACGGTAATTCGCTTGTCAGTATGAAAGCATTGGCGTTGACAATGAGCATTGACTTCTTGATGATATGTCATACGGGGCAGACTCTGCCTACACTGTAAAGCTAGTGATATCTCCAACGTTTGTCCAACTGTCTGATACTGTCAAGAAAAAATGTCGTAAGCTGACTTAAATCAGGGAAAATATAACGGCACTTTGACATTACTTCAATCTTCATGTTCATGGAAAGCAAAGCCCACCCCCACCCCCAATGTAATAAAATTTGAGATTTTGGGCCTCCTTCTTGAATGCCCCCCCCCCCCCCACCCCGCATTGCAAGGAGGGGGGGGGGGGGCTGTAGTTTACACCCTGCCCAACACGTATGACAATAAGCTTTTTATATTTATCTAATGTTTTGACCCCCTTCTCTTGTTTGATCTTTTTTTCAGTTTTGGTGTTTGGTTTTGTCTCATTTTTGCCACTTAAAATGGGTTTGGAAATTTTACATTATACATTTTGCATAATAAATTATTAATTATTTGTACTCTTCTAGAGCTCGGGAACTTCAGGACAAACTTGTGGTAGTCGAGGCTGAGAACACAAAGGGGTCGTTTGATGACGTTAATCTCAATCTTAGTTTGATCGAAGAGGAAAGGAGGTAAGAAGAGGTTGTGATTCAATAAAGCCTCAACATTCTAATAAGGCTTTGAAAATTGATACGATTCCTTGCATACGAAAGCGAATTGGGTCGAAGCTACAATAAGGTGGTACATTGATGGTACGTTTTAAATAAAATTGTTTCAGATAATTATGGTAGCTTTGTATCAAGGCCATTTCTGGGCTAGATAATGGGTTATATCAAGACCATTTCTGGGCCATGGAATGGGTTATATCAAGACCATTTCTGGGCCATGGAATGGGTTGTATCAAGACCATTTTTGGGGCATGGAATGGGTTGTATCAAGACCATTTCTGGGCCATGGAATGTGTTGTATCAAGACCATTTCTGGGCCACGGAATGGGTTGTATCAAGACCATTTCTGGGCGAGGTAATGGGTTGTATCAAGACCATTTCTGGGTGAGGTAATGGGTTGTATCAAGACCATTTCTGGGCTAGGTAATGGGTTGTATCAAGACCATTTCTGGGCTAGGTAATGGGTTGTTTCAGGACATTTTCTGGGCCATGTAATGGGTTATTTTTAAACATGCGTACAAATATATGATTTTTACATCTTTTGTAGAAGATAGATTTAACTTTTATTTACAAAAATGATATTTGGAGCCAGTGGCCTGGCGAGGGTTTGAGTCGCCCGGGGGCAATGTTCTTTAATGGCGCCCCCCACCGAAGGCAATGTTCTTTAGTTGTACCCTTACTTTGCCACAGAGGACAGATATATGTCAGTTGCCAAGAAAACCTCAGCCGCCCCCCCATCTAAGCCCTGAAACATGGAGCTTTAGACGGCGCCCCCCCCCTCGCCCGGAGACCGGAGACAATTGGCCCCCGCTCCCCCCCCCCCTCGTGCCGCTACTATTTGGAGTTAATGTTTTTATTTACTGCCTTTAAATTATGAGTAATAGTAAGTCACCTTTGAAGGTGCTTTTTTGTGTGGTCATTTTCATGAATTATTTTCCTTCTGTGTACTCCTTTATGTTTTTCCATGGGCCATATACATGGTTTTTAATCAATATATACTAGCATTATTTCAGAAAACGTTGTAAGTAAGTAAGTATTTGATATAATTCATCCACCGTTAAGGTGTATTTTTCTCCACTGTCTTCATTGTTTCTTTCAATTCGGAGAGCATATTGTATCAATGCCTTTATAGCAATTGAAGAGCTGTATCCATCAATATATATATGTCTGTCTGTTGTTTGATTTATTCTGAGACCTAATGTTTCCTAATATTTTTGTATTAAGTAATTTATACTTTTGGGGACATCCACGGTAAACTTTACAATGAGTTTTGTATTTTGACATGTTTGTTGACAGGGGAAATATGTTCACTAGTTCGTAATTTATAACATTAATCTTTAAAAAAAAAAAAAAAAAAAATATAAAAAGCTTTTCCTCATCAAAGTATGTCATACTCTTACTTCTTTACTTCTTTGTAGCACAGTATATATGACACGTTCCATGAATTCAGATAGTTTTCATTTGTCTGTTTTTGTTATTGCAGTACTCCTACAGAGCAGGGAAGTACACAGGACGATGGCAAGTTATACACTAAGGTCCAACGGGACAGGAAAGAGTTTGAGTTTGAAAAGGAGTTGAAGAGAAAATATAGCCTCAGAGAGCCAATGACTGATAGGTGCTTTTGATTTTTCTTTCATAACTTTATATTTCTTTTCAAACCTACAACGGAAGGATGCCATTGTCCTTTTTGTTGATTACTTGTAGCTATGTAGTGTACTTTTTCCATATTAGGCCAGCAAGTCTGAATCGCATTGGAAGCAATTTTTGATGGCATTTTGGATATTTTATCCTATCTGAGGATGTGTATGTTTGACATGCAGTTTCGGAGTAAGTGTGCTTAAAGAGAGACCATAAGAGTAGATGTTTTTAAATTCAAGACGAGAAACTAATGCACAATTAGATACATGTCATATATATATATATATATATATATATATATATATATATATATATATATATATATATATATATGGGGGGTCTGTGTGTCTGTGTGTGTGTGTGTGTGTTTCAACCTCATCGAAATTTTCGTCGATCAGTAAAAACCACTGGGCCCTCTTGATTCAAAATTGAGAAAAGTGATTGACCATTTCAAAAATTTGTATGGGCCATTGCTAGAAGTTGATGGGCCGAACATTCTTCAAACTGTATTTGGAGCAAAACAAATACCATATTTGAACTGGTTATTAAGGTACCAATTAAATAATGAATTTGATTTTAGGTGGCATAATACTTGTCTGTCTAAAGGATGCCTCTGTAATCTATCTACATTATCTATCTCCCGTGTCTTGCTCATAGTATGGTTTGACACTCACCCGACTGTCTCATCTTTCTCTTCTTTTATCAATTAAAACTACATGTATTTTCATTATGTGGTTGCCACAAGTTAAAAGAAAATGAGACCACAATAAAACTCGTCCGTCTCTCAGCTGTTGTCAGATTTTCTCATTTTTGTATAATTTGTTTTCGATGCTATAATGTCTGTTGGCACCTAATATTTCTCCTAATAACTTTAGGAAAACCTAAATGTGGACATAGAAGATTCTAAATAGTACATAACTACCCTAGCTGAAGGTGATGAAACTAGCATTCTACGCTCGCTAGACTTTATTGCAAAATCATACATTTTTCTACTTTCCTTTGATAAACTAATAGAACTGAGAGAACAAACAGGACTGCAAAAACAGAAATTAGCAAAAGAGAGCTTGGGACCTTTCTCAGCATGTCGGATTTTGGTGTCGTGTCTAAACCCAGAGCTTTACTGGAACTTTTCTGGGGATTGCATACCAGGGAGTGGAAGAAAGCTTTCGACGATCTTGTCAGGTTGGCAAAAGATGAAGAAAAAGTCATAGCTAAACTCCTAAAAGTTGTAAAAGTGAGTACACATTAAATTTCCCTCATCATAAGACATACATGTACAAGTATGTGTTTCCTCTGATTTTTTTATGACGAGAAGTAAATATTTAGTCCTCAAATTTAGGTTTTCGACAATCGATTAATAAAGGAGTGTTTTTATACCATAAAACTCCTCAGTATCAGCATACCGTATACTCGCTTTTAAGTCGAGTAAAACTGCAAACTGCACAGACCCAGATCTGCCTGCAGATCTGGGTCTATGCAGTTTGTTAGGAATAGTCAATGGAACAAACGACATAGATCCTGATCTGCCAGTTTATTGTGCGACAGCAGTTCAGGTTCTTTGTTGTTTGCAGTTGGACTTGACTTATAAGCGAGTATCGGACCTTACTTTATGTTTAAGCATGATGTGTTAATGTCCGCTATTGATTCATATAATATAGCGTCTGAGCAGTTCACGATGTGTTAATGTCCGCTATTGATTCGTACAATATAGCGTCTGAGCAGTTCACGATGTGTTAATGTCCGTTGTTGATTCATACAATATGGCGTCTGAGCAGTTCACGGTGTGTTAATGTCCGCTATTGATTCGTACAATATAGCGTCTGAGCAGTTCATGGTGATTTTAATGTCCACTATTGATTCGTACAATACAGCGTCGGAGCAGTTCACGAAACAAAAGTTTCTGGTTAAGAATTTATTCCATTTTCAAGCCCTATTAGACGTTTCAGCACGAAAATAAGTCATTGTATAATAATTATTTGTAGGGTTGTTGATTCTCGACGATATTACTCTGTAAGGGCAACTATATTCCATCAATGTCACTAAACGTGTGTCACTGATTCTAACAAATTGTTGGTTTGGTTTATAAACACGAAGAAGAACTGAGATGGTTTTCGTTAGGTCAACATGATAAAGAAAGTATTAAAATAAGCATATTTACTTTAATAATGTTTCTAACTGATTAGAGTTAAACAAGAAATAAAATATATCAACTTTTTTCAGCATGCCCACCATTTTTGCCTGACCACGTCAGACAACCAGCTAGACACCTTAAAAAAAGTCATCAAAGATGAGCTATTTTGTCCAAATATAACGACGGTAAATAAATCTAAATATCATTCAGTCGTTTGTAATTTTTAACTATGAAAAAATTATGTAATTGAGAGAATAAGTAGATGAACATACGGTATACAATAAACTCAGAAAAAATATAAAGGAGAGAGAGAGAGATAGAGAGAGATAGAGAGAGATTGTAAAATGTAGAATTCTGTTTCATATTTCTAGTAATGTATGACGATCTGTAATTGCCAAATAGGCTTATCGTAAAAAGAAAGTAAGCTTTATACATAGTGTTATGTATGTTTAATTAGAATACACGCATATAATTTTAACTCGCTCACTTATGGAACAGATAGAAGGGAAAACCCTCATTTAGGTTAGACTTTATTTAGACATTTGTCATTTTAAAATATGTAAAATTAATGCTGTTTGGACTTTATCAGTGTAAAAAGGCTGATTGTTTGTATAAAATGCCCACAAAATCTGGAAATAATTTGTGTAGCGTATTCCTTTGAGCTTAGACCACTAAGCAAATCAGTCACCTGGGATTCCTTGTGCCATTTGCAAATCGATAAACTAATTCTGCTGGCAATGCAGTTTGGAAAACAGAGGGCATATATATTGGTAAAGAAAGGAAAATGTAACGTCTGGTGCAGACAGCACGGCAGTTAGCATTACGACATCTCTATATCGCTCTGTCATTCGACCGAAAGTGAGTATTACTTGTCTGTTATACATTTATTACAGGACAAGGTTGAATTTCTCCCCGACCGTCAGATGGTGGATATATTTCACGAGGCAGACCCTGCAATTGTGGAAATGAGGAAGAAATGTGCCGTTGTCTCTGTCCCGTGGCTCAAAAGGGTAAGATGCCCGTACATTGGATGTATTGGTGAAGGACAATTTCATCGAAATCTCTCGATCTTTTTTTCTTTCATTCTTGCTCTGTTTCTTTTGGCGGATTAGAGAAATCCAAGTAAAATACATTGGGGTTTAACTGTAAAGGAAACTTGAGGAACCCAAGTTGTGGCGAAAACTGTTCATCCGTCAAACAAAGCCAAAATAAGCCTCACGCCATAAGTACTCTCTCTCTCTCTCTCTCTCTCTCTCTCTCTCTCTCTCTCTCTCTCTCTCTCTCTATATATATATATATATATATATATATATATATATATATATATATATATATATGGTGTGTTATAACACAGAGTGTTCAATAAATATTCAAGAAACCTTTACAAGCAACTTAGTAACAGTATTCTTAAGGATACATCGCTTAGAATCTCTGCCTGTCGTATGCAGTCTCTGCCTTCCTCTCTTTTTTATCTCTAAAGTCCAATACGCACACACACAGATCAGCACACATACAAAACAATATTCATATTTACATTTCCTTCCTTTCGCTCGGCAGCAAAGCAAATACAATAAGAAATGCGGCTTTCATATTGACAACAAATGCATAAATTTTATTTTCAAATATTTTATTAAAGCGCCTAAAACTATCAAACTCACGTATAAATTAAAAAGACAGAGGCGCTAAAAATATTTATATTTTTTTAAGGAAAATAGCAATTGCCTAATTTATTTTACAAAATCTATTATTATTATTATTATTATTATTATTATTATTATTATTATTATTATTATTAGATGTTTCTGAAACAAGTTAACGACGACCTTGGAATTTACGTGGAGAATAATTCACCTCTCCACCAGTTCACCGACAGATGCGTTGAGATCACATGGTTAATGTGTCTTCAAAACCCGCCCATGTTCATGGAAACTTGTCGACCAGGTGATGTCAAATCGGACAAGTACAAAAGTTATACTCGATCCGGACGCGTCATCCAGTACTGCGTCTGGCCCTGTGTGCTTCAATACAGAGATGGTCCTCTTATGATGAAAGGCGTGGCGCAGATGCGATAGACATTTACAATCTTTAATTACAGATGTCAATGACTGACCTGTCGACTAAGTTGCTCGAGTTCATTAGAATCTCAACTTCTATACACTTTGGCTACTCCCACTCATTACAATGTCAACTTCAATAAAATTTGACTACTCCCACTCATAAGAATATCAACTTCTATTAAATGTGGCTACTCCTACTCATTAGAATATCAACTTCTATAAAATTTAGCTACTCTTACTCTCTAGAATATCAACTTCTATAAATCTAGCTTCTCCTACTCATTAGAATATCAACTTCTATAAATCTAGCTGCTCCTACTCATTAGAATATCAACTTCTATAAAATGTGTCTGCTCCTGCTTACTGAATTTCAACTGATATAAAACTGGGGATTTTCTCATAAAAATATACGTAAATATAACGATAGCAGTGTTAAGTGTACATGTTTAAAAAATTCTATTAAATTGGATTTTCAAAAAGGCCGTATTGTTAAGATCTTACTTCCTTTATGCTGTGTAGAGAAAACTTTCAATGCGCATGACAGCCTTTATCTGAGGTTCTGATAGGTATCATTGTAGATTGGAGATTACGCAATAATTCACAAGTGACTCGCAAATCGACATGGTCAGCGGTTTACTGATCACAGACAACAAGTAGTTAACTGACATTTGTCGTTTGGTAAATTTTACTTTGTAGATTGCATTTTTTTAAAACAACTTAGAATTATATGAAAATAATAAATCTGTGAAAATGAGGGAATGAACGTCACACATATACAATTAAACAATGTTCCCATGTGTCTGTGTGACGTATAATATAATTTTTACATTCTATACTATTTTGGTGATACTGATTTTGTTTGGAAAGTCTTGGTTTGCCATGCCTCGAGTCTAAATAAAATGCAAACCAAATATTTTGAAAACAAGAATAATGAAAATAAATAGATTACATATGGGTTTTTGTATATTTATGCCCAGTCTAGTGATTGTTATCAAGAGTAAATTAATAACAACTTATTTTTGCTTTTAAATAATAGGTATATTAATGTTGATTATATGTTTAGCTTTGGTTAATTTTTATAGATAAAGGGGTTAAGTTTAATAAAGAAAACTTTCAGTATGTATACACTTCAGAATTGTTTCAATATGAAAGCATTTCACCTAAAAGTTTGTTCTGAGGACTAAATGTAAAATTTTAGGCGTGTGTTTAGTGATAAGAAGTTAAAATGGTTTTCATTTAAGTTCAGTTTGGGATTTTAATAGCAATTGTGGTACAAAACTTGTTCGTATCATATAAAGACCCCCTAAAGGACAGCCAGGATCTGTCGTTATCATTAGAAGTTCTTTATACCAGTTATTTGTGTATTGATTTACCTATAAAAATGGACTCAGTGTATTCAACCTTTACACAGGGGTGGTAATAATATGCAGGTGGGTTTATAGCAGGTTACACTGTATTGTCTGTCCACAAATTACTTTGATAGCATCCTGATGAATTATGTAAATACATAACTATTTTACATTTTTAATATTTAATTAATAAAGCATGTACATATAGAAAGTAATGGTTAACTTCGCATTCAAAATATGCTGGTCCACTTTGATGAAATAGATACATGTTGTCTTGCTGCCAGTTTGAATTAACCAAAATAAAATAAAATAATTGTATATTATTTAAGGCTGCTCTCTTTGTTGTTGTTTTTTATGGTTTTTTATTTTAAATTATTTATTATCGGGATAGCTAACTGCATGATCAGATATTCCAACTTTCTCCTGAAAGCTAACCAAAAGCATGCTTATTCTTTTTTTGGCAAAACCTTTTTAAAAAATAAAAAAAAATGGGATCGAACAGTTAAACCTAGGTCAGTGTAATCTGATAAGCTTATCTGTTGTATACGGACAGATTTAAAGGCTTCAAAAATACTTCCGCTCTCAAGCGTACACTGTAATCGCAGAAACTTCACTCCAATACCACCACCGCTACCGTGCAATGCATATAGCAATAAACATTATCTATCCTGTTTTGACCTCTGCTTGTATAGGAATAATTTAAATTCACTTTTGTCTAATCATTATAATGCAATTATAGCCATTATCGCTCTTATCGTATGCTTTAACTGTGCAGAAAGAAAGCTGGTTATTTGTTAGAAACCACTTACTTTAAACTCTTTTACGCCCATTATGAGGGTGGTAAGGATCAGAGAGAGAGAAGGAAATAGAAGTCGTTCAAACAGTTGTACCGCTGTTTGTCTTAGAATACGATCATGCAAAATATTCGATGGGCGATGGGGTGCGGGTGGGGGTCAGTGACAGCGCGAGTGGGGGTGGGGTGGGGTGGGGCAATAGCCCACGGGCGCCAGGCAAAGGGGGGGGGGGGCGTCATGAGCTCTTTTTTTTGCAGCTAAAATTTTCATAGTATTTCATCTCACCTTGGTGTAACAGGGGCAATTCTTCACAAAATTTATATTTAGGAGGAGGAGGAGGGAGGTTGGCAACTGACATAAAATCTGTTCTCTTTGGCAAAGTACGGGCGCCACTAAAGAACATTGCCCCCGGGCGCCTCGAACCCTCAGGCCGCCACTGGTGGTGGTCACACTTTGTAAGCTGGATGCACGATCACCAATTTATTATGATTAGATATGAAGAAGAAAAAAAAACGGACATAGGTATTTAGAGTAGATTAGATTTTGTTGCATCGGAGTACCGTCTAGGTGATACTGAGACGGATAATTTTAGAGGTACTTGTTGTATGCATGCCCGCATGTAGACTCGTTTCCTTTGACAACCAGACTAGATGAAACGCACCATCTATGTTGAGCTGTGTAATACTTGCGAACAGTTCAAAATGAAATTATTATTATTATTATTATTATTAGTAGTAGTAGTAGTAGTATTAGTATTATTATTATTATTATCGTTGTTATTGTTGTTGTTTTTAGAATTTCTATAAATTAGTTCCTACACTTACAAGAACTATACAATCTTCATTTTAATCCATACTTCAAACATATCTACACAGCAACAGGTAGCACGAAATCTTCGTTTAAAGCAACAAAAACTTTGCATACACCCAAAATATGCCCGTAAGGCTCATATAAAGTTATGTACATCTACATGTATATCGGCAATTTATAACCACTAGAGCTCGTCCTAAAAAAAACTATTTCTTTTTCCAGTTATAATCAGATACAGCTGTCAGTGTTTACGATAATCCAGACACAGAAAAATTAACTCGCGCCGCTTTGGATCATTCTTACGTCTTTGTTACCGCTGGTGTATGTAGAAAGACTTTGGATTGAAATACGTTTGGCTGTCATAGAAACTATTGAGAAAAATAAGACGATTCATACATTAGGTGTCGCACTATTCATGGCTGCCTTAAAACAAACAGTTTTGTATTCTCCAAAGAATCGGCACATCCTAGGTAACGATGATGAAAGCATCAGACGTGTTCCGAGTATAAGGCAGGGAAACAGTCTGATATGCGTCTATCCTACAATGAGTCGTAAAAATTTATTCCAACAACAGGAATTAATCAATAAATCCACAATTATTTCAACAAGTTACTCGAGAATGTGCGTGTTTGTATATATATATATATATATATATATATGTGTGTGTGTGTGTGTGTGTGTGTGTGTGTGTGTGTGTATATATATATATATATATATATATATATATATATATATATATATCTATATCTATATATATATATATATATATATATATATATATAAAGGTCAAGTGAGCTGATTGCATGGCCTTACATTTGTCGTCCGTCGTCTGTCGTTCGTCATCAATTACTTGTTATCACTCTGGAGGCCATATTTCTGTTACGATTTTCCCCAAACTTGGCATATGTTCTTATATCATTAAGATCTTAGAAGAATTTGATTAAAAGCGAGACCGTGCATATCAATGAGATTGCCATGCATTTAATTGCCTGAACTATCAATGATCCAGTTTTCATCAATTTGGATTTATATCATAAAGATCTGGGAAGAGTTGGACAATGAGCAAGATTCACGCTTATTAATGAGGCGAACTTGCATCACATTGGCTTAGCTTGTTACCACTTTGCAACCCGTATATTTTATCAGATTTTGATCAAACTGGGAATATAGGTCCATATGATCAAGATCTCGCATGAGTTCGATAATTCGTTGGAGTAACGCTTATTAATGAGGTAATTTTGTATCTGACTGGCTGAACTTGTCAGACTTGGTGAATGGGCTTATATCATCAAGATATCCAATGAGTTTTATTATAAGCGAGATCTACTTATATTAATGATGTGATCTTGCACCTTATTGGCTGAGCTTCTTATTACTCGAGACTGTCTCTATTTATAACACTATTTTAATTAGGCTTCTTTGTAAATAAGATAATATCGTCAAGATGTTGGATGATTGTTTATTATGAGCGAGAGCTATTCATATTTATAACATTGATAGGGCGATCTTGCATCTGATTGATTCAGTGTTTTTACCAATCCAGAGACTGTATTTTTTATAGGAATTTCATCAAACTTGGTACATAGGATTGTATCATCAGGATCTCTTTTGGTTATGATTATGAACAAAGCCCACGAATATTAATGACGTGATCTTGCATCTGATTGGCCGAGCTTGTCAGCACTCTACCAACTATATTTCTGATCAAATTTTGATCAAACTTGTTTAATATTCTTATATCAACAAGATGTTGGATGAGTATGAATATGAGCAAAATCTACGCATGTTAACGAGGTTATCTTGTACCTGTTTGGCTGAGCTTGTTACCACTCTGGAGACAGAACTTCAATCGAATTTTGCTCCATCTTTGTAAATAAGCTTATGTTATCATTGTCTTAACAATGTTCTATAGAACGATATATTTTCGCATTTTAATCAGATATCTTGTATCTGATTAGCTGTGCTTGTTGCATCTCCAGATCTAAAGACTATATTTGCCATCCAATTTAAGATCAACTGTGGTAAAAAGGTTTTTATCATCGTAGTCTTGGATGACGTCAATTATGAACAAAAGAATATGCATATTTAATTTTGCCTCACTTTGGAAATAGTTTTATTAGGTAAATCGACAATCTGAAAAGTTTTTTTTTAAGGATATTTTGCTTGGGTTGTGTTCTTACAATATTACATTAGTCGGGGGGGGGGGGGCGGCATTCCCCCAAATATGAGCGCGAAACAACCTCAAGGTTTCCTAGAGTAAGTGTTCTTTACAGTTACATGGTTAAAAGTAAGCACTGAAAACGCTTAAAATGCAGGAGCTTCCGGGAGTTTCGATGTTGGGCCCCACTGAGAGTTCCACCAACTTGTTTAGGTCACCCCACCCCCTATCCCCACCACCTTAACTATATTTCTGGATCCGCCTTTGTTAATCTGCTTAGCGAAATGGTCAACTTATAAATTATGCAAGACCTTTGAGCGATTTCAAGCCTCTTGTTTCTCCTGCATTGCCATGTTTCACAACCCCAACCCCCCAACAAAAAAAAATATTAAAAAAATAAATAAATAAATTAATAAAAAGGTCAACACGCTATAATGGAGTACGACCAGTAATTTCAGCCCGTCTGGTAATATATTTTTCTACTCGGCTAATGCAACCAGTTAAGTCATTCAATTGATCATAGATATCTTTACAACGCCATGCTCTCATCTAACCAAGAACACTTAAAAGTGGCAACCCACGCTATTTAACGGTTTATATTTTTTTTATTCCATTATGATCATTTGTGTCTTATAATCTTTAACATAATACTAGATATAAAGTATAGATTTATGTGACCATTCGTTATTTTTAATTTTTTATTGTTAATGTTGGTTCGACAACTATAAGAAAAGAACGATAACTCCTCCTAAATAAGGACATGACATTCAAAAAGATTTTTAAAAAAATAACTACTGCTGGAAAATGGACTGGAAATTAATTTGGTCGTTGTAACGAGAGATGGCATTCGAAGAGGGGCCTTTTTTTTTACCTGCGGTATTTATCTTTATTTCAAATTTCATCTCATTTTCTTATTCCATATTTTAAACAATTTTCGTGTTTAAGGTTTTGAACCCCTTATACGTATTTCAGATACCTCATCACGCATATTTTCGCTGAAATCCAACGAGGCCAGAGGTAGTAAATATAAATTTACTGGCTTTTTTATTGAAAAAAACAATGCGACGCCAACATCCGTTACTTTTCAATGGGGTATTAAATTCATGTTTCTTGGATGTTTCATCGCTTCCTAGTATCCAATAAAGAAAAAAAAAGATCTCCTGTTCTGCAATAGTGTATTTGTATCCACACATCAGCAATATCAGTTAGGTATTGATTAGTGAGAAATAAATATGTACGCTTCCAATTGTGGCAAGATCTGTCGTGCTAGTAGTGTTTATTATTAATACCTTTGACCTACTCAAGCTTGAATCTTTAAAGATCAACATCTACAGTACATATCACCGTGTAAGACAAACCATTAGAACTTTCAAGCAGAAATTTTCTTGGTCGCTTCAACACAGTTAAAAACAATCTCTTCTGTTCCATTATCGTTATCCTATATTTTATTTGATGAAAAAATCCATCTTTAGGTCTGTTGTCAGTCCTTGCAAACTCATAATAATACTAAATTAGTTTGCCGATCATTTTAATCTCGTTTATGTTTGAAAAAGGTACATTACAATACGGCATATTTGAAAAGGGTACATTACAATACGGAATGTTTCAGGGTCTTTCCGAGTTACAATACAGTGTTCCCTCTGAACGGCTCAGTTCAATAGATACCCGACAAATTCAATATACCCTTCAATTATGCTCCCACAATTGTTCTCTGTACACCGCCAACTATACAAAAGAAAGATATGTCAAGGTGTTATAAATGGCAAACGATTTAAGGTGATGCCGCAATGGCCATCATATTACGTTTGAATTGTTGTGTCATTATTCAAGATGTGCTTTCTTCACTGTGAAATGAAAATTAATTTGTAACCTCAGAGGTAAGCTGAATGAACAGTTCAAAGATGAAGAGTGTTTAGTTCTTTGACAGGTAAGTGAGCTACTTTATATCCAAAACAGAACTGCGTTTGGTGTCAAAATGTATACAGTATGTTATTCAAATAAATCACATAAACCGTGAAGTAAACAAATCCTATTTGAGAATCAAAAC
Source organism: Margaritifera margaritifera (assembly GCA_029931535.1). Taxonomy (NCBI): domain Eukaryota; kingdom Metazoa; phylum Mollusca; class Bivalvia; order Unionida; family Margaritiferidae; genus Margaritifera; species Margaritifera margaritifera. The sequence goes on along the minus strand of JAQPZY010001657.1, from coordinate 3,887,587 downwards.
TCAAATATATGTATAATATAGTCAACTAACAGCATGTGCACTTTCCTCATAAATATCTTTCTTCAACTATATCTATCTATCTATCTATCTATCTATCTATCTATCTATCTATCTATCTATCTATCTATCTATCTATCTATCTATCTATCTATCTATCTATCTATCTATCTATTCGGGATTGTCTCTCCGTCAGTTAGATATTCGGTATATTTGACAGTCATATAACTATTTTCTTTCATGGTGCATCTACCTTTGCGACTGGTATGTATGTATTGATGTATTTTTAAAAATTCCTTTATTTCGTTCTCTCTTGGCTTCTTCATTTTTTCAATCTGTTTTTCCATGAGAGGATTTTTTTGCACACCAGACGTATATAAAACACCGCAAAAAACTAATCTAGGACCCTCTTATATATTTCCACATGATACACATATGTGTACGTGTCACGTTTTCTATGTCGTCTTGATATTTGTATTTTTAAAGCATTAACATAACTTTATTCAGAAAACACGACATACGCCAGTCTCTAAAATGACCTCCCCAAACAGTCGAAAGGTACGGAGAGAAGTGTACGACAACGGGACACCGCCCCTGTTGAGGGAGAATACAGAGAATGCCAGAATCTGGGATATGGAGAGAAAATTGCATGAACAGGAAGGCCAGATTGCAAACCTTTCAAATAGGTACCATGTTTCCTTTACTAAGTTTTGGTCCGTTTTTTGTTTGTTTACATTTAGAGTATTGACTGCTGAATATACCATCTCTTTTATATGACAAGGAGCAAATTTCAACCATACATTCTACTACAGCAGTAAATATGTCGGTATATTTTAAGTAAAGATGTAAAACTATCCTATTTAACATCCATAACATACTTGTCCTAAAGCGTGTGAAAGAATGTAAAAATATTCTATTGAACATCAATAACATACTTGTCCAAAAGCGTGTGGAAGAATGTAAAAATATCCTATTGAACATCCATAACATACTTGTCCCAAAGCGTGTTGAAGAATGAAAAAATATCCTATTGAACATCCATAACATACTTGCCCCAAAGCGTGTTGAAGAATGTAAAAATCTACTATTGAATCTCCAAAACATACTTGTTCAAAAGCGTGTTGAAGAAAATGGAACCATATGATTATTCCCCTCCGTGCGTGTGTATGTATTGGTAAGTGTGTGGGAAATGTCACACAACTACCTTAATTCAAGGCCGAGTCAAAACGTCAACGTAAATATTGTTGCAGTCTCTCTCTCTCTCTCTCTCTCTCTCTCTCTCTCTCTCTCTCTCTCTCTCTCTCTCTCTCTCTCTCTCTCTCTCTCTCTCCGACAGTATGTGACACATCAAGATAGTTATGTTCCTATTCAAGATCACAATCGAACGTTCAGAGTCACGAATGAAAGTTCTAAATAAATATCGCGCCTTCCACCAATAAGTTGATAGTTTTTATCAAAATGCATGGGATATGTGCGAACTAAGATTTATCAAATGCCATATTTTTGTTTGCTTTTCTTGTACCATAAAGTGCCAACTAATATATGTATTCAATACAAACGGCAATTATTTAATTTAATTATTATGTCTAAACAGTACCTTATGTCTGTGAAGTTATTAATGTAATGATTCTGATCAGATATATATAAATCTTATGTCAAGTTTTACACCTCAGTCTAGTACATTCTGATCTGATTCTCAAAATGAGATTGAAACTGTTCTTTGTTGTTAACGAATCAGACTGAATGGATAATCTCCAATCATTTTACACCGTTGGTACTGCATCGCCCAATCAAAAGTTGAGCGTATTCAGCCATTGTAATTGGATCAGCTGGGTATATAACTGGTGATGTGAGCATATTGGCTGTGGATGAAGAAACATTAAAAGCCAACATAGGGGTGGTTCTGTATAAAATACAGAGGGTTGTCTGAACAATGCTAATTCTAGTGGACAATGAATAGTGTGGCTCTGTGACTGTGATCATTGGTTTCCTTTTAAAGTTGTGACTGCATGCATATGGCATGGATCACTGTAGCTCAGGGATATTCTCTGGTTATCTTCACAGGTTTCCTACCACGATTGAAAGTTCCATTGTTTTAATTTATTGTCTATTTCTCCCTCCCTTCCTCACCGCAATTCCCTCTAAGTGTAGCATTTCCGGCGACAACACAATTTCTTTCCATAATCGCGTATGCATCAGTGGCAAAGTGGTCTATAGCATATGTCCGTGGTGATTAGCTCAGAATCCAGAGGCCCTGGGTTCTAGTCCATACAGAGTCGAAGATTGTATGCAAGCCTTTTAAAACATACAGAGTTCCAAGAATAACGGGGGCCCCGGGTGGCCTAGTGGTCGCCTTTACAGATCACTCACATCTCACCTCCGTCTGCGTGGATTCGAGTCTCGGTTCGGCCAGCCTGGGTATATATATGTGAGAAAACTTGCTAATAGCTTCCCGTTGGTCGGTGGTTCTTCCCGGGGTCCTCCCGGGTTCTTCCTTCACCAAATATACTGGCCGCCATGTAAAGCCTATCATATGCTGAAAATGGCTTTAAATCCACAAAACCAAACCAAAACTAATATCAACGACAAAATAAACATACGAAGAAGAACAACCGTTAGGTCTTATACCTGGGTTTGGACACAGGCTTATTTATTGCCTTGTTTTGTCTAAAAGCTGTCTTTGTGTATTAACAAATATGCTCTCTGTAAGTAAAATGAATACATACACAAGTTTCTTGACTGTTTAATAAACTTGAAAAGCACAACCAAAGACGATTTATTCAACTGTCGTCTGCTTCAGGTTAAGCCGACTGTCGATGGAGAGCCTGCGCAATGAAAGCCTGAATATAACGGATAGAAGCAGTCATCCGCGCACCATTATGAGCCGGTTCTCAGATCTGTATAACTACCAGTGGAATACAGCATTCAAAGAGTTAAATAAACAGAAACATGATGACGAGGAGGCCATCATAAATAAGTTATGTAAAATGTTAAAGGCAAGTCTGATATATTCTCATCATCTGTAGTAATTATTAAGTTAACTGATTTTTTGTTCAGACATGTGCATAGGTACTTATTTATTTTATATTTTAGGCGATTGTGCATACAAAGAAAAATGTAAATGAGACAAGAGAAGTATTGTTAATTAAACCGATGGAAAAAAACAAAAACTGCATGCTTAGTGTAAGGCAACGTAAAAAGAAATAAAAAGGATTTGTCATTTCATTTCTTTGTAATATATTGTTGCATCCTTTATTGTTATTTATTTATTTATTCAGTAGCGTAACTTCAAATTGTGCCCCCCCCCCTCCCCCGCAAACATTTAGAGTGGACCCCAATCAAATTAATGTAAAGCGGGGGCGGTAGTTACGCCACTGTATTTATTTATTTATTTTAATGTATTTGTTTTCTCCAAAGTTTCAACAAGCACTTTTTTCCAAGCACAAAAAGATTAACCAAATCCTTCTATACAGTGTTATGTAAAATGCTTAATGTAAATTATTTTCCTTTGTTCTCAATTCAGGTGTTTGCACTACAGCATACAAAATGTATTCAATGTGTTTGCACTACAGCATACAAAATGTATTCAATGTGTTTGCACTACAGCATACAAAATGTATTCAATGTCATTTACTTGCAGCATGCCTACAAATTTTGCCTTGTTACGTCCGAGAATCAGCTTTCAGATCTGACAAGTAATGTGAAAGATCAACTGCAGTTTCCAAATATTATCAACGCGCCAAAGGTATGACTATAGCCTAGTGATATTATTTCAAGGTATTTATACTTCAAAAGCTTTGGCAATAGAGAATTTATTATATTCGACTTCATCAAATGCTTATAAACAGGCATTTCTATGAAAGATATTCTACGTATCTCCTTAACGCAATTTTTGTTATTCACCTTTTTTGCGGTGGACCTGATATTAGGAAAAGTTTCAATAAATATGTTGAACTTAAGATTTCTAAAGTAAGAAGAATTATAACTAAAGAGTCATGTGTTGTGTGATGGGCATGGCCGTCTTTGATTTAAATATCATTGAAATGTTCCTGTACTTAAGATCAAGATCAGACATTTAATTACATGCAAATAATGGGGTTGTCATTATTAACAACAGAACAATGGCGAGCATGGCCGTCTTTGATTTAAATATCATTGAAATGTTCCTGTACTTAAGATCAAGATCAGACATTTAATTACCGGTACATGCAAATAATGGCGTTGTCATTATTAACAACAGAACAATGGCGAGGTTATGTGAGCGAGTCAAAAGTGTGCACTCGGGTATGCACATAGTTATAGGACTCACGGTACTAAATATATGGAAGAAGGGGAACCAATCTAGAAATTGGTGAAGATAAAATAGAGTATATATGGGTTTGGCTGGCCAGGATTGGTTGATAATGAAAGTAAAAGTTTAGTGAAAAGAATCTTTTGAGAGTTTATCCTAGTTGTAAGTGAAAAAAATAGAGACCATGTTTTAGTGTTGGAATTTCTGTCCTTTTACAGACCTGAGTTTGGAAAAGACATTTCTGAAATTAGAACCGGATTCTTTGGTGCTAAATTGAAAGCACATGTTTCAAACACAAGTTGATCGTATTGTTAAATATAGGTTTGATCATGAGCATTCAGAAATTTAAAGTTATTGAATTTTTAATATCACAGTATTTGCATAGGTTTACTATGGGAGCTGAATTAGTACCGTGAGTCCTATAAACACACCTGCACTCCACTTTGAGTTGACGCATTAAACGTATCATCTCTTTTGGAACAACTCTAAAAGTTTTTATTTTTTTATTATTTTTTTCCGAATTAATGTTCTTATTATTGGTCGCAATTTATCAAATTTTGATAATGATACTTGACTCCTGAAACCAAAACCTGTCAAAACACTTGACTCTCAATTCAAGTATGGCTACTTCTTACGACCTTTGACCTCTCCATAGTTTTGCGGTCGATAGTTAATGAACTAACACAATTTTTGTCACAAAGTCGTTTGTTGAGCGTATGTCTAGTATTAGACGCATGACAAATGATTGGTGGCTAGAGCTGAAATTATCACTCAAAAATGAAACATAAAGATGCGTCTCTTTCTAAAAAATAGGGAATACTAGTCACAGAAACCGTTCCGGAAGAGGCTGGACTCTCTCTTTTAAATGAGATTGGTCCGGCAGTAAAGGAAATAAGAAAAAGAGCTGCGGTATCATCAATCCCGTGTTTGAAAATGGTATCTATCTATCTATCTATCTATCTATCTATCTATCTATCTATCTATCTATCTATCTATCTGACGTGTCCGGCTGGCGGCCTTGGGGACCCAGGGGAAATCGAACTAATGTCAGGTCTTATTCCACGGGTCCCTCTAGACCTTGGGAAATCTTCCGGTATCCCTGAGGAACAGCCCAACCCTGTCTCTCTGTCTGTCTCTGTCTGTCTGTCTCTCATATATATATGGGAGAGAGACAGACGTGTATATATATATATATATATATATATATATATATATATATATATATATATAGTTACACGCAAGGGGGCTCACTACCGAGCGAATCGAACAACTTCTGCGTGCTGCGTGAGCCTGGCTTGAGGTCGATGTTTCCCCTATTTCCAAGGATCTCAAGACAACAGTCGTTGTCAACTGAAGGGTTCTTAAACGCGCAAATAATACAGTAATTTTCCGCTAATCACCCAATGACAACATCACGAAAATCTAATTTCACACTTGCATGGTTTTACTTGTTTCACATTTGTATGACTCATCAATAAGCCTTTCCAAGACGAAGATTTAATACTTCACGTCATGCCCCACGAGACACGACCCAAACACCTATCACAAAGAATTGTTTCTATCTCAAATTACTAAACATGCAAAAACATCAAGAGAATTCCCAATAAGTAGTAACAGTTATGGGATTTATTGTCATGTCAGCACAATACTGACTATATGGTTCTGATTAAAAGTAAATTATATAAATGTAAATATAGCTGAGAGAAAGAAAATAAATTTCTAGGAAGAAATAGCCTTCCTAGAGAAAGCCTTAACATTAACTACTAAAAGATAAAAGTTAAAAATAAAATAAACTTATATGCATTTTTTTATATTTGAAAAAATATTCAGTCCAGAAAAAGAGAAGTTCCATCATGGGTCGAAGAAAGAGAAATTAATGTCAGTAAAATGTGATTTTGGCAACTTTTGTAGGAAGTATCTTGTTATCCATGTGCAGCAATTAACCGTTTTTTTTTTTTTGTTTTTTTTTAATTTAAAAAAAAAAAAAAAAATTAAGCTGCTGTGTTTGAGTATTCACAGCCAGCGCTGAGTTAAGACGCATCGTAACAAGTAGCGCTTGTTTGTTATATTTTTTATTTTCTTGTATCGTGTTTGTAAATATCCACAGCCAAACATCTTGCAGCTTATGCAAATTAACTACGTTTTTGTGTCTTATTCTTATCGCGTTTGTGTAATCGTTGGTATGTGTATTTAAACCAATATCCGCACATAATATTAAGTGCAATTCTCCATGTTTCCTTAACAAAGCATTGTCGTGCTACATAATATGTGTTTTCCCACATTTAAATTTAAATACAATCGATAATATCAGTTTTATCCAAGGGTATTAATATTGCATTCAGTCTAAGACTGTAGTTTTCTAACAAAGTGAAAGAAACAATCGAAAGACAACAGATGCATTTGGTATATCTATGAGATCGAGTGACTGTTAAGAGCACATACAAGATTTTTATAATCAAAGCCAAAAAAAAAAAAAAATTTCTGAATAAAAAGAAAGCTATTTATTTGTTGTTTTTATCACAAGTATACTAAAATCAAACTTACAGCGTATTTGAGAAATTTAATAATGGAATGTATACTGAAAATACACATCATTTTATTTTGACCACAATTCTGTACAATCAAATTAACATGTAAAGGCAATAAAATCACTTGCAGACTTGATCTTTTCAGTTATTTAGAAACTTCATCATGGACGACCTTGACATACATGTCCAAAAGGATTCACCCCTGTGTATCTATTCTGACATGTGTGTAGAACTGTGCTGGCTAATGGTTATTCAGGAACCAACGATGTACCTGGACTTTTGCCGACCCGGAGACGTAAATCCGGGTAAATTTAAGTCTTATTTTGATACAGAAAGGCCGAGAACCATAATGGAAACATGTGTATGGCCGGCTTTATGTCAACATGAAAATGGACCAGTCTTGATGCAAGGTGTGGCTATTATGAAGTAAAGTGATATTTGAAGCAGCATTTAATGGCAAAGATGTATTTATTTATTTATTACCGGGAATATTACATAAAAGTTCGCTGTACATATCTATTGGTGCACAATTTTGTAATCGAAACTTTGAAGCAATTAAATTCTTCAAGGACACCCAAACAAACTTCCGAGTCAGATTTCAATTCACATATCACTTTTGTTTGCACCGAAATAAGTTACTGGACTTGTCTGTACTGAAATACGTTACATGACTTGATATATAACTTTGGAAAAACCGCTGTATAATATGATTGTAAAAATTTTAATAAGAATTCATTTGAAGTGAATCAGTTTGTATATGAGGCGGTCTGTTTTAAACATTAAATTATCCAGTTCACACTTTCATCATTTGTTTCATCTACTAGTTGTATATACGCATCTGGATCTGAATATGTCGGTATTTTCGATCCAATACTCCATTCATCCATCCATACGTATACCTGTCTATCTATATCTCTATATATCCATCCAGCCTTCCTTCCATCCATTCACCCATTCATTTATCTACCTATCTACTGTCTATCTATATATCTGTGTGTCTGTCTGTTTAACAGCTGATTATAAAATATATAGTAAGATTGTTGACAAGTGGCTTAAATGTGACACATTTTGCAGTGTCTTTAGAAGAGATTTTAACACTGTATATGTGTAGAGATAATTGAACTTAAATGGAACTGTATCGACAACATGCCAGAATGTAGTGCCCAGGTATTTTATTGTGTGTACTATTCTATTTTCCTTTATTTCGTTGCTTTCACTTTTCTTTCTGAAAGTGGTGACTGAGCGATCGAATATGATAATCAATGTAAAAATCCGTTTTATGGAGAATTCACCATAGAATGGATTCACTAAATGAAAGCTTTTAGTGTCAGTTTTCCTTTGATGCCAGTATCAATATTAGTGCCATTCTATTTTATGGGCCTAAAATAAATAATCACTGTGAAATAGGTCCATGATTTTTCATTCAAGATTACGAGATGGCTTCTTTGTATGTCTCTTTCAAATGGAACTACAGTACGAGTAAAAACTTCACTATAATCGATACTGTTTTCAAAATCAATTTATTTCTTCCAACCATTGTTTTCCTAATGAATCCTGTTCGACAGGTGGTAGTATGTACTCTCTTAACTTTTACTTCTACTGGTCAATGACCAGAACTTTTATGCGAGGGTCCAGCGTCAAACTTCAGTCAGTCATCTGGCATCCTTTATCAAATGTTTTTTTATCACAGCTCCTACAAAGATACTTGGAGGAGAGCAATGAAACTTAGCACATAGTTTCATCCTAAGTCCCAGTTGTACCTAAGAGTAAATGGTGCCCCTCAGACAGCCAATACAAATCCCGTTATAGTTAATTGTCCATAATGGCTATATCGATATGGAACGTTTCCCTGCAACACTTCTATGATATATAGTCTGTTCTACGTGAAAATGGCGCCGGCCTGACTTTCAATATGGCTCAAATGGAGGCCATCTTGAAAATCTTGTTTCTGCTAGTCATCCTAACGGATTATTATGGCAAAATGAAATTTTCATTAACACATTTGTTAAGATATAGAATTGGTTATTCATGAATATGCTGCTGATCTGACTTCCGAAATTGGCCGCCACGGCAGCCATCTTACAAGTCTTATGATCGTTACTCCTTATGTAACGATCTTCGTATTAAGACAGGACTTTCAATAAAACACTTTATTTTATATGTAGTTGGTCCTAAATGACAATGATGCCGATTTAACCTCTAGCATGGTCGCCATAGCGGCCATCTTGAAAATATTGTTATTGCTATTCCTCATGATATACAGACATGTGGTTTTCATTTGTCGATGGTCCTACATAACAAAAACTGGAGCCGATGTACCTCCAAAATGGCCGGCATAACGGCCATTATCTTGTTATTTCTACTCCTTTTGAAAGGATGGTAGTTGGTAGTACTGACATTGGGTTGTCACTGAAACACCTCTTTCTTGCAGTGTGTATATATATATATATATATATATATATATATATATATATATATATATATATATAAATGATTCAGTAAAATTCCATGTCACTAGAACACTTCTTCAATATATAGTTTATCCTGCATGACAAATGGTATAGGAACTGCGTTGCATTTAACATGTAAGTTGATATTCAGCGCTCTGACATCATTTTTTTTAGTTAAAGGCCTTGAGTCAGGTTTGTATCGGTATTGACTTGTGCTCATACTAACACAAATAAGTATACATGTTTTTTCAAGCCTGTCTTGTGAATTTATTTGAAGATTATTTTGAATGAGTGCCACTTTAACGGCTATAACTCGTGTTTAGGAACAATAATGGCTTGTGAATACAGCAATTCAAACAACAGCAATAATTATTATGGATTTTAACCAACCTTAACCTTGGGATACCTAGCGAGTATCTTGGAAAAGTTCAGTTATCTTGTATCCATGACATCAGGTTTAAGGTCAAGGCTCATGACTAAGATTTGTGAACTGGACTTATCTTGTTAACATATTTATTCAGACATAAAATATGTTGTTTCCTAGTTCTATTCATTGTAGTTTCTCAAGAATATCTCATATGGTCTCAATGCCTATCAGTTACAAAGAATAAAAGGAGGAAATAAACTGACTTCTCGTGGATTCCTACAAATTCTTTAAAGCTAGTAGAGCGTCAGTTCCTTTAAGGGAGTCTTTTTTTTTGGTCAATTGACCCCTCAATCTCACCGCTTCTGTTGTCCAGGTAGACGTTTCGGAAAATGTAACGTATACTTGGATCACCTTTATTTAACATTTACACATTATAAACTATTTCTCTTTTGGAACTAATTACATTTGGCATATTACAATGAATAACTTTGCAATGTATCAACAACAACAACAACAAAAATGAGATCAGGGTCACGATATACGTCAATAAAAGCGGACAGTTGTATTTTGCTGAGTTCATCTTATCATCAACAATTAGCTTCAGTTTGAAAAATAAAAAGAGAAGATAAAAAAAAATATTTTTAAAAAGAAAATAAGCTTTCAACCCCACTCGCTCCCCGAAATAGACCCTAATTATCAATTATTTCCTACAAATCAGTTTCTGAGTGTCAAGATACATCATAAAAATCATGACAATTAAAGCCTTCATAGTCTATGATATGGATGTCAAACTTTCAGTAAATAGTTTTAATAAAATCGTGAACTATATGATAAAAGCAATTATTTACAAAGGCATAATTTCAGAACAGTGGGCAGCATATGAATAATTTGTCCTTTTGCAAAGTAAGAAGTAGAGGCATATACCAGAAGAAAAAAAATCAATCCTCTATTATAACAAATCCATTATTCTGGACATGTCGGCCGAATTCGTGAAAAACTCAAATTTTCAAAATGCAAAAATGCATTAGATATGTGGATAAATGAGTAACTATCAAAAACTGATTTTACCAGAAAAGAAATCAATCCTCTGTAATAATAAACAAATTCACTAAAATTTTCAAAATGCAAAAAATGCATGAGATGCATGGATAAATTTGCAACTAACATAAACTGTTGTTATCGTGCTAAAACGACTCCTTTGGATAGAAGAGCACCATCCTCGTACAGAAACACTGCTGGCCAGACTGTCTGTTTCACCGTGTCCCCACGCTTAGAGAAAAAGTTGAAATAGTCAGGTAAAAGTGATCGGCCATCCTCAAGCCAGTAGACCATCATAGGTGGATCCTGTACCACCATAAGCCACATGAGTTCCACAACTTTGTCAATAAACTTCTGTAAGACCAGGGTCACGAATCCAGTCTCGAATATCTCAGGTTGCTTGACCTTTCTGAACAACTGAAATATATAAATGTCGATAGCAGTTTAAATGAACATATTGATACTTACGAAAACTTTTCGACTACATGTAATACTACTACTGCTACAGGTGCTAGTACATGTACTACTATTACTACAGGTACTACTACCACACGTATTACAACTGTTACTGCATATGCTAATACATGTACTACTACTGCTACAGGTGCTAATACATGTACTACTATTACTACAGGTACTACTACCACACGTATTACAACTGTTACTGCATATGCTACTACCATATGTACTACTACTACTACTGCCACATGCACTACTACATGTACTACTACTACTACTGCCACATGCACTACTACATGTACTACTACTGCAGGTGCTACTACACGTTGTACAACTACTATTACTACGACGACGTGTACTACAACAACATGTACTACTAGTACCACAAGTACAACTACTACTAATACTACTACTACACGTACGACAGGTACTACTATATGTACTACTACTACAACATGTACTACTATTAAATGTGCTACTACTACAACAACTACTACTACCACATGTACTATTGCTACTACTACAGGTGCTACTACATTTACTACTACTTCTACTGATTCATGTACTACTACTACCACTAATATATGTAACACTACTACTGAGGGTGCTACTAGATGTACTACTACTGCTATTACATGCGCTAGTACTACATACACTACTATTACTACATGTACTACTACTACTGCGTATACTACTACTACTAGATGTAGTACTATTAAATGAACAAGATGATACATGATATATTTTTCTACTACATATTCTACTACTACTAATATAAGTACTACTACTCCGACTACATGTACTACAACAACTAGTACGTACTGTTGCTACTACTACTATACCTCTATCATATGTATTACAACAACTACTACTACATGTACTGCTACTACTACTACTATTGCTACTAATATGGGTGATACAACATGCATTACTACATGTACTACTACTACTTCTACACATTCTTCTTCTACTACTACTACACGTGCTACTACTACTAAATGTGCTCCTACTACTACATGTGCTACTACAACTAAATGGGATACTACTACTACATGTACTACTGCTACCATTATTACCAGTATATGGGGGTATTTTTCTAGGGTTCATTTTCGTTATATTCGGGATCGCAAAAATTAAATGTCTGTGAACATTCAAGAAAAAGGTTTTTTTTTTAAAAAGCGAATAATGTCAGACGGACAACACTAAGAAAATCAAACAACTAAAAAAAACGTCGTGAGATCAGAACTCCAAATTTTGGCATCGCAAAAATAAGCCACAGTGCATTCCAACTATTCTCTCTCTCTCTCTCAAATGTGATATGCAGCATTACAAGAATAACAGGAGAGATGTAGATGTGTATTTACTCATATCAGCTGATTTGTAAATTGTTTTGCACCGATAATAAATGTAGACGGCCGCTTTTCATTCAAAGTGCACAGAAGTTGTTTGCCATACCAATATAATCATATCAATTCTCCTGTTCAAGTTGCCATACCAATATAATCATATCAATTCTCCTATTCAAGTTGCCATACCAATACATTATATCAATTCTCCTATTCAAGTTGCCATACGAATACAATTATATCAATTCTCCTATTCAAGTTGCCATACGAATACAATTATATCAATTCTCCTGTTCAAGTTGCCATACCAATACATTATATCAATTCTCCTGTTCAAGTTGCCATACCAATACAATTATATCAATTCTCCTATTCAAGTTGCCATACCAATACAATTATATCAATTCTCCTATTCAAGTTGCCATACCAATACAATATATCAATTCTCCTGTTCAAGTTGCCATACCAATACAATTATATCAATTCTCCTATTCAAGTTGCCATACCGATACAATTATATCAATTCTCCTATTCAAGTTGCCATACCGATACAATTATATCAATTCTCCTATTCAAGTTGCCATACCAATACAATTATATCAATTCTCCTATTCAAGTTGCCATACCAATACAATTATATCAATTCTCCTATTCAAGTTGCCATACCAATATAATTATATCAATTCTACTATTCAAGTTGCCATACCAATACAATTATATCAATTCTCCTATTCAAGTTGCCATACCAATACAATTATATCAATTCTCCTATTCAAGTTGCCATACCAATACAATTATATCAATTCTCCTATTCAAGTTGCCATACCGATACAATTATATCAATTCTCCTATTCAAGTTGCCATACCGATACAATTATATCAATTCTCCTATTCAAGTTGCCATACCAATACAATTATATCAATTCTCCTATTCAAGTTGCCATACCAATACAATTATATCAATTCTCCTATTCAAGTTGCCATACCAATATAATTATATCAATTCTACTATTCAAGTTGCCATACCAATACAATTATATCAATTCTCCTATTCAAGTTGCCATACCAATACAATTATATCAATTCTCCTATTCAAGTTGCCATACCAATATAATTATATCAATTCTATTATTCAAGTTGCCATACCAATATAATTATATCAATTCTACTATTCAAGTTGCCATACCAATACAATTATATCAATTCTCCTATTCAAGTTGCCATACCAATATAATTATATCAATTCTCCTATTCAAGTTGCCATACCAATATAATTATATCAATTCTACTATTCAAGTTGCCATACCAATACAATTATATCAATTCTCCTATTCAAGTTGCCATACCAATACAATTATATCAATTCTCCTATTCAAGTTGCCATACCAATATAATTATATCAATTCTATTATTCAAGTTGCCATACCAATATAATTATATCAATTCTATTATTCAAGTTGCCATACCAATATAATTATATCAATTCTATTATTCAAGTTGCCATACCAATATAATTATATCAATTCTACTATTCAAGTTGCCATACCAATATAATTATATCAATTCTACTATTCAAGTTGCCATACCAATACAATTATATCAATTCTCCTATTCAAGTTGCCATACCAATACAATTATATCAATTCTCCTATTCAAGTTGCCATACCAATATAATTATATCAATTCTACTATTCAAGTTGCCATACCAATATAATTATATCAATTCTCCTGTTCAAGTTGCCATACCAATATAATTATATCAATTCTCCTGTTCAAGTTGCCATACCAATACAATATATCAATTCTACTATTCAAGTTGCCATACCAATACAATTATATCAATTCTCCTGTTCAAGTTGCCATACCAATACAATATATCAATTCTACTATTCAAGTTGCCATACCAATACAATTATATCAATTCTCCTGTTCAAGTTGCCATACCAATACAATATATCAATTCTATTATTCAAGTTGCCATACCAATACAATTATATCAATTCTCCTATTCAAGTTGCCATACCAATACAATTATATCAATTCTCATGTTCAAGTTGCCATACCAATACATTATATCAATTCTCCTGTTCAAGTTGCCATACCAATACAATTATATCAATTCTCATGTTCAAGTTGCCATACCAATATAATTATATCAATTCTATTATTCAAGTTGCCATACCAATACAATTATATCAATTCTATTATTCAAGTTGCCATACCAATACAATTATATCAATTCTCCTGTTCAAGTTGCCATACCAATACATTATATCAATTCTCCTGTTCAAGTTGCCATACCAATACAATTATATCAATTCTCCTGTTCAAGTTGCCATACCAATACATTATATCAATTCTACTATTCAAGTTGCCATACCAATACAATTATATCAATTCTCCTGTTCAAGTTGCCATACCAATACATTATATCAATTCTACTATTCAAGTTGCCATACCAATACAATTATATCAATTCTCCTGTTCAAGTTGCCATACCAATACAATTATATCAATTCTCCTATTCAAGTTGCCATACCAATACAATATATCAATTCTACTATTCAAGTTGCCATACCAATATAATTATATCAATTCTCCTATTCAAGTTGCCATACCAATACAATATATCAATTCTACTATTCAAGTTGCCATACCAATACAATATATCAATTCTACTATTCAAGTTGCCATACCAATACATTATATCAATTCTATTATTCAAGTTGCCATACCAATACAATTATATCAATTCTCCTGTTCAAGTTGCCATACCAATACAATTATATCAATTCTCCTGTTCAAGTTGCCATACCAATACAATATATCAATTCTATTATTCAAGTTGCCATACCAATACAATTATATCAATTCTCCTGTTCAAGTTGCCATACCAATACAATTATATCAATTCTCCTGTTCAAGTTGCCATACCAATACAATATATCAATTCTATTATTCAAGTTGCCATACCAATACAATTATATCAATTCTCCTATTCAAGTTGCCATACCAATACAATTATATCAATTCTCATGTTCAAGTTGCCATACCAATACATTATATCAATTCTCCTGTTCAAGTTGCCATACCAATACAATTATATCAATTCTCATGTTCAAGTTGCCATACCAATATAATTATATCAATTCTATTATTCAAGTTGCCATACCAATACATTATATCAATTCTCCTGTTCAAGTTGCCATACCAATACATTATATCAATTCTCCTGTTCAAGTTGCCATACCAATACAATTATATCAATTCTCCTGTTCAAGTTGCCATACCAATACATTATATCAATTCTACTATTCAAGTTGCCATACCAATACAATTATATCAATTCTCCTGTTCAAGTTGCCATACCAATACATTATATCAATTCTACTATTCAAGTTGCCATACCAATACAATTATATCAATTCTCCTGTTCAAGTTGCCATACCAATACAATTATATCAATTCTCCTATTCAAGTTGCCATACCAATACAATATATCAATTCTACTATTCAAGTTGCCATACCAATATAATTATATCAATTCTCCTATTCAAGTTGCCATACCAATACAATATATCAATTCTACTATTCAAGTTGCCATACCAATACAATATATCAATTCTACTATTCAAGTTGCCATACCAATACATTATATCAATTCTATTATTCAAGTTGCCATACCAATACAATTATATCAATTCTCCTGTTCAAGTTGCCATACCAATACAATTATATCAATTCTCCTGTTCAAGTTGCCATACCAATACAATTATATCAATTCTCCTATTCAAGTTGCCATACCAATACAATTATATCAATTCTCCTATTCAAGTTGCCATACCAATACAATTATATCAATTCTCCTGTTCAAGTTGCCATACCAATACAATTATATCAATTCTCCTATTCAAGTTGCCATACCAATACAATTATATCAATTCTCCTATTCAAGTTGCCATACCAATACAATTATATCAATTCTCCTATTCAAGTTGCCATACCAATACAATTATATCAATTCTCCTATTCAAGTTGCCATACCAATACAATTATATCAATTCTCCTATTCAAGTTGCCATACCAATATAATTATATCAATTCTACTATTCAAGTTGCCATACCAATACAATTATATCAATTCTCCTATTCAAGTTGCCATACCAATACAATTATATCAATTCTACTATTCAAGTTGCCATACCAATACAATTATATCAATTCTACTATTCAAGTTGCCATACCAATACAATTATATCAATTCTCATGTTTAAGGTCAACGACAAATATTGCTCTTGCCTTTTGAAGTAGCCGTTGAGCACAGAGCATGGCTGTACAAGACTTAAATGTTTAAAGACCCCATTATGTTTAATGCCTTGTTTCGTTCAGAAAGAAAAAAAAACATTTTGTAAAACAATTATTTGGCAGGGGGCAGAAGAAGGAGCGAAGCTGATCTATTTAAGACAGGGATATTCATGTAATTGTTAAACATTTGTGGTATTTTGCTTTAGTATGACTACTTTTTGCTGTGAAGAGGAACAGAAAATGATTTACTTTTTATGCTCTAGTAACCATATCTACATATTTCAGTCTCAGTTGCATTACCCGGCTGGACAGGTCAGAACAATCGTAATTTCCAGCTCTGACACGTTTGTTGAATATACGTATGTATCCGCCTTGCGAATGAAGTTATTGCCTAATATCCTTCCATGCAGATCCTGTCCATTTCATTTCTGAATGCAACCTCGATTTACATCACATGGACTCGTAAACAGGCATGCCTGCACAGAAGCATAGTTGGTGTGTACCAACAAATACGAGGACCAGTTTGATTCTGCACCGGTCTGACGCCTTCTAAGCCAATTAAAACTGCTGTAACAAAATGTACGCATGCTCTTCCTACACCGATATGAGACAGTAAGTACTGCACCCGTGTGTCAGTTTGCCTTGTTCGGCCAATCGGATGTGCTTTCTCATTTGGATTTCGGGCACATTTCGTCAAAATGGCTGAAATACATTAAGAAATGAGTACACTCCCCGACCGATGGAGTTAGTGATATCTCTATATCTGACAGGTTTTACATCCGGGGTTTTGGATTTTTTTTTTTTTTTTTTTTTTATTAATTTACTAAAGTGAAAATTCCGTCTTGATCCTTATATTTGGTAATAGGACCTAGACATGCAAAATAAAAGTTTTCAAAATGCTAACATAATGTTCAAAAAATATTTCTTAGTAGAGTCCGTCTTTAAATCTTTCAAAATTATCAAACTGATTGATGCAGTAAACTGACTTAATTCTTCTGTTTTATAAGTGTGGTAGGCGAAACCAAAAAGACCCAGCGTTGCACCGCAACAAATGTGACGGTCTTCCGTAAAGAATACAACCAGACAGGGGATTACTACCTCACAAAAACTATCATCAGAGGAGTTATATAACCGAGTTGTCTTACATATACTTGTTACTGCATTTTTACCATTGCATGTCACGCAGAATATGTCAGTTCTGAACACTGAATATTCCTAGATCTTGTCAAATTCGTATACATATACTTCAATCCCAATAATTAGCTTATATATTTTCTACTCCGATTAAATGGCTAATTTAAACTTATACTCTGTTCATACACTATTCGCTTTTGACATATTTTGAATTATATATTAGCCAAGGACATCAATTCGGTGAACTTAATTTTTCTTGTATTTGGTCTACATCAAATCCGGAAAGAACAAAGAACTCGAATCAGTCTTTAATCCGAATGTGTGTGGCTTTCATGCCTTGTAGATTTTCTTATTTCAAATAAACAGACATAAATGTCTATCCATGACAGATTTACACTCTACTAAATAATCGTATAGCCATAAACCCAGGAAATTAGAACAGAACATAATCTCTGTTCTTGATATATCAGTTTCATAAAAGAAGTTCTTCGTAATTAAAAAGAATGTAAAATCCTTACATCCTGAACTCCAGGCACTGTTTCTTTGACAAGCAATTTTCGATATTCTCTCAAGAGCTTCCTACCGAGTTCTCTAGCTTTGATTGCTTTCTCAGACACCACAGATGCAGCTTTGAACTTCTAAAATGAAAATAAATTATGTCACGTTTTCTATAACAAACTATGTCCCATTTTCTACAACAAAGGGACTTGATATTAGCGATATTAAGATCTGCGATATATTTTCGGAAAATATACGACAGTTAAGTTATTATATTTTATAATAATGCACTTAATGCTTCTCCGTATTATTTTACTAAATATCATTTACTAACAATCCCTATCGTTTGAATAAAATAAATAGACTACAGTGGCTTCTACTTCATAAGCATTAATACAATGATGATGAAGATGATGACAATACTACTTCATTAGCATGACGATAATGATGAAGATGATAACTACAATGATAATGAAGATGATGATGATAATACTATATAGGCATGAATACGGTGATGATGAAGACGACGACGATACTACTACATACACATGAGTATAATGATGATGAAGACGATGACGATACTACTCCATAAGCATGACTACAGTGATGATGAAGATGATGACGATTCTACTACATAAGCATGACTACAGTGATGATGAAGATGATGACGATTCTACTACATAAGCATGACTACAGTGATGATGAAGATGATGACAATTCTACTACATAAGCATGTGTAGAATGATGATGAAAATGATGACGATTCTACTACATAAGCATGACTACAATGATGATGAAGATTATGACGATACTACTACATAAGCATGACTACAATGATGATGAAGACGATGACGATACTACTTCACAAGCATAACTACGATGATGATGAAGATGATGACGATACTACTACATAAGTATGAGTACAATGATGATGAAGATGAGGACAATACTAGTCCATTAGCATGACTACAATGATGATGAAGATGATGAAAATGATGATAATACTACTACATAAGCATGACAACAATGATATTGAAAATGATGACGATTCTACTACATAAGCATGAGTAAAATGATGATGAAAATGATGAAGATACTACTACATAAACATGACTACAATGATGATGAAAATGATGACGATTCTACTACATAATCATGAGTACAATGATGAGTAAAAAGATGACAATACAACTCCATAAACATGACTACAATGATGATGAAAATGATGACGATACTACTACATAAGCATGACAACAATGATGATGAAAATGATGACGATTCTACTACATAAGCATGAGTAAAATGATGATGAAAATGATGACGATACTACTACATAATCATGAGTACAATGATGATGAAAATGATGACGATACAACTCCATAAACATGACTATAATGATGATGAAAATGATGACGATACTACTCCAGAAACATGACTACAATGACGATGAAAATGATGACGATACAACTCCATAAACATGACTAAAGTGATGATGAAGATGATGACCATACTACTACATAAGCATGACTACAATGATGATGAAAATGATGACGATTCTACTACATAATCATGAGTACAATGATGATGAAAATGATGACGATACTACAACATAAGCAAAAGTAAAATGACGATGAAGATGATGGCAATACTACTTCACAACGATCATGACGAAGATGATGAAGATAATTACTTATCCCAAGTAAAGCAGAACGGCAAAAACAAACATCTAAGAAAATAAAGGACAAAACGATCCAAATTCTAATGGCGGCAAAAGAGACAAATGAAATAAAAGACACAACTCTCAAAAATGCTTTTTTTGTATGTTACTTAATCTATGACTGTTTACTTCCAACTGTTTAGGATTGATAACTGTCCTTGAGTCATCCGTTTCAGTTTTGATTGTTTAAATTGTATTTCTGTTTTAGAAAATTATCATTATTTCCTATTACTGTACTACAGTTAATTCTAGTGTGGTAATTCTAGTATGGTAAAGCTATATATACATAAAGTGTTCTTACATTTCTGTTGACAGGGTGAGTAAATGTGGGATGTAACATTGTTTCTTCAAGGCGATTCATAAATCCATCTACAGAGTGTCTCTGGTCCTCAGCGATGTCATAGCAGAACACATATGCATGCTGATAATAATAATAATAATAATAATAATAATAATAATAATAATAATAATAATAATAACAACAACAACAACAACAACAGCAACAGCAATAATCATCATTATGATGATCATCACTATTAAAATCTTCCTCTCACATTTTTGCATCAGTGTACTAAAAAGAATTTGTTTAAACAAAATATTCAAAACTATAAGTACGCAGAAGTAGAGGAATCTAGGAATTGTTTTGTCTAAATTGCCTCTGTTAACGATAATTTTAACCGCCCACATGAGTGATATCGTACCATCCGAAGCTCTACTTAAATGACTCACGTGAGATGTAAATATTTATTATAAAATAGCATATTCTGGCATTTATTTCTGTCAGATAATACACACCACTGATAACACATGTATTTCTAGTGACTAAAATGTTAAATATTTAAAAATGAAAGAAATAAAATACTTGGCTTCTTCAGCCATTCTAAATTACCGATACTTAATTGTGGCATTCTCTGTTTATGAATTAACGTTCAGTATCTATACAGGAATCCAGTGGCGTAACTTCTAATTGTACCCCGCCCCCCCCCCCCCCCACGTATAAACATTTAGAGTGGGCCCCCGTCAAATTAATGTAAAGCATGATTTTGTTTTGTGCCCCCTCATTGCGCCCCACCCCCCACCCCCGCATTGCGGGGATGCGGGGGAGGTGGTTACGCCACTGCAGGAATCATTTTTTTATGATGAAGGTTGAAAGCATGTTCTCAACATCCCTCACCTATTAGACTGATTTGCAAAAAGGGATATAACTCGAGATAATGTCAATAATTTCCTAATAAATCTAATGCAGCACTGGGATTATAATGCAGGATATCTAAACAAATGAGATGGTGCATACGAGTCTTGCTTTAATCGATGATTTTCTAACACTTTAAGGTGTTTGTTCTTGTCTGATATCACTTTTATAGTAGATATGCGCAAGTTTCCATCTTGTTTCATCTTTTCTAAACAATAACAACAACAACAAAAGAAAGAAAGAAAGAAAGAAAGAAAAATGAAAGATACAAATGTTGAAGGACTGATTCTTTACAGTTTTTCCTCCTTTGTTTACTCACTCGAACAACCCGGAACAAGGTGTAAATAGCCCTTTCTTGGTCCTTCCATGACGTTTTCAGTGTCTCAAAGCAATCTGCCCACTCATTGGAGTACAAGTCACAAAACTCGTCTACCAACTGGACGGGTTCCGGTAGAGTGGACAAATTAGGAATGATACTGCTCGACTCCTTAGGTTTCGCGACGCCAAGATTCCGAAGTCTGGAATACCGAAAAAAAACCCCCCAAAACAACAACATATTTTCACATACAGTATACCATTCAAAGATGGATGGTAATTTCATTTGACAAATCTAAAGCAACAGATCTATAGGGGCATATTACGAGAGGTGTTTGAGAAGTTCTTCATATTTTGTTATAGCATTTATGTTTCTTTTTGAACCTGTCAATAAATTTAACACCAATCGATATACAAAATAACGTTCTATAAAATGATCTGTAGCTGCACGTACGGCACGTCGGACATCTGCAGATACACACGTGTAACGCAACATAGGTAAATGACAGTGACCTAAAAGTGTTAGAGAAAGATAATAATTCTGCTACTGAGTAAAGAGCATACTATAAAATCCGCGCTCTTAGGCTACTCTCTAACTGATATCAAGGTAGGCTTGGATGAAGTTTACGGATGTAATTCTCTGTCATATCCTACAATTATGAGGTATTATCATCGCTTTAAAGATGGCCGAGAATCCATGAAAGATGATCCACGTTCTGGAAGATCGTTGTCTGCGATTGGTGAGCGGGAAGTAGCAGCTGTGAAGGGAGCAATTTATGAAGATGCTCGATACACAGTGAAATACATTTCTATTATCATTGAATATTGAAAGTGATGCATTCAATTGAATCTACCTTCTTTGTAACTCGTCAATTTGACTTTCTCTGTGAGTAATTCTTTCCATTAATTTGTCATAATCGTCTCTGAGCAACACCATCACATCTGGGTTAGTCTCTACTGCCTTACTCGGTTTACCTCGGGGTGGCGGAGTCGGTTCTTTTCTCTTATGGTTCGCCTGTGGAAAACAATCAAACTTTAAAACAAACAAAACGAAGCTGCTAGAAAAAGTGTGGTAATCTTCTGGGAATTGCGGTATGCGTATACAATTGATGATGATGTTTATTTATTTATTTTTTGTGTCTTCAGAATGGTTATAAAACATTTAAGATATGCAATAAAACTTCTACAAACCGGCCATTTATGTAAACCGGCTAATGGACAGACTGGCCATATATTTCGGACCCAATCGAGCCATTGTAGTGTAAATCAAACCACCCTAACGTAACCACCTCTCTAAACCAACATAATAGTGTAGTTCCAAACGTGTTCGATTGAGGGAACTTTTAAAAATTTTGAACATGAACTTAGCGTGCTGTTATTTGCCAAATATAAGGCTTAGTGTCAGAAATGGATACAGTGTATTGAATGTCCGACTGCGAATTTGTTTCAACAACATGTCAATCGTTTAGCCACAGCTTGCTAATGTGAGTGTCTCTGAGAAGGATAATATAAATTCTTAATGAGAAATACAAAAAGGTGATTTACAGCTTTATTATAATAACAAAGACTGGGGTATAATCTGTGATATGACTTCGTTTTTTATGTAAATTTTTGCATATTATGGGTACAATTTTAAGCAGAGTATCGAGTCCATATGATTATTAAAGCGTTGTGCAACACATATAACTTAGTATAGTTCATTTAAAGGATATAAAATAACATTATTACCTTCATTCAGACGGCATTTGAAACAACGATTGCAACAACAACAACGATAATAATAATATTAACAACATGAACAAGAACAAGAACAACAACAACAACAACAACAATAATAATAATAATAATAATAATAATAATAATAATAATAATAATAATAACATAAGTGTTGGATATATGTTGGCACATAGCTTTCCTTTTTACCTTTGTACATGAATTCTGCATGCACTGTTTAATATAAATACAACATTTACCTCAAATTATCTCTTCAACTTAATAAACAATGCTTAGGTCGACAAAAGAGAAACTGGCCGAGAAACACACGTGATACATACATACATTCATATATACATACGTAGGTACATGCATACATCCTTACTCATAACATACGTTTCCAAACATTTTATAACGATGTAAAACCTTTTCACATACTGACTCTTACCTCCGCTTCTTCAATCTTCCTTTGCAGGTGTTCTAACTCAATACAAAGCTGGTTATACTCTCTGAGTGCCGCAGAGACCTCGTGCTGCGAGAGCACGTCCCCCGCGTGCATCTTCTCCAGAACATATCCCAGCTTCCTCTTTTTCTTCCCGAAAAATGCTATGGTTCCATTGACTAGTTTGACGGCCTCCCACATCCTGAAATTTATATTTGTTTCAGAATAGATTATGTCAATATTTTAAGAGTAAGCTGTGTGGTGGCAAACGTAGAATGTTCTATAACGACGACGACGACGACGACGAAGAAGAAGAAGAAGAAGAAGAAGAAGATAACGACGACGACGATGATGATGATAATAATAATAATAATAATAATAATAATAATAATAATAATAATAATAATAATAATAATAATAATAATAATGATGATGATGATGACTGCAATGACAATGAAGACGACTGCGACGATGATCTGGAATATAATGGCGATAATGAAAACGTTTTCTCATTAGTCAATCACAACAGATAAGTTATCTCGTTGACTCGATTTATCTAGTCCGATGAAACAGCTCCAAAACCTTCTGTATGTTTTTTTGTTGGTTCAGTTATAAGCAAGTTTTGGGGCATGATAGATCGGACTGAGTTTTCGTAGTTCTAAATGAAAAGTCAATTATAACTAGAAAATCTCATCAACGTTACTTGGGCATTGTACAAACGTATGAGGCACTGATAATTGTCACCAGAAAAAAAAATGTCGGTACTGTTTTTGTGAGACACTATTCACATTTTTTACGTATCTGAATTAATTGCTTGCATTCATGATGCAACAACATACCACATACACACACACACACACACACACACACACACACACACTATCTCTGTTAATTTGACTAAATCAGAATGAGTGTTATTAATAAAGAAGAAAGTGAAGCTTGCTGCAAGTCATTTGTATGACAAATATTACGAGTTTATCATCATTCATTTTGTATGAAAAATAAA
Organism: Margaritifera margaritifera; assembly: GCA_029931535.1. Taxonomy (NCBI): domain Eukaryota; kingdom Metazoa; phylum Mollusca; class Bivalvia; order Unionida; family Margaritiferidae; genus Margaritifera; species Margaritifera margaritifera. Next base: position 3,862,789 of record JAQPZY010001657.1, on the reverse strand, counting down.
AAAAAGCCTGACCTTTTCCAGCTTGTGTTGTGCAGACCATCTTCATATTCATCGACCTCCTCTTGCTTAGCTTGCGTAGGGTCAATAGGTCGCATCTCTCTGCGGTTGGAGATGGGTTCAGGCTGTTGTTCTTTCTACAATGTTTCACTCAATATTCAAATAAATCCTAACTGTTCTCTAAACAGCATACTGTACTGTAGGTATAGACCGTAAAAAGGCCCAGCTTATAAACCGACCGGTTGGGCTTAGAACGGTAGGTAACATATGTTACACCCGAGGTGTGACCATATCTACCCATATTAAATAAGGTGTGAAAATCTGAAACCTATTGGTTTATCTCATGGATCACCATGTTGTAGCCTGATTACCATCCCTTTACAGCCTCTTGACTTTGATAGGTGATCAATTTGATGTCAACTACTCATATGAATAAATTTGTTAGGAATTAAATAATAATAATAATAATAATAATGAGGACTTTGTATAGCGCCTAATCTTTAGAGGCTCTAAGCGCTTTACAACATTATATAACACCTAAAAAAACATATATAATGATATGATTACGAAAAAAAAGAAAGAAAGAAAAAATAGTATTAAAAAATAGAATTAGTATGGTCAAAGTGCAAAATAAGCTAGAATAAGCTAGCGATAAGGAGCAACTTTACTCGATGGTAGCTAAAATCAGACTTAGCTTAAGTAGCAGACGCTCCATTGTACAGTAGAATATTGACCTTTAAGATCGGTTTGAGCGTTAGCTTGATTGATACGCTCATTCTCTGAAGATTCATTAACAGAACTCAGACCCCTCTCGTATTTCATCGGTCTTTAAATCTATAAAAGATGCAGAGAAAGACCGAGTAACAAATAAAAGTATCAGAAGAGGAAGAAGAATAAAAGATGTACAAACAGGAAAGAATATTTGCACAAAACAATACAGGAAAAAGGATACATATGTCTGTTTAATAGCATGAGACATAAAGAATAAACCATAAGTAATGAAATAGATATATAGACAGACGGTTGGTTGGGAGGATTTTAACGTCACTTTCAAACATTATTGGTTGTATCATGGCTTGGAAATGTGAGCTAAGTGCCTTTCCCAAGAACTTCCCAAGAACTCACAGAGGCAGCTGACGCTGGCTGGTCTGGGGGGTTTCGAACCCGCGATCCTTGGATTACGAGACCAACGCTCTCCCAACCGAGCCACCGCGGTTCCCATATAGCTTGATTTCGTTTTGTTTTGAGTTTTACGGCACACCAACAAAAGTAGTTGCTTTAGTGTGGAGTAAATTGGGGTACAGTTTCATGCCCAAAGACACACCACGGTAGCGGACCTGGGGTCATCTGATGGTAGGTTTCGAACCTGCACCCTTTAGGTTGCGAGTCCGGCGCGCTAACGGCTCCCATATATATAGTGTGAAGACGTAATGAGATATATACGATAGAGTGAGGTATGCACTTGTGAGAAAAAATATACGAGAACAAGTCAATAGGAGACACACAGAAATAAAAAGAGAGCACTTTGCAAAAGAGACACACATGAAGAAAAACCAAAAGAGATGGACATATATAATAGATAATGAAGTAGGAGAAGACACATTGGACACAAAGAGGAAAGGAGGAGTACTCTACGCGAATATCTGAGCCATCAAAAGTACTAAATATACTAGTACTTGTTGTACCAATGACATAAAATAAATAGTTTCAATAAAGTTAAATAAAAAGGAAAGGAAGGAAAAGATGACAAGACAGACTGTGAGAAAGACAAAAATATGAATCTATTTCCAAACTTTAAAGAATAGTTGTATATGGATACAAAGAACATTCATCTAAAGATAATATGAAACTACCATACCTCCTCTTTGTCCTGTGTCTTTCCCTTTGTTCCTTTCTTACCGTCATTTTTTGAGGCCATGAGGTACACTATAGATGGTAGTTTAACTGAAAAATAGGCCAATACATATCTTACTGGCAATAATAGAAGGCTAATTGATTACAACTGATTAAGGATGGGTTCCAAATAGTTCTGCTTAGTAATCGGTGAAAGCGATATTGCTACACGATTCTATATAAAGTACCTGTTCATGCCCGACGTTTGTTCAAACGCATGAAGTAAATTCAATAGCGTTCATTCGGATTCTTTGTTGCCTTTTTTATCTTCTGAGTTTCAGCTTACAATATTGTACATATAATCCCGTTCATCGAAGAGACATGTCTACTTTGTTTAACATAAATCAAGAAAGAATATATATGAACTAACCCGAAAATAGAACAAATAATGTAACAACAAACAATATTAAGAACAGACAACCCCTTTATTTCGATATATATATCTTGACATATTTCGTCCAAATGGATGATTTTCCGTTTGACAGTTCTTTTTAAAGTTAACCGACACTAATTGGGGCCCTGTAACAGCACACCAACGTTTGGACGAATAGATTTTGTTATATAATATAGAAAAAGGTGTCAACTGGTGTCGTGAGCTTTAGAAGGGTTCTACAAAAGGCTAGATCAATTAATATTTAGATATACGCGTTACTTTCAGTCTAAAATTTGTTTATAAAGATTATATTCAACTAATTGTCTGGGAAGTAGGAGTGGAGTGGGATGTAAATCTCTCTTCGCAGATGAGGGTCTGATTGTGGAGTGCTTACTTCTTCTATCATGGTATTTGTGTATGTACCGCCCATTTAGGTCCGTTCTCAAAACCTAATGGAAGATCAATAGGTGTCATTTCCTGCAATGCGCAATGCATGACTGGGCCATTTTCTCAGATTATCACGTATGAATCGGTCTTTGATTAATTGCATATAGTTTATAATCCCTAAGTCGAAACCATTGGAGAAAAATCATGTTTACATAAGAATGTATACTCTGAACTGAGCTAGATCTAACCAGTACTGTTACTTACAAGTAACGAGGGAGTTAAATCATTGCATGAATTTAACATTTTTGTAGCACATAACTGGGTACATTTTTGGGACCATTTGTGGTACATTCCAATCCGAAATACTATAATTTCACCCACACGTCCATCCTGGAGAGAGATAAACACCAGACATCTTGATAAAAGTCAACAAGTACGGTCTTGAAACCACAAGTATACATGCAGAGCCGTCGTATGGGGCGGGTGATACGGGCGACCGTCCGGGGCGCCAAATTTAGGGGACGCCATTTCGAGGAGTTTGCAGTATTTTTTTCCGAGTGGGGGGCGCCCGAAGGTGACGCTCGCCCGGGGCGCCGTTTCGTCCAGCGCAAACTTGCGACGGCCATGTATACACGCATTCGACAACGTCGGATATCGAACCCTGAACTCAGATATTTTTTACCATCATTCTTTTCTTCATTGCAAGATGTTTTAAGTGAAACTGAGTTGTCCCCTTTCTGTGCTCCTCGAGTCAATAAAAATAAATGTGCATGTACTTCGTTTTAATAATAGGTAATATTTATACACATTTCTCATAGTAAATCGTGCAGATCAGTGTATGTGCGTTCATTTGTATGTTTCGATGTGCTGTTAGTAAGATCATGGGAGTCCTGAGAATAAATGATTTCTCAAAGGAATCATGATGGAAACGTTAAAGTTTAAAATACTACATAAGTAGAAGAAATAAAAGTAGAAAATATATACGGACGGTAAATATGAAATTTACATTTTTCTTTTCCTTTAATTCCTGTCATGTCATGTCTTGATGGAATCCAAACTCAGTTCTCTGTCGTTGTTTTTTTTTTTTTTTTGTTTGTTTTTGTTTTTTGTTTGTTTTTTTGTTTGTTTATCATTGAAGTTTTATAGTTCTTGTTCCGTTTTAAGGAAAATTACGATTGAATACTGGAAATATAAGTTGGAATTATGACAAAAGTTTGAGAGACATTCCTGCATTAAGAATAGCATCAATCAAAAGCTATTAGTTGTAACTCGTATTGAATTTGTCTGATTTGCAAAGCGAAGATTACACAGGATTCGATTTAAATGCTAATTAGAAAAATCTTATCGTGGCGCCAGACGTGAAGTAATCACGACAGAGAAAGAGGCTAATCAATATACTGCTTTCATTGTACCCTTCTTACTCTCATTCAGTGCATCTGGATCGATTGAAAATTGTGTCCAAACTCAAAGGAGAACTGCTGCACTCTTATGTACAGTTTAAAACTGCACTGTTTCATATGATAAATCATATTAGAAAACGTTTTTGTTCTTTTTACTATTTTGATCACATTATTTCATAAGAGTATGTCTTTCAATGACTCTGGGGCTTTTACAAATTTTTAATGTGCATTATTACCCAATTCAAACTGCATTGAGTCTGGTCTTCTACCATTCACGCAGAGGAACATGATTAGATTAGAAGTCACATATTTAAACCATTACCGACGTTTTATTTCGGTTGAGACTGTTCAACACTCCTTGACAAATAACACACATATCGGTTTGCAGCATCAATGAATATATTTTTTTCCAGAAATTGATAAATCTTTGTATACCTGTGATATGCATGTGTACGTACGTGCGTGCATGTGTGTATGTGTGCATGTATGTACTAGTACAAATATATGTTTATTAATGCACATGGTTAACACCTACTGCAGTTTCTAAGTTTAAGTATGACCAATTGTTTCATGATCGCTTGACACAGATCTTTGGCAACAGTAGCCTGATATATGAGTAGATTAATGAAAGCTTACAATGTTTGACTTTTCTTATCCGGGCATTATTTATGTGAACTTCATAGATTCCAATAAATACAGCTAAACAGAGTATACCTATACATATCCTAATATAAGTTTTAAACTAGCCTTCACTTTATGGGGACGATATAAAACATATTTCTTCAACTTTCATAATTATCAATGTACTTTAGCAGTCTATACAATAAGCAAATATTGCATATCAAGAGACTTTCAACAATACTCTGTTTTTTTTCTCTCCCAAAAATATTTAAGATTCCAACTTAGGGTAATAGTAATATACTCGAGTGGTTCAGACACAAGTCGTGCTTTTGGTATACACAGAACAAATTAATTTTGAATTTTGTTTACCTTTTTACATTTTTGTTAACATAACAAAATGCATATAACAAAGTGATCACGATAATTTACGATCTTCACTTGTCGAACGTAGTGCAGTGATCAATGTATCTTTCTATCTGTCTGTCTATTTATCCATCCATCCGTCTATATATATATATATATATCAATCGATCAGGACGGGGCTCAAGCCCTGATCGGCTGCCTCTCTGTGTCCTTGGAAAAGTCACTTAGCTATCATTTCCTCGTCATGATATAGCAAATAATGTGTGAAAAATGCCGTTAAACCAACCAGCCAGTCGTGTCAGCCGTTTAACCAACCAGCCAGTCGTGTCACAATGTATATCAGTCTGTCTGTCGATGGCCGCACCGTCCTCCCGTTCTACTTTATGTTCTAAGTAAAGCTTGTTTTTGTTAAAAAAAATTGGGGGTTTTTTTGTTTTGTTTTTCTTTCTCGTTTTTGAGGGGAGGGGACGGGGAGAGTAGGGATAGATTCTTGAAATAATTGTAAATGTGACATTGCAATATCAGATCACTTCCTAAGAGTCAGACTCGTAATCCAAGGATCGTGATTCAACACACGCACTGGACATCTCGGGTCAGATGCCTCAGTGTGTCTTCGGGAAGGCACTTAGGTCTCATTTCCTTGGCCTAATATAACCAATAATGTGTTAAAAGCGCCATCAAACCAACCCACCAGTTATCTATATATCTATCTGTCTGTATGTCTATAATAGCCCCATCCTCCAGATCGTCTATCTATCTATCAAAAATTGGTTTTTTGTTTCAAAACGGGGCAAGGAAGGTTAATACTTTCAGTTATTGTAAATGGTGACATTAAATTATCAGATCATTTGCAGGATTCAAATCTATTACTCTGGGTGTCGGAATCATAATCCAAGGGTCGCTGGTTCAATACCCGGCCAGGCCATCCCGGGTTGTCTGCTTCGGTGTGTCCTGGGGAAAGGCACTTAACTCCCGTTTCTTCACCGTGTTATATCCTATAATGTGCTGAAAGTGCCGTTAATAACCAACAAACCAGCCAACCAACGTACCAACCAATCAATTCAAGTCAATGCACGGGCTCTTCTGATTCCATCAGAAACTTTCCAATTCAAATCTTTTTACTTATCTCCTATTAACCTCCCCTGCATTTTTGAGTCTGAAAATCGGAATATTGGCATTGAAATATGGTAAGATTTGTATCGACTGAGAAGCCAAACATTATTAAGCGAATTACTTTCTTTCTTAAGTCAACTATATACTGTTTGACAGAAGCATCATACAAATCCATATAACTGTACTTTATTCTATAATAGTTCTACAGGGGATTGCAAATGTGTGATTGTTTTACATTTGGAATGGATGGAGAAATGCTATCATTGATTTCTATACATTTAGCAAGTGAGTACATTAGGAATCTTTAAAGAAAGCTGCTTGGTTGTTGGTTGATTTTTAAGGGCACTTTCAGCACATTATTGACTATATCACGCCGAGGAAAGGAAACCAAGTGCCTTTCACAGCGACACACCTAGATAGCGTTAAAAGCTTATTTTACAAGTCATCGAATCGAATATCAATGATGAATACAACTTCTTGAAAAATTAATCTGTTGTTTCGTTTTCTCCGATCTATTTATTTTTTTAAAAAATTTAAAAAAGTGGTTTGAATTGTGAACCTCACGCTATATCCTTCAATATTTTAGTTGTGGATACAAAAATTATATACGCTGGAGATGTGTTACCGACAGTACTGCAAGAGGAGGTCATATATGTAATTAAAGGCACTATATGGAATACACACACACACACACCTACATGTTGAATTTTAATGCTGTCGTGAATTTTCCCTAAGGCAGTACATTTCAATAAGACGTCAGTACACATGGAAAACCTATGCAGTTTAAACAGACTCAACTGATGTATTAGTATTATTTTCTGCTAACACTGCAAGCTATTCTTATTTGTTTATTATAACCCGAGATATCACATACAATGGTGATCGGTTAAAAAGAAACAACAAAAAAAAAAAAAAAAAAAAATACAAGTGTGTTACGTAAAACTATTTATATAAAACTGGTTTTGTTGTGTTAACGGTACTTTTAACACATTAATGGCTATATCATGGCAAGGAAAAGAAAGTTAAGTGCCTTTCCCAAGGACTCACCAAGGCAGCCAATACAGATTGACCTGGGTGGGTGTCCAACCCGTGTCTCTTGGATAACGAGACCGAAGCTCAACCAACTGACCTACCGTGGCTCCCTTTATATCACATTCAAATATTCATACTTGTTCCGGGTAGTAAATTGCATAACATACACGTATCTCCATATGAATCGCTATGACTGTATCTTTACGTATATGAGTATTTTAATAACTGGCATATCTACATACAGTCCATAAAATAATCAACCTGAAGTATTGATAAATTTAAACATGAATCCATCCAAACAATCTATCTATCCATCGAATTGATTAACCCATCCAGCCACCATTGATACTTTATTGCATTTATTATTTTATGTACACTCACATAAAATGTAAGTATTCGCATTAGTTTCCTACAAAAACCTAGATAAACAATCAGAACACTGCAAAATATGATGGACATTATGCAAAATATGATGGGCAACTGTCCTAATGACAACTTAGCTTCTAATTTATATGCTCAATCATGCGAAAATGCATACATGTCAGCAAGCTTTTCTCTTGAAAATATTTAATTCGGAGAAGTGTGCAGTTGGCCAAGTCTTTAATAAGCATAAATAAAACATAAACTCACCATCACATGGTTAAGATAAGGAATAAACATTTTCATCAGTATGTCTGACAGTCAGAGTGATATATGTCAATGCTTTAGGCCATAAACAAATGAACGGACTATAAATAGAAATAACCGCCATTTTTAGTCCCATGTCTCTCTTATTGCACATGTCAAACACTGTTGAAGACAAAGTTAAATCCGATCATGTATTTTGGAAAGAAAAAAGATGAAATTAGAGGATCTTAAATATATAATACACTGAAATGGTTGAAATTGTACTGCGGTAACCTCATTTCTAGGCAAATGTACAATTTATTAATGCTGTGCTTAATTAGGTCACCTCCACTGGTCGCTTAGTTGCGAAGGAAACCTTTGCACGCGTAGCCGTGACTTCGTCCATTAGGCATTATCCTTGATGGATTGCACCACAAGTGAAAACGATTATATATCTCAAGAAAATGACTTTTGCATGTATCATCCGACTACTTGGTGGAATTGGAAATGAAGTTATCATGTCACTGTAACAACTGTCCCTTTAGCAAAAACATGTCCGCCTTCGTGGGACGTAACAGCAGGCCAGAGCGTCCAGTCCACAGTCTTCCCGCCTTTTGATTTAACATGGAAATAGTCTGCTTTTAGATTATCTCCCTTGGGCAGCCAAAAAATGGTCATGGGTGGATCCTGAACACACATTAGCCACACTAGTGCGATTGTCACTTGCACAAAATTGCTGACGTCATCGTTATAATGCTGGACGTCAAAAATTCCAGGAATGCGCTCCATTATAAACTTCTGCAAATATAAAAATGTCCAATATGCATAACAATTTATAATAACGAAAACAGAACATTTACAGATGCAACAATATTCTACCAAGCTGCTTTGAGCTGAAGCCTGTAATGTCCTCGTGAGCAATATTGATTAAAAAAAGGAATATCTGGATGAAAGTTTGATTTTGCCTTTGTACAAAATTGAAAACTTGGAATGACGCTAATGTGCAATCCCCCCCCCCCTTTTTTTTTTTTGTTTTTGTTTTGGCTCGCAATGTTTGAATTTCTTGACAAAATTATTGAAACGCAAAACTTGACCAAAGTCAATAAAGCATAACACTACAGGTCGTCGTTACGAATTGTTTCTAGGAGACTGTATCATTTATCAAGATAAACCCACATACAAAGCTGAATCGCCCTCAGGCAACAGTATATGGTAAAAGAGTGAAACTGGAAACTTAATCAAGGTCATAAAAGATTGTAATATAAGCCGCAATGACCTGCATTTGGTGAAAGTGTGTTCCATTGCGTAATAGACGTTAATAGATACAAAGTTGTATGACCCGGCTGCAAAACTGCATGCCAAGCTGAACTAAAGGCAAAACTAAACCAAGGTATGACTGACAGACTTATGATTAAAATGAAAGAGGGACGAACGGAAACTATATGCACCTTCCATATTTGTGGCGGGGCACAAGAACGTGAAATAACAGGTCAGTGTATCTGCAAAGAGACATCAAATTACTACATCACTATTTGTAGATGTATATCGTGCTATAGATAAAATATGTAGAGAGAAACATAATGATCGTAAAGTTCTGAAATAAAGTACAACTCCGAACTCATGCACACTCACCTGAATATCGAACAACAGGCAACACTCACACCTATCAATTGCAAAGTTAAGTTAGAACTGCAATCAATACCAAAACACCATCATTTTCTCTCTCTCTCTCTCTCTCTCTCTCTCTCTCTCTCTCTCTTTCTATATATATATAGATATATATATATATATATATATATATATATATATATATATATATATATATCCATGAAACTGGATATCATATGTACATGTAAATATTTCTATTTCGTGCTTTCTCTCCAGGTCAATATGTCAGTCATTAGGAGTAGAAGCAGATAAGGCAGTACTGGAGTGTGCTGATACAAATAACTGTTAGGATTAATTGCTTCAGTCCCGTTTATCATTCTCTGCATATATTCATGATTATATGAACATACAATTTATCTGCTCCACACAAATAATCTAATGCAAATCCTTATAGTCTACCTCTTGTACAGCTGGTATGGATGCGGCAGCATTCAGACCTCTATAACTGATAACATGCTGAACTCCTTGCTTCAGAGACGGTTCATTCTGGACAGCATTTAGCTGCAAATAAATGGGTTATTGTAAGTATCTTTTTATAAGCCCGATGTAAGCCGCAGCATATAATGTTACAGACTGTCCGTTTGTTCGTTAAAGATTTGGCTTTCGCGCGAAAACTTGTGTTCTGCTTGACATACCTTCAACAAACATACCCTATGGGAGCGAAAAAAAAAACGACAAAAAAAAAACGCTACTGATATGGGGGTCAAAAGAGTCAAAGATCAAGGTCGCTGTGCCCGACCAAAAGCAAATTTGTTCCTGTGCAATAATATTAGTTTTGTTTCACACACCTTCAACAAACGCTGCAGGTGGTTCGCTTTAGGAGGCAAAGAAACAAAATATTTGTGATTTGGGGGTTAAAGGGTCAAAAGTTAGGATCACTGTGATCCAGCACAAGTTTTGCTGCACATACATTCACCAGACTTTGAAGGTGTGTTACTCATTATTAGAATGAAATTACCCTATTAATCTGGGGGGTAAAAGTTCAAAGTCATGTATACTGTCACCGACCATAACAGAATGGTTTTCATGCAGTTAATTAAGTTCTGCATGATATATCTTTACTAAAACTTTTGCAGACGGGTTGCCCTATGCGATATAAGAAACCTACTGATTTGGTGGTCAGAATGTCAGTGGTCAATTTCGCCATGATTTGAGAAAGTAGCAAGGTTTCCACGCGGTAACTTGAGTTCTACTAAACGTACCTTAACCAAAACTTATAGATATTTTGCCTTTGATGTTTACCTCGATGATACTGAGAAGTCTATTAAGTTTGCATTTAAAGGCCACAGGTTAAGGGCAATGCGATCTGACAAAGGGAAAAAAGCTTTTGCATAATAATTTGAATTCTACTGCAACTTCGAAGATAAGTTGTCCCTAATGGGACAAAAAAAGCCTGATGTTTTCAGGTGGAAAAGATCTAAATCAAGATCACCATGACCCATAAGAAGCAAGACGGCGGGTGTATTATGTACCGTTTGCCGTCTTGTTTCATTTCAGGATCATACACGCTTTGGAAGTTTAAATGCCTAAAGTTTCAATGTTTTGCTCTAATGGTACGGAAATTATTATAACTTTAATAGAAAGCCCTCTAAAAACCGATAAACAGGTGATACATACGTACATACATACATACATACATACATACATACATACATACATACATACATACATACATACATACATACATACATACATACATACATACATACATACTCGTTTTGCTAATCGGCGTGTCAGACGCAGTCACGCGGTGGTAAGTACATATGGATATCAAGTCCATAGTTCCACTGCCGATGACTCAACCGAATTATTTTACATCTTCAAATACGCCCCAAAAGCGAGGATGCTAAAAAAAACTGTGCCATGCTGACAATGCTGAAGCTAGTTTGCCGTGGCTTAACGTGATGAATGATTGAATGAATATTATGACTGAAATGCAGCATGCATATTTGTATAATAGTCATTAAGTCACATTGATAAGATCTGAATTAGAACTAGCTTTTAAAATATCAAAGCCAACAAACTCTTGCTACCTTAAAGAAGAGAATTACATGTTATAATGGAGGCGACACAAGAGATAGACATGAACATTCACGAGCGAAAGAACGTGAGTCTTGAATAGCTAGCTTCGCATAACCTGCAGTCCCAAGTTCGATTCACGCTTCCCACATGTGTGACGGCAAGTGGTTGTCCGCCTAAGGTAAGTGGTTTCCTCCAGATATTCCGGTTTAATCTACCTCAATGAACTCGTCATGCCGATATCTGTGCAGTCGATATTATGTTGTATACCTTGCGACAACTTGTTGCGCAATCAACTTAAACACAATAAAGGTTTATGAGCAAGACAATAATACTTCCAGCATATTAGCTTTATATTATCATGGTTAGTGTTAAGGAAAAAGGGCCAATTCATATTTTAACATAACCCTTAGAGAATGACCGAAACAATTACGGTTAAATCTATAGAAAATACTACAGATTTTCAATAAATATGCATTTTTATCATCAATTTTGCTACCCTAGTCTAAATCAGCCTTAGTCTGACAATAAACTACTCGAACCAAAGGAAAAATATCAAAATCCTACTAAGGGAACCAAAAGAAACATTTTTGCTTTTAATGTTTCAAACGAACGTATTGAAAAATCTTTCCTTTATTTATATCGTGAGCCCAGACCTTAATTATAGTTCTTATTTAATTTGCCGAAGCAGATCATACGTAGCAATTACTTCTGCAGCACCTGCGACACGAACACCCTTTCTTCTCGAAACTTTGGACTACAAAATTCAAGTTCCAACCCTAAACCACAAGTTAAGAAGCAAATTCCAGGAACTGATAACGTCTGTTTTTCGTTGAAAGAAGGAAGTGTAGTTTTGTAGAGGACGATGGTGATCTAGCAAATGAGTTAAATTATATTTGTAAAGGAAGACACTACTTAATGACGTTGCGTAGTCAATCGCACATGGGTGAAGTCTCATCAATATAAAGCTGCATACGAAAAGAAGGCCCATCATTCGGCTGAAATTATATCAATACAAAGCTGCAGGTATTTTTCTTCTTATTTTGTTTTTCCAAATGAAAATCCCAGAATAAGTAAGGAAATTATCATGTGGCGGTGGATACAACAATCAACGGTCAGACTTCGCTAAATGATAATGCAGATCGAAGAATGGAAAATCAAACTAAGCCAAGGTGTCATCAACATAAGTTCCGCATCAAATCTGATTGAAATAGAATAGGAATGAGTTCGACAATCAGGGTCCATAACTCCGCTAAAGATGATTTTGCATGCTGAACATGTGCTTAAGCAACACTATCAGATTCAGCCGAAGTCTCATTAATATCAAGCCGCCTACGAATTTTTTTTTAAAATCAAACGAGGGGGTCATTGTGCAGAAACAACAGCAGTTGGTCTGACAATCAGGGTCAGTAATTCTGCTGAAGGATATTGAATGCTTACAACTGAATTATGCTGAGGTCTGATCAATATCAAGCTGCATTCCAAATCTAGTTGAAATCCAATTAAATATTAAATGAGTTACCCAAGGTTCTATCTATATCAAGCTATCAAATGTGATTGAAATCCAGTCATAAAGGAGTTATTGTGTAGAAATGAAAAGTGGATTTAACCATCAGTCTGGGTTATGATTCCGCTAAATCATGTCGTGTAACGCTGACAATCAAACTCATTTGAAGCCTCATCAATATCAAGCCGCCTATAAAATGTGGTTGACATTCAATACTCAAGGGAGTTCCTATGCGGAAACGAAAGTGGGTGAGTCTGCCAGCCAAGGGTTTTAACTTCTCGAAATGACTTTTAAGAACAGTGATAATCGAACTCAGCTATGTACCCGTAAAACTCATGCTGTAGACCAAAATTCTGGACGAAACCCAATAATAATTAATGGAGTTATTGTGCGAATAAGAACGTGGGTGGATCTGCCAAACGGGAGTTATAACTTTGCTAAACGGTAACGCATAACGCTAACAATTAAATTCAGCCAATGTGTCATGAAACCAAGCCGTATACAAAAGTTAGTTGAGTGGGTTTGAAAATAAGGGGCATTAACTCTGCAAATCGATAACGTAGAACGCTAACAATCAAACTCAGTCTCTTCAATATCCAGTTGCACACTAAATCTAGTTGATATCCAGTGATAATTAAGAGAGTTCATTTATTGAAACAAAAGATGAATGGTCTAGCAATCTGGGGCTATAAATGATGACGCAGAACGTTCACAATGGAACTCAGTCAAGGTATCGTCAATATCAAGATGCATACCAATTTGGTTGATATCCAATATTGGTCAGGGAATTTACTGTGTAAAAAAGAATGTACATCCTCGTTGTTAGTTTTTCATCATGCAAAACTTCAGTGACATAAATACTTTTCAAGTGTCATATTTCTTCTTAAGTTGGAGACTGATGCTTGAAATAAAAATAAAAAAAAATAATAAGAGCAAAAACAAAAAAAAAACAAAAAAAAAAAAAAAAAAAAAAAAAAAAAAAAAAAAAAAAAAGAATAAAATAGAAAACCAAGAGTACCTTAAGCGGCACATTATACGCCCACCACGTGTTTAATATTTCTCTATGCATGCATTAGTAGGGTATGGTTGATTAGACCCTGGAGATTATTGACCAACGGGTCTCAATGATTTAATCCTTACTCTAGAACAAAAGTTATGCTGCAAACCCTTTTTCTTTGAGCTATAATGACCTTGACCTCTGGCCTTTTGACCCAAAATCGATAGGGTTCTACCTTATCCCAAGTGCAAGCCATTGGCAAAGTTGAGTAACGGAAAGTGGAGAACACAAGTTATTATGCATAAATCATTTTTCTTTTTTCAGTCACAGTGATCTTGACCATTGATCTTTGTACCCCAATATCAACAAGATTTTTCCCTACCCCAAGTGCGAGCAATCCACACAGTTTGGTAACTCTAGAAGGTGTACAACTCAGTTATTGTGCGAAAACGGAATTGGTAACAGACAGATGGATGAAAAAACATTAAACTCGGGATCAGTTATTTGTTTTATTATTATTTCTTAAATTCTTGCGATTTAGTTAACATTTTGGCCAATGGCTGTGGGCAGGACAGCGCGCATTTAGCAAGACAATATTTTCGATGTATTTTGGCATGGAAACTTATTTACCACGAGAGCTGAAGATCATCGTAAAATTAATAAGCATTAACATTTTAAAAAAAAAAAATTTATAAAACGTTTTTGCATCAAATGTTAAATAGTTAGGTTAAATCCTCAGTTTCAGTGTTAGTAGCGAGGGTATACTAAGGCATGGAGAATATTGGGAATTTCAATATGTTGCCTAGTAGTAATCAATGGTTTAAATAAATTATTTATTTCTGAGTAATAAAAGAAACTATGTGAAAAATGACTATAATTTCGACATAATATGTGTCTTGTAGCATCTACACTTGCGTTTCAAACGTTGAAGTAATTTATTCCAATAACGTGCTGTTCTGCGCATGCACTCAGAGAGCCCTCCCTCGTAGATTGTATTCTCATCGCCTTTTCTGTTTTTCCTTTTTATGACAATTCCTATCCCGAATCCACTACAAAGAGGCAAATAAGTCGGTCAGTGATGATGGCTGAGTTAGCTGTGTGTGTGTGTGTGTGTGTGTGTGTGTGTGTGTGTGTGTGTGTGTGTGTGTGTGTGTGTATGTGTGTGAAGATATGGAAATGACATCAGAAAGTTCTAGATTGCTAATGAGGATGATCATTTATTACCATGCAAATTAAATTAATTATAAAGTTGGGTTTTTTTTCCTTAATGTGCTTAAGACACATTTTATTTTTGCGAAATGCAGACTTGCTCCTTAACTGTTACGGATACGTCTTGATTTTGATTGATGTCGCTACAATGGGTATACAAGAAGGGGCGTTTTCTGCTTGAGATTTGTTATTGCTTGATTCTGGTCTTAGTTCCTGTATCTTCTTACAAATTAGTTATGATTCTATTGCAAGATAACACAAATGTCCATGAGCTTGTCAGGGTTTCAACTAAGCCAAACCATCCCCCGACCTCAACTCACCCCGCGCCTTAGTATACTCTTATACTCTCTGTATTTAAGGCCTTTTTCTCTTGCACTATTCGCGGTCATACGGACAAACAATTGTACGATTTTACCTTGACATTGTTTCCAGATGGGTCAAACATTATTCTCTCCATGTGATGAAGAAGACTTTTCATCTGGCGCTGAGCCACTTCCTGGCAAAACTCATTCCCTACCTACGGGGAAAAATATAGTTTTTAAGATAAAATGGAGATCACCAACAGAAAGAAAACTTATAGACACAACCACGGTTTAAAATTATATATGATGAAGTCTCTAGATGGTTCGAGGAAAAAGAGAGCAAAAGAATATATGTGAATATGTGTGCATGGTCGAGATTGTATAGGGGTTTGTGCTTACAGACAAAGCGATGGGTGCCGTAACCCGCGGATCTGGGTTCGAATATCCGTAGAGTACGAATTAAGAATTCTCTAACCTGTATGATAATATTATTTATTCGTATTTAACAAATTCTGTTAATGCTATCATGCATTCTCCAGTAGAATCTAGGCATATATATATATATATATATATATATATATATATATATATATATATATATATATATATATATATATGTGTGTGTGTGTGTGTGTATGTGGTGTGGTGTGGTGTGGTGTGGTGTGTGTGTGTGTGTGTGTTTGAGAGAGAGAGAGAGAGAAATTAAAGAAGGACAGAGATACTGATAGACTGTAAGAGGATTAAAAAACAAGAATGAAAGAAAAAAAAGATAGGAATAAAAGTGAAGAAACAAAAAACACATTGAACGAAAGAAAGAAATGACAAAAAGGCAAAGGAAAAAGGAAAGTGCGAGTAAAAGTGCATTCAAAACAATTCAGGATTAAAACTATATGGCAGGATATTTTCGCGGGGCTTTTATTTTCGCTACAATCTAAATCAGTCTTCCAAGGGGAAACCCTCCCCCCCGCGAAATTGTTATGAAAGGATGTATGACGATATTTCATATATTTTTTTCTTCATTTTTATGTTATGATAAAATGATCAGGGTAAACGTCTGACTGACAGCTGATAGAAATTAATACACCGCGAAAACATCGTACAATCGGAAGCGCGAAATCTTTGCATCATGAAAATAAGCCGGTACAGAGTGTACACTAGGAATCAACTTAGATATATATATATATATATATATATATATATATATATATATATATATATATATATATATATATATATATATATATATATATATCGTGCTGAACCTGCATTACAACATCTGTTGCATATAAAACGCTCTTCTATTCGTTCTAGAAATTATTTTGGGCGGAAATGTTCAAATAAGAAGTCTGCAAAAAAATACCGGCGTTAGTTATCGCTTTTATCTTGTAAGAAGGAATTGCAATCGTACATTTGGCAACTATTTCAATGATTTAGGGACTTTAACGAGTTAGCAAATACAGAAAGCAAACCAGTCTTTCAAGTTAATACAGTTAATTATGCGAACCTCCGATATTTTGTGATAATAGTCTTTCTGAGGGGTTCCCTTCAACTGGATAAAGATTTATTATGGCACTTCAGTTCTAGTAATGAGAGAATGTTCAGTGCCTGAGAAAAAGCTAAAAAATAAAGACCGTCCCAAACATATAAAATAAACCTGCACCTGTAAGAAACAGATAAAATATAATGAAATGCAATGTTTGTATGTATGTATATATCAGTGTGTAAGTGGGTTGATCAATGGATAGACGTGTCCGTGCATGTGTATGGATTGTACATACCCTGACAATACGCATGAGACGGTAGATTATTTCATCCCTGTTCCATATGTTTTGCAGTGACGTGTAAGCTGACTGCCATTCCTTGTCGTACACATGGGCAAAACGACGCGCAATTCCTTCTGGGCCTGAAATGTCCCCCAAATCAAAAGTGACATGTCCCCCAAATGATGACAGCTCTGCCATCTTTTCAGCACTGGGCGACGAACGAATCCTTGAAGTACGGAAAAATAAAGAAAAGAGAACAACAGTGTTAGGTTATTATCGGAAAGCAACCATGGACTCAGTCCAAACATGGCCGAAGGTGTTCACATTTCAATAGAAGCCATTTGCGAAATGATAATACTTCAAATAAATTGGAACATGAAGAAAAAAAAAAAACACTCAGCCATGTGGTTGGGCTGACATGAAAAAAGAACAGAAAAAAAACAAAAAAAAAACAAAAAAAAAAAACCTCAGCCATGTGGTTAGGCTCAAGCTTCACAGTCCCGCTCAAGAGAATCAGCTGAACAAATGCTGAACCTTAAAAAGGGTACTTTGATACTGAAGGGAATACTGGATATTTGGCATTCAGATATAGATCCGATTCATGTCCAGTTCCAAAAACACTGGTAGAATCCAATATATACTTATTAATTTTCAAGTCTGAAGTAATTTGAAAGCTTGTGTGGAGTTTATGAATAAAAGTGGGTTGCTAGAATGCACCGAAGCCAGCAAAGGAGGCAGAAGATTACAGACTGTATTTCTCTCATTGTTCTCATCTGGTGGGCAGCATTGAAAGATAAGTAAGGAAATGTATGATGTGAGTAAATAGAGAAAGCATTATACATGACGGAATCGATTCTTCCTATTGGTCACAAATCTACATTTGACCCGATGTGTCTTTCTCCATAAAACGTATTTAATCGGCAATTTTGACGAGTTAAGGCATTCATTCACGAGGAAAGGAACAAAGAATAAAAATAATATACTTTTAACACAAGAAAGATACAACAGATGGCTACAGGGGGCATCATTAAAACTTTAACATAAAATTTAAAGAACATTAGTGCAATATAACATAGCCTTAAATCGGCTATAGAGCCCAACCATTTGCTTTCTGCAAAGGGGCCTGGGAATTTTTGGAGGAAAAAAAATATCTGGCCCTCAGATAGCTTGAGAAAGAAAAAATTTGCTCTGATTTGTAGACCAAATAAAAAAAAAAACAAAACAAAAAAAACCCAAAAAAACCCCCAGCAACAATAAAAACCCTTCATAGTTATATCCGTTATATTAGTTAAAGAAAATCATTCTCTTGAGATCTAGAACAGCCAGCGACATTACGCACGCACATGTGCAAGTACATATGTACTAGAGAGAACACGAATAATATAATCACGATAAACGATTTTGTTCTCCGCGATATACGTTCAGTCACTGAATCCTTGGCATTTACGCAATAGATAGCCTGTCAATTATAGAGATGCATTATCACAATCAGAATTCAATTAGGAAACCGGTCACGTCTCTGATAAAAATAATTTACTCCAGAATTATAACCTTGCACCCCAGATAAATATCCGCTAACGATGAGATACGTTTCGCACGTTTCACAACTTAAGGGTTTAAACTGTTGCGTAAAGTATTGTAATGGATGCCAGCAATAAGGAAATGTATACTGTTCTTTTGAATACAAAACGCGTGTGTGCATACGAATACAAAATGCACGCATCTATATATTGACAGAAATCCATTATCATTTGTATGACTGATTGCACCATGAAAACAGGCTACTGATGCAAAACAGATTATTTTCCAAGCTAATGTGTAGTATTCGATCATGTCAGTAATTGGTTTCCTACACAGGCGGAGATACTTTTAGATAAAAGGCAAATGTGTTTTGTTTGGCCTGATGTGTGCCTGAGAAGATAAATTTATTGCTGCCAGATGTGAATGAAATTTTTTAGAACAGATATTACAAACACTCGAGGAGGACTATCTATAAAATATGTAAACCGAGCATTTATTCACATTTAATTTATATAGAACACTGCACTTAACCAGAATCAACCCATGTCATTTTTTTTTTTTTCATTTCCCAACTTCTGCCATCGCCTTCACACTATCGCCTATATAGTGAGCGCCAGGCAAAGGGGGGGGGGGGGGGGGGGGTGGGGGGAGGGGCGCCGTCGGGTGCTTTTTTTTGCAGCTGAAATTTTCATAGTATTTAACCTCACCTTAATGTAACGAGGGCAATTCTTCAAAAAACTTATATTTTGGGGGAGGGGAGAAGAGGAGATTCGCAACTGACATAAAAACTGTTCTCTGGCAAAGTAGGGGCGCCACTAAAGAACATTGGTCGCCGGCGCCTCGATAGGGGCGCCAATAGAAAACATTGCCCCCCGGGTGCCTCGAGCCAACACGCTGCTACTGCGCCTACAACTAATAAGGAGGGGGTGGGGGTGGAATGGCGAGTTGGATAAAAGTTAAAAATCCATGTGCACATTTGTACACCAATCTCAAACGAATCCCAACATATAGCGTTTCTTTTGTTAAAGGATTAGGCGAATATGCACACAAAATGTAGGCATGCATTATGAAGCATGCACTGATGCACTCATGCATGCAACGAAGGTGGACTAACTTCACATTTATATAATGTTTCTTAAGTCACATGTGAGACAAACATAATACGCACGTGTTGAGAATCCGCAATGAGTATTTATTTGGTAAGACGTGCATTAATTCTGTTTTAATTGCGAATATCTTTCTCTCGTGTTCTCTTTTTGGCTCAAATAATATCTGTATTCAAGAAGCAAGCTCTTTAAGGATGTCTATCATAAACGATTACAAAAATGTAAAAAATAAATAAATAAATAAATAAATAAATCCTACCTGTCGAGGGTTTTTCGCAGATCATTGGCTGACATATGGTTTCCGGTTCTCGCAGTTTTGTCCATAGCCATCAGCTCACTTGCCTCTGAAGCTAACCAGTTCAAGCGGGATGTGGGTGTATCTGTAAGCATTGAGAACAGCGAGCGTCATGTACAGAACTCAATATTGAAGTTTCAATGAGTCTAAAATATTGATCGGAATACCTCTGTGGTCTGCCCCGGTAACGGCTTTCGCGTCACAATAAGCAGTGCTGTTGGCATATTGACAAATCTCGTTATATTATTTCTGATTTTAAAATAATATTCCCTCCTTTTAGGTTGAATGGTTGAGAGGAAATTCGCTTATATGCGTTACAGCTGGAAAAAAAAAAAAAGAAAAAAAAAAAAAGAAAAAAAAAAGAGCACAAATCCAATAAGATTCACTGTGAACGGTGTGGTTTGGACAGATAAGCTCAAGGCTGAAATACACCGTGCACACAATATAACCAGCACACGTCCCTTATTATCGAAAAATATAATCGCTATGATATTATTGATCTGAAACATTTTCATTTTGTGTGATTTTAATAGATGAGTAGAAACGCGGACCAATTATTCTGTCTGTTTGTCTATCTCTCTCTCTCTCTCTCACACACACACACACACACACACACACACACACACACACACACACAAAACAAATAAATGTAGTTAAATATTATGATTTAGGTATAACAGAGTCCTAGCATATCCTAAAAAAGTAAAAACCTTTTCAAAAATCTGTAACTCCTGCCCTAGTTTTGATATCAGTCAATTGTTTCCTCTTCCTCCCAGTACCTCAGCAACTCCACCACTAGCCTCGCCCCCTTTACTCCAGCTACTCCTTTAAAAAATAACATGATTAAGAATAAACCGTATAAAAGAGAGGTATTTATTTTTGTAATTTTTAAGTCACCATCCAACCTTTCTGTTCCCCAGCCCCACCCCTAGGGAATAATTAGGTCGTGATTTGAGTTCTTAAATTCAAGCGCACGTCACTAATCGTTCCCAAATATCCAACCGTTAGAAGTTCCCGTGGCAAAAGTTTTTGAGAAGTTGCCTGATAACACACTCCCACGAAACATCGTTCGGACGGATAAAATAGCCTTACGTTTCCTTTTTTTAACAAGGGGTGAGAGTAAACAAAAACATTAATTACAAACATTATCGCTTCGGAATGTTTCTTTATGACAGAATCAAGATTTCACAATTTTTTATTTAAACTGACGGAGGTATGTAAATATAAAAATGGATAATAAGTGGACAAAGTGCGAAAATGAAGAGAGAAATTGAAAAGTGAATAATAAAATTGTGCAGGTTTTATATCTTTGTTGTGGATAATATATCTTTTATAAGCGTATTTGATCTGTGGAGTATACAGTATTGCTTATAAAAAGGGTGTGTTTATTTCAGGGTAAATCGATGGGCATTTAATAATAATTGTGACATGTGCGAACACCAATAATTCTGACGATAGAGACGCGATTATATTATCGGAAAAGGCTACCGTATATATTCGCTTGTAAGTCTGATCCAACTGCAAACCACACCGACCCAGATCTGCCGGCGCATCATGCGCCGGCAGATCTAGGACATTGTAGTTTGTTAGGAGTTATCAGCAGAACAAACAACACAGACCCTGATCTGCCGGCGCATTATGCGACGGCAGATCTGGGTCTGTGTAGTTTGCAGTTGGACTTAACTTATAGGCAAGTACCGACGGTACATATAAATGAGTAACATGGAGTTCTTTTACTAATTCGTTCCAGTTTATATAATTAGTTGTTTAATCATCCTATATCGACTATCAATATCAAAATCATGGCAGTAGCAGTGGTGTGTAGTGTTGGAATCGGTTCCTGTGTTGATACAACTAATTTAGTGAATTTCCCAAGAGTAGTCGTTGCAAAATATACAATTCATATGATATACCGGTTGACATTAGTCAAGAAATTTGAACCATTCCTCTTTAGTCTGGAGGACTGAACCTGTTCCCCGTAGTCACCTTTTGGTCATTGTCTGAACGCATCAAGATTTGAAGCCTAAGTTTATTAACACTTGTGAAATTAGCAATCTTTAGAGAAAATAATATACAATTTAGGAGATTCTTCCTCTATTCGTTGTAATGATTTACAGGATAAAACTTCGTAAATGTTGACTTTAAGTTCAAGCTTTGTTGTCAATAAGCGATTTTAGGGCTTCCCTTTAAGACGTCACTGTTACCTATGCGCCTTTGAGTGGACGTCAATTCACACACCACTTCTATATGATTATATGTCAAGTAAACACATTAAGTACCTAATTCCTGATATATATATATATATATATATATATATATATATATATATATATATATATATATATATATATATATATATATCATCTCTCTATATGTCTAGATTTTGATTAAATGATCCCTTTCTAACGTTTGCTAGTTTAGTGTCACTTATAAAGCAAATTCTTATTTTCCACAAATGTTATAAATAATTGTCTACCCTAAGTTTATCCCATATTTTTATTTTTAAGTCTGTGGTTTGATTTATAAGTCGTAATACGACAATGAGATTGTATCAAAGAGTTTACTACGCCTGGAAAACTTTGTCAGTGAAGACAAATAAGAAATAGTCAACCAAATGTGCATTGTTAGTAAAAATCCATAAACATCTTTGTTGAAATAAATTCCTTATATACCAAATTTTTATTGGATTTAGAGAAGAGCTACTTTTTTTTATTTTTTTTTATTTTTATTTTTTTTTTTGGGGGGGGGGGCATGAGTTCATACATATGTCGCTAAATTAATCTTTATTTTCGTAAGGGAATATCCCACTTTATTTATAGACAAGAAAGTGAATAATATATTTATTGATTTACGTCTAAAATGTTTATGATAAAACCAAAGATTTTGTTTTTGCAACCACAGCAACACCCACTGATAACATGCCAAGTGTAAATAGGCTACTATTGCTCGTTATTAAATGTTCAAATGAAGACAATACTGCAGGTAGTCAGCAGCTTTTTAAAGATGCAATGTAATTTAATACTTATAAGATAACTTGTACATTCGAATAAACATTAGATACATGCTTCATATACTGATACTCTTTGCTAATACTAAACACTGAAACCAGGTGACAGCCGGGCTATCCTCGTTACTAAAATTACAACCTGGTGGCGTCATTACAAAGTAAAAACGGGTCATGTGTAGAGGGCAAAAGGGAAGGTTGAGAGAACGCTAATTGCTACCAAATATCACTGCAGTCGCAAACCCCGCCTTACAACATTTTCTAGTAAAACGTACATGTCTGTGTCAATGTCTATCAATCTCGAGATCTTTGTTGCAACTTCACCAGTTTATGAGTTTGTAAAAATAATAGAAAGACAAGAAAGAAAAACTAGGGGGTTGCCAAATGTAGTTTTCAGTCTAAAGAAACCGTGCAATAATAACAGGTGTGCTTTCAAATAAAGTGTATACAGGGAGAAACACAACTCCTCGGTTACAAGATAAAACTGCGCTGATAAGACAGGTGTACATAAAGGCAGTGCTTAGTGATAGTCACGAAAACATCTCTAGTAAACTAAGACATTAGGAATCCTGACCAGGGGAATACAGATGGACATGTAATAAGGGGTAAATTCCGGATGGGAAGGGGGCTAAGTGAGGTGGAGGGGTGGTGGGTAGGCATCATATAATTCTAACAAGACTGTCCTTTCTCCATGTTGCACAGTTACAAGTCCACTTTATGCGAAATCTACTGAAACAACCATTTTATTTTCCATTGAAAATTGACCCATGATTCTACAGCCATACTGTATACACGTTATACAGATTTATATATTCGTATATGCATGCCTGTACACCAAAAAGTTAACAAAAATAATTTAACTTACCTCGGTTAAGATAGTGCAGGAGACCAGATCGAGTAAGGTTAGTGACTTTGATCAAAAGGTACAGATAATAGTTTGAGATTACAGCCTATATACGAATATCCTCGTGACTTGAAGACTGCATCTATCCCACTCAACATTCATGTCAATCTGATAGAAATACACGCACAAGTGCATCTACCATCATGTTACTAAGTCGGCGACTATACTTTAGTAGATAAAATCGGTTAAATCCAGTGTGCCCCATCAGTCGGAACGAACAGCAAAATATTCACCGGCAAAGTTCCTTTAGTTCTTTCTTTATATGCTCACAATAGATAACATGTGACGAAAGGAAGTACTTCTTTAAGGATTTCCGATTACCAATTGAAACCTGTTTGCTCTGTAGCGTGTTTATAAATATCGGACAATGTGATAATTCGACCAGATGTGTCTGTCGGTGTGATGTCAATCATAGAGAAAACTGAAACCGCATTAGGAGCCGAGATTCTCCCTCTCTCTCTCTCTCTCTCTCTCTCTCTCTCTCTCTCTCTCTCTCTATATATATATATATATATATATATATATATATATATATATATATATATATATATATATGCATGTCTTGACACAAAAGCTTAGCACGGCACGGATATGATTGTTTTACAACATTTCGAGGGTACAACAATCAATATTAAACATTAAGCACAAAAATGAAAAAGCTTCAATATCTTCATTATAAGACTGTAGAGAACTAACATTAAATATCACATATATAATAAGAGAAACAGAACAAGGGGAATGAACTACATTTCAAAATCTATTTATGGTGATGGAAATGTAAAACGCATGAAAGCGATGTTAATGAAAACGCATAATATAGTAAGAACTGATGATAGTGACTAGCAAACCAATATGTTATAAATGGAAGAAAAGGAAGTACCCCCCTGGGAAACTGCTTCGTCACTTATAGGGTATAACTTAATTGACCCATTTCACCAACTATAGGAAGAGCTGTCTCCCCATGCCGCTAGCCAATGGTCGTCGATCCACTTCGTTCCAAGGATATCGACGACTCTAATCGGAACATCCTCGGCCTTTTCTGTCAAGTTGAGAAAGAAACACGACCTGACGAAAATGACCTAGCAATGTTTCGAACACGACGACTCGTGGCTAGCGAAGATGTTGTCTCCCGAGCTTCGAGCGTATCGAGAACGAGACAAAATAAAAAAGCCATGTCCTGACGATACAAAGAAATACCGTGACACAATCTTAGTTGTTCTCCTATATTTGAATGCATTAAACTTAAAATGATTATCAATTTCAATCACTGAGTCAAATTTTTATTTTCGCCAACAGACTTCTACTATATACCGCGCGTTTTTATGAGTGATGTATGTAACCTCGAAGGGAATGCATATATTGGTTGTTTTGGCTTGTACCTTAGAGTATTATTTCTTCGAGGACCCTGGCTTTAGAGGTGTCACTGTCAATATTTTTTCTCATATATCCTCTTCCTCTTAGGTATACCGTAAGTTTCGCGAATTTGTTTTCGAAACAGTTTGGGCTGGAACACACGTTTTAATATGAACACAAAGATCGCATGAACTGATCTTTATGTTGTACTCAAGGTAGCAGCAGGTCGGTAACATATATAGATATATTGATGCGAGTCAGTTGGCTTGATATAATAGTCTAGTGGACATTTTTGGCAAATTCGAAGAATCATTTGAATTTATATCCGGTTACAGCCCACTTGGGTTTCAATGTCATCAGTAGAGTTGGATACCACGAAAATCTTTGTACCACGGTATACCGCGGTATTTCTGTACATACCGCGATACGCACCACGATATACCGGAATTATATTATAGTAGAAGACTTTGTGACAAATACAACTATTTTAAAAAAATGAATAACTATTGGAAGTATTTTTCATTAAAAATTAAAACATGCTTTTAATATCATTCAATTCGTAACAAGATTACTTGGGAATTTCTGTACATTCTTTAATGACGGAAACTGCCGAAGCACCGGTATGGTGGAAAAGTACCGTGACACATACCGCCAGAACAAAATACCACAGTAAACCGGTATACCGGTAATACCACGCACCTCTGTTCATCAATAACTTTGTATCAGTTTAAGTAGGGTCCTACGGTGTGCCTTGTTCAAGAAGTTGTTTTAAAGCCTTTCATGAAAGTATATATATATATATATATATATATATATATATAACACAGTTTCCTTTAGTTTAGATCTAAAGCAAGATCTTCTTCAGGGAACAATGAAAAGAACACAGACACAGACACAGACACAGACACAGACACACACACACACAGTCTAATACGCATAGAACAGTACATTTTGCATTTTCGCACTGGGAAGAAAAACTAGAATAAGAATAATGACGAGGTCTGAACTAAAGAAAAGAACAAAAAAAAAAAAAGACAAAAAAAACAAAAAAAAAAACCAAATAAAAGACACGCATAACAACAACCTTGGTGGAGATTTTGGCCAAAAATGGTCTTTTTTAATCATTTTAAATAAAGGCAAATTAAAAATATTCCAGAATAGAATACATTTGGTCTTTACAAATGAAATAATAATGTATGTACGAACATATATTTCAACTAGCTCAGTCATATCAAAGAAACTTCATTCTGTGATGAGTATGGCAAGTAAGTGATGTGTTTGGACTATGTATTTGTTTCCTATGGCATCACAGACCCTGCACTTCGACCGCTGTCTTGCAACAAACATTGAACTCTGGAGTAAACTCCACTGGAGCAAGTACGTGCAACCAAACTTCGCAGTTATGCTTTAGTGCAGCTACAGATCCAGAAAACGCAAATGTATCAAACAGGAGTAACTTTTGCGATCTCTACTAACTGAGCCATGTAGGTGTTATTCCATCTTATTGCATTCGCTAAGAAAATCAATAATATCTTTTCTCTGATTTTTTCCTGGAGATTTGTTGACAAATGAAGAATGTTACTTGTATTCAATATAAATATGCATTAAGGTCTAAACAGAAAATAAAATGGGTATCGAGTTCAGCCCCTTGGCTTTTCTGCAAGATGACGAAGCAAACTGGTGTGATTCGGTCGGTTCTGAGAAGGTACTTGCACTGAAATCTCTAGTCAGTTCAGTTAAATGCAACTATCTTTAGAAAATGCAATTTAGTACTTTGTGCATCTGAATTTATAACAAATCCATTGACCTTATTTTTAAAAATATAGAAAAATGAATGAAATATATATTAAACTAAAGCAGTGTAGTAACAGCTACAATACTCGGTAAAAGTTTCATAGTTAATTAGCGAAAAGACAGTATTTAACGGTACATGAGTCAGTAAAGGAGAAATCTAGATGCACATTTTTCTGTGCCATCTTGTAAAAACATGGCTATAGTACCTCGTTACACACAAAAAATAAATGGAGATCATCTCTCCCCAATCCGTATCTAAAGTGACTTTCTAAAAGAATAACAAAAGGCATTCTCCATAAAATCTTTTACTCTTTCCTCGTATATACAACTATAGCGAATACGGTATGGTCTGTTTCAAGAAAGAGCCAGCATAGCGCACATCTGCCTTGCATCTTCAATACAGTCTTTTTGGTACAGTTCAAGGATACGTTGTATTTGTGTTATCTTCAATAATATGAAAATTATATCAGATCAATACTAACAGGATTTACTTGATAAATATACTTGAAAAAAAAAATCCTTTCTGTCCTGACATGAAATTGCCATATGTTATATCGGTTCTTCAGAAAAGGCTGAACTAGGCTGTGATAAAAATATAATATTTAAATAATGATGTATACAGTTAATGTTCGAAGTTTTGACGAAGGTTTGACTAAGACGTTTACTATTCCTTGCTGCACAATAGGGTTAAAAAAAAAATACATGAAAAAATGTGTACAACATTAGCCAGATTCTTTTTAACTAGATTTTTATTAATGATTTGGAAGCGCTTTACAGTTTATTATTTATGTGTCTATGTTGTTATCTTCAGACATAAAATGCAATGTTTTGTAGCCGAGTTCGGATCACTCAGTAAGGGAGGTAAATCAGGCGTGTGTATCATGTAAACTACGCGGAGTGAGGCCCCTTCTGTAAACTGAATTTTGTCTACTTCTAATAATTACGTAATTGTCACTGTTATGAATAATTATAAGTTTTTAGATCATTTGATATCTACCTATCTGTCTATTTATCAAACAAATAGTTCGTATTTATATGTACGTGTTGAAGTAGCATGGAACCTGTTAACAAAACAAGTTGCAAGTTACTGAGGCAAACAGTTGAAGAAAGATTGTGTAATTTGACGATGTTTTAGAATATACATGTACATTGTAGATAGCACTTTAAGAAAAAAAAAAGGTTAATATGACTATACAAATGCTTCGATGACTAAGACTGTTAACCGCATGTTTGTGGTGCGTGAGATACGAGGAATATACCATGGCTCGTTAAAGAAAAGCCCAATTAACGGTAAACACATGAATACCTTACCTTGAAAAAAACTGGGTTATTGATTTTCTAGAGGTAGTTGGATAGGTTCCAAGTGCTTAACGGACGTGAATAATAACAATACAAAGTTTGTCTGACATTGGTATAAAGGTATAAAGGGTATCATATATCAATTCACATGTAGGGGTGACATAAGGATTCTTGACTTATTTGAGACAATATTAACTTGAAGTGCAAAAGTACTTTTTGAGTTTTGTAGTTGAAATGTGCGAAAGTTGAGTAATTAGACGATGTAGGATCATGTGAACACGCAACTTTATTTCTCAGCAGTAAATATTGCACCGTTTTAAATATAAACGTTTATATTCTTCACAGGTCAAGACAAGTCAGGTTGACAGAACACGGGAGATAATCACTGTAGTCTTAGCCATGAGGCCGTTATAATCACTGTAGTCTTGGCCATGAGGCCGTTTGAGAGAGAGAGAGAGAGAGAGAGAGAGAGAGCGAGAGAGAGAGAGAGAGAGAGACTTAATTCCCTTTCTTGCAACTAACTTTATAAAATAACATAACTAGATTCTAATCTTGTACGGACGTGGGGTGGCTGGTGATGGGTCAAAGCAGAAAGAGAAAACTATACCATTCGAAAGTATACTCTACATAGATACAGTTATCTAAATGCATTATTGTGCAATACCAGCTCCTAATAGGTCTAGTTATAAATTAGGAGGATGTAACACAGCGCGTAATTAGCTAATACCTAAGTTCATTCTTTCTGTCATATGTTAGCGTCTATTTGTTGCATGTCTGAAATTATGTATGCAATAAATCTAATTGACTCTGTAACACTCTCTGGATAGACCCCTATTTGCCAATGAATGGACCTCCCACAGATCTCTGTTAACCTCGTTTGGTACGCTTGGCCGACGTTATAGATTAGAAAATACTGTATGGTTACCAAGGTGTTTGAGATAATTTAAGTGAATG
The DNA here is from genome assembly GCA_029931535.1 of Margaritifera margaritifera. Lineage (NCBI taxonomy): Eukaryota > Metazoa > Mollusca > Bivalvia > Unionida > Margaritiferidae > Margaritifera > Margaritifera margaritifera. The sequence continues at coordinate 3,833,309 of JAQPZY010001657.1, read as the reverse complement.
AATTAGCAATATATAAATATATATTCAGTATTCCCATGCAGAAATGGTGTTCTTTACACTGTTTCTGGAAAGACTGCAAGGTGCAATAAACAATGACCTGATATGACCCTCATTCTCAATGTACCATTTCAACAGACCTCTTATTCTCGAAACATTCTGAATAAGAAACTTAGATTCAAGTTTCAAACATCAGAACTGGAGTATGGAAACATATTCGAAAGTTAACACGCTAAAATCGAGATAAATGAACTCAATTATTCATTCCTTATGAATACTAACATATTCTTTCACAAAGATGTTTTAATTCGGTGACATTCAGAAGAAAAAAAAATGTAAAACATTGCATATATTTCAATATTCATCATAAAATCCACAAGAATTGTTTTAGAGTAACCTTATACCGAATTTCTTTGTTCGTGACTTTATTTGTAGTAATTGAACTCTTTATGTTAGCGCATACAACAAGGTTAAAAAAAAAAGTAAAGTAAAGTTCAGAGACAGGGGAATCTTCTCGCTCTGGTTTTGCCTTCGACTATTTCGAAAGCTTTATATTTTAAAAACATTTCTTGTTCTCTCTCTCTCTCTCTCTGCAAAGGTACAAAACTAGTAACTAGTGCGGGAGGCGGCGCGAGGCCGTACGAGTCGAAGTAGAGAAGGTGTGAAGGCATCGCATCGAACGCTACCCAGTGCGTCACGCGATTTTGTGACGAGTCGAGGTACACGATACCAGTTTTATTCACACTGCGCCCCAAAATGTGTGCCAACTCATCTCACATATAGACGCTAGAGAAGTGCTTCAGGGGCCGGGCTAAGCCCAGCAGGTCAAATTTAGAGACAACCTTTACCGCCACCCTGACGCCCCGGCCAAAGTCATTTTAAGGGCCATAACACCAGCTGCTGCAATCGAGCCGAAGATTTTTCCGCGACTGGAATGCCGGGTCGGCTATCAGGCGGCTCAGCTTATCTTCCTTGCATTCAGGCCTCACCAGATCCATCCGGATACGCTTTCTTACCTTTTCCATGGTTTTTCCGTAGACAGAGTTATTCATTAACTTCGAGAAATCCTACTCGAACTCAATCTTCGCCTTAGTTCTTAGTCCTGTGTTGAGCTGGATGTTCTGTATCGACCACGGGCTTTGGTCAAACTCCAGTGTCTGGTGGAACTTAGTGACGTGTATCCCTTGTCTAGTGCTGAGCAGTAGACTCAGATAGTTGGGCACATAGCTGTCATTTTATTTTTTGCAGGTTTGGAACAAGCTTAGCGCTTTCGGTCAGCTTATCCCCTCCCCCCACCAGTTTGCTCAACAAGTAGCGCTGATGCTCGCTCAGCCAGCTCTCTTGGATACACAGTACCTTTGGAGCCAGCGGGTAGTTGTTCGCTTTCGCGTGGCGGAGGCTCACAATCCAACTGTCGCCTCAGATGCTCTTCTCAATAAATAGGGGCATGTCGATGTCTGTCAGCTGCTCGAGCTCGACGCCGGTCTTTTTCAGAAGTGCCCCACAGCTCATACCGTGCTTGAACAAAGTTTCGCGGAATATCTCGAACACGTCTGCTAGCAGCAGCACGTGTGTCTTGATACAGAGGTCAAAGCAATCACCGAGATTTCGACATTTAAGGACTTCCCACAATTTCTGTGCATGCTCATAGCCTTTTACTTCTATGTCGGAACGGCTGAGATGGCTCTAGAATGCCTCTACCGGCAGAAGCTGCGTTTCAAAGAATACCTGAGTCAGTAAACACTATTATGTCTGCCGTAACGGCGTTTATCAGCGGGTGCCAAACATAGTTGTTAACGGGATTACTGCACCAAATGTGTCTGGTCACTATAGATGGGATTCAACGCAAAACTTTCAAAACGTCGGTGGTTATACCTCTGCAGCAACAACCACACTATCACCGTTCCGGGCGTCGGATTGTACTACATTAACCTCCATGGGCACCATGGCGATGGATAGTGGGCAACGCTTTCGATCCGTGTAAATGGAGTAATAGGGGCACAAAATGACAGAGGTGGCCAATTAACTAATGGCGTCTGACACGAAAGTTTTACAACTAGCTTTGCGTCTGTGTTTGCCGCCGAAGATACCATGTGCGAGGGCCTCAACGGTGACGCTCAAGAACCTGAATTCTCAGCCACTCTGACTATCTTTGGCTTCCGTATTTAGACCCTGCGTTACAAAAAAAAAGTCATGGAGGAGGAACCAGTTACGGAACACGAATCAATGGTACCTCTTGATAATCCTGAAATTGACGACAGAGTATTGGCACAGCTCGCAAAACAAGTGCCTGATATCGACAAGGAATACAAACCACTGGTGGAAGAGTATCTGCTTCAACAGGGGGTTGAGATTACCGGTTCAGATTGGGATAGAACAACGATGCAAAGCAGAGAGCAATTGAGCACTGGGAGCACCCAAGACCAGCCCGCGGTCAGCTAGGTGTAATTGCTCTTTCGTTGTCATAACAAAAGCGACAAGTACTGCCCCTGGGTCTACTAGGGTGCGATTGCAACTACAGTAACAACGTGGTATTTAGCAAACCGGCGCCTAAGGCCTTAACCTTTCCTTTGTGGTATGTAGCGCCATCTATCACTCGTCTCGCCATAAAAAAAATAAAAAAATAAATAAATTAAAAAAAAAACTGTGCGATCTTCTAAAAAGATATCTCTTGACGCATAACAGCGATCCGCTTGAAAAAAATCATCGCTAAACCTTAAGATAGAAGGCTTATTAACGTTAATTCTTGGCGAGCGTGTTGACCGGCGTGCTGAAGACCATGCTATTTCTGCGTCTAATGATATGAAGGAAAATTACATTTCTTTTACATCATCGCCGTCGTACCAGTACACCGCGGCAATATATTAAAGGTGCGCGCACGACTGGGAACTATTTAATCGTGCATCCCTGCCGATCAATTAAACTATTGCATGAAACTGATCATCGAGTAGTTGTAACATGTCACTGTACCAAAAACTCAACGATCCCCAGGACTTTCATTTAAAACAAATCTCTGAGGTTGAAATTACCTAGCGCGTAGGGACTGAACGGTGACGTTGTCTCTACAAAAAGTATCAGCGTGCAGTTAACACGGTGGATGACATTGACACAGCATTGATGGTCGTGTCTCTAGACACTGATGTAGCGGGCATTGGAATCCTGTCAACCATCATTACCGCCCCATTTACGAATGTCCTTAAGATCACTGGTTTGAGCTGTGGTTTAGTTTGCGTAGCACGAAATTCTGTTAGCCGCCACCTTACAATGAAAGCCAAAAGGCACAGCAAAATCCGCGTCTTGGCCGAAGTCAAGCTCAATACGATCGCTGACCACGTGTCAAAGGCGATGTCAGATAATGCTATCTTTGAGGGGTAGTTTAAGCTCATACTCGACGAGCATGACAAATATGTGACGCTCAGAAAACGAAATAAGGTCGAACGCGCAAGGCATAAACTTCAGTTGTAATTGACGAAGTGGCAAAAAGAAAGGAATTAACAGCCAGCAGAAGAGCTGAAGCTCGCGAGGAGATCACGAAAAGTCTCGCTGGAAATTCACAATAGGATATGTGGTATATGTCGATACGACAGGTACTACAGGCCTATCCCTAACGCCAGCCCCCGCCCCGCCCCCCCCCCCAAACGCACAATAACGGCTGGACAAAATATTAGATGCCCAATCATCCTAATTACGGCACCTAAAAATTGTCATTATAAAAGCAACTAATTATATAGTGTCTCCAGAGTCTACGTTGGGATCGAGGTATCTAAAATTCCACTTTATTTCTACTTGAAACTAATGAAACCAATGCTTGCACACCAAGGTGGGTAATTCCAGCTGATACAATCATTAGATTATCATTACTGATGTTTGGTCTTTTAACACTCTTTGAGATAGTTTCATTAGGTCAGCCATCTGCTGGTTCACTGTTAAGTAATACAAACATTTTTTATTAATGTTTTAAATATTTGCTATTTGCTAAAGCTTAAAACCAACAAGCAGGCATTAAAAAGATATTTCTTAAAATCACAGGCAAACACAAATCGACTGACAACATTTGCATGCAACTGCACACTATGAACCATTTATAAGGAAACTGACGACCATATAAACCTAGCGCTATCTGTATAATTCTGGTCTAACATGGGTGGCCTTCGGGAACTTTATAACCAAATGGTACACATCTCATGGGGATTTGGCTATATGTACTCGAAAATTCACTGTAAAATAGACCTTCTCCCGGAACGTGCAGAACATAAGGTTATAAAGTAACGGGTTATCCATACCCAGAACTGACAGATGATACAGATAGGCAGATTCTGTAGGGAAACAAAGAAACAAAGGTATCTTAAGTGCTGGAAAGAATCTTGATCAGATCTGAGGCATACAATCTACTGTGTGGTCGACCCCACGCCCGGACATAAGTCTTTTTTATTTGATTTGATGTGCCTGTTAGCTCCTATTAATTCGTTCCTTGATTATGATCGGTCAGGAGTCGAAACTGGCCACATACACACAAACAGTTACAGTGCCCTTTTTGCTCTGGGGTAACTTTTATGTATAGTTTGAATTACCTCTATAATGAAACTCACTATTTATAAATTCCTATGGAAGTATTATGTTGCCATCGTTATGACCTGATTCTACATCATAGGTGATCAAGACGACGTCTTTTAATTCAACAAGACGAATTACAGATTGCAATGTGTTGACATGATTATATAGATATGCTGACAAACGTGTGTATCTATGTTGTCTTACTGACTTGTTGCCACAATAGAGCAATCTAAGAATGTAAATTTGTCGTCATATGTATATACTCATTTCAATTAATAGCAATCAGTTACTCGCCCTGTTGACGTAAAAGATGTTGTCTTGAACACATATACTATAGAAATAAATCGTCATGATGATGGTAACTTAAAACTCCAGAGGGTCGAAAATTCCTGGCAAGAAAACAAAATTATATCGTGTCCAGTAGTGGTTATATTCAGCTGGGTTGTAACGCAAATAAAGTTTCTATTTTAAGTTATATTTGATTGCGAAATAAAGAGAAAAAATATTACAAATATTTCACCATTACATTTTTCATTTGTGTCTTATTAAATAAAAATGCACTATAGTCTAGGTCCTTTTTCAGAAAAAAAAAGCTATGGAGAAATAAGATACTTTTGGACAACCAAGGTTTAAAACAAATTGATTGTGGCCAAGTCTGTGTCTATGTACAAAGGTAATACAAATCGTTCAGTCCAAAAATGTGAAAGAATTATACAGTCGGTTGGATACAGCAACCCATCCATTTCCTACGAGTCAACATTAGCGGTCCTGCATAATCCTACACATGTCTTGTCATGGCTGGATGCTAAACTGTGTTTGAAAATCTGTTAAAGTATTGTCTATCTGTTTATAGATTACAAACCCACATCCCAAACCTTGCAAATATTTATCAATTACTGATACCTTATTTAATTGACTGTACACTGCACGAGACAATGTGGCTTGGCGATCATGGGAAACCTGACGGTGAAGAATTCTATCTCAAGAAAATCTATGAAATCTTTGATGACAATATAATCTTCGACAAAAAACGAAATAGTTATTAAGACAAAGTTAGTTGATGGTCACCAACGCTTAAAAAATACTTTCTCAAATTATGCGTCTTGAATCGTATTTGAAATTTTCTTTCCTATGGCACATGTTTGTATCTCGTAGCAAAATTAAAAATGACAGGAGAACAATGAGATATTTGTCCAAAACTATAACAAACGCAGTACAAATTTGATTTTTGACAAAGGGATTATCATACAAAGGAAATATGGACGAACAGATGAGTTTGCTCTACTCTGGCGCACAATTCGTCCCCAGGAACACTTTATTTGTATTTTTTATTTTAGAAACAGTCGGTCAATAAGCCTTTTATGGGCCCGTACTGCTGTGTCAAGTTTTGAAAAAGATTTAAAACATCCACACTAGATAACAGTTTGACAGTATTGGAATTCTGTACATTTATGATGACATTTTAAACCTGCTTCACTATTAAAAGCCTATGATAAAAAATTAAATCTGAAGCAAATCTTGCAGTTTAGCTTATTAAAACAATAAAACCTTGTTTTCTTTCGTTGAGTGTTTGTGTGTGTGTATGTGTGTTGTTTTATTGTCATATCCATATTTATCCCAGGAATAGTTACCATAACGACCTTAGATGTTCTAGTTACGTTTGTTCGAAATTTATGCAGGTCAGTAATGTATTCAATGGCGAAGACTTCAATACTTTATTTATTTCATCAACGAAGCTATGTTACAATCAAATTCATCGGACACTTGTAGTATATTAATGTAAGAGAACACAGTGAAAAGTAAAATAAAAGTGTTGCATCGGGTTCCCATTAAACTTTAACGCACATGGAATATAGTAGAATGTCATAAATCATGGACTTACATAATAAACAAGTCTAAATGCTCATATTTACCATAATGAAAGCATAGCATCTACAGAAAGTCAAAGTATGATGTAAATTTCCGTTTGGAAATTTCTTCCTCGGCTTCCACCAGGAGTTCAGTTTGTCCAAACATCATGCCGACATTCACCTTGAAGATGTCTTGTTCTTCCGGCAAGTTGACGACAAGTCGTCCCATACACTCACAGCCTGGATCGGTGACAAACTGTGGATCTATCGCAGCCGAGGCATATATTTTCAGGAGCATCTCCTTTTGATTATGCTTCAAGCTAACATGCTTTCCGGACCGCCGTTCACCTAGCTTTATAGATTCTCCTTTTTGTATGTACTTCTTGAAGACGTCTTTGCATCTGTCCTTTCCACCTACAGACACTCGCTTCGCTTGTGGGTGTATTGCGGCATCGAATGGAGGCGATATATTGATACCGTATGTGTACTTTGCGATTCTGGCGGAAATTTTCATTGGCTCACGTCCAAAGACCACAGCTCCTTTCAAAACAACCAATCCGGCGTCTGCTGGTATAATAATTTTTGCATTTGGAAATGCTTTCCGAACTGCGGCCTGCATCATGGGTGATTCAGAGAAACCCCCAACCATTAGAAAAGTGTCAACGTTCTTAAGAGCAGGTTTCTGCAAAAGCTCCCTCACGCATTGTGTTACACCGCTTGTGCATTCCTCAAAGAGGGACCTGAACAGGCTTGCTTCAATTCGAACTTTGTCCGCTGTCCAGTTCAATTTTCCCTTGAAGGGCGTTCCTTCTAATGCCTGTTCTATGGTTTCTCCGCTTTCCTCTTCATAGGTACTGGCCAAAGAAACGGGCATTTTTACTGTAATTTTGGTATCTAATTCGGGAGTAATTGTCCTTTTCTTGGTCTCTAACTCTCGAAGAAGATCCACGTGATCTGCTTTGTTTTTATCACAAAAGTTTTTGAATGTTTTAGCGCCAACTATTTTGATCAGCATCTGATGGAAGACTTCATCTACCCTTGTCCCACCCCAAGGTCCTCCAGTTGGTTCGTGAAGTTCTCTAAGGAATCCATCAGCCTGTTTCTCGTGCACAGTTATATCAGCTGTGCCACCTTAAACCGAATGAACAAGTAGGTAAGTTAGTATATATTTGAGAAAGGGAGAAAATAGTAAATGCAATAGGAAAGATGGAATTTGAGTTATCCTCAATTTAGAAATTTTACAGGGGAATAAGCGATGAAGAATAAGTTTTAAAAACTATGAAACTAAATTGACTAAGCCAGTAAGTTGCACTGAGAAAACAAAAATGGTATATCAATCAAGAGAATGTAAATAAATAAATAAATAAGTAAATAAATAAATAAATAAATACACGAACTTAAAAATAGCAACAATAGAGAATCATTCATGAACTTTACTACATAATCTTCGAAAATACATTTTCCATAATTTGCATTTAAAAACTTATTTTTTAGTTTTCGTACAATGCGAGACAGATCTTTGACCTGTATATGGTTTAAAATAAACATGTCAACAATATTTAAGGATGTGAACGTACATACCTTTCGAGGGAAATATCTTAAGTTGTACAGGCAGTTAAATATTGAAACATCTTAAATCGTATATTGAAACATCTTAAATCGTGCGAGCGGTTTTGCCATGAAGTGTGTGTATGTCAAATCGTTCTGTCTCTCTGTCTGTCTATCTGTCTCTAAGCTTAATCCTTGCCTCCAAGGTCCAAGACCATGTACTTGTTAGCGGTCAATCTCCCAGTCCCTGATAACTTGTCGTTTGGCAACAGTTGACAGTATAAAGATGCTGCCTCTGGTTCCAAGGCAATTGTCAATGAGCCACTGTCTATCTCTGCCTGAAATATAACATATCAACTTTAGTAAATTACTCTCCATTGCACCAACATGATTCTTTAATTTTATTTCTATTTCTAAGATACTTGACTAGTTAAAACTAAGTCAGACCTAAACTAAAAGTTCACCCAATCTGGTTCTAAGTAGTCGAACGTGTTTCAAAAAATGTGAGCTCTGTTAAATTAACTTTCACACTCTTAGATTGCCGGATTCTATAATTATGTTCCCTTTTTTCGTTCCGGCATGCTAGCCGCTGATCTTCGGTGGTTAATGCTGAAGTTTACGCTCAAGTTATGTTGGTCAGATATAGGCTTGCTACGAAATGAGATAAAAGAAACGTACATATATGTATTAGACGAGTACAGCTTTAACGTTGCATTTGGTTATGTTTAGTTGTTTTGTTTCTTTGGGTGTGTATGTGTGTTTTTTTAATTTTTGTTTAATTTTGTATTAACATTCTGCTCTGCATTATTTAATGTATCACATTCAAGTATTAACATATTTTGTTGAATTATTTTTATCAAGTTGGTACATGTAAACTCTGAAGTACGAATTGAATAAATTAATAGTTTATGTTCCTCACAGTTTAGACGACCTAACCATACTATATATTTTCATTTTATTGATTTTAGGTCGTAGAACTGTACAGTGTCTGTTCCATTCTGTTAACAACAAAATGAAAAACATGCAGCACGGATTGAATTTTTAATTGATAATTTTCATACCTAAGACTAAGAATTTAGGTGTTCTGAATTTTATAAACTGCTTTGCAATTAATGGAATAATTTCTGCTTTCGTTGTTGGAAAAGAGAGAAAAAAAGATGAAAAAGTTTTCAAGAATAAGAGCGAAAATTGCAATGAAAAAAGAGCTAAGTCACTTGACTACTTTAGTGCAAAAATTAGGAATCAAGGTTTGATGACTCAACATTTGAACAGCTTATATGAAAATTGTAGTCTTTATGCATCTAATTATCTTTGTGTATCGACGATAAGCACGACCAAGGCCTCTTCTCGCCCAAAAAATAAGGTACAATTTGGCTAACTTTGTCAGCCAAAACCAACCTTCTGATGATCAAGTGAAATAGTGGTATATTTAATGCAAATCTGATGGGAATTAGTGTTTTTCTTTGTAAAAAGCTTCTTTCAAAACCTTAGTCACGTTCGTTATAACTCCTTACAAGCTGGAGAAGATGCCACAAGGCGTTAAATACCTCAGTCCAGCACGCCACTGTATCAAGTACACTCAGTCCAGCACGCCACTGTATCAAGTACACTCAGAACAACATTAAACCTGAATAAACTATAATATACCAAAGCTAAATCCAAATATATTAATTGTACCAGGAAGTGTTTTTTTAATGTCGTTTGATATGAAGATAAAGCCATCTGATAATAATGCAGTGGTAAACAATTTGGGTAGAATGCTGGAAGAAAGACATCACCATATTATATTCACCATATTATATAGAAGCAGTGATCATTTTAAGTTAAATGACTATGGCAGTTTTTCCGATAGACAACATTTTTATTAACCTTATACAAGGTAACAAGGTATAAAGAGTGAAAAACTGAGAAGGCTGAGATCAGAGGTTGGTTATGTTTTAGGCATGGCAATGTATTTGAAATGACGGCTAAGTTTCTTTCTAACTGAACCATACCATGATACTGTCGAATTGTGGAATAATTATGTTTGCACTAAATCTGATAGAAACTTAATACATTTTGTTGTGAAATCCTTTCTTTCTGTCAAACTTTTCTGTTCACCAAGACTTCCAATAGAAAGTGATTACTCAAGAATGAAAATGTAATCATACTAGATCCTGAAAATAAATTAGATGTGTGGTTAAATTTACTGGCTGATGTTCTCCAGGGAACATATACTTTATTCTGTTAGATGCATGCGGGGATTTAGGTGACGGAAATTAACCTAAGGAAAGTAGCTTTTAGTGATAGAGATATTTTGCAATATGTGTTTGTGTGATTCTAAAAGAGAACTATTCTGGAATCTAGATTTCAAACAGAACAATGGGAACAAATATTTACTGAGACTTGAGTATCTCTTTAGCCTTGTTTTCTGCATATAGCGTGCCAGTAAGCTAACATATTTATGTTGTCAACACAAGAAATACACAGACAATCCGGCTTTACCCATTTTTTTTTATATTATGTCATTATTGTATCATCCGAGTAAATTCGTTGTCTTCTAAATGTCCTTTTGATTCAATAAGCAACTTTTGTAAATTTTGTATTTAAAGTTTTGTTTGATTACAGCTTTCTTTATTTCTTTACAAACATTCATTTTGTCTTTGTCCGTTTTGAATATATGAGGTTTTAACCTTAACCCACACAACTCTCCGGCAAGTAAACCGTTGAACTCGTCCATAAAAAGTCCAAGAACTTTCTTATTTATTTGATGGATACCAAATATGTTTCATGTTTTGGATATTTACTGGTTCAAAATGTTTTATGTTATCTTTTATATTGTCATAAAATTTTGTGTCTCAGCAAAGTTACCCAATGAATCTGTATAAATGACGAGTTGTCTCATTCTATGACCGTACTTGTTTTTACAACATGTTGTAGTAAAATTCATACATCAATCATTTACTTTAACACTGTAAATACATCGTAAATTACTTTGGTAATTTTTTTTTTCAGACTGACTAACAGCAAGTCATCGTCAATAATTGTTCTCCTGGCAAAATGATAACTCTTTCTGACAGATACAGCAATATTCGTGAATTTTAAAAAAGTCTTTCTCGTAATACATGCTAGTTTTTTGTCTCAAATCTATTTTTAGTATTATGTAGGATTTAAGCCACGGTTGTTGTACAAACGACACAACGTTGTGTATCTTTATCAGTTATAAACCTTTTGGTAAGCAAAGTTTGATGTTTATGCAGCGAATGACATATTTCTCTTCTTGTTTCAAGGTACATAATGGTTTTGTATAGTTGACTTTTTACCCTTGTAATAATAAATCAACTTCTTTTGCAAGCTAATCAATCATTTTTACCCGGAATTAGTTTCTGTGTAGTTAGTGGATATTATTTGAAACAATCGTGCTAGTGTAAAAATGACATCTCAAAATCCACTTAAAAATGTAATCGGTATTACGGTTGTATGGTATGTTTAACATAGTTTCTTCCACTCATCTAGTTTGTTCACAAGTTGCCCATTTAAAGATATTCACCGGCATGTGTTGCTCATACTCCAATCATACAGACTTTTGGAACCTATGTACATAATGAATGACATAGATCTTTAACTTTTCACACTCAGCTTCGCTGCACTTCCCGAGGTGGACATCATTTTTTTTTATCTTGTTGTCTTTGTCCAAGTATTATTCTTGACTTGATTCGGCAAATCTATGTGGTATCATGCTAATGTCTACAACTATTCCACTCTGTATCACAAGGGGCATGTCACAGTCTGTCAAATGGTTGTAATCTACACATGATAACTGTTAACTTGCATCATGTGGTATTCTAAGAACACTGTAATGATGAACAGTGTCTAGATTGTAATTTTTCACACAGACATTTCTATATTCCTACAAACTGTAAAATAACATCAACGCATATTTATTTACTGAACGGTAATGCTGTCTCTAGCAGTTTACAGTTTAAAATGTTCCATGGCATCCTAAACATAGTCGTCATTTGATACGTATGAATTGCGAAATAGAGGATGAAACATTTATTTTGGTGTTATAGCTACTTCATTAAAACTTTCAAACTTACCTATGCATTTGCAAGGCTAAATCTCTTTCTGAAATATTTAGACTACAACATCTGTAAGCTCTGAGATGCAGTCGTTATGTTTGATAACTGTTTTGATTGTCTCTATGAAGATTTCATCTCTCAGTTCTTTTGTCAGCAGTTCTATTGATTTTCTCATGAATCTTAAACTGTCAACAAATCTGATTGTCCGTTAACTGTTATTTTTTGCCTTCTTTTATGAACCTATCAACTATGAAATCCTTACTGAATACAATATATTATTCATCATTGCTCAGTACGATTTTTACTTTTTCATCAGAATTATTTTTATGTGATGTTTTAAGGAACATTCACTGTCATAATCAGACTAGTTACGAATAAACAGTGTTATATATTGTGGGTATTTATAAATTAAAATTAATTCAACATGTGAGGGACCTTAATATTCACCTGTTAAGTGATGGTGGTCTTGAGCTTTGTCTATACTAATTTTTTTCTCACACGATGTAACACATATTTCTTGAACTTAGATGTTTTAAAACTTCGTCTGTGAACACAAAAAGTTTTTCATTTTTGGGCCTTAATTATTCATACACTAATTTTGCAATCTTGCTCATAGCACCGTAAAGTACTTGCATACTGTATGTTCTCTCTCTCTCTCTCTCTCTCATCTCAATATTGTATACATATTTACTGATATATTAAATTCATTTTTAACATTTACAGTGTCACCTCTTTTTACCGGACGTACATCACAGCAATGACTCTGTCCCTCTAAATCATATTTCGATGGCATGTATGCATTATTATATTATGTATATTTACAAAGATTCCCTAGTTAGTGTCTTATTTGTTTACGTTTATGGAAGCTTTTTTGCTGTTAACTCATTCAGAAAAATCTATGTAGGAGACTTCTCTCAGCGCTCGGTGTAAATATATTTGTATTGTAAAATATTCAATCCTGTTAAGCATCCATTTGTACTTTAGCTTCTTTCTTGTGCAAATTTGGTAATGTAAACTGTCAAATAAATGTTCAGTGACATTATCCATTTCATCTCTATTCATTATGCCTGTTCTGTAGTAAAATGTTCAATACTTCAATTGTCTTGAATATTTATGTTGATATTAAGGATTGTAAAGACCAAAGGATCTTTCACAGAACCAAATTAACAGATTTTTCTCAAGATGAGCTACCTCAAATATGGCTCAATATAATTGACAAATTAATACAGGTCTTTATGGTTGCTGCCATAAAATTCATACTCATTCAATGATTTTCAAAATGACTATCTAAATTCTATCTATTGTTATGTATTATGTTTACATACTTAACTTTTGTATATGATTGTGAGCTGTATGGTTATTTGAAAAAACATATTTTACTTTTGTCTAGTTGTTTACATAGTATTTCGCAACATCTCCTGTTGTGACATGGGTCAAGTAGGCAAGTATTTTTCCATTAGAATTACTCATATTCTGTCGTGACATAGGTCAAGCATACTGCTTAAAATCAACTGGGGTGTCGCTGAATCACTTGAATTACACAGTTGAATTTAATTCGAATTGGTCTTCCCTACCCCCGGGTAGAAGCAAATAGCTAGCTGTTCCGGCAGTATGTTAACAAGTGTCCATATTGAAACCTCTCCCGAGGTTTAAGATGCACCGCCGTTTCACATTTCCTGTAATCTTAAGTAATGTCAACTTGTATCCCTGCAATTGATGTGATGTCATAATCCCTTAGCTCAACCCATTCAGCCCATTTCTACGATCATACTCGACAAAAGAGATCAGGTGTGGTAAATTTATAAAGAAACAATTGTCACCTCCGGCAACAACTGTTTCGTAGACCTTTCGATGTGTAATTTAAAACGATGCGCCTAGACCTACCGGGACCAGTTTGTAAAAGGATGAAGCTACGTGAGATTGGATCTAGCGAAAACACTTAAGACAATTACGTGCATTAGATATTTATTTATAATGCAATGTATGGAATTTATGAACAAATATGAACAATGCATGAACATAAATGGTGGATGTATGATTGATTTTCAAACATATAGGGACATTGAATTTGCGTTTAAAATTAACTACACGATGGTATCTATCTCGTGGCATCCAGTCGACAATCACGAGATATTTCCAATTCCACAGCTTCCGTCAAACGGTAAAGAAACAACCTCGCGTGGTCCGTTCCTCGCAGACTGCCAATGGATCCATCAAAGGCCTCCTTGTCCCGCAGACCCGTTGGTCCAAAACCTTTGGCCCTTCAGAATGAGCAAACTACTACCGTCCTTCGAACCAAAGTCACCAATGACGGCAGTATCCGGCTTACACAAAACCTACAGACTTCAATGACTCCCCGTGAACAGCTAAAAATACATTAACTGAGCCGTGTAAGACACAAGACACAGTTAAGTACAAATACAATGCTATACATTACGCACGCGAGCACATGAATTGACTTCGTTACGAATTAAATTATTTCATAAGAACGACTTTATGAGATTATTATTATAATAACCACCTTCGTACACGAGTCTGTATCCGGCAAGAATAATCGCACTTGATTATAAGAACTTGAGCATTACTCATCATTTAATGCATACAAGATATAACTGAGTTGAACTTGTCTTTTCAGCTATATAATTGGCTACCTTGAAACGGACTATATTATATCCAGTAACACCGCGCTATGTGACATAGGGCTGACTTTCTCGAACATTTAGAATAAATTCCGAAACATTGAATATATAAACAATTTTATCACATAGAACGGATAGCAAGAAAGAACACAGTTTTATATTTCACATACCTCTACAGCTGAAAATTGCTTCCGTAAAGTGGACAGTTTCCTGACAAGACTCATCTGTATTGTGACGATACCGAGAGCATTTGGGCTATAAGTACATTGCTTATGGGTTAAATCCACGGGTTGAAAACTCGAGGTAATCGACTTTCTCTCCGCCGGCACTTTGTATGTGCATCAGTGAGTTAACTGAACTCAGTATTTTGAAATTGCTAAGGCTGAAACTATACCCCTCCCCCCGTAACTCTGTACGCGGCAACGAAACCCATGTACATTTTCGTTCATATGTTATACAAAGGTATTTTAGTACACCCAATGTCGTGATAAAGTTACAAACACACCGTACAAATAACATTTTATAAGCTTTACACGGACATTGACATTTAGTGTTTTCTTCGCTCCGCCCCTGCGAGCTCGGGAATGTAGAATAGACCCAATACGCCTTCCTGTATGTTGTAAGAGGCGACTACTGGGGGCTCAGTGGTTAGTATGCTGGACTCGCGACTAGAAAATGGTGGTGCGGGTTCGAATCATACCGTCGGATCATCCCAAGTCTGCTAATGCTGTTTCCTTGGGCAAGGTACTTTATTCCAAGTGCTTCTGTATGAAATAATATACTTGTGCGGTTGTGTCGTAGAACACCAAACCCAAAACAAATCAAACCAATGTCTTTGCTCCGCTGAAGGTAAAGCAACCGTCACGTAAATTAATCAGATTTGGCGATTTTATCATCTCCATTAACGTTATAATGATTTCTATAAGCCTTATTTGTAGGCCTGTACTAGTCAATATCTTTTTTTAAAACTTATATATACATAGTCTTACCGTGCTTGTGAATATTATTTTTTATGTTGTTGTATACCTATAGAAGTAGGTTGGTGTTTTGCGTTAATAAGTGTCTTCTTTATCTGGCTGGTTCAGTAATTTGTAACTTTTGCGAGATGCTCAAGTCTGACTGGTCCAGTAACAGTTGATATACTGAGAGTACCGGAATTGGAAGTTATGAAATTTTATCCATGGGCGAAAGCCCGTGTCAAGAAATATGGTATTTTTGTCAATTTCACTATGAGCCGCGTAAATGGAGATGATGATTATTGAAGCAATGGAAGAAGTGGAAGAAGGAATTAGAGTGGAAAGGCAACTACTGAAGGATGTTAGGTTCGCCGATGATCATGGGATGATCTCAGGATCAGAAAGTAGTTTGCAAAAGTTGATGGACTCCTTGAACGAATATGGAAAGAGGTCTTAAGATTGGTCGATGAAAAAAAACACTTTATTGAATGTTATACTCGAGAGGAAGAAGTGGATCGGACACATTTTAAGAGGTGAAAGCCTGTTAAGAGAAGCCATAGAAGGCAGAATGGAAGGAAAACGACCAAGAGGAAAGCCTAGAATCATGCTACTGGACAATCTCAAGGAGAATAGCTCCTATACGAATATGAAACGTAGAGTGATGCTTAGGGAAGAGTGGAGAAGATGAATGCCTCGAACATGCTTTAGGGCAGAAAACCAATGATAATGACTATGAGCCGGTGGTCTCATTATAACAACTACATTTAAACAGTACAGTATACAGCATTGATTTACAATGCAATGTGAAGAAAAGCAAATGGATACTACGGAAGAGAGTTCATATAGACGGAAAAATGATGACAACAAGAAAGAGAGAAAAGTCATGGTTGGCAAGGAAAAGTGGAGAGGGATTTTAATGGGTATATAGACTTTTAGGGAATTATCTGGATATGTAAATTTTAAATAATATATCTAAATGATATTTCAGTATAGTACCCCATCTCACAGCTTGAACTGACTTATAACTGTAGACAAAGATATGAATAGGTCTGAAAGTTTGTACACTTGAAAATTGCGTCAGACTTCAAATGTTGGGTCTCTTGCGATAACATTTATTCTACTGTTAAGCAAAGCTACGATACCATTGTATACATGGGTTATTATAAATCCAAGGAATCTATAAGAGCGATCTAATTATTAATTTTCTCGGCAATTTTTTAAATTTATTTAATATAGCTAATACGATCGTCCAAGAACAGCACAACTAAAACAGACGTTTAATAGCTAGAAACGACCTGTACTCGTGTCTATTATCCCCCAAATATCCATCTCAAATCCCAAAACCCATCCTCAGGGAAATACACTTATTTCAAAGCATGCACTCTGGTAAAAAAATAATAGAATCTAATCATTGGTCTATATTATCCGTTTCTGCCAAATAAACTCGGTTTATGGTGTGGATTATTGACTTAGTTTTACAGCCAAAAATATGCGATTTGTCAAATATTTTATTGAATAAGCATCGTTATCTTAATTTCTACTAAGATATAAGATAACAATTATGGACGTCTGGTCTTGATCTTGCGAGTGAGTTTAACTTTCAGTCAATCAAATGTGTTTGTATGAGAAAGAAAACACCCCAACCACTCCCCCCAATTTTTTTTTTTTTTTATGATCAGTTGACATATAATATAAATCTCAAATTGTATCTTAAAAATTGTATACCTACGCCTGGCATTGAAGTATACAACTTTAAAGACTGATCCGGAGGAATAACTCGAAAATTTAAAATAAAATATCTTCTAATTTTCTAAGTCAGTTGCATTAAATTATTATTCCTGGGTACTTTGCTCCTATAAATTATTTCTGCAAACTTTAAAATGTTTGCTTATGAGGAACTATTATTTCTAATGATGACGTTAGAGTAAACGTTGGAGTCTTTACTTGAACAGTTTAATGAATTCCAGGCCTGATCTCAAGAAGTCGACTGTTGTCGCCATGAACAAACAGTCACAACATTTGTTTGTCTAATTTACAAATAATATACTGATGGCCTTAAAATCTGACTTACATAACTTTAAGAACTTTGATGCTTTCTTGCGTTCTTTGTTTTGGTATGAATGTATGTATGTATGTATGTATGTATGTATGTATGTATGTATGTATGTATGTATGTATGTATGTATGTATGTATGTATGTATGTATGTATGTATGTATGTATGTATGTATGTATGTATGTATGCATACGTGCATGGGGGCCCCGGGTGGCTGAGTGGTCTAAGGCGCTCGACTTTACATATTACTGACATCTCACCTCTGTCCGCGTGGCTTCGAGTCTCGGCTCGGCCATCCTGGGTATGTGTGAAAGCTTGCCAGTAGCTTTCCTTGGAACGGTGGTTCTTCCCAGAGCTTTCCAGGGTTCTTCCTCCACCAAATATTCTGTCCGCCATGTATAGCCTATCAAATGCTGCAAAATGGCGTTAAACTCACAAAACCGATTTCACACTAATTGCATACTTACCACACTCACAGCAGCTTCTCGCATGAACTGTTTGGCAGCGTCACTCCAAATAGCGGGTACCGTAAGAACCCAATGAATATCATTTTCGGCCACACCTGTCCCTCGATTTGTAAGTGCGTCTAGCAAGTGCTTTTTTAGAAATTTTATAGCAGAGCCGAATACTTTCCTCGCAGGCATTTTAAGCCCCTTGTCATCGTATATTTCCACGTCTCGTTTGATCTAAATGAAAATAATATATGCATAAAAAATTTCTGAATTAAACATTAGATATATCATGGCTACGTGTCATGGCAGCATTCTGGGTGCATTATAAACATGAACCCATCCTAAGTTCTTGTATTGTTGTTATGTTTCTAGATTAGATTAATGTAAAATAAAAACTCTGAAAAAGCACACTTTGTTTTAGCATGATCTTGGGAAAAGGTTCTATACTCAGAGAAACTGGAGTACACTCACGTCATCTGTTAGGTTTATGTGTGGATACATTTCGGCATATATTACTCATTTTTGAAAGATAATTAAAATTGTATCTACCTGTTTATTGTGCAGGGTCATTTTGAAACGTTGAAAGTAGTACCACTTCTGATGATCATCATCTTGGGCCAAATCTGAATATTTGTTTTCGGCTTCGTAGCCAAAAGAATGAAATTTCCCATTTGGTTCGAACAGGACAGAAGTGGGACACTTCAAAGACAGAAGACTTCCACCAGCCCATACACTGTTGGCGATGATTTTAGTGTGGTCTTCATGTCTAAATACAGATGCATATCCACTGTAAGTTGTTCCAAAGTCAATTGCCGCAACCAGAAGCTTATTTTCTTTGGAGGTCATTTTGCTCTATAAATAGATAATAAATTTCAAGAGTGAACGTCGTCATTGCTTGCAAGTATATATTATCGTTCAACTCGGATTTGATAGAGTACTGCGTTATACTCTTTTCTACTTTCTTTTGGGGAAAATGAAACGAAGATTTGGAAAATTGTAGAGTAACGTTAGAGAATGAAGAGAGAAAGAGGAATAAGAACAAATAGAACAAGAAGTGTCGGAGGACAACATATCTGGATTATTCAAAATGACTTAATATGAAGAACAGCACAACCTTGATACCATGAGATATAATATCAGCATAAATGTCTTAATAACAACATTGTTTGTGAAATATAAGCTATGCTTTAAGCATCTATAAATTACTTATTCTTTATTTTCATCGATGCGTCTGTTGCTGAAACTATTGTATGCAGATGGTCACAGACAGAGAAATGAGCGCTCACGATTAAGATTATATCTACAAAAGGTGTAGATGTAACATTAATTGCACTTACCGTATATACTCGTTTACAACGCGAGTCCAAATGCAAACAACATAGACCCTGATCTGCCATCGCATAATGCGCCAGTGGATCAGGGTCTATGTTGTTTGTTCTACTGATTAGTCCTTACAAACTGCATAGACCCAGATCTGCCGGCGCATTAAGCGACAGCAGATCTGGGTCTATGTAGTTTGCAGTTGGTATCGGATTTTTTCGCGAGTATATGCGGTATCTTTACATTTCATGAGCTACTTATTTATACATGCAGAGATTCATGTGAAACATCATACATAGGTGTATCATAATAATAAAATATCCGTATATCTCTATGAGTATCACTGTGAAAAGTACAATCTGGAAGTGTTCTTCAAAAATATAAGGCTAATGAAATTTTGTTTAATTGATGACGGCACAAGAATAACATGGACACCACACTGACTACACAAGATGTCCCTGCTCTTCGAATGGTTAAGACAAAATAAGGTTATGGTCACTTATTTGTGTTATGGTATTTTTTTATTTCTCACTATGCTTCCACGAATAAAATTCGCTCACTGTAGAGGCAACATTTTACAACAAATTCAACCTAACGGCATTTTCAAACAAGGTTGTCGTGTGCAAAAGAAGGCCATACTGACTTTACTAACAGATGGGTGGGTGGGGTGGGTCAGGAGGTGGGGCGAAGCCCTGCTTACGATTTTTTAATGTCCAAAATTTACATATCTAGAACTAACCAAATTGAAAGGACCAACATCATTGAAAATGTAAAAGTAGTTCATGGTGACCTTATTATCGTACGGTGGTTTGTTACGATTCCAAATGCTTCCATGTCCAACGTTTAACGATCATAGGATAAAGCGTCAACCCGATATAATGTTAAATAGAAATCTGTCTCAAAAAAAGCAGGATGGCCTCGTTTTCTTTTACCCTGATCCAGATACTACTCCCGAGTCAAATCATCAAAAGAGTCCCTGCAAACATTACTACAATTGACAATAAACACATCTACAAAGAACAAGGTATCGTGACAGACAGACCGATGGACGGACAGCACAGCACCGATGTATCTTCATCATGGGTGTGGGATATACATCTGAGTACAATGCCTACAAGGGTTAGGTACATATATGAAGAAACATAAATATTTGAACTCTAAAATGAACTACTGTACTCTTGATGCTGTTGCTGCATATGTGAGTGCTGTACTCTTGATGATGTTGCTGCACATGTGAGTACTGTACGCTTGATGCTGTTGCTTCATATGTGAGTACTGTACGCTTGATGCTGTTGCTGCATATGTGAGCACTGTACTATTGATGCTGTTGCTGCATATGTGAGTACTGTACTCTTGATGCTGTTGCTGTATGTGAGTACTGTACTCGATGCTGTTGCTGCATATGTGAGTACTGTACTCTTGATGCTGTTGCTGCATATGTGAGTACTGTACTCTTGATGCTGTTGGTGCGTATGTTAGAACTGTACTCTTGATGATGTTGCTGCATATGTTACTACTGTACTCTTGATGCTGTTGCTGTATATGTGAGTAATATGTATGTATTGCTTACGCTAGAGCTGGAGGGATACCACAGTACTTACTCCATAGGAATCGAGTAACCAAATGATGCTCGTATGTTGTAATTTCATAAATACGGAGGCCCCTTTCCAAAAACAAGCAAGAATATTAATGTAATAATGTATAGAAATGGTTCCCCCCCCCAATTAAAAATTGTGTAATTCATAATATTCTAACATTTCCAGTCCGTTCCTTCACTCTGTCTTTCAGCAAACGGTGCTAAATCCGTAACCATGCCCAATACTTCAGTAGTTTTGAAATCAATTAATATAAATTACCTATAATTATTTTTTACACCCGATATAATGCCTATATTATTTAGTATTTATTGATTCATTTGTGCTATCTAGGGAACTCATTCATTTTGTATTGTCCATTTTTAGCATAATAACTCGCTTTTGTCTGCGACTTACGAATGAATTCGTTTTCGTAAAATTAGGTAAATACACAACTCACAAATTGTAAACATTGATTTGAGAAGAAAAGCTAATTGTAGTTTGTAATATTAAATATAGCATTCATTTCATATTCCTTTTTACACTAGTTATAAATTATCATTATTGTTATTAAACATCAAATCTAATAATCGACTTTATTTTCCTTTATGTACATTTACGGTCACAACTGGCTCAACTTCGGTTCGTTCATTTTCGCTCATTATTTTTATTTTAAGTAATTAGGCATTTCCTACTTCAGCTGTAGATTTGAGAAGCCTCCCCTCCCTCAGTATGACCTATTGGTCTAGACTAGAAAATTAAACAAACAAATATGACGAGAACAAATTTAAGTCCTACTTGCAGGTTACCTTATAAGTCAAATATAGTTATCAGCCTGGCTTATTTTAACGGGTCTAAAAAAAAAGAGTAATTCGTAGAAACTGTCCCAGAGTAACTGCGTCAAAAAACGGTAAATTATAAAACATTAACCTAAAACTAAATCCCAATGTAAGCATTTTAAGGTCCTAAAATCCTACCGAGTCAAAATATGATATATATAAAATGTTGATATACTGACAACAAGAACCGTTCAAACCAAAAATCAATAATCCAGTATGATAAATAAAGGAGACATGGACATAAACATAAACTTGCCTAAAAAGTTTAACCAAGTTGGGACGATGACGGCGATGTCGACACTGTCGCAGGTGGGACTACTACTAGTATATAACCTCACCTTCGAATAGTCGAGCTAACAAGGACATATTCACTGGTAACGGGTTAACTTTTCGTGCGCGAGGATACGTATCTACCATCTGCACTGTCATGTGGTTAACCATATACATGTTTGTAGCGAGAACTGACGGAGTTTACATACAATATAACCTGTTCTTCTTTCATAGACCCCAACACAAATACCTGTGTAGTTTCGTTTTGACACACGGCTCG
Organism: Margaritifera margaritifera; assembly: GCA_029931535.1. Lineage (NCBI taxonomy): Eukaryota > Metazoa > Mollusca > Bivalvia > Unionida > Margaritiferidae > Margaritifera > Margaritifera margaritifera. Next base: position 3,810,914 of record JAQPZY010001657.1, on the reverse strand, counting down.
TCTCAGATGTTATTCTAATTTTATTGACATGTCGACAGTTACCCATCATAAATGTAGATAGCTAATTATTGGAATATTGAACTACATTTAATTCGTCCTATTTATCTTCCTTAATCTGTAATCTGCGATCTAGCACAGACAGTTACCACCCCGGTCTACAGGTAAACTGTAATGTAAGCTCATTTGTAAATCCTGGAAATATAACGTTATCGTTAGCAAGGATGGCAATGGTGATGGAAGCCGCCTTATTAAACATTATACAATTTAACTCTGTCACTCTTTGTTACTGCTTCATACGATGGACTGGAAGTCCAAAGTCAGACTGTATACTTTACCTTTGAAACATAGATCCTATTTCTTGCAGGCGGTGACCAGGAAGAAGAATGACTACACAATCGGAAGCCTCGCCTTGGACGCACATTTTATAAGGTAAGGGCAGATAACTGAGTATAGCTTGCACTACATGAGGCTTTGGGTTTCCACAAAGATATATTACCACCAGTCCTATCTGGCTGTGTCATACAAATCTATATTAAAATTTACCATCAACAAAGAGTCAGACATTTTCCTATGGTCCAGAATAAACATCTGTAAAGAAATAGGAGGGTCAGTTTGATTGCTGGATTGATTGACTGAGTGACATTTAGAGGCACATCAACACATGACAGGTTAAATCGTGCCGGGCCAATTGTAGTAAAGTGTCTTGTCCTGAAACATACACAACGGCAATCGGATATGGCCTGGTTTGGGCGGGATTCGAACCACCAGTCGCGAGTTGCCATGTTGGTGATCACTAAACAGTTTGAGAAAGAACCGGGCGTCACTACAACCTGAGAGTATCTTATTGGTCTTACACCGGCACGCTAACCAGTGAGGTACCGCAACTCCTTCTTCCATTTTCAATTTATTGTATTTCCAGTTGTTATAGCATCTGATTAGCACCTACTGACAAACTGAAAACTGGGCTTTCTTTTGGCAGTGTACTGATCAAGAACACATTTCTCTTTAATCATTGGTTGATCATCTGGAGTCTATGGTCTGACCAAAGTATGACCGAGGTTTATAGTCGGGTCATTCAAAGCAATGTGGGCGACACAAGTGGCCGCCATATTTCGCCCTCGCTTATGCACTAAGCCAAGACGACAGAGAAGATGTCGCCATCGTTGTTCCTACTCTGCCCTTTTTTGCACGTAAACAAAACCATGTTTCTGGTTCATTGCTTCTCAGTCGGAAAGAAAAACACCTTCTGTCCGAGCGCCAAAACACATCCCTTCTTCGCGCAATACTTAGTATTCGGCCATATATCAATTATTTGAAAGTAATACAACTCATTACATTGTTTTTTGTTAGTTTTGCTGTTCTATATTTCACAGTATTCATCAAACAGATTGTTTCATACAAAATGCAGAAACGGAATGTATCGTTTTGGTATACGCTGAGTGCCTTTATGCTTTATATGAAGATAACTAGAGGCCTTTCTGAGACCGTTCTGAATGAACTGAGTGCAGATAAAAAAAAAATTTTAAAAAAAAAGTCTCATTAGGCACACCCATTATCAATTCCGAAGTTAGGATTATCAGGTTGTAATGTTCCAAATATCTGTATAGTTTTACAGTCTAGCTTTTCCTATATCTTGTGGTTGTATTTGAGTATATTAAGATATAGTTAAATCACCTTAATCGAACGCCTTAATATAAGGGAGACCTATTCCTGTAAAGAAATCATTTATTATCAATCTTTTAAAGTATCCATACATCTTTCATCTCTATACCAAAGACATCTGTACCTAGATACAAAATTTTATTGTTCCATGTGTATTCTGTATAGATATGTTTGACTGTGTTTCGTGTTATATTCTTCAGTTGCGTTGAAAGCGATACGTTTTGCGAAAAGGGAAGACGTGCTGGTGTCCCCAGTACATCTTAATTATTTCAAGGTTAAAGGAATACACGAATATTACTTAGAAAAGTGTCAAAATGCATGAAACAGACTTGTAATTGTGTTTTCCATCTTCGAAATCAACCCAGATTAAGTGTCAGACCTAGTTTTCTCTGACCTCTCCCAATATTTTGTTGTTGTTGTTGTTTTTTTTTTGTTTTTTTTGTAGTTATTTGGACTGTTTAGTTGGGGTGGGATGTCAGAGTACATTCACTATCGTAAAATATGGAATTCGCCGAAACCACAAGGTAGCTCTATAGGGTAGCCTCTTTAAACATAGGATAGTAAAATTATGCGACATTGTATTGAATCCTGCCTGTATAACATGTAAAGCGTATTTCGTCTATATACAAAAGTGTATGTGATTATTATGACCTACATTTCCGGATGGTGAGTAATAACCTCCAGGGACGTCATACCGTTTAGCGATGACTCCATATGACTCGTGAGCGGTCATTTGGAATTTTGGATATGCATGAGGCTACCATGCTGTCCGATGTAACTGAGCACCTATGAGTTTCTGGCTTACTTTTCCAAAGTAATTATGATTACTGCATAAATCGAACTGCAGTGTGTTTTTAAACTGTTTTGGAATCTTCTCGCCTTAAATTTAGATGCTAACATTAAAAATAAACATTTCCACGTCAGTTTTTGAGTAGTTTACCCTCCCCCCCTCCCCGTGTCCAATCAAGCCTATACTCTCAGATTAATGCGCACATTCACTATAAAATATATGTCTGACTCGCGAGGAATATGTAGCTAAAATGTTTGAGGCAAATTATTGTTCTTTTCCTTTTAGATCACGCAATTTGTTTTAAAACTCATATTTTGCACAATTCGGTCGATCACCCCCACCCCTTTATTTACTCATACAGAAGTAGTAGCTGGTGGGTAAATAGCGACAAGGTAGGCCTCTCTGGCGACAATGGGATTTTAACATTGGGGGCCTCTCTAGCGACAATGGGATTTTAACATGGGGGGCCTCTCTGGCGACAATGGGAATTTAACATGGAGGGGGCACTCTGGCGACGTACGGGAATTTAACATGGCGAGGGACACTCTGGGGTCATATGGGAGTTTAACGTGGTGGGGTCTCTCTGGGTACGTACGGGAGTTTAACATGGTGGGGGTTTAATCTTTCTTGAAAAAGGGTGGTCCTCAAAAGGACCGTTGGATTTTTTTTTTTTGTTAAAGTTCATTTAGAGGTGTGGGCACCTCCCAGGCTTTTCCCTGCATGCAGGGCAGCTCCCCCTCCAAGTTTTTAAACTCGTGCTGCATCGTTTGTTTATTAAAACAAAGAGAGGTTGGTCCGCTTCCGGATCCCAATTCTCTTTATTATTTTCTTCCATCATTGGATGAGGTCTGATGGGGATATTCTTTTCCTCCTTCTCCTTCTCTTTCTTCTCCAAGTCTTGGAGGAGGTGCCATGCCACCTCTAAATGAACTTTAACTTGACGAATGGTTTCGATGTTGTTCATTCTCTTGACTAAACGGGGTAGCTTAACTAGGGAAGACGTTGTTTTAATATACTAGAAGCGCGGACGTGAAGGAAAACATCCCTTACACCTAAAAAAATAAAAAAAAACATCACCCCACTACCCCGCGTCTGACGTCATTCCTTTGACGTCATTCTAGGCTTCGCGGAGTTTGCACTCCATCACCCCTGACTCTAAAAAGCGCGGACCTAAAAGAAACTACTTTTGATAAAAAATCAAACACACACCATACCATTCCTATTTTTTATTTTTTAAAAAAACTTCTTTTATTTTTAAAACTTACACACACTACACAACCATTTTTTATTTATTTTTTTAAAAATTTTTTATAATAAACTTCCACACACCATTCAATTCCTATCTTTTTTACTTTTTAAAATTTTTTTTATATCAATCACACAACACAAAACATACAAGGGGAGAAGGTTTTTTTTGTTGGAGTGGGTAGACTATCACAAAACAAAAAATAACATACAAACATATATAAAACACACATATAGATATGGCAATATGAGAGTAGTAATCTTTTCTAGAGATTGGGTGGCCCTAAAAAGGACCGTTGGGTTTTTAAAAGAAGTTATGTGGTTGTTTTTAACTTCTTAGGGTTGATGTAGCCGTGGCAGTAGCTCCAGCAGGTCGGCCACGTTTAGCGATGGGTCTCACAGCTTTAAGACAGGCAGGTCTCTTTCGGGTGAAAGAGAAAGCAAATTCTTCACAGTCAATCTTGCAACTTACTTCGCCGTCAAATAGTTTGTTGGACTGCATAAGTTGTTGTTGCTGTTGTTGTCTTTGTTGCTGCTGCTGTAGTCGTTGTGCTGCCTCCCATTCTGTTCTTTCCCTAAGTATTTCTTCTCTCAGGACCTCTTCTACTAGATCATGTGCCATTTGAATGAACGTCATCGTCTTTCTCTCTGGGTTGATCTCCATCAAATGATTCTTCACCCTTTGAATGTTAACCATAGCTTTATTCAGCTTTGTAATCTTGGTGGCGGCCATCTTCTTTTTTTTTGGGAACTGTTGAGATCTTGACGAGTCGACGAGAATGACTACACTGACTGACTGAATTTGAATTATAGACGTGTGCGACGAATCTCGTCATGTACGTCTGATTAATATGCGCACGGCGCACTATTTAGTTGCTCACCAATCTGTGTTATTAATAACACATTGGTGTACAAAGTGTGCGAAACACACTTTGTGAATTTGTTACACCCCTCTATCGCTGCATGGTTTCCCCAAGACTGGGGTTCATTGAAGGCGCGATACGTTTAGGAGGGTGTGTAACCATTTACTTTCCACCTGTACATAGGATTAGAACCTTAATGTTTACAGGTTTAAATGCAATGCATGCACAGCATGCTATGTCAGGAACGTGGCAGGCGGCTTGGGCTCGGCAAGGGAGACACGGAGCGGAACGGAAGTACTGAAACGCCAGGATCGTACAAGGTCAAATTCTGCCCAGTTATCTAAGTCGGGCTGTCCCTAATACCAATAAAGTGTTAGCCACTTGTTCAATTATGACAATGCTTCAAGTTTGTAAATTTTCCTAATTTCCTATCAATTTTGAAATTTCGTGTACAAAATGTACATACTTTTCCGAAAATAATAAATAAAATTGGGTTTGTGTAACCCGTTCAAATTTTGTGATCTTAAACAGATATTATCAGGTTATCATTTGATTCGGCGGATAATTGATCATATTAGTGTTGAAATTTAGTTATAGTCAAAAAGGTTTTCAAGCCAAAGTGAAAACCATTAGGCAGTTAGCAACCTCTTTTAGCCCTTAGAAGGGCTGAGGGGGTGGGGGTGGGGGGGGGGGGCGTCGGTAGGAATTCTTCCTGGATAACCGATTTCAGGTGGTCCGGTATGTATTCCAAGGCCGTTCGTCTAAACCTCTCTTTCGGCATGCTCGGGCTAATGAAGTCATTCATGTCGAATGGTTGGTAGTAACCGTCGTACGCAATCCTCCCGCCCTTCACTTTGTGGTGTGTCATCATGTGGTCCGCGATTGCTGAAGCTAAAGGTAATGGGCAGTCGCCGAAACCCTTCCCCCATTGTTTTAAGGCTCCGATTGCTTTCTTTGTCCGTACTCTGTTAGCTTTGTTTAGTCTCCCACCACTATCTTCGTGATGCCTCGCCTGAAGTACCACCTTAAGGTCGTCGTCGAACTTTATGGCCTCTTTCTTATGTAGCCATAGGTCATTGATTCCCCATTTGTATGATATATCATACAAAAGTTGCCCAGCCTGATGCCATAGTTCGTCACTTTCCGGTTGTGGGGTAGGTGATGGGGTGGGTGGGGGTAACTTGCACGCTTCCGCCGCTTCCTGAGTTTCCTTCTGTTTTACCGGTGTTTTGGTTATGGTTGTTGGCCTTGATGGTGAGGATATTTGTTGTGCTACGGTGCTTGGCGGCGCTCCTGTCGTTTCCTGTGGCTGTATTACCTCTTGAGTTGCTTTCATAACAGCAGCTAGTTTAGGACTAGTTGTTGTTGTTGTTGTTGTTATTGCTGGGTTCCTTGCAGGAGTTGCTGTTGTAGTAGAAAGTTCACTGGGAGGGGCAGTTGGTCTCAACTGGCTTTGCTGTGCGGTAGGCGCCTGCCTATGACGCCTCCACTGTGATGGTGGTCTTCTTCCCTGTCCCGGTCTTCTATAGGGCCCGCTTCTTTCCCATGGGCTTCTCTCTGTTGGGTTACTTCTATTTTCCTCCCAAATAAGTAGAAGAGTAGTTCTCTTCTCTTGAGCCCGGAAGCTCCATCCAGTTGCCACTGAAAGGCCTAAGCCCTTCAGGGCGTTCAATGCATGTTCGGGAATTATTAGTTCCATCGCTAACGATTGTTTTTTTACGTCTCGATCCTACTGTGTTCGTTGCTGACTGGATGACTACACTGGTCAATGCACCGCTTTATATGCTTAACGCGCGGACGCGATGGAAAACATGGTAAGGTTTCAGATCGACAGGGAGATCATAGATAGAAGAGGAAAAAAGAGGATAGTTTTTTTAGATTGATAGAAAGAGAGAGAGAACATAATTATTTTTTTTTTTCAAATTCAATAAAAAAACCACACAACACCATTTTTTTTCAAAAAACAATAACATTGTTTTTATTCAATAATAATTATTCTAACATAAAAAACTAACCATTCAACAAGATATTAAACAGGAACATATTTACAAGGTTGACAACGTTGGGAAGGTAAAGTAAATGTCAAACTTTCTACATCTACATCATTTTGATGCACACTACGATTGTGAGCTAAAGACAAGAGATAACCATAACGTTCACAAAACCATTTTTGTACTTTAGCATCGTTTCTAACATAGTCACTATCAAAATAAGTCAGTAAATGTTCTAAGGAATATCCAAGACTGCGTTGATGAAGATAATGGACACAATATTGTCCACACACCATAGAATCGGATCCTTGTAGTCTCACATTATTGAATCGAGTCGAGACGGCATTTCTTCTCATAAACTCGATGATGTCTTTTTCCAAAGGAGGTAATCCATAAGAATCAAAATATTCCACACCACCACTGTGATTGTTGGGAAAGTACACGGCCACCCAATGGGTTCCTGGTAGATCACTGTCGTCAGTATTGATGACATAGGCATGAACGTTTTTTGGTTTACGATGAGGTAGTTCATCTTTAGCACACACCACAGGATTCCAAGAAGAAGTATAGGAACCGCGAGTCAATAAGTAATGAAGTTCCCTGGTATCCATTTTTTTTTGTCTTCAACAATGGAAATAATGACTCACCAATTCACACCTGACTTTAAACTTGAATTGATCTGTCTTGTAATTCCAGGAATATTCACGTCGGATAGGTTCTGTACTCTGTCCAATGAGACCTTCGATCCGTTTGATCTCCAGAGAAGTAAGTGGAGGAAAAGAAGAATTCTGCAAGACTTTATACCATTGTCTCAACACATGTTCATCCGAGAGTTGTGACCAGGCCGTTTCCAAATATTCATCCAATTGTTCTTCGCCTGTCATCATCATACATTTGTCGTGTTGTATCTGACTGGGATGATCGGTTTGACATCCATGACAATTTTCTCGGACTAGACTGTTAATTATTGGACTCAATTCCTGAGCATAACAGGTCACTAACTGTTTTTCGTGTTCTGGCCATCGACAAGCCATAAATCCAGTAAAAACAGGAACTGAATTGATTTCTTCTTCTTCTTCTATTTTAGGTTCTGAATGATTCACTTCACAAAATCCCTCATCTATCTCCATAGGTTCTTCTTCTTCGTGCTGCATCTTTTTTTCTTCTTCTTCTAATAGTCTAGAATGACTTCTCTCAAGCTGTTGATCTCTAGAGTGTTATCAAATTCTGCATACAAGACGACGTTCACTGTCTCAGGTAGAGGATTTGTAAACTGAAGTTCCACTCGAAGGGGGCCTGATTTTATAGGGTGGAAATGTCCTTCATCGCTGCCTTGGTCCGGAGTGAAATCAAATCCCCACAAGGCATACCCTCCTGCATAATCCTCGTACGTAATGCCGTGGCTGGTGTTGGTACCTAACTGTCCTGTGGCTTCATACAGGGTCAAGTAAGATCGGAAGTAATTTTTTGCGTTGACGCTAAAGTCAGGTTCAAAAGGTCTGGTACACAAGGTCTTGCCATCTCGACTGACTTCTATTTTGGAGACGTGGAAGTGCTGAAACTGGAACGGATTCTGATCGTGGACTCCGTTGAAGGCTGAATTTCTGACCATACCAAGCAGCAAACGTTTGGGGAGCTGCCCTTGGAAGATGTGATCTTCGACTATGGATCGGAGTCCAGTGGCCACAGTAAAGGTTTTCACTTCCACACGTCTAAGAGGATACTTAGCAGTGGTTCTGCTCAAGGATTGACTGATGTCGTTGGCCACTTTTGGTAAGACTTCTACACGTCGCACATAAAGTTTGGCTTCTTGGATGACAGTTTTCCACTCGTCAGCATTAGCCATCAAATGGAAAGCGGTACTACTGCGATTCAGTCTCAGGCGTACATCTACTCCGTTCAACAAATACTTGTCTCGCAACCACATGTCCAAATGTAAACGATCCATCAATTCTAAACTGTGCCCTCTGATTTTCTTTCGACGGTCTTTAAATCCCACTGACACCTCTGTGTCGTTGAAGGTATTCTCTCCTGTGGTGTCAGGTTTCCAGACCACTGAAGCATCCAGATGAGTGTTCTTGGCTTCTTTTCCATACGTCAAGAGATTTTCCAAGTAAGCACGGTAAGGGGAAGTATCCAACTGCTGCTGACCAGTTTGTTATTCAAGTACAAATCTATTCCACTGAACAAGGAATGCATGAAATTATTGACGGGAGCGACTCTGGAATTGCCATCAGGAAGGCTGCTGTCCGCCGTTTTGATCACTTTGAGTTTCAGGAACAAGTAGCTGTCATTCAGATCGATGTAATCTTCGGTTTGTCCTTTGATTTCAAATTCGATAGGAGCTGAATCCGACAAAGACGATACAGGATGAAATTCCACCCATTCGGATTCTTGCATCGTCATCATGGTGGGAGGCATAGTAAACATATCCAGTTCTGACATTCGCAAGAATCTCGGTGCATCATTTTCACAGTTAATAATCAAACACGTCTAAGTCTCTGGTGGTTCTTTTTCTTTTCTTCTTCTTTTTGGAACTGCCCTGTGTTCTCTTATGAACTTTGAAAGGATTTCGATGTCGTCGTCGTCTCTTTCTGCCTTGTCCTTGCTGTGAAGTAATGCCAGAGCCTGAAGCGTGAAGCGTATTTATAGGATTTTCTCGGAGACCTAAAAGATCTTTGCCAGTAGTCATCAACACATTTTTGCCTGCTCTCATAAAGGCTTCTTTTGGATTTTGTTTGTCGATGAGGACATTTTGCAAAAATTCTTTTCCTTGTGTCAAAGCAGCATCTTTTAAGGCATGAAATCCTCGAGTCACCATCGGTTTCAAAATAGGAGCTACCGTCCGAAAAGCTGATTTTAACATATCTCCTAAACCATGTCCTCGTTGTCGAGCCACTCCTCGGTACACTGGATACATTTTTTTGGATGTTACAAGACGTTAGAGAACTTGTTTTTTTCGAAAATGTTGTTTCACCGTGACTTTTCCTTGGTCAATGAATGGTACATCTTGTCCTAAATCTCCTTTTATACTAATGTTGACACTGTCAAAATACGATTTACTGACTGGAAGATAATGAGGATGTACAAATTCACGGTGAACGTGAAACGTGTTTCCACCTTCTTCGTACGCACCAGCAGCAGTATCCACTTTGAAAGGAATGACTCTTAGTAAGGGAGCAGATGTATGTCCCACCACGTTGTACTCTACCACATCGGAGTACACAAACATTAAATTCAGTCCTATGTTCAATTCCAAAGAGTGTCTAAAAGCATCTGCGGATTCTATGTCAGTTGAGATGTTTCGATTGGTATACTTTTTATTTCCACCCAAAATGGCATACAATCCAGAAGAAAATTCGATGCTCATGAATCTTCTCTCCTCGGAGGGTATGTTTCTTTCTTTAGCAGTTTTGTCGTCAATGAATTCACCATTAGCTTTATCCAACATAGCAAATTCTATGTTGAAACGGCGTGCCACCTCATTGAAACCGATTCGTACATGTTTTTGGTTTTTTTCCAAGGCTTTACCAAATTGCTTTTCAATGGTGGACTCAAGGGTGTCCCACAAATGTCGGCTACTCAAATAATACCCCGTAGGAATTCTCAGGGTATAATGCCCAAAGACCCTTATGTCAGAATCTTTTTCTTTTTTTTGGATCTGAAAACTTTTTGAATGCTCCCTTCATGTCTGGATTTTTTTTGTCTCCTTCACAGATTTTAGGATCGTTTTTTTCTAATTCATCTTGTATATTTTTGTTCAAGATTTCCACGACGATACTGTTTTGACTTTTGTTGATGTTCATGATTTGCGTAGGATGAATGATTTCTACCAATCCTACTTCCCAATGAGCATCGTGATCCAATTGAATGGATTGAGGCAATTTGGTGGTGAAACAACATGAGGTGTTTTTGGGAAACACATCCATGGAACTGTCACTAGGTAGCGTTAAAAAAAATTGGTCATTCATAGTTCCAAAGTGGTTCTGGTGTCCGAGGAGTCACTCAAGCGAACAGAAGAATGATGTTCAAAAGGTTCCAAAAGAGGACTGGTATTGTGGTGGTGACTGGAAGAAGAAGGTGGACTGGCGTTGCTCGTACTCCCGTGGTGGTGACTGTTGTCCGTCGTTGTCGTAAATTTCAAAGAGGGACTGGGAAAAGATAACCGATGCAACTGCTAAGTAAAATGGTCCACAATTGTTTGTCTCCTTGTTGCAAACTCAAATTGGCAATGGCTGCGGCGATAACACAATACACTACAATGATTTGGCAGAAAAAGACGATTTGATTTTTAGGCACACGTTCTCCACACCACACCCAAAGTGGTTGTTTTTGTAATTCTTGAAGAGAAGAACTCTGTGAAGGAGTCGTTGAAGTCTGGGTTGCTGCTGTGTTGAATGGCATGTTGTTAGTTTACTTCTTTTTCTTTTTATAGTCGACGACTTGAGAAGCAGCAATCCAAGAATCAAAACTAGGGGGATATCCTTTCCAACGTACTTTGACTTCTTCTATTCGACGTTTACCTACTTTACGTGTTCTTTGTTCGAGAATGCTTTCGATGTCGTACAAGGTGTCTTCTTTTTTGGTCACTCGTTGTAACTCAGGCAAGTAAAATGTTCCTTTGAGTACTTCACCGTGCATGTCTTCCAACTTATAGACGGGAGGATTACGTCCACGGACGGGGGTAGTGACACGAAACAATTCGGTGGTCCAGTTGGGCAAATAACCTTTGTCAAAAGTGCGTTTGGTTTTTCCGATGCGAACCCAATCTCCCGTCTTTAACTCCAACAAGGGTGTCTTCTTCTTCTTTTTTGTCTGGGGTGAACCAAATAATTTATCAAACACGACCACTTCGTTTTCAGGGCTGACCTCTTCGGGGGCACATCCGATGCTACGATGGTACGATTGATTGTACGCTTTGATCAAATGGGGTAACACGTCGATGTACTTGAGAGTATGTTGATGTGTAAAATATTTCCACATGCGTTCTTTCAAAGTTCTTTGAAAACGTTCCACGATACTGGCTTTGGTTTCAGGATTTTCGGTAGTAAAAAAATGAATTTGTCTTTGTTTCAATTCTTTTTGAAAAGATTGGTTTAGAAATTTGGTGCCTTTGTCAGTTTGCCATCGTAAAGGTTGGCGTCCACTTTGTTTCAAGACCAATTTTAAGGCCCGTACCAATTCGGTACTGCTTTTAGAGGTCAAAGGCACGACCCAAGCAAATTTGGAAAACACGTCGATGACACAAAACAAATATTTGTGACCACGATTGTAAGTGGCTAAATGAGAGACGTCAGCTAAATCGGCTTGCCATTGATGATCGATGCCTTCCACTTGAGTGGTACTTCTAGAAAATTTACGTCGAATGGGTTTGTGTAACGTGTACGTCGATTGTTCTTGTAACCATCGTCGTACTTCGGGCAAACGTACACTTTTCAATTTACTTTTAGCAGCTCGATATAATTTTTGAACTCCTCCGTAACCAGCAGCATGGCCAGGATTGTAATAAAGCCTAGCTAACAGTTTCTCCATGACTGATCAATAAGTCACCCACTGTTCGATGCTACTACTTTGAGTGTCGCGAGGTTTGGACGAAGTAGCTTGACGCGTTCGACGAGCCACAGGAGTGGTGATGGCAGGTTTTTTCTTAGTCTCTTTTTTCACTTCAGTCTTGCTGTCTTTCTTTTTTTCTTCTGCTGAAGAAGGAGTGGACATCTTCTTATGAACCCAATCTTTCATTTTTTTCACGATGAGGAGTAGGTGAGGGTGTCAACAAGGACGCGGCAATTTGACTAGAGATACCAGCAGACGGAGTTTGAAACACTTCTCGAGGCTCGTCGTCTTCTGTCGTCCCCGTGGCGGTGTCTCTTTTAGTGGTGGTGGTCACTTTAGGTTCGCTTTTCATCATCGCCTTAAAATCCCTCAGAGTGGGTGGAGCTGTTTCGTCGACTGCTTTTTGGCGAAAGAGTTGCAGACGTTGTAAAAGTTGACCGTACCGTTGGAATTTTTCTGTTTCGGACAAATCGCTGCATTCCATCAGGGATTGTATTTCTTGTTGTAACTGAGACATTTCGTTGAGATTAGGATTGGGTGGTAAATGAGGTATCCGTTGTTCGTTCCAACGATGAAATTTCATCCATCGTTTGTAAGGTACTAAAGTAAGTTTTCATCCTTCCATTTCATCCAAAGGTACCAAAAAGGTGTGGTCTTTTCAGAGAAGGGTGGTCCTTTTTATCTTCTTTTTTTTGGGAGGGTTATCGCATGACCCCTCCTAAAAGTGGTCCAGCAATCGTTCCTAACAAAGGAGGGGCTATTTTTAACAACGGTCCTATCAACATAGGTAGAAATCCACCTCGTTGTACCAACATTTTTTTCTTTTGTTGAAGAGGTATTTTCTTTTTTACCATTTGACGAAGAACGTTCCGATGTTTCCCTAATTTTTGTTTCTGTATCTTGGACAAAGGTACCGTTCCTTTCAACACGTTCAAACAACATTCACACACGGTATCGATGATTTCTTTAGGGGCTGTTTGAATGAGTTGTTTTCGCATGGGAGGATTGGATTTGGTCAGGACAGACAAGACGTCCCAATGTTTGGCTAAACGAGGGGGAAGTCGCCCTTTTTTGCTGGTTTTACTTTTCTTCTTTTTTTGGTGGTGGTGGTGAATACGCTTAGGAGTCATCTTTTTTTAGTAGGGTAGAAAAAACAAGTCTGAAGTCCCTGACAGGGTACCCTTCTATTTTATACTGGAATACGTCTCCACTGATTGTCTGCACGACGTACCATCTTCATGACAGGTCTCACTCGACGTTGAGGTGTTTTCAAAGGACTAAATCGTCTCAATTCTTCTTTGAATAAATCCACTAAACTTTGTAAGATACCAGTTCTTTCTTGGACTTTAGTTTTAGGGGATGGTACTTTGTTGGAGGCTGCTGCCATGGCTAAATCAGCTGAAGTCGACGGTCCCGACGGGGTGACTTTCGAAATAGGTTTCCATTTTTGCATCAAATTAGGAAACACGGATCTTAAGTCTGGTTTGACAGGCATCATGGTAAAAGGTGGTGAAGAAGAAGACAAAGAGGAAGATGATGTGGACGCAAAAGGAGACCTCGTCATTGGGGACTGTTGTGGTTTTGATGGTAAGGGTGGTGGTGTTTTGCGGGTGTACGTTTGCGTCCTGGCTGCAGTACCTCTCTTACGTCGGGTGCTAGTGGTGGTAGGTGTTGTTTTCTTCTTCTGGGTACGACTTTTCTTTTTCTGAGGGCTGCCTTTCTTCTTCTTTTTTTGGGGGCTGGCTTTCTTCTTTGGACTTTTCTTCTTTTTAGGAGTTTTTTTTTATTTTTTGGCTTGGGCATTAGGATCCCATTTCAAAAGGGAACGAATCATGACCCCTCCTAAAGAACCACTTCCACCAGGAGTTAAAATGATTTGTTTTTTAGTCCGTGAATCGATTCTAGGATCAGCCAGTTGTGACAATGCCGCCTTATGTCTTTGAAAAAAACGTTGAGTTTGATGAGGGATGTGAATGATGCCTTGTAGTAATTGACGTGCTGTCAAAGTAAACCATCTTAACACTTCTTTAAGACTCGCTTCTAACAAATGAGCACGGACTTGTGCATTTTTTTCACGACTGATACCATACAAGGCACGAATCAATTTAGCCGAAGGATGAGGTTGAAAGGAAGCCATCTCTCAAAAGAGTGTGAGACAGAAATGACGTAATGGCTGTTTTATAGTTTTTTTTAAAAATGGGCTGAAGGGGACGTGTATATGACAGGACCACCTTCTTGACCCCAAGGGTGAAACAATTGGGCACGAAATCTCAAATAGTCAGGAGTGGTGGGTTTTAAGTCGATGAGTAAATACTCGTGAGGGGTTTGAGTGGCATCGTCGTACGCATAATTGAGCCAAGGAGCCCCTAACTGTTTGGCTAACACTTGTACTTGAGATTTGTCTCTGGGGCTTTTAAACAAGACCACGTAATGAGCATTCAGACTGATGGTTCGATGGGCTTTACTTTGTTGAAATAAATTTTGAGTAATGTAGACAATACTAGCATTACGATGGTGTCCTTTTCGTGTAAACCAAAGTTTAATTTCTTCTTCGTCTTTTCCTAACATGTCATCAAAAATAACCAAATGGGTTTGAGTCACGTCAGACACAATTCCATCGTCTTCGTGAGGGATGCCTTCTATAAACGAAATGGTTTCTCCTTGACTTTCTTTCAATAACGTGTAAGACGGTTGCCACTCTTTGTAACAGCACACGATACGTTGAGGTGGACGATCGAACAAATCAGCTTTGTGTTCGATCAAACGTTTGACAAATTCGGTTGTACCTGAACCACTCGGTCCAGCAATCAACATGTTAAATGGATGGCGCAGATACAAAGCATTCCAACTTTGACGATCTAACTTTTCGTCAATCACTTTGACTACAGAAGAGGAGGAGGAGGTAGACGAGGCAGAAGATGATGTAGCCATGATTGAGGTAAGAAGATTTTTGAGAAGAAGACAAAAGACCCAAGGCATTTTATACGTTTTCATACACGTTTATTTTAAAAAAAACAAAAAAACAACCAACCAACAAAAACATATTTTACAACTTTACACGAACACGAAGAAGTGAATTAGTGAGAAAATATGCAATTAAAATGAACACGTACACGATGAAGACTACCACTAAAACACCTAAAGTTATCTCTAAACAAGTCAATGTACAACAATATTTTCGTGTCCTAGTAATGAAAGACACAGACACTGTTTGGGGTGGTGGTGGTGGTATTCTTCTGGTCTTCTTCTTTGTTTTTGAATCCTCTGACGACGGCGGTAAAGAAGGGTTGTGTTCCTCAAGAGGTATTTGAACCACAGTGGTGTCAGGTACTTCTTCTTCTTTTTCTTCTTTCAGGGTTTCCCATTGAGGTTCCCATTTTTTCACTTTTGGACCCTTATGGACAAGTTGCCAAATCTTTGGCAAACTGAGCCACTTCTTGTAGCCAATATTGGAAACCAAGTTTTCTCCAGGGTCGTACATCTTTCCAATTGAAAAGGTGTTGGTGTAACTCACTAGCAAACACACTTCTTGAAATGTTTTATAAACAGATAAAGTGTGACGAATGTCTTCTTCACATGGAAGTTCCTCACTGATTTTCACGACCACTCTCAACGCTATAAGTACAATTTGTCTTTCATGTACTGATAAAATCAAGCTTTTATAGTCTTCTTCTTCTACTAAGTCCGAAGAAGAACACAGAGTCATATTGTTTTTTGGAACTCAACAATTGAGTCCAAAACAACCACGGATCCTCCAAAAGAATCCAAGGCAAACACTTGTCCTCAAAAATAGTCCACAACGAATGTCCTGGAAAACGAATTCCAAGATAAGCAGTCACTAAGACACACACCACATAACGTTCAAAATTCAATGGAAACAGTTCTTGTATCACTTTTTTATAATCCTCTAAGGTTTTAACATGATCTGTGATTTCCTTCCACGGAATCCGTTTCACGAGTGACGTGTAGAGTTCAGGCATACCCACTCTTTTATAGCCAGGCTGCCCAATAGACACTTAGCGTGTACCGATAAAGCATGAATGCTCATGTTTGACTTCCTTCCACAGAATCCGTTTCACGAGTGACGTGAACAGTGCAGACGTGCCGACTCTTTATAGGGGTCGATGGCAAAGGTAGGTATCTTGGGTGGCATGTTTTTATAGCCAGACTCCCAAGGTTGGTACCTTTTGAGAAAGTCTCCGTGAACGTAGCTATTGTGATAGACGTTTCCCATAATCATTCTTCTATGACCTTGGAAGAGGGTATAGTTTAAAAATCGAGAAATGACTTTGATTTTACGTTTCACTTGGATCTTGACAAACTCTTGGTAAATCCTTTCGCGCACATTCAAAGGCATGCCACAAATGTACTTGGGTAAAGTTTCCGATTTGGAAAGAAGTAACTCTCTTTTGTATTCTTCACGATACTGGTGATAGTCGTTGTTCAGAATCAGATTTCTGATGCGGCGAAAGTAGCCATAGTATTGAAATCGAGGAATCACTTGAAGTTTACGTTTCACTTGAATCTGAACCAACTCATCGTAAATCCGTTTTCGCAACTTCAAAGGCAAGTCACGAATGCGGTCTTCTAAAGTAGTCTTCTTGGTGACAAAATACTCACACACCAACCAAACGGAATCGGTAGGTAAAGGATATGATCCAAAACAAGCTTGAGTGATTATCCTATCTAATTTCAAACCACGTAAAGGCGATTCGTCTTGAGGGGACAGTTCTTCTAACAGTTTTTGGTATTCTTGTATGTTAGTCACATTTTTTTCCTTCACTTCATTCCATCGAATTCTATATTCCACTGCTACATTGTAGGTGGCACCAACCAATTTCTTAAAATTGCAATGTAGTTCTTCATCAATGTCTGACCATTTGAATATCTTACAAGCAATCAAATGTCTTATCGTCTTCAAATACCATTGGTTACAACAGGTATGTCGTAAAGGATGTAACTGTTCTTTACGTTTCACTTGAATCTGAACAAATTCTTTGTAAATCCGTTCTCGTATCTCCAAAGGTAATCCACAAATGCGATCTTCTAAGGTAGGAGGTATATACTGAAAAATATGTTCTTGCAACTCCAAAGGTAAACCAGTAATGTATTCTTCTAAAGAAGTATTCTCCTCCGCCATGGAATTTTTTTTTTTACTTCTTCTTTTGTTTGGCATCTGGCTCATCGTACCCGTACTGTTCTAAGGCCACTAAAGGTAAGAAGTGACAGTGCGGAGACCATCTGGCATGTTCAATGTCAGCTGAGTCGGTAGGCTCCCAATGGTGAAGTTGCACACCACAACTGAAACATTGAACTTTATCTCCTTCTCCCACGTATTTAAATCCAGATCTAGCTAAACCTTCCTGTTTAGGTCCTTGTAGAAATTTTGGCCACTTGTCTTTGAATGACTCGAGTCGACTTTCATACTTGGAATAACCAAGTAAACTCACAGGTATTCTGATATGCGAATATGGACCAACATTCACCTTGTTGTCATTAACGTCAATACCAGTTCCTTTAGTATTTCCAGTAAAACATAAAGGGCGTACTGCCTCTTTAGAGGGTGGTCGATGAGTGGTGGTGATGTTACAAGCTACGGAATCCTTTTGAACGTGTGAATCCGGAATACCGAACCGTACAGAATCCGTTTCATCGCATGGTACTGCATCACACTCCAAGTCGTGACTCATCTTATTTCCTTCTTGGTTAACGTTGAAAGTTAGAATGAAGAGTTAGGCTTGGAAGGGGTTCCTTTTTTATACCTGTCGACTGTGCCATCCGAAAAGTATTGTAATGTGATCCGTGGAAAAGCTAAAGAAAGGTAAGCACAGTTTGGTGACCATCTGGTATGTTCCACGATAGCTGAATATTTAGGACTCATGCGAATGCTTGCACCACAACTGAAACATTTCACTAAACTTCCCTGTTCAAAGTAGACAAATCCTGCTCTGGCTAAAGAGATGGCAGTGGGTAATCGATCCCCTTTAGGCCAATTTTTGAACGTCTTCAAGCGACTGTCACACTCACCATAGTCAGGTAAAGCCCATGTTGAAGTCATCTTTTCTGTTTTCAAGAGGGTTTCCTTTTTTTATGCTCCTCCAAATTGGCGTGTCCGTAAGGCAAAGTGGTGTGATCAGAAAGTCTCACTCGTTTTTGGTACACTTTTTGAACAGGTCGAGTCACGATTTGATGATTAGGTAGTCGTACAATCTTGTGAGGTTCTAACGTGGCTACTTGAAAGTCTTTCACTTGTCCAGACAGTAAAGCATTTTTTAAAACCTCAAAGTTCACTACTTGGTTAGTTCGATAGATGAGAGTCAACCCTTTGACTTTACAGAAGGTGTGAAGTTGACCTTGTGGGTCTCGGTATCGGTACCCATAATTTTTAGGGCCACCGCTGGCAAAACTCAAAATGGTATCTTGAGGGTGCTCGTCTGTCCAGGCTCCTAAACGATCTCCTTGAATGGTAGGGTGGGGGCAACCGGGGCGATGAATGTAAATGCAACTGTCAGTATCAAAGTACAGGACACGATCTCCCAAGACTTCTAACGCTTCGTCATACAATTTCAAACGAGCATGAGCGGTCACGTAGGCGGCAATGACTACGTTGCTAAACTTGTCAGGTTTGACAAACTTGGGTTCTTCTTCGAAATTGACAATGATCAAATCATCGCGGACGATTTCGACGTGTTTGACTAGAATACTTTTGTCGTCCACCAGTTTAAAGTAGCGATAAGGATCGTCCACGTATTCCGTTTTGGGTAAGATCGTACGTTGAGCCATTTTTCCCCACAAGCAATTGAGCATCACTTTCGCAAACGATCTTTTTCCTTCATTTTTTCCACCTCTTCTACCTTTTTTCCACCTCTTCTAAAGTGATGCCTTCGATGTCACGGTATTCTTCTTTGAATCGTTCTTGGTCTTCGGGAGTTTGACACCACGAAGGATAACCACTAGCTTCTTGTTTCAGTTTTAAAAACTGATTGACGTACCCCGAGAAAATGCCTGGATGATTGGTGGCGTCGTTTTTTTGGTATTGGGATGTAGTTGGAAAGTGCCAGATTTCATACACTTTCAACAAACGGTATCCACGATCCAGAGCCCGAAACAATTCGGCACTGACCCACGTTCCTATCAAAGATCGTTCTTCCTCCGTGTGGTGACAGGGATGATCTTGGTTGCACGTTTCGGCACACGTCCGACATAAAGGAAACATCAGTTTTCCTTGACAATGGTAAGGTAAGATGGGATGAAACAAGTTTGTCGGAGGTAAGACTTTACATTTAATTAATCCTTCGTATTGACGAATGTGTTCCACGTCAATGTGTTCTGTCAAAATTTCAGGGTGACCGGTGGGAAAACGAGCATATTTACACACCCAAGGATACAAAGAACACACGTCGATGTATTTGATTTCTTCTCCTTGGGATTCATTCACGTCGTAGAGCAAGCGAGTGGCACTGGTTCATCCTCCAAATAAACTGTGGCGCGGATCTAAAGGTTCGATGTCGGACGCGTCGTAACTTTGGGTAATGTTCTTAAATTCAGAATCGGTTTTCAAACGTCGATTGTACTCGTGCTCCCACATTTCTATCACTTGGTATCCTTGACTTTCTAACTTGAGTCGTCGTTGGCAAGTCTGTTCGTATAACTGTTCCATGGTAGAATCTGAATAAGGGCTTTTCATGTCTCGGTCAGGATAACAAGTTGGGCATCCGTGAAACAAACAACCCTGAAACTCGTACACTGTGTGCGGGTTTTCTAAATCAAATCCATCCACGGAATAACCTCCAATCTTCTTTTCTCCTCCTCCGGTTCTAGCATGTTGTATCCATTTGTCTTCTTTTTCACACAAGTAATGAAACCAACGTAAAGCTTTGACCGAATATTGACGACTAGCAAAGAGACCCGTGTTGGAGTCAATGATGGCGAGTTGGTTCTCGGGCATGAAATTTTGCCTGTAGACTAAGGAACAGGCTTTAGGTAAGGTGGCTGCATCTTTCAAAGGATCGACCTCCCCATGATCGAGAAATAACTCTCGAAATTTTCCACAACAACGTCTTTAAATATCCACATCCGATCGACAATATTTGAGCATCTCTTCTTGAAAGTCAAATGGATCGGTCTGGGGAGCACGGTACCAAGTGTGAAAAGCTTCTCGCTGTTCGGGTCGCATTCCATCGGGGTCGTAATCATGAAGGTCAGGCAAATGAGGTAGGACAGCCTGTTGATTAGCTTCCGTGTTGAAGAAGTGAGGAAAGTAGCCTTTAGCCATTTCTGTCATGCCGAACGTTTTTGGCATGCGACTCAAAGGCATGGCCAAATAACTCATAGAATCTTCAAACTGGACTTGTCCTACTTTCATGTAGATGAGCTTTTTTCCGTTCATGGTAACTACAGGGCGTTCGGTCCCATGGTTCAAATAATAATTGAGTAAAAACTGCCCATCGTATCCCGAAAAATTGTGAGCTATGACGGTGGCATACCGATGACAATTTCCATAACGTTGAATGTCTTCTTCGCTCCAACTGTCGTGGGTGGTAGGGTCTCAAACCCATTCAGCAAACTCAGACAAAGTGTTCACTCCACGAAAGATTTTTTCACGTCCTCCTGGAATTCGACTACAATGAGGGCAGTGAAAATGAATGGATTCTTGAATACACTGATCACAAGCCCGATGCGCTACACAAAAATTAGGAATGTGAATGCCCGTTTCTTGCATGCATTCAAAATCAAAGAAGATGAAATCTACTTGTTTCTTGTTTTTCTTTATTTCTTTCTTCTCTGTCTTGTCAAACTTTTTAATAAAACATCGATGATCAAAATCGACGATCTGGTGACAAATAGGACATTTTTTCTTGCCAGCACAAACGTGTCTCTTAGAGTTGTTGGTACGAATGAGCTGTCCACACGTAGAACACGATTTCAATAAAACGCAAGCACATTTTTGTTGGTGACCTTGTGTCTTGCGATGCTGTTGGTAGCAAGAAGGACTGACAAAACTTCGTCGACAGGTTTCACAATGAACGTGTTGTTGTTGTTGTGGTTCAGGAAGGCATGGTTGGTCGGCTAAACAGCCCTGACATCTTGCTCCGCAATGGAGGTGTCGCTCCCGATTATTAAACCCATAGTTGCATTTCTCACAGTAGTAAGAGTTTCCCAAAAATCCGGTAATACTAGTGATGGTATCAAAATGTTCTTGATGGTAATAGAGATGAATGTATTTTCCCTCAGGGAAATCGGGGCCTCGAAACAGTAGAGATCCGCGCACTTCTTGAGGGTGAACTTTCAAAGTATAATGAGGAGCTAAAACATCTTGAAGTTGCTGCATTTGAGAAATGCCACACACGGTCTCTTTAGGGATCCCCGCTTGTTGTAACAGGAGTTCTGCTTCGTTTCGTTGTTTGGCTCTGTCCGATCGTTGAATGCTCTTCCAGGCTTTTTCCATTCTTTACTCTCGTTCTTGTTAGCATAGGTGCGGCCCACCACGATAGCTCGGGCCAAACACATTGGGTCTTGAGTATTGTTAATTTGGACGACACTATGTTTGGTAATACGAAGATCGTCCACCAATAACGGTTTTCTGCTTCGTCCACTTCCTCGAGGTGGAGCAACGTGTGTCATGTAGAGTGTGGCCTTTCCATCGGTGATGGTAAACTTGTCGTTGGATTGTTGCACATGTTCTATTTTAGACATGACTTTGTCTGGCGTTAATTCTGCAGGGGTGCTGAACTCAATCCAAACGGGACTCTTCAAGTTGTCATGCTGGATGGCCAGTCTCAAGCGATCATCTTCTTTGGCTCCACATTGCCGTTTCAAGTTCATTAAGACAGATTCCCACAAATTGCTAATGAACCCCGCCGCTTTCTCGGGAGGTACTTCGGACTTAAAGTCTTTGAAGTGAACCGTGTGAGTGTACGCCGTGGTTCTAAATTTTCGAGAAGTTATTTTTTGAGTCTCTCGAATCCGATAGTAATTTTCAGGAGGAGCCAAAGTACTAGATTGTGGTGGTGCTTCTTGGTCAGGGGTTCTGGTAGTGGTTTTTGTTTTGGGTGGTTTGGAAGGTGATGGTAAGGTTTCAGGTTCACTCATCTCGTCTTCGAAGTCACTGGCATGGACTTGAGCTAGTAGTTCATCTAAGGGTGTTTCAGGTGGCACGGAATACCTTCGTCGTCGTGGTCTCTTTGTTTGTTCTTGTTCTTCTTCTTCTGGATTCTCATGGTTTGGGCGTGATCTTTTCATCTTGAACTTTACTTTGAAACTGATTCAGTTTTCACCCAGGTACCTTTATATAGAGAGAGAAGAGTATATAAAGAGAGAGCTTCTTACCTTCAGAATCAGTCTTTGGTGATTGAACTGAACTTTCAAACTGTAAAGATGGAAGAGTCAAAAATACAGATTGCCTCTTTCGTGAGAGATTTGCAGACAGTCATTCGAAAGTATACTAGCAGTAAGAGTAAGGACTACTCCTCCTCCTCCTCTACCTCTCGAGATAAAAGTCAAGATACTTGTTATATCTGTCAAGAGAAAGGACATTGGGCTCCAGAATGTCCACAACGTCAACAGCAAAAGAGAGACAAAACAAAAGATACCTGTTATCATTGTAAAGGACCAGGACATTGGTCTTCGGAATGCCCTCAGAAAGAAGAAGAAAATCTACCAGAGGAGAGGGAGGAAGCCGATTCAACAACAAACCTAGAAGAAGAAGAAGAACATATCATCAAGAAAAGTAAGAAGAGAGTGAGAAGAATGGAAGACAGTGAGAATGAAGAAGAAATGGAAGACATGATTCCTGTGACGATCAGGGTTCCTATGAAGAAGAAATTCAAGAAGCACAAGAGAGACAGACAGTGAACAAAAAAAAGGAACTTTGTTGTGTGTTTTTTTTTTGGTGTTATATGTTATTGCTGAATTATTTTTTGTAAAAAAAAATGGCAGAATACACCAGACTGGAGAAAAAAAGTAAGTGATTTTGTATTATTTTGTTTTAGAGTATAGATGCACGCACGCACGCACGCACGCACTCACACTCATATACAACACAATGGGATTTTGTTTAAGTTTTAACTTGATTTTTTGGCAATTTGATTTCTTTTCTAGAAATCTGGGGGCCCTTAAAAGGACCGTTGGGTTGTTTTGTTGTTGCTTTTGGTTAAAACAAAACTTCAAATCAACTTCAAATGTCGTAGTCCTTTACCACGACCCAATCCATATCCTGTTAATGCTGCTGCTACTGATGGTGTTTTGCTTATGGTGGTAGTCACTGGTGGTGTTGGTGGCGGTGGTGGCATCGGTGGTGGTGGCATCTCACTAGAACTGGTAGGCTTAGAAGAATGTTGTTTAGCCCGTGATGGTCTTTTTCGTTTAGGTGGTTGATGAGCTAAAGAATACTTATAGACATTGTTCATCCATTTTAACTCATATAATATCTCTTCTAACAGACTTACGGTTTTTTCTTCAAGACTGATGCCTTCCTTTACTGTTTCCTTCTTCTCCTCCTCTTGTAACTGCTGCTGCTGCTGTCTGATTTCTTCCTCACTTTGTCTTCTTCTTCTCTCTTCTTCTTCTTTCTGCTGCTGTTGAAGAAGAAGAAACATTTCTTCCTCTTCTCGTTGCTTTTTTAAAAAATTTTCCATCTCTTCCATTTGCCTTTTTTTTAAATTCATCCATCATTGGTGTAGCAGTAGTAGTAGCAGTAGTAGTAGTCTCAAAATCTTGATTTAGTAAATCTAAATCAAAGTCTTCCGACCGAAAGTTCATTAATGCAGCAGCATTAATCATTGAAGGCTCACTCCAATACATATGACTTGTCTTTCCAGTCGTCTCCATGAAGGCTGTCGAAAAAAGTAATAAACCCAACGAACGCTACGATACCTTTATACCCTAGATGACGTCATCCCCCCGCTCTCTTCCCATTGGAAGAAAACCCGACCCACTTGTAACGCGCATTTGGATTGGTAGTTGATTTCGATCCATCTCAATCCTATCGTAAGGTATATATACTACCGCTTGTCTCATAAAGCTTCACCGGTTTTCTCCAGAACCACTCAAAAAGACTAAATCATGTGGGTTAGCGTGGAAGCATCCAACATTGTCTCGGGAATGCTGTTTAATCCAGCATTTCCAATGTATGTGAAAGCCTCATGGGCTACCACAAAAATAACAGAATCCACCGAATGGAAAAGACGTATCTACATCGAACGTCAAGGATGTTTGAAGAGAGTCCTTCTCTACGGACCAGAAGTTAGAAGAAGTAGAAGAAAAAGAAGACCTAGCCAAAGATGTAAATGCTAAACCCAAAAACAAAAAAACCCAACGGTCCTTTTTAGGGCCAACCATTTTTCAAGAAAAGATTAATTTTTCCAATGATTGCCTATATATTTGTGTTTTATATATATGTTTTGTATGTTATTTTGTTTGTGATAGTCTACCCCACAAAAAAAAAACCCTTTACCCTTATGTGTTTTTTGTGTTTTGTGATTGATATAAAAAAAATTTAAAAAGTAAAAAAATGGATAGTGTGGTGTGTGATTATTATTTTTATTAAAAGTAGTTTCTTTTAGGTCCGCGCTTTTTTAGAGTCAGGGGTGATGGAGTGTAAAAATCCGCGAAGCGTAAAATGACGTCAGACGCTAGGCGGTGGAGTTGGTTTTTTAATTTTTTTGTTTTTTTTAGGTGTAAGGGATATTTTCCATCACGTCCGCGCTTCTCACATATAAAGCAGTGCCTTCCACAGTGGCGCTATTCACACTTTCACTCTACAAGAATGAACACTGTTGAAATGTTACAAGAAGCTTGCGATAGAATGGTGGATGTGGAGTCTTTGATGGAAAGGTTGGAGTATTGGTGGAGATATCCTACCACCAAACCATTTGTCACCAGCCAACTAGCGGCTCTCAAATCAGCGAGAAGGTTGGTGAATGATGTTTTGGTGGAGGAAAGACAAAAAACTTCCTCAACCCCTTGCCGTGTGGGGTTCATCAAGAAGAGTCTGGATTTACTGCATGAGGTGGAGAACTTCCTTCACCTTGTTCAACAAGATGAATGGTTGTATCCACCCACCAGTAACGCCAGGCGCGAAGAGGTGAACCTTCGCATGGTGAAGGCATTGTTAAAGAAAGTTTTAGAAAAGGAAGTGGCTCAGATTAAGATCTTGTGGGCTCTTGAACGCTCCAAGAAAGAACAGGCCAGGAAAGAAAAGGAATTTGAACGCCTGAATTTAAATTGGATGAAAATCCAAGATAAATTCAGGCGGATGAAACATCCTGACTGGCTACCTGATTCACCAACACTTCCAACCAAGAAAAAAAGATCCACCACCGTCCTAAGCTTCTTTACCAAATGTTGGAGGAAATAATAATCTTCCTCCAACGGTAATTTTGAGGACCACCCTTTTTCAAGAAATATTAACCCCCCACCATGTTAAACTCCCGTACGTACCCAGAGAGACCCCACCACGTTAAACTCCCGTATGACCCCAGAGTGTCCCTCGCCATGTTAAACTCCCGTACGTCGCCAGAGTGCCCCCTCCATGTTAAATTCCCATTGTCGCCAGAGAGGCCCCCCATGTTAAAATCCCATTGTCGCTAGAGAGGCCCCCAATGTTAAAATCCCATTGTCGCCAGAGAGGCCTACCTTGTCGCTATTTACGCACCAGCTACTACTTACAGAGAAAGGGGAAAAGAGATTTGGTATCATTGATAAAATAGATTGTCGGGTACACCATCCTTTTTACATCGTGCGTTGCGGGTAAACCATTCTTCAGTTAAAGTCAACCTTTTCTCTACAATAATCTAACGTAGACAGCCCAATATTGCCGGGCACACTGTTATATTTACATTGCCTGTTGGGTACACCATTTCCATATTAGAGTCAATCTTTCTTGTACAAAGCTGAGAATACTGTCCAGTAAGGAAGTACTCTTTTTCTTAAAGAAATAAAGACAGTCTATAAATAACCATATATAATATCTCAAATTTATATTAAAAAAAAAAAAAAAAAAAAAAAGACGCGAGACTTTAGAAAAGAACCAAGAGAAGTCTCGAGTAAAATTGCATGAAACAGAGTGGTTACTGCGTTTCCTTTCCACGAAATCAATTCAAATTAAAGACCTACTCTTTTATATGCTTGTAATTTATAGAAACTGTGAAGGTCTGTACTAAGAATGACACAAGAAGATTATTTGTTGTTGAATACCATGTCTGGCATGCAAAGTACTAGTACCACTTTTCTCTGACATTTCCCACTCAGTTTTAGATATTTGGAATGTTCTTGTTCGGGTTAGATGTCAGACCACATTGCGTAACGAAAATATGGAATTCAAGGTAGCGGCATAGGGTGGTCGCTTTAAACAGAAACTCGCAAAATTAAGCGACATTGTATTGAATCTCACCTGCCTGATATCGATGAGTAATATATTTATCTTCTCATTCATAACAATTAAAACATATTTTGTCTCTTTAAAAAGCCAAAACACGAGCCCAATCTGATTAAAATCGAGATCTTCTTGTTAATTAAACGGGGTGGTAAAGGTCAGAGGAAACTCGGAAAAGTACATACATGCCACTTCTGCCTTCATGCACCCTCTGCCTCTGGTGATTGTCAATATCAGCAGCGATTTGTTTTCGTTGAGCCGACATTACTAGGTCATTTTATTTCTTGGAAAATGAGCATTCGCGGCAATTTCATATCTGGGATCCAATCCAACCCCACCAAACCCCAACCCAACCCACCCAATTCCGGAATAAAAGCAAGAGGAGAAAAGTAAGGTTTGCGGCAATTTACTTCGGAATGGGCAAAACGTTTTGGACTTTAATTTTCTGTAAGTTTTAATTTACTGTCTTTATGGTATCACTTCTTTGGAAGAGAGCAGTATTGATGGACAAGATAATGAAAAACATTATAAAATGCAGGTTTCGAAAGAAACAAAAATATTCATGTACGCTTGAAATGTGTGTTAATATTAATGAAGATATGTGATCATTATTATTTTGTTAAGACATATGCAGATCAAACACAGTACCTTGTTCAAAACCATTTAACTTGTGAAACTTGGCACGTATTTCTGGTTATGTAACCTACGCCATGCTTTTCCCCTATGATACTTTGACTATGTATTGGTTAATTGTGTCTCAGCACCTACAATTAATGTACGCTCATTTCATAAATATTAGAAAAAGAAACACACAGCAATTATTTTTCTCACTCAGTAATAGAGATTTTAGAATGGATATTTGTTTTTAACTCGCCCTTCGTATCTAGTAAAACTGGTACTAAAAGAAATACAAATCTAAGAATAGTTTATATAAAACCGCTAAGAACGTCTATTGACCTGATTTTGTGGCAGAGATGTTTATACACGAATAAATGTTGGTTTCTATCAATTTATTCTTCAATTTCTGAGCTAAAGAAAAGGTCGAGTAAAGACGGGACATATTATTTCGTACAGTTTCTGGGCATTATTTCAAAACAACAGAGCTAATTTACCGCCTTTGTCACTGTGCGTCTTTGATACAAGATTTATGTCGTTTACTTACAAAATCACATGGACGGGGCCGACAAGGAACACACGATATGCCTGTATCCCTGTAACATTTAATTCCGTCTTTCTCTTAACAGGTATATTTATCAAATTGGAAACAGTGAGCAAATCTAGTTTGTATTTGTCCCAGAAATGCTTGCATCCAGTTACCAGTATTTTGCATTTTAAATATAGTAGGGGTCTTGCTTAACACTTTTGTAAATATGCGTACATCGTTACCCATTGTGCCTCTTTTGCTTATATTGAACTATCATAACGTGTGCAATTTGACTCGTTAGTTTGACTAACTTACTGTCCAATTCTGCGTTGTGTGAACTGATGGATTTCTGCTTTGATGACATATTCTAGCGTTCATCTGCGTGGGGGTGATACTCCTTCTGGTTCTTGGATAGATGAGAAGGAATATCGTATGGGTCTATTCATCGTTTATCGCCCCATTAAAGTGTTATAGGACATTACGCCCTATTAAAGTATTATAAGACATTACGCCCCATTAAAGTGTTTTAGGACAATACGCCCTATTAAAGTATTATAAGACATTACACCCCATTAAAGTGTAATAGGACGTTACGCCCTAATAAAGTATTATAAGACATTACACCCCATTAAAGTGTTATAGGAATTTACGCCCTATTAAAGTATTATAAGACATTACGCCCCATTAAAGTCTTATAGGACATTACGACCTATTAAAATATTATAGGACATTACGCCCTATTAAAGTATTTTAGGACATTACTCCCTATAAAAGTGTTATAGGACATTACGCCCTATTAAAGTATTATAGAACATTACGCCCTATTAAAGTATTACAAGACATTACGCCCTATTAAAGTATTATAGGACATTACGAACCATTAAAGTATTATAGGACATTACGCCCTATTAAAGTATTATAGGACATTACTCCCTATAAAAGTGTTATAGGACATTACGCCCTATTAAAGTGTTATAGGACATTACGCCCTATTAAAGTATTATAAGACATTACGCCCTATTAAAGTATTATAGGATATTACGCCCCATTAAAGTATTATAGGACATTACGCCCTGTTAAAGTATTATAGGACATTACGCCCCATTAAAGTTTTATAGGACATTACGCCCTAGTAATGTATTATAGGACATTACGCCTTATTAAAGTGTTATAAGACATTACGCCCTATTAAAGTGTTATAAGACATTACGCCCTATTAAAGTATTATAAGACATTACGCCCTATTAAAGTATTATAGGATATTACGCCCCATTAAAGTATTATAGGACATTACGCCCTGTTAAAGTATTATAGGACATTACGCCCCATTAAAGTGTTATAGGACATTACGCCCTATTAAAGTATTATAAGACATTACGCTCCATTAAAATATTATAGGACATTACGCCCTAATAAAGTAATATAGGACATTACGCCCTATTAAAGTATTATAAGACATTACGCCCCATTAAAATATTATAGGACATTACGCCCTATTAAAGTATTATAGGACATTACGCCTTATTAAAGTGTTAAACGACATTACGCCCTATTAAAGTGTTATAAGACATTACGCCCTATTAAAGTATTATAAGACATTACGCCATATTAAAGTATTATAAGACATTACGCCCTATTAAAGTATTATAAGACATTACGCCCTATTAAAGTATTATAAGACATTACGCCCTATTAAAGTATTATAGAACATTACGCCCTGTTAAAATATTATAAAACATTACTCATTCTCGATATGAAACATGATAATTTCATGTCTGCTATGTGAACATAATAATTTCCCAGATGATATGTTAATAGGATGATTTTATATATGTCGTGTGAACAGAATTCTTTCATGTCTTGTATGTGAACATAATAATTTCATATCTGTTATCCGAACAGTATATCTACATGTCTTTTATGCGGGCAGAATGCGTTCATGTCTGTTATGTGAACAAAATAATTTCATATATGTTATGCGATAAAAAGAACTTCATATCTCTTATGTGGACTGAATACAATTATACTTGTAATGTATAATAATCTCATATTGTTGAATAGGGAACGTGTACCCTTTCTGTTATAAGAACAGATACATTAAGCAATTGTATGTGGGAAACGTGCCAGTACTCAATTTGAAATTTCCGCCCCTAATATGAGTAGAAAAATCTAGTACAATCGTAAACCATTATTAGAAACTGTTTTGTCAAGTTTAAATTGTGTATAAGATAGAAGTTTGGTGCCTTCTCAATCTCATGATTGTGTAGTCAGGTGTCAGAAATTGATCATGATAGTTTAGGTCCGTGTTTGTTTTATATTTTTTCTTATGCAAATACATGTAATTTTGATAACAGGTCTTTCGTCTGTTTCACCAGTGCAATTCCTACTCGGTCCAGATTTGTTACAGCATTCGTATTAAGAAGTTTGAAGAGCAAGTGCACCTTTGCTCTTTCTCAGGCCAAAACTAGCATTTGGTAGTTTCATTTTAAACTTGTATGATATAATCATTCTGGGTCAGTTTTATAATATATAACTGTACAATCTTGATTGACATAGATGCTACGATGATAAAACATTGATAAAACATTGTGAATTTTTGTTGAAAGAAGACAATTGCAGGCTATTTATTGTTAGAAACGGTGATAATATTTGAAGGTGTATAGGTATCATTTGTAAAAACATGGATGCAAGGACGGTCACTATGTTTATGATGATGATTTTTTTTTTTTTTTTGGGGGGGGGGCGGGGTGTTGGTATTTCGTTTTAATCGAAAATGTTGTTTAACTTTTGCCCTGTTTCAATTTAAATCTTGACATATTTTAATGTCAGGATTATGTCTAGAAGTTTTTTTTGTTTTAGAAGAAGTTAGTGAAATTTGTTCCAGTTTGACAGATCGGCAATATTTGTAAATTTTGATATACCTGGATACGAGGATGCAAACTTTCTATTGAGCTGTTTCTAAGAAGAAGTTGCCGAACAGGTTTCGATATTCTAATAACGGTGGCCATACTTGACAAGAAAACTACTATTGTTTCTACTTGATACACACTGGTGCTACAGTCCTTCCTATATATTAAACAAATAGTTTAACTACACGTAGGACGCAAGAAAATACAATAAGATCACTTCTACCTTCAAGCCAGGTGAGATAAAAG
This sequence comes from Margaritifera margaritifera, assembly GCA_029931535.1. Classification (NCBI taxonomy): domain Eukaryota; kingdom Metazoa; phylum Mollusca; class Bivalvia; order Unionida; family Margaritiferidae; genus Margaritifera; species Margaritifera margaritifera. Next base: position 3,780,137 of record JAQPZY010001657.1, on the reverse strand, counting down.
AAGAAAAAAAATGAATAAGGAGGACTGTGGTAGAGAAAGGCCAGCGACAATTTTCTCCTCGGTTTCGAAAGACGTCCAAAGTGGAATTTGGTACATCCAGATTTAATGTTAATGACCGGCCCCTTCCTAAACGTTTTATATAAAAAGCCAATATGTGTCAGAGTGTACTACTCAATCGCATTAATTAATTATCTTTGTATTTGATTTCCATCGATTTATATCTCCTTTTTTAAGTCAGAAAAGGAAGGATCAAGGCAAATATTGTTTTTATCTCTTTATTTTTCCATCTTTTTTTAAAGCTTTTGTTAATATGTCTAAACCGACGATGCCATTTTCATCTGAAAGTTTTGTCGTTTTGTGTCTGTCGACAAGAAATGTGTGTATTTTACTTAAGAAATTAGAAACCATGGGACAAACCTTTCAAAGGACAATAACTCTGCTATATCCATCTAACATTTTGTTTTGTCCCTGTCATATATTGGCAAGTATTTGTATTAAATCTCGAATAAATATAAACAAAACACGTTGGCCAAGAAAGTTAAATGGAAATTACCAACTTAGTGCCGACAGGGTCCAAAATCAGCATTTTTCATTCCCATACTTAAGAAATAAAGACCGAACCTTTCTAAGAGATTTGTTTCTGAAACAGAAAAAAAGATAATAAAGAAAACTTATCTGTTGGAGAATACTATCCATTCCCAAAATTTAAGTTCTCTGTATTTGTTTTCTATCGAATTACATCCGCATTTCGTGTGTAGAGAATGGGCTGATAATGCCTCAACAATTGTTCTGTTTGTTTTCTGTTTTTCTTTTTGTCTTCGTTTCTTCTTTATTTATGCTGGTGTTATTTCTTTTTTTTTTGTCATCCTCTAGTTTGTTTAATTTAAGTAATATTTCAAAAAGACAGCTCCACTTCACAATATGATACCGTGAGTTCATTATTTTTCGTGTGATACCAATTTTCGTGGATTTCGTGATCGCTACAAACCACATATTAAAAACGCCAACGAAGAATGGCCCCTCTATGGTAACAATAAGACATCTACCACAATCATGAATTTAAATTTCAACGCAAAATGTAATTTTTCGCAAAACCACGAAAACTGAGAGCTACGAAAATAAATGAATTCACAGTAGCAAACATTTGTGCGAAAGAGTTTGCAGTTATGCGTCTCTTGAAATCAATTATACAAAAATATGTATTTTTCTCAAAATTTAAAAGATAATAGTCCAAAGAGGAGGAGGTACATCCTATTTGCCCATATATGTAACATTTAATTCTTTTAAATTTCTCATATATTGACAGGGATTTGTATAAAATCTTGAATAAAGATAACTCAAACCCGTCAGTTTTGGCATTTAAAAAAATGAAATCTAGCTTACTCTGTCCAAGAAAATGCCGATGAATATTTTCCGCTAGGAGCCGATATAGGTTAAAGCTTGAAGCTGTAAATCTGTTTAACTAAACTGCTTATACAGAAGGGCCTTTCCTTCACGATTTATATAGTAACATTTAAATTAAATCATGAATTCCTACGATAAACAGAGAGTAAAATTCATTCTAATTTTAAAGTTCTTATGTTATTCCAATTGCTTTGATGAACATCCCATTTCAAGGTAAAGGAAAGACAGATAAAGGCAGATGAAATGTGTTTACATTTTAAGGAAATATTTAAAAACCGACTTGTCACATTTAAAGTATCATACCACTATCTCAAAGTGTGTACAATCATGCGTCATTTCTAATCAAGTTTTTGTTGTTTACTTGAAAGATAAAACAAGGGATCAGACGGTCAAAGAAAACCAAATCCTCTCATATCTGCATAAAGTTTAATTGTTTTCCTGTCTCATATAGCATAAGGTGTTGTTATGAAAGTTTCAGCATACATAAACAAGCCCGATAAGTATCAGGACAAAAAGTAAGAATATAAAGTGATGCAGAACAGAAAAAGGTAGATGGAAATTATGTCCTCAGTAAAGATCGACGCCAAATTAAGACAATACGTGATAATTCCAACTCTGGGCATATCTTTTGTACTTGGCTTGACGTGACTGCCTGAAATTACATTGTTAAGCACGGAATTCGCTCCGAAAATTCACCAATGATCCATGCAAAAAAGAGCGAAAAATTATATCTGTGTTTCCAAATGAGACGCATACTATGGTTCAGTGCACATATCCAGCTCAGTACTCATACAATTAATTATTTTATCCAATATTTCATCCTGTAAACGTTTGAGAAAGGCCTTCTACCATGGAAACTGAATTCGATTATCTACTGTAACCTATTTTCGAGGTTACTGATTTATGTTATGCAACTAATGTGGTGCAGCAACATAAAAACAGTTCCAATATTACCATAATGTTTTAATAGTATTTCATCAGTATTTAAATATCAGACGTGAAAATATTCAAAAGCAGAAGATTAAAGTGACTATTTTAACATTATAATTTTGAACTTTCTAAACCCACCTCTCCCTAATTTCGCCAACATCGCCTTTTGTGACTAGAAAGAGAATTCGTTTCACCCGAATATTCGTGTTCAGCATGAAGCCTAAATTATTAGCACAGGCTACTTGGATTCTTTTTATCCATTAAGTAATTTTTTCTCCTCAAGTCAGTATAGTAAAGGAGTTTTTTTTCTTTTGCTTTGTTACAAGTTTTGATTGGTAATTGGGCCCAATTTCAGCCACAAAATAGGCGCAAAAAATTCTCTGGAACTTTCCTTTAACGACTTTGATTTTAATGTGATAGTAAAGTAAAGAGATATATTGTATTGAAGGAAGAAAGAGCTATTATTTAAAATGAAACACTGTAGTGGGCTTTGTGGCATGAAAGCATGGTATAAAATATTGCGTAAATATATGTACTTTCTTGTATGTTTCATTAACTTTTAACTTTTTTTTAATAAAGCGCGTTTTTCAAAACATTGCTGACGCTACCGCGCGCTGACCCCGATGCTATCCAAAATTCCTGGGGAGACCCCTGTAAAGATCTTGTCTTACATCAGTCATAAAACCCACAAAACTAGGACACGGATGCAAAGACATGACTAGATAATCATACATTTTACTAGCAAGATCATAAGTTAATTTCAATAATAAGAAAACGTAATCACGTTTGGCGAATCTTCTTAAGTTCTGAATAACTGATGTATGAATTCCTAATTCTTATAGTATGTTCATTACTTGGCGTTTCCGATAACTTGACTTTTATACTTTTTATAGTCAAAAGGGAGTATATTACTTTGCTGCTATCTGTACATAAACCCTTACATCTCTGCACGTCCTTATGGCCATCATAATTCCAGTTTTGGACAATGACGCAAAAGTTAGATCCATCAAAGTGTACACACTTATCATGGTCAAGGTAGATGACCTAACTAGTTTTTCAGGCCGTTACGTCATTATAATTTTTTTTTTCACACATTTTTAACATTCTATGACTGAGACTTCTAACCTTGTATGTACGATCAAGCAGAAAGCACTTGACCTTGACCAATAACATTTAGCATGCGTGTTTTTGTTTTTCATATATAGATGGGCTGATGAGATTTTTAATGATTTTGTCCACTTTTCTACTTCCTTTCTTGTCTGCAGTGAGGTATATGAATTGCAAGCACAAATCTAGTTACTTCTAAATCTCATAATCTTTAGGAAGACATCGTGCAACCTACTTCTTCTTTATCACGTATAAACTCTCTGTTAGTGTTCACACCAAATGGCTTTGTATTTTCAGTTCTGAACACAAAGTTCGAGAACAGAATGAGCTGCCTAATGCGGACTATTCAGGAAGGTAATATAAAATCTACATAATTTATTTGGTGCCGTTTTTAAAGCTATCTTAAGGCTATATTAAAATATGTAAGTCAAAATTCCTTTGCAAGTTTATTTTATGAGGTTTGTTTCTTGTTGAACAATGTACATTTGAAAGACTTTTGTACATGTAGCAATAAGATCTTTATGTCTTGCAGTATAGTGGATCCTTCCAAATTTCTCGCGAACATATTTATTACATGAGGCTATTACAAATTTTATTTTTTCTTTAATTGGAATTGGCTGCTTAATAAATATAGTATCGTTTAATTCGTTTGTTTCAGCGAGTACCAATTGTAATCAAGGGTATGGTTAATTAACATGGTACCATTTATCTTACAATGATATTTTATCATGTTGTCACTTCCTCCTCTGATCTAGCTGGTGGTCCCTTCTGTGCTCTATTAGGAGGCTGAATGCTAACACTTGGATGGTATCGGTTATTAACGTTTATGTCCAGTATATGTACATCATCCATCTGAGTAAGACCTGTACAATTTATGTCAACAAAAGGCCATGCAAATATTAAAATGTGATAACTTTATTTTTGTGAAATCCCATTTGGTATAAACAAAATTCTTGCAACATACGTGTTAATCAATCTATTGTATTTACATGTTTATTAAGTGAATTGTTTTCATCCATCTTCATAAGAGTGCTTGGTTGGTAAATATTTGATACGTAAAATCAACTTCGTTGAAACGATAACTGAGACAGTTTCACTTAAGGCGCATTTTTCTCGAATTATTAGGGCCCAGCTTGACAAAGTCATCAGGGACCTATAGTAATCCCGTCTATCAGTCGATCTGTTTGCCTATCCATTCCTAACATATCTGGTTTCCTCAAGATAACTTTACTGGGAATTGTTTTGCTTTAAAGAAATTTGGTATGCAACATTACGCTGATGAAACCTGAAAAGAGTTCGATTTCCAGCTTTTTCTGTTATTCCTTAGAAAAATTATGGCCTCCCGAAATGTTTGCTCCCGTAAATTAACTTTCATCAGAATTGTTGGACTTCAAGCACATTTGGTATGCATCTAAATATTGATGAGACCTTGAATAACTTTGATTTCTAGTTCCAAGATATCATTTACAGGAATTATGCCTCTATATTGCCCGTCCTCCTGAGTTTGGTTTCCGCAGCATGTTTTTACAAAAGTTTGTTGGATTTAAACCAAATCTGGTATGCGGCTTTATATTAATAAGTCCTTGAAATTGTTACATTTCCAGCATTCCAATATATCGTTTACAGGAGTTATACCCCCCACACCCCACATTGATCGTCCTCCCGACTTTGGATTCTGCAGTATAACTTTACCAAAGATTGTGTTATTTCAACCAAACTTTGCAGGCGCTTTTATACTGACAGGCCTTGAACCAGTTTCATCTTTAGTTTTCCACGTAATTTATTAGAAGAGATTTGGCTACTCATTGCCGTTGCCTCTGTTTAAGGCCCTGCCGTGCAATTTGCAGTGTGCATAGCCCTTATGCGATGCTGCAGTCGGTAATAGCTCTAGTTTACTCTGTCATGTTTCATCCGTAATTCAACATTAAGATGAATTCGATTTTATTGATTACATTCTTTTTATGCCAAGGTTAATTCCTTTTCTAGTTCCAGTTCTGAACTCAACTCTCGAGAGCCGAATGGGCCGCTAACTTGAAGCTATTCAGGAAGGTACATATGTAATTCAAATATGCATATCCCTAATCTATTATATTTGGGGAGGGGATGTTTAATTTTTAGACGTACATAAAAATCAAGTAGCAAGAGTTTTTGTGAACAGTGTTTAATGATATCAATATAAAATACTGTCATTATCAAATTATTTGTATAGCCCCAATTTGCAGTAATAATTCACTAATCACGATTAACGTAAATTAGAAATCATTTTTTGTCTATGAACTAACCAGTATCACCTTTATACCTTAATTTTCCTCCAGTCTAATATGTGGTAGTAACATGCTCGTTCTTTTTTAATCTTCTCTATTTCACTTCTATGACACGTGAACTTCCAGAAATATAATATAGCCTTGTTATTGTCCACAACTGAATTACAAGTGGAACCGACTGCTGATTTAAACAGTTCTGTGCCTAAGCTATTTATATAGGTACATTTTCCTAGCTTAAACTTAGCCCTCCACCAATCGACATACCTCTACAAATGTTATTTAAATTGTCCTCAACCACCTCACACATAAGAAAAAACAATACTTAAAATTAATGCCTCAGAATTTCTAGTGACTACTAGAGTTACCGGTATGTTCATTGTATCTGTCTTCTTGATACTGCTGGCTTGATGGTCCATTTCTGAGTGATCATAATAAATATCTTATATGAAGACGAACCCCAATTAAAAGTACCCAAAGCCTGTAAGAGAATTTGAACAATGTGAGGTTTTTGTAATATTTCATCTTGAGCCACTTCTTTTTTAAATGTCAGTCAATATAATTTTCTTACTTAATAAAATTCTTATCGTACATTCGTTACTTATATTTAGAGTTAATTTTTTTTCAGGATCACATGCACATACTCTCAATCGTGATGCTTTTTTAGATAATTGATTATCTGAAGAAGTCCTTGGTAGGCTTATAGAGAACCAGTTAGTGTTTCATCCTTTCCTGACAAATGCAGGGCATGGTATGTAATTGGTAGAAGGTCTTCACCAGTTGCTTCACGTAGCCGGTTACCGCATTCCTTAACTATTCTTTATTTTATGCAGTGTTTTTGTTTTCTTTTTAAGGAACCGATAAAAAGTTAGTACTTAATGTAAGGAAATTTTGTATCTTCAACTTAGGAGAAATTAAGAACAAAACCTTGCATCAGTAGCCATTGTGCAGTTTCTGATTCCATGCATTGACTCGTGTACACCCTCTAGCATTGGAAGACAATTCAAATTACAAGTGTAGTTGACTAAAACATATATTTCAATTCATCACCAATAAGTTAACATAACTGATGATCAATCATGAAATTGTTTTGGGTTCCCAACACAACTTCAATGCCATTAATTGATGTTTCAGCTTTGCGCTATTACTTTAACTGACTCGTTGCCAACCTCTTTGATTTATAAATGATCATAACAATAATATTGGAAAATATAGAAATTCTAAACCAGTTAAACCTGTTTTCAGGCGACACTCATGGTGCTGGCTCATTCTTTTCATGATAAGTAGGTGTTTGCTGTGTTATAAATGACAGAATAAAGAAAAGGCTTTCCCATGACAGCGAGCGGCAGGCAATTACAATTACATGTCCATATGGTGAAAACTTGTGAGTATATGGTTCCTTTATTCTGTTCAACACAAGTAGGTACACCTGTGTCCAGAATATACAGTAGGTCTTCAATATGCATTTGCCTGATAGCACATAATGTATAGTAAGCAATATGGTTTCTACAGGTTTGGAATAAACTAGATTTGTCATCTACTTCAAGAGGAACAATTGAAGGGACCTTACATTTTACTTGAATTTGACATGATCTTGAGTAGACAGTGGCCGAATTTAACAGTTTTTCTGCAAAAAATGTATTTAGCTTGCGAATTAACAACATATAATCATTAAATGAGACCTTAGTATGAAACAAGAAGATAGAGAGAGAAAACTGTGGCTATTTTCCGATCCTAAAACAGAATTATTTTCTGTAAATTTTTCAGGAAATGTATTTGACGAGGAAAATATCTTACAGAAAGATAAATGGAGAAAATTGGGAGATGCTTATTAAATGAAAAGGTTATCAAGAACCAGCTTGGAAACTGGCTGAAAACCTGCTAAAATATTTGAACTGAAGTTTATCGTTCAAAAGTAGTCAAGCGTAAACTGAAGTCAAGTTTAAATTTGTTACAGGTTTGAATCTTTAGTATCTTTATGTCTGTGACTGTGTTTCTACCATTTCATCAATAGTTGATTGTTACAGATTTTTGTTTACTAATATTCTAATTCCAGATTTTGAATACTACGCTATGTCAGTGGATAATGGATACGTATTTTCAAGCATATACCCCGCCCACGCGTATAACCTGCCAACGCAAATACAACGCAGAAATTCACTAATCGTGTACAAAATATTTAGTATACGCCGCCCATACTTATACCCCGCATAAACCCTAACATAATCTCACATGAACAGACCACGTGCCAGCCTGTGATGTCGTCCACTTCAACAAAAAGGAATGGATGAATACCGATGTGATGAAGATATGGATAGATAAATGCTACAGAACACGTCCAAGTGGGTTTTTTCACTAAAGTCGCTATTGGTTTTTGATGTCATGTCTGCACACAAAGAGCCAACGGTGCAAGCAACGGTTAATGCTCATGGCGGCCATATTGCTGTTATTCTACACGGAATGCGACGAACGGATGACTAGTGGTGAGCACACTTTCACGCCATCAATTCTTTTCGTTTTGTATTTTAATTGGCGTGACTTTTAATTATGTGAAAAAACAGCTCTATAGAATCTCTCGCATTGATCTATCCCCTTAAAAGACGATTGCAATTCGTTCGTATTTCGATAGGAGTCGCTAGAATTAACTTCCTGGCATCCATTTATTCCTTCTAGACTTACTTCTGTTTTCGTTCTGTTTGACATAAACAAACTTTTAAAAATTACTATCACACATTATTAAAAAATTATATCTGTATAAATTTAAAAATAAGCTGATGACTACCGGATGTGTGCAAGAGAACTAATATAGCCCGCCCACCGAGATAACCCGCATGGGCGGGGGGGGGGGGGTATGTAAAATCTTGTGTAACCCGCTGGATATATGTATGAAAATACGCATATATGCTAAATATAAATATAAAATTCAGTTAATTTCATTATATAGAGTTGGAAAATGCTCAAACTTCATATTTAGATTTGGACTAGCGGTGGTTTTGTGCATCGTAAAGAATGGAGTTTTAACAGTAATAAATATTTTCGAGTTCGTCAAATTTGGTATGCATATATTTCATGTTCTGGTTGGCCCCAACAAGTGTGAAACGAAACTGGCTAGCGTTATGCTGTTTTAATTTTAACGTTTTTTTATGTCATTCAAATAATTTCTGCAAGTGCTCGTCGTTTATTGGCTATTTTGTTTGGACTGCAGATACTCTACACATGTCCTAAACACAGATCTAACTTACCTTGTTTTCTGAAGAAGAAAAAAATGCAGTTCTCCGTTTTTAAGTGAATTAAAAGCTTGTGTAGCTTTGTATCATTGGTTTTATCATAAATTATGTTAAAATAACATTTTTTTTTTACAGATGTCATTATGAGCACCTGTCGAATCTGGATAAAAAAGGGCATAAATGCATACGGAAAAAGCATGTATGTGTTAATGGGTAAGAAAGTCTGAGATGTACAATTCATTCTTGACAATTTGTCTGTCATTAAGTAAGTGTTTAGCTGGATTAATTATCTGTTGCCATATTTTGAATGTTTAGTTTTCTCCTTGTTATATGCTTTTTCTTGAATCAACCATCTTTAAGTAATATGATGTTAAATCAGGCTAGTCATCATGTATACAGAACTTAACAAATAATTTAGTTGTCACTAATTACACTATTGACAGTGACGTCTAAAAATTAAGTACCTCTAACCTTTTCTATTTTTTAATTTTAATTTTTAATTAACATATATGCTTATTGTACATATTATAACGTATTGTGTCATACCTTTGAAGATTTGTGAGTAGAGACATATTTTGTGAAGTAAACATGGTCATTTATCTTGGGCATACAATGGTGATTTCACACTTCATTATTGTGGGAGTGTGTGTGTTTGCATGTGTGAGAAGTCTTTTTTTCATATTGGTGTTTGATGTTTAATCATTCCGTTTAAGTGTAACGGAGAGGTGACAGAATTTAGTATTTATTTTTACAAGGTAAAATGACAATTTTCGTTTTTCATCTCTTATTCTTAATAAACAGTTTTAAAATTGTAAATACAGTTTAGAAATATGTTATTCCATTTAGTTAGTCGCATTTTAATTTTCTATTTTCAAGGATAATGTAAAATCTGTTATCATGCAATGTTAATAATTTCACATCTAAATTTGAAGTTTTAGGGAAAAAAATATATGCATGCATCTCATATTTCTTTTCCTGCTATGGTTGAGTAAAGAGATTTTAAACTCGTGTGTATATATTAAATGCTTTCACCTCATGATTATGATTTAAAAATGAGAATATTTTAGTATTTGCATGCAACTGAGTGCCTTGTTTTCTGGTTTTGAATATTAAGTTTCATGATTCTATACAATAAATGTACAATATTTGATGATGAGTTACGTTTTGTTTTCTAATCAAATCAAGCAATGAGCAACATTTAGAACCCCCCATTTCTTTCGAATTCTAGGCTGCGATGAGCAATTTCATAATATGGTGTGTAGGAGTATTGACTTTGCTTCTGTCAGTTTAACGAAATTTCAGCTAAGGTTTTAGTGTTATTCCCATTGTAGCGCTATGATTTATGAACGTTACTGGAGGAAATTTGTGTATAACATTCGAAATCTCTTCAAGTCTTCTCTGCATCGAAAATGTAAGCAAAATTTCAGCCCACTCCATCATTCTGTCCTTATATGATACATTTATTCTCCATCCAATCGCAAACTTGGAAGCGCAGGCACCTTGTCTGTTCATTCGTCTGTCACTTTTGTGTTTACTTAATATCTCCTGAACCCTTTGAGATCTCTTCATAAAATTTGGTATGCTTTTGCATCACAACTATAGATTGTATCCTGTAAAAATTGAAAAGAGTTATCTTTTGGAAGGTTTAATGGTTTCCGCTAGGCGCGATAATGCCTTTTTTCCCAAGAGCTGCTCTTGAATTTTGACATGTCTGCAAAAATAAAGTCATCATAAGCTGAAGATAGGGTCATTTGTCGATGCCACACTGGTTAAATGCTCTCTCTCTCTCTCTGTGCCTTAGTGTTTTTTTGAAAACGTTAAAAGCATATATTTTTATTTCTGATGTACAAGACTCAAAATTATGCATATTTCGAATGATAATATCACTAGGCAAACTAGCATTTGAAACATCTTCGTCTCTTTCCGATGCGAGTCGAATAACTACGACTCCCTGAAAGAGACTTGGAGGTAATCGTAGTGATACTTTCCTAATTGGTACGTTTTGGGCGGACGAACATCCAGCGAGATGTGAAAGAACAGATTCTTATAAAATAATAGGTGTTTAAAATATCACTCGACGACGCTTCAACAATTAATGAAATACCTGCACTTTTAATTTTTAATGTTATTCATGCAACTTTGAAATAATAAAAATGAAGAAATCATTCGGTTTCAATAGCATAAAACTGTTCTTTACGTTACTCTTAGTGATGACACGTCATCTAGTCACTGTGACGTCAATAAAGTTATTATGACGTATAAAGAACCATGGGTCTGAGTGCAGTTAAAATTGGTCATTATTTACATCCGAGATTTTCTCTAGCTTGTGATAGAGAGGGCCGAGTAGGGTCCGATTGGGCAAACTAGATCGAAGTTTGAAAAAAGAAACAGTAGACTAAGCATTTCCCCTCTGATCTTGACAAAGATACTAACAAGGCTACAAACGTGCACACGGTACTCTTTTTCATCGACTATAAACATAGTAAGTTTTGTGAAGAATAACGGTACATTTAAGGAGAACGAAGTGATTGTTCATCCCTGGTTTAGTGCGTCTATGGCAACACATTTCCCAATACAATATATATATTGATTTGGTTCGGTGCTTTACGGCACAGCAACACAAGTATGTCATTTAGTACCCCAGCAATTGCATTAAAGTGCCTTGCTCAACGATACACAACGGTAGGCTAGTCAAGCTGATGCGATAGTAGGATTCGAATCCGCATGCTTATGATCGTGAGTCTGGCACGCTAACCACTGAGCCACCGCTGCTCATCTGAAGTTAGGTAGCATAGAAAATGGACTCCAATATAAAACGCGTTTATTCATGACATTCTGTGGAAGTATTAAGCTGCCATCGTCATGAAGAGATTTTTCTATAGCATAGGTGACTAAGCAGACGTATTTTACGTCAACAAGACGAATTACAGATTGCAATGTGTTGACATCATTATGTAGATATGCTGACATATGGATGTATCTATGTTGTCTTACTGACATGTTGCCACAATATAGCAACCTAAATATGTAAATTTGTTATGTGCGCATAATCATTTGAACAAATTGCAATTGCAAACTTGCCTTGTTGTCGAAAAAGACGATGTTTTGAACACATATGCTATAGAAATATCTCATCATGACGATGGCAGCTTCCATAGGGTCGAAATATTTCTGGCAAGACAAATTGTATATCTTTTCCAATTATGGCTATATTCTGTTGGGTTCAAACAGTAACGCAAGTCAAGTTCATATTATATGTGATATTTTATTGCAAAAAGAGAAAAAACATATTACACATTTTTCAACATATCATTTTCTTATGTGTCTTATGAAACAAAAGTGCACTGTAGGCTAAGTCCTTTTAAGACAAAAATTTAGGGATAAACAAGATAGTTTTGGACAACCAAGGTTTACAACATCTTCATTGTGTCCTATCCCGTGCCTATATAGAAACGCAATAACATATACTTTAATCCAAATATAAGCTTGAATTATACAGTAGGTTAGATCCATCAACCCATTCATTTTCTACGAGTCAACATTAATGGTCCTCCAGAATCCTTCAAATATTTTGTCATGTCTTGATGTTAAACTGTGTTTGAAAATCTGGGAAAGTATTTGTCGATATCTTTATAGACTTCACAACCACATGATCCAAACCATGTAATTATTCATCAGTTCTGGGACCTCATTTACTTGACTGCGCACTACACGAGACAATGTGGTTTGGCGATCACGGGAAACCCGACAGTGAAGAATTCTATCTCGAGAAAATCTATGAAATATTTGACGACAATATAATCTTAGACAAAACTGATATATATATATATATATATATATATATATATATATATATATATATATATATATATTAAGAAAAGGTTAGTTTATGGTCACCCAAACCTAATAGATAACTTCTCAGATTATGTGTCTTGAATCGTAATTGAAATGTTCTTTCACAAGGCACATTTTTGTATCTCGTGGCAAATAGAAATAACAGTAGGACAAGTACATGTTTGTCCCAAACAATAACAAGCCAACAAATCCAGTACAAATTTGACCCTTGGGAATGGAATGATGGTAAATAGGATATATAGAGGAACGGATGACTATGCGCTACTTTGGCGTACAATGTATCGCTTGGGACATATTAATCGTGCCGTTATTTTAGAAACAGACATTAAAATAACTTTGTGTGGGCCTGTACTGCTGTATCAAGTTTGAAAAAGATTTAAAGCATCCTCACTAGATGACAGTTTGACAGTATTTAAATTCTGTAAATTTATGATAACATATTAACCTTGCTTAACTATTAAAGTCTACGATACAATTTAAGTCTTAAGCAAATCTCGCAGTTTTACTTATAAAAATGCAAGGTATTGTGTGTGTGTGTGTGTGTGTGTGCTTACAATCATATCCATTTATCCAAGGATTAGTTACCATAACGACCTTAGGTATTCTTGTTAAGTTCATTGAAAATTAATGCAGGTCAGTAATTTATTCAATGGTGCAGTCTTGAATCCTCTATCTATTTCATTAACGAAGACATGTTTCAATCAAATTCATCAGACACTTATAGTATATTCATGTAAGAGAACAAAGTGAAAAATAAGATAAAAGTGTTGCATCAGTATCATATTAAATTTTAACACACATAAAATATAGCAGTACGTCATAAACCCTGGACTTGCATTATAACAAGTCTCCTGGCTAATATTTACCATAATTAAAGTATATCTTCTACAAAAAGTCAAAGTATGATGTGAATTTCCGTTTCGAAATTTCTTCCTCGGCTTCCACCAAGAGTTCAGTTTGTCCAAACATCATGTTGACATTCACCTTGAAGATGTCTTGTACGTCCGGCAGGTTGACAACCAGTCTTCCCATATAATCACAGCCGGGATTGGTGACAAACTGTGGATCTTTCTCAGCCGAGGCATATATTTTCAAGAGCATCTCCTTTTGATTATGCTTCAAGCTAACATGCTTTCCAGACCTCCGTTCGCCGATTTTTATAGATTCTCCTTTTTCTATGTACTTCTTGAAGACGTCTTTGCATCTTTCCTGTCCACCTACAGCCACGCGCTTATCTTGTGGGTGTATTGAGGCGTCGAATGGAGGCGAGATATTGATACCGTATGTGTACTTTGCGATTCTGGCGGAAATTTTCATTGGCTCACGTCCAAAGACCACAGCTCCTTTCAAAACAACCAATCCGGCATCTGCTGGTATAATAATTTTTGCATTTGGAAATGCTTTCTTAATGGCGGCCTGCATCATGGGTGATTCAGAGAAACCCCCAACCATTAGGAATGTGTCTACGTTCTTAAGAGCAGGTTTCTGTAAAAGGTCCCTCACGCATTGTGTTACACCGCTTGTGCATTCCTCAAAGAGGGACCTGAAATGGCTTGCTTCAATCCGAACTCTGCCCGGTGTCCAACTCATTTTGCTCTTGAAGGGCGTTCCTTCCAATGCTTGTTCTATGGTTTCTCCACATTCCTTTTCATAGGTACTGGTCAAAGAAACGGGTATTTGTACTGTAATCTTGGTATCTAATTCTGGAGTAATTTTCCTTTTCTTGGTCTCTAATTCCCGAAGTAGTTGCACGTGGTCTGCTTTGTTTTTGTCACAAAATTGTTTGAATGTTTTGGCACCAACAATTTTGATCAGCATCTGATGGAAGGCTTCATCTACCCTTGTCCCTCCCCAAGCCCCTCCAGTTGGTTCGTGAAGTTCTCTGAGGGATCCATCAGCTTGTTTCTCGTGCACAGTTATATCAGCTGTGACACCTTAAAACGAATAAACAAGTATGTAAGTTATTCTATGTTCGAGAAAGGTAGAAATTCTTAAATGAAAAAAGAAAGATGGAATGTGGGCTATACTCAATTTAGAAATTTTGCATGTAAATAAGCGATTAGGTATAAGATTTAAAACCTATGAAAATATATTGACTAAGGCAGTAAGTTGCATTGAGAAAACAAATTTGTGTCATCATTTTAGAGTATGTTAATAAATAAATAAAGAAATAAATAAAGAAATAAATTAATGCATTTAAAATATAAACATAAGAGAATCTTTCATGAACTTTACTACACAATCTTTGAAGATGCATTTTCCATAGCTTGCATAAAGAAAACTTTTTTCTTATATTTTGTACATTGCGATCTTTGATCTTTATATGGTTTAATACAATAATACATGTCAACAATATCTAACGATGTGAAAGTACACGCCGTTGCAGAGAAATATCTTTAATTGAACAGGCAGTTAAACATTGAAACATTTTAAATTGTACGAGTGGTTCAGCCTTTTAGTGTGCATGCCAAATTCCTCTGTCTCTCTCTGTCTCTGTCTCTGTCTCTCTGTCTCTCTCTCTCTCTCTCTCTGAAGTTAATCCTTACCTCCAAGGTCCAAGATCATGTACTTGCTAGCTGTCAACCTCCCACTCCCTGATAACATGTCGCTTGGCAACAGTTGACAATATAAAGATGCTGCCTCTGGTTCCAAGGCAATTGTCAATGCACCACTGTCTATTTCCGCCTGAAATATAACATTCAACTTTAGAAAAGCATGTCCTATTGTTTATTCTAGATTTAAGATATTTGATTGGGCAAACTTAAGTCAGACTGAAAAGTTCACCCAATATGGCCCAAATTACTCGAACGTGTTTTAAAAATGTAAGCTCTATTAACTTTCACACTCGTAGATTGCCGGATTCTAAAATTATTTTGACTGATTGAAAGATTGGTATTTAACGGTTCATCAACACATGAAAGGTATCTATCATGCCGAGGCATAGGAGTAAAGTGCCTTTCCCTGGGAAACACCACTGAGGCCGACCAGGCCTTGTCCAGGCGGGATTTGAAAGCCCACCCTTTTATTCCCTCTAGCACGCTAGCCACTGCGCTCCGCCGTTAACGCTAAGGTCTACACTCAATTTATGTTGGTTAAATGTCGTCTTGGTACGATACACATCATTAAATGAGATAATATGAACGTACATATATGTATTAGACGTGCAAATGTTTAACATTGTGTTTTACTTTTATTTTTGGTGCTTTGTTTTCTTCATTTTGTGATAAAATTCCGCTATGCATTATTTAATGATGCAAATTTAACTATTAACATATTTTGTTGAATTCTTTTTATAAGGTTGGTACATGTAAACTTTGCATTACGCATTGATTGAATTGCAAGTTTCTATTCGCCCACACTCTAGATGATTATATTTGATTATCTAACCGTACCACATATGGTCACTGTTTTGATTTTTGCACGTAGAACTTTAAAGTTTCTCTTCCATTCGGTTCACAACAAAATGAAAAACATGCAGCACGGATTGCCTTTTAATTCATGCCAAAGACTAAAAATGTATGCGTCCTGAAGTTCAGAAACTGCTTTGAACTTAATGAAAGAATTTCAGCTTTTGTTTGACTAAAATATTACAAACGCACGATTGCATTTACTGAAAGCGATACATGTTATTTCATCCCATATAACTAGCATTTTATCAGACGTTAACTTTATGCGAATTAATTGTATGCTTCTTCATAGAAGTTGATCTTTTCATTTTATCAGTGATACCAAAATAACCAATTAAGACTGGCATACGTTAATAAAATGGTGTCACTACCATGACACACTCCTCATTATTAAAAATACTCCACCTTTTGATCAATTCTTAACCAAATTGACCCCGTAAACCACATCCTTCTTGAATACATTAATATCAAGTACACATATTTGTATAAATATTTCATCAACCGCATTATATGCCTAAATTGTGTTATTATATATATATGGTCCCAATATGTATCGTGATAAGTAAACAGTGTATGTGTTAAAGATCGTTGGCCCCTACTGAAAAAAGCAACAACCCCCCTCCCCCCCTCCAAAAAAAAAACAAAACAAAAAGAAACACAGAACAACATGTGTGTGTTTACATTACTTGGATCGTAAAGTGACGCATGAGCAAAGATATAAAAATCACACAATTCTAAATAATGGCGACAGCAAACTAAATTAGAAAGGTCTTACAAGTAGTTCATATATCAAGAATTACGACTTACTGTGAACTTTAAATAATACAATCTTTCTTCTTACACGGGTTTTTCACCCATGCGAAATTAATAAAGAAACCGGGAAATGTATAGGCATTCGACTTCTAGTACTATCAATACGTCTCCAACTACAAAACTGCCGAACCAGTTAGACCCAAGGATTTTATATAAATTAAAACAAAATACTAGACCACACAAACTGAAGACAATTAGCGAACATAAAATAATATTTTGAAATTATATGCACATCATAAATAATGGCTTAAAGCTACATTGTTTTGAATTCAAAGGTTTTCAGATTGGTGATATATACATTTTAAGAGCTTAATATGAAAGCAACAGTGTCGATATCTAGAGATAATACATATTTGTTTACATATTTAGACACTGCAAAGGTGTTGTCAAAACAATTTGTGCTGAATATTATCAGTAAAAAAAAAGTGTTAAATAGTTGATTTCTAACATAAACAAGATATCATACAGTGAATTAGAATAGATCCAGATTTACAGGTTACTTTCAATGATAACATTGAAATAAGAAACACTAGTCCCAATAGCAAGATGGTTAAACAGTACGGTGTTAAGAAGCAATAAATTACGTGTTTTTGATTTAATAAAAGCATTTACAGTACAATATAAAGGTCTGTGCAGGGTCAATCTACAATGATTCAATAAAAACAGAGATATAATTTATAGAGGACAAGGTTCGATTTCTAACAGCACATAATGACTCAGAAAAAGATGTAGCTGTTTTACAATCAACCTTAGGAATCTTAAAATTTCACATAAATCTAAAATCATTTATATGTTTGAAAGAATTGAAGAAACGTTGGAATTTGTTGAAAAAAAAAAGTATTTGTTGTAGATGGTCGTTACGTTGGTTTACTGATAACAGATTAAAGACAATTTATCAGGCACAATGTATTCTCTGAACGATTTTATTTCGTTTTGAGCGACCGCCAAAGAATAGTATTTAACATATTTTGACTATGACCCTGAAAGACCAGGTGTTTATACAAATCAACTGAAGAAATAATTTGATGAGGCAAAAAATATAAATAAATCAAAACGAAATACGCTGAATTCACAGAGTGTTTAACTGAACTGAACTTTACATTACATAAGTAAAACGAGAAAATGATTTGCCTAGAGAAGAGTCCATTATAGTCTAGTAGATATACAGTGACAGACCGATGTTATTAACATACAAACATACGAAAAGAACAGTAGTATATATGAATACATTTTGACAGTGATATATATTTTATCAAACTACTCCTGGGCTGATAAACTGAAAACAAAGAATGGAGTTGACATACAATATGCATTTGTAGAAATCTTCAAAGAGTGAAAACCTGAAAAGGTACAGATTTATGAGAGAAAAGAAATTTACAACAGGAAAGTTACAAATTTGCTGGAAAAGGCAAATATTAACTACTTGTAAACTGACTCGGACAAAGAAAGCATATTCAGTGGACAGATTTAACAGGACTCTAAAGACTTGAATGTGGAAGTATTTCACTTAAAATGAATCCAGAAATAGGCTGATGTTTTATTAAATCTAATTGTATGATACAATATACACTCATCACAGATCAATAGACATGGCTGTAATTGAAGCGCGCCAGGAAAAAAACGGACAAAGAATATTGATCAACCTATTCAGTTACCGGACAACTGAGAAGTTTGAAACGCCTAAATGTAAAATTCGTGAAACAGTCCGAATTTTAAAATACAAAACAGCTGCAAATTGTTATTTTCCTAATGTTACACAGGAAATATTTAAAATCTGCTAAAAGTAATTGTATCTGATCCACTTGCTTACTAACGTGAAGACTTGAAGAGAGAGGATATAGACGGCATGTTCTGCGAACAAGAATTATATCTGTATGACAAACAGGATCACATATTCAAAGTGGACAAGATTTTGAAGATCAGAAGAATGAACAATGAATCGTATATACTTGTGAAATGGAAATGATATAATTAATCGTTAACAGTTGGGAACCAGCTGAAACATTGTTCCATTAAACAAATGACTGAAAACGAGTGCACAAATAGCACGAAACCTTTGAGCTTGTCAAATATAATTTGTTTCTAGAATGTGACAGATGTGAAAAAATCAGCAACGAGTTGAAACATGCACGACATTCGAATTTATGTTGGTCAAAAACCCAGAGTGAAAAAAAGGGAGAGCTTCCCAAAACATTAGAGGTAAGCAAGAAAACGGTACATAATGAAGACGTGATAAGGCTACTGCGGTGTATACATTGTGCCAGCAGGGTAGCAAAATACATTACAGAAGACACGAAAAGATAAAAATAAAACATTAAAAATGTGAAGTGTATTCCAACTATATATAAAACAAAGATATATATATATATATATATATATATATATATATATATATATATATATATATATATATATATATTAGATGCAAATGTACAAAGCAGAACATTTAATACACTCTTCAAAATATATTTGAAAAACAGTTACTGGATGAACAAAGTTTTGACTGAGATGAACATATTATAACAAATTTTTAAAAACATATCTCAGCCTTAAAAGTGCAATTGAACTATGATGTTGGTGGTGACAGTACACTTTTGCTACCGTGTGCCATGGTTATGAAAATGGGTAGTATCGTACGATACAAAAAAATTTAAAGAAATCCAACGACGGAGTTGAGCTAGGATTAAAACTTGCCATCAATACCGGTGTTAGATGTATTATTGCGATCCGTTACTAGGACGTTCAGATGACACGTTAGAATTTTGATATGTCAAGAATGCAATATTTACCATTAAAAAACAATCATCAATATTGATACACATGGACTTAGGAGTTGTTGTAGGTTAGTCTTTGAAATAGTTTATAAACTTCTAGTCATACTTTTCATGTGTGCGAGGCACAATTTTGTCACATGTTTTGTTTACACTTCAGAATAAGAATGCAAATAAAAACAACACTAATGTCAAAATAAATAAAATAACATGTTCAGAAGGGAAAGAAACAAACTATGCAGATGTTTGAAAAGCCAGCTTATTGACAACGTTGTAAAGCTAATCATTCTAGTTCTTTTAGCTAGTTTACAATTGACTACTACCTAATAGGACATGGGTTACTATAAGATAAAATTGCAATACAATAAATGTTTTTCAAAAGCAAATATTTACCACTAGGGAAACAGTGTAACATTAGGAAAGTAGAATGAATACTCATGGATCGAATGATATATACATTTCGGGTTTTGAAAAGAGCGCCAAGTAAAACTGCGAAGCGTCATCAGAGGCGCATTGTCAAGAGATATCTTTGAAGGAAAATGTAAAAATGTAACAGTACAGCCTAAAACATCTATATTTTCAAAAAACCGTTTGGCACAACAAAAGTCCAAGTTGTCTTTTTCATAAGACACCAAGTGCTCCACCGTTATATCCCTCACTACGGATAGATCTGACTGGACTTTCGATGCACGTTCGTACAATTAGGTCACCACTACACGGCAAATGGTCTCAATTTTAGGCTGCAAACAATTAACTAGATTAAACGTGCTTTGGTCTGAAATATCGAACACTATATATGTGCTAAAACGAAATACAAGGTAGCATACCTGTTTGTTAATTGGGTGAAGGATATCATGACTACAGTTTCATGTATTATAGGCGTAATAGCTAAAAGACTTTTATAATAAAAGTCAAGGAAGTGATCAAGAAATGAAAAAGTTAATTAAACAAAAAACAACTGCAGGCTTGAAAAACACAGGTAACTGCCAACATTAATAATGTGTCAGAACTGAAGAAAAAGAAGAATCATTTAACAGAAATAATCAAAAAGATAGAGGACATAAAAAACAACATTTGTTTATGGAACCAGGATAAAAGCTCTGAAGACAACTTGCGATTTATCTATTACAGTTTTAAGTGAGAAGATCCAAACGATACAAATGTCACATCGATTGCTTTTTACAACAAATTGCTATATAATCAGGCTTAAAAATAAAGAAACATGCACAGAATAATATTTTGATCGAGAAACGGTTAATAATATAGGTGTGGTACAAGATAGTAAGGACGAATGAGAAAAGATTTCAATCATTTGGAACAAAACTTTACAATACAGGCAGATGCTTTCAAACTTGAAACAATGCGAATGCCTAGGTGTGTATTGTTTTACTATGTTCACATTGTGACATGTTAGGCGTATCCGGATGGTATTAAATTGCGTGCGTGACAAGACAGTGTACTTTTGGTTGTTAAAAGATCAGACTATCCGCATCTAGAGCTGATATTGAGTTGCGGATAACGAAAAGGTTGCTGGATCTTTAGAACGCTGAAATAACACCCTAAGTATTAGCTAATACATTTTCATCACTACAAGTTACGGACAATACATACTTTACAGAAATATGTCATTAAAACAAATTAGGATTATACAAAATGCGTGTCAACTTGCATACTGAACCTGTACAATATTTTGATTTGATTTACTGACTTTTTACATTAGATTAGAGGTAAACAACAAACGCTTTCCTTTTACATTGAAAATGAGCATGGACCTAATAATCAGGATAGATTAGAAGAATAAAATACAATTTAAAAGAGAACAAACTCGTACTAACTGGGTTGATAAAGGTAAAAAGTTCTCACTGATCAGGGTGTGAAATAAAAACTGGCAGCAGTGTCAAAATGTGTTACTCTTAAATGCAACAAAAATGTTTTTCAAAAGCAAACCTTTTTGTAACCTATCGCTAGATAAATAGCAGCAGCAGCTGTAGTTACTGGAGGAGCAATAGCTAACGGCCTTGCATTTGCATAAAACAACTATGTGTCTTCAATTTGTTTTATCCTAAAAAACATTAGAAGTCATTAAAGAATTACGGACAAAAACTGCAATCAAAACAGCTAAATCACTTGTCTATTTGAGTGAAAAATTGACGGAACAAGGTTTGATGACTCAGTTATTTAAAGATTTTGGCCTTTATACATCTACACATCTTGATGTATCTATAATAAGCACCAGGCCACTTCTCGTCTAGAATATATAGTAAAACTTGAAAAACTATGATAGCCAAAACTAACCTTCAAGTAAAATAGAGGTTTCGATTTAATACACATCTGATGGGCGCTAGTGTTTTCGTTTTGTTGTTGTATACAAACTTTTTTAAAAACCTTAGGCACGGTCGTTTTTGTATATAACAAATAGTAAAGATGTCAACGTTTAGCAAATAGATAGTTACTTACAATGAGTTAAATAGCTCAGTCCAGCACACCATATTATCACATACTCTGAGAACAACATTAAATCTAAACAAACTATATAGATGGCAATCCAAAGCTAAGTTCAAATATATTAATTGTACCAGGAGGTTTCTTAGTGTCGTTTAATATGAAGATCAAGGGATCTGCTAATAATGCAACGGTAAACAATTTTGAATGAAATGTTGAAAATAAAAAAAAAAAAAAAAAAAAAAAAAAAAACCATCATATCATCATCATATCACATAAAAGTAACGATCCTTTTGAGTTGAATGACTATGACATTTTCTTAAGATACAACCTATTTATTAACCTGAAGCAGCTAGGAACAATTTTCTTACTAAACAAGGTAGGTATCATGAGTGTAAAACTGAGAAGACCGAGACTAGGGGTATATAATGCACAAAACACTGGCACTGAAGCTATACAGGGTGCGGAGTATGGAAAGAAAAGTTTAGAATACCATTGCACTTTCAGATACTAACAGATGATCATAGTCCACTGTACCCTTGTGTGCTGTCACACGATTTCAGATTTAAAATTACATTTGTCAAAGCCTAAGAAGTGATAGACGAAGGAGCTCAGGATTATGAACTAGAAAATATTTGTCTCCAGTAAGGTACAATTGTTTTAGAACCATTTACGCAATCAATTACTAACAAGTACAGACATGAACTTACTTTCGTTTATGACTACATAGAGAAAATTGTAGACATAGCAATAATGGCAAGTCGTACACTTGATTCTTCCAGAATGAGTTTGAGGGGTGCTTTGATAGTGTGATAAGAGAGTTGAAAAAGTAAGTTTTACAACCCAGCAATAGAACACAAATCCAGAAGGTCTGCCAAACATGGGTTACTTCCAAGGTTTCCCACTGTGACAACATTGTGCGGAAGCCAGAAAGTATTTCTTTGATGAACAAGAAAAGAACGAAGAAATTTGTAACAAAAGTGTTAACAGATATTACACTGACAACGAATGCATTTTGCTTGATTTCAGAAGTACACATGACAACATATTTCATGGTAGTGAAGATAAATTGGTAAATGTTCAACAAGGTATCTATTGGCAGGTTGAAACAAAAGAAAATGTATATTATCACAAAGAGTATATTTATTTTGTGTCTGATACACGATTAAACACTCAAAACAATAAATTTAATCAATTTTAGTTTAAGCATGGTAATGTATTTGAAAGGACGGCAAAGTTTCTTTTTAATTGAACCATACGATGATACTGTCGAATTGTGGAATGACTATGTGTGCGCTGAATCTGACAGAGACTAAATACAATTTTGTTCGACATCGTTTATTTCCGTCAAACTTTTCTGTTCAGCAAGACATCCAACAGAAAGTGAAAATGTAATCATATTAGATACCGAGGATAAATTAGATGAGTGCTTAAAATCTACTGGTTGATGTTGTCCAAGGAACACATACTTTATTTCTGATTGGTGATTGCAGGAATTTTGGTGACGTAAACAAGAAAACAATTAACTTAAGCAAACTAGCTTTTAGTAGTAGAGATATTTTGAAATATCTGTTTGGGTGATTGTACAAGAGGACAATTGTGGAATCTAGATTTCAGACAGAATACAACAATATGGGTTGTGTTTTACTGTAATAACAAACAAGCAATATAATCTGTGGTTGAGGATAATCATGCTATTCCATACAAAATGAAAAAAGAAATTGTAGAAAGTCTCAAACAGAGCACAGGAAACAAACTTTTAATGAGACTGGAGTATCTGGCTAGCTTTACTCTCTGCATGTGGCTACATATTAATTACGTGCCAGTAAGCTCATGTATTTATGTTATCGAACTAAAAAACGCTTGTCATCATACACAGACAAGGCGACTTTATTATTTGTTATGACATGATGTCATGATTGTATGATCAGAGTAAATTATTTTACCTTCTAATTGTCCTTGTGATTAAATAAAAAAATTTGTGTAAATTCTGAACTTAAAATTCTGTTTGATTACAGATTTCTTAATTTCATTACCAACTTTAATTTTTTCTTTGTCCGTTGAGAATCTAAAAGGTTTTGACCTTAACACATAATGCTCTCCAGTAATTAAATTGTTGTACTAGTCTTCAAAAAGTCAAGGAACTTTCTTATTCATTTGTAGGAGGCCAAATATGTTTTGCCTTTTGTATATTTACTAGTGCCAAAATGTTTGATGTTATCTTATATGTCGCTATAAAAGTTTTCTGTCTCCAGATATGCACAATATATCTGTATCAGTCATGAGTTCCCTCATTCAATGACTTTACTTGTTTTTTTCAACATGTTGTAGTAAAATTCGTACATACATCAGTTACTTTAATATTGTAAATCCTTCGTAAATTAGTTTGATTAATTTGATCTTTTGGGTTTTCAGTCTGACTAACAGGAAGTCAGCGTCAATAGTTGTTCTACTGGCAAATGATTGATCTTTCTGACAAATACAGCAATGCTCATGAATTTTATAAAGTCTTTCTCGAATTAAATGCTAGCTTTTAATCTCAAATCTTTATTAGGTACTATGTAGGATTTAATTCACGATTATTGTTCAAACGAAACAACTGTATGTATCTTTATCAGGTAAGGAAAAGTTTAAGTTTATGTAGCGAATGACATATTTCTCTTTGTGTCTCAAGGTACATAAAGGTTTTGGTATAGGTGATTTTGTAACCTTTAATTTATCAATCAACTTCTTTGCAAGCTAGCTAAATAATTTTCATCTGGAATTAGTTTATGTGCAGTTACTGGATAGTTTTGGAAATAGCCTTGCTAGTGTAATGAAATCTCGAAATCCACATGAAAAATGGTTGTCTGGTTTTCCGAACAAATTTTCTTTCATCCATCTAATTTGTTCATAAGTTGCCCATTTAAAGTTATTTACCGGCAGGCATTTCTTTTGGTCCAATCATAAAGATTTTTGGTATTTTTGTACATAATGAATGACACTGACCTTTAATTTTTCTCACTCAGGCTCTCTGCACTCCGCGAGGTGGACACCACCATCACTTTTTTATCTTGCCATCTTTGTCTAAGTAGTATTCTTGACTTGCTTCAGCATATCTATGAGGTATCATGCTAATTTCTGCAAGTATTCTAATCTGAATTGTGAAGAACATATCATGGTCTGTTAAAAGCTTTAATGCTACACATGATAACTTTTAATTTGTATCATGTGCTTATCTTAGAGCACTGTAATGATGAACGGTGTCTAAATTGTAATTTTGTACACAGATAGTTCTATAGTCCGTAACATTGTCATTTAACTCCAACGTATTTTTTTTTTACCTAACTTTAATGTTGGTCCCCAGGAGTTTCCAAATTAAAATGTTCCATGGTATCCTGAACATATAGTTGTCATTAGGTAAGTATGAATCGGGAAAATCAAGATGAAACTTTTATTTTGGTGGTATAGATGTTTCATTAAAACTTTCAAAGCTACCCATGCATTAGCAAGGATAAATGTCTTTCTCAAATAGTTAAACTACAACTTCTCTGCGCTCCGCGATGCAGACGTCATGTTTCCAAACGGTTTTATTGTTTCTATGAACATTTTATCACTTAATTTTTTTCGTCGGTAGTTCTATTGACTGTCCCATGATAGAACTATCAACCGATATGATTTTCCATTAACTGCTGTTTCTTTTCCTTCTTTTATGAGCCTATCAACTATTATATCCTTATTGAATAAAATATATTATTCATCGCTGTTCAGTATTCATTTTACCTTTTTATCTAGATTATTTTTGCCCAACAAAACATTGTACCATAGTCTATTGTATTCCAAAAAAGTTTCTGGTTTATTCTAGCATTTATTGCAGATATATTTCTGTCTGTTACATCTATTTATCTGTGATGATACTAGTCTTTAATTGTTTTTCAATATGTTGATACCTTTCATCTTTATACTCATTAGGACCATTCAATTAAATATGATTAACATGTCAACATCTCTCACTCTCTCTCTCTCTCTCTCTCTCTCTCTCTCTCTCTCTCTCTCTCTCTCTCTCTCTCTCTCTCTCTTGCAGTTATTTTAATCAGTTTGGTGCACAATGCCCAACATTAAGTGTCCTTGTGCCTTCGACACACATCTGGCATGGTTGTGCTATTCAGACTTTTGCTGTCTGCTCCCCCCCTAACTCTATCTCCTCTCTCTCTCTCCATTGCAATATTTTATACATATTTACTGATATATCAAATTCATTTAAAAAATGTTTTCTCTCGTTACCGGACGTATATCAAAGCAACGACTCGGTCCCTTTAAATTATATTTTGATGGTGTATCTACATTATCATTTCATGTATTTTGACAAAGATTCCACGGCCATCGTCCAATTTGTTTTTTACTTTTATGCACGTTTGTTTGCTTTTAACCCATTCAGAGAAATCTATGCATGAGATTCCATCGAGATAGCATCGTGAATTGTTAAATATTCAATCCTGTTATGCATTCATTTTGTACTTTAGGTTTTTTCCTGTGCAAATTTGGTATGTAAATTGTTACATAAACGTTCAGTGATATTATCCTTTTCATCTCTATTCAATATGTTTATATGTCCGTTCTGTAGCAAAATGTTCTATGGTTGAAAGAGTATCTTCATAGGTAGGAACTTTAAGTGTAAATGATTTTTCGTAAAACCAAATTAACGAATGTGTCTCATGATGAGCTATCTCAAATATGGCTTAATATGACTGATAAATTAATACAGGTCTTTATTGTAGCTGCCATAAAATCCACACTCATTCAAGAATTCATGAAATGACCTAATAGATCTTTTCTGTATGATTCTGTCTAAATTCTGTCTATTCATACTTTCCAATTCTTTTCTAGTTTGAAGACATATGTAAGGGGGTTGTAGTTTTGATCTCATATGTTTTGGTATTGGCGCATCAAGTATTAAATTATTCACACTTTGTATTGTACTTTGTCCAGTGATATTCGCGCTTTGTGATGCATTCTGATGTATTTCACTATAAATATTTTAATACATATTTAACTATATTTTGATGCGTACAATCTTTGAAATTTAACCATGATCATAACTTTCAGGACAAAACCATCTGCTGTCTATAGCCTGTCAATATTTGGGGTGGCCATTACTGGAGTTCTGAGTGCACAAGAACGCCCAAAGGGACATGGTTCATCTCCTTTTCTTACGGTGATTTCGGAATTTTGTCTCCGCCGGCATGTTACCTAAAATCAGCTGGAATGTCGCTGAATCACTTCAATTAGACGGTTGAATTTAATGCAAATTGGCCCCCACCACACCCACCTCAACCCCTGAGTAGAATAGAAAAGCTATTACTTCCGGAAGTAATTGTATCTGTATGGAAATATTGAAACCTCTCCCGAGGTTTAAGATGTACCGCCGTTTCTGAAGTAATGTCAACACATTGATTTGAGATCATACTTCCTTTGACTCAATCTATTCAGCCCATTTATACGGTTATGCTTGACTACTAATCGACGAAAGAGACCAGGTGTGGTAGATTCATATAGAACAAAACTGTCACGTCTGGTAACAACCGTACCGTAGCCCTTTCGGCATGTAATACCACACTATACGTGTAGACCAACTGGGATCAGTTACAAAGACACCGTAAACATAATTATATAAACCTTACAAGGATGCTGACATTTTGTGTCCTCTTCTCACAGGAATGTAAAATAGACCAAATGCGCCCTCCTGCATGTTGTAAGAAGCGACTAATGGAGTCTTAGTGGTCAGCATGCCAGATTCGCGACCGAAAAGGTGAGGAGTTCGAATCCTACCATCGGATCAGCTGAAGTCGGCTATTGCTGTGTCCTTGGGCAATGCACTTTACTCCAATTGCTACTGCACGAAATAATCTACTTGTGTAGTTGTGTCGTAAAACACTAAACAAAACAAAACCAATATATTTGCTTCTCTGAAGGAAAAGCAACCGCGATATGTGACGCAAAACACAAACATTCATTGCATTAATAAACTTTAGTGATCTTTTCATCCCTATTAACGTTAAAATGATTTTAATAGGTCTTATTTGTAGACCTGTACTAATAAATAACCTTTTTTATTGCAAATAATACACCCACAGACTTATCGTGCCAGTGAATACTATTATGTTTTTAATGTAGTTATACACATATAAAAGTGGGTTGGTGTTTTGCATTAGTAGTTGTCCTCATAGTCTGGTTGACCTAGTACTTTTTTAACTTTTGCGAAATGATCAAGTCTGACTGGTCCAGTAATTGTAAAGTAGTTGATGTATAGCGAGGGTACCGGAATTCGACGTTCTGGAAATGTCACGATGGGCGAGAGCCGGTTTTAAGAAAGATTGCATTTTTAAATTTTGTTATGAGCCGGTGGTCTCATTATAACAACTACGTTCGAATAGTTTAATATACAGCACTGATATAATAAGTAATGTGAAGAAAAGAAAACGGATACTACAGAATAGAGCTCAATTGCACAGACAAATGATGGGAGATAATAAGATACGGAGAAAAGTCATGGAAGGAAAGGAAAAGAGGAGAGAGATTTTAAAATGGGTGCAGCAGACTCTTGGGGAGTTACATGGCTCTATAAAGTTTAAATAATATATCAAATCAAATTTCCGTATAGTATTCCATCTCAGATCTTGAATCGGCTCATAAATGTAGACAAAGATATGCATTAAGTCTGAAAGTTTTTACGACTGAAATATTTGTCAGACTTCAACATCTTTGGTTTATTGCAATATTGCTTATTCTACTGTTAAGCAAAACTCCAATAGCACTCATTGTATGGGTTCTTATAAACCCGAGGAATCTATTAGAGCAATCTGATTAATGCTTTTCTCAGCTAAAATTTGTATTTATTTATTATAATTAGTACGATTGCCCAAGGACGGCATAACTTAAATAGACATTTAATAACTAGAAGCGACATGTACTTATGTCTAGTATCCAAAATATTTCCATCTCCGATCTAAACACCCATCATCGGGGAAGTACACCTATTTTGAATCATGAACTCGGGTAATACAATGATATAAACTAATCATTTATATATATTATCCGTTTCTGCTAGATAAACTAGGTGTATGCTCCGGATTATTGACTTAGTTTTACTGCCAAAAATATGTAAATTGGCTAATATTTTTTGAATAAGCATCGATATCTTAATTTCTATTAATATCTGACCTAACAATTATGGGTGTCTCGTCTTGATCTAGCCATTGAGTTTAACTCTCAGCCAATCAAATGTGATTTTACGAAAGTAATAAAAAAAATAGGATTAGTTGATATATAATACAAAATTCAAACTGAATCTTAAAAGTTTTATAATATCTAGGCCTGGCTACTTTCAAGAAATTACTCGAAAATTTAAAATAAAAAATCTCCTAATTTTCTATGTCAGTTGCATTATAATAATATTACTGGTAACTTTGCTCCTAATAATTATTTCTAAATTTTTTTAAATGTTTGCTCATGATAAACTATTGTATCTACTGATGGAGATTAGATTAATGGTTTGAGCTTTTTGCTTGAACAGTTTTATGAATTCCAGGCCTGATCTCAAGAAGTCGACTGTAGTTGCCATGAACAAACTGTCACAGCATTTGTTTGTCTGATTTACAAATAATATACAAATCACATTAAAATGCGACTGACATAACTTTAAGAAGTTAGATGTTTTATTGCGTTCTTTGTTTTGATCAATATTTACTAGTATGTATGTATGTATGCCTGTCTGTCTGTCTGTATGTATGTATGCATGGATCTGGATACATGCCGGTGTAGAATGGTCATTATTATTATCCTCAGGCTACTTACTCTAAGTCTGTTTGTCTGTCTGGCAACTTTCATTCTAAAACCAACAATATATTAACAAGATTAAAAATAATCAATCATATGTACTCTTGCGGGATAAAGAAATCCCACCCAAGGGTACGAAGTTTGAGAAAGGAACAAGGCTCTGCTGAGTTTCTGCCCACACAAGTTTCTGATCCAGGGATATCATTTCATTATCGCACACTAGTGCATATGATCGATTCTTTTTCCCACATTCTGTTGTAAAAAAAATAAAGTTGAATTCATAGAATAATGAATACGCTTTGGTTAATAGGCACGATGCTATCAATATCAGGTCATCATGTTAACCCATGTCGGTTTGGTTATCACACTTAAATTTGTCACATGGACAAACTTTACATGCACAAAGAGAGATGAGAGCTACCAATTTTTCGATCTCCCTCTTTTCCTAGTTCACGCTAATTGCATACTAACCTCACTTACAGCAGCCTCTCGCATGAACTGTTTGGCGGCGTCACTCCAAATAGCGGGTACCGTAAGAACCCAATGAATATCGTTTTCGGCTACACCTGTCCCTCGCTTTGCAAGTGTTTCTAGCAAGTGCTTTTTTAGAAATTTAATAGCAGAGCCGAATACTTTTCTCGCAGACATTTTTAGCCCTTTGTCATCATTTATTTCCACGTCTCGTTTGATCTAAATGAAAATAATATATACATAAAAAGCCTCTAAAAGAAACATAGTTAATATCATGGCTACTTATTGGCTGTGTTATAAACATGAACCATTACAAGTTCTTGTATAGATATGTTTACAGATTAATATTGAATAATGTTTTTGTTTGATTTTGGAAATCTTCAATAATTTGTCTCAGGTACAATCGTAGGAACGGGTGGCAACAACATTTATCTTTGAGTTGATGGGTTACTCCCGAGAACTACAGATCACTGCTATAGAGGCCTCAGGAAAATCAATTTAACATGGGATTTTTAGACAGTGTCCTTGTTACAGAAGGCTTTACTCATGAGCAAACTTTATCTGAAATAGGAAATCAGAGAAAATGAAGTACACTCACGCCATCTGCTGGATTAATGTTCGGACACATTTTATTATCTTTTGAGGCAAATTTTACTCATTCTTGGAAGATAATTAAAATTGTATCTACCTGTTTACTATGCAGGGTCATTTTGAAACGTTGAAAGTAGTACCACTTCTGATGCTTATCATCTTGGGCCAAATCTGAATATTTGTCTTCGGCTTCGTAGCCAAAAGAGTGAAATTCACCATTTGGGTCAAACAGGACACATGTGGGACACTTCAAGGACATCAGACTTCCACCAGCCCACACAGTATTGGCCATAATTTTAGTGTGGTCTTCATGTCTAAATACAAATGCATATCCACTGTAAGTTGTTCCAAAGTCAATTGCCGCAACCAGAAGCTTATTTCCTTTGGCGGCCATTTTGCTCTAGAAATAGATAATAAATTTCAAGAGTGAACGTCGTCTTTGCTTACAATTATCTATTTACCTTCAACTCGAATTAGGAAGAGCTTAAATTCATTCTAAGTAGTGACAATATACATTCTGCTTGATCCTCAATACGGAGACAGAGAATGGTTGCTGGAAGGCATCAGGTGGCTTGTACCCATTGGTCCGTATACAATATATTTTTTATAGAGTACTGCTTTTAACTCTTTTTAATTTCTTTGTTTGGGGGAAAAATGAAACGAAGATTTGGAACATTTGAGAGTAACTGTAGAGAATGAAGAGAGAAAAAGGGAAAATAACAAAGTGAACAAGATCTGTCAGAGGATAGATTTCTCAAACTGACTTAATATGAAAAGCAGCACAAGACTCATAACATGATATTTCTTATTAACAACATTGTTTGTGGAATCTAAGCTATTCTTTAAGCATCTACAAATGAATTATTCTTTATTTTCATGGAAGTAATGCGTATGTTCCTGAAAGTATTGTATGTAAATTGTCATATCAAGGGGCAGACAGACACACGAGCGGACATGAGTAAGATATTATCCACAAAAAGTGCAGATATAAAATATATGTTCATTCCACTTATCTTTACATCTCATGAGCTACTTATCTATATATATATATATATATTCATGTAAAACATCACATACAGGTATATCATAATAAGAATGAAACATATATAAAGAATATCCACGTTTCTCTGTAAGTATCAATGTGAAAAATACAATCTGCAAGTGTTTTTTAAACATTTACGGGATTTAAATTATGTTCTATTGATGACGACACATAAGGGGAAACAACATTGACAACACAAGATCTCTCTGCTCTTCGAATAGTTAAGACAAAGTTAGGGTCATGGTGACTTATTTGTGGTTCGGTAGTTTAGTATTTCTCATGATGCTTCCACGAATAAGGTTCAACATAGAGGCAACATTTGCCAGCAAATTCAAACAAATGTCAGTTTCAAACAGGTTTGTCGCGCGTAAAAGAAGTCCGTAATGACTTAAATAACCGATGGGTGGGGGATGGGGGTGGGGGAAACATTGCTCAAGAGTCGTGACTGACCAAAATGTGACAGCTCTAGAGCTAATACTTGCCTAGATATATAACCAAATTTAAAGGATCAATAATCATTGAAAATGAAAAATTAACTCATGGTGGCCTTACTATCGCATGGTGAAACGATTCAAAATTCGTCCATGTATAACGTGTAACGATTATACGTTAAAGCGTCAACCCGATATAATGATAAATAGAAACCTGTCTAAAAAAAATCATAATGTTCTAGCTTTTTTTGCCCTGACCTAGACACTCCTTTCTAAGCAAAGTATAAACAGATTCCCTGAAGGCATTAATACAATTGATAATAAAAACATCTTCAAAGAACAAGGTGCTTGACAGACAGAGTGATGATCGGACAGCATAACACCTATATATCTTTATCCTGGGTGGGGAACATAACTATGAGTGCAATACCATTAGGTACAGATATGAATAAACAGAAATATCGGAAGTCTGCAATTACCTATTGTACTGTTGATGCTGTTGCTGTATTTGTGAGTAATAATTATGCATTGATTCTACTACAGCTGGAGGGATATAGAGTATATCTAGGTTTTTGGAGTAAATATAAGGAAATATTTTACGAGTGAAGATGGAAACATTGTATTGTCAGTAGCAAAGCCACGAGTGATAATACAAAATTTTTCCACTTCACGAGTGAAATATTTACTTATATCTACTAAAAAAGTAGATTTTCTTTTTATTATATATTTTTAGAGGCAAAATCCGTCGATTTGCATGGATTTTATTTCTCAATTCTGTGCCAACAATCCGATTAACGGCTGCATTACTACATCGATGAAAAGAAGTTCCGAAATTAACAATAATTTTATCATAGCGACCATTTGCAAATTTAACGAATAATATTTTTAATTGTGTATTTTGTCAAATTAATGACGGTTTTCAAACAAAAATGAAGATATTTTTATTTTTGTTAACACATTTCTTGCGCGGATTGATACCGTGAAAATTGTTGGGGTGGGGGTTCTATAGAAACATCACAGAGCGGTCACATCCGACATATTTCAGAGCGTAAGAACATCTTTAAACAAAATATTTTAATGATTATGAGTTTACTTGGCTCTTGATTTTGGTTCTTTATTTTGTTCAGTTCAGCATTCAAACGTGAGATATTTGATCTTGGCAAGGTTGCAGTCCAGTTCCATAATCAGACTCTGCACCCAAATTTCGATTATCGATTATTTTTAGTTTGCTATCAACACTCATCAATACTCGATATCTCCATCGTTTTCAAACATGATTATGATTGTGTTGGGAGTTGGAATTACTACTTAAACAATTTTTTTACTATATTTAATATAGAGTTTGTCCTAATAATTTATCTATTTGTTGTGGAGTGTAAACGGTATGCGATACTCTGTGGGTGACATAATATCGAAATGCAACAGTTCGTGTAAGTTTTGTCACTCATAATTTGCACGATTCTTGTGGAAAACTAATTTAAAAAAGTTTATATTTGAAGCCTACTTTCTGTTGTTTAGAGTTCGTTTTTAGACATTTGTTGATGTCGTCTCCTTAGTGATTAAATAAATGTATACTAGAGGGTCTACAGTCTTGACACATTTTAAGATCTGTTCATCCTGAGAGAGAGAGAGAGAGAGAGAGAGAGAGAGAGAGAGAGAGAGAGAGAGAGAGAGAGAGAGAGAGAGAGAGAGAGAGAAGAAGAAGAAGAAGAAGAAGAAGACAAAGAAAGAGAAGAAGAAGAAGAAGAAGACAAAGAAAGAGAAGAAGAAGAAGAAAAATGAAACGGGCCTAAATATGGAAATATATATTTAAATAACATACACAAGGGCAGATATATTACCTGTATGGGAAAAGAAAGTCGTTCTAAAACGGGTATCGCCACTGGGGCCATATCATATTACAATATCTGATTATGAAATATATAATAAAACACAGTACTTACTCCCTAGGAATCAAGTAACCAAATGAGACTGATATATTTTAATTTTTTTTAATGTGGGGCCTCCTTTCCAAAAAGTCAGAGAAACGTTAAATGCAACATTTGAGACACTGAAAGGGTAAAAAGGTCAGTGTGTAATTTATAATCTTCTGACATTTCTAGTCCATTCATTCACTCTGTCTTTCAGCAAACGGTCCTTAATCCGTAACTACGCACAATACCTTCGTAATTTTGACAAAAATTAATAAAATTTACAAATAATTATTTTACGCCAGCCATTATGCTTATATTATTTAGTGATTATTCATCCATTCGTGCTATCTAGGGAACTTGTTCATTTTGACTTGTCCGTTTTAGCAATAATGACTCGTTTTAGTCCGCGACATACGATTGAATTTGTTTTTGTAAAATTAATTAAATACACAACTCACAAATTGTAAACACTGCATTTAGAAGAAAAGTTGCTTGTACTTTGTAATATTAAATATGGTATTCATTTTATTATTCTCTTTACACTAGCTATACATTATTATTATCAAATATTATTATTATTATTATTATTATTATTATTATTATTATTATTATTATTATCATTATTAAACATTAAATACAATAATCGAGTTTATTTTCCGTTATGCACATTTTTGGTTACAATAGGCTCAACTTCGGTTCGTTCATTTTTGCTCAATTTTATTTTTGGTAATTAGGTGTGTCATAATTCAGCTGTAGAGTAAAGAAGCCTCCCCTCCCCCAATATGACCTATTGGTCTTTGAGAGAAAATTAAAAAAAAAAAAAAAGAAGAAAAAAAAAAAAAAAAAAAAAAATAGAGCAAAAATCTTACTTGCTGGTTACCTATTTTTATTCTTCAAATATACTTATCGGCCTGCCTTTTTTAAGGGGTCTCAAAAATAATAAACCCTAGAAACTGTTCCGGAGTAACTACGTCAAAAAGCGTCGCATTAAATCATAGGCAAATTCAAAAATAATTTCGGTAATTAGGCATGTCTTATTTCATCCATAGCCTTGAAGAACCCTCCAGTATGTGCTATTTATCTTTGAAGAAAATCGAAATAGCATTGACTGAGCAAAAGACTTACAGGCAGTATAACTTTTTTTGTACAACTACAGTAATTAATAGGTCTACATTATTTTAAAAATGTGTTTAAGGAAAGGATTGAGCGGGGATCAAGGCCTCTACAATAAACATCACAAGTCTAAATTAAATAACTATAGGACTAACAGTTGTTATGATATTGCCCCATACCATTCAAAAATGAAATTAACTCAATGAAAAAAATAAATATGGAAGTATAATACTTCTCTAAATACTTTCATGGATAAATCTCCATGACCATGGGATGAGGAGATATTTAGCTAAGTAGAAACTTGCCTCAAAACTCAAACAGTGTCCTAGCTATTGAACTCACCCTAACATCTACCCACCTCAGCTAAGTTGCATCATATACCCAGTAATCATTATTAAAACAATATCACTGAAAAGAATACATATCATAGCTTGGTGATGTGATGAAATAAATATAATATAGGTATAAATAAGAAGTGGAAATAAAACATGAACCTAAAATGAAATCCCATTGCATACATTTTAAGGACCTAAAACTCCATCTACAGTCAACATGTGATAATTAGAACCATTCCTGCCAAAAATCGCCCACCCAGTATAATAAATGAAGAGTGCATACACATACACAGCAAAGTGCCCCAAAACTTTAACTAAGGAGGGACGTTGACGTCAATGTTGACGCCGAGGGGACGTTGACGTAAAGTTTGACACCGACGCATGTGGAACATTGACGTCGGTATGACAATATAACCTCTTCATGTTCAAATAGTCGAGATAAAAAGGACATCTTGACTGGTAACGTTTAACTTTTCATTCACTAGGATCAGTAATTAATTACTATCCGCAGTGTCATGTGACAAACCATATATATTGTTGTAGTGAGAACTGACGGGATTTAAATACAAATATCCCGCGTTCTGCTTCCATAGACCCCAAAACAAATGCATGTATGCTTTGACATACGGCTCGTGTATATGTATTATAATTGATCCCTGCATGTGACCTGTCTCAGATGTTATTGTAATTTTCTATTGGCATGCCGACAGTGACACATAATATTTGCAGATAGCTACTTATTGGAATATTTAACTAAATATAATTCGTCCTATTTACCTTCCTTGATCTGTAATCTGCGACCTAGCACAGGCACGTACCTCTACGGTCTAAATGTAAACTGTAATGTGAGCTCATTTGTAAATCCTGGAAATATAACGTTATTGTTAGCAAGGCTGGCAATGGTGATGGAAGACTCCTTATTAAACATTCTAAAATTTAACTTTGTCACTCTTTGTTACTGCTTCATACGATGGATTGAAAGTGCAAAATCAGACAATATACTTTACCTTTGAAACATTGATCCTACTTCTTGTAGGTGGTGACCAGGAAGAAGAATGATTACAGAGTGATACGCCTCGCTTTATACAAACATTTAGCAAGGTAAGGGCAGATAACTAAGTATAGCTTGCACTTCATGAGGCTTTGGAACTACGCAAAGATAAATTACCACCAAGTCCTATCTGGTTGTGTGAGAAACATCTATATTAAAATTTACCATTTATAAGTGTTGCATCAACAAAAGAATCAGGCATTTTCCCTGTGATATGTGCAGCATTTTATGGTCCAGAGTAAACTTCTGTAAAGAGTTAGAAGGGTCAGTTTGACTGCTGGCTTGATTGAATCACTGATTGATGTTTAGAGGCACATCAACACATGACATGTTACATCGTGGTGAGCCAATTGTTGTAAAGTGTCTTGCCCTGAGACGTACACCACGGCGATCACATATGGCCTGGTTTAGGCAGAATTTGAACCAGCAGTCGCGAGTCGTCTTGTTGGTAATCACTACACTTTTAATAGAGGAAGAAATGAGCTTCACTAGAACATGGGATTATTCGTTGTTACGACTCTATGGCTCGAACAAGCGTAACAAAAAGAAAGTGAAACCAACAATGTTTGTAAAAATCAACAAACAATTTATTTTAAATAATTAATGTGAAAATCAAAATACACTTACATTATCGTGTATTATAATCCAAATAATCCAACAATTATTAGTGTCCTAATCACAAGTCCTGTATATATAGATACTATAAAATGTTCCAAATGAAAGAATGTTCCAAGTTAATGAATGTTCCAAATGAATCTTCGTAATGAACGAATGTTCCGAAAGAATTATGGTTCCGATGTATCAACCATAATGTCAGATCATCTTTAAGTATTGAGAGGCATCTGAGAAAGTCCTAAATATAACTCCAGGTAGCTCTGATTAATGGTCCAATAAACAATTCCTTTTGAATTATTTATACATTAAGGCATTACAGCATTATTAGATTCCATTATTCTTGCATGGCTATTATTTCAAACGATCTGATGATTCCAAAAAGCTGATCATAAAACAAAAACAGTTCTTTTCAACTCAAGATCTAAAATGGAATGGAAATAATTCGTATTTCCAGGTCTTTTATTATACAACTTGCAAATGGCTCATTTCACAACAGGAAAAGTGTAATTTTACGACGCAGAATGCAATACTAAATGCGTCTATTTCGTGGAATTTTACTGAAGAATGATTAACAACTCTGACCTTGAACAAAAGGTCAGTAAACAGGTTGTTATTTGATTAATAGTACAACTAAACCAAACTTAAATATGACTCACTATTTGACACAACTTTAAAGTAGAGTCATAGGCCAAAAGTTTAAGCACACTATTGATTCCATATACATAATTTCGTAACATCGTCCATTTTCAAGTTCTTGTATTTCTGATTGGTATAACATCGAAAAAGAGGGTCGGGTGGCCGAGTGGTCTAAGGTGCTTGCCTTTACATATCACTGATAACTCACCTCTGTCCGCGTGGCTTCGAGTCTCGGTTCGTCCAACGTGAGTCTATGAGAAAGCTTGGCAGTAGTTTCCCGTGGGTCGGTGGTTTTTCTCGGGGTTCGGGGTTTTCTTCCTCCACGAAATATACTCGACGACATTATAGCCTATCAAAAATGGCGTTAAACCCACAAAACACAAAACATCTAATTAGCATCTGCTGACTAATTGCAAACTGGACTGTGTTTTGGCAATGCACTGATCTGAAACACATTTCAATTCGATCACTGGTGGATCGTTTTAGTGACATTGCTTGTGGTCATCTGACGTCATTAGTCCGACCAAAGTGTAACCGAGGTTTATAGTAGGGTCATTCATTAAAAGCAAGATGTGGGATACAAGTATGTACTTTATTTTGTCCTAGTGTATTTATTAAGGCAAGACGGCGGACAAGATGTTGCCATCTTTGTTCCTTCTCGGCCTCTTTTCGCACGTACATGAGACCCCGTTTCTCGTTTATTGATTCTCAGTCGGAAAAATACCCTTTGGTCAGAGCGCCACAACACATCCAAGTTTCACGCAATAGTTGGTATTCGCCCGCAGATATATTATTTCATAGTAATATGTCATTCGTTATTTTCACTGTTCTACATTTCACAATATACATCAATAAATTGTTTATACAAAATGGACTTTTTGTCTTAAACACAGAAACGGCATTATTTGGTTTTTTATGCTATGAATGCCTTTATGTTTGATTTGAAGATGATTAGAGGCCTTTCCGGGACCGTGCTGAATGAACCGAGTGCCGACAAAATAATTTTGTCTCATTAGGCACACCCTTAGTAAGTCCAAAGTAATCAGGTTCTAATGCTCAAAATAGATTTACAGTTTGACAGTCTAGCTTTTCCATTATTTTGTGGTTGTATTTGTGTATATTAAGATATAGTGAAACCTGCTTTATCGGACACCTTAATATAACGATCACCTATTCCTGTAAAGGAGTCATTTATTATCAATATTTTAAAATATCCATGCATCTTTCATCTCTTTATCAAAGACACCTGCACCTAACGACAAAATTATACTGTTCCATTTATATTCTGTATAGATAGGTCTGATTGTGTTGCATGTTATGTTCTATAGTGGCACTGAAAGCTGTACGTTTTACAAAGAGAGGAGACGTGCTAGTATACCCAATGCATCTTAATTAATTCAAGGCGAACGGAACACAAGAATAATGTTACTTTAAAAATATTCCAGTAATGGATGCGAGTGAAACTGCATGAAATATAGTTGTTTTTGTGTTTCCTATGTTCGAAATTAATCCAAATTATGTATTAGTCTGAGTTTTCCATGACCTTTCCCAAAACGTTTCAGATATTTGGACTCTTATGTTGGGGTGATATGTCAGAGTACATTGCCCATCGAAAATATGGAATTCGCCGAAATAACAAGGTTGCGGCATAGTGTAGTCGCTTTAAATAGAGGCTAGCAAAATTAAGCGACATTGTATTGAATCCTACCTGCCTGATATTCATAGACAGTATGACATTGTATTGAATCCTACCAGCCTGATATTCATAGGCAGTATAATTATCTTATCATTCATAACAACTGAAACGTATTTCGTCTACATACAAAAGTTTCTGTGATCACTATGACCTACATTTCCCGATAGTTAGTAATACCCTCCAAGGACGACATACAATTTAGCGATTACTCCATATGACTGGACAGCGGTCACTTGAAATTACGCACATATGATAGGCTACCACGCAGTCCAATGTATCTGAGCACCTAAGAGTTTCTTGATTACTTTGCCAAAGTAATTATGATCGCTGCATAAATCTAACTACAATATGTTTTAAAACATTGTACAAGCGTATCACCTCTAAATTTAGTTGATAACATTTTTAAAAAAAATAATTCCACGTCAGTTTTTGAGTTGTCTTTCCCCTTCCTCCCATGTCCAGTCATAAATGTGCGCAAGCACAATAAATTCCATGTCTGACTTTAGAAGGCCATGGAGCTGATAGGATGAGGCAAATTATTGTTCTTTTCCTTTTAGATCACGCATTTTGTTTAAAACTGATGCTTTGCACGATTCCGTCGATCACCCATACCGTCTTATTTACTCATGCAAAAAAGGGGAAAAGAGACTTAGTATCGTTAATAAAAATAGATTCTTGTCGGGTACACCATCTTCTTTACGTTGTGCGTTGCGGGTAGACCATTCTCCAGTTGCAGTCAACTTTTTCTCTTCAATCATCAGACGGAGACAGTCCAATATTGCCGGGCACACTATTTTATTGACATGGCGTGTGCTGGTACATCATTCCCATATTAGATTCAACCTTTCATGTATGAAGCTGAGAATGCAGTCCAATAAGAAAGTACTCTTTTGCTTCAAGAAACAAAAACAGTCCATAAATACCCGTACGTACTATCTCAAATCTAATAAAATGGACGCTAGACTTTACGAAAAAACCAAGCGAAGTCGCGGGTAAAATTCTGTTACTGTTTTTCGTTTCAACGAAATCTATTAAACTTATAGATTTTCTCTTTTTTCACGCTTATAACTGATACAAATGTGAAGGTCTGTGCTAAGAATGAACAAACAGGATTTTTGTTGTTTCTGTTAAATGCTTTTTCTCGCCTGCTTCGCAGGTACATGGTCCAAAAATTTAGCATAGCTACTTTATCAAGAAAGAAGGTCATTACAGCCATAATTTACGTTCTCTTGGAGCTAACGTGAGTCATAATGGTGACTGCACACACGCAAGGTTTACGACCATACATATGTGCAAAATTGTCTAGAAAACAATGCTGCATGTAAAAAAAAAGTACTAGTCCAAATTTACTCTGATATTTCCCAGTCCGTTTTATATATTTGAACTATTATTGTTGGAGTTGGATATCAGAGCACATTCTTTATAGAAAATATGGACTACGCCGAAACCACACGGTAGCGGCATAGGGTAGTCGCTTTAAACAGAGATTAGCAAAATTAAACGCCATTGTATTGAATCCCACCTGCCTGATATCGATTAGTAGCATGCTTATCTTTTCATCCATAACAATTAAAGCGTATTTTGTCTTTTTGAAAAGCGAACTTAAGAACCCAGTGTGAGTAAAATCGAGATCTACTTATCAATTAAACGTGGTGGGAAAGGTTAGAGGAAACTCAAGTACATGCATACCACTTCTGCGTATATGTACTTTCTGCCTCTAGTGATTGTTGATATCAGCAGCGATTTCTTTTCGCGTATCTACCTTTCTTAGGTGATTTTATTTCTTGGAAATGTGCATTCGCGACGATTTCATTTCGTGAATCCAATCCAATACTACCCCACCCCACTCAAATCTGGAATAAAAAAGGACGTGGAATAAAAAAAAGCACGCGGAGAAAAGCAAGGTTCCTGGTAATTTATATCAGAATGGACAAAGACCTTTTGTACTTTTGATCCTCTGTAAGAATTCAACTACAAACTGTATGGTATCACTTTATTGGAAGAGGCAGGATTGATGAACAAGATACAAAAAAATGTGTAATGCAGGTTTCTAAAGAAAGAAAATATTGACATACACTTGAAATTTGTGTTAATATCAATGAACATATCTGATCTTTATTCTTTCTTAAGACATATACACATCAGACACAGCTCCTTATTCGAGACCCATTAACTTTTGAAACTTGGGACGTGTTTTAGGTTATGTAACCTACGCCATGCTTTTCCATTATGATAATCTGACTATGTCTTGGTTAACTCTATCTCAGCACATAAAATTAGCTTGCACTCATTTTATAAATATCGGAATAAAGAAACACACATTTTTTCACTCTGTAATGGAGATTCGAGACAGGAAAAGAAATGTAACTCGTCCTCATATGGAGTAAAGCTGGTATTAAAAGAATTACAGTTTAAGCATATTTAAAAAAAAAAAAAAACAACTGAAAACGCCTATTGACCTGATTTTGTGGC
This sequence comes from Margaritifera margaritifera, assembly GCA_029931535.1. Lineage (NCBI taxonomy): Eukaryota > Metazoa > Mollusca > Bivalvia > Unionida > Margaritiferidae > Margaritifera > Margaritifera margaritifera. The sequence continues at coordinate 3,737,739 of JAQPZY010001657.1, read as the reverse complement.
AGAGATTCTCATACAATATTAACTTATGGTTTCTATCAATCTTCCATATCTGTGGTATAGAAAATGTTCAGTTAAGGTAGAAAATATTATTTCTTACAGTTTACGGGTAATATTTCAAAATAACAGTGCTAATTCAACATATGATTCCACAATTGGCACTGGCGTCTTTGATGCAGTTTATGTCGTTTATTTAAAAATCAAATCAATGGACGAGGCCGACAAGAAACACATGATATGCCAGAATCCCTCCAACATTTAAATCTATCATTCTCTTATATATTGACAGGTATATTAATACAATTTAAAACAGTAAACAAATCTAGTTTGTATTTGCCCCATAAATCTTTGCACTCAGTTACCATTGTATTGTATTCTAACGTAAAAATAGTAGACGTCTTTCTGAACGCTTTGTTACAACGCGTAAGCGTTACCAATTGTGTCTCTTTTGCTTTTATTGAACTAACATGACACATGCAGGTTTACTCATTAACTTGACTGATTTACTGTCCAATTCAGCGTTGTGTGGACTGTGGTTTACTCATTAACTTGACTGATTTACTGTCCAATTCAGCGTTGTGTGGACTGTGGTTTACTCATTAACTTGACTGATTTACTGTCCAATTCAGCGTTGTGTGGACTGTGGTTTACTCATTAACTTGACTGATTTACTGTCCAATTCAGCGTTGTGTGGACTGTGGTTTACTCATTAACTTGACTGTTTTACTGTCCATTTCAGCGTTGTGTGGACTGCATTAACTTGACTGATTTACTGTTCAATTCAGCGTTGTGTGGACTGTGGTTTGCCGCTTTGATATATGATATAGATTTCATCTGCGTGGAAGTGAGGCTCCTTCTAACTCTTCGGCAAGCGGGAAGGAATATCGCAGGGTAGGGATTTATTCTTTGTTTTACGCCCTATTGAAGTGTAGTAAGAGATTTGTTCATTCATGTTATGTAAACATGATAAGCTCATGTCTGCTAGGTGAATATAATAATTTCACAGATGTTACGTGAACAGATTAATTTCATATCTTATGTGTGAACATAATAATTTCAAGTCTGTTATTTGAACAGTATAACTGCATGTATGTTATGTGGACAGAATAAGTTCATGTCTGTTATGTGAACATAATAATTTCATATCTGTTATATGAACAAAATAATTTCATATCTGTTAAATAGAGGGAATAATCATATTCTTGTGATCTATACAAGATAATAGGTAACGTGTACCAATTCTGTTATAAGAACAGATACATTAAACAATTGTATGTGGAAAATGTCTCAATATCCCATTTACAGCGTTTGCCTCTCATGTTAGTAGTAACATCTGGTACAAATTGTAAGTCATTAGTAGACACTGTTTTGTCTAGTTTAAATTGTATTCAAGACAGAAGGGAAGAATACGATGAAAGAGTATGAGGAACGGAAGTAGCGGTAATAAAAGAAGAATTACAAGCATACGAAGAAAAAGGAAGAGGAGGCGAAAATGGTGGAGGTGGAATGAAGAATAAGAGGAAGAAGTGGGGGTGACTTTAGTATTCGCTGTATCGGAATAAAATATATATTGATTCATTAAGCAGGACTTCAAAATTGCCTTTCGTAAAAAATATATTTAAAAATGTGAGCCTTTACAAATTTTTTTCTAATTATTCACCCTATTTTCCGGATATAATTGGTTGAATGCCAACAATCGTCATCTTGTGAAATAATGCGACAAGATTTGTGTTTAAGGTTGTATTTGCGAAAAAGCCCTGTTTGTATGATTTAATGGAAAAATTCAGCGTGCTCTATCACTCAATACACATAAAAGTGAGCTTTGTCTGGACACTTGTTTCAAGTTTCGTCGCAAGAAGGAGTAAAGCTCGTTGAAGCAAAGGTGGATCCGGTGGTTGCTTAGCGCGACGCAACCGGAATATATAATGCAGGAGCTTCCTGGGAGTTCTTCCCCTGGGCCCCCATCGGGGGATGTGTCCCACTGACTCTTCAGATTCAGATGGGTCATTTAGTGCCGAAGCAATTGGATTAAAGTACCTACACACAATGGCAGACGACTCAGGTTGATCCGATAGTAGGATTCAAACCCGCAACATTTTGATCGCGAGTCTGGCATGCCAACAACTGCGCCACTGCGTCTCCTCTGAAATTCGGTAGCACAGAGTTATTTATGACTTCCTGTGGAAGTATTAGGTTGCCATCGTCATGAAGAGATTCTTTAGCAAAGGTGATGAGGACGACGTAATTTACGTCATGAAGACGAATTAGAGGTTACAATGTGTTGGCATGATTATGTAGGTATGCCGACAAATTGGAATAGGTATATTGTCTTACTGACATGTTGCCACAAGTGAACAACCTAAGTATGTAATTTGTTGTCATTGGTATACAATCAATTCAACAAATTTCAATCATTAACTGGCCGTGTTGACGTAAAAGACATCGTCTTGAACACGTCTGCTATAGAATTATCGCGTCATGACTATGGCAGCTTAAAACTCCATAGGGTGGCAACATTTATGACAAGAAGAACATTATATCTTGTCCAGTTATGGCTATATTTCGCTGTGTTCAAACAGTAACGCAAATATCATCCATATTTTATCTGATATTTTCTTGAGGAAAAAAAAAGAGAAAAAGTATTACACATATTTTCCCATTTCATTTTCTTTAGTACCTTATTAAAGAAAAATGCACCGTAAACTAGGTCCTTTTAAGAAAAATAAAAGCTAGGTAGAACTGAGATAGTTGTGGAAAACGAAGGTTTTAAACATCTTACTTGTGTCTAATAGCGTGCTTATGTACAAAGACAATACAAGTATTTCAACCAATTACCAGTACCTCATTTAATTGACTGTAGACCATATGAATCAATGTGGCTTGGTTATGATGGGAGACCCGACGGTGAAATCCATCTCAAGAAAATCTATGAAATATTTCATGACAGTATAATCTTAGACACAAACCTTTATAGATATTAAGAAAAAGTTAGTCGAATGTCACCTACGCTCAATAGATAATTTCTCAAATTATATGTCGTGAATCGTATTTGCAATTTCCTTTCAGAAGGCACATTTTTGTATCTCGTGGCAAATAGAAATGACATTGTTTTATTGACATTTCAAACGTCAGGATTTTACAGATGCCTTTTTACACCACCTGACATAGTGTTTAGGGTGTTATACATAATTGTTGAAAAGTCTGACTCCTAGTTTACACAGTTTATATTAATAGCAATAATTACGGATATATATGTCATACAAACTCTTCCTGTCTCTGTCTCTCTCACACACAAACATACACACTATCAGACACATAGAAAAAATATACATGTGTGCTAACTCACTTCAACAAAAATAAGGTGTTACTCAGATTGGAAAATATTACATAACAGTACAGAACTCAATAGTAATTACAATATTTGGCTGTAGTATTCTGCAAGATGTTAAAAGTTCCAAAAAAGGGTCCACTTTTTTTATCAAGCATGTACATTTTATTATACAGCTTTGCTAAATAATTTTCCAGTTTTTTGTAATATAAAACATCACTTTTGTAACTAGTCAAATTTCTTTGTTTGTTATTATTTTGAAGCACAGGAGACTTAATAAATTATATATTTTGCAATCAAAATGAAGAAATGAATTAGATCACCAAAACTTGTAATTTATAAAGAATGCATCTCTTTTTGAAATCATAATATTTGGTTCTTTGTTTGTTATTATTTTGAAGCACAGGAGACTTAATAAATTATATATTTTGCAATCAAAATGAAGAAATGAATTAGATCACCAAAACTTGTAATTTCTAAAGAATGCATCTCTTTTTGAAATCATAATATTTGGTATATAATTCTTAATCCATGCAAATAGGGATTTCCAAAATGCTTCAATAACTTAACAATGATAAAATTGCTGTTCGATATTTTTAACTTGCTTAGAAAAAGTATTTTTTTCTTCAAAAATTGATTTGGTAAAACAGTTCTTTTTATGAATCTGAACTGAAAGGCAATTAAGCTTGTATCTTTGGTGCATTTCTTTGCTATAATTAGAGAGTATTTCCAGGTTTGATCACTTATCTGACATCTTAATTGTCTTGAACATGCTTCATGTTTTCCATAAGATTTATTTGTTCTACTCTTTACCAAATATTTATATACAGATTTTAAATTCTTATTTGTCAGGAGCAAACTTTTTCTGAATTGACATTCATAAGAGTGCTTCCATTGTTAAGATAATTATTTATTTGTCTTTTCCAGCTACCAGTTATTTTTGAAATAATTGAGAAATATTCAATGAAATTATTAGTGCAAGCCTCTTGACGTAATGCTTCAATATTTGATAATAATACTTAAATATGAAAAAGATTTTTGATACATGTTATTCCGTTTGACCGCCATTTTGTATAGGAAGGAAAGTTATTAATATCAACAAACTTTAGAATATCCTGAGACCAGTATTCTTCCACTGACGAGGGCTCTTTTTTCTATCTTGCTAAGGCAAGGATGACATATTGCCAAAATTGATTGGTAATAGATTTACTAATCTCTGTTAATTTTGTCTTTCCTAATTTTAATATATGGATGCCTCCAAATTTTCCAAAGTATGTTTTATAACCATATTCTGCCAAATTAAATGACATTATAACAAGTAGAGTTTTGCCCCAAACTATAACAAGAAAACAAATCTGACCCGTGACAAAGCAAATGATGGTCAAAAGAATATATGGACTAACGAAGGATTTATGAGCTACTTGAAAGTTCAATTCGTCGCTGGGGATATTTTATTCGTGTCGTATCGTTTAGAAACAGACGTGAAATTAGTATATTATGAGGCCGTACTGTTGTATCAAGTTTTGAAAAAGATTTAAAGCATGCTCACTAGATAAGAGTTTGACAGCATTTGAATTCTGTATATTTACTATGACATTTATACCTTGCTTAATTATTTGAACCTATGATTCACTTTATGTCGCAAGCAAAATTCAAGCTTTGTTTTGTTGTTTCTGTGTGTGTGTGTGTGTGTGTGTGTGTGTGTGTGTGTGTGTTCTACAATCATATCTATATTTATCCCAGGAATACTTACCATAACGACCTTAGATATTCTTATTAAGTTTATTGGAATTTAAAGCCGGTCAGTAATGTATTCAATGGTGCAGTGGTGCAGTGTTGAATCCTCTATTTATTTCATCAACGCAGATATGTTATAATCAAATTCATCCAATTGTATGCCATATTAATGTAAAAGGACAAAGTGAAAAATAAGATAAAGATCTTCCATCGGTTTCAAATTAAATTTTAGCGTACACAGAATATTGCAGAACGACATAAACTATGAACTTACATTATCAACACGTCTTCTGGCTTATATTTAGCATAATGAAAGTATATAATCTACAAAAAGTCAAAGTATGATGTGAATTTCCGTTTCGAAGTTTCTTCCTCTGCTTCCACAAAGAGTTCAGTTTGCCCAAACATCATGTCGACATTCACCTTGAAGATATCTTGTTCTTCCGGCAGGTTGACAACCAGTCGTCCCATATACTCACAACCTGGATCGGTGACAAACCGTGGATCCTTGGCAGCCGAGGCATATATTTTCAAGAGCATCACTTTTTGATCGGGCTTCAAGGTAACATGCTTTCCGGACTTTCGTTCACCGATCTTTATAGATTCTCCTTTATCTATGTACTTCTTGAAGACGTCTCTGCATCTTTCCTTTTCATCTACAGTCACTCGCTTCTCTTGTGGGTGTATTGAGGCGTCGAATGGAGGAGAGATATTGATACCGTATGTGTACTTTGCGATTCTGGTGGAAATTATCATTGGCTCACGTCCAAAGACTACAGCACCTTTCAAAATAACCAATCCGGCGTCTGCTGGTATAATAATCTTTGCATTTGGAAATGCTTTCTTAATGGCGGCCTGCATCATGGGTGATTCAGAGAAACCCCCAACCATTAGAAAAGTGTCTACGTTCTTAAGAGCAGGTTTCTGCAAAAGCTCCCTCACACACTGCGTTACACCGCTTGTGCATTCCTCAAAAAAAGACCTGAAAAGGCTTGCTTCAATTCGAAGTTTGTCCGCGGCCCAAGTCATTTTGCCCTTGAAGGACGTTCCTTCTAATGCTTTTTCTATGGTTTCTCCGCTTTCCTTTTCATAAGTATTGGCCAAAGAAACGGGCATTTTTACTGAAATCTTAGTCTCTGATTCGGGAGTAATTGTCCTTTTCTTGTTCTCTAACTCTCTAAGTAGTTCCACGTGATCTCCTTTGTTATTTTCACAAAAAGTTTTGAATGTTTTATCACCAACTATTTTGATCAGCATCAGATGGAAGGCTTCATCTACCCTTGTCCCTCCCCAAGCTCCTCCAGTTGGTTCGTGAAGTTCTCTGAGGGATCCATTAGCCTGTTTCTCGTGCACAGTTATATCAGCTGTGCCACCTTAAAACGAAAGAACAAGTATGTAAGTTAGTATATGTCTGAGAAAGGGAGAAAGTAGTAAATGAAATATGAATGATGGAACGTGAGTTATTCTCAATTTAGACGTTTAATAGGCAAAAAAGCGATTAAGAATAAGTTTTAAAAACTATGAAAGTACATTGACTGAGCCGGTAAGTTGCATTAAGGAAAACAACAAACGTTTATCAATTAAGATAATGTCAATACATAAATAAAAAGAAAATAAATACATTAATTAATGCATGCACTTTAAAAATATAAACATAAGAGAATCATTCATGAACTTTACCACACCATCTTCAAAGATACATTCTTCATAATTTGTATTAAAAACTGTTATATTTTAAATTTTTACAATGAGAGACAGATCTATGATCTTTATATGGCTTAAAATAATAATACATGTCAACAATATCCAAGGACGTTAACGTACATGTCATTCGAGGGAAATATCTTTAGTTGAACAGGCATCCTGAATTGTACGAGCGGCTTAGCCTTGATGTGTATATGTCAAATATCTCTGTATGTCTGTCTTTCTCTCTCTGAACTTAATCCTTACCTCCAAGGTCCAAGATCATGTACTTGTTGGCGGTCAACCGCCCACTCCCTGATAACTTTTCGTTTGGCAACAGTTGACAGAATAAAGATGCTGCCTCTGGTTCCAAGGCAACTGTCAATGAGCCACTGTCTATTTCAGCCTGAAAAAAAAACATTGCAACTTTAGAAAATCATTCGCCATTCAACCAACATGATTCTTTAAATTTATTTCTAGACTTCAGATACTTAATTGGTCAAACTTAAGTCAGACATTAGTTCACATGATCTGGCCTACATTACTCGTACGTGTTTCAAAAATGTTAGCTATATTAACTTTCACACTCTTAGATTTGCGGGATTCTAGGATTATTACCCTTTTATTCGCTACGACACGCTAGCCACTGAGCTTCCGCGGTTAACGCTGAAGTCTACGCTCAAGTTATGTTGGTCAGATATAAGTTTGGTACGATACACATCATAAAATGGGATAAAAGAAACGTACATATATGTATTAGACGAGTACATTTTTAACGTTGTTATTTGCTTTTGTCTTTTTTTTTGGGGGGGGGGAGGGGGTTAAACTTTTGTTTAAGTATTTTGTTGAATTCGTTTTGTCAGGTTGGTACATGTAAACTTTGAATTATGCATTGATTGAATTGTAAGTTTATGTCTGTCCACACTCAAGATCATTGTATTTCATTACCTAACCATACCACATATTTGAATTTTATTGATTTTTGGACGTAGAATTGTACAGTTTCTGTTCCTTTCTGTTCAAACAAAAATGAAAAATATGCAGCATGGATTGCCTTTTTTAATTAATAATTTTCATGCCGAAGAGTAAGAATTTAGGTGTCCTGAATTTCAAAAACTGCTATGAAATTAATCAATGAATTTCCGCTTTCGTTGACTAAAAGGTCACAAACGCATGATTACATTTACTGAAAGCAATAGGTGCTATTTCATCCCATATAACTCGCATCTTTATCAGACGTACACATTGTCGGAAAATATTTTATACGCCTTCTTGGAAATTGATCTTTTGTATCACCAGTGATACCGAAAGAAGAAATTAAGACTGTGGTATAATTTAATAAAATGATGTCACTACCATGGCACACTTCTAATTATTAAAAAACCCCAACAAAGTATTGACCAATTCGTAATCAGTTCGTCTCCGTAAACCACGTCCTTCTTGAATAGATTAATATCAAGTACCAACATTTTATATAAATATTTCATCAACCACTTTAGATACTTAAAATGAGTTGTCATAATAGATATGGTGCTAATATGTATCATAATATGTGAACAGTGTATGTGTTGAAGATGATTGGCCCCTACTGAAAAACCCCAGAACAACACTTATAATTATATATGACTTGGGCCATAAAGTGGTAAAGTGACCAAAAAAAAAAAAAAAAAATAATAATAATAATCACACAATTATTGATCATAGCGACAACAAACTAGATTAAGAAAGGTTTTGCAAGCAGTTGATTTATCGAAAATTACGACTTAGTCTGAAATTTAAATGGTGCAATCTTTTTTCTGACATGAGCTTTCACCCATGCGAAACAAATAAGTACATCGGGATATTTACAAGCATTTAAATTCAACTATTCACAATATGCTACCTTCTGTAAATTAACGAACCAGTCAGGCTTGAGGATTCTACAAAAATTTAAACAAAACTAGACCAGACAAATTGAAGAGAATTAGCGAACAGAAAATAATATTTTGAAATTATGTACACATCATAAATAATGAAGCGAAACTACATTGTATTGAGTTCAAAGTTTTCAGATTGGAGATATAAACATTTCATGACCTTAATATGAATGCAACAGTGTCGATATCTACAGATAATACATATTCGGTTACACATTTAGACAGTTAAAAGGTGTGCTCAAAACTATTTGCGCTGAATAATAATAGTAAAAAAAAGTGTTCAGTGGTTGATTTCAAACATAAACAAGATATCATACAGTGCTTGAAAAATGATCCAGATTTACAGGTTACTTTCAACAATAACATTGAAATAAGAAACATTAGTCCCAATAGCAAGATGGTTAAACAGAGCGGTATTAAGAAGCAATAAATTATGTGTTTTTTTATGCAAATACACACATTTACAGTGCAACTTTAAGCTCTTGTAAATCGTATAGGGTCAATCTACAATGATTCAATAAAAACCGAGATACAATGTATTTAGGACACAATTCGATTTCCAGCAGCACATGGTGAATCAGCAACAGATGTTTTATAATCAACCTTAGGAATGTCATTCATACAAATCTAAAATCATTTATATGAAGGAGAGGTTTAAATAAACGTTGGAATTTGCTGAAAATAAAAGTAGTTATTGTAGACGTTTAGTTTAGTGACAACAGTTGGGAGAAGCTGAAACATTGTTGCATTAAATAAATGACTGAAGAAGCATGTGTAAATGTCACTATTAGGATGATGTAAACTTTGAGCTATAAAAAACTTGTTTCTAGAACGTGAAATATGTTGAAAGAACATCATGAAAAAGTTTAAACATGCACGACATGCGAATTTATGTTTATCACAAAGAAAGTGCATCCAAAAGCATTAGAGGAAAGCAAGAAAACAGTAGATATGAAAGACACGATAAGGCGACTATAGTGTACACTATGTCCAAGCAGGGTATCAAAAGACACCATAGTAGACATGAAAAGAGAAAACATAAAAAATATGAAGTTCATTCCAACTACATCTAAAACAAAGCTGAAAATATATACAATGTGAAACCACAATCTTGTCTGTGATATTTCGAACAAGATTAAAGGTAATGCAAATATTATAAATGTAGGACATTGTCAAGGGGACTTTTAAAACTCTTTAATTTCATTCAACAATTACACAATAAATGATGAATTTTTCCTGGACAAAACTTTTACCATTAACAATGTTAACACATCCATTGAACATTCTGTTACAAAATGTTATTTAAAAAATAGCCACAGTCATTTGATACTGGTGGAGATTTTACTCGAGATGGATTAAGTAAAATCCAGTACATTTTTTACAGTGTGTACATATACATATTTTTAAGAGGTATATTTCTGAGAACAATCAGAACTTTTATTTGACATCCAGTAGTAGTTGAATTTAAACAACAAATAACTAGTTCACTATTTGGGATACACTCAGTTGTAAAAGGTGAAATGCAATAGAGACAAATTGATGGAGGAAACGGAGAGACGATATACAAACACAAGTGATGTAAAGAATGTCAAAATGAACAAGTCTTATAGCGGAGAAAATGAAAAGATTGGAAAGTAATCAACAAAGAATTATATGTGAATGTGGAAAAACAGTCAATAGAGGCTCAATGTCTTTACACAAAAAGGCAAATTCAGCTCATTGAATTGAAAAAAAAAGAACTTTTATAATGAACTTCAGAGAAAGGACAATAAATTAACTTACCCTATTCCTGTGATTTATTGTAATAGCATAAATTGATTAACGCACCATAATATAGTTAAACTGTTAAGCATACTTAACGAGATCAAAATTTGCTACACTGAAACTCAGTTTTCCACATGCAAACCATTCAACATCTTTTATAACTACACTTTAAAATTAGATAATGAAGATTATCTGAACAGATACAGAGCACAGTGACATAAGATTTTGGTGGAATCAACTAAACAGGGCAGCATGGATGGCAACATGTGGGTATATGATTTAATACTGGTATTTACAATATCAAAGTATTGCAGAATTATTTAAATCTGTCTATAGGTTCGACATTTACTTCAAGATAGAAAGATTCCATCAAAATGCAAAAGAAATTTGCCTGGAGAAGATGCGTTGAATCTTAAAAAAATAGTAGAGATTTTAAATAATTTAATTTGGTCTGCAACAATTTTAACAATTTACCACATCATCACTGGACGTATATCAAGGGAAAAAAGTCTGAGAAAATAATTTGTATTATAGGAAACCATATATATGTAAATCTGCATTTTAGGTGCACAGGTACAAAACAAAACATCTAATACACTGGTCAAAGACAGTGCTAACAAGGTATTTGAGCAACAATTTCTGGGTGAACAATATAACGACTCAGATGAACATAATATGACAAATTTTCAAAAACATATCTCAGCCACAAAAGTGAAATTCGAATTTATTATTGGTGGTGACGGTATAGTTTTGTTTCAGAGTGAGATGGTTATGAAAATGGGTAGTATCGTTGGATACAACAATAGTTTAAGAAATCCACAGACTCGTTTAAACTTGCATCATAACCTGCCATTAATACTGGTGTCAGGTGTGCTAATGCGATCCGTTACAAGGACGCACAGATGACTCATTAGAATTTAGAAATGTCACGAATACAATATTTACCATTAAATAAACAATCCTTTATATTGATACGAATGGATTCAGGAGCTGCTGTAGGTTACTCTTAGAATTAGTTTATTAACTTCTAGCTATGCTTCTCACGTGTGCGAAGCATAATTTTCTTACATGCTTTGTTTACACATTTGATTAAAATTGCAAATAAAAAACCCATTAATACCAAAATATGTAAAATAACATGTTCAGATAGGAAAGTAACAAACTGTGTAGATGTTTCAAAATCCATCGTATTGACGAAATTGTAAAGCTAATCATTATGGTTTCTTGTAGCCAGTTTACAATTGACTACCTAATAGCACATGGGTTACTATCAGATAAAATTACTACATAAAAAGAGTAACATCAGGAAAGCAGAAAAAATATTAATGGATGGAATAATAGCTATATATCTGTTTTGAAAACCAAGCCAAGGAAAATTGCGTCACGATCAGTGAGTTGTCAAGAGACGTCTCTGAAGGAGCATGTAAACATACAAAACATACATAGTCGTTAAAACCGTTTAGCACAACAAAGTCCAAGCTATCTCTTTCACAAGACACCACGTGCTCCACCTTTATATCATTTAGATGCACGTTGCTTTTGGTACGATTACGTCTGCACCACGTGACAAACAGTCATTTCAGATTACAAACCATTAATTAGATTAAAGGTGATTTGGTGTGAGATATAGAACTCTATATTTGTGGAAAAGAAATGCAAAGTAGCATGCTTATTTGTTAATTGGGTTGAGGCTACCATGGCTACAGTTTCAAGCATTATAGGAGTAATAGCAATTGGATTACGTTTTGACGGAATATCTACCAGTGTTAGTGTTTCTTTGGCTTCTAGTGGGTTATTACGAAATTAATATGATTTGTTACAAAACCTTTCAAGTAAAAAAGTATCTACGACACCTTTCTCGAACGCCAAGAAACTGTAATTTATGCATGTAGTTAGCTGCACAGTATTGACGACATGATAATCAATGCAATAAGTGACAATCATGATATCCATGAGAAGTTTATTTTTTATTATAAACGAGTAAAACAGATACAATGAGAGACAAAATACAACCAGGAAATTATAAACAACACAGACAAGACGTCAAAATTTCCCAGAAATCGGACTCGAAAATGAAGGGCATAGTGGGAAAAAATACATGAAGTGAAGACATTAAGGGAAAAATATAGGTTTCACATAAGGTTTAAGCGAACAGAAAGACCATAAGGACACAGATTGAAAAAAAAAACGGAAGCCTATACAAACGTTGTGCTGAAAAAAGCAAACTTGAATGTGCCACTTCTAGCACAATAAAAGGAGAGCTATATTACAATAGACAGACTTGTTATGAAAGAAGTCTACGACAGCTGTCCAGTTGAAAACAGAAGTGGTAAAAATCGATAACATTGCAAAGAACAGATTTTGTCTTTGGTGACCAGAATATTTACGATGAACTCAGCAAAAGGAATATATTGTACTGAATCTAATAAATACGATACAATTTCTAGACATTTTAAACGTAAATTTTCTGCATCTTCCTCAATCAGGTTAATAACACCAACAATTTATCTTATAGCTATTATTCGCGTTGTCAAGAGTTTCTACCTGTTTAAAATGTGTTGCATAGAAACATTGTTTCATACAATGCTAATGGTCATTAAACGCAATTCAATGGATACCCTTAACATGTTGAATATCAATATAAAATATGAAATGTGAACAGTGACAGATTTTCATGACATGACTGTAAAGTATGTTTTTCATGTACATTCAACACTACGTAGCCTGCCCTCTTAAGTTTCTAAGGCCTCTCTGATAGGCCATATTGACATAGGTTTACCTAAAAATATTTGAAACAAAAGCAATAACAATTACTGCATCAATATGCAATAAAATTAACAGAGACATGAATGTCAAAAATTTGTGTGATCATGTTAAGTTAACGTATGCGGCTACTTTTTTGTACAAAGACTTGCTGATACTTAAAACATTAGACTTTGGTAAGATATTAATTTGAAAAATATCAAAACATAGCTGGAATAAGTTGAGAAGACATTAACAGCTGTTGATTAGTGAGGTACTGAAAGAGATAACACAATCTCGAATCTGTAAAAACAGATTGATGAGAACAGAAAAAATGTTTTTAGATGTACATGTTCACACCCAGATTCACATCCTAGTCTAGAGGCGTACAAGTCATGCAAATCATAAGAGAACGAGTGGAGGGAGGATCATCTGTATCGAACATTCAGCAATGTAATCCACAACTGAACAGAGAATACACATTTAAATAAATTCTTTTAAGACTGACATGGAGAAAATTAAAAACAAATCTCCACGACATTGTACACAGTTGGATAAGACGCAAAGAGATTTGAATAACAAATACATCGAAGCGATCAAGAGATTAAAAAGTTAATGCAAACAATTGCAGGCTTTAACAACACCGGTCACTGTCAGCATTAATACTGTGTCAGAATTGCAGGACAATAATTATTTAACAAAAATAATTAAAACGATAGAGTACATAAAAACAAGACACATGTTAACGAAATCAGGACAAAAGCTATGAAAACAAACTGGCGATTTATCTATTACAGTTGTGAGGGATAAGATCCGAACTATAAAAATGCTTTGTACAAAACATTACTACATGATCAGATTGAAAAATAAAGAAACAAACACAAGTAATGTTTTTGATCAAGACATAGTTGATAATATAGGTGTGGTACAAGTTAGTATGGACGAATTAGACAAAAAGATAAAAAACGAATAAGAAAATATTTCAATGATTTGGAACAAAAGATTACAACACAGACAAATGCTTTCAAAATTAAAATAGGTATAGGTATCTCGCATGCAATGGTCAAAATGATGCAGTTAAACCGAAATAAGCGAAAACAGAGGCACCAAAACTGAATTGAATACGGACATTGGCATAAAGAACATTGGATAAGGTATTAGAATGGATGAATTAAAATGGAAAACTGATAATAACAAAAAGGAGTTTGAGGAGGCAACGCAACAAATGGCTGGGTGTGTATTGCTTTACGATATTCGCATTGTAACATGTCAGAATTATCTAATGATATTAAATCACGTGCATGACTGGACGGTGTACTTTTGAATGTTAAAGGAACCACACAATCCGCATTAAGAGCTGATACTAAGTACCGGATAACGAAAGGGTTGTTAGATCTTTAGAACGCTGAAATAACATCCCAAGTATTAGCTAATACATTTTGATCAACAAAAGTTACAGAGAATATATACTTCACAGAAAGATGTCATTTAAACATATCAGGATTATACGCAATTTTTCTCAATTTGCATACTAAGCCTGTAAACTATTTTGACTTGATTTACTGATTTTTTACATTAGATCAGAGGTAAACAACCAACTTTTTCATTTTACATTTAACATGAAAATGGACCCAATCATCTGGATTGTTTAGAAGAATCACATACAATTTAAAAGAGAACAAACTCATACTAACTGGATTGATAAGGATGAAACTTCCTCCCAATTCAGGGTGCAAAAAAAAAAAAATAGAAACTGGCTGCAGTATCAACATTTTGTACTCTTAAATATAGCAAAATACTTTGGAAAAGCAAACCTTTTTTTATTATTTATCTCTAGATAAATGGCAGCAGCATGTGTCATTATTGGAGAAGCAATAACTAACGGCCTTGCATTTGGATAAAACAACTATCTGTTCAATTAATTTATCCTGATGGATCTGGAAAGGAGAGAAAAGAAGATGAAATATCATTCAAGAATTACAGATAAAAACTGCAATGAAAACAAGGCTAAGTCACTTGACAACTTTAATGAAACAATTAGGGATCATGATTTGATGAATCAGAATTCAAGCAGCTTAGATGAATATTTTTGTCGTTATGTATCTAATTATCTTTGTATATCGACGATAAGCACCAAAGACTCTTCTTGCTCAGAAAATAAGGTCAAACTTGAAAAACTATGACAGCCAAGACCAGCCTTCTGATGATCAAGTAAAATAGTGGTTTATATTTAATGCACATCTGATGGGAATTACTGTTTTTTGCTGCATACAAGCTTCTTTAAAAAAAAACACTTAGTCACGTTCGTTGTCACAGATAATAAATAGTAAAGATATCAACGTTCAGTAAATGCTTAACTCCTTACAAGCTGGAGAACATACAACAAGGAGTTAAATAACTCAGTCCAGCACACCATTGTATCACATACACTCAGAACAACATTAAACCTAAACAAACTATACAAATGGCAATACCTAAAAAAACTATACAAATGGCAATACCAAAACTAAGTCCTAATATATTAATTGTTCCAGGAAGTATCTTCATATCGTTTGATATGAAGATAAAGGCAGCTGTTAATAATGCTGTAGTAAACAATAATGGTAGAATGCAGGAAAAAGATATCATAATATCATATAAAAATAGTGATCGTTTTAAGTTGAATGACTATGACGTTTTTACCGATATACAACGTATTTATTAACCTGATACATGTACGACAAAATACAATTGAGCAAGGTATCTTGCGTGAAAAACTGAGAAGGCTGAGAGCAGATGTAGGTAATGCACAAAACACTGGCACTGAAGCTATGCAGTTTGCGGTGTCTGGAAAAAAAAAACAACTAATACTCATAGTGCACTGTATTGTTGTACACTTTTGCATGATTTCTGAATTAGTATTACACTTGTAATAGCATCAGAAGTGACAGGAGAAGGAAATCAGAATTATGAACTGGAAAGTATTTGCCTCCAGTACGGTACCATCGCTTCAAAACCTACTGAGCAATCAATTACTAATAAGTACAGGCATTTGATGGTCTGTATGAATTATTATTTGATATACAAAGATTTTACAGTTATGGTCTATATGTTTTTACGTTTATATAAGCTTTTTTGCTCTTGACTCATTCAGGCAAATCTTTGTAGGATATTCCTCACTGCGCTTGATACCAATATATATGTAATGTGAAATATTCAATCCTGTTAAGCATCCATTTGTACTTTAACTTCTTTCTTGTGCAAATTTGGTATGTAAACTGTCAAATACAGGTTCAACTATATTATCCCTTTAATCTCTATTCAATATTTTAATACGTTTGTTCTGTAGTAAAATGTTCTAACTTAAATTGTCTTGAACAATTCTCTTCATTACAAGGGTCGTTAAGTCTAAGCAATCTTTGACAGAACCAAATGAACTAATTTTTCTCAAGATGAGAATATGGCTCAATATAATTTACAAACGAATACAGGTCTTTATGGTTGCTGACATTCAATTTCCCTCGTTCAATGATTTACGAAATGACTCAATAAGTCTTTTTCATTATGATTCTATCTAAATTCTATCTATTCATACGTCCCAATTATTTTCTTGTTGGACGACATTAAAGGAAGTTGTAGATTATTCTTATACGATTTAGTATTAGTGCATCACGTATCAAAGTATTCATACTTTGTGTTGTGGTTTGTCCTTTGCCGTTCTCGCTTTGTGATGCATTCTAATTTATTTAACTATAACTATTTTAATACATATTTAACTGTTCTTAGGTGTACAAGTTTTGACATTTAACCTTGATCATAAATGTCATCAAAATACCATCTGCTGTCTCTGGCCTATCACTTCCTGGGGGTGAACATTACTGGGGTCCTGGGTACACGAGACCGCCCAAAAGGACAGGATTCATCGCTGTTACTTATGGTGTTTTGGGAAGATTGTTGCCGCCGGTAAGTTACTTAAAATTAACAGGAATGTCGCTGCATCACTACAATTACACAGTTGAATTTAATCCGATTTAGTCTTCCCCACCCCGGGTAGAAGCAAAAAGTTAACTGTTCCGGAAGTAATTTAACCTGTCTCCGCGTTAAAACCTCTCCCGAGGTTTAAGGTGCATCGGCGTACAATCTGAAGTAATTTCAATTCGTACCCTTGGAAATGATTTCACGTCATAATCCCTTTGAAGTAATGTCAACTCGTACCCTTGGAAATAATTTCATGTCATATTCCCTTTGAATCCGTCCATTCAGCCCATTTATACGGTCATACCTGACGACAAATCGACGAAAGAGACCAGGTGTGGTCAATTTATATAGAAATAATTGTTACCTCTGGCAACAACTGTACCGTAGACTTTTCGATGTGTAATTCCACATTATGGGCCTAGACCAACCAGGTCCAGTTTGTAACAGGATGAAGCCACGTCAGATTGGGTCTAGCGAAAACACTTAACACAATTACGTCAATTAGATGTTTATTTATAATTCAAATGAATAATGAATGAATCTGACACCTTACTCATGCGCATAAAGTTCAACAATGGATATAACAAAATGATGCAAACAAAGTCTAACAATGGATATAAGAAAATGATATCCTTCCTTAATGGAACCGACTAAAGCATGAAATTTCAAGAAATGAATCACACACGATTTTGTATGTCAACGGACATGTTCAATGTATTAAACTGAGAGACAAATATTATTGATGTATGGATCTATCAACAAGTATGATCGATGTATGGAATTTAAGAACAAGTATGATTGATGTATGGAATTTATGAACAAATATGAACCGTGTATGGTTCATCAACATGTATGATGGGTGTATGATTGTTTTTCACACATATAGCGACATTGAATTTTAGGTTCAAAATGGAATATACCATGATATTTATCTCGTGATATCCAGTCAATGATCACGATATATTTCCGTTTCCACAGCTTCCTTCAAATGGTAAAGAAATTGCCTCGCGTGGTCCGCTCCTCCGAGCCTGCCGAAGGATCCGTTGAAGGCTTCCTTATCCTGCAGACTTGTTAGTCCAGAACATTTGGCCCCTCACACTGAGCAAATTACTACCGTCCTTTGAACCAACGTCACCAAGTGCAACAGTATCCGGGTTAAACAAAACCCGCTGAGTTCGATGACGCCTCGTGAACAGCTAAAAATACGACGACTGATCCTTGTAATACACGAGACATAGTTAAGTACGAATTCTGTGATATACATTACGCATTCGCGCCCATGAATTGACTTCGATACGCATTAAATTATTTCATAATAACCACTTTGTTACACCATTCTATATCCGGCAAGAATAATCGCACTGGATTATAAGAACTCGAACATTAATCGTCATCTAATCCATGCAACATATAACTGAATTTAACTTGTCTGTTCAACTAAAAAAAAATGGCTAACTTAAAACAGACTATATTCTATCCAGTAACACAGCGTTATGTGACACAGGACTGACTTTCTCGAAAATTTTGAATAAATTCTGAAACATTCAATACATAAACAATTTTATCACATAGAACGAGAGCAAGAAAGAACACAGTTTTTTATTTCACATACTTCTACAGCTGAAGATTGCTTCCTTAAAGCAGACAGTTTCCTGACAAGATTCATCTCTATTGTGACGATACCGAGAGAATTTAGACTATGAATACCCTGCTTGTGGTCAAATGCACGGGCAGAGAACTCAAGGTAGTAATTGGCTTTCCCACCGCCGGCATTTTGTACGTGCATCAGTGGGTGAACCGGACTCAGTATTTTGAAATAGCTAAGACTGAAACTATACACCCCAGGTAACGCTGCACGCTGCAACGAAACCCATATATACATTTTTGTTCATATATTATACAAAGATATTTTAGTACACACAATTTCGTACAGTTATAAACACACCGTACAAACAAATTGTATAAGCTTTACACGAATATGGACATTTGGTGTTCTTTTCGCTCCGCCTCTGCGAGCTCGGGAATGTAGAATAGACCTAATGAGCCCTCCTGCATGTTGTAAGAGGCGCCTAATGAAGGCTCAGTGGTTGGTATGCTGGACTCGCGACCGGAAAGGTGTGGGATAGAGTCTTATCATTGGATCAGTCCAAGTCTGCTATTGCTGTGTTCTTGGGCAAGGCACTTTACTCCAAGTGCTTCTGTACGAAATAATCTACTTATGTGTAGTCGTATAGTTGTGTCGTAAAACACCAAACAAAACAAAATCAATATCTTTGCTCCAATAAAGTTGAAGCAACCGTCACTTAAATTATCAAATTTGGTGATTTTATCATCTCCATTAACGTTATAATGATTTCAAATAAGCCTTATTTGTAGGCCTGTAATGATAAATATATTTTGTCTTTTAAATACTATACACATAGTCTTATCGTGCAAGTGAATATTGTCGTCGTGTACCTTTAAAAGTTTGTTGGTGTTTTGCATTAATAATTGTCTTCATAGTCTGGCTGGTCCAGTAATTTTTAACTTTTCCGAAATACTCAAGTCTAACTGGTAAAGTTAAATTTCACAATGAGCCGGTGGTATCATTATATCAACTACATTTAATTAGTTTGGTATACAGTCTTGATATAGCATTCATATACAATGCAACGTGTAGAAAAGAAAATAGATATTACGGAAGAGAGCTCATGTACACGGAAAAATGATGACAACATGAAAGACAGTAAAGTCATAGTTGGAAAGGAAAAGCGGAGAGGGATTTTAATGGGTGCGCAGACTTTTAGGGAATTATATGGATCTGTAAAGTTTAAATAATACATCTAAATGACATTTCAGTATACTACCCCATCTCGGATTTTGAATTGGCTCATAATTGTAGACAAAAATATGCATTAAACCTGAAAGTTTGCACACTTTAAAATTTTGTCAGACTCAAAATATTTGGTCTATTGTAATAACGCCTATTCTACTGATCATCAGAGCTCCGATAACACTCTATCCATGGGTTAATAAAAACCCGAGAAATGTATCATAGCAGTCTAATTATTGCTTTTTCTCAGCAATATAGTATGTTGATTTAATATAATGAATACGACCGTCCAAGAACAGCACAAATAAATAGACGTTTAATAGCTTTACTCATGTATAGTATCCCCAAAATATCCCATCTCAGATCCCAAGGCCCATCATCGGTAAAAGACACTTACTTTAAATCCTGAACTCTGGTAAACAAATTGAAAGGATCTAATCGTTGGTCTACATTATCCGTTTCTAGGTATATCGTATTGATTATTTACTTAGTTGTACAACCAAAAATAAGCAATTTATCAAATATTGTATTGAATAGGCATTGTTATCCAAATTTCTACAATGATCTGACCTAATAAGTATGGATGCATGGTCTTGATCTGACTGAGTTGAACTCTCAGCCAATCAAATGTGATTTTAAGAAAATGAAAACAAGAAATTAAAAACTTTATGATCAGTTAACATATAATATAAAACTCAAATTGTAACTTGAAAATTACATATCTACGCCTGGCCTTGACTTATACAACTTTAAAGACTGTTGCGGAAAAAATACTCGAAAAGTTAAAACTCAAATATCTTCTAATTGTCTGGCTGGGAGTTTACCTTCATAAAACCAAAACTAAATTAACAAGATTTAAAAAGAATCAATTATATGCACTCGTGCGGGATATGTAAATCCCACTCAAGGGTCAGAAGTCTGAAGCCCTGCTGAGTTTCTGCCCACAAACCTTTCTGAACAAAGGATATGATTTCATTATCGCACACTAGTACATATGATCGATTTTTTTTTCTCTTTCTGTTGTAAACAAATAAAGATGAATTCATAGATAAACACTTTTGGTTCATAGGCAAGATGCTAACAAATAACAATATCAGGTCATCACGTTACCCCATGTCGGTTAGGCTATCACACCTAACTTTTTTACATGGACGAATTGAATCACGCATGCACATAGAGGGATGAGAGATACCATCTTTTCGATCTCCCTTCTTTCCTAGTTCACACTAATTGGATACTTACCTCACTCACAGCAGCTTCTCGCATGAACTGTTTGGCAGCGTCACTCCAAATTGCGGGTACCGTAAGGACCCAATGAATATCACTTTCGGCCACACCTGTCCCTCGATTTGTAAGTGCGTCTAGCAAGTGCTTTTTTAGAAATTTAATAGCAGAGCCAAATACTTTCCTCGCAGACATTTTAAGCCCCTTGTCATCATTTATTTCCACGTCTCGTTTGATCTAAATGAAAATAATATATGCATAAAAAAGACTCTGAATGAAACATTAGATATATCATGGCTACGTGTCATGGCAGCATTCTGGGTGCATTATAAACACGAACCCATCATAAGTTCTTCCATTGTAATGTTTCCAGATTAATGTAAAATAAAAACTCTGAAAAAGCTAACTTTGTTTTAGTTTGATCTTGGAAAAATGTTCTATAATTTGACTCAGGCATAATCAAAAGAACAGGTGCAATAACATATATCTCTGAGTTGATGGATTATCCAGGACTACCACAGATCACTGATACAGAGGAGTCAAGAAAATAAATTTTGTTTATTTTTTACAGAGCGGTAAGGTATCATGGGATTGCTATACATGTTCCCTGTTACAGACAGCTATCTTATGAGCAAACTTTACATGAAATAGGAAATCAGAGAATCTGAAGTACAAACACGCCATCTGATGGAATAATGTGCGGATACATTTCTTAATCTTTCGAGGTAAATTTTACCCATTTTTGAAAGATAATTAAAATTGTATCTACTTGTTTATTGTGCAGGGTCATTTTGAAACGTTGAAAGTAGTACCACTTCTGATGCTCATTATCTTGGGCCAAATCTGAATATTTGTTTTCGGCTTCGTAGCCAAAAGAATGAAAGTCCCCATTTGGATCGAACAGGACAGAAGTGGGACACTTCAAAGACAGGAGAGTTCCACCAGACCAGACTCTGTTGGCGATGATTTTAGTGAAATCTTCATGTCTAAATACAGATGCATATCCACTGTAGGTTGTTCCAAAGTCAATTGCCGCAACCAGAAGCTTATTTCCTTTGGCGGTCATTTTGCTCTAGAAATAGATAATAAATTTCAAGAGTGAACGTCGTCTTTGCTTACGAGTATCTATGTATTCTGCTAGATTCTCTCTACGGAGACAGAGGATAGTTGCTGCAAGGCATCAAGTGGCTTGTACCCATTGCTATGTGTACAATATATTTTGATAGACTATTGCTTTTTACTCCTTTGAACTTCTTTGTTTTGGGGAAAATGAAACGAAGATTTGGAAAATTTGAGAGTAACTTCAGAGAATTAAATTCTGTTTCACTGATGACGGCACAAGAATATAACATGCAGGGCCGGATTAAGACCACCAGAGGTCCTAAGCATTGAAAAGATTATGGTGCCCCCCATATGTAATTCAAAATAAAAACAATACTAAACCGTAATTTCTCATATTTTTTTTTTTGGTGCCCAAGCTTTGATGGTGCCCTAAGCACGTGCGTAGTCTACCTATTGGGCAATCCAGCACTGATAACATGGACGCCATATTGACTACTCGAGATCTCCCTACACTTCTAATCGAATGGTTCAGACAAAGTTATGGTCATGGTGACATATTTGTGGTATGGTAGTTTGGTATTTCTCATGATGCTTCCACGAATAAGGTTCAATCACTGTAGAGGCAACATTGCCAACAAATTCAAACAAACCGAAGTTTCAAACAAGTGTGTTCTGAGTAAAAGAAGGCCATAATAACTTAACTGACAGATGGGTGGGTGGAGTGGAGCACTGCTCAAGATTCTTGAGTGCCCATAATTTGACATCTCCAGAGCTACTACTTGCTTAGATATATAGCCAACATAAAAGGACCAACATCATTAAAAATGAAAAAGTAGTTCATGGTGACCTTGTTATCGTACGGTGCCCTGTAACGATTCTAAATGCTGCATGTATAACGTTTGACGACCATAGAATAAAGCGTCAGCCCGATAGAATGTGAAATAGAAACCTGTCTCAAAAAAGCATGATGTTTTCTTTTACCCTGATCCAAACACTACTCCCTAGGAAAATAATCAAAAGATTCCCTGCAAACATTACTACAATTGATAAGAAACACATCTACAAAGAACAAGGTAACGTGACGGACAGACTGATGGACGGACAGCACAACAGCGAT
Source organism: Margaritifera margaritifera (assembly GCA_029931535.1). NCBI lineage: Eukaryota > Metazoa > Mollusca > Bivalvia > Unionida > Margaritiferidae > Margaritifera > Margaritifera margaritifera. The sequence goes on along the minus strand of JAQPZY010001657.1, from coordinate 3,714,400 downwards.
GTATCTTCATCCTGGGTGAGGGACAGAGATAAGAGTGCAATACCTGCAAGGGTTAGGTACATATATGAAGAAACATAAATATTGGAACTTGAAAATGAACTACTGTACTCTTGATGCTGTTGTTGTATATGCTAGTACTGTACTCTTGATGCTGTTGCTGTATATGTGAGTAATAATTATATACTGTTTCTGCTAGAGTTGGAGGTATAACACAGCACTTACTCCCTATGCATCAAGTAAACCAACTAAATACGAGGGCCCCATTCCAAAAAGCAGCAAAAATATTAATGTTCCAATCGATAGAAAGGGTAAAGAAAAATGTATAATTCATAATCTTCTAACATTTCTAGTCCGTTCATCCAATCTTTCAGCAAACAGTGCTAAACATAGCATTAATTTCAAAATCCTTTTTTCACTAGTTATAAGTTATCATTATTGTTAATGAACATCTATTTTCCTTTATGTACATTTTAAATTACAATTGACTCAACTTCGTTTCGTTCATTTTTCCTCCTTATTTTTATTTTCGGTAATTAAGCACTTCCTGCTTCAGCTGTAGATTGGAGAAGCCTCCCATCCCCCAGTATGACCTACTGGTCTAGGCTAGAAATTTGTTTTAAAAAAATAATATGGCGAGAGCAAAAATTTTACATCCAGGTTACCATTTTTGTGTGAAATATTGTTATCAGCCTGCTTTATTTTAAGGGGTCTCAGAAATAATAATCCGTAGAAACCGTTCCGGTGTAACTATGTCAAAAAGGGTCTCTGTAAATCATAGGCGAGTTAAATAACAATTTTGGTAATTAGACATGTCTTACTACAGCCATACACTTTAACAATCCTCCAGTATGAGCTATTTATCTTTAAAGAAAAATCAAAATAGCATTAAATGAGCAAAAGACTGACAGGCAGTATATCTTTTTTCCAACTTCAGTTATAGATATACATTATTCTAATGTGTGAAAAATGTAAACATGAAAGCTCTCAAACTGCCCCGTGGTTACTATTGCAACACATGAGGGATAAATCATCTACGATTTCGAAAAAAGAGACTGATTATTGAGCACAGAACCAGCCCCCCACCTCCCCCCAAAAACAATATAAGAAAAAGAAAAAAAAAACATTCAAACATGAAAAGTAAGTCAACGAAAAGATAATATGGAAGTATGATGCTTCTGCAAATACTTCCATGTATAAATCTCCATGCCCATGGGGTGACGAGTCTCAAAGACATTTAGTTAAGTAGAAACCTGCCCCAAAATTCAAACTGTATCCTAGTTTTTGAACTCTGTCTAACACCTGAATACCTCAACCAAGTTGTATCATATACCTTGTAATCATTGTAAATAAGTAGCATCCATGAAAGGAATACGCATCATAACTTTGTGATTTGATGAAACTAAATATCATATAGGTATAAATAAGAGGTTACTTTAAAACCTGAACCTAAAACGAAATCACAGTATGAATTTTAAGGCCCTTAAAACCCACACAGAGCCGACATGTGATATATTCTTAGGTAAAACATTGATATTATAATAATTAGAACAATTGCTAAAATTATCACTGACCCAGAATAATAAATGAAGGAGACATAGACACAAACAGCAATTTCCCTAACATATTAAACTAAGTTGGGACGCTCACGTCGACACCGACACCGCTGTGACTATCTAACCCCTCCTTCTTCGAATAGTCGAGCTAACAATGACATATTGACTGGTAACCGTTAACTTTTGGTGAACGAGGATACATAAGTAACTACTTTTTGTACTGTCATGTGGTTAAGCGTATACATTGTTGTAGCAAGAACTGACGGGGTTTACATACAATATACCCTGTTCTTCTTTCACGGACCCCAACACAAATACCTGTGAAGTTTTGTTTTGACATACGTCTCGTCTCAGATGTTATTCTAATTTTATTGACATGTTGACAGTGACACATCATATTTGGAGATAGATAATTATTGGAATATTTAACTAAATTTTATTCGTCTTATTTACCTTCCTTGATCTGTAATCTGCGATCTAGCACAGGCACTTACCACCCCGGTCTACAGGTAAACTGTAATGTGAGCTCATTTGTAAATCCTGGAAATATAACGTTATTGTTAGCAAGGATGGCAATGGTGATGGAAGACTCCTTATCAAACAATATACAATGTAACTTTGTCACTTTTTGTTACTGCTTCATACGATGGATTGGAAGTCCAAAATCAGACTTTATACTTTACCTTTGAAACATCGATCCTACTTCTTGTAAGTGGTGACCAGGAAGAAGAATGATTACACAGTGATACGCCTCGCTTTGTACAAATATTTAGCAAGGTAAGGGCAGATAACTAAGTATAGCTTGCACTTCATGAGGCTTTGGAGCTCCACAGAGATAAATTAGCACCAGTCCTATCTGGTTGCGTGAGAAACATCTATATTAAAATTTACCATTTATAAGCGTTGCATCAACAAAGAGTCAGGCATTTTCCCTGGGATATGTGCAGCATTTTGTGATCTAGAGTAAACTTCTGTAAAGAACTAGAAGGGTTAGTTTGATTGTTTGTTTGATTGATTGATTGATTGATTGATTGATTGATTGATGTTTAGATTCACATAAACACATGACATGTTACATCGTGCTGTGCCAGTTATAGTAAAGTGTCTTGCCCTGAGACATAGACCCTGGTGATCGCATATGACTTGGTTTGGGCAGGATTCAAACCATCAGTCGCGAGTAGGCTTGTTGAGGATCACTAAACTTTTATCACAGACAGACCCGGTCGTCACAATAACATGAGGGAATCTTATTGATCTTACACCGGCAACCTAACCAGTGAGCTACCGCAACTCCTTTGCCTATGTTCAAGTTCTTGTATTTCTAATTGTTATGACATCTGATTAGCGCCTGCTGACCAAGTGTAAAATGGGCTGTGTTTTGGCAGTGCACTGATCAGGAACACATTTCACTTTGATCGCTGGTGGATGGTTTTGGCGACCTTGTTTCTGGTCGTCTGGCATCATTGGTCTGACCAAAGTGTAACCGGGTATATAGTCGGGTCATTCAAAGCAATGTGAGGGAAACAAGTGGCCGCCATATTTCGCCTATTTGATGTCACAAATCGTTGATCCTACTCTACCATTTTTTGCACGCAAACGAAACCATGTTTCTGTTTCACTAATTCTCAGTCGGAAGAACACCTTCGGTCAAAGCACCAAAATATATCCCTGCTTCGTGCAATAGCTGGTATCCGGCCGTATATAAATTATTTGATAGTAATATAAATCATTACATTGTCTTTCACTCTTTTTTGGCTTTTCTATATTTCACAGAATTCATCAACAGATTGTTTCATACAAAATGGGCTCTTTGTTGTTTTTTTTTAAAAACAGAAACGGTACATATTCTTTTGTTACGCGTTGAATGTCTTTATACTTTATATGAAGATGACTAGAGGCCTTTCCGGGACCGTTTACACCGTGCAGATAAAATAAGTTAGGATTATCAGGCTGTAATGTTCAAAATAGATTTACATTTTAACAGTGTAGCTTTTCCTGTATTTTGTGGTTGTATTTGAGTATAATGAGATATAGTAAGATCAGCTTTATCTGACGCCTTAATATACCGGACACTTGTTCCTGTAAAGAAATAATTCAGTATCAATCTTTTAAAATAACCATGCATATTTTATCTCTATATCAAAGACTCCTGTACCTAAAGACAAACTTGTACTGTTCCATCTGTATTCTGTATAGATGTGTCTGACTGTGTTTCATTTATATTCTTCAGTTGCACTGAAAGCGATATATTTTGCGAGAAGGGAAGACGTGCTGGTGTCCCCAGCGCATCGTAATTACTTCAAGGTGAAGGGAATACAAGAATAATATTACTCTAGAAAGTATCAGTAGAGGACACGAGTGAAACTGCGTGAAACAGAGCTGTAATTGTGTTTCCCATCTTCGAAATCAATCCAAATTTAGTGTCAGTCCGAGTTTTCTCTGACCGCTCCCACTGTTTTAGATATTTGAACTGTTATGTTGGGATGGGATGTCAGAGCACATTCACTATCAAAAATATGGAATCCGCTGAAATCACAAGGTAGCGGCATAGGGTAGTCGTTTTCAACCGAGGCTAGCAAAATTAAGCGACATTGTATTGAATCCTACTTGCAGAACAACTAAAACGTATTTCAACATATACACAAGTGTATGTGATTACTATGACCTACATTGCCTAATGGTTACTAATAACCTCCAAGGATGACTCCATATGATTGGTCAGCGGTCACTTGGAATTTTGCACATGCAATAGGCTACCATGCTGTCCGATGTCACTTAGCATCTATGAGTTTCTGGCTTAATTTGCCAAAGTGATTACAATCGCTACATAAATCAAACTAGAGTGTGTTTTAAAACTGTTTGGTCATCTCCCTGCCCTTAACTTCAGCTGCTAACATTAACAAAGCATAAAATATAGAACGGATACATAGAAAATATTGCAAGTGGTTTCTAGATGTTAAATTTTCTACCAACAATATGTTTGTACATGGACAGTTGGGCTGATATCAACCTTATCTAAATAAATATGTTCACGTCGTTAAGTACTGGTTCAAATTTCTAAATACAAACAATTGTATTCTTCGAAAAATATACCAATTAATGCTTACCGATTGCGAAAGAAAGAATTATAAAAACTGGCTTTCTAAGAGAGAGATACTATTGATCTCAGGCTTTGGAGAAGTCTGGTATTACCCTAATTTAGTCTGGTATTGCGCTAATTCAGTCTGGTATTACCCTAATTCAGTCTGGTATTACGCTAATTTAGTCTGGTATTACGCTAATTCAGTCTGGTATTACCCTAATTCAGTCTGTTATTACGCTAATTCAGTCTGGTATTACCCTCATTCAGTCTGGTATTACTCTAATTTAGTATGGTGTTACGCTCATTCAGTCTGGTATTACCCTAATTCAGCCCAGATATCTTCCTTTTTGTCGCTTTTTTAATCAAAGACTAAAATATATACTTCATTCTGACTGGAGTTCAGCAGTTGCTTCATTCTGACTGGTGTTCAGCAGTTGCTTCAAAACTTCATATATGCATAAAGATATAAAAGATATCTTCGAAACCTCTTTTTATCTTAGAATATGTGCTAATGCAAGCCGCAGAAAGGCTCTAAGTAAATAAATGGTTTCATCACACCCATTAAGTATCGAGACTGGTAGACATGTAGGAAACGAACGGCATGAATGGAAATGTGAGCTAAATAATGAGGTCGAAGATGAATACCATTTTGTCTTAATCTGTCCTATATACCTCTTACAAATTTTATATTGATCCTTATTATTGGCAGAAACCAAGCATGTTGAAACTACTACAACTGCTTAAAAATGAAGATTTAACAACTGTAAAATACCTAGGTAAATAATAATGTGTATAATGCATTCCAACTTAGATTGTATTCTTTAGCTGTCTAGTTCTCTCTCTCTCTCTCTCTCTCTCTCTCTCTCTCTCTCTCTCTCCGATGATTTATGTGTACACATATTTATATCACCATTATACATTCATTTATTCATTCATTTATGCAACAATGTATTGAATATGAATTATGTATTGTATTGACTAAGTGCTTTTTTGCGGATGTCAAATCAATAAAGTTCTGTTTCGTTCTGTTCATAATATTAAACGCTGTTGCTTCATCTCCTCTTTAGTTTTCGTCGTCGTCGCCAGCATCGTCTCATTCAAAATCGCAGCATTCAAACAGGGTCGGCTAAACAAAATAACTAATGTATGGCCTGTTTACATTCATCTAACTATATTGTCCATTGCTCGGATGATGAAGATTGAGAAAGAGAGGAAGCGGTAGAATCGTTATGTATTGTTAAAACAAGAACTAGTTCAAACATAAAATCGCTTGACTCTACATGGGAAAGATTGAATCGATTATGTAACATGTTACAGTATATCCAATATTCTTCTAGTAACTGGCAATGCGATGAGAAAGATAAGTATATGAGCATTTTTGATTTTCTTACCAGTGATGAAGCGACAAAGAAAACATAAAAACAAAGCTCTGAATATATAGTTAAGCAGAGAGAGAGAGAGAGAGAGAGAGAGTCGTTATATCACATTGCATTCTCGATAAACAGTTTGGCCTAAGATAGGTAATAAACGAAAATACAGTGTAACTAACCCGGATATTTTAGTCTATTGGACATGTATGACTGCCTGACTGCACAATACAAACGACCTGGGTTTGAAATTTAGGGCAGCCAAATGTTCGTTATAGCATTAGTTATACTACAGCTCGGTCATCCCTATTCAAAATCTTGACCACCAAATATATTTATCAGGAAATATGCAGATGGTTTTACGAACTAAAATGACTGATTGAAATGCGAGCTGCTAGCAAAGTTCAAGATGAAATAAACATTTTAGTCCTTTAATAGCGTATCTTTGAATGAATAGAAAATAATGCTTTCTTGAAAAATGATTTCTAAGATCATTTTCAAGATATTGACTGATCAAATGCATCTCTGTATTATTTCAAACAACTTTTTAAAACATACAAATCCCGTGTATTTTTTGTGTATTGGATGATTCATTTGCAATTGCTTCAATACTCATTAAAAGCCATGTATGTATGCATGTATGTATGTATGTATGTATGTATGTATGTATGTATGTATGTATGTATGTATGCTGTACTGGATGGCGAAAAGCTTGCTTATGGCAATTTATTTCACAAGATATATTGATATCAATTCGTAGATCACTTTGATAACGGATGATGCAGCCATGACTTTAAAACGTCGTTAATTCTGAGAGTGAGTATGCAAAAAATACATTTTATACAGAATATGAGTATGGTATTCGCTTAGATATACAACAAATGAGCATAATTTCACAGCAGCAGCAGCAGCGAGGAAAAAAGTTATTTGTTTCTTTCTTTTGTCACAGCACGGTCCCTATGGGTAATTTCTGTTGTAGTTGTGATGGTTGGTAATGGCGAAGACACACACACACACACACACACACACACACACACGTATAAGCACGCACGCACGCACACACACACTTTGAAAAACCTTTCCATTGTGGTTATGTTACGTATCCAAGCAGCAAATCCAAGACTTTTCCACTTAGATCTTTCTGTATTGAGCAAGTTGGTAAAGATCACTAGCGACACAAAGTTCTTGGCAACTGTGGTGTGTTGACAAGGTGCGACGAATCTCTTCCTCATACGGTGGTAGATTTGTATTCATCACCAATCGCAACACTTTGAACAAAATGACTTTCTCTTGAAGAAACGAAATGGTTGATGTGATTGCAACAATGTCTGTCATATCCATAAATGGACCAAAGTGTGTCAGTTCATAAACGAAATTCAAGAAACAGTCACTAACTCACACACTACACGTTGTCCCAAATTCAATGCGATATAGGCCTGTGGATTTATTTCTTTTAAGATTACTGGTTATCCTAAAAGAGATAGTCATCTTCTATTTGGTTTTTATCACATAACATATATATATACGTTGATTAGGAGGATGTCGTTATGCCGTCCTTTCTCTATAGCTAAATTATGGGCGGAGCATAACATTCCCGCTAATGCATTTAGTTGATGGGTAGTTAAATCAATGACTATATAAAATTGAACAGAAAAGTATCATAAAATTTAGTATATTGATATGCTTTATGTGGGTTTGTTTATAGATGAATTTCATGCCTGAATTATATTGTCTTTAATACTTTTTTAATCTCCTACATCCTGTGCCTACCAAGAATAACCAAATCCATATCTGAATAGTATGTCTTAAAATTTTCGAAACCCATGTGATTTTAGCCGACTCATCCATTTTTTTCAGCATAATATAAAATTGCCTTGGCTATTGATTATTATCCATTCTAAGCAACCTAATCCAGTATTTAATACATTTACAACATTAAGTAAAACATAGAGGTAATCTTCCACATTCTGCTCGTGGTAAGAAGGTTCAGAAATCTAGTACAAAACTTATCATGTACCTTTTCAATTGTATATGAATATTCGTACCCCCAAATCTCGGGTGAAATAAGTTTATACGGGTGTGATCATAGCATCGAATAGTTTTAAAGCTTCTGTCACAGAAAATATGCCTAACTCTTTTTGAATAATACTCAATTTATGTAGAGACTTGTTTGCTTAAATTGCAAGTTCTTTCTTTGCTTTCGTCCAAATGAGTTTGGAGTGATGCATAATCCCATGTATTTATATGCACATTCGCTTTTCCTTCAGTGATGTCGAACTCGTCGTTGGATTGATGCACATGTTGAATTTTGTCAATGCTTGGAAGTCGTTAATTCCGAAGGTGTGCGATATTCGAGCCATAAGGGAGATTTCAAAAACTGTTATGGGTGATAGAAAGTAGCAATCGACCTTGATCTTCAGCCTGACACTGTCCTTTCAACTAAAACAACATGGAGTCAAACAAGTCCGTGATAAACGTAGCCACTTTCTCTGTGGGAACTTCTTACTTAAAACCGTTAAATTTGACATTGAACGTGTATTTCTGCCCTTCTAATTTTTCTGGAAGTGACTTTATTGAATAGGGAAATAATCCTCGAGGGTTACAGAACAACGCTTATTCTTGGACGATCTGAACTCCCTCTGTCGAGATGATGCTGGTGGTGGTGGCGGTGATGGTGGCGTAGACATTCTCTACTTAGACATTGGTAGGTAAATGTGGATGTTGGTTTATAAGAAAGAGTACTTCTTTGCAAGAGTCATCAGATGACCTTTACTCCCTTATCAATTTCTTTGTGAATGTATGTTTGTGTGATTAAACATCCTTATTTTCCTGTCACTTTCCCATATACATTTGTTTGTAAGTGTCACTGAGTGAATGTGTGTATGTATGCAAAAAAGAAACTATTTACCCATCCCTTATCAAATTGTTTGTAAGTGTCTTTGTGTGATTGTATGATAAATACCCTTATTTCTCCTTCCCCATCCACTTTTCCTTTATAAGTTCGTTTGTAGGTGTATGGGTGCTGAGTGTGTAAGAGTGTATACTAATCATGAGACGGTGTTCTCTGTGCGCTCCTCGTTAGTTTCTTTGTATAGGTTAGATGGCATGAAGTCATTTCTTTATATGTAAGATGGAGAGCAGTGAAGCGGGACCCATCAAATTTAGGATGAAATTACTCTATGGCATCTATCCAATTTAGATGGCATTCCATTGATTCGCTAGATTATTAGTCGGAGCAAAACATCTGAGGTTCAATCAACAGTCCCCGCCAGCATCATTTTAGCGCTAGTTTATCGTGAGTTCAGATGCATTTTTATAACTGAAAAGCCTTTGGTTTTAGAGGAATGTAGGAACGTTGCAAGTGGAGGTTGAACAGTTTTCAACTGAAATTAACAAGAAAACTGAATTGAGAAATATCAGGTACAGGTCTCGTATTATTAGAAATGTGCAAAGGGATCCAAATCATTGGAAATATTTGCCAAAAGGGGTACAACATGTTAATAATTCTTAAAATTATCGATCTTTAGTGAAATTTTGCTATCTGTCTGTCACTGCTTTATAGTAAAAGGCCTTTTACCCGGAGGTTACTGCCTAATTCAGACTTGTTTAAATATTCACGCTTTACTGCTTCTCTTATTTCAGAAAAACACATGAAGATAATGTTGCATAAATTGTTTATAACGATGCTGGGTATGACATTAGTGATTGGAACATTCAATGACTAATCGGATGAAAAAGCAGTTTGCATTTAATAAATTGTTTATATGATGGGAATCTGCTGTCGCACACCACACTGGAGCCTCTAGATCAGCTGACTCCTTACAGAACAATGAGACCTGCACAATTAACAAGTGTCGATACATATTTACCGCCGACCAGTACTATCGCTGGCAAAGTTGTGAGGATCACGTGATTTACATGCACACTGGTAGCTTGTCGGACTTTCAGGTCTAACGTCCGTAATCTATCCGACTGCTACTATAAATAATATACATATTTAAGCGTTCAAACTTAAACATTTTTCAACCATCTTTCATAAAATGTTCAGTATGCAACCAAAAAGAAATTCATTGCTTGTATTGTAGACAAAAACAAACAAACAAAGTGTGTTGGAACAAAGTCACGAAACAATCTTCCTATATACTTGCGCAAGCCGTTCCTTGATAACTCAGTAAGCAGACGAGTACAATTATGCGTTTGCTCCCTTTCCGTTTATTTTGATGTTCGAAATACGGAATGTACTTTGACACGTGTATGAAAACATGTTTTATCTGCAAAAATAAGACATTCATTTCATTAGTATGTATGATTGTTTGTGTTTGTGGCAGGTTTCTTCGCCAGAAGGTACAAAAGCTTTTTAAAGGACCCGCAGTTATTTTTCTGTATTCAAAGAACTGAATTTATATCTAAGATAGACACAAAAAAGGATGCGTCTAAACATTTGCAGCAGAACTAATTCAATAGCTTATCCAGTTATGGCTATATTGTGATGGGTTAAAATTGAAGCTCAAGTTATATTATGTTATACTTTGATGCGGACTCTGTTTGAAAATCTGGTAAATTATTGTCTTACCTACACTGCATAACCATATCATCCAAACCTTGCAACTATTAATCAATTACTGGGATCTCGTTGAATTGACTGTACATTGCATGAAACAATGTGGCTTGGCGTTGATTGGGAAACATCCATCTTATGAAATCTATGAAGTAGTTGATGGCTATATAATTGATAGCAGAAACTGAAGTATTTCTTGTTTGTTTAAAGTTAATATTCTCCTAAGCGTTATAGAAATTTTTTCGTATCAGTTGCTCTAATCCCAAGACATGCTTTGGAACTATCTTTTTGGAAAATACAAGTAGCAGTAGGAGAATTAGATTTTTGTTCAAAACTCAAATAAACACACACGTAATACAAGTTCGATGCTTGAGGAATGACTTGAAGGACTGACAGTAACACGAATTCATGGACGAACGGGTGATTTTGAGAACTCTTTGCTTCTTTGGAATGAAATTGGTAGCTGGCGACACATTATGTTAGTCGTTTAATTGTATTTACAGATATGTAATTAGCATTGTAATAGAGCTCTACTGCTGTATCGAGGTTTGAAGAACATTTCAAATATCCTTACTTGGTAATAGGTTGATATCATTTGAATTCTTGTTATTTAAACCTAGCGTAGAATATTAAATACTAAAATACATTGGAATCCTCAAGCAAGGTATACACTTTCACTTAGAAAATATAAATGTTTCAAGTTTATTTCTTTGCTGTTGTTGTTGTTTATTATTACTGTGTATTTTAACAATTATATTCATGGCAAGGGTAGTTACAATCAGGATCCTCGATACTCTTATGATGCTCATTGTAAATTCTTACTGTCCAGTAATGTATTCAGTCGTGCAATCTGGAAAACTTTATTTACTGCATTAATAAATAATATATTACAGTAAATATCTTAACCATTTGCTAACACAGAAGATAGTAGAACTTTGCAAAACTATCACCAACATTACAAACACAGTTTCATTACCCATTTACTTCAATGTAATTACAGCCTCTACAAAAAGTCAAAGTACGACGTGAATTTCCGTTTCGAAATATTTTCCTCTGCCTCCATCAAGAGTTCAGTTTGTCCAAACAGCATGCTTACATTGACCTGAACAATGTCTTCTTCTTTTGGGAGTTTGACAACCAGCTGTCCCATATACTCGCATCCTGGATCGGTGATAAATTGTGGATCCTTTGCAGCCGAAGCATAAATTTTCAAGTACGACGCGAATTTCCGTTTCGAAGTTTCTTCCTCGGCTTCCACCACGAGCTCATTTTGTCTAAACATCATGTCTACAGATACCTTAAAGATGTTTTCTTCTTCCGGGAGTTTGACAACCAGCTGTCCCATATACTCGCAGTCTGGATCCGTGATAAACTGAGGATCCATTGCGGTCGAGGCATACATTTCCAGTATCATCTCATTTTGGTTCGACTTCAAGCTAACATGTTTTCCAGACCTCCGTTCATCGATCTTCATGGATTCTCCTTTTTCATTGAACTTCTTAAAGACATCTTTGCATCTTTCCTTTCCACCTAAAGCCACTCGCTTCTCTGGTGGGTGTATTGAGGCCTCAAAAATAGGCGAGATGTTAATATCGTATGTGTACTTTGCGATTCTGGACGAAATTGGCATTTGCTCGCGTCCAAAGACCACGGCTCCTTTCAAAACAAGCAACCCGGCCTCTGCTGGGATAATAATGTTAGCAGTAGGAAATGCCTATTTAATGGCAGCTTGCATCATGGGTAATTCCGAAAATACTCCGACCATTAAGAAAGTGTCTACCCCTTTGACTTCTGGCTTTTGTAAAATCTCCATCACACATTGTGTTACACCGTCAGTGCAGTCTTTAAATAGCGACTTAAAAAGGTTTGCTTCGATTCGAAACCTATCTGCGGCACAAATCACTTTATCTTTGAATGGTGTCTCTTTCAGTGCATCTGCTATTTTTTCCCCACTCTTCTCTTCATACATGTTAATCAAAGAAAAGGGAATCTTTACTGTAATTTTGCCACCTGAATTAGGAGTTATGGTTCTTTTCTAGGTCTCTAACTCTCGAAGTAGGTCAACATGGTCAGCTTTTTGACTGTCACAAAATGTTTTAAATGTTTTGGCACCAATTATTTTAATCAGCATCTGATGAAAGGCTTCATCTACTTTTTCCCATCCCAATGCTTTTGTGGTTGGTTCATAAAGTTTCCTGAGAGATCCATCTGCTTGCTTTTTGTAGACGGTTATATCAGCAGTTTGAACTGAAGGCAAATGAACAAGTATATAACTAACGTGAAAAAGAGGAAATACTAATAATAGTAAAGCAAAGGCGAAAAGAAGGAATAAAACAGGGGAGATAGACTTTATTTATTCTGGAAAGTGAAAAAGTAAATTGGCATAGGCTTGAGAAAAGATAACATGGAATCAGGAAGCAATTAAGTTTGCTGCGTTGAGAAAATAAAAAATAAAAACTTTTAATGGTGTAATTGAATTGGTTTGGTGTGGTGCTTTTTTACGCCTCAGTAACACTTAGAAGGTTCCTTTAGAACTGAACTTAATAGAATTAAACCTTTTTGATTTAAATCTTAGGCCAATTGCAGGTAGTATATGAGAAAAACATAATTTATAAGCGGTGAAAAATTGTGTTGTAAATATGTTGGAAATGAAACACGTTTAGGATGCAAACTGAAAACGCGTATATGTAGTATTTGGAAACAAATATTACGAGAAACTTATCATTTATTATCCACATCAATATTCCTAACTTTTGAGCTTTGCAATCTTTCAATCAGAGTGTACATTACCATGACAGATAAGTACCAAATTCAAACCGAAGAACAATATAAAGTTATAAAATTTTGAAGTTAATATATTCTTCTTTCTTGAATGAGGTACAAGGACATTTGAATGGCAATTTAACAATACGTTTTCTATCAAGCAAAACCCATCCTAATCACTGTCTTTGTAGCTGAAAACATCATTATACTCATCATCGTGTCGTTGCAAGTAAAGTACCTTGCCCACGAATATACCATGGTAGCCGATCTGGGCTAATGTGATGTTCGAAATCGAACCTACACCATTCCGGCAAGTAAGTGTAAATAAATAAATAATTAAATAAATAAATAAATATAAAGAACAACATAAGCTTGAACGTCAAATTCATAATTCATACAGATTTTTAAAAAAATATAATCTCTGAGAAAAGAAATTTCAACTGTTTCTAGAGACTAAATGCTTGCATTATGAAGAAACGTTTAGTGACATACATTCTTGATATTTATTTAATTAAAGTCAATAATATTTGCTATAAGATCTATGAAAGCAAACACAAATGCTATTAGTGGAAAAATAAAGCTGAAATCATGGGGACGGTTAAACCTCTATACATGTTTAATTCTACAAAAAGCTGAACCTTTAATTGCTAACATCTCTCTCTCTCTCTCGATCGATCGATAGACATCCGAACTTATTCCTTACCTCTAAGGTCCAGGATGATGTACGTACTAGCTGTCAACCACTCTCTCCCTGATAACTTGTCAATTGGCAACAGTTCACAGTATAAAGATGCTGCTACTGGTTCCAAGACAATTGTCAACGAGCCACTGTCTATTTCAGGCTGAAATATCACAATTTATCTTCAATAAATTATACCCCAATTTCACCTGCATGTCTTGAAGTGCAATCTAAACTCAAGGAAAGGTCAAACTTTACTAAAATTTAAAGTTCACCCAGTCTGGCCAAAATATCTCGTGGATGTTTAAAATCTTAAGTCTATACCTAAACATGTTCGGTTCATTTGATTGGCCAAATGATGCTAAAATTAGCTTTCATTCAACAATGTTGGATTAGAGACTTATTTGTTAGTCTATATTCACGCACCTACGGCGAAATCTGGCCAATTAAGATATAAATCATCCAACAAAACAATGAAACGTACCTATACACATGTACATCCTAAAATGGAAGGTGCAACACTGATTGTCTTTCTGATGGATAGGTTGAATGACAAATACCGAAGATTAACACATTTTAAAATTCAAAAAACTACATGGGCAAATCAATAACGAATAACGTAATGTCCAGAGTACAAAGTTACACGCACACGGATACTTTTATAGAAATTTCCCTGGAGTATTTTTTTTTACCATGTTAGTACTGCGCTAGTTTTATATGATAGCAATTTACTTGCATCGTTCTTGTTTCTATTGTTTAAAATATAAATAATATCATCATCCTCAACCTTTTGTTCTTTATAATAAATTCCAAAAACAAAAAGGAATGACAGGACGGCTAGGAGAATCCTGCACAGAAAGGTATCATTTTGATAGGACGTTCTTGATCAGAAAAAGCTTCATTCCATATGAAAGCAATGGTATATTGATGCACTGTCATAAATTGATTCAGTAACTCTTCTAATAAGCACAATGAAAATAATTTCAAAAATGTACGCAATAGTAAAGAAAGGAGAGAAAACGGGGATTTGTTTCTGTTGAACAAGCAGGTGTGGATGTAAATAAGCTAAGGTTGCTTCAAATTCAGCTCGACTTAACCCTTAGGGCAATTTGAAATTGACATATGAACATATAAATAAGTACATTTTAAAATTAAATGCGTGTGTAGGAGGCACATGGATTACATTATTTATTGAAAAATATGTAATTAGAAAATTACAAGAGAAATGGCAAAAGCACATTTCCACGTACAGAGGAATAATATATATATATATATATATATATATATCTATATATATATATATATATATATATATATATATATATATATATAATATGTATATATATACCAATCGGTCTCTCTTCGCACACGCTTAAAACGGTGTAAAAAAAGAACAATTGCCAGGGTCGTGTTTAAATCTTGTTCCGGCCGGGAACAGGTTTCACTTTGGTAACTGGTTGGCAGTTTTGACAACATTCCGTATGGTTATATGAAGTAATTGTTCTCAGCAAAGCGCAACCGAGGACTGCCATCGATTCGACTGAGTATACGGATAATAACACAGTTTGCTGTGTACAAAAATAACACAAGGGAATAGTCTGAGCTTCCTCTAGCCTTTACCAACTACCGTGGAAAGCATCTGCATGCATCAAACATTACTGGACATATACATTAGATAATATATACTACAGAAAAAGGATTGTAAACACCAAATAACCCAAGCGGCACGTGAAATTGCAATGCGTGAGTACATTAGAAACAATCGATAAAGTCAAACCAGCCTGAAATGACCCGATCATGTAAAAATAACACTCATTGTACACAATGCCAGTTTTTCATTCTCCATGCCCCCTCTACGCTTAGGTTGTACTTACATATTCCACAGCAGCTTATCGCATAAACTGTTTGGCGCCGTCACTCCAAATGGCGGGTGCCGTCAAGACCCAATGTATATCTTGTCCCTCGAGTTGTTAAGGTGTTCAGCAGATGCGTCTTTAGAAATCTAATCGCACAGCCGAATACTTTCCTCGCAGGCATTATAAGTTCCTTGTCATCCTGTATTTTCATATCTTGCTCTATCTAGATGAAAACAATGGAGACACGCATCGCCTCTAAATTTACGTCACTTAAGGTTTCATATTCGTAGTAAGCTGTCTTCCTTACAAACACACATCTAAACTCCTGTACTGTGATGTCTCCACTCTTATGTGACATATGAACACTGATAACAAACTAGAAATCACGAATTCACACACAGTGACCTTCTTTTCTTGAGATGGTGTTACACTCACAGAGATGTATCCTCAAAGAGAATTTTATACGTTGCGAGTTATAGGGATGGGTGGATGATACTACTTGCTATTTATATGTATTAGCTTCTCGTGAAGGGGTATACACCCAGAATCCATTTAGAAAACATTACATGTTTGCCATTTCTTACAGGGGTAAGAGGACAGTGCGAGACCACTTGCTTTTACTACAATCTCGTATAGGGTACGAGAACATCTGACCGAGACCACTTGTAAATTTCTTAATCATCACCATCTTGTGTAGGAGTACGAGAAACCCCAGCGACCATTTAAATGCATCTAGAAATGTCCAGACATTCAGATTTCGCTACTGTCATTAATTTACTCTTTTGTTTATACCATATTGCTTCAATAAGCTTTCTATTTGGTAAAACAGCTACCTTTAACCACCCATTTATCCTAACGAAACTTGTAAACAAATACACTTCATCTCCTGATACTTTTATGCAAAACTTGTGAAATATTTATATAATATTTCTCAAATATATCCAGTCTTTCACAATATAGCTTTGTGCCATTACTTGTTCTCAAAAACAAATATCAATTTATTTTGCTCTATATTCAAAGCACAATTAAGAAATTGAAATGTGGTCTAAGAAATAAAGTATATTTTGTTTTATATAAAATATGAGAGTGCTCACACTGTCGAGTGTATATTGAGTAGTTATGAAAATAACTGTGCTGTAATTTGAATTTTTTTGGAAATGTATCAATGTATTTAAATGGTCTCGGGGTGATCTCATACTCCTATGCGAGATGATGCTGATTTAGATATTTACAAGTGGTACAGATGCTAATATATCACAGTTTAATAAGTGGTCTCGCAATGTTATCTTACCAGTATAGGACATGGTAATAATTTAAGCATTTGTAAGTGGTCTAGGGGTGTATATGTACCACTACACGAGATGGAAATAAATAAAACTTATAAGTGATCTCTTATACCAACACCCCTACTGCTATCACGGCTGACTATGTCTAAGAAACTAACCTAAGCATTAACTTAGGTTATGTTACTGAGGCGTGAAGTATATAGGTCTCAGTGACCCAGATATGGTGGGTTGGAGTTGTACTTAACAAGACGCATATGCACACAAACGTGCGTGATTCTGATATACACATGCCATAGAAAATGACCTAAACTCAATACGTATCATGATGTGCTGGACGATCATGACGTCGTACAAAAGTACGGGCGAGAGTAAAACGACGTAGGGATCATACGTGTTCTTTCTTTTCTGGTATCAACGTTCGCCAAATCCCGAGGGGACCATTGTAGTCTGAGCCCGATGGTCGAGAGATCCAAAACACCGAAGGATTCGGTGAACGTTGACACCTACAAAAAACATGTTTGATCGCTATTCTCACATTTAAACAAAATATCAGATGCAATTTAAAGTTTCGATAGTGAAGAAGCCGATCCCTTTGGTTTAACTTAATACTTTACCAGAGAAGCGCGCAATCCCAATCAGCTGATGTAAAACGGTTGATGTAAATGAAAGTCTCCCAAGATAGCCAACTGCGAACATCAATTGAGAAATAACCACTTTTGCGAACCTTTAAGCGCTATATCTGTCCTTTTTGAGGAATAAAGCAATTATAAGATGTTTGCCAGGTAAATACGTGAACTTAAGCAGATTCTGGACCGTATTTTAATTTATAAACAAAGGATAAAGCATACCGATTACTATGGAGTAGTTCAGTTGAAAATTCATTTTGCGTCCATCGTTATTTCTATGTCGATCTGACTGAACACGATGAATTGGTGCAAGAGAACGCATCTTATTTCTTTGCTCGGAAACTTTCTCTCTTCTCTGCAACTGGAGAAACTAACAGGAGTGCATGTTTTCAGCCAATACACACGTGATGCGGAATGCAGGGCTAATTGTTTTTGGGTAAATGGATAAGTATCACAACACAACAGCGCATCAATGTCGCTATTGATATAAGGATATGGCCACATTGATACACCTCTTCCAGCAATGCTTCGCAAGCAATTTTATGTAAGAATAGGTCCTTACACATTTATGACGGAGCATAAAGAGTAAAGCATTATATTTTAATTTGATTGTTCGAAAGGTTCTATATCTTATGTTAGGTACCATCGAAAAAACAGATTGCATGAAAAGGGTTGACTAACTAGGTATTTGTCGTATGTTCCAGTCTTCCAATTTTAAGTAAATGATGTCAATAATGAATCTCCTTTTTTACTCCGACATTATTTTGTCCCAAGAGAGCGCCAAATATATATGAAAGTTTCACCAGGAAACAAAGGAGCTGATTTGGTGTCCTTTTAGTGAACGTTAATTTCTATTTGCTCTTGTTTACATATAACACGAATAAAATGAAGATAGAAGTTTGGTCTCAATATGGCATATTCATCAATGGACTGGACTCTCTAAAAGGGTAGTGCAGTGCAAGCACCCCTATATCTATGTATCGGCTGGACAACAGATAAAGGTGACAAATCATATAAGTCGATCAATATAATAATATAATACTACATTCAGAAAGCTTTATGACCTCATCTGACGCGCAGAAGCAAGTGACAAAATTGACAATGAAGTGCAAATTGCTGAGCAAATGTGCATTTCATCCCAATTAATAATATGCGTTTTATTATTGTTATAATCTACATCATTATTATCATTGTAAGTATTAAACTTAATGTGTAACTAAATGAACATGATTATGCTAACAAGTAAACACATACAAGTCACGCCGGTATTTCACTACTTAACTGTTACGCTCGGCCCATATCATATAGAGCATCTTAGCGATTCAATTGATCGCTCAAATGTAACAATAAAACTTTCTATTATGTTCTCTTATTCCTGTTTCACTCTTCATCTCTCAAATGGTGCATAATATTGGGTTCACCAATCGTTCAGTAGACATACTGACAAATACTGAAAATGAATACTGCGCGGACTCAGAATAATGTTTTTGGAAAAGGGGGCGGATCAAATGAATGTTTGCAGCGATCTGTTGAAAAACTTTCAATGAAGTTGTATCCACTTATGGTATTTATTTATCTAAAAGCATTAAAGGTTCATAACTTTTTTTGTATGTAATTGTATGATACAATTAACAATTCCATTTTATTAGTAACAAACTTTGCAGTTAATGCTTCTTTAAGATGATGAATTACACGAGAAAATCAAAGGCAGTGCATGGAAAAGCAGCATCCGTCCTCGTTCAGAGGCGCAAAAGTGAATGGCGCGACCGTTTGAGTTCATCCATTGCTATTGTTTGCTAATAGACAGCGTCAATGTTCTATAGGATTTCCAGACCATGTTGTTGTTTCAGAAGGCATGGCTCATGAACAAAAAGTTTAAAACTTTAAACCAGAAGACCTTCAGTACACACAGGCCATCTGCTGAATTAATGTGTGGGTAAGTTGAATTATCTTTTCAGGAAAACGTTACCCATCCTAAAGATATAATTGCAAGTAATTTACCTGTTTATTGTCCAAGATGCTTTTGAAACGACGAAAGTAGTACCACTTTCCATGCTCATTATTAAGGACCAAATCAGAGTATTTATTTTCAGCTTCGTAGCCAAAAGAGTGGAACGTTTTCTTTTCGTTGAAAAGTACGCAAGTGGGGCACCTCAAAGACATCAGATTTCCACCAGCCCACACATTGCTGCCGCTGATTTGACTGAAGTCTTGATATTTATACACGAATGCATATCCACTCTCGATTGCTCCAACATCAAGGGCGGCAACCAGTACTTTATCCGATTTAGAGCTCATTTGTTCTAGAAATTGATAAGAAATTTAAAGCATAAAAGTTGTCTTTGTTTGCAAATATATATTTGCCTACCAGCCTACCCACTTACTTGCATATTTAGTTAGCTGTGAACAAGCTAACTAACTACTTGCCTACCTGCATACCCACCCACCCACCCATCAACCTGCATGCCTAACGACCTACCTACCTGCCTATCTATATACATACATACACATAAATATATGCATGCATTATTGTGTAAATACTGGCATAGGGCTCATACAAAGACAAAACAGACCACATTTGTAAGTCATTAAGTTCAACTCGGAGTAGGAAGAGCTTCAAGTTATTCTTACTTATAAGAACTGATATACTGCTAGACACCTTCATATGAAGACAGAGTGTAGATTTAGAAGAGATACCAAGAAGCCTACACATCGGTTCTTTTTAATACATTTATATAGATAGAACACTTTTTTAAGTGGAGAGAGAGAGAGAGAGAGAGAGAGAGAGAGAGAGAGAGAGAGAGAGAGAGAGAGAGAGAGAGAGAGAGAAAGCGGAGAAGGATATCATAAATGGTAGCGATTACGCGCATAAGTATAATATTATTTGTTTAACTACCATGTGTGATAACATGAATGTTAGTAAAGTGGTAAATGATATAAGTTGATACAATGAGAATTGGAGGGGCTACATGCGAATATCCCAAATGTCCTCCTTCCATACACCCCGAAAGTAATGCAAGGGTACTTTCGTTTTCAAATATGACTCGTGAATCTGTATAAGTAACTGAGCTCTGCATGCGACATGTCTCACATGTTTTCGTGCCTTTACCGGAACGTTGAAAATGACCTATTATATTTGCAGATGGATTATTTGTTAAACATTGACCTAAATTTCCTTTCCTCTGTTTACTTCCTTATTTCTCAGTTATCCTCAAGCCTGGGCACGTACCTCCAAAATCCAACGGTAAACTGCAGTGTAATCTTTGCTGTCAATCCTGAAAATATAGCCTATCAAATGCAAGGCTGAAGGAAGACTCATTGTTAAGATTTTTAAGAGTGAATGTTGTCACTGTTTGGCAACCGTATACCTTACCTTTTAAAACATCGATCCTTCCTCCTGTTGAATGAGTATGCAGTGGTTAGCCTCGTTTTGGATAAGTATTTAGCAATGTAAGGCAAGTTTACAGAAAAAAACTACCACACATAGATTATCTCACAAAGATACGGAAGCCTGTAAGGGACATCGGTAAATATATATATATATATATATATATATATATATATATATATATATATATATATATATTCCTTTAAAAAGTAGGAAGCATCAGATTTAAACAGAATGCACATACTATATACATTAATTTATCACATGGTTGGATGTATTTGAAACTTCATTTGGATGATAAAAAAGTTGCTTGCAGTGTTGCTAATTTATTGTATTTCCTTCACCCTTCTGGAATGCTACCGAATGAGTAGGGCACGTGCGGGTGGTTTGATTCCTTCAAAATGATGGGACCATGGTAAATGTTTCAGAAACTGGCAACTGCAGTAATGCTTAGTCTGTGATGACAAAAATAATCAACTCATTTCTTGATATTTATTTTTTGAAGAGTTTTATTTGTCCATTCAAGAAAACGCAGAGACATATTCTAAACTTTTGACTCTGAATGTATCAGAGTGTAAATATCTTTTGACAGTTGGAAACCAAGATATAAATGAATTTCTGACACTCTTTTTCATTCCAAAGTGTGTATGGCAATATCAAGACAAGTAATATATATGCAGTACTATATGCCTGGATCTGGTCCATAGATCTTAAACCCTCACATATTTCACCTTAGGTGCACACAATTGGTATACTTTCTCCAGATCCATTTATTGAGAGATCAGAAGAAACATTTTGAACTGGGGGGGGGGGGGGGGATTTTACTTTCATAACAACAACTTCCGTGGGAATTTTGACCAAAAAGTGTAACATTTTATCATTAGAAATATACCAGAATTGAATACAATTGATCTTTACAAACGAAATAATTATTTATTTGCGAAAACTTAGTTTAACCAGTTCAAACATATCAAAGAAGCTTTATTCTGTGATGAGTATGGCAAGTAAATCTTTGTGTTTGGCTAAAGTAGCTTTTTACACGCGAGAAAATAAATGCAGACCATTTGTACCTAAAATTACTTTCTAAAAGAATAACAAAGGCATATATAACTTATACATTTGAAAGGTTTTACAAGCATTGGTAATAGTACATCTTTTATATGGCATCCTGTTCGAATGTTTAAATACACACTGACTGATTCGCATTCTAGAGAACATATATTTTTATATGTTGAAAGAAATTGCAAAAACAAAAGAAAGAATTCTACATCATTATTTTTTTTATAGTATTTACTCGGATCTACAATTATAGCGAACGTCTTGATATAATTTAGTCTATTTCAATAAAGAACCCGCATAACGTACATCTGCCTTGAATCTTCAATAAAGTCTTATGATACAGTTCAAGGATGTGTTGGATTTGTGTTATCTTCAATAATTTCAGAACTATATCAGTTCAGTACAAAATGATTAATAGACTGATATACTTGAAATTTGAAATTTTCCTTTCAATCAAGGCATGAAATTGACATATTATTTCGGATCTTCTGATGAGGTTAAACTAGGCTGGGAATAAATTATATTAAAAAAGTTATGAATACAATCAATGTTCAAAGTTTTGACGGTTTTTTAATACTAAGATATTTACTCTCCATTGTTGCACAATAGGGTCAAAATTAATAAAAATATAAGACACATTTTTAAAAATATTAGCTAGATATTTTTTCACTATATAATTATTATGCAATGATTTTGAAGCACTTTGCAGCTTATTCTTTGTGTTGTGTTATTTTTATGTCAAAGTCGTTTGTTTTACATGTAGGCCCTATCCGTAGACATAAAAGGGATTGTTTTGCAGCCGGGTCAGGATCACATAGTAAGAGAGATAAATTCGGCGTGTGATACACTTTACACATGTAAACTTTGAGGAGTGAGCTCCCTTTTGCACACTTTATTTTGTATACCTCTTACGTAATTGTCACAGTTACAAATATTTATTTATTTATTTATTAGTCCTTAAATCATTCGATATCAATCTATCTATGCCTACACGTTCTTCTTTCTTTCTTTCTATTTTACTCTCCGTCTTCCTGTATGTGTGTATATATAAATGCGTGTATATATATATATATATAGAGAGAGAGAGAGAGAGAGAGAGAGAGAGAGAGAGAGAGAGAGAGATTATAACATCATCAGGTCTCCAACGGGTTAGTAGACGCACATGGCAGTAGCTGCCGATAAGCAATTTTGATAAAAAAATCATCATTATCACGACCTTTGTGTTCACGACCTTTGTCAAGTCGCACATGGCTGTAGCTGCCGATTTAAGCCTTTAATCCAAATATCATCACGTCTCCCACAGGTTTAATATCCACAGATAATGTTATTCTTGTGATTCGTGGCAAACAGATTGTTCGTAGATACATGTACGTGTTCTAGTAGCTTGGAACCTGATAAAAAAAAAACAAGCTGCCAGTTCTTGAGGCAACAGTTGAAGAGTGTGTGATTTTACGATGTTTTAGAATATACATGTAGATTGTAGATAGTACTTAAAAAACAAAAGTTATATGACCATACAAATGCTTCGATGAGTAAGACTGGTACCCGCATGTGTGTGGTGCTTGAGATATGGGGAATATAACTTGGCTCTTTAAAGTACAGTCCAATTAACGGTAAACATATAAATACCTTACCTGAAAAGCTGTGTTATTGATTTTCTAAAGGTAGCTGGATTGGTTCCAAGTGCTTAACGGACGTGAATAATAACAATACAAAGTTTGTGTGAGATCGGTATACAGGTTATCATATATCAATTCACATATAGGGGTACCATAAGGATTCTTGACTTATTTGTGACAATATAAGCTTGAAGTCCAAAGGACTGTTAGAGTTTTGCAGTTGAAATGTGCGAAAATGTAGCAATTGTACGATGTTTGGTCATGTGAATGTAACATTATTTGTCAGGATTAAATATTACACCATTTTAGATATAAATGTTTATATTCCCCTCATGTCATCATGTCAATACAAGTCATGTTGAGAGAACACGAAAGGTGACCACTGCAGTCTTAGCCATGTGGCCGTTCGATCGATCGATCCAGCGAGAGAGAGAGAGAGAGAGAGAGAGAGAGAGAGAGAGAGAGAGAGAGAGAGAGAGTAGACTTACACTAGCTTTTTTTGCAACAGATCTTATAAAATAACAGAACGTAAACAGTATCGCGATTCAATAGAAAGCTGTACACGATCATTCGAAAGTATACTCGAACTTAGATGCCGGTATCTAAACAACCTCCGAATTAAGACCACCATGCGAGGTGTGGTAAAGTGGTTTTGATTTGGAGGTGGTCTCATTTTAGAGTATCAGTTTGATCTTTTACTTAGTAGATGGGACCAAGCGAGCATAGTTTCTATTGGAATGTGGTCTTTATTTGGGGGTGCTCACAATGGAGGTCTTACTGTACTTAATAATGTACCTAAATACACTGCTATATATTTTATTCGTCAGTCTGTCAGCATGTACATGTATCTAAATAATCAGTTCATTCGTTTGCTCTATTTCAGTGTTTATTTGTTTGCCTATCTGAAATTATATATGCAATACATTTAATTGGCTCTGTAACACTGTCGGGATATATCCCTATTTGACTATGAATATGCCGCCTTTTAATAACTGGATTCATACAAATGCCAAGTTCTCCTAATACAGGATGTTAACTAAAAATTGGCAGCAGTATATAAAAAATTATCCTTAAATACAACATAATGTTTTGCGAAAGCAAATCTTTTTATTATCCATCGCTAGATAAATAGCAGCAGAAGGAGTCATTATTTGAACAGCAATAGTTAACGGCCCTGAATTTGCATTAAACAACTGTTTAAATTAATGTATCCCAATGGAGCTGAAAAAGAAAAAAAAAAAAGAAGAAGAAGAAGAAAATAATAGCATGACAAATTCATTTAAGAAATACATAGAAAAACTGCAATGAAAACAGAGCTAAGTCACTTGATTACTTGAGTGAAAAATTGAGGGAAGGAAGTTTGATGACTCAGTATTTAAACAACCTAGATGATACTTTTGGTCTTTTTGCATCTACTTATCTTGAAGTATATACGATAAGCATCAGTTCCTCTTCTCGCCCAGGAAATAAGGTAAAACTTTGAAAAACTGAGACAGCCAAAACTAACCTTCTGATGATCAAGTAAATTACAAATATGCGATTGTGATGGACTTTCGTGTGTTCGTTGCTTACAAATATGCACATTTGATGGGCTTTAATGTATATATTACTTACAAGTTTCTTTTTTAAAAAAGACCTTAGGCACGGTAATTTTTGTTGATCATAAATAGTGCAGATGTCATCGTTCAGCAAATGAATAACTCCTTATAAGCTGGAGAAGATGCCACAAGGAATTAAATACCTAAATCCAGCACATCATTGAATCACATACACTTAGAACAATATTGAATCTAAATAATTTTTTACAAATGGCAATACCAAAGCTAAGTCCAAATAGATTAATTATACCAGGAAGTTTCTGAATGTCGCTTGATATGAAGAAAATCGAAGCTGCTAATAATGCAATGGCAAACAATTTGGGTAGAATACTGGTGAAGGACATCACCATATCATATAGAATCAATGATCTTTTTAAGTTGAATGACTATTACATCTTACTGATATACAGCATATTTATTAACCTGATGCAGTTAGGAAAAAATATGACTGAGAATGGTATTACGAGTGGAAAAATGAGAAGGATGAGATCAGCGGTAAGTAATGCACAAAACATTGGTACTGTACAGTTTGCAGTGTCTGGAAAAACAGTTTAGAATAAAATTACAATTCCAGATACAGACCACAGTGCACTGTATCCTTATGCCTTTTCACGAGAGTTCAGATTTAATATAGTACTTGTAAAAGCCTCAGAAGTGATAGCGAGAGGAACTCAGGATTATCAACTAGAAAGTATTTGCCACCAGTACAAATTGCACAATCAATTACTAACAAGTACATATATGGAATTGCTTTGCTTTATGATTTTACAACAATAGACAGAATTGCAGACATATAAACGCTAGAAAATCATACACTTGATTCTTCCAGAATGAGCTTAAAGGGTGTGTTGATACTGTGCAAAAAGAGTGGAGAAAGTAAATTTTACAGCTCAACGATATAAACTGAATCTCAGTGACTCCGTAGAATCTCGGTAGACCACCAAACATGGGTTATTTTCAGGGTTTTCTACTGAGACAATACTTTCCGGAAGCCACAACGTATTTCTTTGATGAACAACAAAAGCACGTCGTAATTAGTACCGTAAATGTTAACCGTTATTACACCGACAATCAGGCATTATGGGTTGTGTTTACAGCAAGAACAATCAAGCAATGGAATCTATACTTGAAGAAAACAATGTTTTTTTCCGCATAAAATGAAAGCAGAAATTGTAGAAACTCTCAAACAGTACAAAGAGAACAAGCTTTTATTGAGACTTAGGTATCTGTTTAGCTTTGCTCTCTGCATATGTCTATAGAGTAATTACGTGCCAATAAGCTTATGTGTTTATGTTGTCAGCCCAAGAAACGCTTGTCATCATACACAGACAATGCGACTTTATTCAGTATGATGATATAATGTCAGGTTTAAATGCTCTGAGTAAATTCTAATTGTCCTTGTGATTAAATAAGCAGTCTTTGCAAATTTTGAAGTTTAAATTTTGTTTGAGTACATATGTCTTAATTGCATTACAAACTTTCATTTTGTTTTTGTCCGCTGTGAGTACATAACGTTTTGACCTTAACCTACATGACTCTCCATTAGGTAAACTGTTCAAATCATCTATGAAAAGACCAAGAACATTCTTATTCATTTGTTGCATAACAAATAAATCTTGCCTTTTGGATATTTTCTAGTGTCTAAATGTTTGATTTTTTTTTTTTTTCGTTATAAAAGTTTCTGTCTCAGCAAAGATGCACAATTAATCTGTGTCAGACATTAGTAGTCTAAGTCTATTACAGTATTTGTTTTCCAACATGTTGTAGTAAAATTCATAAATAAACTTTACTTTAACACTGTAAAACCATCGTAAATGAGTGTTATACTGGCAAATTATAGCTCTTTCTGAGCAATAAAGCAATGTTCAGGAATTTGAAAAAGTCATTCTCGAACAAATTGCTAGCTTTTTGTCTAAAGTCTGTATTTAATACTTTTTAGGATTTAAGCCACTGTTATTATTCAAATGACACAAATTTATGTATTGTTATCAGTTATAAACCTAGTATATGCAAAGCTTTAAGTTTATGTAGCGAATGACATATTTCTCTTTGCGTTTCAATGTACATTGTGGTTTTGGTATAGTTGATTTTGTATCCTTGTAATTAACAATCAACTTCTTTCGCAATGGAGATAAATTATTTTCATCTGGAATTAGTTTCTCTGCAGTAACTCGATAGTCTTCTAAATAGCCATGCTAGTGTAATGAAATCTCGAAATCCACTCCACAAACGCAACCGGTGTCATTGTTGTCTGTTTTGTTAAACAAATTTTCTTTCACCCGTCTAATTTGTTCATAAGTTGCCTATTTTTTTTACCGGCCTGTATTGCTCATGGTCCATCTACAAAGAATTTTGGTATCCATGTACATAATGAATGACCTTGACCTTTATCTTTTCATATTCCGCTTCGCTGCACTCCTCGACGTTGATATGACCATACGTTTTTCTTATCTTGCTGTCTTTGTCCAAGTATTATTCTTGACTTGCTTCAGCATATCTATGTGGTATCATGCTAATTTCTGCAGGTATTCAACTCTGTATCACGGTCTGTCAAAAGGTCTAATTCTACACATGATATATTTTAACTTGCATCATGTACTAATCTAAGAGCACTGGGGTGATGACAGTGTCTAGATTGTAACTTTTCACACAGATTTTTTTAAATTCCTAATTGTCACATAGCAGCACTGTATCTTTCTTTACTTAAACGTAATGCAGGCTCTCAAGGAATTTTCATATTGAAATGGCCCATGGCATCCTGACCATACAGATAGTTGTCATTAGATATGTATGAATCGTACACAAAACAGGATGCAACTTTTATTTAGGTGGATTAGCTGTTTCATTAAAATTTTCAAAGCTACCAATGAATTCGTAAGGGTAAATGTCTTTCACAAATATTTGGACTGCACCTTTGCTGCACTTCGCGTCGCAGACGACCTATTTGGAAACTGTTTCAGTGTTTCTGTGCACATTTCAGCACTCATTTCTTTCGACAGCAGTTCTATTGACTGTTCCATGAATCTAAAGCTGTCTACAAATCTGACCGTCCCTTAACTGTTATTTCTTTCCTTCTTTAACGAACACATCAACTATGAAATACTTACTAAATACGTTATATTATTAAATGTTGTTCAGTATGATTTTTCCTTATTTATCGGGATTATTTTTAGCTAGTGCTTTAAGGAAGAGGGATGGTCACAACCAGACAAGTTATGAATAAACAAGAATGGTATGTATTTTGGGTATTTATAAGTTAAAACTACATTCCTCGTGTGCTTAACCTCTATATTTATCTCTTAAGTGATCGTGGTCTTAATAGCTTTGTCTTTAATGTTTGTTTTCTTTTTCTACTTCACACTAGTTAACACATATTTGTTGAATTTCAATGCTTTTTAACTTCGTCTTGAACACCAAACGTTTTGATATTTCGTTTTTAATTGTTTAGACACTAGTTATGTGAATTTACTCACAGCATCGGAAAATACTTGAATACAGTCCGATCCTCTGTAAACTATTGATTTGCTTGTATTGTGGATTGATTTTAGGTAAGCACAAAAACTTCATGGAATATATTTGTCTGTTCTGATTGACTAGGATATGTCATATTGTACCTTTGGTACACATTGCCTATGGGATGATTGTTGAGTACAAGTTTCAGGCTGAAGCACGATGGTCCTTTCAAAATCACAATCAATAGCATACGGAACGTTTAATTGGTGTTGATAGTTTTTGAAGTTTATAAAAGACCCTTTTTCAGGCAATTTCTCTGTCAATATATTTCATACTTCACCATAGCCTATTGTGTTCTAATAATATTTTAGTTTATACAAAATATTGAAGTATTTTTTGCAGACATATTTCTGTCCGTTATGCCTATTTATATGTTATGATACTAATCTTTAATTATTTTTCTCAACACTGTGATGCTTTCCATCTTTGCAGTTAATAGGACCATAGAAGTAAACATGACTGACGTATCAACATGTCTTTCTCTTTCTATTGCAGTTATTTGATGTAGATTCTCTCATTTGTAAACTCCAGTGCACTTTGCCTGACATGAAGTTAATTGGGCCTTCGGCACACCTCTGACGCTGTTGTGCTATGCACAGGCTTTGCCGTTCTGCTTTCTTCTCCTTCCAGTATTTTATACATATTTACTGATATAACAAATTAAGTTGTAATTCATTTGATTTTTTTTTTACCGGTCATATATCAAAGCAACGAGTCTGCCCCTCTACATTGTATTTGGATGGTATATCTATATTATTATTTAATATATTTTAACAAATATTTCACAACTATTGTATATATCTTTTTAAGTTTCTACAAGTTTTATTTATCTTAACCCACTGAGGCAAATCTATGTATAAGCTTCCTCTCGACTGTTGATAACTTTTTACGTGGAATGTTAAATATTTAATCCTATCAAACATTCATTTGTACTTTATTATCCCTTTCATCTATATTCAATGTGTAAATATGTCTGCTTCTGTAGGAAAAACATTATATATTCAACTTGTTTTTGAAAATGTCTCTTCATAAGTAGGATCGTTAAGTCTAATTGATCTTTATCAAAACCAAATTAGCAAATTTTTACAATGATGATCTTCTTCAAATGTATCTCACTATCATTGACAAGTTAATACAGGTCATTATTGTTTCTGTCATAATATCCATACTCAATCAAGGATTTACGAAATGACTTCCTAGACCTTTTCGTTATGATTCTATCTAAATTCTGTCTATTTATAAGTTTGTATTTTGTTTTCTTTTTTTGGTAATATGTTTTGGTTTTGGTGTATCACATAGCAAAGTATTTACACTTTGTGTTGTGCTTTGCCAGTGCAGTTCGTGCTTTGTAATACATTTTGATTTATTTAACAATAAATATTTAAATACATATTTTATTATTTTTCAGGTGTACAAACCTTGATCATAAATTTCAGCAAAAGCCTATCTGCTCTCTTAGGTACGTTAATCCCTGGGGGGGGGGGGGGGGGGGTAGGGGTGGCCATTCCTTGAGCTCTGGGTGCGCCTGACCGCTACCAGAGACAGAATTCATCGCCTTTTTTTACGGTAAACTAAGAGGGTTGTCGCCGCCAGTTTATTGGTTCAAATCAGATGGCATCTCGCTGATAAACTTAAATTGCACGGTTGAACTGAATTCCCACTAGAAACGCACCCTACCCCGGAAGTAATTTAACCTGTATGCAGATTTAAGACGCATACCCTGTAATCTGAAATAATGTCAGTTTATTCCCTTCGAACTGATTGTATGTGACACTCTCTTTGCTTCAATCCATTCGGCCCATGTATATGGTCATATGTGATGAAGAATCGGCGAAAGAGACCAAGTGTGGTCAGTTTATATGTCCACTCTGGTAATAACTATACCGTAGACTTTTTGATGTGTAATACCTCACGATGCAACTAAGCCAACCGGGATCAGTACAAACACACCAGCTAAAGGAGGCTCAGTGGTTATCATGCCGGACTCGCGACCGAAAATGTGCTGGTTGGAATCCTACCACTGGATCAGCCCAAGTCGGCAATTGTTTTGTGGCATTGGGTAAGGCACTTTACTCCAATTGCTTCTGCACTGAATATTCTACTTGTGTGAATGTGCCGTAAAACACCAACCAAACCAAGCCAATCGCTTCGTTTCGCTCAAAGTAATGTGATTACGATAGGTGACAGAAAACACAATTATTCGCTTAAATGAATCAGATTTGATGATTTTATTATCTTCATTAACGTTATAATAATTTCTATAAGCATGATAGTAGGTCTGTACTAATAAATATATTTAGCGCTGCAAATAATATACCCAAAGTGTAATCGTGCCAGAAACTATTGATTTTTGTAAGATAATATCGCCGTTGTCACTCTGTGCCAGTGAATATCGATTTTGATTTTAGTGTTGTTATATACCAGTACAAGTGGGTTGGTGTTTGCGATGCTACTTGTCTTCATAGTCTGGCTGGTCCAGTAATTTTTAACTTTTGTGAAATACTCAAGTATAACTGGTCCAGCAACTGTAAAGTAATTGATATATTAAGAGCGCCTAAATTTCAAGTTCTGGAAATTTCTCGATGGGCGAAAGCCCATGTCAAGAAAGATCGGAATTGTTTTTTTTATTTTTGTTGTTTTTTTTTTTCTTCTAATTAACAATAAGCCGGTGGTCTCAGTTTACCGACTACTTTTAAACAGGAAAATTTACAGCACTGATATAGTAGGCAATGTGAAGAAAAGGAAGTCACTACTACGGAATGAAGCTCATATATGTGGAAAAATAATGGGAAATAATAAGAAAGGGAGAAAGGTCATGGAAAAAATGGAAAAGAGGAGAGGAATTTTAAGAAGTGTAACAGATTTTTAGGAAATTACATGGATCTGTAATATTTAAATAATGCATCTAATTAACATTTTCGTATATTACCCCATCTCAGAGCTCGAATTGGCTCGTAATTGCAGACAAAGATTTGCATAAGTCTGGTAAGTTTGTACAATTCGTCAGACTTCAAAATATTTGGTCTATTGTAATAACATTTATTCTATTGTTAAACTAAGCTCCAATATCACTCGGTTCATGTGTTATTATAAACCGCAGGAATCTATCATTGCAATATTATTATTGCTTTTTACCCAGCGAAAAATGGTATTTATTTAATATAATTAATATGATCGTACAATGACGGCACAACCTAAATAGACCTTAAATAGCTAGAAGCGACCCGTACTCATGTCTAGTATCCCCCAAATATCCATCTCAGATTCCAACACCCATCATCGGGGAGAGACTTCAATTTTAAACCATGAGTTCGGGTTTAAAAACATGATATAATCTAATCATTGATCTGCATTGTCCGTTTCTGCCGGATTATTGACTTAGGGGGTTAATATAAATCGTGCCCTTCAGCCAATCAGAACCTGCTGTGTTATGCTTAGTGTGGAGACCTGTCTTTGCCGTGAAGAAACAGATCTTCACAATTAAGTCAACTTGTTTGCAAGCTTGTGATTGGCTGGGACTGGAGGCAACACAGTAGGCCTCAGACCACAATTATTTTTCTTCTATTTTATGTATAAGCACACTATGCCACTTTTACCATAACAGATAGACCTCTATCGCTTTTTGCCACACATTAACCCACATCAGTTCAATAAATCCTGCAAGGTTTCATCCTAGGTTGACCAGCTCTATTTTGTGTATTACTATGCAAACAAACTGACTTAGAGGAAGTAACCAAATGGCGTCTGCATGACTCAGAAAGCAGGGTCACTTTATTTTCTACTGTTTTCATTAAACAACAAGCAAATGCAACTTTTTATACAATTTCATAAAGTTTCAGGTCTACTTTTTCATAATTATTACCATAAGTAACTTTACAACATAAGTCACTGGCAAAGACCATTCAAACAAGGCACTATTTCTTCGGAATATCTTCCTGGATTTGGTCAACCTCAAGTGGTATAAGTGTGGTCTGAAGGCAGTATGAGTCGTCTAAGTATGTGTGAATGATGAATTGTATGTACACGTGTTTTTCGTGATAGCATATTATTACCCTTCTCTCACTTTGATTAGATATAATGACACAATATTGTTGTTTCCTTTGTTATCTAATTGTTTCTTTCTTTCTTTTTCATTCAGTCATCTATAGTTATATCTTTTTTCTTCTAATAGTTTAAAACAACTGTGTGAAAGCAGAGATATATACCGTTCCTTCCTGTTTTCACTCAGCTACGGATTAAATTGTTATTTTCTTTACAAGTACAGACACTCCTCGCGTATTACCTTAATCTTAAAAAGTAACCAAAAATGTACTTTTGTTTGGTAGTTATAAAAATGAAATAATTGTTATTTCTTCGATATGAAAAGAACATGCCGCCAGATTTATAGCTTGTAACAAGGTTTTGACAAAAATGTAACGATGTGCTGAAGTCGAATTCCTCCAAAAAGAGGACTTTCACATTGCTTGTGTTTGAATAAAATAAATATTTTCTTGAAGTCTTCTAGTTAGGAGAGATTAGGGGCTTGTCGGTTATGTTGAAAGTTTATATTTCATGCGCCTGAGTTCCACCGGTTAATAAGAAAGTTGTTTTATTGGTCGGTCTAATAAAACACTCATTCTCGTGATTTATAACTTGTAACTGTTTTCTCTCGTTTATTCTCATTCGTGTGTAAAGTTATATATTTAAAAATTGCCCTTATTTGTTCTCTTTTCGTTTTGTTCGTTTGTTCATTCATTCTTACACTCTTTCACTTACCCGCTTATCTGCATCTACGTATATTTGTTGGTCTGTTTCTTTGTGTGTTTATTTTAATTATAAAACTGACTGGTGAACTCGCAAATTTAATTAATTAGATTGTCCATGGCAGCCTAAAAATAATTATTTAGAAAACAAATAAATAGTTAGAAAGAAAAAAATTTGGCACGGTGTTATAATTGAATTCATACAGCCGTCGTGGAAAATAATGTTAAAGATTATTCGCATTGTATTCGTGGGAAAATGTATATGCTCCGTGGTTTAGAGAAACTGTTTTTAAATAGTGTTCTGCACATAATACTCTCTCTCTCTCTCTCTCTCTCTCTCTCTCTCTCTCTCTCTCTCTCTCTCTCTCTCTCTCTCTCTCTCTCAGACAATGCCTATCCTGGCCTAGCGTGTCTTTTTATTCGTCAATGAGATAAATATGAAAATGTTTGTCTTGATATTGTTCTTTTTCTCTAGATTAGAATGTCTTTTTACAACTAAAGATAATTTCTATCGAAGAAAACAAAATTTGGAGGTAGGCAAGAATGTTTTGAAGGCCATATAAAGGTTTGACAAATTCATTCTAGTTTTTATATTTTTGTATTTTACTTTTGGGGGATTAATTTAAAATTAATTTGTCTCCATGAAGATTATTTATTCTAAATGCAATTTGTACTCACTTGACTGATAAAGTATTTCTATAAAAGCTCAGAAGACATTATGGTCAAACAGCCCTAAGCAAGTATGTTTTACATGAAATAATAGTGAAGATAACGACAGCAATATTGGTTGCAACTTTTCTTTACAAAAAGTCATATCGTTCATCAGCTGATAGATTGGCGAATTTTTTTCAATGATTTTTATATTATTGACATGAGATCAAAAATCATTTACCTCAGTTCGTTAAAACTAAGCAAGATGAAACATATAAATCTTTACTTTTTAAGGAGTTCAATTAAATCTACCCGTTTAATCGCATAGTTGCTGGTAAAAAAAGATATAATTTATCTTCAACTGCATACACCACTGTACCTATATCTATATCTTTGGAAGTTTATTTGCAAAAAAAAAAAAAAAATCAATTTTCTTTTGTATGAAACATATTCATTATTTTAATCATTTATTCACTCATTTCGCTCTTTCACTCAACATGAATTACTGGAACAAAGTCTGCTGAAATGCAATTACCGCGTTTGTATGTCTTTTCACACGAATATTAATTAGGGGAGATAATAATGGGAAAGTCATCTATTGAGCAGACGACACAGAGTTTTTGAATTTTACTGTTTTTTCTTGTCTGTTATTCGACGTATATTTGTCTATATTCTGCTAAAATTCCTATAGAGGATTATAGTTACAACCGTAATGTTAAAATTTCCATAAGGTGATATTCCCTCCCAAATTTAATGTTGAATTCCCATTAGACTCCATACCGTTCCAAAACGGTTGTAAATGTAAAACATTTAGAATCAAAAGACTTTATTTTAAAAAATGGCAAATATTGCAACCAAAAAAGAAACCCATCGCTTGTATTGTACACAAAGCAAACATCGCACCGTAAATAAAAGGGTCACTGCGTGTATTGGAACAAAGTCACGAAACAATATTCCTGTATTCTTGCGCATGCCATTCCTTGATAACTCAGTTATTCTTTTTCTATACGATACTCTGAAATAGAACTAAAATTATATC
Organism: Margaritifera margaritifera; assembly: GCA_029931535.1. Lineage (NCBI taxonomy): Eukaryota > Metazoa > Mollusca > Bivalvia > Unionida > Margaritiferidae > Margaritifera > Margaritifera margaritifera. The sequence goes on along the minus strand of JAQPZY010001657.1, from coordinate 3,679,021 downwards.
CAAGATAGACACAAAAGATTGGTCTGAACATTTGCATCAAAACTAACTCAATAGTTTATTCGGTTATGGTTATATTCTGAATAGTTCAATCAGAAGCTCAAGTAACATTCATATTTAGTATGACATTGTATTGAAAAACAAATGCAGCTTTCAACATTTTATTTGCTCTAGTGACTTATGCATTAAAAAGAAGTAAATGTAGACTATTTCTTTTAGAAAATTAACTAATGAGAAATAAAATAAAGGTGCACAACCAAGGTTTTAAATAAAATTATTGTCCTATCTAATGGTTATGTTAACAGTCCATAAATGTGTATAAACAAATGCTATGCCAGAAGTAAACAATACGTTCAATTAATCAACCATTCATTTTCTTTTGAGTCAATATTAACAGTCAACAATTTGCCTACATAGCAAAATTAAATCATGGTTTGATGCGTGACTCTGTTTGAAAACATGGTAAATTATTGTCTTATCTACACAATATAAAACCATATCATCCAAACCTTGTAACTAGTCATCAATTACTGGGACCTCATTTAATTGACTGTGCACTGCATCAAACAATTTGGCTTGACGTTGATGAGAAACATCCATTTTATGAAATCTATGGCGGAATTGATGGCTATATAATTGATCACAAAATCAATAGTATATGGGTTTTTTTAAAAGTAATATTCTCCTAAACATTATATATGATCGTTAATATCAAGTGCTCGAATTCCAAGGCATGTTTTGGAACCATCTTGTGGCAAATAAAAGTAGCAGTAGAATTAGATTTGTGTCCCAAAATTACCATAAACATACGCAATACAAGTTCGATGCTTGACAAATTACTCCAAGAACTGATAGTAAAACAGAATTATATATTTATTCCAGGGGTTGTTACAATCAGGATCCTCGATATTCTGTCCAGTAATGTATTCAGAGGTGTAATCTGGAAAAAATAGTATTTATTGCAGTCACAGATAATATATTTGATTAAAGGTCTTCGCCAAATAAGACTAGATTGATTCGAGACAAAACAAAGTAAAAACAAAAGACAAAACCCTGCATTGGATTCAAGTGATTTGTTAACACTGAAGATAGTAGAACTTTGCAAAACTATAATCCTAGATTATAAAAACAGTTTCGTTGTCCATTTACTTAAACAGAAGTACAACCTCTACAAAAAGTCAAAGTACGACGTGAATTTCCGTTTTGAAGCTTCTTCCTCGGCTTCCACCATGAGTTCAGTTTGTCCAAACATCATGTCCACATTCACCTTAAAAATGTCTTGTGCTTCAGGGAGTTTGACAACCAGCCGTCCCATATACTCACAGCCTGGATCGGTGATAAACTTTGGATCCTTTGCAGCCGAGGCATAAATTTTCAGGAGCATCTCCTTTTGGTTAGGCTTCAAGCTAACATGCATTCCAGACCTCCGTTCACCGATCTTTATAGATTCTCCTTTTTGTATGTACTTCTTAAAGACGTCTTTGCATCTATCCTTTCCACCCACGGGCACTCGCTTCTCTTGTGGGTGTATTGAGGGGTCAAAAGGAGGTGAGATGTTGATACCATATGTGTACTTTGCAATTCTGGACGAAATTTTCATTGGTTCACGTCCGAAGACCACGGCTCCTTTCAAAACAACCAACCCAGCCTCTGCTGGAATAATAATTTTAGCATTAGGAAATGACTCTTTAATGGCGGCCTGCATCATGGATGATTCAGAGAATCCTCCGACCATTAAGAAAGTGTCTACCCCTTTGACTTCTGGCCTTTGTAATAGCTCCCTCACACATTGTGTTACACCGTCAGTGCAGTCTTTAAATAACGATTTAAAAAGGTTTGCTTCGATTCGAACCTTGTCTGCGGCCCAGATCATTTTATCTTTGAATGGAGTTTCTTTCAGTGCATCTGCAATTGTTTCTCCGCTGTCCTTTTCATACATGTTATTCAAAGAAACAGGCATCTTTACTGTAATTTTGCCACCTGAATCAGGAGTTATGATTCTTTTCTTGGTCTCTACCTCTCGAAGTAGGTCAACATGGTCGGATTTATGACTGTCACAAAATTTTTTGAATGTTTTGGCGCCAATTATTTTAATCAGCATCTGATGGAAGGCTTCATCCACTTTTGTCCCTCCCCAAGCTCCTCCGGTTGGTTCGTGAAGTTCTCTGAGCGATCCATCCGCTTGTTTCTCGTGCACAGTTATATCAGCTGTACCACCTTAAAATAGTAAGTAGGTTAGCTCATGTATGAAAAAGGAAGAAAGGCGGAAAGTCAGGAATAAAGTATTAAAGGTTGGTAGACTATGTATATTGTAGAAAGGTGTCGAGTAAATAGATGAAGAGGAAGAATCTTTCGAAAATATGAAAGCAGAGTAAGCATTAAAGTAAGATAGTTACAATGAGAAAATAAATCTGAATAAGCAGATAAATGAATTTAAATGAAAATAGATAAATAAATAAACTGAACATATATAAGCATTAGAGAATCATTCCCGGTTCTTTTCTACATAATCATAAAATTTATTTTTCTTCCTTATTTTGTTTTCTTCATGCAGCTGAGACTTCTTAACTCTTGTACAATGATAAAAATCTTTAACTTTTATTTAGCTGGTGACGGTGAAACTTGTCTATAGGATCTATGAATGTAACCATTCATGCCTTTGGAGGAAAACAGTGTGTAAGATCTGTTATGGTGCTGGAGGTAAAACCCTCATGTTTGCATGTCTCTCTCTCTCTCTCTCTCTCTCTCTTTCTCACACACACACACACACACACACACACACATACGCACACGCAATGACACATCCACATACACACACAGAAAGGATCCCATACTAATATCCTCACCTCCAAGATCCAAGATCATGTACTTGGAGGCTGTCAACCTTCCCTGAGCACACAACTTCTCGTCTGGCAACAACTGACAGTACAAAGATGCTGCCTCTGGTTCCAAAGCAATTGTCAATGCACCACTGTCTATTTCCGCCTGAAATGTAAGACTTGAACGTAAGGAAATCAGGTGACAATTTTATCAGATCTAAGTCTAGATTTATAAATTTAATCAGGAAATTTAGGTCAGATTTAAAGTCTTTCCAATAAAACCCAGTTTCATGAACAAGATTTAAATTTAAGTTGACACTTACGACATTTTAATAATCTGATTGGCTCCAACGTAAAAAGAAAAAAAAATTCTTTCAAGGTCAGTAGTGTATAATATACAAATTATCAGCGCACGATATTCCATACACTAGCATTGTATCTGGTACGATAAAATATTTAATACACTACAAAAAAGGGTTATCATAGTTTATGATAATTACACTCAAATGACCCTTTAGATGTTAAAATGGACCAACCTGCCTGCCCTATCATTTTGTATATTAACTCATCTATAGTTATAAATGTCAGTCGACTTTTAACAACGTGTACATTTACCTTGCATATATACATTTTACGAACAAACAGTTATAAAATCTTGTTTTTTAAAAAGCTTATCAGTTTATCAGCTGCCGACATTATATAATTCTGTGAACTCTCATATGCCCATTGAGTCTTGTTTGCAATTCTGTGAACTCTCATATACCGATCGAGTCTTGTTTGCAATTCTGTGAACTCTCATATACCGATCGAGTCTTGTTTGCAATTCTGTGAACTCTCATATACCGATTGAGTCTCGTTTGCAATTCTGTGAACTCTCATATACCGATTGAGTCTTGTTTGCAATTCTGTGAACTCTCATATACCGATCTTGACTTGTTTGCAATTCTGTGAACTCTCATATGCCGATCGCGTTTTGTTTGCAACGTCTTTTGAAATCACGTAGATGTAACCGATGAGATTTAACATTTCTTTTTTTTTTTTTGGGGGGGGGGGGAGGGGTCTGGAGGAAAGGTATCACTCTCTTCCTTTGAGCTTTCTTCCAAATAAGTTCCATTAAACTCCTCAGTCTTCATTTAACTGGTAAAATAGTAATATAAATATCAAAGAGATTAAGATAGGACTGTTTCTACAAAATTATAAACATTTTTCTTGGACTATTTCCAGCCATTGTAGACACACACACACACACACCAGGAAACACAAGTTCGTAAATGCGCGCTGGCTTGATGATTAACATTCAAAATATTAAATTTCTGAAGTAATTAAATATGTAACTAAACAATTAAATCAAACAATAACAATCTATTGTATCTGCGTTCAAAATAATTATTTCAGATACGCAAAAATACATCTCATTAAAGTTAAAAAACACAATATGTTAATACAATTATTTCTTCTGTTTTTGACTTGCATAGCATAAGAATGCATAAGACCCATTATAAGGTTCTTTATACTCTTTATAAGCTATTAACAATCGATACATTTTGCTGAAATATGCTATATAATGACTTGTGTTACATTAGGATCGTCTGCTTTCTGCCACAAAAGAAGTAAAACATTATCTAGTGAAATTATATTTTTTAAAAATCACTATACGCACGTTGCCAAAAGTGTTACATAGACACTGTGCATTTGGCCAAGGTCAGTATCTCTTACTTATCAGCAAAGCTGCAATAGCACGGTATACATGTTTATAGTTCATTTGCTTCACAATCAAGCAAATTAAAATTTCTCTTGTTTTCTGGGGTTGTTAATATTTTTGCTCTTTGCTCTATAATTCAATAGTTCACAAACTGGTAAGCACTTTGGAGGAATTACCACACCCGTGTTAATCAAAAGATCTAATAGCACGAAGAGATACACTTGTTATGACATGCATTGGTTTCCACTTCTAACCCCAGCCAATGCACCAATTCACCTGCAGAAAACATATAAGCCTCGTTTCCTTTTATTGAAAAATGTATACATCTCGTGGTATATCAATGATACAGAGTGCATTCCATACATATATTCTCTCTCTCTCTCTCTCTCTCTCTCTCTCTCTCTCTCTCTCTCTCTATATATATATATATATATATATATATATATATATATATATATATATATATATATGTATGTATGTATGTATGTATGTATGTATGTATGTATGTATGTATGTATGTATGTATGTATGTATGTATGTATAGATGGAGGGGACGGTAGAAGGATCAGGATACACATCCACATCGGTACATACTGGCTGTTTCCCTTGTTTTCAAGCTGATTTCTATCTGCGTCTCTGCTTGTCTGTCTGTCAGAGTTCCTTCGAAGAGTAACAACACTTGTTTAACAAAATACTAATATTTTCACTCTTCCTTCCTCCCTTTATTACACATAATGAACGCTTGTATAAATACCTCAGTCACAGCAGCCTCCCGCATGAACTGTTTTGCGGCGTCACTCCAAATAGCGGGTACGGTCAGGACCCAAAGAATATCTTTTTCTGCGACACCCGCCCCTCGAGTTTCTAAGGTGTTCAGCAGATGTGTCTTTAGAAATCTAATCGCAGAACCAAATACTTTCTTCGCAGGCATTATCAATCCTTTGTCATCATGTATTTCGACGTCTCGTTTGATCTAAATGTAAACAATATTGTATACATAAACAGTCCCTCCAAGATACTTCATTATGGCTAGATCTTTGTATCACCCCGCCTTCATCATAAACATAAGTCTAAACTCATGTAATGTGGTTCCTCCAAATGAATGTTGAACGATAACTCTGATTTCAACAAAGTTAAACTTATTTTATTGTAATTTTATCGCGAAAAAAAGGATCAGTCATTTATCTACGATATCATCGCAGGAACAAGTGGCATCAAAAGAGGTCTTTGAGACGATGGATTACATAAAACAAGTACATTGTGATACCACTGTAACAGAGGCACGGCGCGAATGTGACATCGATCGAATTCTCCCATCTCTTTAGACTTTTCCTAGATTTCTAAACTGGATCCATATATCAGAAGGCTTTGCCAATAATGCTCTGAAACTGCAAACCAGAAAACCTTTAGTACTCACACACCACCTGCTGGATTAAATTGTGAATAAGTTCAATTATCCTTTCAGGCAACCGTTATCCATACTAGACAGATAATTGGAAGTATATTTACCTCTTTTTTGTGCAGGGTCATTTTGAAACGACGAAAGTAGTACCACTTTTCATGCTCGTTATCAAGGGCCAAATCTGAGTATTTATCTTCAGCTTCGTAGCCAAAAGAGTGGAATTTTTTCTTTTCGTCGAACAGGACACAAGTGGGGCACTTCAAAGACATCAGATTTCCACCAGCCCACACACTGTTGGCGCTGATTTTACTGAGGTCTTCATGTTTAAACACGAATGCATATCCGCTGTAGGTTGTTCCAAAATCAAGTGCCGCAACCAGAATCTTGTCCTTTTTTTTAGAGTCCATATTGTTCTAGAAATTGATAAGAAATGCAAAGCGTCTTTGTTTGTAAATATATATTTACCTACCCACCTAGCAAGCTATAAAGCTAGTTGTCAGATTAGCTTGCTAACTAGTTACATACCTTCCTACCTACCAACCCACCTACCTTCCTACCTGCATGTACATAAATGCATCCATCTGTACATACATAAATGTATGCATACATTATTGTGCAAAGATTGACATAGTGGCTCACAAAAAGACAAAACATGCCACATTTGTAAGCCATCAAGTTCTATTCGGAGTAGGAAGAGCTTCAAGTTATTCTTCCTAACAAAACCTGATATACTGCTAGACATCTTCATGGAAAGACAGAAGGAAGATTTAGAGAAGACACCAAAAGAGTATATATATGTATATAAATAGAGCCGTTTTCTGCTAGCTGTCCTATTTGTGGAAAAAAGGGAGGAAATATGAGAGAGAGAGAGAGAGAGAGAGAGAGAGAGAGAGAGAGAGAGAGAGAGAGAGAGAGAGAGAGAGGCGGGGGGGGGGGGGGGAGAGAGAGAACAAAGTGGAAAAGGACATTTCAAAAGGTTAGTTAACCACATGTGTGAGAATATAACAGTTAGTAAAGTGTTAAAGTATACAAGCTGATACAATGAGAACTGGAAGGGTTTACATACGAATAACCCAAGTGTCCTCCTTCCATACATCCGGAACGTAGTGCATGTGTACTTTCGTTTTTAAATACGACTCGTGAGTCTGTATAGTAACTGAGCCATGCGTGCGATGTATCTCACATGTTCTCATACCTTTACCGGGATGTTGAAAGTGACCTATTATATTTGCCGGTGGCTTATTTTTAAAACATTTTTAGTAAATTTAATTTGCTGTATTTACTTCCTTAATTCTCAACTTCTGTTCACGCATGGGCACGTATATCCGAAGTCCAAGGCTAAACTGCAGTGTAATCTTTGTCCTAAATCCTGGCAATATAGCCTTATGAAATGCAAGTATAAAGGAAACCTCATTTTTAAGATTCTAAAAATTGAATGTTTTCACTGTTTGTCAACTATATACCTTACCTTTTACAACATCAATCCTACTTCTTCTTGTTGGAAACCAGGAAGGAGTTTACACCGGAATGGTTTACACAGTCGTTAACCTCGTTTTGGACAAGTATTTAGCAAGTTAAGGCAAGTTTACAGATAATAGCTGCCACGACTATAAATTATGCAACAAAGACAAATTACCACTATGCCAAATTTGGATAACAAAATTGACAATGGTGCGTCTTGCCTTAATGATGAGGCGCCGTAGCGGACAAAAGCTGGTCCAATGAGAATGTTGAATTTGAAATTCAATGTCATATGTCGAGAATTCCAATTTCACATGTTAAACCAATTTTTTTGCGTTTAAAGCCCCCCCCCCCCACACACACACACAAACTCCCCTGCTTAAACTAGGTCTCCAATGGCTTTTATTTTGTTGATAATTTATTTATTTTTTTAAAACTTTCATTGCTGAAATCCTTATAATGAGAGGCTGCTTTTCGGGGTTTTTTTCTAGGTCATTTCCTCTCTCAGTGTTAGTCCCAGAGCAAAACAACTTTATGTGTAGACGCATCTAAGTGAGTACCACAAATGTCAACTAAAGTACGTCACTGTAATATTATTTTCACCCTTCAGTACTTCACTCTATTTTTATTTTCTAGCCCATGTTAGTGGGAAGCGAGACATATCAGTCATTTTTCCGATGGCGGCATCTGCGTTGTCAACAGTTAAGGTTTTTTGTTCCAAATTTTAATTTGCGTACATTTCCTAAACTCGTTTATAGATTCTCATCATACTTGGCATGAATAATTATGATTCATTCTATAACATGCTCACTAGCTCCTTTTCACAGAAAATTTGCGTTAAGGTTTTGGTTATTTTTTAAATTTTTTTCATTTGAAAATATTTCCTGCACTCCTTAATAGATTATCATCGTACTTGGCACTCATCATATAAAGCTAAGACAATTCATTCTGCGACATGCTTGCTCACCCTTATGACCTTGGAGACAAGGTCACAGTCGTATAAAGTTTACAATGAGGTTCCTAACTCATTGATGGATTTGTTCATACTTGGAATGAGTCATAACGAAGCTAAGATAATTCATTTTGTTGACATGCACGCGTACCCTTTGACCTTAGGGTCATGGTTACAGTCATTGAAAATTCGCGTTAAGGTTCCTGAACTACTGGATGCGTTTTCTTCATACTTGGGGTAAATCATTTTAAAGCTAAGACCATTCTGCAACACGAACTTTCGACCCTTTGATCTTTGGGTCACAATGATATAGAAAATTTGCATTAAGATTTTAGTTAAAGTTTTTTTTTCTCCTTTTTTTATTCGCTTATATTATCTAAACATCGTGATGGATTTTGTCCATACATTGGACGAATTATTATGAAAGTAAGACAATTAATAACTCGACATATGAAACGGAACTTTCAACGCAAACAACTTAAATCAACATGTTAAATGGCATTCTCATATACAACATTTAAATTTCAACCACATAATGTAATTCAACCGATACAATTTAAAAACTTGATATAGAAAATGGAACCTTCAACCACCGCTGTGTAATTCAATACATAAAACTGAAAAACTCGATATATGAATTAGAACTTTCAACACCAACAGTTTTACTCAACGCGTGAAATTGGAATTCTCGACTTATGAGATTGATATTTCAACTGCTGCTTTCTCATTGGACCAACGTTTGTCCCCTACGTACTTAACGAGCGATTCCGGCATTTTCCAATTTCCTGGGATGTATGTAACTTTTTAGGGCTCGGCTTGATAGATTTAACCGCACAGCAACATATGAAATGTTATATCGAGCCGAGGCAATTGGAATAAAGTGCCTTACCCGGAGAGACACCAAGGCGGTTGACATAGTCTGGTCTGGGCAAAATTCGAAACCGCACCCTAGCTTCTGGTTGCGAGTCCAGTTAGCGCTAATCATTGAGCCAGTACCGTGGCACGATGTAATCTATCATGTGTTGCTATGCCGTTAAGCATCACTCAACCAAGCACCCAATCATCCTGAACTCAAGCTTATGAACGTGCATTGCAATCAAAACCATACTGAGATTAATTACACTTGGAATACCGGATATACTAATAGGGTTTCTTGTTTCCTCTTTCCAATGGGTCCATTTGGTTTCCATCTTTCAAGGCCATTGAATTATATAGTCAGACTGAACGGTGTCAGAAGACTACTCTAATAAGGTGTCCTTCTCTTCTACTTTGTAGTGGACCAGCCCATTTTGTTTGGGGTCTTTGGAGACAATTGAATTATGTGGTCACATTAAAAAGTCTACATGAAATTTCCTTGAGATGAAGTTTAATAACGTTGTCACGTGGTAACTCTAAGCTCTTTGGGATGCTTACATTTTCCCAATAGTCTCCAGTATATTGTCGTTATTATTGTATTTAATTATCATTGCGTGCTATTCGGTTCTTTCAAGTGACTCCCAGATGTGTCGACAATGGTTTACTGTAACTTGATGCATGGTTTTAGCGGGGTCGTTGTGGTCTAGGGTTGTACTTCCAGTTTATTATGTGAATACTATTTAATGAAATTGTTAAATAGGGAATATATGCTTAATACTAGTCATTTTTTATTTTTATTATTTTTTTCTTCTTTAGTCATTCTTGAGATTGTATGATATTATATACTTTACATATATATTCTATGTTAGCATTCTCAGTTTTGCATTATTATTTTTTTTTTTTTGGGGGGGGAGGGGTAAATGGAGATGAGTGGTGGGGTGGGGTGAATTTAATGCAGATGTTTGTGTCTAACTTAACATTTTCTATGCAACTACGGAAAATAGAATACAATTTCTTAATCAACAAGAGTATATATACTTCTTAATCCAGAGAGAGAGAGAGAGAGAGAGAGAGAGAGAGAGAGAGAGAGAGAGAGAGAGAGTAAATATGTTTGTGGTGGAGCTATATGTGTATGTGGTATAAGTTTTTAAGTATGTTTCCTTACGTATATGACATACGTAAATATGTAAGTGTGTATGTGTGCAATGTATATGGAATGTGGATAGGAGGAAAGGACAGATAAAAGATTCTGTAAAATAAAATTACATATTTTTTCTGTATAATTGTATGTATTGCTATATGTGTATGCGATATATATATATATATATATATATATATATATATATATATATATATATATATATGTGTGTGTGTGTGTGTGTGTGTGTGTGTGTGTGTGTGTGTGTGTGTGTGTGTTAATTAGGCCCTTTCATGGACCCTTTTTCCTTCTTATTTTTTTTTGGGGGGGGGGGGAGGGTGAGGACGTGGCAACATTTTCTGATCATTGCACGTTTTCGTCTTCTTTCTCTATGTCTTGTTTTCTCTCCTTCCCTTCGTCGTCTTCCTCTTCTCCGTTGTCTTCTTTTTTTCATCCTCTGTCGTCTTCTTTTCTCCCTGCTTCTTCTTTCGACCTCAACTTCTTTCTCTGAGTCTTCCTTCTTTCCTGGTGTCTTCTTTCCCTGTATTCTTTTCCTGCGTGTGATTTCTGTCCTCGCGTGCTCGTCTTCTTCTCTTTGTTCAGAGTGGGTGTTGCCTATTTGATTATTGTACTTGATTGTTTTACCACATCGTTGTGTGTTTTGTTGGTTGCTATCTGCTCCGTACGTTTTTCCCCTCTTACATTATTATTTTTGTAATAATACGTATTTATGTATGTCTGCTGCAGCGGTTAATATCTCAAAATCGATATGGCTAAGGGGTGATGAGAAGTATACCAATTTGTTGTAATACCAGTAAACTTTAAACATGCATTGAGCCGCCTTGTCAAAGGAAAATATTCAGAATAGCTCTTCACTCTCAAAAATGAACGTAAAAAAGAGTTGTGGGTAGTGTTAGTTCAGAGTAAAAGCCATCATTTTGCACAATGAATTTACCTGAATACCTTAATTAAAATCTGACAACCATGCTTTCCACAAAAAAATCATTTGTTATTTTTTATTTGTATATTTAATGAAGGAAATACTCTATTTTTTCTTCAATCTATCTTAGTCCCATCACGAAACAACTGTCCAAGTGAGTGGTATTACCACTCTTGTTGCCGTTTTGTTCGGGTCTTTAGTTTTTGACCGACGTGTATGAACCATTTGCAATGTATGCTAGTACTGTCGCTCTAAGCCCCAAAGGGTCATTTTTCTTATTTCCTAGCTGTGCGATGGTAAAATCTACTTGCGGTGTGGGGCAGGTGCACGGTGGATCTTCAAGATCTATTGTTTTTTCAAGGTTTTATTTCCGGAATACCTAATTTCATTTTAAAGTTAGCAATGATCTTTCTGCTAGATATTTCATTTTATATGTTTTGTTTTGTTTTCCCGGAATAGTTTGTCTCACTTTTTGATGGACTGAACTGTTATAGGGTGATTAGCTCCATGTGTAGAAACATTATTTCTTGCCCCGTAGTTTAGTGCGGGCTTCCTCCATTGATGTGCTTTTGACGAATAAGTGAACGATGTTGATGTTTGAAATAAAGTCATGTGCAGCTAATGAGTGAACGATGACTTTTTTTTTTTTTTTTTTTAACATTTTTTTATACTATTATTATTATTACTACTCGATCAGAATTTAGCGCCTGCGATCACCGGGCAATAAGAATTATAGACCAATCAAAGCTAATAAGTAAACATTCTCTGCAGAGACCGACGTCAGCGCGTAATGACGAGGACCCGAAACGTAAGACTCGTTGTAGAATTAGGCATAGACCTTCAAATTTCCACATGAATGACCACGAATAAAATGGAAAATACACAAGCGATCGTACAAATAAGATATAAGTAGACAAGTCGCGTAGTAAAATGTGCAATTGGTAAAAAATGCGTCAATTACAGCGTCCGCAGACAACATGTATCTACTTTCCGTAGCTGCAAAATACACGTGCTCCAAAATGAATGAACATTCAAAACGCGTCTGCCGAAAAATTATACTTACTCATGAATCAAAATTGGGACATTTAAGCATAAAACATGCTTACAACAAATGCGGTCATTCGTAATTATCTGAAATAGCACGCTTTATGGACAAAAACGCAATGTTACGATGGCGCAGTGAATGGGAAATGGTATGCTGTAAACATGCTGAAGATAACACGGTGAACTTTTAAACTGATCAAATGAACCGTACCAGCATAACACTGCCCCCACCCTAGACATAACGTTACAGAATATTTGCAAAATTCTCTGTTTTTGTATTAAATTTAGTAATCAATTAACTTATGTTAATTATTGAGAGGCACCAAAAAACTATCAATCCAAATAATTTACATGTATACTATACATGTACATGACTATTCTACAGATAAAATCATGCGGTAAATATTCTGCAAAAAATACCACAGTTAAAACGAGAAACAACTGAGCATTTCAGATCTGATTTTCATGGGAATAAATATTAATGTTTGGAAAAGTATTTACCAGGTATACATGTATATAGTATTTCATGCATATGATGAATCATATTGAAAGAAAGACATCTGTATCTTAAGATAATCGTCCATATTATTCAGCCTAATGTATGGTTGACTCCAATTCCAGTGTCCAAAAGGGCCCTATTTTTGTTATTATTTTTCACACAACGTTGCAATTGCTGTATTTTAAATATGAAAAGAAATAAACAAAATCATATTAAATTGACTTATGAGTTTATTCAGATCTCAAAATATTTCACGTAAAGCAATGTTTTATTCCAGGTCCTGATGTCAATCATTGTGCAATTACTCTATAAATGTCCTCCTTACTCATTGGATCAGAAGTGTTGATGTTCGTTAGCATCTGAAGTGTGCCTTGCATTATACAGTTTCTCTGTACACTTTTGATTTTGTTCATAGGTGCCGCTTAATATGTTCAACCAGTGTTGCATTACATTGTGTGAAAAATAATAATAACAAAAATAGGGCCCTTTTGGGCACTGGAATTGGAGTTGGGGCTTGTGGAATTGGAGTCAGGGCTTGTGATTTTTTTAGTCACCAGCCCTGAGCCTGTGTCTGAAAAAAAAATTTCTTTGAGCACTGCTTAACATTGAATATTGCTGAATAATCAATGTGCACATGCTATTCCAAAACAGAACAGAAACATCACATTGCATGTTCACGTACTTTAATTAGCACAGTTCTTTTTCATTTCCTTTTAATTTGGAATATAAATGAACTTTAAGTGAAATTTGGCCTTTGACTAGACATGTTCTCTTTTGGTTAGAAATTACTCTTTTTTTAAATAATCATATATTTCATATCAAATGCATATAAAATTAGATGGAGATAGAAAAGTTTGAACAATGCAAGAAGTAAGAAAGCTAACCATTAATACGTAGTAAAAAGTACACACCTCTACAATGTTGCACACTGAGCACAGGTTTGCAGGTTTCCCCCAGTTTTTTTGTCCTGTGTCCCCCAAATCTTGACCCTAGGCATGCTTTTTTTCATCGGGGGGAAAAAATGGAAAAATACGCCTACAACTTTTCTTTGCTGGATGTACATCCATGTTTAAGTTAGTGCTAGAAATGGCCAAAGTTACTAAAGGTGATTAAAACTGTAAGATAACAGTGAATATCCATTTCAAAACAATTTAAGAATGAAAACATTAAAGGTTTGTGGTAGTTGGCCAAGTTGCAATATAAAGTCTTTGATTGCCACTAATGTACTGTGTTTTCGAGGTTAAAGTCACACTTACAGCAAAGAACATTTAATTTATTCTTAGGCTGAATTACTGATAAGAGAGATAAATTTATGCAAATATAGACTTTGTATTTAATTAATGATTTATTAATTTGAAAAGAGAAGTAATTAGGAAAACATGGGTATTTATTATAATAAATGCTGGTATGTGTAGATAATGAGTGAACACTAAAGTTAAATGAGAGCAAGATCCGGAATGGAAAATTCCATGGTGCAGCTAATTTCAGGTTAACCAGATATTCAAAACATATTAATGTTTTTTTTTCATGAGTTACTTGATCAAATAATAAAACATTACTGCAATAATGTAAGTGTATGAGGAAACTATGGCAAAGTTAAGGTTAGGAAAATATGGCAAAGTTAAGGTGGAAAAACTGTCAAAGCGAATGAGATTATCTCATTCTTTTAAGCACTTCTAGTGCATTATGTCCCTTTAAAATGTTTGTCCCCCAAATTTGGATGGAGAGGGACATGGTGTCCCTTCTAGATCCTAGGTGCAACACTGCCCCACATACTTTAATACACGCATATCAAGGTATGAATCAAAACTTTGTTTTTTTTCACTCATCTTTCCAGTATGATACTTGCCAAATGCATCACTGAAGCACACATATTTCAAAGAGAGAAATGTAAGATTATCCAAACTGTTCAAGTCACGAATTCTTCACAACAATTTTCTGTCATTACTCTAATTAATCACTAACATATGTTTGTCAAACTTTTATTTTTTCTTCAGTTCTAATACACAAAATTAAATCCAAAAAATAGTCATCAATCCTCCAGGAATAATGAGATCAGAAGAGCAATGGTGTTGGAAGAATATCAATGCAGTTTCCAATCTTGTGAAAGAGAATATTGTGTTGCATTATGGTATGTAATCAGTCTGAGAGTCGATGTCCACAAGTTACAATCAGAAGAATTTACATTCATGGGAGAAAGAAAATGACCATGTCCATGTACATGAATAAAGTTGAATATCCTGATCTGTCCATTACATCCAAGAAAAAGTGTTCCATCTCTTAGGGTTCTTCTGTAGAAAGACTCTTCAGGTTGGACCTACTGCCATCAACCAAATTGCATACCACATACTGGTATGAATAACAGGGAGAATGGAGCATAAAACAAATAGGTACTGTAAATATACTCATTATGTATCTATTATAGGTTTACCACAAACAGGTATGAAACTTGAGTACCGTATTTGCTGGCATACAAGTCGATACTTTTTTACCTGGACATCTGGGCTTCATCTTATACTCCGAATTGACTTATATATGGATTATGTCATTAAAATTGCTCTAAGTACCGGTAATACTGTGATTATGAGATGTAATCGGCAAAATTGAAAACAGGTCACGTAGATGTACCAGTTCTTGTTCAGTTACCATGCCAATAAATTGTTATAAACTAATATGATTGCTTTTGTGTTATAAATGTACATGAAATAAAAGAAAACAATTAAAGAGTTCACAATTCACAGGCTGTGTAGTACTTACGGTCTATACTCTAAAGTGTACTGCACTTATGCATAGCATATCGTTTGTTACTTAAAATTAAAACAATATGAACAGATTTTGCTTTATTCATCTTTTTTTTTATTTTTACCATACCTCATTCTTCCTGATTAAATTTTAGCCTTGGGTTAATTGTTTTGAAATTTAATAGTATTTTATTTGATGCACTTGGGTGATTACCGGTACACCTTTTTAATTGACATGATTGATCCTACAAAGGGATGTAATCCATATTAACGACTCAAATGTTCGAGGAATATTTATAAAGTATTTCATAGATATATTAATAAATTATTTAAAGAAAAAGTATTTTCTTTATGCTTTTTATGTGACTTTTCTATTTTTTGTCTCAATGATTAATTTTCTTTATATTTCTTATTTCCCTTTGGATAGCTTCATTACCCTATTGGTAGCCTCACTAATTTGATCTTGTTTGTCAAATCTTGACCTCAAACAGGTGTTGAAAACAGGTCACATAGCTGTAACAATTCTTGTTCAATTACCATGTCAATAAATTGTTATAAAAACCAATATGACTGCTTTTATATTATAATTTTTATCATTATTTTGCATGCATTTGTATGTGCTTGTATTTTCTGGTTTTTCCAACAAGAAATAAAGGAAAACAATTAAGAGTTCACAAATTCCATTTTTAGTTTTGCATTTCAGCTTAGAGCAAAATATGATGTC
Source organism: Margaritifera margaritifera (assembly GCA_029931535.1). Lineage (NCBI taxonomy): Eukaryota > Metazoa > Mollusca > Bivalvia > Unionida > Margaritiferidae > Margaritifera > Margaritifera margaritifera. Next base: position 3,662,747 of record JAQPZY010001657.1, on the reverse strand, counting down.
AACACATTACTTGTATTCATTCTTAACAAGCTTTTTATTTCGCCATCTCTCTTGATTAATTAGTCTTTTGTTTCCTACAACAATCCAAGCCAGTTAACTGTTTAAACCCTGATATTGGCTTTGGATAATAGGCATTATCATTACCATTAATTCACATCAATTACCAGTTTTAAAGTGTTCAACAGTAATAAAATAGAACATGGAGGTGCTTTAAATAATAATTGATAACATGTTAAAGAATATGTATTATGAAACTGTTCATTTGTGTAAATTTGCTATAGTATTTCATAGATATATTAAAGAATTCTAAAACAAGAAGTATTTTATTTATTCCTTTTATGTGACTTTTCTCTGTTTTTCTGCCCTATTGTTATTTTTGTTGCATTTCTCTCTGTCATTACATTATCTACTGCTCTTTGGACAATGGCCTTCATAGCTCATTGACAAATTTTCATTTCCCTATGAATAGCCTCAGGTATATTGACACTTATGATCATAACAAATATTGCATCCTTTTATGTTCACTGGAAACGAAAGGGGCATTTTGCAACAGAAAAAAGGCAAGATGTTTTGGAAAAAAGACCATGCATTATGTAAAGAATGGCCTGGGGCAAGAAAATAATGACATAATGCAAGGAAATAAAAGCAATGTGCGGCCCAATAGACCTATTGACACTTTATACGAGTGATGTCCCTTTGTGTAAGGCCAGAGGTCATTAAGGGTAGAAATACAGTATGCTCAGTGGGGTGTTCATTCAAATTTGTCATTAAAATTACTTAAGAAAAAAATATGTAAGAATCTATTCAGTCTCAATTTACAGAAGACATAAACTTATAAATAACATAGAGGTAATATCAGCATTATGTACTGTGAAAATTGCTTCTAAATGGAGAACGCTTTACTCTGAATGACCTCTGACCTTTGGAGCTGTTGTAAATTGTAAAATGGTCTGGGGGAAAAGTTGTCTTGAACAGTTCATATAAAAAAAGGACCTCATTTATGTATCATCGTGTAATAATAATCAGTGAACACAATGAATAGCCTAAGATCTGGGCATAGATGTAATGCTGCATAAAATAATAAAAAATTAAATTGAGCACATAAGTTACCATTTTTGTTAGTGAGTAGCAAAATGGGACATTTTGCAACCAAGAAAGGGGCAAGTTGTTTGAAAAAGGCTTGATGGGATGTGAAAAAGTGACCTGGTGTGGGGAAAAAAATTACCTGGCACCAGAATTAAATAGTATGATGTGACACCATCCTAAAATGGCCTGTGGAAAACAACACTGATACCACAAACGGTATAAATAGTGGTTAACAGATTGGCAGCTTGAAGACAACCAAAGAATTTTTGTTTTTACAGGTCGTCATCCCTTCTCAGGGCCATGTACATTTTGATGATGTTCACCTGTACCATCAACCCACAAAAGGCTGCTTCTGCTTTGGGCTCATGTAGGAACCTCGGCTCCTGGGGAAGAGTTTGTAGTTCGCAAGCCGCTCCATTATGAAGGTAATTTAATGTGTCTGTGGTGTGGGGGATCCCTGCATGGGAAGTATACAGGAACAACCTTGTTCTCAATTGGTGCCAAAGCAGAATTCTTTCGAATCATGGCTGTCAGTAAGGAGGTTGGATTGGCCTTTAAAGTGGATTTCAAATCATAAAGCTGGTTCTACTGTTGTCCAATGTCACTCACCCATCCTGGGCATCTTGTAGACCTTCAGTTTGGCTTGTGCCAAGACAGGCTCCTTCTGGCAATGGGCTACAATCAGGTGCTTTAGGAGGTGACATTCATCAGCCTGTTTAGTTGATAGTCATCTTGGACCAGGGGCACAGGCCTGCCCCCTATATTTTCATGGCACTGCTATTGGCTCAGGAGCTACAGTCAGAAACTTAATATTGTCATCCAACGTCTCCATCAGGCCAATGTGGAGGGGCATTAGTTCTCCCTTGCTCCCATCGTCACTATATGTATACATAAAAGCAGTTACCCCAGAGACTGGAAAACTGGGTGTTGTAGAGGTGATGACCCTGGTAGTCACGTACACCAGGTGTTGGTAGCAGATGCACTGCTGCAAAAGGGGAGGTCACCTGCACAACCTCACTTGTGGCCATCTTTTGTGCAGGCATCACCAGCTCACTCTGATCAGTAGGCTGCTTTGCCACGACCATCTTTGACAGTACCATTGACAAATTTCAGTACAACCTTCCTGTTGACCCCTGAGTTAAATTCCCATATTTGAAGTTCTGCTTAAGATCCAGTAATGCCAGTCAAATGGTTCACCAGAACAACCTAGTCCCAATCTGGAAATGTACAGTTGAGAAGCTGTGCCTCCTCACCACAAACTTCCTGACAAAGCAGAAATTGTGGCACACTCCACATTCCCAGAGTGGACCTGTACAGGTAAATAAATAAAATAGAATTTGGTTATATATACTTGTAGAAAATAACAACAACCATAAAAGCTGTATTCATCCATAACAGATACAAATAAGTTTGTATTTATAAATGCATAGATGTGATTTTTTCTGTTTTTTAGCATTTGAACCAATACGGGGATTTACAAATCCACTTGCCCGACTCCTGGACAAGCTCAAATTCAGTTCAGGCAAGCTCAAGTTTGCAAGGCACTTGCCCATGGGCAAGTCAGAAAAATTGAGAGAGGGATACAAAATACAAGAAATTTTATTTAACGTCAATGGTCTGGGTAAAATACATAAAACACTAGCTCTGTGCAAACTATTTTACCAAGGAGAGGTTATGTTCAGTTCCTAATGCTTTATACCATGCGATATCACCACAGTACGTATATCAGCACCTTTATTTAGCGTTTACATTTAGCGCATTTTTCTACATAACTGGCACGTTTCTTTCATCTATTGTATGTGTCATTTCCATCTTCTTGTCAGCGTTGATGTCAGTCTCACATTTTCTTTGCCAGATGTGATAATGTGAATATTTACTCTTTAAAGAAACCTTTGACAAATAAGGAATAAATATTTATATTTTAACTTAAAAGTTATATTTTAATCGTAATATTTGTACATATCCGGGTTTCGTCGACTTTCAGGTCCTAAGTTAGCCTTGGGCAGTTTGCCAGATTGCCGACTCTAAACAATCAGTTTTTCAAAGATTGTTTTGATGCATGTCACCAATTTTATGGTGAGTAGGTTTTAAATGTTAATAATATAACTCGTGAGATTTCTTTGACAGGTGTGTTTGGAAATAAAAAGCACTTGTCTAAAACTATTAACCACCAGGAGAATTTCATTCAAAGTGTAATTGATGTTAAGAAAATGTTACACCCACAAGCAGTGTTTATGATCTGTTGTTTATGTGATAATTACAGGAGACCGATACATACTTACTGCTTGGCAAACAATTAAATCAACATAAATAAGTGGTCTCGAATCATTCTCAAAAGTCTGATTGTGAAATATTTTGATGCATGTTGCCAATTTCAAGGTGACTAGATGATAAATGTTAAGTAAACGGATAAAATAAGTGTCCATGAAACCTTCAGTTTTGAGTATAAATAAATCATTACAAACAGTCTAGCTCTCTCCCTCTCTCTCTCTCTCTCTCTCTCTCTCTCTCTCTCTCTCACTAGCTTACACATCTAGCTATTTCCAAACCCATTTCTACCTATCCATTTATTTGTCTGTATACATGTACATGTCTGATTTAGTTCTTCTAACTATATCTGCATTCTGACTATTTCAAAATTTCTACACATCTATCTACATGTATTATTTACATATATATTTCTTGATGACTTTAATTATTGGCACATGTTTTTAAAGTGTCAACAGAGATAAAAAGAAGACAAAAGTTTAAATCAATATAATACAATTTCCCTAAAATATACCTTATTTTATGTTATCTTATTGTTTTACTCATGTTGGGATATTATGTTTGGGGGCAAGGTCAGATTTTTCAAGGGCAAGTTCAATTTTCAAGTCAGCTTGCCCTGGTCAAGCTGACTTTTATAAAATTTGTAAATCCCTGCAAGTAGGGTGCATTCTTCCCTTCATATAGTTTCAATTTGTAATGATGAATTATCTTTGGTTTAGATCAGGGTGTCTCCAGGACACAATAGATAACATCATTCAATTTGTGGGTTGCAATATATGGACTGCACCAATCTCTTTGCGACATTTTGTTCAGACCTCTCAAATTTTGGATTATGAATCCAAATTGGTGTACAAGGTTCATGCGTGTTAAATGCAGTCATAATAACCATAGTACTTTATCATGGTTTGACCTATCAAGATAAGTTTTTCCCTGGCATATTCATGTACGTGCTTGATGCATAATTTAAAATTATCTTGATAGTTTCCATCTTCTTCCACAGGTTTTCCAAGCAGAAATCAACAGGTAAAACAACTTCTCTTCCAGGCATCATGGCACTGACTGACACACCAGAAGCAGAAATGCTGCCAGGGCACATGAGTGAGTGAATTGTGCAACATTTTTATGTATTTGCACACTTGGAAAGCAGTGATGTGCGAGAACTCCCACAAATTAGTTTAAAGTTGTGAATGTAAATGTGAAATCTGCGCAGTATACAATTTTTATTTAACTGTTAACCCTTAGAGTGCTTGTTGCGGCATAAGTCGTGCCAATAGTAGACGTCTCGTTGCGCTCGTCTCGACATTTGTCTTTTCTCAGGTAGGCAACTGTTTATACATGAATGGTTGTTAAACTCAATTTGATTGGCACATTGGGCCCTGGAACAAGCATTATGTAGAGTTTTAACCTTGCATTAATGAAGGAAGTTTTACAAACAGGTGTTTAAATATAGGCTACCTAGAAAACCCAAAATGGCTGACTCCCAGCATGGTTCGTCAAATTCTGGCTGATGATAGGGATGATGACAATAAATTTTAAAGTTTTGAAGTATATGAGATTATTGTTGCTCTGAAAGTGTTACTGAAATACCAATGAGTAATTTTGAACCCAAAAATGATGTTGAATATGAGTCCGATGTACATGCTGGATGGACAAAAACAGACAGCATGCCGGTCAACCCCCTATTCAGCGGTATTTCAAAATTAAATGTCAAAAAGGCAGAATACCAAGCCTAATTCAAATACAGGGAATTTTAAAGTAGAGTGCAATTTTCATTTCTTTTCTCAAACAATTCTGCCTTGAGGGATCTTGTGCTACAAAACTATATAGCACTCTAATGGTTAAGATAAATTGAACAAATGAGAATCTAAAAAGAAATGAAAAAGTAAGGATATTTATTTTTGATCAAAATACCTCTCTCTGAACAAGCAGACTGTGGCATTGATGGACTTAAAACCCTAATACAGCTTTGTGGAAACGATAAGAAATCTGGCATAGTAGTCAGCAAAGCACTGATTCAAGAAAGTGAAACTTTGGCACAACTCTTGCAGAGATATCCAACAGACAATACCTATGAGCTGTGGAAAATTGTACATAACAGCCATAAAGAACAGTTTCCCAACTGGTTCAAGCTGGCTTAACTAGCTATGCACATGTCCCTTCAGACAGCAGATTGTGAAAGGGGGTTCTCAGCACAGAACAATATTCATTCACAAATAAGGAACATGTTAAGCTCAGAAATGATCAACAGATTAATGCTTATACAACTAGATGAGACATCTTTTGAGGATTTTGATTTCAGTCGAGCTCAAACAGAGTGGAGTAGGAAGAAAGAAAGAGACGAACATTTATGTGTTAGGTAAATATTGAACTATGTTCATTACCCCCTCACCCCCCCCCATTTTTTTTCCCTACTACCCCCTTATTTTGGTGACAAGGGCGAGCTCCCCCCTTTAGATAAAATCCTGGCAGCATCTCTGCAGTAGCCTTATGGACTGAAGAATGACATGCCATAATCAACATGGGTAGATGGTGGTCCCATATTCTTTGGTTTTTGTCAATGAATGCCACCAACATATCTTTTGTAGTTTGATTGGCCCTATCCACCATTCCATCCAGCTGTGGTCTGTTAGTAGTTATCCTGCATTTTCTCAATACCAAATAATCTGCACATCGCAAACACCAGAGATTCAAAATTAGATCCTTTATCACTGTGTAAGAAGCAGGGAGCTACACATACCGCTATTACTCGCTCTAGCACACTGGCAACAGTTGTGGCTTCTTTGTTTTGTATGGCAAAGGCATCTTATCACCCTGTAAAATAATCACTAACGACTAGAATGTACTGTTCCCTTTGCAGTAGGAGGCAAGGGGCCAATTATATCAACTGCACTTCTTTCTAGTATTGCTTCAGTGGAATATAACGGAAGTGGTGCCTTAAGCTGCTTAATTAATTTCTTCTGAATCACAGTTTGTGACTCAGTGTTCAATATCTCTCCTTAAGCCATACCAGAAAAATGTAGCCCTTTTTGAAGGTTGTCTTATTACCCAAAAGATCCAGCAGTGGGGGTGTCATGCACTTTTGTCAAAAACAAGGCCACATAGGATCTCTAGTATCACTATGACCCAGGCTATGCAGTTTACAACTGCACTATTTCACTTATAATACAACATATCATTTTTTTTTCTAAAGACTCCCATCTGGTCCTATAAATTTCAACTCAACACTCTCTCTGCCCACCTCAGATCTCTCTGTATGAGAGTTGCTTTCTTTCCACTCACACAATCTTTTCTTTATTGTATATTTTCTTCGGGCATCTCTTAGAGAAACTTGACTTTAACGCCACTCTTCTGGAGGCACTTTTTCCTTTCAGGGATCAAGGGATTAGAACCATCAGGTGGATTCTCGGTCTCACCTTTCTTTGACTGTGATGTAGTGTCCACAAATTAATTCCATATAGAGACCACATCCTGCTGAGACACTTTTGCATCAGATAGTAAAAGGTTAGAAGGTTCTCTATGCAATTTTTCACCTCTACCACAAGGGGAAAAACTATTTCCTAAGTCAGTACCATACACATTTCCATCTGCATGAAGTTATCTTAACAACTGAACTGATTTATTTTCATATTTGCTTTCATCCCGAAGGCAGTAACTACATTTACTTTCAAGACATGGTCAACTAGAGTGCATCAGCATTGGAGTGGATTCTCCATGCTTGATGTTTTATTTCAAAATCATAAGTAGCAAGAGTTGCCATCTGTCCTTCGGGACTTTTAAAATTTAAAAGTCGATGCAGTGCTCCATGATCACATCTCACTAGAAAATACCAACCATTATAGGTAATGGTGAAAGTGCTTGATTGATGACACAACTGCTAAAAGTTCCCTTTAAGTGACACAGTATTTTTGTTTGCTTTTGAGAATGCTTTATTGTAGTAGCAGACAACACACTCTGCACTGTCCTGTACTTGAGAAGGAACTGCGCCCATTCCATCATTACTAGCATCTGTATCAAGAACAAACAGATCCTGAGATATGGGATATGTAAGGATTGGAGTGCTAATTAAAGCACACTGTAACTCGTCCAAAGCTTTTTGTCAAGCTGCGGACCAATCAAATTTAATTCCTGCTTCTGTGAGCTTGTAAAGCGGCCTTGCAATATCAGCGACATTTTTAATAAATCTATATAGGAGTATATGCCTGGAAATCTTCTGACTTGCTTCATATTCTTTGGTACAGGCCAGATCAACACAGCCTCTACTTTACATTGACCTGTCCCAACATGTTCAACCCAAATGAGTGACCTGTTTTCTAAACAGATGACATTTTCAAGGACTTAACTTCAAAAGAGCCTGTTGAAGGCATTTGAGGAAATGACTTAAATTTTCTATGTGGAAGACCAAGGGCTCCTAGACAGTTCAATTAGTCCTCTGCTAGTCACATCTTTGATTTCTTTCATCTTCACAAGTGGAACGTGATGAGGTGGATGGTGTATGGATACAGCATCCCCTGTATTGATTATGTGTTCAAGTAAATTTGTAACCTCTAAGTCTTTAGAATTATTTGAAAATACATCTTGATATTTAATCAGACAATACATAACTCTTTTTTTTTTCTTCATCTTCATTCAATTTTTGAGAGCTTCCAAAATTTTGTGCAGATGTGAAGGTTAAACATCAGAAGTATTGACATTCTGAATATTTATGCCCTCATCACATTTAATTTCCACAAAAACATATTCCATTTTCGCACATTTGAGCTGCAATTGTATTTTTATATACTTTGCAGGTTTGATTGGAAGCATTCAAAATGCAAAGAGGAACCTTGCCTCTCTGAGACTCAACCAGAGCTTACATCCAACATGTTCCTTCAACAAAATGTGGCATAGCTTCAACAAGATCATTTTGAATATTAACCACAGGGTCAGTAAACTTCCCAGGCACAATGATTTTAGCTTCAGTGGGAATTTTTATGTCTTGAGCAACTACAGTCCTACAGATGGTAGGTTTGAATTCTTTTGCAAAATGATAGCATGGTATTTTGTCTCCTTTAACAAGCAAGCAACTCTCATAACAATACATCACATCCCACCTTAATGACTATAAGTCTTATGACAGGAAAAATAATTCTAATTTTTTGTGTTCCAAGACTTATGTGCACATACAAAAAAAATATAACATTTTTGGTGTCCCAACACTTAGAGACACAAAAATGTCCAGATAAAAATGACAAGATCACCATACATCACACAGCAGTGACCAGCTCTTGTTCAGTTACCATGTCAATAAAATGTTATAAACTATTATGATTGTTTTTATATTATTTATTTTGTATGTGATGTGCAAGGTAAATAAAGACATAATTCACAGGCTGCTTAGACTTTACCAAGAGACCTGTATTACAGTGTACAGTGCTTACACAGTGCATATTGTGTATAGTGTTACTTGTATCCATTTTTCTATGTAAAATTATTGGATGCAGATCTTGCTTTATTCGTTCTTTTTACTAAATCTCATTGATCCAGATCAAATTTTAGCTATACATCCATTGCTGTTTTATTTACTTTGTTTCATTCGATCAAGATTGAACACTCTTCAGTGATATAAGTGATCTTACGCAGTCTTTTTTATAAAAAATAACGTTGCAATCAATAAAATATGCCAAGCTATCAGTAGAAGGAAAAAAATATTTCTGCGGTGTCACAAGACTTATAGTACATAAAAAAATTGCTATTAATTTAATGTCCCAACTTTTATAGATCATACAAATTATTTTTGAAACTAATTCAGGGTGTCACGAGACTTGTACTGTTCCAAGACTTGCCATCATTATGGTACATAGGATAAAAAATTGATGCTAAGTATCCCATCATTTTGTATATCATTCACTAAAACATCATGCATGAAAACACATCGTCCTAATTGTATACTTTTATCCTTCTAAGAAATGGTGATATTTCAACAGTTGATCTCACCAAATTAAAATCTATATGTTGATTTCAACAAGGCATGAGTGAGGAAATTTATCAGCAATATCCTTTTTCAAAACTCACATTGGCACCAGCATCCACTAACAGGGTTACTGATTGATACATCTTAAACTTGAGTTGCAACAAACAGTCCCTCATCACTAATCCCCCTGTCGAACATTGGCCCTTGTGTTTGACTGGTTCATGTTTCCCTGGGCAGAACTGGCAGAGTAATCAGTGTTAACTTTATTGGATTTATTGCAGTTGGTGTTGTGCTTATAGGAATTGCCCTCCAATGCACTGTAACCTATGTTATTCTTTCTTTGAGATCTATTTTGATTGTGTCTGTTCTTGCTGTTATTATGATTGTTCTGCCAAGTCTGATGCTTGTTATTTGATTTTTCAGGCTCAGATGCAGAGGAGCTGGTAGGTTTTCTGCCTTACTTGAGGTTGACAAACCACTTTCAGGACTTCAAAAGATCAACAGAGTGGACACGCTGTGCTTTTTGATGATCTGCCAACTGAAAAACTTCTAATTAGGTAGCTAAGATTTCTGCATCACTAATATTACTGGCGTGTGCCTCATGAATCCTCGGGTGCATTTTAGATTCAGGAAGTGAGTCTATAAAATGAACCCTTGCTTGAGTGGAAATCGCTGCTGGAGGAGCTCTAGGATAAGCTTGACGAGTCAATCTTTTAATAGACTGCCAATTCTGAAATGGACTCATCCTTTCACTTTTAGTGAGTTTGCAGTTTGGCTTTAAAAATCCTCTGCCCTGTTCATAGAACCATACCACAGGTCAAGTATGTAAGCAAGACTGTTTTAGTCTTGCTGTTCAACAGATGTCAATTCATTCAGTAATGCACATGTACCCAGTGAAGCTACTTGCCAAATACAAGGACTTTAAGTTGTAATCCCAACCATTCAGCTCTGAGAAAACCCCAAACTGAGATGGGTACTCATGTGAGTCTTCTGTTTCGTCATATGACTATGTTTTCATCTTAAAAGATTCATTATTTGTATGACTGCATGATTGCACAGAGTGGGGTAGGGTTAGATCATGAGTATTTGCTGCGTTAACACTTGATAACAGACCATTCAGTACAGATTGGTCATATCGACTCTGCACTTGCTGCAACAGTGGTTGCTGATTATATTAATCTGAATCATCCTGAGGCATAAAGTCAGAGGTTGAAATACTAGTACTATAGACAACTCAGTCTTATGCATAGAATTTATCTATGATTCAATATACCGCTACTGTCTTATTCATAGGGTGCAATTAATGAGCAGAGGCATAAAATAAAGGTAACATTATTGATAACAAAACGGGAACCATACAAACAGTACTTCTGAATATTTAATATAAATGTACAGAGCTAAAGGGTGTACCAAGGATGTCAGGTTCACTGGTTTACCCTTTTTTGGATGGAATGATTTGCTCACAAGCAGAATACAACACAAAAGGTGTGAATTATTTTGAAAGAATTTAGCATAAATATAATTTCAGAATGGTAAATTATAGGCGCATTGAATATAAATTGAGTCGTTAGATGAAGATCTGGATTATTCAGATTCTATTGAAATTTCCAAAAACAAGTCCAAAACATGTTTAGTTTTTTTTTTTATTAAAAAATCACAAAAAAACAACTCTGCTAGTGTTATTTTGTGCAAAGAAGTTAATTACACTATTTTATCAATTTACATTTTAGAACTACGAAAGAGCTAATCAAACTATGCACCTTGGACAAAGACAAGAGGGTGACAAAGGTCATGAACGTGACCTAATTTTATACTATTATCATTAAACAATCTGAATTTTACAGCCTACAATCACTGGGCAATAAAGAATTATTGACCAATCAAAATTAAGCATGAAACATTATATGCAGAGACTGACATCAGAATGTACACGAGGACCCAAAACACAAGACATGCTGTAGAATTAGATCTACAAATTTCTGCATGTGTGACAAAAAATAAAATGCTAAATGAACAAGAGATCATACGAGTAAGATATATTTAGACAAGACGTGTGCTGAAAATATGCAATGGGTCAAAAATATGTTTATTACATCATCCACAACACACTGTACAACATGTACTCCATAATGAATAAACATTCAAAACATGCCTGCCAAAACAAGTTTGCTTACTTGTGAATCAAAATTAGAACATTTAAGTGTACAAAACACTTGCAATAAATGTGGTCATTTATAATTGGCTTGTCTGAGCAGCTCCGACACTGTTATAACATTCATTATACATACATGTGATAAAAATGAGGGGTCAGCTTGGATTGGAGAGGGAGATTTGCAAAATTTGTTCAGGAGTTTTGATCTCAGAAGAGGGAGGTTTTTCATCGACCTGATTATTAGCATGCAAATGGGTAAATGGGCAAAAATTACTACTATTGAACAAATTTCTATATTTTTAATATTAAAATATGCAATTGACTTCTTTCGCATTAACTTTTAGCCTTTCACACTCTCCACAGATGTAACACAAACATATTTAGCATTTTTTACAAGATCATTGCCTGGATTATTTTGTTGGCAGTCCTTATCATTGTTCATCTTAACAGTTAAAAGAATATGTACAGTCACAGGATCCAGGTTTCCTCTAGAGTCGGCCTGAATTTTCCTCAGAATGGAAAATGTCCTTTCAGTGCCTGCATTGGAATGTGGCAATGTCAATACAACTCTACTGAGTTCACCAAGAAGTTTAAATTGTTTTCTGCCTGTGGGTAGAGTCAGATTGCCAACTGTCTGCCCAAACTGCCCAAGACTGGTACTGTCTCTGTCGAATTTGGGAAGTTCTTCTTTGGGAGTCGGAATGTAGTCTTGTATTTCGTCTTCCAGTGCAGTTCTCTCTGGGTTAATGTCATGAACTTCTCAGACAGCATCACCACTGCAATACAAAATGCAAAACTTTAGAACTTTGAAATTTACTTGCCATGGATATACAATAGGTAAATTTAAATATTATAATATAATAAAGCAATTGGCACAAGAGAGACTTCTCTTTCTGAAATATTATAGAATCTGTTGCAGTGGTTTCATAAGGCTTAGCAAAATTTTCCTTTTAAAGGTACATATCACTGTTTTCAATTTCCAATTATCAGTGCAGACATATAATATTTTTTTATAGCTGATAATTATCTGTATTGATCATAGGAGAAAAGAAAACCTACCTAATCGGATTAGTGAGTATTTATTCCATTCCCAAGCATCTTATGTTGTTTTAATGTCAATAAGATTGTCCACAGTGCTTTGCATACATTAACGATTAGACTATCACACCCTTTGTAACTTAAAGCTTTTGCAGACCTTATTCATCCCAGGCATTATGGATTAATTCTTGTACTGTATCCATATTATTCATATTATTATTATTCATATTTTTATTATTATACAATTGTGATTATGATTTCTTATGAACAATAAAATGGTTAAACTTTAGTAATACTTACGTGAATAATTTATCAAAGCATGCAAAGATGAGTTCTGCTGATCCAATGTTACAAGTTGGTATTCCAAGGAATCTTGTTGGTATCCTGTTTACATCCTTGTCGAAAACATGAACTAAGACTGTAGGCATTTTATTATCCCCTTTATGGGGTTTCTGCATGATGTGTGATGTCATTCTTGCCACCGTGACAGACTTTAAAATCGGCTTTACAGGAAGAGCAGAATGCATATTCATGTCCTTTTGAACTCAGTTGCAATCACTGAAATTCCTGTTTTCATCCATCACTGAATTTTGTGTGATATTTCACTTGTTTGGATTTTCATGTTTTGGCATTGGGAGATAATGCACACTTAGATATCTCAACAAACTTTAAACACCGAAGTCAAACCGAGACAGCTTTATGCCACTTGAGCTCTTGAGTAATCCAACCATTATCAATTATCATCTTTAATCCTGTCCAGATTACTTTTTGTAATGGATAGTATAGACTCTAATTCATCTATACAACTTTAAGCACCGAAGCAGAACATACCTTGTGGACAGAATCAAAGTAATGTTTATTGTTTCATGCTCATTGAGTTTTTCAGTAACCCAGCCCTAATCAATTAATGTCTTTAATCCTTTCCAAATTACTTCTACTCACACATAGCATAATCCACCAAAACAAACTTCAAATGAAGCCAGTTGACCATGCCGACAGGATCTATGGATGAAATTAGCAAGTACATTGACTTGCCTTGCTTAAACCAGTTCAGTCACATGAACATAGGCAGTATTACTGTAATTATAATACACTGGAGCCAGAATGTGAAAAAAAAAAGAAAAAAAATTTTCAATAATAATTTGCATACGCGGGAGATTTCAGTGAGGGACGGGAGACACCCCTAAACTCGGGAGATAATCCATCCTGTGCAGGAGGTTCACATGTATGATTATATAAGAGGCGCAAATTCAAAAGGTCATAACTTCAAACTGTAATATCCAATTTTTGCCAAATCTTTAGTATATACTGATATTTATTTTGCTTCAAAAGAAAGTTTATGTATTATATAAAGCACGATTGAGAGGGTGTTCTCTCCCAGTAATGGCTGAGGTGTATGTGGAGGCCCATGATAGGGTGACTGCTTTCTTGTGGATGCATTATCTTGCATAAAATTTACCCAACACAATCTGATGTTTTGAAATTGCACATTTATTTTGATAATGCCTTGGTATATGAATCATGTGCAGCACAGGTTCTGTAATTTTGTGAATCACATGCAGGTACTGGTTCTGCACTTTAGAAAGTGCTTGATAAGGTGTCCGTTAATTGTTAGTCATAAGTCTCCTGTATTGTGTATTCCCAGTACCTATAGATAAGCAAGATTTCACTGATATGAATTGTTTGGTAGATACTGGCAATGAGCCAGCAGAGGATGACTTATTCTTAAGACATTTTATTGAATATACAAATATTGATTATAAAATGGTACGTTCATTACAGGAGTCGATGGTAATCAAGGAAACAAGGTGAGGATTGGACACAGTTAGTCAGTATGAGGATACATCTGAAGCTAAATTTGTGGTTGCTTCTCAATAAATGAAAAAAATATTGTTTAGACAGGTGCCTGAATTCTAAAACTAGGGACAGTGAAAAACCACTACCTCTGGAAACAAAGGGAGTGGCCAGTGCAGATTTTCCTACAGCGGTCAATTAAAAAAATTCTGTTACTGGTGATACGATTAGTCAAATGAGTTCTGAATGAATTTCCAAAACACTTAAATCTTTGTGGGCTCTCATGTACTTGGTAGAATGGAGGGGGTCATAGAAACACAAGCGATAACACGCCCTGACTAGAATTTAGTCTATATTGACAAGACCTAGATGCAAATGAATAAAGATTATGTAAAGTATCGTCTCATAATGTTTGTAACCAAATTTATGAAAACCAATGGCTCAGATTATCCCAATATAGGATGGTGAAAAGCACAGGAAACTGAGGCATGTTAACTCTCCAATTAAGTTAAAGGCAACACCCACAGGAGAAGAATACTTTGTGTATTTTGAAGGTGTGTTCAAAACAAATAGTGGCAGACTAAACTGCAGGTGAGACAGGGAAGTGATCCAGCTTTCTAAAAAAATGATAACCCTGACAGATAAGGCTGTATGAGCTGTACAATGTCAGATGGATGGCAAATGTATAGACATTTTACATCAAGCAATTAAAAAATACAATTAGATGTCAGCTTGCAAATGCTTGTTAATAAAACTCGACTCCTACTTTTTTGTTATTAGTTATGCAAGTATGCTAGTCATCCAAGCTCAGATGTTTTTCTTACATTTTCTGTGAAGAATCTTGTTTGAAAATATATGCTTCAAGTCTATTGTATTTGTTTTTATACATCAGAGTTTTAGTTTTTATTCGTGTGCTTAGTTTTCTGTCCTTCCTGTCTATCTCAAAAATGAATGCCTGAAACAAGAACCCGGTAAATTTATATCTAAGTTTTATACCATTTGTCTGTCCTTTCATTCCTCCTGCCACCCTCCACTCTCTCTTAAATAAACTGAAGTAGTGTAGATCAGCAATAATAACTTTCTTTTATTTAAACATTGGGTTGTCAATAGCTTTTTCATGGATGGTTGTCCAGATGAGATGTACATCTAGTGATTTTTGATTTCTTCTTTCTGCTTTGATTTCTTCTTTCTGCTTGCCCAACAGATCCCTGGATGCTTGTGTGCAACCCAGACCCATCGCTATGCAAGATCAACAAATCACAAGGAGGTATCTGTCTTGGTGAGGATGCCAGATTCGTTGGATTTTTTTATGAACCATTCACTCTATGCGACAGCTGCAACATGTTTATATGATGCCTGTGTTGATGAACAACTCGTCTGCAGGAAAACTGGACATATGAGTGTGGCTGACCAAGTGGACTAATGTACGTCAGTAGAGCAGAAGTATGTTGTTAGGACATTCAGGGAATGAAATAAACTAAAATGACACCCACTTCTACTGCTTTAAGAAACATCCAGCCGAAACAAGTTAATATTAACATTAATCTCAAAATCGAAAATTGAGTATGATATTTATTAACCTGTCTGAACTAATCCTAGGCTCAGTGTATTGTGTCTCATATTTGTGTTTTCAATAGCCTTTTACTTCATCTGTTAAAATTGTTTTGATACCACCCCCAATAAGTGGGTACAGGTCATTCTACCAAATAGTGCATTACTGCAAAAATAGAATTAAACTGTATGCCATAATAAAAAGACTTTGACTTAAATTATTTTACATGCTATTGGATAGCCATGCTGTAGCTTGACAAGTTCCCTCACTCGTAGAGTTTTATTTCAGCTATTATTTCAGAAGAGTAGTTTCGAAAAGTGAGGGGCATTTTCATTTTTTTTACAAGGATTGATTATAACTCTTGTGCTTCATAAGAGGGTGTTAAAATATGTTAAATCCGGTTTGTCACTCATAAGAAATGTATAGTTAGTTTTCTTTCACACAGTTTTGCACACAAGTTATTTGATTTAAAATTTTCTCACAGCTCTGTATGAAATAAATATGTCATTAAAATGAATTATATCCAAAGAATTATCATGGATACATAATATTGTCTCCATTTTAAACGGGGAATATAATGATTTTGTGATATATATTTATGCATTTTTTTCGCTTGGATTTTACTACAGGCATGTATAAATTTCATAGTGTAAACCCTTAGGCGACACTATAAAAGTAACTTAAGCTGATTTGGACCCATTCTTTATGGTCATTTTATGATTTTCTTAAACATGTACAGATAACCTATTAAAGTTTCCACTGTATTTTAGAGTTATGGGAAATATATGATTTATCTTTCTTTTACAGAAGTACTGTAAAACTGCCTTTCTGCACCACTACTTAACTTCACCATTTCTGGAAGTAAAACAAAAAGCAGTCTCTCAGATGTGTGGTCTCTCAAAACAGGTTTGTGCAAGATGAGCCGATTTCCATGTCTAAATTCAACAGGGCTTAAGAAGGAAAAATATCCATAGTTACTGTACACACATTTTATTCTTTGTTCATAGTTATTTGATTGCATTCATTTCATCCCAAAATAATTTGATAAAGCAATTAAGATATACGTCTATCATAAAACGTATATATTTGAAGATTACGTGTGCATGTATTAGGACATGAATTGCAAAGTCAACTAAGGTAGTATTTATTTATTCTGTGTATGAATTGCACTCTAGCGGTTTGGGGTAAATCTGGAACATATTTGTGTATATTCCAATGAATGAAATCTAAAGACAGAAGTACTCCAGAAGAAACAAAATACATTTATTTAGAGACAAAAGCCAAAGGTTTAATTCACCAACAATATAAAGAGATTAAATCTTAAGCAAAGGGTGTAACTGCCGGCACTTTGGTGATTATACGACGGCTTAATTTGTGTGCTTTAATAACTGTAACATCAAAAAAGCAACAAACAGCATGAACCGTTTACAATGACAATCGAATCCGATAGTGATAATCACTTACTAAAGACAAAGACCTCATTCACCCCAGCCATTATAGATTCACTTCAAAGACCAGCAATGTACTTGACTGCTACAGTGAAACCCTTCAAGAAGATTTCTCATTATGAAATAATTGGCATTCTGCAATTTTTCACAAAAGATAAAGAGTCATTATGAACCTTTTTATTGACTATCTATGTGTCTTGGACTGCTCCCTTCGAAGAAGGAATAGTTAATCGTAATGGGGACTTATATTACTTCGGCACCACATGTACTTTAGTCTGGTTTACGGTCTGTAGCATATAACACAACTTGCATGATCCGTAGATTTTATCAAACTTGTAGTCAGACTTGACTCTTTTTTGTTCTTGTTTAGAACAATTGTCCTAAGTATGTTGTTGTTGATTACAATAATTATTAAGAATATGTAAGCATTTCACATTAGCAAACGATATCAAATACAACACAAAAAGGACTTTCAAATCACAAAATTCAGAAATAAAAGTGTCCATATCTGAGGTTAGGCTTTGTGGAGAAAAGCTGTTGTTTGTCATTGAGAACAGGTACCTAGGGCATGTCATTCGTTCTGATTTGTTAGATGATAGTGATATACAAAGACAATCTCATTTTCTTTGTCTTCGAGTAAATATGCTTTTAAGGCCATTTTAAACATGTTCTACAGATGTAAAAATATTGCTTTTCAAATCCTATTGTATGTATTTGTATTGTGCTTCACTCCAGATAAATTTGTTACATTCTATTCAGATGTGGTTAAATGTCTGTTACAACAGTGGATTTAGATGTTTAATGGGCTACGATAGGTGCCATAGTGCGTCGGGATTGTTTGTGAACAACAATGTCAATAGCCTTTGCATTTTGCTTAGAAAGAGAGTGTATTTATTTAGAAATAAAATTCGCTAGTAGTAATAACAAAATCTTGAAAGAAATGTTTCACTTTGCATGCTGTCATTATTCATCAATAATTGGTCGTTGGAGGAAATTGTTGTATTAATATTTTTTTTGTTGTATCTTGTGTGAAATTGCTGGTTTTTGTCTATGGATTTAAGTCTGAAATAAAGTTATTATTATTATTATTATTATTATTTTTTTATTTTTTTTTCAATGGATTAAAGAAAGATCAGTGGAGATTGTCCGTTTTTGCGATGCTGGTTGTCCATAGCAGTGTTGTTTAGAACAATCTGCACCTTGCCTGCAAACCCTCATGTTACAAAAGATTAAATAAAGGCCAGTTGTGTTTATCTCTGGTTTTGCCATGCAGTTGTTCATAGTAGTGTCAAAATGCATTTTTTGCCTAAAAATAGTGGTTGCTGGTTGTGTTCTGCAGGTGGTCGCTCATGACAGTGCATTTATATATTAAAATCGATCCATGCATGATGACATGGTACTAAGTGACAGGTGGTCGCTCATACCAGAGATCACTCAAGACCGATTTTACTGTATCACAGGACACAAGTAGTAACAGACAATTAACAAATTCTTCGTTAAAAAAATATTTGTGCATATAGGTGTACACAGTTGAACCACTTTTTCTACATAATCCTTGATAGCATTGTTATTATTATATTATTTTACCATTTGTTTTCTTTTTCTTGATTAAGTCGGTATTTTCTAGTGGTGCAACCTTATATACCACTTATATATCTTAAGTTTAACAGTTTTACTGCCTGCTTGCAAGTACAGTAACGAGTGTGGACCACATTTTTGTTTACAATTCATCTATATACCTCTCTTAAAATATTCATATGAGCATTACAAGTGACATTATGTTTATGTAACAATAACTTTAAAGCTATTAATAACTGAACTGTAATCTTTATTCCTATAGATTATTTATTAAACACAACAAATTTTATTACCTTTCTCATCTTTTATGGCAGGTATACAAAAAGATTCACATTGAGCATTGAAGTGGTGAAAAAATTAATCAGATATATTTTTTATTTAAATACGAGTAATCAATTCAATTTATTGAATCTTAGAGTAAATGCTTTCTGTAACTAAAGTAAATTAATAGGAAATACTATTTTCTATAGATTTAATTGATCATCACCAATAACGAGCATCAGGTGGTTGTTATATCAAACACTGAGATTTATGCTGGTTCCGAATTATTGCTTTTTAATCACTAAACTTGAACTCTGGTTGAAAGTAAAAAATATGAAACATGTATTGTGTTACCTTTGTTTTTCCTGTTCAGTTATTTTTTACACTGTTTAGGTATTGTGTTTTGCTTTGACTTTTCAGCTCAAGACTGACTTTGTTGTTCAACAAGTTTTTATTATAAAGAAAGTTCCTCATTTTCTAATATGTCCCAAAACAAAATAAAGCATCGTCCACAAGTTTCAGAACAAATTCTCATTTGAAAGAACATTCTGAATAAAATTACTAAAGAAAATGTCCCCTACTCCTGATATGATTAGAGCTTTCTTTCATCACATGCTAATAAAGATGCTGACAGATCTTCAGTGGTCTCATTCTTGGTAAGGCTTTCTAATACCAAGTAAAAAGGTATGAATACTTTTGGATTTCTCTGCTGATGATAAGTTGTTCAAGTATGTTTTCATATTATATAACAATCAGAGGTTAAATCTAATTTTGTAGTAATGTCGGGAATTTTTTGGAATTTTTTATTTTTTTTCTTCAACAGCACATAATTCTTGGTTAAAACTTGTAAGAAACATGTAAACTATTTGACAGTATTAAAATATTTGCTGATAAGTCTTCTGGATTAGTTTTCCAGTATTATAGGAAGTCAAAGTAGGCAACAAATTTTGCTTTCATAGTTTCCTCTTCTGCTTCGACCATCAATTCGGTTTCACCAAACATCATCTTAACATCAACCCGGATGTTGTCAGTGGTGTCTGGTAGCTTGACTACAACCCGACCCAGCATTTCACAGTTGGGATCTGTAACAAACATGGGGTTCTTATCAGGGCTTGCATAGATCTTCAGCAGCATTTCTTTCTGATTCGATTTGATGGTGACGTGTTTGCCAGTTCTGGCTTCGCCAATTTTGACTGATTCGCCAACTTCGATATATTTCTTAAACACATCTTTGCATCGATCATTCCCTCCAACAGAAACTTTCTTGTCTTGTGGGTGCTTTTTGGGATCAAATGGAGGTGAAATATTGATACCGTAAGTATATCTGGCTATTCTAGACGTGATGGTCAGCGGCGTATGTCCAAATATTACGGCACCTTTCAAAACTACTAAACCTGCTTCGTTGGGTATGATGACCTTAGTCTTGGGGAAAGCCTTCTTGATGGCTTCTTGCATAAGCTGGCTTTCAGAGAATCCACCCACCATTAGCAAGGTTGAGGTTCCCTTTACACCTGGGTTTTCAAGAAGATCTGCTAGATGTTCAGTGATTTTGCTGATTGAGTTCTGGAAAAGGCCTCTAAGCAGGTCAGCATCAAGTCTCATTTTATCCGCTGTCCATTGAATTTTTCCTTTATAAGGAGTTTGCTCTATCGCATCTTTGATTGTCTCTCCGCAACTTTTTTCATATGTATCTCTAAGAGAAACTGGTACCTTTAAGGTAATCTTGTCATTCTTATCCGTATGAACGCTTCTTTTTTTAATTTCGAACTCTCTAAGCATTTCCATGTAGTCTGCGTGGTCATTATCACAAAACTTCTTGAACGTCGGGGCTCCAATAATTTTGATGATCATTTGGTTAAATTCCTCATCCACTTTTGTGCCACCCCATGCTCCACCACTGGCTTTGTGGACCTCTTTGATAGTTCCGCCTGGTTGCTTCTCATGGACAGTAATGTCTGCCGTTCCACCTAGAACAAATATATATTAAGTTTATTGTACTGATGTAAAAAGAGTAAAACACTAAAAGGAGCTGTTCAGGAGCAAAATGATTACATGTCAATCCAAACAATAAAACTAATTTAATTTTTAATATGTATAGAGATAACACAAATATTCAAAGTTTTTGATTGAGCTACAGCAGGTTCAAGCATTGTCTCAAGACGTGGCTGACAATCCACTACGATCTTTTATTATCCGTGGCTGCCTGTGCAGATATTTCCTCATTTCTCATGAATATGCACAAACCTCTTTAACCAATCACTGTGAGAGCAGGTAAAATGTTCTTGCCATTGTGACCCAACATGACCTTTAACACTGTTTAAATGAGCCAATGAAAGTTTCTCTTCCAAACACAGTCACTTATCGATCGATAGAACAAGCACTGATGTGTATGATATTGTTACATCGTGTTTCTGATGACATAGTTTTGTTTATGCATACTAATGAGAAATGGGGAAATCTCAGTACAGGCAGCCACAGGTGATAAAGGAGCATAGCGGATTGTTGCCCATGGATGATGCAGGTACAAGCTGAGTTCAAATAAAACAGGGTTTACCAACCCATCATGAAAAATGTGCAATATGAGTTGTACATTCCAAAATTTGCTTTGTTTCTAACATTTGTTTATGTTTGATTCATGTGGTTTTGATTGATTCGATATAGTCTTTTTTACAAATATAAAATAAACATCACACCACTTTACCTCCTAGGTCTATGACCATGTACTTCTTGTCATCAAATTTGCCCATGCTAGAAAGCTTATCAGAGGAAAGCAGCTGACAGAACATGGAGGCAGCTTCGGGTTCCAGGGCTATAGTTAGTAGACCTCCATCTATACCAGCCTGTTTATGAGAAAGTTCAATTATACAGCTTAGTATTTATTATCACCACGGGTTTTGGAGATTGTCGGAGATTTTGTGATTGTGCCCGTCTGTATGTATTTTCAGAATGTGGTGTTTCCACCTCGTTTAGGAAAGTGGCTTTAATGCATGGGAGATGGAAGTTGTCTGTATATGTACATGGCGATTTTAGTATTTGATGCAGCCCTGGGGATGGGCTATAAGAGAGGTGAAGTAGTTTAATATAAATTTAAAATAATTCTCATGAGACAAAAATGTCAGAGAATTACTCTATGTGATTCCTGACCAAAGTATCAAGACATCTTAGATAGGGTATTGAATTAAGTGCATGGGTTATATCCGAGAGTTTTACAGTTTGGGCTCCTTGGTCAAAAGTAATAAACAGTTGAGAACCCCAGCCTAAAAGTATATTTACGCACAGTGGACAATTAAAGCCAAATTTTAAAAAAAACAGCTGTCTTTGACTCCTGGGTCTGTTCTTATTTTCATAGTCTTGACCCTATGGGCACAGATTTGTTGAAACACGGTAATACTTTAAGAACTTGAATACCCAGAATGTTTTGCTCAACTTGTCAGTTGTTCAAATTTTGAAGTCCCGGCAAGAGAAAACTTTTTGGGGAAATTAGCCAGTTATATCTAGTGATGCAGAGTATTCAAGTTATTGAAGTTTGACTTAATGATGTATTTTTCTGTGTTGTACAATTTATTAGCTGTACTTTTAAATACTTTACCTAACAGAATCCTATGACTGCATTCTCTGAAGTGCGTGCATGTTGAAAACTGCCAGCAAGAAACCTTGAAAATGCTGTCAGAGTGTTCCAATCAAATGAATATTATTTTCAGTGGTAGTTTGTTTTTAAAAAAATACTACTACATTGTAATAGAAAAGATAATCACATTAGAAACATTAGAAGCACCTTCTCTAATTTTTTTATTTTTTTTTAAACTTTCAATATGACATGGATTGTTGATGTTTTTGTTTGATGACCTACGACCATATCTGAACACGGTGAATATCGTAAGAGATTTATGTAACGTAGCCGCATCAAATGCTCATCATTGCTCTAAATTCACAATTAATTATTGCAGTTTTGATTTTTCATTTTTGGCTTATAATTGGAATTCTAATCGTTTTAAAAAAAAAATGAAATAAAAGGTAAATACATGTATATTGAATTCCCAATGTATACTGAAATTATTTTCATATTTTCCTGTAAGATTGATACTGTAAAGACTAAAATTATATTCAACGGACACAAAATATTTTTAACCTTATATCAGTATTGAGATTTATGTATTATTTTGTCAGAATTTCTTTTATTGCTGCCTTCTGACACGGCTGATTTTGTTCCTGCCAAATGACGAAGAATAAAAATGTTCTGTTTGAGAAACTGTTGTCATACAAGTATATCAGAAGCAATTGTCTATCTCCATAACATATTTTTGGCTTGCATTTAATGCATATAGTTCTTTGGTTAACTACTTTTCATACATCTTCATGAATATATCTATGATATTCATACAGAAATGTATTGTATCATTCAAGACAATTGGAATGATACATTGCAGTTTTTACGAACGAATTCATATTTAGGGAATAGAACAATAGATAGTAAGAAGGATAACTAAAACAATACATACATAGTTAATTAATATTTAATTAAAATAAATATAATGCTACCTCGTTTGCTGCCTCTCTCATGAACTGTTTGGCAGAGTCCGTCCAGATAGCTGGAACAGTAAGTATCCAGTGAATATCATCCACCTTTAGACCTGTACCCCGTGTTTCTAGTGTCTGTAGCAGGTGGTCCTTCATATAACAGATTGCCAGCCCAAAAACCTTTCTAGCTGGCATCTTTAATCCCTTATCATCTTCGATCTCAATCCCTCTTTTTATCTTTGAATATAAAGTGAAAAAAGTGCAGTTGACACAAATCCTATGTAATTGATTCCCTATAATCTCAAAAGTGAAAATATTAAAATGGTGTCTTCATTCTTGATGGGAATATCATTACTTTTATTACTTTGTGCAAGAAAGGGGTTTGCGGATGCCAGTGCTGCAACATAAAACATTTAATAGCTACACATGTAAATCTAAAAAAATTCAGACAAAATGCGCGATTTTCACGAAAATTTATTTTAAATAAAAGGGACTGTAAGACTAATAATGAAGCTGTAACGAAGTCGGGGTACGTTCAATTTGTTGATAAGGAATATATGCAGAATAAAGTGCTGATGCAAAAATACCCATTTCAGTGCTGCAAAGCTGTAATATCAATTGTAGTCCGCATATAGCATATGACATCTAAGCCCACCATACTTCGTGTACCTCCATATGAATATACGATAATGAATAAATGAAACTATTCTTCATACTATTGCATCAATAATTTGATTTTTTTTTCGGATTGTTTGATATATATATATATATATATATATATATATATATATATATATATATATATATATATATATATATATATATATATATATATATATAATAGTTCATACTGATTTAAATCTGTTCACTTTTGCAAGATATAAGACATTTTACAGTTCATACATGACAATTTAAATTTGAAGATTTTAAATAGTATTGCCCCAATATTACCTTACCTGCTTCTCGTGCAGCACCATTTTGAATCTTCGGAAAAAGTACCATTTTTGATGTTTATTTTCTTCAGCCATTGCTGTGTATTTATTTTCTGCATCATACCCAAAACTGTCGAATTTACCTTCTGGATTACACAGGACACACGTTGGTTGTTTAAGAGATAAAAGACTCCCGGAATTCCATGCTTGGTTTGAGCTCACTTTAGTTGGGTCCTTTTCATATTCATGCTTGAAGGAGAAAGCATATCCACTGTATGTTGTCCCGAAATCAATTGCAGCTACGATAATCTTTTCCTTCTTTGATTGCATTTTCTAGAAGAAAAATAAAAGTCGAAAAATAAGAGACACGAGTTCCGAGGAAGGCTGTGTCACCTTTTTCTGAGTTATGAGCTGAGCTGACACAAAATCATATACACTGGCTTGCACAGAGACTTTAACGTTTGCTTGCATAGACTTTAACATTGGCCTGCACAACAACTTTAATGGCCTGCACATAAGCTTCAAATTTGGCATGCAGAACAACTTTTACAACGGCCTGCACAGAAACTTAAACTTTGGTCTGCACAAAACCTTTAACAATGGCATGCACAAAATCTTTAAGAATTTTATGCACAAAAACTTTAGCATTGACTTGCACAAAATCTTTAACACTGACCCGTACAAAAACTTCAACAATGGCCTGCACAAAGACTTTAACATTGGCCTGCACACAGAGTTCAACATTAGCTTGCACAAACATTTTAACACTGGCTTGCACAAAAACTTTAACATTGGCTTGCACAAACCTGTAACACTGAACTGCGCAAAAACTTTAAAATTGACTTGCGCGCACACACACACACACACACACACACACACACATATATATATATATATATATATATATATATATATATATATATATATATATACTCGCAAAAAATAATCATTTTCCTGAGATTATAATTCTTCAAATCATTCAAAGATATATAGATTTCTTCTTAGTTTTATTAAACAATTCCAAAATATTAGAAAAACAGGATATTTTCTCGAACTCTCTAAAACTTTACAAGAGAAGATAAATTTCAGAAGATGATTTCTAATCCAACTGAAATGACGGGAACCGAAAGTAAAATCATGCATATGTAAAATTATGTATAAATGTACGCATATTTTATAACTTGTTGGCTGGAAGAGGGATAGAGGGACGGTTGTTTAGAAGATAAGAAGGAAGGAAAAATGAATAGATTCATTCGATATATAGAAGCAATTAGATTGGATGGTGTAGACCTTTCCCTTTTTGGTGAAAAAGTTCTTCCATATTTACCGTCCACTTGCCACTGGGTAACTACACGCGTCAGCATTAAAGTACTAATTACGGGTATTTATTATTTATATATATATATATATATATATATAGACAGCACCGGAAACACTTCCATATTTCTGTATGAGTATGAATATACTTTATTTCCACAGAAAGCTGCAAATTTGCAGTCTCAAACATTAGAATAAACAGTTAAATCAGCATAGTAGTAAGCAAAAAATGACATTTTAATCTTGAAATTGGGACATAATTTGGTACGACCTATTACTTGTACGCGTATAGATGCAATAAGAAACTTTAACAAATCACAAGATACCGGCAGTTGAGGTAAATAAATTATGCACTCGACTGTTGAAACACGTATATGAACTAGACGCTAGACATGTGTACTTATATATATATATATATATATATATATATATATATATATATATATCTATATATATATATATATATATATATATATATATAAGTTCAAGTTTGTCATCTCAAATACAGAAAAATCAAATACTGTCAAGAGCATCATGCTCATCAAAGAGGGCAAAAAATGAAATTTTAATGAGAGAATTTAAATAATTCTAGTTCATTTTGTTTGCGATGTCTCTCTCCTCTCTCTCTCTCTCTCTCTCTCTCTCTCTCTCTCTCTCTCTTTTTATTCAGAAAACAGTCATTAAGTTACATAAAGAGAGGCAAAGAAGCAAATTTGGCAATGTATGTATGTATGTATGTATGTATGTATGTATGTATGTTTCTGCCTGTCTACCTATCTATGCATATGTATGTCCGTATGCAGAATAATCGCCACCAATTTAATAAACACTATTATCATAAGAAATAATGTCAATCTGATTAAAATCGAGATTGACTCCACTATGTTAGAGATTTTGGTTTAATCAGATTGCAAATAATGTTTACTAAATACATAACGAAAATTTACAGCGCTCCGCTGCTAAATTAATGTACTTTAAATTTTCATGAAGATGTTATTTTGAAATATGTATACAACTTTTGTTTTCTTGCACTAGCTATCGTCGCGCTTTTTGGAGCAAAGGTAGGGTGTCGCACAACTACCACTTCACGGTTAAAGATAGAGATTTTGTGCGAGTGTGATCACTGACCCGGGTGTCAGCACCCATTAACTTGAGGGATAAAATGAAATGCATGGGTCATGCTTGGGGTACACAATTGTGGTCCCTGCGATACAACTTAGAAACGATCTAGATCTCCATCATGTAACTATATATATATATATATATATATATATATATATATATATATATATATATATATATATATATATATATATATATATATAATGACACAAAAATTGATAACGGCGCAAATACAAAACAGTTTCCCAACGTTTTGAGCTAAACAAGCTCTTCGTCAGAGGAAGAAACAATTTACATCCACAAAACAGACACTAAACACAAAAGCCAAGAAGAATTCTTCACTCCTACATGTTTAAATGACAGGGAAATAAACAAAGGATAAACAATAGAAGAAAGAAAGAAGACAAAATTAAAACAACTGTCTAGAACGGGTAAACTACATATATATGTTATGCTGCCATCAGCCCAACAAAGTTGTGTAAAAAAAAAAATTCAAAGTGTTTATCGTGCGAATCACGCAGAGGACCAAAGTGTTTTGACCTAATTCTAGGCTTAGAACAAAGGACTGACACCACACGCGGCGATAAATCAACGCAATCATCAAAATATGCAAAGGAAATTATATCCCGGTAATATATATATATATATATATATATATATATATATATATATATATATATATATATATATATATATATATATATATATATATATATATATATATATTATACTTAAGGGAGAGAGAGAGAGATAAAAACCGGCATATACACACACACATTTACTGGGCGTGAAATGATAAAATCAGATATACAACTAAAATTGGCTTCTGCATATTCTTATTCTTATCCCCACAATTTAGTCCGTGGGTTGTATCATAAAAACTATTGAGATCCCCAAGGACTTAGTCCCTGGGTTGTATCATAAAAACTATTGAGATCCACATCTTATAGTCCCTGGGTTGTATCATATAAACTATTGAGATCCCCATCCTTTAGTCCCTGGGTTGTATCATAGAAACTATTGAGATCCCCATCCTATAGTGCCTGGGTTGTGACATAGAAACTATTGAGATCCCCATCCTATAAGCATATATACGCTTACTGGGCATGAAAAGACAAATTTCTACATGAAACTGGCCCTGGACCTTAGGTCCATCCCTAACCTCCAAAGACTTAGCCGATGAGTCATAACTAGAGTACTAATGAGATCTCCACTTTTAAAACATATGTACACTTACTGAACATGTAAAGACATTGATCCTACAGTCCACCCATACCCCAAGGGACTTAGCCCATATGTTGGAACTTGGAAACTATTTATATCCCCACCCAATGTATATACTTACTCGGCACGAAAGTACAAATTTCGATACCCAGCTGTCCACCTACCCACCCACCCACCCACCTACTTACCGACCTACCTGTCTACCTTCCTGCGTGCGTGCATTATTGTATAAAAACCGCTTACAACTGTAGAAAAATTTGAAAAATTGCTTTAATGGCCTTAAAATCTAATAAGGTAAAAAATGCATTCATAAAAAACAGCAACAAATTTCATTTATCTTCATCATGTGATTTTATTCCTGAATTGTGCTTACAAAGTTGTTAAAACAGGTCCAGCAAAGTTAAAAAATTTTAAACAAAATTGACAAATTGCTATAAATACCTGAAAATCCAATGAGGTCATCCACATAAATGAATACAAGTATGCCTACCAAATTTCATTTGTCTACCTCAAGTGTGAATTTGCTTAATAGTTATTAGCGCTAACAAGTATTTTGCCCAAAATAATAAGTCCTAAAAGTAAAAACTAATGTGTGAAAAGAAATTGATTATTTGGTGTAATGGTCTAAAAATCTTATTATGTCATCTACTTGTGACCACGATTAAGTGTATACAGTTTCATGGCTCTAAACCCAATAGTTTTTGTGCTATCGGGCTAAAATGGATTTCTGACGGCCGTGCACAGGTGCAGACGGACGTACGGATGGACAGCACGAAAGCAATATGTCTCTTTCTGCTATTGCAGCGGGAGCTCGAAAAGTCGACATTTATAGGCAATTAAGACTAACCCGCAGTAGAAAGAGCTTGAATTCATTCTTCCTGGTAAGAAATGATATTCTGCTACATGCTTACTGACTATTTTGCAGAGACAGAGGATGGCTGCCCGGGAGGTGGATGAGTGGGGTCCAGGCAGCAAAAGGCTTACCCATCCGTTCTTTACAGAATAATTTTTTTTTTATCTTTTTGTTTTTTTTAGTTTTGCTTTGCGGGGTTCCTTTATATTTTCTTAATTTTCTCTTGTAGGAGGAATAGGGAGAAGGAATTTTGAACACTTTGATAGTTATTGGAGAGAGAGAGAGAGAGAGAGAGAGAGAGAGAGAGAGAGAGAGAGAGAGAGAGAGAGAGAGAGAGAGAGAGAGAGAGAGAGAAAGAGAGAGAGAGAGGGGCTGGGGTGAGGAGGTTGGGGGTGTGTGGATACGAATAAAATATAAAATGGAGAGAGAGAGGGGGGTAGAAGAACGAAGTGGAAAAGGAATTTTTAACACTTTGAGAGTTACTGGAGAGAGAGAGAGAGAGAGGGAGGGGGATAACAATAAAATTGAGAGAGATGGGGAGAAGAACAAAGTGGAAAAGGAATTTTGAACACTTTGAGAGTTATTGGAGAGAGAGATAGAGAGGATGGGGGTGGGGTGGATACGAATAAAATGGAGAAAGAGAGGGGGAGAACGAAGTGGAAAATACATTTTTAACACTTTGAGAGTTACTGGAGAGAGAGAGAGAGAGAGAGAGAGAGAGAGAGAGAGAGAGAGAGAGAGAGAGAGAGAGAGAGAGACACACACACACACACACACAGAAGAACAAAGCGGAAAAGTACATCATGACTGACAGCGTTTTCGTGCATATGATATTCAGATAACTATTATGTGTGACAATATGAATATTTCTAAAACAGTAAATTGCATGCACTGATATAGTGAGAAATTACTGGATTTACACACGAAAATCATCAGTGTACTCTTCATAGGCGCCAAAATGAACGCAAATGCACTTTCGTTTTCAAATAACGACTCCTGTGTCTGTACAATAATTGACCCCAGCATGTGCCTGTCTCTGATATTACTGTACATTTACCAGAATGTTGGCATTGACTTATCATACTTGTAGATATAGTATGCTTTCTACTTAACTTCCTTGATCTGTAACCTAGGGTCCTGCGTGGGTACTTACCTACATCGACCAAGGGTAAATTGTTGTCTAATCTCAGTCGTTAAATCCTAAAAAAGTATATATCCCTAATTCTAGCAACGATGATAGAAATATCCTTATTAAACACTCTAGTAATTGAACTATTTCTCTGTTTGTCACTGGTTTACATGAAGTCGAAATCCAGACCATATATATATATGCCTTCGTACCGTCTAAAATATCGATCCTTCTTGTTGGTCGTGACCAGGAAGGAGTTTATACACAATGTTGAGCCTCGTTGTAGACAAGTATTTAGCAAGGTAAGGCCAGTCGACTAATAATAGCTTGCAGTGTAAGGTGTCCCACAATGATAAA
The DNA here is from genome assembly GCA_029931535.1 of Margaritifera margaritifera. NCBI lineage: Eukaryota > Metazoa > Mollusca > Bivalvia > Unionida > Margaritiferidae > Margaritifera > Margaritifera margaritifera. The sequence goes on along the minus strand of JAQPZY010001657.1, from coordinate 3,632,168 downwards.
TTAACACCAGTCCTAGCCTATTTTTTTTGCTTATATATCTGTGCAAAACGTCGATAAACAATATACCATTCCTACGCTTTGCCTCGACAAGTGAGTCCAGCATTTTCCTGAGATATAATTTAAGTGTAACCTTTTATGGTAAAACGTAAACTTTTGTAGAGAACTGAAAGGGTCGTCTTGATTGGTTGATGTTTAACGGCACTGGAAGGTTTTTATTTTTAATTGTTATAATATCTGATCGGTACAAGTTGCCTAGTGACAAATTGATTCCCACTTCACTCTGTATCCAGACGTAAAATCACCAATTAAATAGTAAAATATTATTACATTGTCACTTCTTGTTTTGGCAGTTCTACAACAACGTGCACTGACATATTTCAGTACACATTAAACAAATAAGGAATTGTTTGAACCGAAATGACAAACACGATATAGTCACAGTGGTGATACAACTTTTATCGCCATTGTGGCGATATCACTTTTGGAACTACTTTCTTTTCCCATTTAGGATATATAATTATCTGCCCTTGCATATGTTATTCAAACCTCTATTTCCATATTTATGACTCTTTCATTTTTTCATCTGCTCTCTCTCTCTCTCTCTCTCTCTCTCTCTCTCTCTCTCTCTCTCTCTCTCTCTCTCTCTCTCTCTCTCTCTCCACACCAGGATGAACAGATCTTAAAATGTGTTAAGACTGTAGACCCTCTAGTATACGTTTATTCACTCAACGAGGAGGCGCCCTCACGAATGCCTAAAAATGAACCCCAAACAAGAAAAAAGTTGGCTTCATGTATTATGTTTTTAAAAAATAATGTATAATTAGTTTTCCACATGAATCATGCAAATTGTCCGATATTCTATGTCACCCATACAGTGTCGTATACCTATTACACTCTATAACAAACGGTACACGTTTTTGAATAAAAAACTCTTTATTAAATGTAGTTGTAAAATTGTCTAAGTAGCGATTTTAACTCTCATCACAATCATATTCATATCTGAAAACGAGCAAAAATCGGGCATTGATGAGTGTTGATTGCAAACAGAAATTAAGTGACGATCGAAATTTGGATACAGCATCTGTCACCGCAATGTACTGCAAGATTGCCAAGACCACACAAAAAATCACGTTTGAATGCAGAAATAAACAAAATAGACAGCCTAAATCCCAACAAAGAGACTCACAATCAATAAAATCTGTTGTTTCATAACTAAGTTCTATGTTCTGAAAACAAACAGTTAAATATTATTTTATATGCATTTCATGTTTTCATCATTTGTATAAAGAACAATTGATCCGTTCTGGGTCTGTATTAGATGAACCGAGTATAGACAAAATTATTTTGTCACAATAGGCACACCTCCAGCAAGTCAAAAAGTTAGGATTATCGGATTGCAGTGTACAAAACAAACAAAAAAAATTAAAAAAAAAAAAAATATATAAATAAAAAAATATAAAAAATTTTAAAAACAATTTACCGTTTGTTTTTAGAACATAGAACTTAGTTATGAAACAACAGATTTTATTGATTGTGAGTCTCTTTGTTAGGATTTAGGTTGTCTATTTGTTTTATTTCTGCATTCAAACTAGTTTGAATTGTACAACGTTCTTTTCGTGCTCTCTGATTTCACCCTCGTATGGAATATTTGGATTCTTACTTTGTTATCACTAATCCCCATTTGCCTCATGTTGGTTAAGTTAAATCATCTTTATTGTTGTCCAGGATAGGATAAATCAAATGATGCGCATGGCATGAAGTGATCAATATCTACCTTGTCATTAGCTTCTGGCTTGATGAAATTCAACCACCTTTTAAAGAAGTCAATAGATGAAGCCCCAATTAGTTTCAAAGTTGTGTCGGATTTTATGTTACCCTGTAACGAACTGATGACTCTATATCTCGTCATCTGGAGCATTATGTGTATTAGTATAATACCCATCTTCTTATATTGCTTCTTGTATTCTCTATTTCTCTCTTCCTACTGTTTATGGTATCTACTTCTACAAGTCTTACAATAGGTATTAGTCTCGGTAAACTCATCGGCACTGTTTTCAAGCTGACATGTTGAACGTCTTCTTTTATCAATTTACATAACAATAAAGTTCAGTATAAGTTTGCGTTAATATATTTTCAAAGTAGTCAAGGTAAGGTGATGATAGTAAAGTAAATTGAAGGTGAGAAGGAGATGAGCAAAGATGAAACGAAGGCTGAGAATGTAACTACACCAAAGAGGAAAGATCCAGGTAGAGTTGAACTTAGGCAACCTGGTAAGCATTCACTGGAATTCGAGAGGGCCAAAGCAGAAAGGATGGAGACTATCGAAGAATATGGTCCCAAGATATCATGCAGTTCAAAGATATATACACATACTACTGACTGGCTGGTGAAGTACTTATAGTTGCCATTGTAGGATATTTAAAGATGCGGACCCCCCCCCCCAACCCCCATCTTTATCACTCATACAAACAATACATACTGATATTTATCATCCCCTAACAGAGCTATTGTAATTTTACTCTAATAAGTTAGTGAGACTAACAACCTGACTAACGTGGTGTATCATGGATGTGTTACCACCATACTTGTAGTTGGTTACAGTATACTCTTGAACAAGCTACTGAAATTCAACGTTGGTCCACCAAACAATATGTAAATTGAAGAACTGCCCATGATAATTGTACCTGAACCCCAGGAGTGTACTGGGTAAGCAACTCGGCCCTGGACTTATCTGCCGGGACAGGCCCGGGGTTTTGCTCACACCAGTAAAACACCGGTAAAAACGGATTTTTTTTGCGGCGGCCCACCGGGATTTGTCCCGGTATGCCCAATGGCCAGTACACAACTGCTGTACCCTAGAGTGAATGTACATGTGTCTACCTTGTAAATTCGGGTATATTACCCGCGAAGATTATCAACCCCTAAATGGACCATAAGGATCATTTAAAATTGCATAAGATAAGTGACATTAAGAAAGAGTCAAATAAGGAGACTGAACACTAGAGCGGTGTGAGGAAGAAGTATAAAGATGCATACAAATTTGCAAAAGGTAAGCATGTCAGACCTATCTGGTGGAATTAGCATCTGCTAGTTAAGGAGTGGCTCCATGGAAATTCCGTTAGCCTTGGCCGGTTTTGGAGCGATTCTTATAGCCCTTCTGGCAAGAGTTCTCAGAGATAAATTGCTAGCAACAAGGTATTGAAGCATGATGAGATAATTGCCTATGCCATGGGAAACAAAATAGTATCAATGAGAGTTTTAGAAAGACAATAAGTGATAAGTGATAATGAAATAAATCACGAGATATCTACTGTCATATTAAAATAATAACCGGTAATTTAAATGGAGGTCTACTGGCAGTATATTAACGATAGTTGGTGAGTTATTGCCTCAAAGGGTAGAACAGGCGTCTAACACGCTTACTCGAAATATTTCTCTAAGATTAATTGAAGAACCACTACCTAGAAGTTCAAAATGTAAATCCATCTTTTACAAGGGGTATTTGCCAACTTTCACTGAAGAAATTCTTACGATACAATAAGTACTCCCATGTGATCCGGTTTAATACATTTTAGAACATTTAAAGGTTGAATACATAGGGGGTATAATTCACGAGGTGGAGTTATTTTTCGATGACAAGCAAGACGACATTTACAAGATTTAAATGACCTTGAGGACTAAACGAATGAATGGAAATTATGCGCTTATGAAATGGAAAGGTTAGGACAGTTCATTGAACAGTTGTAAACCAGCTGAAAATATAGTTGATTGGACTTTACAAACATACTTTTTCCAAACATGTCTAACATCACTTGTTCGGATGTCGTCCACCTTAACCATACCGTCTGGATGTCCCTTGTCCATCTCTTCCATTCGTCTGGACGACTTTAGGAGAAATAATATTTTAGAGATTTGAAATACAGTTAAATGGATATACACAAACGTCTTCCAACAAACAATGAAATCAAGAGAACAAATAGACAGATCATATCTCGCAAAATGCAAGATGCATTTAATCGAACTCTGAATGGGTATAAATTCAATGACATGACCTGTATGAATTCGTTTGGCCAGGTTCAAGAAGATCATTTCTAAAAAGACGAGAGATTCAGGATCTGTGATAGTTCAACTTGACTTGGCCATTAAGATGTCTGGACGAGATGGAGAAGCTTTCACATGGTACCACAGGACCACCAGTCAGAACATCTTTAATGAGATGGATGAGGTCATTGCGAGAATGTTCGAGATGTTGAAATACTAAATTCTCACCGGAGGTTACACAGCGGATATTCATGAATATTGAATTCCTCACGCTAGAGGTCGATCGTTATAGGAGGCCTCTTCCTTGTACATGTTACATCACTCTACTTGCCTGGATTAAGAAGAGGAATGCGTACATAAATGCCCGTAATGAGGGTGACCGTAGTTTCTTCTATGCCATCGAAAACATACGTTCACCTACCACAACTAATGCACATAGACCTTGAAATTATTGCCTTGATTGATATCAGCACTGGAAACCCATTCAAAGCAATGGTATAGATGGTTTCGTGGTTGGATTCGACATATCTGTAAATATGTATATCATTGGTGATTAATAGATCATATCGTATTGGCAACATCGAAAGGTAAAGGAAAGACAAAGGTATGTTGATATGCTACTCATATTCGAATGAGATAGATATCACTACTGCAGTATTAAGAATTTGTCGCGATTGATATCACCGCAAAAAAATAGGTACAAGTGTAAGAGGTATTTCTGCAAGATGTGTCGGCACCATTTCTAAACTCCAAATAAATTTAACGAGCATCAATTAATAATCAAAAGTAGTGGTGCAATTAATATCGTGCCCCAGGAGGATTCAAAAATGTGGCTCGTCAATTACCAAAAGCAACCAAAGTTCCCTATGTTCTATACTGCGATTTCAATGGTATCACCAAACTCCTACAAGGTAGATAGGGAAATACTGTTAAGATAGGTAAGCATATGCCCTCTGGATTTTGTCTGTACATAAATGGACCCAAAGAAAGAAACGAATATGCTTCTATAGTGTATAGAGGTATTTGCAAAAGATTGCAGAGATGGTAAATGAATCGTGTAGGAATAGTGCTAGGATGAAATATGGCATGATGGATAGAAGGTACTTCGACGTAACATCTGTGGAAAGAAGATAGAGATATAAAGGTTCGAGATCATTGTCACCTAACAGGAAGATATAGGAGTCCAGTTTGTCAAAACTGCAATGTAAATAACAAATCTTCGACGTACATACCCCTATTAATACACATCCTCTCGTGTTATGAGGAATGATCCCAATCAGGAGGTAAATATTATCCACACCAAGGATGCAAAGTACATATCATTTTCAAAAGATTTCATACTTGACACATTTGTCGAAGATGGTAAAGAAGTGTGAATCAAAAGGACTGTTCGATTCCTGGATAGCTATAGATTCACGAAGCAGTCATTGGCACAGTTGACAAAATATTTAAGAGATGACAAATTCTTTGAAACCTCGAAACACTTGAACATAGCGGCAAAGTATCTAAGAAAGGGTATCTATCCTTATATGGATTGTTTCTAACGATTCGATGAAGGCTCACAACCCTTAAAAGAATTATATTCATTACTCATAGGCAAAGAGATTACATAAAAAGACTACTAATATGTCAAGATGTGATGAAGCATTTCAATTTACACACTGTGTGAGACCTGCATGACTACTCTGTGAATAAGGATACATAACTCATGTGCGATATGTTTGAAGAATTTAGACAGATGTGCATAGACAATTACAAACTCGATCCAGCACATTATTATGGTGCTACTGACTTAGCACATAATGCATCTTTGAAAGTTATCAAAGTAGAGTTAGATGTGCTAACTGACTGTGCTATGTTCCTTATCATAGAAATGGAAATAAGAAGTGGATATCCATACTACCATGGAGATATATCAAAGTTATCTGGATTGTCATAACCTTTAGGGTAATTCGATAATGCAATATCTACCCCCTGGAAACTTTAAATGGTCATAGCAGAAAGGTTGATGTCATGGAAAAACCATGAGAGAATTAGTGGGATATTCTGAAAGTACCCATATGTTTACACAACCATGTTAGAGACTATACATTAGCCAGAAAGGATAATACCTCACTACGAGGAATTGTCACTCTTATAGAAGAAGATGGTAGATAACAGAAAGGTTGGTAAGCATACATACCCAAGCAACTGGGTACCCACTACAATAATGCAAGGTATGTTATTCACTATCGTAACCTTAAATTATATGTTCAGTTTGGGATGACATTGAAGAAGATACACTGACTGATTCTATCTGATCCAGAGTCATGGCTACAGACCTCTGTGGAACTGAATACTCAATAACGTACAAAGGCTACCAATGACGTTGAGAAGAGCTTCTTCAAGTTGGCGAATAATGCTGTATAGAGCAAATAGATGGAAAATTTAAGAAAGAGAAACTAAAGTGAAGATATGCGCAGATGAAAAAAAGTTCTCAGAGTACAAGAAAGACATCTCATTTGCCAGGCGCACAGTCATAGATGAAGACTTAGCATTGGTCAGAATAATGAATAACAAAGGTAGGTTATTGAAGATTATGCATGTCTACTTCTGTATTCTGGAGTTGAATAAAGCATTGATGTATGATTTCTACTACCAGAAGCTTAAGAGAAAGTATAGACATCTTATCATTCTAAATTAAACAGATACGAATTAACTTGTGCAACTATTCAAACTGATAACTTCTAAGAAGATACTATTCACAACTTAAATTGGTACCATGCCAGTGAATATCCACGAGATAACTCATATCGCATTTCATTAGTACATAAGGCGGTATCAGGATTGTTTCTTTGTAAAAATAATGTGCAGTGTGAGGATTTTAGAAGTATGTGGGTTAAGGAGTAAATTATATTCTCTTATGACACTAGAGGAAGAAAAGAAAGTTTGTGAGGGGATCGAAAGATATCCATAAAAGGTCTCAAATTCGATATGTCTCGAAATTTTCTGTTTAATCACGAGCTCATTAATCAAAGTATGAATCTAATTTGCTCCTACACACATGAATTATTAAAGATGAAAATTAACAAGATTGCGTTATCCGCCTTTGATGACAAACGTTATCTAGTGGACAATATTCATTCTTTACTCTTTGGTTATCGTCAATACTGTAACGTCAGTACTATAAATAACTGAATCTGACTAAGATTACTGTATGAGCGAGTATCATATAGAGAGACATAGATGGGACCTCCACTACAGAACTATATATTTATGCAAGTGGAGAATGAAGAAATATAATGACATGATATTTGCGGAGTCCAGAACATTGAAAAGTGTGAGTGTACCATCAATAGACTTTCTTGTCACATGGTTAGAATTTGCCAAACCCCTAGATAGTATGCATCAGCACATTGATCACCTCGTTCATTGTAGTGCTTTGGATCTCTCGAATGGAGATGCACAATTCCTATGTTTCAACTGAAGTAGTTTGCAATTGATTGATGCAAAGGACAATGAATACAAGAGATCTAAAATGCCATCTATCTTGGAGATTGAAATGCAGAAGAAGAAAGCAGAGGAATTTCAGAAATACGTTTTCCAAATATCTGGACGTTGGACGTAGGAAGTCTGTGTCGTCCGGACGATGTCATTCATGTTGTCGAGACGATTTCGTCCAACTCGTCTATTTGACCGGACGACTTCCACCTGTTTGCAATAAGTATGTTTTTAAAATTTGAATTTAGTTAATTTGTGCAAAACTGTGTAGTCCAATGGATATTGTGGCCTCATCAATAACTTGCTTCTTCTGTCCTTTTCCAAGGTTGCAATTATCCCATCTTACCTCTCCGATGTTATAACATTTTTCTAATCTAATTAACTTTCCATCGCTTTCTTATTCGTGTTGTAGAAGACAGCGAGAAATCTTACGTTATCTGTCATATCCTCTATGATCGAATTGTTCTTCTGTACGATAACCCGAACACATATCCTATGGCGTCTGCCACTAAATGCTAATTGGTTTGGTTGGTGGCCTTCCTCTTTGCATCTTCGAGGTTCGCGCAGTCATCCGTGAGAAGCAGTGTATTAGTGTCTAGAAAGGTATATATGAAAAATTCTAACCACTTATCCAATTTATCACTTGCATCTATAATTATGACTTTGTCAGCTCGAAAGAGCCACCTTCTATTGTAGGTCATATTGTTGATGAATGTTGGACAGATATAATGATGTAGACAAATTTTGTCTTTCCTCAATTCTCTCTAAGATAGGTCATTTAGATATCTCACAATACTTAGTTAATGTCTACATCGCTATCACATTCCTGTATCACCATGTTAATGTTTTCAGAAAGTTTTCACACACAAGTAGAATTTTAGTTTGAGTTTGCTAATAGTGGGTTTGACGGTTGTATCAATATCACACATGGTGAAAATATTGTTATGGATGCAGGGATAATAACTGTAACTGGTTTTCATTATTTCAGACGCGTGAATGTGATGAATGATTTAACTATTTCCATTACCCTACTAACATTTACCTTCTTACCTTGTAAGGTGCTAAGTATTACAAAGGCCAATTTTGTAGTCCATTATTCGATATTGATCTCTCAGCATTTTTGTAGTCAAAAAGAATGTTTTTTGACTGTGTACACTTTTTTTTCAAGCTCTCCTAATATATGGTTAGAACATTGCTTAGTCTGTAATCTTTTCACTACATTCTTCACGTGAGTTAACTTGTTGCTAACATGTAAAAGGTTTTTCGACTTTATCGTATTAAAGTCACATAATACGCTGAGCCTAGTCCTTTCAACTACTGCTTCGAGGAAGTTTTTTTTTTCTACACGCATATCACTCACTAAAGAGATAGCCATCATACTGATCACTGCCAAAGGCATCCATTTATATTGCCCACACGATTTAGCATATTATAATTTTGATCTAGTTATAATGAATCTTCACTTGGTCATCACTAACGAAGCATATAATACATCTAGTGTGCTTCCATATTTGTCTTCCTGTTGATTTGCATTAGTCCATCATTCGATATTGATCTCTCAACATTGTCGTTTGTCTTCCTGTTGAACGTTAGTCAATTTACGTCCACTTCCATGTAATTCATTAACTCATTATCATGGGTACTTCTGAGATCAAGTCATATACAGTGATGTTCTGAAAAGAAGTTCATGACACTCATGCTGCTAAATTCTGTATTCTTCTTTTGCTCGGTGAAGAAGTGCTTAGTAGCTTTAGTGAATTACTGCATAAGCAGATACCCCTGGGAATATAACATATTTGGCAAACCTTCAATTTTTACCATTAGTCTTTCTATGGCTGGGTTAAAGTACATTTCTGTAAATGCATTACGGTCGTACACGATATGAGTATACCCTTAAGACTCATACGTGAGATTACAGCATCACATTAGTAAGAGTAATGTCGGAACTCACATCAACGACTCTCTCTCCCTCCCTCCCCTCTATCACCTGATGTAGTGTAGTCTTGGAAGAAAGGTATGACATTTCTATAGTTGTTGTTACACTGATCAGTGCCATCATTTCAGATGTTACTGTATCGTAGTTGAGACTAATATTGTCTAACTCGTAAGCTACGTATGCAATTTCTACTAGGTCTTATGTAATGGTAAATTTCAGATCTTGTTTTTGAGGAATGGAAAATGGATATATTGGAGTATGATATGTGAGGATTATATGTCGAATAGTATACGAAATCGCTTTTCATACACAACGTATTAGACCGCTTTTGTACCAGTAGTCTGTGCTTCACGCGCTCCGCTCCTTAACTTTCTCAACTTCTCATTCGTGATACCCTGTTATATTCGGTTCGTTCTCACAGAGGTATGTAGCCATAAATCTTTGAAGGTCATGAACACATCGTAGTCATTCAGCTTAAAGATATTGTCACTACCATAGAAGATGGTTATATCTTTGACAAGTATTCTTCCAATGTTGTTGACTGCGAAGTAGTTACCATCTCCATTCATTTTCAACTCAAATGACATGTAGAAACGTCCCCGGGACAGTTACCACATTAGGTCCCAATCTAGGAATGACTTACTTGTAAGTGATGTTGAGGATTGATAGTATTCGGAGTATGTGTAATGTAATCAGGAGTGAGATTTAACCCGTTCACACATTGTGGTATCTTCTATTTAAGGGGCGTTATAAATTTATCATATGTTGTCCTTTAAGTACAGAAAATATACTTTTCAAATTTCGCACGTTCAGTATCTCTGCTTTCTTCATTGTCACCATTAGCAGTCTCTAACTATCTTCATATGCATTTCTCTAATGTAGAAGCCATCTGGAAAGGAGAGTCTTGGTACCAATCTTAGTATTTGTTCAGTTGATGTTATTATTTAAAATAGAGGAAATATTGTAATACCCCACCACAACAATTATTGATAAACGTATTTCCTCATCTCTATCATCTATAGTTATGTAGTCCTCCTTTAAATTATAAAGGTTTCCACCTATCCACGAATCAGTAGTATAGTAAATAGGGATACCACTTCATTCTATCATAGCCTCACACTTCATACCTAATACTTCATACATCATACACACTCCACACATTACCCCGCATACACCAGACAGCATCTCATACCTCATATACTTTGCATACTTCATATACGTACTTCATACTTCGCATACTCTGATCATACACTTCACTCACCTCATACCCGATACTTCGCATACATCATATTTTCATAGCCATCATCAAGACACTTCATAGTCTTTGGTGAAGTGGTATCCTTATTTACTACAGTACTTAAATTTACCTTTCTATAATTTGAGCAAAACTTGGAAATTTGTGTCTCAGAACAAAAAAATTACAGTATATTATTATTTTTTTTTATTTTGAGGGAGAAATAAAACACATCTCGTTATTATTTCACTAAGTGAAACTTCTTACCCATACCAGTCCTGGCTCTGCAGAAGTGTTTCTCTGGGCAAGGCACTTTACTCCTATTGTCTTGGCACAAAATAGTGTTTCACGTGCTAATATCAAATTTAACGCCAATCAATCAATCCGATGACCATAATGTAGTAGGAGGGCGGAAGATCATGCGTATAAATAAAACGAGAAGTTTATTTCAAACGTTTTGAAAAAGTTATATAGATTACTCATCCTTATAAAACACAAAAACATAAAATTGGTCGATTTTTCTTGCAAAAATATCTGTGCATATAATTTTAAGTAGCTGAACCAGAAATAACTGAACTGCTGTCTCAATTTCCGCGGATTGATTCGAAAACACAACCAATTTTACTATTTTGTATCAATATCACAGCGCCCTGCATTGATGACATACATAATAGGATACATTCTTTCATTAAAAATGTATGATATATTAAGCTATGAGTAATCTTTGGGATTTTTTAAAATCGTAAATTAAATGCTTTCTGTAATCAATATAATTACTTAGATACTCCATTTTACATATATTGATCTGGTCCTCGACAAAATTGAGTACGTGTGTATACAGTTATAGGGCAGGGATATCTATAGTTTCTATGTTACAACACAAGAGCTCAGTCCCTGGCGGAAGAAAAAGACGACAGTGCATCAGTCAGGATTACCCGGTCTGACATGTGTCGACACTTGGTTCATTGTTCATACATGCCAGTTCTCGGATATACGAGACATTCAATTCCGGGTACTTTGAAATGTATGTAAAATCATTCCTCTGCCTCTATACCACCTTCTGGGGAGTGATCAAAATCCACAATCTACACCCACAGAACTATACCTCATCCAAGTTTTATGTGTCGAACTTTAATTGTGTAGGACCAGTGCTGGATTACCCAAAAAGGCAGACTAAGCACGTGCTTAGGGCACCAGCAAAGCAGGGGCATAAAAAAAAAAAAAATACGGGGCTTTTTTTAATTAATTTCTCTTCTACCACAATCTTTTCAGTACTTAGGGTCTCTAAAGGTCTTAATTCGGCCCTGTGTAGGACGTTGCTTAGTATGTAATCTTCTTACCACCTGCATGTACATACATATTTATGTACCGATATACTGCATGACAATATACCGGCGGAGATAATGAAGGAAGTGATTTGCTTTCTAAAATATGTAAAAATGTAGTAAAGTATCGTCTAAAAAAATCTGAACCTTTTTTAAGAGTACATAATAAATAACATTATACATTTACTGAAGATAATGTTTCTGGTTCACGACATGCTTAGCCAACTTTAACCTGACCAGTCAAATCATTCGGCTCATTTGAATGAAGGATAACATGGAATTGTGGCTTTGATTGATCAGATACTAATAACACTACAGACAATTCTTCTATAGTTGTCTCGTTTCTAGTAAAGCTTGACATCATGTAACAATGTATGATATACTTCTGGATTTCTCTGCTGATAATGAGTCTCCTGAGTTAGAATTCAGGTGTTATACAACCAGATATTACTTATACTAGTAGGTTTGTAATATCCTACGGAATGTTGTTTTTTCTTTTTCTTTCTTTCTCTTCTACAATCACATATTCTTGGACGAGACTTCAAGGAACATGCAAAAGATGTTTATATTATTAGAAGATAATAAGTTAACAAGTCTTCTGCGTTTAGTTTTCTAGTCCTATAGGAAGTCAAAGTAGGAAACGAATTTCGCCTTCAGTGTTTCCTCTTCCGCTTCGACCATCAGTTCGGTTTCACCAAACATCATCTTGACATCGACCCGGATGTTGTCAGTTGTGTCCGGTAGCTTGACCACGACCCGACCCAGCATTTCGCAGTTTGGATCTGTAACAAACATGGGGTTCTTGTCAGGGCTTGCATAGATCTTCAGCAGCATTTCTTTTTGATTAGATTTGATAGTGACGTGTTTGCCAGTTCTGACTTCACCAATTCTAACGGATTCGCCAACTTCAATATATTTCTTAAACACATCTTTGCATCGATCATTCGCTCCAACGGAAACTTTCTTGTTTTGTGGGTGTCTTTTGGGATCGAATGGAGGCGAAATATTGATACCATAAGTATACTTGGCTATTCTAGATGTGATGAGCTGAGGTTTATGTCCATATATTACGGCGCCTTTCAAAACCGCCAAACCAGCTTCTTGCGGTATGAGTACCTTAACTTTCGGGAAAGCCTTTCTTATGGCTTCTTGCACAAGCTGGCATTCAGAAAATCCGCCCACCATTAGCAAAGTTGTGGTACCCTTTACACCTGGTTTTTCAAGAAGATCTGCTAGATGTTCAGTGATGTTGCTGATACAGTTCTGGAAAAGGTTTCTAAACAGGTCAGCGTTAAGTCTTATCTTATCCCCTATCCATTGAATTTTTCCTGTATAAGGAGTTTGCTCTATCGCTTCTTTGATTGTCTCTCCGCTATTTTCTTCATATGTGACTTTAAGTGCAACCGGTATCTTTACGGTAATCTTGTCGTCCATGTCCGTACGAACGCTTCTTTTCTTATATTCGAGCTCTCTAAGCATGTCCATGTGGTCAGCCTTGTTTTCATCACAAAACTTCTTGAACGTCGGGGCTCCAATAATTTTGATGATCATTTGGTTAAATTCCTCATCTACTTTAGTGGCACCCCACGCTCCACCGCTGGCTTTATGGACCTCTTTTATTGTTCCATCTGCTTGCTTCTCGTGGACAGTAATGTCTGCTGTTCCACCTAGAAAACACACACATACTGCATTTATTGAACTACAGAGGTACTGAAGCGGAAAGAGCTAAGCAAATGAAAAAGATATTCCGGAGCTAAAAATTACACGTCAAGCCAAACAATAAAATAATTAATTTTTTGTTAATGCCTGTGCAGAAAACCCTTTGTATAGCAATCGTTTGATTTAAGTAATGTGGTGCAGCAGGCACAAAATTCAGATCAAACTAAAGTTGACAAACCCGTCGATTGTGTGCTAGTAGAATGTTATAACATTTATTTTCTTAAATGTTGCTAAGCACTGCTTAATTGGATCCGATGGCTTATCCGTGTTTTGGACATATTTTAATAATTGTTCTTGCAGTTTTTATTGATTTGAGTTCGTCTTCTGAATATGGAAGAAAAACAGCATAACATGTTACCTCCTAGATCTATAACCATATACTTGTTGTCATCAAATCTGCCATTTGTAGAAAGATGATCGGAGGAAAGCAACTGACAGTACATGGCGGCAGCTTCGGGTTCCAGGGCTATGGTCAGGAGTGCCCCATCTATACCAGCCTGTTTATCAGAAAGAGTTTAGTTTTGCTCAGAAAAATATTTTAAAATCTTATAAATATTTCTTTTATTCTTGTAATTTAAAACTGTTGTTTCGAAATCCAGTAAAACATTTTGAAACTCAATTTAATAGAGCTCAATATGCTTTGTCGTGGTTTTGGTTATTCAAATTGTCGTGGTCGGAACAATAAAATGTTTTACCACATAACAGTGCAATCCCTATCGAGTGATTCCTAGCATTCGAGTTTCCTTACTGTACCTTTTGTCTATTTTCCCTTCCAAAATGCTATAATTGATTTCTTTTAAAAATACCAGTAAGAGACCTGAAACAAATCTTGCATAAGTATGTCAATAAACTGTATATGTTTAAGGGCCATAAAGTAGTTCAAAAATACTATTATTAGAGAAGACAATTCCAATAGTATCAAACTCCATCAAGTGCTATTTAAAAGTTTCCAATTGATATTGAACATTTATAATATTGTTTGCTAAGCTTCAACCACTTCAGAGTAAATTGATTATCGTAGAGGTTTATGTAATATAACCAAATTACAGTTGTACATGCATTCATTGAACCAACTTCATAAATTACAATTCACACATTCACAAATAACGATTGTAACTTCAATAAATTGTATATTGTAGTGAGTTTTGTAATATATCCAATTACAGTTGTACATGTTTTCATTGCACCAACGTCACAAATAATAATTCATAACGCACAAATAATTATTGTAATTTCATTTTTTTAATTGCGGCGGCTGACAATTGGAATTTGTTTATCTTTGTTGAAAGTTAAGAAAAGTCAGATATATTTCATTCCATATTTCTAAATATAAAATTATTTATTTGCGTAAATAATCAAACAAATTAGAGTATTATTTTTCATTTCCAATTGCAAATCGAAATCATGCTGCAAGTAACAAGGCATATCACCTAGTTTTAATAGATCATACGTTTATTCCACCTATAAAGGGAAGGAACAAAGCCGAGGTCGAGGTGTACAGTGATTATCTCGGCAAGCGGAAATTGACACGTAGCTAAATGCACAATTCCACTTGATTTCATTTTAGAAATGATATATATTTTTTTGGTTTTAACGGCACTTTGAACACATTATTGGCTATATCATGTCAAGGAAATGGGAGCCAAGTTCCTTCCCAAGGACACATCGAGACAGTCGACACTTGCTGTCTGGACGGCCATCGAACCCGCGACCCATGGATTACTTGGATATATATATATATATATATATATATATATATATATATATATATATATATATATATATATATATATATACACATTTGATGTATGTCTGTATGTATACTTATATGAAGGAAATTTATATACAATGACACCAATATAATAAATTATGCCATTAAATATGTGCATGATGCTGACGGTATAAACTACAAACATATTCCATGAAAAAAAATTATCTTCTGACGTGATAAATCAAAATAATTGTTATATATTTATTTCAGTTTAAGTTCATTGTTTTGCTGCCTTCTGAAACAAAGCATATGATATTCTTCTGAGAATCGCGAACAACAGCTATGTTCTTTTTCTAAAGAAAATATCATACATCTACACCCTATCTATATTGCCATTGTTTCTTTTACGTGTATAACCGTATAGTGCTTTACATTTTTTATAACTGAGTCAATACAGCACAGTTCTGCAGTTCAACTATACCCTTCAGGAATAGGGGTAAATCGATTTGAAAGGTCAAAACTTTTTGATTATACAGTTTAAGCGTTAGAGTTATCCGTTCCATGGTTTGAAACTTTGGATTACACAGAAACATTTTACCCGAAAACTTGAGCAAATGTTTCAAATGACCTTGACCTTGCCTTACGTTCACATGGAGGGGGTACATATATATATGAAAAGGAAGAGGATCCTGATTTTACTGTTTAAGTAATACAGGCCATTTGAAAATCTTTCAATAGCTTACGACTTAAGTTTCTATGTATGGCCATAATCCCCATGTCTGAGGGTCACAGAGAGAACACGGAGTTTAATAATTTTACAGTCCAATTATAAAAGCGATTCCTAGAAGGATTGTATGACTTATGACGATACGGAAAACCAAAGCCTTAACCAAAGTTGACAATGCCGCCGCTACCGCCGTCGGAATAAGTAACCCCTATGTCGCCTCTATGCTGAAGCACGCGAGACAATAACCTCGTTCGCTGCTTCTCTCATGAATTGCTTGGCAGAGTCCGTCCAAATGGCGGGAACTGTAAGTATCCAATGAATATCGTCCTCTTTTAGAGTGGTACCCTGCTTTTCCAGTGCATCTAGCAGGTGATTCTTGAGATGACATATTGCCATTCCAAAAACCTTTCTAGCTGGCATCTTCAGTCCTTTGTCATCTTCTACTTCCATCCCTCTTTTTATCTTTAGATAAAAATGAAGGAATAAGTACATTTTACTAAAATACAATGTTATTTTACAAGTAGTTAAATACCTTGTGAAGATCCTTTATATTCTAAATTAGGGTTCACTAGTGAAAATAAAACTCTGTATTAACAGATTGAGGAAATAGCATTGCTTTTTTAATATTATTTTGTGCAAGAAAGGTGTTTGTAGCAACTCACAAATATAAATACTGTACGTGGAAATCTCTAAGAATGTAGACAAAATATCCCATTTTCATAAAAGTTTCTGAGAATTTTCAACTTTATTTTGAAATAAAAGGGATAAAAATTAATCAGATTCATTTATTAATGTAGTTTTAATGAACACAGAGTAGTTTATTTTTGTATTTTAGGAAGCCACATCTGCTGCATGAAGTAGAGATGAAAGCAAAAATAATTATTTTAGTGCGCAAAACTAATACCAATTGTTTATGACAAACAGTATAATGAAGAGGTAAAATTGCCCATCCTTCATATTATTGTATTGATAATTTGAAATGTTTCGGATTTTCTGACATGTTTTAACAATAATACTCATCTGTATACCTTTCTTAATCAAAGATTGTCATAGAATCAACTAAAATTTTATTTTGATTTTATCTTGTACACGTCTGGAAGAAATTGATCATTTAACAAATTTAAATACTATTTCCACAATATTATATTACCTGTTTCTCGTGCAGCACCATTTTGAATCTTCGGAAAAAGTACCATTTTTGATGTTCATTTTCTTCAGCTAGTGTTGAGTACTTATTTTCTGCATCATATCCAAAACTGTGGAATGTACCATTTGGTTTACAGAGGACACATGTTGGTTGTTTAAGAGATAAAAAACTCCCAGCATTCCATGCTTGGTTTATGCTCACTTTAGACGGGTCCTTTTCATATTCATGCTTAAAGGAGAAAGCATATCCACTGAATGTTGTCCCGAAGTCAATTGCGGCCTTAAGAACCTTTTCCTTCTTTTCCTTCTTAGATGACATTTCCTAAAGGACAAAAAAAAAAAAAAAAAAAAAAGTTCTTAAACCTCCAAAGCCAAATAATGAATTTCATATTTACTAACTCCATGCTTTCAAACGTGCATATACGCCTATATTTCGCAAAATTACAGATTTTCTCGAGGTTATAATTCTACTATACACAAAGAAATAAATACATTCCTTCAAATATCTACGTATATTCCTATGCTTTTAAAGACTTCTGGGGGATATTTTGATTGCCTCGAATTGTCCGTTCGCCTGTCCGTTTGTCCCTAAACGTAACTCCTTTAAAAACCTATATGTGGATATTCACCAAACTTGGTATCATAACATTCTGTGTGGGTTTACATTGTTGCGACTCACATCTGGGGTCCCTGGTTGGGGCGGGGGGGGGGGGGGGGGGGGGGACGTGGAGAGGGGAGGTCAAGAATACGACAATTGCAATTATAATGACATATTTTTTTTACCAAACTTTATACATGCAGGACACATTATATGTAACAGATTAGGTGTAGTTACCCTAGTCACAGTCCAGAAGGGGATGGAGGCGGTTCGCGGTAAATGGGAGATGGATGGATGGATGGAATGGAATAGGATGGATGGATGCATGTAGATATGTTGGTATATGTTAGGCAGTATGAAGTTATGATGTTGGATTGTTGCAAAGTATGATTGGGGTGGTCTGTAGACATATATATGTTCACAATTATTTTAGAACTTTGATCCATCTCCTGGGAACGGAGCTTTGGGAATTTATTACAGTGGGCTTATGGTACGGGTAGAGCTAAATGTAACCGAGAAAAGCTCAGGAACATGTGTTTTACAGACAAAAAATTATAGTTCATGTACGTGATTTAAAATTCAATAGAATAGATTATGGCACAGATTACAAAATATATTTTCCTTAAAAACCCATTTTAAAAAAAATTGTCTTATTTTTTTATTAAGATCTTTACATGTACAAAGAATAGGACTTACCACAAAATATCCCATTTTTTTTCTCTCTCACATACTCTTAAGATTAATGGCAAATTGTTCGCGGTGATAAGGCCATCGTATCGGTGTTAGCGGTGAAGTATATATATATATATTTGCTATATAAGGACATCGTAACCGTGTTTTTCTCTGCCCTAGTTTGTTTTGTTTTCTTTACGTTGGAAAACTACTCGATTACGCATAGTGGATAATCAACAGGCAATCGACTCATCATATGATTTAGTTCTATTATGATTTGTGTAAACTGGTATTTAGCGGTGTTTCTTTTTTTTTAAAAATTAGAATATATCATCAACTTGACAAGCTCGTACAATCGGGGGAAGCAGGGTGATTGCTCCGTACAAGTGTCCTTGTTGTAAGGAATATCGATGGGAGCTGATTGAAGAAATAAACGTCCATAACCAGTTGTTAGTGAATTTACAGATGTCATCAGGGTCAGACTTTCCACCGTGAAACTGTGTGATTTTCCACGGAGCGGGTTGAGGTCGGGGGAGGAGACACGGGGTGTAGGGGCAACTGGGAGGGAGGTGGCATTGGCCGCCAGTCAGAACCTGGATGTCATTCATATTTATCTAGTACGCTGTGTTCTTTCCGATCCATGACTAAGCAAACTGTGGAATTGTAATATATAAATTAGGATAATAAATAGTAAATCACTCATTCTCGTTTGAGCGTGATAATTACTGTCCAGTGCAAAATAAAACTGGAATATTATGTAATAACTAGTAATATAATTTATTGCTGACATAACTCGATTGTAAAAGACAGGCATGAAAAAGGTAAAGATTGCGTGGATCTAGTACTGAACGGGATGTATATTCAGACAGACAGACAGACAGACAGATAGATAGATAGATAGATAGATAGATAGATAGATAGATAGATAGATAGATAGATAGATAGATAGATAGATAGATAGATAGATAGATAGATAGATTTGCCTTCATTCCCAAGTTCGGATCCAGAAATATCGTATAGTATCGTTTGAGGGTGGGGGAGTAAACAAGTAGGCGAGGGGTCTATACAGTGTTGCAAGCAGATTTCAGCACTTACCGACTCCCCCCCCCCCCCTTCCCCAACTTTGTCTTTCTGACACGGCCGTACGGCAATAACGGTACGGCGTGCCTGACCGTACCGGCTTACTGGCACCACTGGGTCTGTGGGACTGAACTCCAACCCACCCTCACCCCTAGGAGGCGAAGCCCCCGGTAGATACTGCATTTTAAGCATTTCTGGGGCATACTTGTAACCATCTAACTGTAAAGAAAACGTACTCTGGTTACTTTAGAAACCGTTGCGGTTGTTTTGCGTTCATTTTTAAGTGGGGGAAGGGCACGCGGGTTCCTCCCTCCTCCATCCCCGTATTCACCCCCCCCCCCTCGGTTTCTCACAGCGTAATTTCAACAAAAGGAACTCAAAGTAAACTCACCTGTGAATTGCATAAGATGTCAAATTATGGTGATATACCCCCCCCCCCTCTCTGTACACACATGGACTTGAAATACCTCTCGAGATATTACTATAAACGTCCCGTTCAAGTGGAGTTTTTTGATATTACTATAAACGTCTCGTTCAAGTGGAGTTTTCTGAGACAAAAAGCTGTATACAAATCTAGCTATCTTTTCTGGGTCACCTATCGAAAAATAAAATATAAAGACAAGTTAAAGTAACAATCTTACCTTAGCCGTCGATTTCAAGTTCAAAACCGAAAGTGTACCTGACTACAGACCAGGAAGTAATACACTGCATCACTATTTAGTGCCTCGATTTCGATATATTTTGAAGGAATGCCTCGATTTCAAATTCAGCCTATTTAGTTAGCTTACGCAACAGTTGCGACTGTCAAACGAATTGACTTCTTGTGAATTTCCTGCTTCACTCGACGGAATACGCATCAGGTGCAAGACAGGTATTTATGATATGAGTGGATTTTATTCTACATGTAGCTTCTGACTTGTGACTATATTTCTAACTCCGTTGTGACACGAACTGGAAGCCGGATGTGACCTGGTGTACATATCCAACTCAGACAATGCTCAATGCCTCCGGCCTCGTTTTGAATTCAAACGGATACAAGTCCGTTCAAACCACTGTAAAGTTTCGAGTATACTATAGTTCTTTAATTGAGTTTGTTAAAAGCCTTTTTTTTTCCTTTTAAAGTATACGCCTTTTTTTTTTTCCTTTTAAAGTATACATTATGATTTTCTATATCTGTGTAATTCACATACAACCTAAATGTGTAAAACTTGTTTCGATTTCAAATCACGTTAGCTTGTAAATAGCCACTGTTAAATGAAGATAGCAAGAGTAAACTGTACATTGTACGATAATAAATCACTTTCATTGCGAAGACACAACTAGTATCATGGTGGACTTTTTTAGTCTTTAATTTTTGGCAAAATAAATATGTAAAAATATTTCATGTATAGTGCAACATATTTTGATGTAAAACCATGCATCTTCTTGCATATACTTACACATATATTGTTGAAAAATAAAACATTAGCGCAGAATCATTTATTTTTATATCTGAACTTTGCTTCCTTCGAAATCAATGTTGACAAGTTTAGCTCTGTGAAATCAAACAGTGGCATGCATTTTAAATTACAAATTCTACAGTGATGATAATGCATGTCCAGGTTTCGACATTTATAAATTAAAGTGAGGGATCCTAAATTTGGTTTCATATTTTTGTCACTTGTTTCCATCAACCCCCCCCCCCCCCTCTCTCTCTCTCTCTCTCTCTCTCTCTCTGGCATCAATGTTGTTAATGAATTGTTGTAAATACAGATATTTTGTGATAGAAAGAGAGGCAAGAGGCAAGAGGCAAGATAAATTAATTGCAAATAAGTTGTAAATAGGCGGTACGCACATCCATAAAATAAGGCATTTCAAATCTCTCTCATAATGCAGTGTCAGTGTCTGTTTGTGTATGTGTGTTTGTATGTGTCACTCACCATCTGTCAAAAAACATTTTTACCTCAAAGGAATCTTAACTGTTTGTTTTCAGAAACTGAAGCAAACTAATACACAGCAACATTTCCTTTTCTGTTATTGTTTTTACTATTTTTGGGACGAAGTCAGTTTAGAATATACACTATACGTCAGTGCCCAATAAACAGGGGGGGGGGGGGAGGGGCGTGCGTGATGAGCTTAAAAACAGTGTAAAAACGCATTATATTGATATATTTTGCCTGAAATGTTGTACTTGGGAACATATATTTGCATATCAGAGGAAGCATGCGTATTTTTAAAGTGAATAGCTCGTCTTCAAGCTCCTGTAGTTTTTCGCTTAATGGAGTAGCATGCTATGACAAGTTCATGCATCCCACCCCCCTTCTCCCCTTTTTGTGTAAACAATGAATCGTCAAAATCATTGTTGATTTCACCAAGCTGTTTTTCCTTGCTTCACATTCTCAGGAAAAGAAAATTGTTTAGGTTGTATTTATTTTCGTGCGCTCCTTCTCACCAGTTGTGCTTTTACATTGTAATAATATGAGAGAGAGAGAGAGAGAGAGAGAGAGAGAGAGAGAGAGAGAGAGAGAGAGAGAGAGAGAGAGAGAGTGCTGATTAGCTAGTTTTCAACGAACGGCTTAATTGTGAGACCACCGATATTGTGACCTAATCACCAAATTACAAATTGCATATATATCACACAAGTAAAAATACTTAGATTTTAATTTTTTATGTTGGTTTTCCATTTTAGTAATAACGAGTATCACTAGCTGGAACAGACCATGATCCGTAAGGTATTTAATTATTACATTAAGAATATGACGTCATTGGTAATGCGTTCCGTCTTTTCAGTGCTAAATTGTGCTAGCCTCTGTATCTCTCGCTCTTATTTTGCGCCTCAATAGTACTTGTGACCGAACAGTGAAAATAACCGCTATTGTTTTAAATGTAGTAAATAATGCAGTCCAACAGTGGAAAATTGTTATTTAAATTTATTTTTTGATGAGGTTTTTCCCGGATTAGTGTATACATCACTTGCTCATTTCCACGATTACACCACAGCTATCGAACAGGCCAAGAAATGTTTAATCGATGTCCTGTCTGTTGGACTGGTGCAAAACGTGTACAAAGAGCAAAAGTCATATTCTGTATTAAGAATATCCAGTTTTCGAGAAGCTATAATCGGTTTTTTGTAACACGTATGCCAAATGAAAATCAACTCTGATTGTACTTATTGTACCTATTGTACGTACCCGGCAGTCGTGTCTCCGGCAAATTCTATCATGGAGGCATATAATGTTGTCCATATGAGTTTTCGTCTTCCTTTTTTACTGAACCGATGTACGTGCAGTACATCTACCGATGTACGCGCAGTTAATCATTACAGTAAAAAAGGAAGACGAAAACGGAGAGTAAAAGAGTATTCCTATTGTATGAACATATCACTTACCAAACATTGTTCAAACAGGTATTTCTTCACCTACATTCATAGGAGAGCTATGGAGAAGGATCCCTTTAAACGAAATAACTCACTGGCTACAGATTCGGCTGAAGTTGATTTAAACACATTAATCGACACATTAGCAACCCTTCAAACGGTGGACTTACATGGATTACAAAGACGACTTAACGTAAGTTAAACGTAGTTGTCTTGCAATCTATCTATCTATTCTCTGTCTGTCTGTCTGTCTATATATCTATCTATCGATCGATCGATCTACCTACCTATATATCTACCTATCTCTCTCTCTCTCTATCTTATCTATCTATCTATCATCTATCTCTATATCTATCTATCTATCTCTATCTATCTCTCTATCTATCTATCTGTCTCTCTGTCTATCTATCTATCTATCTATCTCTCTCTCTCTATCTATCTATCTATCTATCTATCTCTCTCTCTCTCTCTCTCTCTCTCTCTCTCTCTATATATATATATATATATATATATATATATATATATATATATATATATATATATATATATATATATATATATCTATCTATCTATCTATCTAAACCACACGAAAAACCGAAACATTAGTGCCTTGCCTAGAGATACACTAAGGAAGCCGGGCCGGGCTCATCTGGGCTGAATTTATAAACTTTATACTGGAAAGTATTAAACTTTAAAAAAAAAAAAAAAATTACCCCCCCCCCCCCCTCACAATCTAACTGTGACGTGATTCACTTGGAAGCTGCTGAACCGAATCCCCACAAGCAGTCTACAACGTCTTATGTAACTTCAGTGAAACTCACAAAACCCACAACCCACAAATACTACAAAATACAAAAATACTACTATAATCTACCAACAAGCATGAACTACTATGGCAAAAGTACGTTTAGTAAATTTCCACAAAGATTGAATAAAGAAATGACCTAATCGGTATTTTACATATTATTACTTGAAACTAATATCTCGGATAAAATAAAATCACTTCGTCTTTCGCGGCAAACACGGTGTTTACTGATGTTGCTAATAGCGTTAGTTCGGAATATGTATTAAGTCATACACTCTTTGAACGTTACCAAAGCAGACCGCATGACGAGAGAAAACTACATGTGTTCGTTGCAAGTGAAATAAAGAAGAGAAAATCACAAATTAAACGCAATGACATATCAAAACTGAACAATGGGGGCTATAAACACATTGATCAGGTATCGTGCAGAGTGAAATGGTTATGTAAAATTAGGTATTGGTCACATTATCAATCATTGCCAACCGCCGGCTTCACTACTCCCTATTATCGATAACTGTTGAAACCTGTAGATTATACCAACTGACAGTAATTCGAAGAAGAACACAAAATATAAGATCAGAGGAAATATTAGCGTTGACTCATGTGATAAACTTGTTATTAACGCATTAACAAAATTGAGACTGAGTTTGGTGGCTTGTATACATAGTGTACATATCTTAGACTCCCCTATTTTGACGCACTTAGTCGTTTCTCATATTCTTGCGGGTTCCATAATGTCGCGGTAAATCATATTTCCGTAATAAATACAATAGTGCAACTCTTTTCTGTTGTTTATCCCAGCAAAAGCGCAACAAGGAACTTATTGAAGAGTTTGAACACCAAATACGAAAGAAATGCTTTGTTTTGTGCTCAGATGGAAAGAAAAAAATGAAAGGATAGAAAAAACAATGAAAATTAAATCCATCTGTATACCCTCCTTCACCAATACACCTCTGCCAAACACAAAAACAGTAAATAATTTTCCGAGTTAACAGAAAATGGTCGTCTGCTTGTCAATGAATGCTACTGACGTATCAGAATCACTTGACAGTTTATTGCGTCGCTAGGTTAGGTGAACGAAAGTACGGTAGAAATTAAGGACCATAACTGTATTGAATCCTGCACACTTCTTTAAAGCACTAAAACTATGTTACTTTAATTCTCTTTTGTTTTTATTTTAAAAATAAAAATAGTAATATTTCATTTTTATCGCATAGTGCATGTTTTCATATCTGACAAAAATGAAAATATTGCATAATTATGAAATTTGTCTATTATTTAAGCATCAAACTAACAAGGGTAAAATTTTGTAACGGTATGATCAGAATTGACTTTAGAAACATGAAACATTCAACATTCAAAGTTATACTGAACTTACCGCCCTCCATACACCAACCACCCTAACAAATAATATATCATGTCAATGACTTGAGTATTGTGGATACTTTTTTTTACCTTTCATTCGTGTTATTACCCTTCTGAGCCATCTTAGGGACAAATACTCATTTACTGCGACATTATGGTAACCTCCCTTTTAAAATGATGGCTGTCAGAGGATCATCAGACCGGCTTACTTGTTGTCCCTTGTTTGCATCTTGTTGGAAGGACAACAGAATTGTAAATTACCTGTCATCTTTCCATGAACCTGTTGAAACTGACCTGACCACAACAATGAGAAACAAAGATGGGACTGAGAACGAGCTTCCAGCAACACCTACTGTGCTTGCCTATGCACAGTACATGGGAGGAGTAAATAGGCTTGATCAAAATACTAGGACAAATTTTTCCAAGAAGTCCATGCGGTGGTATAGAAAAGTAGAAGTAAAGAATGAATGAGTGAATTTCTTGTAGTGTGAATTCAGACACCCATTAATATATGCTATTACAAGATGCCATATCAGCACATCACATTCTCTAACAGGTGACATGATGTCATTAGTGGGTATAAATATAAAATGCTTTGGGATGGTTGGTTAAATATTTACTCACTGCATGCACAACAGTGCATGCATAATAACATACATGCCTATGTAGTTATCCAATAACTGTAGAGATAGCACAGTGAATTTTCCCACTGTCTAAAGCAGATGATGCATAGATGGAATGAGGAAGTCTACACTAATATTTAAAGTGCATGATGGGAAGTATTTGCATATCAACCAAAGCAAATGATAACAGGTTAGAAAGTGTCCAGATTGCCACGATTTTTTGAGGTCAGACCCGACCCTGCTATATATATATATATATATATATATATATATATATATATATATATATATATATGTGCACAGCAGAAGATCTGATCGATCTAATTGGATGCAGGGTATGTACATGCACGTTCAATGACACTGTTTTAACCAGAATTGCCCATAACCTCAGTTAGTGTCCAGAAACTAGAAAAGAAAAAGAAACCTATGTGATCTGTCGACCAGGGAAACTTGGATCCAAAGGATTGAACCAGGTGGAATCAAAACATGCATCTTTACACATATGCAGTATTAGTAGTATGTTGAAAGCATAGATAAAGAGAGAGAGCTATCTTAAACTTGAAGAAAGCTGAATCAGTATGGTGATAATTTACTTCAGTTTTGTCATTTCTCTAGGATGCAGATCACAAATGGCAGATGTGGCGAGGACAAAAGGATAGGGAACTATACACATCTCCGATGATAACTCATGCACAACAGGATCCCAAAACACAGACTGCAGTATAAGTGAGGGTACGAGTTTAACTGAGGGACCGCTGAACATTTAAGAAGGGGATGCCATCCCGGCTGGACATCGACAATAAGAAGACAAGGGGAGGTGCCTGTTAAATGGTTTAATACTGGTTTTATAATCATGTTGGGAATAATTGTTGATAAAATGCTTTTTCTAATGATGTTCACTTTTCTGTTTTAATTACCTTCATTTTCAAGATAACGAACCTTTAAAAGATTGTTACAAACATTACTGCAGGAGGTATTGAAACACATCACATGTGTACATCTGAAAACATTGTGTATTACATCATTGCTCTTTGCATGTGAATGTGGATATATTCAAGTGTTATTAAAAACTGGGGACATTTAATTCGTGAAACAACAACCATCAATGTCGAAACTTGATTTTGTATATATTGTTTGATTAGTAACATATTGATGCCACGATTTGATTGCAAGTAATAGTGAAATTTCGACTCATCCTTGTGCAAACTTCTGAGTGCCAATTTAGGAATTTTAAGGTCACTACAAACTTTGAAATTCACTTCACCATAATGAACCGTATCTGTGAAAGAAAGCTTTTCATGCACAGAGTACTCATTTAGGTTGCTTATCTTGCAGTCGCTGATAACATTTGTGAATTAGTAGGATAAACCACTGATTAATGTTTGATACTTTAATTATGTTACCAACATAATAATATTTATAACAGTGTGTGATTGGTCAATTGAAGTGAGTTGATCTGACACACTATTGTGACCACTAGCACTTATGTGGGTAGGATTTGCATGCCTTTTAACTTTTTTTATTATTCCCCCCACCCTTATTTGATTTGATACAAAAGACGTAATTAATGTGATAATACAAAGCAGGTCTACTTTTATCAGATTGTAATAATACAACAAACACTTCTACAAATCAGAGATCAAAACACAGTTGGCACTTAATTAGGTTCTCAGAAACACTCGCGGACATAGCTGTGATGGTAGATTGCAACTGTTCATATTTGAATTCAAAAGGTCATATAACATTTATGATGATTAAACTGGATAAATGATAGAACTAAAATGTGAATTTCACTTGACAAAACTTATGTAATTGGTATTTATTTCTTAAAGTGCTGCCACCAGTAGACATTACTGATATTTTCATGGATTGATATATTATTGAATATTGTTATTTACGGTGTACTGGGAATTTTTTGTATAAAAAACTTTACAAAATATATCACTTCCTATTAAAAGTTGCCAATTTCATGATGTTGAATCAGATTTCCAGGCACAAACTGCTATTTTTGATGATAAAACAAGCAATATATCAAAGTTTCATGTACTGGTTTTGATCGCAATTTTCTTCTCATTCAACAAAAAGGGGTTTGGCTTGGGCTCTCAGGTTTACCACTGTTGACAAGCAGGTCCAATGATGCTGACCATAGCATTTTGATGATTTTTTTGGATCATCTGATTTGAATCGAATAACCCTGGATGAAACACATGGTCTTGAAGGAGAAATATGATACACTAACAGTTCAACTCAAGATGATGGAACAGACATCTTTAGAGCAGAAGAGCGAACTAGCTCTACTTCAACAGCATGTTGAATCTAATGACAAAAGCTTGAAATCTTCAAATAAAAACTTAAAGAGTACATGAATGAATTGGAATCAAAGGAAAAAAGACTGCAAACGTGACAAAAGGCAATAGAGGAAGTTCAAAAGCAAAGAACGATGCATTGGTAAGGTAAGCTAATGTTTGATGATGCTAATATCTCATATTGTACAAGAATCATATTTAACATGGTCATAATTTGATCTTTTTGTTGATAGCTATTAGGTGTTAATACAATTCAAGCTTACAATTGGTAAATTGCATTTTTTTTTATTATATAAAATCTAGATAATTTTTAACTGATTAGTTACATTGGCAACATACTTTTATGTATTTAATTCATATCACAAATACAAAAAATTTGTTTTATTCGTTAAAAAAGGAGAACATATAGTATAAACTATTCTGCGATACATGCGCTATCAGTACAATATAAAGATTAGTATCAAGATAAGGATCAGTCCACACCTTATACAGACTGGTATATGTCCTCAATTATTATGTAATTCTATGTGCTCTGAATAAATTAGTGTATTTGATGCAACTATGACTCCAACATCCATATTGTATGGGGGCAGGAAGATAACTAGAGTCATATTACCTGCCCCTCCTGCCCCACCTCCCCCAATAACCCTCTTGCTTTGAACTCTTGGGAAGATGGACTTTATAATAAAACTAGAGTTTATAAAGCACATATCCCGACTCCTCCTCTTTCTCCCATCCACACCTTACAATCTGTGCTGCAAGGGTCAGTTTCCAAGAATCCAGGAGCCAATTTTTAGTTGCATATCTGATTTTGTTTCCTATTATGCTTGATAAATGTATGTATTATATTATAGGGATGGAATCTCAATAGTTTCTAAGTTATGACCCAGGGACTTAGTGCCTGAGTATGAATTCCAGGGCAAATACCAGTTGCATGTATGCCCAGTAGGTGTATCTAGGATGTAGATTTCAATAGTTTATATGTTATGATCCAGGGTCTATGTTCTGAAGTTGAAAAGTTTTATAAATATTATAGCACATCTCGCCAAAACCCCGTGGAAACATGGACATTGTACTGCCCCATAGACAGGGCGACATTTGGTGGTTTACATAAGGTTGAATTTAAATGTATAGGTAGATAACTTGGTTATATCTCAAATATGACAAGTCAGCATTACCTGTCACCTTATTCATTTAGTCCCTGTTTAGTGATTTTACCGAGCTGTGGAGTCTACAGTTTAACTTGACATAAAACAATGAATGGTTGGCAGAGAAAATTACAAAGGTACAACATTAATTTATTGAGGGATTCTGACTTGACACAGGGAACAAGCTTTGGACCTGTCACACATGTTCTTTGTTGATATGGAACTTGGAATTAGGTAGAAATTGAATCAACTTATTTCTGCATGTGAAAATCTGATATCGAGCTCATGTTTAGGTGCAATTAAAAAATGCAAAGCTGTTTTTAAACAAATATATTCTGTGCGCTCAGAAAAATGAATACATCAGCAGAGAGAGACAGAAAAAAGGGCCACTACCAGATAAAAAAACAAACATTTGTTGCCCTTTACTAATAAAGTTTGTCTTAGCTGACCATTATTTTTCTTTTATTGGTTGATGTTGATATTTGAGTATTTTGAGACTTTTAAATGTAGTTATGATAAAACTTTAATGTACATGTAGCTGGCAGCAAAGATAGCGATTTATTGAAAAGATGAGAAAACACAGAAGTGATTTTATTTTTTTTTATTTTTGTAAAATGCAGATTAAGACATCAGATGGAGCAGCAAATGTCAGAGGGAAACACCAATATTACGGATCTGAGTGACCAAAACAGACCTAGTAAGCTTGGAGAAATATATTCAGATCTGTATGACAATGAGTGGTCAAATGCATTTGAAGTTCTCACAGAAACCTTTCATTTGGATGACAAAGGTGCGATAGAACTGTTGCTTAAGATTCTGTGGGTAAGTAAATATATCTAACGTTTACCATTTTATATTGGCAGCTTTAAAAACAAATTTTTTGCAGCTTTCCTGTCAAGAAATATGTTATGCAACCTTTTTTATGTCTGCCATAAGGCAGTACGTATTATGGCGGAACATATTATGTTGTGATGTCTGTCCATCTGTCTGTTAACAGTTGGTTTCTGCACAATAACTTTCGTTGTCCACATTCCGCAACTGCCAAACTTTTTGGATGGCTTGCAATTGGGGTAGAGAAGAACCCTATCGATTTCAGGCTTAATAGTTCAAACTTCAAGGTCACTGTGGCTGCAATAAGGAAAATGTTTTAGCACAATAACTCGAGTTCACTACCATCTACAGTAACTAAATATTGTGGATAGGTAAGGAAGAATGTTGTCGATTTCGGTGTCAAAAGGTCAGAGGTCAAGGTCACTCTGACTGAAAGAAAAAAAGAGGTTTCTGCACAATGACTTGAGTTTTCTATCATCTACGGCTACCAAAAAGGTCGAGGTCACTTAACTTTAGGAATAAAATAAATGTTTCTGCAAAATAACCTTAGTTCTACTTGACATATCTCAACAAAGTATGTAGTAAGCATGCACTTGGGGTAAGGATGAAGGCTGTTGATTTTGGGGTGAAAAGGTTCAAGGTCAGAGTCACTGAATAAAAGAAGAAAAATGGTTCTGCACAATAACATTAGTTCTACATCACTGTCCAAGATCTAGACTTTGTGGATGGCTTGCACTTATTGTAAGGAAGAAGTCTATAAATTTCTGGGTCAAAAAGGGCAAAGGACAAAGTTACTCTGACTGAAAGAAACCAAATGGTTTCTGTGCAAAATTTCAGTTCTGCATAGAGGACTATTAAACATTGGGTGGGTGTATAATGTGCCACTCACAGCATTCTTTTTTGGTATATGCAACAATTGTAAATAACTCTTTTGATCATGTTATTTGTGAATTGTGAAGTACCATAATAACGGTAAGTCTTGGGACATGAAAAAATAATAATTTTTTTCATGTCCCAAGACTTATATGCATGTAAAATATATAAAATTTTAGGCGTCCCAAAACTTGTAGACACAAAAAAATGCAAAGACAAAATTGGGAAGCTTGCCATATGTGACACAGCAGTGGCCAGCTCTTGTTAAATTACCATGTCAATAAACTGTTATAAACTGCTATGATTGTTTTTATGTTATTACTTTGCATGTGCATATTTTCTGAGCTGTCCAACATGATTTAAAATGAAAGTAAATAAAGACTTCATAATTCATGGGCCACTTACTGGGAGACCTGTACTATAGTGTGCAGTACTTACATGGTACAAATCGTGCTTGTCGTCACTTATATCCTTGTTTATTCTCAAAAATATTTGATGCAGAGTTTGCTTTATTCATCATTTTTACCAAATTGCATTCTTCCAGATTACATTTCAGCTAGATGTTCATTGCTGTTTCATTTATTTGGTTTCATGCACTCAAGAGTTACTGTTTTTCACGGGTATAAGCGATCCTACAAAGTGATGTAGTCTATATGAAAAGGCACACGTATTTAATTATTTTGTTTTCAAGATTAAACCACTCTTGTGACTCTAATTTGATTATTGTTTTATGTTGATAACTATCGACAATTGCTACATGTATTAACAGGTTGCATTTGCATTCTTGAGGAATCCAGTAAGTATGCAAGTGTTGTATCCCAATCAGCCATGTAGACGATCGAAAACCTTCTATCAGGATCTTCAGAATGGGTTAGTATAAGACCTACTGGGATGAGTTTCTTTCTGTTTTATCTTTGTCAATATAAAAGTTGGTTTAATTATTTTAATTTTAACATGGATAATATTCTACTCATAAGTATCTACTGATCCATTAAAGACACATGGAGCTTTTTTTGTGTGTTTTTCTTCATGAAATTCAAAGTAATATCAACGAATAATATTTAAGATAAATTATGACTTAAAACATTATTCTCAAGGTACATACAATTTCCCTTATACCAATATTATGGAGGAAATGTTTTCAAGCAGATATTGACCAGGTTTGCACAGTCCTTGAAAACTCCTTGAATTTGGGCTTGGTTCTTGAAAACTCCTTGAATTTGATAATAGGGCTATTTTTCCTTAAAAACTCCTTGAATTTGTTTGAAAACTCCTTGAATTTTTTTAGAAACCTCCTTGAAATCCTGGAAGTAGATGTAATAATAAAAAAGGGGTGTTTTGATTGAAAAGAAATATTAAATAAGATAGAATATTGTGAGCTCCAAGTTTGCTCATTTTTACGATGATCTACAGATGGATTAATTTAACGAAGGTACTAGTAAACGGTGCACTGGTGCACCGGCGGAAGTCAACCAAACGAGCATGACTATGATACACATCTTATAAATATTGGGTCCTGTGGACTGCATGTGATACACAATTCCTTCAAGTGCTTTGCTTCTCAAGTACAACCATTCCTTACTACATATCAGACCTACAGGCAAATGGTCTGTTTTCTGAGTGATGATCTTGACCACACATAGATGAGAGGTCTTTTTAAATTGAATCATCCTTACTGTTATGAAAACAAAAACTTGTGCTTCAGTTGTTAAAAATTTAAATAATTATGTGATGTTTTTGAAGCTGTGTCATGGTACAGACAGAACTAAAGTGATTTCCAGGATGAAGATATCTGCTAAAAATTAGTAATAAAAATGTTGCCAAATAAACTCCTTGAAAAGTCTTTGAATTTTTGTACCCAAGGTCTGTATGAACCATGATTGAGAAGTATAAAATACAATGTTTAACTCTCATTATAAAGAGACGCATTACTACAACTGCTACTACTACTACTGCTTTTATCCCTGCATGTCTGCAAGGAGCATGGATATTGTTGTAGCCCCTGTTCATTCATCTCTTTTTTTGTCCATCCATCTGTCCATCTGTGGCACAGCTTGTCATTGCTTCACCACACCGCCTGGATACTTTTAATGAAACTTTGTGGGATAGATACATGGTTCATGTGGATGTGCAATAAGGTTTTACTTTTTTCCTGTGGCCCATTTTGGGGGAAATTTCTAAAATGGGTGTAGTTTTAGAGCGTTGCTAATCCTCGCTATTTCTCTTAGACCAGTTTGGGGATTTTATTGAAACTTTGTAGGCCAGATATGTGTGTGGTGTAGATGTGCAATAATGTTTTGCTTCTTCTACTTTGGTCATTTTTGTGGGACTTTTTTTTATCAGACTTGAGTATTTTGGGAATTCAGTTCGTCATTGCTTCTCATCTCACATGGGTTGGGGGATTGGATTAAAACTTTTTTCCTCTGGCCCATTTTTGGGGAAATTTCTTGCAAACTTTTCAAAACAAGGGGTATTTGGGGAATTCATTTGTCATTTCTTCTCCTTATACACTAGTTGGAGAAATTTATTGAAACTTTTTTAGGATATATATGTGTAGGCTAGATCTGTAATTGGTGTAGATGCTCAATAAGATCTTTTTCTTTTCCTCTGTCCTATTTTGTGGAAAATTTATTGAGAAATTGTCACAGAAAGGGTCTATTTTGGGAGTATAGTTTGTCATTGCTTCTCCTGTCACTGCTTGGAAGATTTAGTTGGAAGATTTTATTGAAACTTTGTTAGCTAGATGTATGGTTGGTGTATATGTGCTATAAGATTTTACTTTTCTCCTCTAACACAATTTTAGGAAAACTTATTGTCCAAAAGAGGGAAATTTTCAGATTTAAGTTTCCATTGCTTCCCTGTATAAACTGCTTGCAAATGTTGTTTTATATCTGCACTTCAGGGAAGAGTGGGGATATTGTTGTTTCCTTGTTGTGTCAGTATGTCAGTCTATTTATCCATCTGTCTATCAGTCCATCCTTGACAAAGCTAGTCATTACTAAGTCTACGCCGCTTCAAGGATTTTCATGAATCTTTGTGTTTGGTGCAGATGCGCACTATGATTTTAATTTTTTTCTCTGGTTCTTTGCAGAAGATAATTTTTGAAAATTTTTCTAAAAATGGGTACGTATTGTGGGAATTTAGTTGGTCATCACTTCTCCTCCATTGGAAGATTTTATTGAAACTTTGTAGGCTAGATATGAGGTTGATTTTGGTGGAAATGTCTTGAACAATTTTCAGAAAAGGGGAATTTTGGGAATCTAGTTCATTCTCACTTCTACTCATACATTGGTTGGAGGAATTTATTAAAATTTTGTAGGCTGATATGTGGTTGGTGTAGATTTTAGATTTGCAGTAAGTTATTCTATTAAACCGCTTAACAAATTATATTACCCCTGTGCTTTAGTGAAGGATGGAGATATTGGCATTACTATCTTGTGTTAGACTGTCTGTCTGTTAATTTGTCTGTCCAACCTTTGGTCTGTCCATCCATGACAAACCTGATCATTGCTTCTCCTTACACACTGTTTGGAGGATTTTAATGAAACTTTGTAGGCTAGATGCGTGGTTGTTGTAGATGTGCAAAAGGAATTTCATTTCTCTACAGCCCTTTTTGGGGGACATTTCTTGAAAAAAATAAGGGAGTATTTGGGGAATTCAGTTCATCATTGCTTCTTCCATGCTTTTTGGAAGAATTTATTGAACTGTGTGGGCCAGATATGTGGTTGGTGGTAATGCACATTAAATTTACTTTTTTTCATCTGGCTCATTTTGGACACATTTCTTGAATATTTGTTGAAAAAGGGTTTATTATGATAGCTTGACATTGTTTCTTCCACACTGCTTGGAGAATTTTATTCAAACTTTGTAAGCTAAATTTTATTTTCACGTAGATGCACAGTAAGGTTTTACTTTTCTCTTCTGGTCCGTTTCTGGGGACATTTCTTGAAAACTTGTTGAAAAAGGGGTATTTTGGGGAGTTCAGGTCATTAACGTTTCCTCTACTACATTGCTTGGAGGATTTTATTGAAACATTGTAGGCTAGACGTTTGGTTGGCGTAGATGTGTAGTAAGATTTTACTTGTTTATTCCTTTTGCCCCTTGTTGCTGTTTTTATTTACTTTAACTGGACTGGCTTGATTAGGTGATTGATTTTATGATTTTATCATCTATACTCTTGTACACTCTGCACAATTTGGATCTGTAAAATTGCCTTAAGTTCACCCTTTCTGTAACTGTCAAAGTTGAACTTATATATAGATATCATTACCAGTCTGTTGTTATGTTTCTTGTATACTTTGTTAATACATTGACCATTCATGTCATTATGATGCTGGTTCTTTGTACCCTCTCTGCTTATACTACTTTTTCCTTCTTCGTCTTGGAGTAAGCCTTCTTGCTGCACCAAATCAAAAGAACTCTTTATCACTCCATCTGATGTATTTTACTAGACTTTTCTTTTAAGCTGCAATGCAGTCTTCTAAGAGACTTTGGGACTGTAAAGTCTGTTTAACTTAGTACTTAGATGCATTATACTGTGAATGGATACAAGTTTTCCTGTTTTTCTGTCAGTGTTATGCGACTAATTTTTCTCCTTGGACTGATAATTCAGACTGTTCAGATATTAATACCTGCAAATGTCTTACTTTCATATAGTTGTGAGTCTAGTAATTCCTTTACCATTCAAACATATTCTTTGTTGATCTTGGTTCTAAATCTTATTGTGGTATAAGCTTTCTGCTTCATGAATTCCTTGTTATTTATGTCCTTCTCCCCTCCACCGCTGCATCAATCACTCTGTGTCAGAGACTTTGGTACCGCTGATTTTGCCATTTGCCTGTTTGATAGTTAGATCCACATCATCACTGTTAAATTAGCACACACATTTGTCCATCATCAATAATGGAAATATGTTGTATACTGCAGTGCTACTGCAAATAGTTGTATACAGTCATATACGATACTCTGCCTTGCGCTGTTTCTGCAATTTCGTTATAGGAATTGATGCAACTTCAATCAGCACTATTGACACTTAATTTCGAGGAACAGTTTGATTATGACATCCCTTGTCTATTATCTTGAATATTTAGTTGCGTGTTCCAAGATACCATGCTGTTCTTGATGAATCCCTATGTTTCTGGTTGTATCAACTAATCC
The DNA here is from genome assembly GCA_029931535.1 of Margaritifera margaritifera. Classification (NCBI taxonomy): domain Eukaryota; kingdom Metazoa; phylum Mollusca; class Bivalvia; order Unionida; family Margaritiferidae; genus Margaritifera; species Margaritifera margaritifera. The sequence goes on along the minus strand of JAQPZY010001657.1, from coordinate 3,596,036 downwards.
CAGACATCACACGATTTACCAACATGGTATGGTGTTATACAGTCATTTATGCATTCCATTTGGTAAAGAACCACGGTAGCTCAGTTGGTTGAGCGTTGGACTCTTGAACCAAGGGTCACGGGGTTTTGCCTTGGGAAAGGTTCTTAGTTTCATTTCCTTGGCATGATATAGCCAATAATGTGTTAGAAGTGCCGTTAAAACCAACAAAAACAAAAATTCATTCAGTAACTACCATACAATTGCTACACATATTCATGGAACATAACTGACCACTGTTGGGTCCTTCTTGTCTTTTATCATTATGACAGCATAACCTTCTGTTATCAGTTTGGCACTCTGTCTTTGTCAGAGCAGTCTAGCAGTTATGCTGATAATTTGTTATCCATGCATGTGAATTTCTTCAACTTGTATCTTCGAACCTCGTCTGGGTCCATGGCTTTCCAGCCATTTCTTTTTTGTAATAGTGTTGTCAGGGATTTTTTCTATTATTGTGATATTTTCTTATTGATTAGCACCTGTATGGCATTTTTTTCACTATTTATTTGCATGCTTGGTATCCTTACACATGGCCTTAGCTAGCCTTGAATTTCTCGTTTTCTTTGTGTTGTGTTTATCTGTCTTCATAGACCTTGATTTTGCAGCTATTTCTTTTATTTGTTGTTTTGACTTTTTGAATATTTTCTCCACTGACTTTTATTTTACCTTTCTTTCTAAGGTATGGTGTTTGGTTGGTTACTAGTTTTTCTACTGCTTTTATTGCAGAGTTTAAGCCTGTTCCATCTTGTATCATTTTTTTTTTTCTGCAACTCTTGTGTTCGAGTTGAAACTGCTTGGTTTATTGCAAAGTTTGTAGTCCAGAGACCTGGTTACAGTCATTCACACCTATATATCAATGTGTTAGTTTGTTCGATGTTCCAGTATAGATTAATGGTAGTACCTCGTCTGACTACGTCACTTTTCTCCTAATTATTTTTTAATTTATATCCATTTTGGTGGGGTGTCTCCGTCTATCATTTCTTGTTTATGCTGCAACAAATTCTCTTTTGCTTTCATCATTTAAAGCTTTATATCTATATCCTTTTGGATTTATATTGTATGTCAAGTGGTTGGCATAGGTTTGTCTGTTAGTTCTTCCTTTTGTCATAGTTTGATGTTTCATATCTGTCTTGATGCTTATCTCAACCATTCTCTTGAGTTCTGTTATCTGAGATCTCGAGAGCCAGCTTTGCTGTCATATGTGAGCATATAGTCCTCTGGCCTTGGAGGCTGATGGCATGCCCTCTATACAACCCTTAGCAAAGATATTCACTTTGATGCAGTCTGCATAAAAAATAGTACCCTTCTGCATTTCCAATTCATTTTTCTGACTCTAGCATATATCATGTTTATCATTATCAATCAGTTTGACAGAGTTATTTACATTCTATGAATGTCAGTTAAATATACACATATTTAGAAATGTATTTAAGATATCTTTATTGTCAACAGCTCACTCCTGACTGCAAACGATTGTTGAGGGAGGCCCGGAAGCATGTCGACATAAAGAAAGCCAATGGTCTTTCCCAGGTACAAATTTTATTTCCAGGTTAGCAATTATATGAGTAATAAAATGAAAACTGCCAATCATGTATGATTGATTATTACAGAGACCTTTTGATATGTCAAATAGACTGTGGATTGGAGTAAAAGAGATCATTGTTTACACGAAACCTAAATCGCCTACTATTGCCAACAAAGTCTACATATATATATATATATATATATATATATATATATATATATATATATATATATATATATATATATATAATGTTATTAGTATAAACTTGTCTTGATATTCTTGCTTAAATAAAAAAATATTCTCTCTCTCTCTCTCTCTCTCTCACACACACACACATCTCTGTTTTTGCTATTAATCCTCAGTCAAATTTTGTCTAGGCCATAATTTATGTCCCTTTATTGAACTGATGATTTTTGCCTCTGATTTGAATGGCAGTTTATGCCATTCATTACTACTAATTGTTATAGGGTTGCAAGTGGGCAAGTCTCGATTTTATATCCAAAACAATGTATTGTAAGTTTTAAAAAAATGCAAGGAGTCCTAATGTATATACTGAAACCATTGTATGGATTGTAGTGTACGTGTTTCAGCATGTTTTCATTGTTTATTTTGAATGGCCATTATCAGAAAAGATGAAGTGATATCACATAGCAGACATCTGGGTACTGTTTATGGGTACAAAATTATGACTGTCTAATGGAAAATTATGTTAATATAGCATTGGTACATGTAAAGCTGGATAAAAAAATATTTGCTATTACAAAATAATGGCAGAAAAAAATGAAGAGTTGACAAAGTATTGGAATGGCACAAGTACTTTACTGCTACCGAAATAAAATGGGGTTTGAAGTCTAGAAACGAAGGAGGGTGGGGTGTTACAAAAGCAAAGAGGCTAAATTTTTAAATAATTCATTCTTCAGAAGATTGTTATATGTGCAATATGTTAACTTGATATTAATATCATAGAATATATATCCAGCAGTTTGAGGATACAAATAAAAACAATTCCTCATAGTGTAGGCCACTATACATGTATTAAAGTAGTTAAGTGTGTTTGACTAAATTGGTTTAATAACACACTAGAGCTGAAACATGTATTTAACTATGCTCCATCATGTTTTGCTGAATGCAAGATGTACCCTATGAATAGTACACACATTATGCCATTCAAGTAAAACAATTGAGCTTGTACAAAATTTTGTAAACTTACCTTTTTACACTTTTACATCTTTCTTCTCTTTATATTGCATTTTAATTTTTACATTGGATTAGTGGTAAATACCAGTGTGTTGTTTATTCATTTAACATTAAAAACGAATCTGATAAAACCTATTATAAAACAACTGCTGGTGCTTTAATTTCTGATCTTTACAGTTTAAAGCATGTAGGTACTATCTGAAGGATTTAACTGTATAATAATTGGATCACAATATAAAGAAGAACCTTGTACATCAGGAAGTACAATCAAATCTGGCATCAATATCAACATGCATTATGCATAAATACGACAAAATAAATGTCCACAGTACTTCATGGATTGTATATCCATTATATCAGGTTTATAATCAAACGCTTTGACGAATAAGTTCTTATTGCTCTTGCATGTATCTCATGAACATGTTAACTCAAAAGTGAAAAAATAAAAACATTTATATAAAATTTGGTTAGTGGGCATTTCTCAAAACTATCAGAGATGGTTTCAATATTGTTACCTAGGTGTTACAAATAAAAAGAAACTTTTCTTTTCATTTAGTAGAGTGTCAGTCCATTTGAGTGACTCTTCTTTATTTAAAGTCTCTGTCATTTATCTCTTTTAATTTAAAAGTGGAAAATAACTACCATGTAGGAGTAAAGGCATTAAGGTACAAAACTCGTAGAATGACTATCTTTCTAGGGGTTTGAAATGGATGGGGTTGGGTGGGATGGGGGCTAAATGTATTTAGGGTACTTGAGTATGTTACCTAGCATTTTCAAGGGCAGGTGTATATTCAGTGTTACACAGGCCCAGGTCAGGTTTACTTCACTACTTCTTGGTAGCTGTGCTGTTCATACATATTGACATTCTCTCCATACTATTGTCAAGCTTTAACATTTACATTATTTGGATGGTTAGAAAAAGTATCAGCATGCAGGATTATACAGTTATATTTAGATATTTGTAGTATTTAGCTTTTCACACATTTTATTGACATGTGTAATTGAAGATTCTACCATTCACAGTTCATGAAAAGAGAGTTTTAAAATATTCATCTAACGTCCTGGCTTGAATTTAAATCACATATATAACATCGACCTTAGTAAGGACAGAGACACGAAGACTAGGAAATGAAAAGAAAGGAATATTAAGTCTCACTGACATATTGTTCATGAACAAAAAGGTTATTTGCATGCATATGAAACCTCAAATGTTTAATATCATGTCTGGTAAGTTGAACATATATTTATATTGTTATCTTACCTAAGAAGTGATATACGATGCTCATAGTCTATGATGGATGTACAGATGGATGGATTGCATACACTTATATAAAGTAGGATAATTAGAAATGACAGCTGATACAATCCTACAATGGGATAATAATATTCAATGGATAAAGTCACCATCAATACAAAGGAAAGCAACAATGACAAAATAATACCTGATTTAATGATTTTTATTGATGTTGTCTAACTTAGAATAGCTGATTAAAGGTGAATATGACCTTTGTGAATTCACAACACCATTAAATAAAAAAAATATTGAAATCTAGATATGACAATTGTCCACATGGTTGGTGGCTATAGTAAGAAAGGAATAAATTGATGTATATAAAAGCCATCCACTTTGTTATAAAGCCTCTTTAAAATGAGCACAGTTTGCGGTTCTTTCTTTCACATTTTGCATATTTAAATGTATAATGTATACCATATTATATAGAAAGTCTAGGAGACTTGGTTACTGGAAAATTCTTTGATCATCCGACAGAAATTGATGATTTGTCATGATTCTTTTGTTTTTTTGTTTCTATGATAAACCATAATATCTTACTATTTGTATTAAATTTGCATTTAAATAATTTACAAAATCAACGTAAACAAACAAAGAGCTTTTTTTTTTTCTGTTTTTTTTTTTTTGTTTTTTTGCGAGGTCAATGCAAAGGGTGAAAAGGGGAAGAAAAGAGTAGGATAATTGACAATATGATGGCAAATAATAGTGACACTATGTGAAAATATATATAACTGAGAGTTCTAAACACAAAATCTGCATTGTTTAGATGCTGACAATCTGACAATATGGCAATGCTAAAATGCAATCCATCAATAACTTTACCTTGTCAGTAGCTGAACCAGGAGACTATGAATGCACAATATCTGCCCATTCTGCAAGAAAGAATTTATGTTGCTCTTATTTCAAATATTGATATCGCTGTATCAAAGTAGGCATGACTAATATGTTCAAGAACTTTTCTCAGTTTGTGAAAATAAAGGTAGGATATCCGTTACGAGAATACTGGTCATAAATGTCTTATAATTTCTCATTCACCAAGAAGCAAATGATTGAAGTGATTTTCAACTGCTAGAGCCCAGTTGATCATAATGAAAAACTGCACGGTATACAACCATTAATGTAGAGTGTTTTTTTCTGATAAAAATGGAGCTTTAATTCTTAAACAAAATATCTGTCCATGTTTTGATAGAATAAGTCTTTGTATTTTTTTTTTAGAATAAGAAGAGAGAGAAACATTTTACATAAAAAGGAGACGAGAAACTGACACATATAACTACATACAAGAGGATAATCACTACATTATGTTAAAAGTTGTTAGATAGAAACAGAATGAGACTTGACTCTGTGGGGCCCCCATCTTCATTAATCTTCAAGAATGGACACATAGTTGCACTTCTCTGTGGACATCATGATCACCATTGTGTGGAGTATTATGCCTTGTTTCCAAATATTGAATGAAATCATAAAACTACTTATTTATTATCACTGCAAGTTAGCAAAGAGCTGCGATATTGTCATTGCTAATGTGCCTCAGTCAGTCCATCTGTCTGTCCATCCTTGACAAAGATTGTTCCCAAACTGTTTAAAAGATTTTAATGAAACTTTTGTAAACTAGATAATTAATGTAAATGTGCGGATTTTATTAAAACTTTATAGGCTAGATATGTGGTCAGTGTAGATGTGCAATAAGGTTTTACTTTTTCCTCTGGCTCAATTTTGGGGGATGTTTCTTAAAAGATGGTCAAAAGGGGTATTTTGGCAGTTTGGTTTGTCACCACTTCTTCCACACTACTAGAAAGAATTTATTGATACTTTGGAGGCTATACATGAGGTTGGTGTTGATGGGTAGTAGGGGTTTACTTTTTTTTGTTGAAACAATTGTCAAAAAATGAGTATTTTGAAAATAGTTTGGTGTTGCTGCTCCTCCCTTACTGATTGGAGATTTTTGTAAATACTGCTTAGATATATGGTTCATGTAGATGCACGGTAAGATTGAACTTTTTTCCCCTGGGCCAATTTTATGGACATTTCTCGAAAAACTTGTCAAAAAGAGGAATATTGAGGGGATTCAGTTCGTCACCGCTTCTTCTCCCACAATGCTTGGATGATTTAACTGAAACTTTGTAGGCTACTGTAGATGTATTTGGTGCAGATGCATAATAAGGTTTAACTTTGTTACACCTTCCTGTACGTCTGTGAAAAAGCCTGTTTTGGCTTCTCATCCCTAACAGCTTGGAAGATGTTAATGAAATATTTTGGACAAGACATTATGTGGTTAATGTAGATGTGCATGACAGATTTGTCTTTTTTTCTCTCAGAGGACATTTCTTGAAAAAATGTCTAAAGGGGTATTTTAAGAATTCAGCTTGTCATCGCTTTTCCTCACACACCGCATATAAGATTTTACTGAAACTCTACAGGCTATATATGTCATTAGTGTAAAATACCAAATAAGGTTTTGCTTTTTTCCTTTGTCTCTTTTGTGAAATTTCCTAAAAGATTTGAAAAAGGGGGAATTTGGGAAATTAGCTTCTTTATTTAGTATTGATGCAATGCTGCGCAATATTACTGCTGAACATTCATAGACATGGAGGAAATATTATGTTCTGTCATTATGCCAAAGGTCTTGATAGAGAAGGAATGTATGCTCTTTGCCATATAGAAAGAAAAAAATCAAGTTCAGAATAAGTATGGTGATATGCATGTCTGTGATTATATGTTCATGTGGTTGCAAGGAGTCAATGTAATTTCACAATTCCATGCATCCATGCATTTTTTATGCCGAATTACTGTGAGTTAATTCATGTACTTGTTGAGGGGTTTCTTGCTTTTAAAAAAGGAGTGACATATTTGTCAGCATTTAAACTGTTGCAAGCATGGCTTCATGCAGTTACAATTTGTGTTGGTTCCTTATACAAATAATGGTGAATTCATGCTGTTACCAGTACGTTTCCTTATTGATCAGGATGCTTGCATGAAATATGTCACACCACAACTGTTTGGCATTGATTTTTTAAAAAAGAAAACTGTCATGCATTTCAGGATTATGTACGAGAGAAGCTTACAGGCTCTGTTGGAAGGACTTACCTGGGGAAGGAAAAAGTGGACATTTATTCCGATAAGTGCTTTCAGCTTTGCTGGCTCATGTCCATACAAGATCCACCCGTCGTTCTCTCTAAAGATCCCGAAAGAGGTGCCCATTTTGACACCAACTTGCACAAACATTACACAAATTCTGGTGACAATGTTGATTACGTGGTATGGCCAGCATTATTGCTTCACAAGGACGGCCCATTTCTGGAAAAGGAGTCGTGCGGCCTTCTCCAATACCTAGAACAAAATATGCCTCACTATGATAAAATAGTATGAGAGTCCACTTCTGGTTCTGACAGGATGGATAAGACACAGTTTCACAAATTCAAGACAGTTTTCATTTAGTGGCACAAAAAATTACCCAGCTGGTCAGATTTCTCTTCGGCTTTAAATGGGTTTAGATTTTCCGCAGTCTTGGGTGGGTTGAGAATGTTAGTAATATCCATTTGCATTTTATCTTAGGCAATATAATATCGTCATTTTTGGCCTTTTCTACCAAATGGTCCAAAACTTAAGGCAAAATGAGTTCATCTTTTTCTGAGAAAACGTCTCTGCTGGCCATTGTGCAAAACACGTTGATGAGTTCGGTGATCGACAGTTATAATCACATGATTAATTTAAATTGATTGACTGCTTTCACGCAATTTTTTTAGATGGTGCAATAATTTCCCATGGAATAAATATAAGGGGTAAGAATCATTCCAGGGAGATATGTGTGACAAGTGGAAAAAAATGACAGCTGTCGAAAAACGAAAGTGGAAGGAAAGCTGCTGTCGTACAATAAATCAGTTACACAATATTCTCTCATGTGATACAAGGTGGGAGACTCAGTAGGGTGGGAGACTCAAAGGGGATTGATAGAAAAATCTCGGACACTAAAGCACCCTAGACTTCTCTACCAACACCATTTTCGTTGTCTCACCCTAAGATATATCTGGTATCCCATTCGTGCATATCATCTAACTAATACTTAGATAACAATATGAATCCAACTTTAAAACAGAGAGAAGCCTCTATCTCTTGTCATTTAAGTACACACCATACTGAAAGGCAAGCAATATTTATTGAAGTAACAGATGAGGCAAACATCAGCTTATTGGTAGTGCAAAGAATAATAATATTATGCGGAAAACTGTGTTATTGTGTACTGTACAGAATGTCTGAATCAACCAACAAGTTTTGAGGCTCGTGAAGTCAGTTTGATGCCTCCAATTGAATTTAACAATAATACTGGGTAATTGTTGATATCAATATGAAGGCAGATGCTACTGAATACGAACTGGAAAAAAGAAACAACTTATCATACGAGAAAAGACTGCTGTTTAGGTGAGAAGAAATACCCTTGCCATCCAGTAACAGATAACGAATTCAGTACATCATGCACCATACTGGCATCCAAGCGAAAGAAACTAGAACTCATAGAAAAGGGATACCTCTCCATTGCTGCAGAAGCATCTCAGACAAGAAAGTAACAAAGTTTAAAGAAAAAGTAACTGTATTGGACTGATCAAACCACAGGAGCTGTTGAACAAAGTAGAGCTTCAAAATACAACTGTTTGGTTTGATGGGAGAGGGAGAAGTGAGAACCACCATTACGAGAGAGAGAAAGAGAGAGTATATTGAATATAAAGATCAGAAAACAAGAACAGATGAGTCACATACACAGCCTTTCGAGCAAAACAGCTTGCTCATAGTGAATATCCACAATATTGTCTTGTCCATGTATTCATCACTCGTCTAAAATGGATTTTCTGGAGAGTCATTTCAACCTAGTCCGTTTAGTCTAACGCCTGGCTCCAGTACAAGTAACGACACCTTGGGAGAACACTCTAAGTCCATCATTAAAGTCATGGCACAAAAAGTAAATTTACCAGGAAGTAAAAGAAATCACTCTGCATGGAAGACCACTTGCACAAAGTTACTACATGCTGCAATACACCCAGACTATTAGGCACTTTACTGACCACAAGAATGCACAACGTATTATTAATCGTGCAGTTGCTTCAAAAGAGATGCAACAACAGATACCTGACATTCTTTCTGGAAGTGCCCCACCACGTAGAGGTTCAAGCTCAACCCCCTCTTTTTCCAGTTCCACTTTATCTGCATCCAATTGAAGTGAAATATCCAGGGAAATACTTCGAGGTAAAAGGTTGTTGAATTGTAAATTCACTATCAACCGCGTGTATCAACACCGGAAATATTCTTTAAAATGTAATAGAATCAGACTGATATATAGTGAAAGCGGTTCGATAGATTGCAACATCCTCGCTTGATGATGAACATTTTTGTTTTGTATTCCAAAGTAGGATGTTGGATTATACATTATTCATAACTAGAGTTTTAATATTGTTATACCTTAAAAAGTAGTTCCAGAATTGGATTCTTCTGTACGCAGTGAATTTGAATAAATGTAATGATAATGGACTACTTTTTTCTATTTCATACTTTACCTTTTCTAAGGCATATAATAAAAGCATCACCAATACAGTACGTTGATTGGGAAAGCAGTATGATATCGAGTTGTTCTGTCACATCTGTGGTGGCACGTCTCATGAGATTGGCCGATACGACAGAGCAACTCGAGATGGTAAACGTTCCATATCAACTTACAATAGTACTACTGCATTTTCATTCAATAGCTGTTAAGTTTGCTTCACATCAGCATCTTAACTCTTTGAAAGATCAGTTCGTGGCTGAGTTTCACTAAATAAATTTCAAAATGTCCTCCTCAAATTGAGATTTTTGAGCATCTTTCTTAGTGCTTTATTCATAACAAGAGTGTTTACAGAACATCCAGTAAAAATTAGGGGTTAAACATAGTTGTGATATTTTTAATTATCTTGATAAGAGTTCTCATGTAACTTTGAGGATGTTTTAAGCATGTGCTCAAATGTGAGCAATACATCAGCTACTATTTTCAAGAATACAAATGTTTCAATTGTAAAACTAAATTGTGTCTTTTCTATGAGCTCTACCTTTGCCAAAGATATAGATATAGTATTAAATATCATCACCAAGATGTAAAATCTTAGTCTGAAGTCAAATGTTGAACAAGTTTATGAAATTGGGGCCTCAACTCATCCAAGGGGCCGCTGTGGCTCCGTGGTAATTGTGCAGGACTCGCAACAAGAATGTTGCAGGTTCGAATCCTGCCATTACCAGGTCAGGTCAGAAGTAATGTACTGCAAGACAGTTCATTTCAATTGCCTTGGCACAATATGACCTTTCATGTATTGGTATGCCGTTAAACTCCAGTCAACCAATCCCCTTGAGATCGTGACCATAAACATGCTTTGCAATGGAAACCGTATTAGGGTTAACTTCACTTGGAATAGTGTGATTTATTTTGTCCTCTTTCCAGTGTTATAGAGTCAGATTGAACTTTCCTAAAAGGAAGTTTCAAATCCTTTGTTACAGGATGACTAAGTTAACTTGGACAACTGGATATACGAAAACGGTTGTCCTTTTCTCCTCTTTTTAGTGTGTGCTGTATGTTTTGATAACGTCATTGGAGACCATTGAATTATGTGGTCACATCTTTGGGTCTCTGAAAACAACCTAAAGATGAAGCTTAATGTCGTTGTCACAGGACAGCTTTAAGCCCTTTATTGTGACTGTATATTTTTTTCAATTCTTGCTTTATTTATTGGAATTTAGGTGCATTTAGTTGTCTTTGCGTGCAGTTTATTCTTTCAGATAACTTCCATGTGTAAAAATAGTTTACTGTAACTCAATGTATGGTTTTGGTGGAGTTTTTGTTGTCTGGGGCTATGCTTGTGTTAATTATGTGAACGTCAGTGAATTAAAATTGTCATATAAGAACATTTGCATGATATAGTTGGTTTGTTTTCATAAACCATCATTCTTGTTATACATTTTTACCTGTCTATAGTATCTATTTTGACATTCTCTAGTTTGCCTGTATTTTTTCAATGTCATGCAATTTGAATGACCACAAATGAAACTTCTACTTTCATATATAGATACTAAAATATATTACAAACTACAACAATGTTGAAGAGCATTACAATTATTCATGTTTTTTGGGTCAAATGTTTTAATTTTGGCAAAACTCGTATGCACTACTACTAGACATACATTTGTAATCTGACAGAAGAAATTGTTAAGAACACTGATTGATCTTTGAAAGGACAATTGACGAATCTCAAACTCCCTCTATTCCCAGCTGTCAGTCAATTGACGGATGGATTGCAGACATCATCCACTTTTCAAACACCATTGTAATGGTTAGGTACCTGGACAGTTTCCACAATATATGTATAAATATAGTGTTTTCATGTTTTTTTAAAATATAATACTTATATTTCAATTTGAGTGAAATTTTCACAATGGCTGAACATATCAATTTAGTTACATCTTCTTGAAGAGAGGCAGTGTTTGTATGTTTTCTAAAAATCTTTTTCTTTACTATTCATCCATCAGATCCCAGCACTGAATGTAACCTCATCCACTTCATAAGAAAGGGAAGAAACTGTGATATAAATTTATTTTAACAATGTCAGGTTTTAATCTTTTACTCACCATATATTACTTTTTTTGCACAGTATGAGTGTCCATTATTTCGTATTTGCTTTGTCTTTCAATAACTAAAGGAAGCCTAAGGGTTAACTTTTTGCAACACAGCCTAAGGCTTAATTTTTTGTGACAAAGTTTCCATATAACTTAATCAGTTTCACATTTTCTTGCAACTCCATACGAAATACATATGAAATTGAAAATTTATATCCTACAAATGGGCATAGACACAAAACATTTTCTCCATAGTTTTACAGCGGGAATATAATGTTTTGGATTTAATGCGTTAAATACAATGACAAGGCGATTTGACTTCCTTTTCTTCTGTAAAATGTGTATAGATTTCATCGTTTAAGCTCAAAGGCGATAATACTGATCTGGACAAGTTGTTTATTTCCATTTTATAATTTTCTTGAACATGTAATGATAGACGATTAAAACAGTTTGAAGATTGGAGTTCTTTTCAATCTACTCTGCAAAATTTAAATTTAAAAATCTTTGTTTTTTCATGAAAGAAGCAAATTACTTCCTAAAATCATCTAAACATTTATTTTGATATCTGGTGAAAAAATTAAGCATTTGCAATTCTTATAGTTCAATCTAAATGTTGATTTTGAGGACGTCATCGACGACAGTTGGAAAGCCATTGTACCTTGGCGTCCCAGTTTCATTTGGCAAGTATGTAGATGGTAAGTACAAAGATTTTTGAATGCCCAGCCAGACAGCCGCAGTAGCTAAGTGGTTAAGGCATTGGACACATAATCAGAAGGGTTTGGGTACAATGCCCACCATAGGATCAGCTCTGATTGGCTACCTTTGCATGTCCTTAGGTAAGGCACTCTACTCTATTTGCTTCAGCACAATATAGTCTTCAAGTGTTGCTGTGCTGTGCTATAAACTACCAAACCATGCCAGAATGTCTCTACATGTTATCCAGATTCCTCAATCCCAATGAAGATTATAGTCAGTCAGTTGTAATATTGAAATTAAATAGATGATGTGTAGTTATTTACATGATGTTACTCTTAAGTGTTTTAGGTCTGTTGTTCCTCGAGTTGTTGTGTTTTAGGGCTATTGGTCCTCGGGATATTTTGTGTTATAGATTTACAGATGGGACAGTTTACCTTCTATAGTCACGCAGTAAAGTATCTTTTCTTAGCAGCTGCTAATTTTCAAAGTTTCCAGAAACCAAACAATTTTAGCACCTGTTTACTTAAACTTCTAGCTGACCATATTGCCGAGAAATATGCATATGAGGCTATTTAATTCTGTGACTATGCGGAAAAAAAGAGAAAAGGAAAATACGAGACAAAAATGAAGGTTTACAGTAATTGTCTTAGAAATGAACAAATACATTTTGTACCATTCAGTTTCTTTTTTGTTTTTTAAAAATATTCATCCAATATCTACCTGGAGTTCTAACTTTTCAAAACAATGTGTATGTGATACTAAGTCAGTAGTACGGTAAATAGGGTTACCACTACATCCTATTATATCCTCACACTTCATAACATGTATATCATCAAAACTTCACACTCCACACCTCATACATCATACACACTTCACACCTCATGCATCATACACACTTCACACATCATACACTGCACCTCATACATCATACAGTGTGTACACTTCACACCTCATACATCATATACACTTCACACCTTACACATCATACATTATACACACTTCACACCTCATACATCATATATACTTCACACCTTATACATCATACATCATTCACACACTATACATCATACAAACTTCACACCTCATACATCATATACACTTCACACCTCATCCTTTTTATCTCATATACTTTATAATTCATGCTTAATAGTTCAAACTTGGCATGCGCCACACTTCACTCACTTCAATCCTTATACTTCATATACTACGCAATCATAGTTTTATAGTCATCATGTAAACACTTAATAGACTTCTGGTGAAGTTGTATCCCTGTATACAATACCACTGATTCATGGATTAGTGGAAACCTTTGACAGTAGATTCTGTAAATGAATGACAGATTGAAACAATTATCCTTGTCCAGTAACTGTTTTTAATATATTCAATGTGGTAACTCGATTTATAGAATTTAGCACATTAAATCTATTTAACGAAATGAAAATATATTACAGGGAGAAGTACTCATTTGCAAACAAGCCACTAGACACATTTTCAATGACTACGATCTTAAATTTTATAGCGATAGTAGTACGAGTAGATATATTGCAAAGTGTGATATGTCATTTTGGCAAAATCAAATTAATTTGGTTGTATGGTGTGCAACATCTGGATGTGGAATAACATATTGGGACATAGCAGATTCTAACATTCCAGAATTAGTCAAGACTATTTAAAGATTTCATACATTCAGATCACAAAGTTTCTATTTGAATGTTCGAATGCAATACCCGATGATTAATCATCAAATAGTAACAGTATCACTCTAAAGCAATTTAACATCATCTGCAGCAATTTTAATATTTCTCCTAGTTTGGATTTGAGATATGCTAGTAGAAGGACTATAGTTTGGATTGGAGATATGCTAGTAGAAGGACTATAGTTTGGATTGGATATATGGTAGTTTAAGGACGAAATATCTAATTGATAATGGTCCTGAAGAACACAGAATCATATCTCAAGGATTTGGGGAACCTATACCTTACAAAGTATTAAAAGCATACAAATGCAAGTACAATTATGGATCTGGAACAGTTGAATACTGGAGAAGGATGCCCCCAAAGAAATTTACATGATTTTGACACCAGTTAGTGGATGGACTTGTTTCTTTCTCCTGGACAGCAAAGGACTAACGGACGAATGAATAGTAAGACTAAATGATCTTATCAGTTCATATACAATATGTATGTTGGGTGCAGCAGTGCAGAATAGAACGATCATCGTGCAGTTCATTTCCACTGTGCAAGACACATTAAAGAAGTTGTTTGAGAAAATGATTTTGTGTGAGCAAGGATATGGCACGGAAGAAATATAGTACATGTATTAAGATTCCAATAGTATATCACTGATTCAAAAGTGAAGTTGGATTTTGCTATTGGTGATGATTGATGGTATCTTTCTCTTACCCACTGGTATGGTCATAAGCTTGATAAGACAGTGGGCTACAATAACAACTAACAAAAGTCATCCAGTAAGTTAACTTTGGTGATAATGTCAATAGTGAGGTGAAAATGGATCCAAAAACAAATTCCGGAAAGAACTCTGTAACAATTCGTCAGAAGGCAATCAAGGAACCAAAGAACCAGAATAAAAACTATACAGGTACAACTACAACTACAGGCATTTAGAAAATAGAGATCATGAGATAAATAATCATTTGTTTTTATTGGTTATGATTGTAGCAGGAGTTTGGCTACTTTGTATTGTAAAGTTAGGAGAGTATTTTTCAAAAAGTCAAAAGTTCGCAAAATACCTTTTCCAAAAACAGGAAGTCATTTGGACGTCTGATGTCCTAGTATGTCCTCGTTAAAGTCAAAATAGACAAATGGATGAGTTGGACGTAAAGTTCTATCGAACTTGTTTGGTAACATCTCCACATCTTTATAGCTATTGCAAATACGAGTCCAGCAGGTGCTAGGATGAGTAGTATAACATGATCAGCCATGCACGAGACTATTTTTGATGCAGTCGAGAATAGTCAACTTACGATGCTACCAGTGATACCTGAAATGGCTGTTATCGTTTTACCAGCCAACTTCTTCAATACTCTGCAATATGTATCAAGATGTTTTAAAATTGTCGATGAATCAAACTGGATTAGATGGATTAGGACCAGGGGGACCTGGTGTAGGTGAAGGAGTAATTGCATTCTTTACCAGTTTGCAATTTTCAATGCAAGAGAGGTAGTGATCATTCATATTACTGCAACAATTGTTTCAATTGTTAAACTATTTTCTTTGAATGATCGTTTAAGTCTTTAATCCAATGGTAACTTAACCTTTGAATTAATTTCCTCAATTGCTGCTTTCACGCAAGTTCTAAATTAACTTTAGTACCAAGTCTTTGTGGTCTAATACCTTAAACAACCAGCAACCGATCTTTAAAACTCTTTTAACTCATCCTTATCCCTTTTTTGCCGATGTAATTCTTTATATCATCTATTGCGTTATCATACTTATGTATGTTTATTTCCAATACTTTCATAAGATCTCTCAATTTCATAAGCTCTTTGGAAAATCCTATCATTTCTCCTTATTCCTCAAAATGCATACAGTCTATCAGTTATTTGTCTGCATCACTCTTTTTGGAAATATTCATCTATCGTTGTTTCTGCTTCTCTCATCTGCTCGTATAATGGCTCGTTTGTGTCGGTAGGTTGAATTTCTATTTTCCCTATAACACCATTTTTGTGTGTGCTGCCTTTGTGGGATCTAATGGATATCTATGATATACATCTTCTATATCTTGTTGATCACTGAGTTTAACTTCTCTTGAAATTCATCTGTTCCTTTTGATGTTGGCACTAATAATGGTTGCACTAATGGCGTTCTGACTCTTATATACTAAATCTACCTTCGATAAGCTGTCCAGGAAACCTGTGCCACCACCTTGGGGTTCTGTACCAATGCTTTTTGGAAATGTTCTTCCTTTTGTCTTAACATTTATTGTTTGGAATAAAAATCTTTCTAACAAATTTGTGTAAACTTTATTATTTCCTTCCCATATAATTTCTCCTGTGAAAATATCCATAAATTCCCTTAATCTGAAAATTTTAACTCCGGCAAACTCTCCGGCAGTTTCATCTTGAGGTCTCGTATTTCTGATATAAACCTGTTGAACAGGAGTTTCAAATCGATCATCACTTACATTCTCTAAAAAATTAGTTTGGTTTGCCATTTTAAGATGTTTAAATGAAAAGTAAATTAGAACAGGAGTTTAGGATTCATAAAGATAGATCTGTGTGAGGAGTATCGCCATGGTTGAAGATTAGCATAGCAAATGAAACTTATAAAGATAGATCTGTGTGAGGAGTACTGCCATGGATGAAGATTAGCATAGCAAATGAAACTTATAAAGATAGATCTGTGTGAGGAGCACCGCCATGGTTGAAGATTAGCATAGCAAATGAAACTTATAAAGATAGATCTGTGAGAGGAGTACTGCCATGGTTGAAGATTAGCATAGCAAATGAAACTTATAAAGATAGATCTGTGTGACGAGTACCGCCATGGTTGAAGATTAGCATAGCAAATGAAACTTATAAAGATATAACTTGTAAGACGTTAACAGAAAAATGAGTTGGATAAGATGAAAGTCGAGCAAGTTAAGAGTACATGTAAATTGTTTGTGAATACTAGGTAAGCCAAGATATCTAAAGGCCTGTCAGATGCTATCATCACCGTTGTAACCAATGTACTGAGCAAATTTCTACCAATTGATAATCTAGACGCTTTGCAAAATGAACTCGATGATAATTACATCACATCTAATGGAATCCTATATTTTATAGCATTCTATCATTCAAGCTTGGTATAGGCTTGTCAGCTGTAGGTGCTTATTTGATAACTCTCAAACACATGGAGGTGACAAAGGATGTGTACCACATGATAAATTCAATAGCAAATATACTTCTAAATGGCGCAGCGTTATGTGTATCCATTTACTGCTTCATAAAGTCTGTGAAACAAATAATGAACAATATAAAGACAGAGACGATCTAAGTTCTGTTCGATAAATAAAGTTGTCTAGTTTGAATTGTACAACCTTCTTTTTGTGCTCCCTGATTTCAACCTCGGATGGCATTCTTGCATTCTTACTTTTTTATCACTTGCCCCATTCATCGTATGTTGATCCAGTGAAATAATCTTTTATGTTGTTCAGGATCGGAGAAATCAAATGATGGGCATGGTATAAAGTGATCAATATCTACCTTGTAATTACCTTCTGTCTTGGTGAAATTCAACCACCTCTTAAAGAAGTCAATAGATGAAGCGCCAGTTAGTTTCAGATTTGTGTCAGATTTCATGTTACCCTGTAACGAACTGATGATTCTATATCTTGTCATCGAGAGTATCATGTACTGTTCATCCGTATGATACCTTTGCTTCTTTTATTGCTTTTGATATTCTCTATTTCTCTCTTCCCTCTGTTTATGATATTCACTTCTACAAGTCTTACAGTAGGAACTAGTCTTGGTAAACTCGTTAGCACTGTTTTCAAGTTGACACTTTGAACATCTTCTTTTATCAATTTTCATAAAATTTCAATATGCGTTTGCGTTAATATATTTTCAGCGTAGTCAAAATTTCCTGTAAGGTGATGTTAGAATATTTAAACATGCGAAATAAACCAATATAACCATGAATATAACCCATACAACCTGTACATACTCATACTTCTAACCCCCCCCCCCCCCCCCGAGATGTTGTAATTTTATCCTCATAAATGAGCAAGACTAACAACCTGATTAACATTATGTATCGTGCAGGTTTTACCATCATACTTGTAGCTGGTTTCTGTATTCTCTTGAACAAGCTACTAACATTTAATGTCGGTCCACCAATCTATATGTCAATTTAAGAAGTTACTATTCTAATTGTAGCTGTATCCTAGAGTGAATTTGCATTTGTCCACCTTGTAAAATCTGGTATATTGCCCACAAAGATTATTAACCCCTAAATGGACAATGGGAATCTTTTTAGATTGCAGAAGCTAAGTGATATTAAGAAAGAGTTGAGTAAAGAGATTGAACAGCGGTTCAAGGAAGAAGTGTAAAGATGCATACAAATTGTTTAATTGCACAGATGTAAGCATGTCGGCCCTGTCAAGCGGAATCATGAGTATAGCAGATGCTAGTTTAGGGGTGGCTCCGTGTAGAGTTCCGTTAATCTTCATGGGTTTTGGAGTGATTATATTAGCCCTTGTGGCAAGAGCTCTGATAAGTTTATTAGCAAGAAGGTATACATGGTGATATAATTGCAGCTACCATGGGAAAACTAAATAGTATCGTCGAGATTTGTAGCAAGGTCAATACTGATAATGAGATACTTGCTTATGAAAATACGACTGGTGAAATAAATGAGGTCTGCTGGAAATATATTAACAATCTACTGGAAATATATTAACAATAGTTGCTGATATATTAAGTCAAAGGGTAGACCGGGTGTCTAATGCACTAACTTGAAAGATTTCTGTAAGGTTAATTGATGAACTACTACCTAGTATCACTAGAAAGGTAGCAAAATATTGTGGTTAAAAATTTATCTAGTATATTAACTGAAAAGGTTGAAAATATAATATTGCTTAGCATAGTAATTTTTCCACAATACATAGTCATTAATCAACCAACAACATCAACTACTACTACTGATACTACTAGTACTGCTCCTATCACTAGTACTAGTAAATCTAGAAGTAGTGAAAATAGTGATACTAGATAGTTTATAAGTAGTGATGCTTGTGAAGCTAGAACTGGTGATGATACTTATAATAGTGATACTAGCGAACCTGTAAGTAGTGAACTTACAACTACTGAACCTAGAACTAGTGAACCTGGAAATGTAAAGTACAAGAAAGTTAAATGTTCAAATTATGAGAAAGAGATAATATTAATCAACTTAACAAAGCACTAAAAGAGATACAAGCGTACTAAACCGACAAAACCTAACGAACGCATTGAAAAGGATGTTGATGATGACACTAACTATAGCAGTCCAAGGAATCTGCTAGACTAGATTAGATAAAGCGAAAAAAAAGGTATTGATAGTAGTTATATGCAACATATGGTAAAGGATATTATGAAGGACGCATAAATCTGTCTTGACTGTAATAATCGTGTCTTGCCAGAAAAAAATGAGTATGAATACACATATATTACGCTGACAAGCTAACCAGGAATGTCTCATTCAAGTACATGTATAGTGGCAAACATCTAAATTTAGATGACTATGATAGTAGAATAGTTATGGTGTTTTGCTGCAAACCGATATATGGACTGTTATAGTTGTAATAAGAGGTTACTTGTGTAAACATAATTTTGTCCACGTTAATGGAAAGAAACAAATACGTGAAAACGGTCATGTGAAATCATTACCCCACTTTGGAGACTTTAATGTCTTGAGAACTACACAACTTTCTCAACCTTCTAAAGTTGAAAAACACAGAAACGTTTAATATATATCTAGTACTCAGGATTACACTGGCATTCACTATCTTTAGAACCGAACATGAACCCTAATAGTAATTGAATTTTAATGTCCAGTTAGAAAAGTCAGTCTGTACTTTGTCTAGGTCCTTGGAAAATATAGCTGTCTTCCAGTCTCATGACAAATGAGTCTACGTACTCTACACAGAGTTGGGTATCGAATATGAAGTTCCCACTATCGTATTTATGATACATTAATAGTAATTCCTTGCTTGCCAAGAGAGTTTTATATATCATCAATCTTTCTATGTGATGGCATCATGCCGTTCAGATCTTTTAGAGACAGGCAGACATCCATACTGTCCTCGACTGTATTTTCTATGTATTTCACCTCACACCACAGTTTGGTACTATATAAATGTGTAAATTGCAACATATCAAGGACGTTTGGTTGCACTGCAATATAACTCATTTAAATAACTACAGTTATTGTCAGTAGAGAAGGACAAGTATTTAAGACAGATACATGATGAGAGTGATGCAGCCTTTATGAATGTAAATAGTATGTGGCAACGAATCAAAGAAGATCAAAATGTATATAAAATATGCTGAGCTGAAGGAATGCCCAAACCAGAAATCGACATGCACAATCCACAAGCAAGGTGGATAACGATTCCCATTTAGGAGAGACTATGCTACTCACACTGATGATCAAACCAAATGCATGCTGATGATATGCAACCCTAGTGAATATAAATATAATTTGACGGCTATAGCAAAGTTGCGTTAGAATACTAACGTGCTAACTGACTATAATATGTTCCTCATGATAGAAAGGGGAATAAGAGGTGGGATATGCATGCTACCTTGGATATATATCAAAACTATGATCTTACGTTCGTCGTGCATCTGGATTTTATTAACCTTAACGGTCATTCGATGATGCAATATCTACCCACTGGGAACTTTAAATGGGCAACTCAAAGACAGATTTGAGGCAGAACAAAACAGTTGATGTCATGGAAAAAACACGAGAGAATTGGTGGGATATAAGGGGTTGACCTGGAAGTACCCATACACTATACACTAACTGCAGAAAGTTTAATACCAAACTACCACGAATTGTCACAGTTATAGAATAAGATAATATATATTGGAAAGGGTAGGAAGTCATCCATACCAAATCTACTGTGTACCAACTACTATCGTAATCTTAAATTATATATTCAATTGGGGATTACATTAAAGAAGATACATTAACTGATCCTATTTGATCCAGAGCCATGGCTGCAGAACTCTATGGAACTGAATAGTCATTTACGTACAAACGCTACCAGTGACTTTGAGAAGATCTTCTTCAAATTGACGAATAATGCTGTATTTGGCAAACAGATGGAAAATGCAACAAAGAGAACTAAACTGAAGACATGCGCAGATGATAAAAAGTTCTCATAGTACCAGAAAGAAATTTCATTTACCAGAACAACAATCATATATGAAGACTTAGTATTGGTCAGTATGAGGAATAAAAAGGGTAGGTTATCGAAGATTATCTATTGGTGCTTCCGTATTCTGGAGTTGAGTAAAGCAGGCATGTGCAACTTCCTCCAGGGTGCGGGCAGGATACGCGATTTGTAAAGCCACACCCTATGATGCAAATAAGAGGATAAAACCAGGCCGCGGGTCATAGGTTGCACATGCCTGGAGTTAAGCATTGATGTACGATTTATACTACAACAAGCTTAAGAGAAAGGATGGAGATCATGTCACGCTAAATTAAAACGGATACTAATTTACTTTGTGGAATCATTCAAACTGATAACTTCTACAAAGACCTAATTCACAACCTAAATTGGTACGATGCCAGTGAATATCCAAGATATAAATAACATTGCATCTCATTGGTAAATAAGGCGGTACCAGGGTTATTTAAAGCTGAGATGTGCGGTGTATGAATTATAGAATTTTGTGGGTTAAGGAGTAAATTATATTATTTGATGACACAAGAGGAAGAAAAGAAAGTTTGCAAGGGAATCAAGAAGTCAGCGGTTAAAAGTATCAAATTCGAGATGTATCGAAATTGTCTGTTTGAATCCGAGCGAAATCATTTAAGGATTGACCATTTATTATTTTACGTTTATTGAAGTATGAACCGAAAAGCCGCTGTGCAAACTGTGTGATCCGCGAAATGTTGATGCCATAAGTATATTTGGCTATTCTAGATGTGATGCTCTGCAATTTCTGTTGATCTTAACCTTGGAGAACGCCTTCTTTATGGCTTCATGCATAAGCTGGCATTCAGAGAATCCGCCCACCATTAGCAAAATTGAGGTTTCCTTTACATCTGGATTTTCAAGAAGATCTGCTAGATGTTCAGGGATTGTATTGATCGAGTTCAGGAATAGGCTTCTAAACAGGTCAGCATCAAGTCTCAACTTATCCGCTGTTCATAGAATTTGTCCTCTATAAGGAGTTTGCTCTTTTGCGTCTTTGATTGTCTCTCCGCTATTTTTTCATGTTTCTTTAAGAGCAACCGGTACCTTTAGGTAATCTTGTCGTTCTTGTCCTTACGAACGCTTGTTTATTTTTTAATTTCGAACTATCTATGCATGTCCATGTGGTCAGACTTGTTTTCATCACAAAACTTCTTCAACGTCGAGGCTCCAATAATTGTGATGATCATTTGGTTAAATTCCTCATCCACTTTTGCGCCACCCACGCACCACCGCTGGCCCTTTGGACCTCTTTCATGGTTCCATCTGCTTCTCGTGGACAGTAATGTCTGCCGTTCCACCTAGAATGGAAATGTACTACATTCATAGAACTACTGAGGTACTGAAGTGGCAAGAGCTAAACAAATGAACAGGTTGTTCTGAAGCTAAAAATCACACTTTAAGAAAAATAATTAATTTGTTTTCAATACATATAAAGAAAACACAATAGCAATTGTTTGAATGAAGTAATGTGGAGCAGCAGGTACAAACTTCAGCTCAAACTAGAAATTACCAACATATCGATAGTGTGCAACATGAGTAGAGTGTTATAACTTTCATTTTCCTAAATGTTGCTAAATACTACTTAATTGAACCCAATGGCTCATCAATGTTTTCAACACATTTTAATGATTGTTCTTACAGTTTTGATTGCTCTGAGTTCGTCTTGTGAATATGGAAGAAAAAACAGCATAACAATGTTGTCATTCTTGTGATTTAAAACCGTTGTTTCGAAATACAGTAAAACTTTGAAACTCAAAGTAATGCAGCTATATTTTGGTTTGTTCGTGGTTTTTGTTTATTGAAGTTGTCGTGATCGCTGACAAGAAAATGTGTACCTCATAACAGAGCAAGTCCTATCGAGCGGATATCCGAGTGTCTCTTACTGTACTTTTTCTTTCTTCCAAAATGCTATGATCGCTTTCTTCTAAAAATATCAGTAAGAGACCTGAACAAATCTTGCACCAGCATGTCAATAAACTGAATATGTTTAGCGCCATAAAGAAATTCAAAAATACTTTTGATAGAGAAGTAAATTCTAATAGTATCAAATTCCATTAATTGTATATTCGAAAGTTTCCAAGTGACATTGAAGATTTATGATACTCATTGCTGAACTTCAAAGAATTTTGTGTACATTGAATATTGTAGAGATTTACATAATATAACCAAATTACAGTTGTACATGCTTTCATTGCACTAACTTTACAAATAATAATTCACATACTTACAATTAATTATTGTAATTTGAATAGTTTATTTGCGGCGGCTTACAATTAGAATTTGTTTATCTTTGTTAAAAGGTAAGAAAAGGTACATATATTTAATTCCTTATTTCTAAATATAACATTATTTATTTTAGTAAATAATCAAACAGGTTAGAGCGATATAATTTGTTTCCAAGCAAGAACCCAACCCATGCCGGAAGTGACTAGGCATATTAGCCAGCTCTTATAGATCACACGCTTATTCCACCTACAAAGGGAAAGAACAATGATAAGCTTCGATGTGCACAGTGGTGCGTGCCATGTTAACTTCACACAAGACTACAGATTCAGGCACATATTGCTGCAAAGACAAGCGTTGCCTAATTTGCAAACATATGCCCGAGACCAAATCGTTCAGAAGATGTTCTTCTTTGTTTTGTTTTCTTTAAATTGGAAAACTAATTGATTACACATGTGTGATTTGGTTCTAGGTTGTAGATTGTATCAACATAACAAGTTCGTGCAATCGGAGGAAGCAGTGTGATTGCCCATACAAATATCGTTATTTTAAGGAGTATCGATAGTTGCTGATTGAAGAAATGAGCGTCCATAGCTGGTTGTTAGTAAATTCATAGATGTCAACAAGGTCAGAATTGCCCTCCGTAAAACTGAGAGATTTTCCACCAGGCGGGTGGGGATCGGGGGTCAGGGCAATATACAGGGCAAGATATATGGGCAGGCGACCTGGGGCGCTATTTGGTCTAGGGCTGGCTCTGTCCATGGGGTGTTCGGGAGGGGGTGGCATTGGCCGTCAGTCGAAAACTGGATGCCATTCATGTTTATCTTCCCATCCATGACTAAGCAAACTGTGGAATTTTAATACTTAAATTATTATAGTTTTTAACCCCTATTATTCGTTGTAAAGAGTAAATACATACACCTTAATTTAACTACAAATTGTATTTCTTTTTGAGAACACTCGATTGGAAAAGGCGGGTAGAAAAAGGGTTAAGATTGCGTAGATCTCATACTGAACGGGAATTATCTCGAGATCAGATTATATATATATATTTACCATCGTTCACATGTTTAAGTATCATGGGATCATTGGGGGGAGGGGCTAAATAAATAGCCGAGGGGTCTGTGGGACTGAACCCCTTGTAGGGGCGCAGGGGGCGACACCTCCTGAAGACCCTGCATTTTAAGCATTTCTAGGGCATACTTTTAACAATTTAATTGTAAAGAAAACGTACTCTAGTTAATCAAGTTACCGGATGTTTCGCGCTCATTTTTAGGAGGGCTTGGTAGGAGGAACGCAGGCTCTGCCTTCAGCGCCACCAACCACCACCACAAATCTGCTTTTGTTTTCTCACAGCGTAATTTCAACCAAAAGGAACTCAAAGTAAACACAACTGAGCATTGCATAAGATCTCAAATTCTGGTCATATAAAACCCCATTGAGCACCTCTCTACAAACATGGGCTTCAAATACCTCTAGAGATATTACATATGATAATAACATCCTGTTTATGTCGACTTGTTTGAATCAAAAGCATATATATAAATCTAGCCGTCTTTTCAATTTGTGTCAACTATGGAAATTATAATATAAAGACAATTTAAAGTAACAATCTTACCTTAACCGTCGATTTCCGGTTTAAATTGGCGTACTTGACTACATACCCGGAAGTAATACACTATAAATATTTAGTACCTGGGTTTCCTTAGTTAGTTTGAAGGACTGCCTCGATTTCAAATTCAACATATTAAGCTAGCAGGGCAATGGTTGCGACTGTGGCGTTGAGTTGAGTTCTTGTGAATTTCTTGCTTCATACGACGAAATACACTTCAGATGAAAAATCAGGTATTATGCTATGAGTATATTTCCTTCTACGTGTAGTTTGTGACTTGCGACTGTGTTTTCTAACTCCGTACTAACTCTAACACGAACTGGGAGGCCGATGTGACCTGCTGTACATACCCAGATCGGACAATCTTTATGGCTAAATGCCTCGGGCCTCGTTTTGAATTTAAACGGACACAAGTCAGTTCATAGCAGTGTAAATGTTAGAGTATACTATAGTTCTTTAATCGTGTTCTTTAAAAATATTTGTTTGAAAGTATACATGATTTTCAATGTCTGTACAATTCACATAGGAGCTAGATGTTTATACCTTCTTTCGAGATTAATTCAAGGCAGCTTGTAAATATCCACTGTTTAACGAAGATAGCGAGAGTAACTGTACATTTTACATATATTATGATAAGAAATAACTGTCAGTACGTAGACACAAGTAGTATCAGGGTGGAATTTTGTAGTTTTTTTTTTTTTTTTATAAAATATAGTTCTTGTATAGTGCAACATATTTTGATTTCGAACCATACATCTTCTTGCATATATTTCCAAATATATTGTTGAAAATTGAAACTTTTGAGCAAGATAATTTATTCTTATATCTGAACTTTGCTTGCTTTAAAATCAATGTTGATACATTTTGCTTTGAAATGAAACAATGACATGAATTTCAAAAAGATGAATTCTACACGAACAAGTTTCGAAATGAATTTCAAAAAGATGAATTCTACACGAACAAGTTTGGAAATTTTGAAATTTTAGTATTTTCTCCTATTTTAAAGTGAGGGATAGTGAATTTGGTTTCCTTTTCTGTCACCTGTTTTCATCAATCTCCACTCTCTCTCTCTCTCTCTCTCTCTCTCTCTCTCTCTCTCTCTCTCTCTCTCTCTCTCTCGTCGGCATCAATGTTCTTACTGAATTCGTGTAAGTACTGACATATTGTTATAAAAAAAGAGAGACAACATGCAAGTACAAATAATTCCAATTAAGTTGTAAATAGGCGGTACGCACAACCAATTCATACAAATAAGGTATTTTAAACCCACCGTCTGTCAAAAACAATTTAGTACCTCAATAGAATCTCAACTGTTTATATTCATAAACTGAAGCAAACTAATTGAAAGCAACACTTCCTTTTATTTTTTAATGTTGTTGTTTTATTTTACCATTTTTGGTACCCAATTCATTTAAAATATACACTATAGTCACGCTAATTAACTTCCGCGTCCAATACAGGAGGGGGTGGGGTGGGGGAGCATGAGAAACAAAAAACAGCATAAAAGCGCATTATATTAATAAATTTTGTCTGAACTGATGTATTGGGGCACACATATTTGCATGTCAGAGAATGTATGTGTACTTTTAAACTAAAAAATTCGTTCTCAAACTTATGTACTCTTTTCTCTTTATGAAGGTAACATGCTATGACAAGTTCATGCGTTTCCCTCCCTATATCCGTAAAGAATGAATCGTCAAAATCAATGTTGATTTTCATCACGCTGTTTTTCCTTTGCTTTACATTCTCAGATAAGGGTTGTATATATTTTCGTGCGCTCCTTCTCACCACTTGTGCTTTTACGTTATAATAATAATAGTGATTGTGTCATTTAAATGTACAGAACATCATAACAACATAAGCAGGGGCGCGTTTAGGGATATCTTGTACTTGTCAGATGACGGTGATTTAAATCACTCGCTGTCTGCGCGCTTTTCGAACCGTAGCCGAAGACTATAAGTGTATATTTAGCGTTCTATGTGTATGCGTGAGTAACAGTGCTGCGTATATATATATATATATATATATATATATATATATATATATATATATATATATATATATATATATATATATATGTATTGTTACGCACCTCTCGTAACAGGTGTACGATTTAGTTGGTTATCGTTATCTAGGATGATCGACCTCGGTGTTATTGCCCGGATCGAGTAAATAATGAAATAAAATATGAAATTTTATAGATGGGATAAATAGAGATCTGAGCAGATATATAGAACAACACGAGCCCCCGTACATGAAATATACCAATTTAATCAATTTAATAAAACAAATTGAAATAATGCATAACATTAGAAAAATTCACTTCTTTTTGAAATCATTTACCGAATTTCAACTTAAATATGCTTATGTAATTAGCCGATTTGTTGAAAACGATAGACCTCGTTCATCATGGAATCGATTGAACAATCGAATCAATTGCCCAGCATGCCTGCATAACCTTGTTATTGCTGGTCAGGTCAAGTTTGGTGTTCTTCCTTTTTTTGCTCCTCTCCCCTCTTATCCAGCCTTTTTCGGTCTTCAAACTTTGTGTGGGATG
Source organism: Margaritifera margaritifera (assembly GCA_029931535.1). Lineage (NCBI taxonomy): Eukaryota > Metazoa > Mollusca > Bivalvia > Unionida > Margaritiferidae > Margaritifera > Margaritifera margaritifera. The sequence continues at coordinate 3,568,357 of JAQPZY010001657.1, read as the reverse complement.
CCTCTTCTCTCTACCCTCTACATTGATACTTGAACATGCATCAATGGTTGGCTTTGTAGGTAGGTAGGTAGGTGGATATGTGGGTAGGTAGGTGGAGCTATTTGCTCCTTTAAAATAAACAAGAAGCAACCTAAATATCCCGTCAGATTCCTTTTGGGAAGTAGAATATTACCCCACTCTTGTTATGTCAGATATCGTCCTATCGGAATTTAAACAGATACCAAAGGCCATCTGGTCAGGCCAAACCTGACAGACGATAAACAAACCTAGTTTCAGAAGATTAATGTAGTTTCTAACGGCTATTTCATCACTAACTCACTCTAACATCACACGAGACATAACAGTTTCAGTTCAGGTCCTAATTATACAAATGAATCAATGAAATTCACTTCATGGGTTAACTACATTAGTTTCAGTGAATACTCACTTAAGTCTTTATCATACATGAAATCATCTAAGACAGGTAAATTCACACAGATTCTCACAACTTGTATCAAATAAAGTAATGCATAAAATTCTTAGAATACATGATTCCTATAACAATCAAGACGACAAATTCAACACTTCGTCAAACTCGTATAAAGAAGGTTATTGTACGAATTCAGACAAATGAACTCAAACAATAGTTATACTCATATCAAGAAAACCGACGTACGAATTTAAAAAAATAAATTCAAACAAATAATTATATTGATATCAACGAATTACATGAGATTGATGCAAATACCTTGTGCTTTCAAGACTCGCTCGCTTCTACCGCCAGAATCGTGTCCCTCAACAACCAGACATAACTCCCTTGAATAATTGTTTATACGAGAGAATTTCGTCTTATTCTGCTCTGAGTCAAGATCTTACCGGCCTTTCGCAGGAACTTGGACTGATTAAATTTTGCGATGTGGAATATTTAAAACATGAAGTTTCGTCTGGGGAACACACCTCTTATTTAGCGTAGCCAATCAGATTAAACGTATCTACCGCCTTTTATGAATACACGCCCATCGTGGTTAGCGTAACCCTCTTAATTTCAGGCTCTATTTAAATAACTGATTCTGGAAAATTTCAAAAGATAAAACAACTTCAACTGGCTTTACAAATAGTCTCTGCATCCTCTCAACTTTGACATTTTTGATACCTAGACCCAAATTGACCTTATGTTCGACCGTTATACAATGAAGGCTTAATTAAGAATCAAACTCGCCCCAAACAGGGTCATTGAAAGCATTGCAGTCTAGCGATTTAATACGGTGCCTTTCCTCATAAATCTAATTAACTTGCTCTTAAGAAATACATCGACAGAAATGTGCACCCTTACACACACACACACACACACACACACACACACACACACACATAGATTGCTAGCTAGCTATTTTTCAACGAACGGCTTAATTGTCACCCCACCGATATTGTGACCTAATCACCACAGATGTTCCAAATTACAAATTACATTTATAACACACAAGTAAAAATACTTAGTATTTTAATCTTGTAAGCTGGTTTTTCGTTTTAGTAATGACGAGTAGCTTTAGCAAGAACAGACCGGGATCCGCAAGGTATGTAATTATTACATTAGGATTATGACGTCATTGGTAATGCATTCTGCCTTTTCAGTGCTAAATTATACTAGTCTTTATCTCTAGCTGTTATTTTGAGCCTCAATACTGCCGGCGGCCGAACAGTTAAAATAACCGCTATAGCTTTCAAATGTAGTAAACACTGCAGTTCAACAGTGGAAAATTGTGATTTTAATTTATTTTGTAACGAGGTTTTTCCCATTTTAGTATAAACACCACTTGAACATCCCCCACGATTGGACCGCACCGATGTCCTCCTGTCTGTTGGACTGGTGCAAAACGCTTACAAAGAGTAAAAGTCATATTCCGTATTAAGAATATCCAATTTCCGAGAAGCTATTATTCGGTTTTTAGTAACAAGTATGCCAAATGAAAATCAACTCTAATTGTACTTATTGTACCTATTGTACGTACCCGGCAGTCGTATCTCCGGCAAATTATAACATGGAGGCATATAACATTGTCTATTTTCGCACATACAGCAATATAATACAAATAGAAAGACGAAAACGGACAGTGAAAGAGTATTCCTATTGTATGAACATATCACTTACCAAACATTGTTTAAATAGGCATTCTTCACCTACATTCATAGGAGAGCTATGGAGAATGATCCCTTAAGACGAAAAGACTTACCGGCTACAGGCTTGACTGAAGCTGATTTCAGCTCCTTAATCGACGCAATAGCATTCCTTCAAACGGTGGACTTAAATGGATTGCGGAGACGACTTAACGTAAGTTGAGTGTAGTTGCTTGCAGTCTATCTGTCTGTCAATTTCACCAGAAGAAAAATAAAAAAACTAATGCCGAGACAGGTGAAATAAAGAGTCTCGCCTAGAGATACACTAAGGATGGTCTAGGCTGCATGTGAACCTGCAACCAATTGCCTTTGTCGGGCACTCTAACCGCTGAGCCACTGCGACTCATTAAAGCAAAACAGTTAATATCCAGAGTGTATCCGCCCTCGCGTCCTCCCTCTCTCTCTCTCTCTCCCCACCCCATCCCCGCATATAATTGGTTGGGTATAGCTATCGCTATGTCAGACTTTCTGTCCGTAAACATTTTTGTTCCTGGAGCATACCTCGTAAACCGTTCCGGATAGCTCTATGAAACTTTGTATTAGTTTATTATTATTATTATTATTATTATTATTATTATTATTATTATTATTATTACACGCTAAACAGAAGATCTGATTGATATAATCACACGCGGGTTATGTATGTTCAATAACCCTGTTTTAACCAGAATTGCCAACAACCTTAACTGGTATCGAAAAACTAGAAACGAAAAAGAAACCTACTGGATCCGCCAAATAAAGAAACTCAAATCCAAAGGCTTGAACCAGGTGGAGTCAAAACGCATATCTTCTTGCACATTTTTTATTATTATTATTATTATTATTACTGGTAGTAGTAGCAGTAGTAGTAGTGGTTGTAGTAGTAGTGGTAGTAGTAATAGCAGTAGTAGTAGTATGCGGATGATGTCGATAAGGATAAAGGAGACAGAGTTAAGAGAGCTGAATGAGTATAGTGATAAGTTACTTAAGTTTTGTCATTTATGTGGGAAGCAGATTGCAAATGGCAGCTGTGGGGAGGACAAAAGGGATAGGGAACTATACGTGCATCCAAGACAATCCATTTACATCCATATAGTATTTGCTTTTAGATCAGCCGTTATTAACACGTATTGCCACGTTCAAAATTGGCAATCTCATCGAATCTATTCACCTACCGATAATATAACATTTGGGATTCACTGATCTTACAGCTTTGAATAATAAACATAATAAAACCGTAACTTCCAGACAAAGAGTCATTTGGAATGAAGCACAAACAAATATATATATATATATATATATATATATATATATATATATATATATATATATATATATATGTTGAAAATGTACTATCTTCATTGTTACAAAATTCTGACTCGATATCCCTAATGTAGGAACAGAATTATATCGATAATGCTTTGAATACCTTTATGGAAATTATATATGAAGCAGCGCAAAATATGAGGGTAGAAAAATGAAATTTAAATGTTAGATGTGATCATCCAGAAATGTCCTCAAACAAACAGCCATAGTTTGACCAGATTCTAAGTTATCAAAACATCGTCCACTTGATGCACTTCGAAAATGTAGACTTGCTTATACAATTGAAAATTTTGCATTGTACAAGCTGTATAGGCACATGCATAGGCGTAGATCTTAATAACAACTTCATGCTTAATAATTGCAGAGTACAGCTCCTCAAGATTTAAAGAATGGGGAAGATGGACACGATGCCGATATCAGATGGGCTGAAAATGTTGACTGGAAGAAGAAATGCACGGACTTGAAGGAGAAATATGATACGCTAACAGCTCAACTGAAGACGACGGAACAGACATCTTCAGAGCAGAAAAAAGAACTAGTTGTACTGCAACAGCGGGTTGAATCTGACGATCAAACCTTGAAATCTTTAAATCAAAAGCTTAAAGAACACAGGAATGATTTGGAATCAAAGGAAAAAAGACTGCAAATACAACAAAAGGAAATGGAGGAAGTTAAAAAAGCAAAGGATGATGCATTGACAAGGTAAATAAACGTTTGATGACGCCAACATATTACATCATACAAGAATCGACTTTATCGTGGTCAGAATTTGATCTTTTCGTTGATAGCTATTAGGTATTTAGACAATTCCCACACTGCAATTTGTAAATTGCATTTTTTTATTATATAAATTCTAGATAATTTTTAACTGATTAATTATATTGGCAACATAGACTTTTATATATTTTATTCATATCACAAATATAAGAATTTGTTTTATTCGTTAAAAAAGGAATAACATATAGTATAAACTTTTCTGCGATACATACTTTATCAGTACAGTATCATAATAACTAGCACAATATGGACCAATGCACATCTAATATAGACTTGTATGTTTGATCAATAATTATATAATTCGTAGTGCTCTGAATAAATTAGCGTATTTGATGCAGATATGACTACTGCATCCATATCGCATGGGGGCGGGGTGATAACTAGAGTCATATCACCTTCCCCCTCCCCCATAACCTCCTCCCCCGATCAGTATCCCCTTCCTACTTAATAAACTCGCAACTCATTGGGTGCTTCAGTATAGTGTCCCTTGAGTACTCGTTTAGAGTGTCGTCATTTTGATCGTCATGGTTGAATGCTGGATACACATAGTCGGAAGTAAATAAGAAATGCACTGAAAAAGAATACTCCACAAAATAAATATTAGGCGCAAATATATTTTGAGTTCACTTGCCTATCGAATCTGTAGGTAGAGCGGACTTGGTGAAAGAGATAAAGTTAAGGAATCTTAGTTGACTGCAACATATGTTCGAGGCTAGTACGGTTCTTGCTATCTGTTTAATACCCAAAATTTACAACTTAAATTTTTTTTTTTCAAAAGTCGGAACGGGATAATGAAAACTCCAGGTTCTTGAATGAGATATACACGCTTGAATAAAGTATTAGGCTCAATGCATCTTAACCATTCTTTCTTTCCGGGCCCTGGGCAATATTATTTAGTAAGTCTTCATGGCATCACCTCCTGGCAAGGGGTCACGGGGACTAATTTCGTGCATATGTAACTCCATTTTTGGTTACGCTCTTGTGTGAATATAATGATAATATAGATTTTGTGGCATTTTTTATATATATATATATATATATATATATATATATATATATATGTGTGTGTGTGTGTGTGTGTGTGTGTGTGTGTGTGTGTTTGTGTGTGTGTGTGTGAGAGAGAGAGAGATTCTGAAACCCCTGTATTTTTCCGGTAGATCAAAGGTTTTGACCGGCACATACTATGAGCAACCGGACATCGGCCATATGAGTTCTCAATTATCATTATATCAACTTGTCTTTTATTTGTTTATACATTTAACTGACATATAAACACCTTAACGAAGTAAAATACAAAGTTCACTAGGTCTAGTTTACATAGTATTTCTTTGTTGGACAATCAATAAAATTTTGCAAACTAAGCCTAATTCAAAAAGGTGGCTGGGTCAAATTTACAGTTGCTTTGTCAGACAATTAATAGAGGTGTCGTCGATTAAGCTTGTTTGATCAGTTTATTTTCCCAAGTGATTTGACTTTCTTTAACCACAAAACACAAGATAAAAGAGGTTTCAAGGTTTATCTCCTGGACTTATCAAAACCCTTTCATTGAACGATTGTCTCAGGGTCAGTACCAATAGATATTAAATTAGTCCCTTACGCCCTGTGGTTTGTGTCGACGTATGTCAGCACATGCTATCTTTTGAATTAAATATGCAAAGCCTAGGCCCGACTTAAGAAAAAACAGATACTAGTTACAACAACTAACTTTTATTACCATACTCCGAGACTTATTTGGGGACCTGATGAAATAGAACTTCACCACCCGACTTTACTGGAAATCCATATTGGTTTCAGCAGTATTTATTTGCAGAAGTCATCGTGGAAAGTATATGAAATCGAACAAGAAATACTGAGGATTGAGCAGCAAATATAAGATTATTTCGATCACTCTCCTCATTCGCAGTAATAATTACTCTTATAATGTGGCTGATGTGATTAATAAAGGCAAAACATTGCAAACATTGAAACATGCTAATGATGTATTAAAAGAAAATTGTACATACAATATTATACTAATGTCAGAGATAAACTTATAAACATTTACAGCAGAACAGGAGGAACATATTATCGTGTACTTGCAAATCAACAAATGAATATATATACATTTATGCATGCTATGCAAATAATATCATATCTAGAAGGTCCTTTCTAACCAGTGCAGAGAAAAGTAGGAATTTTTATATGTGTCCAATGGCAAACCATACACTGTATAACGTGATTGGTTACTCTCAGCAGGTTAGGTTTGGTGTTTGGTGTTTTACGGCACAAAAAAACACATATGGTTCGTTAGTGCCGAGGCAATGGGAGTAACGTGCCTTGCGCACTGACACGGGCCGATACAATGGTAGGATGCCAACCCTCACCCCTTTCGGTTACCACATCCCTTTCGGTTACCTCACCCCTTTCGGTTATGAGTCTATCACGTTAACCACTTGGCCACCGTGGCTCCTGTCTCCATTAGGCACATATCAAGACACGCGGGTGGATCCCCGTTAATTGCACGTGTTAATGAATAGGAAATATACAGGCACTCTAAAGCAAAGCTTTTCATGTGAGGTTTTAATTTTAGTGTTTGATCAGGTTGATTACCCATGCATATATCATAGCGGCTGCCACTTCAAGGTTAGTCAAACCTAGTGACTCTCACTAGATCGAGTTTCTAAAGTTTGAAATTGATAGCTGATTGTGAAGCATAGTGTATCCATAATAATGTTTTTTGAAAAGTACTCTTTTCTTTGTATCAACCGGTACACATAATAGCAACTCGGCCCTGGACTTATCTGCCGGGACAGGTCCGGGGTTTTGCTCACACCAGTAAAACCCGGTAAAAACGGATTTTTTTGCGGCGGACCACCGGGATTTTTCCCGGTATGCCCAATGGCCAGTACACCGCTGCATAATAGTACCACTGCTCTGATAGTGTAGAAAGTAATGCTCGGTATTATTTCTTTCTGACTCTAATGCATTGTCACAGGGGCTAAGATATATTGGGTCTATGCCACTTTGGTATAAATTGATCTTATGCACAATAATCATGAGTACAACGGCTGCTTGAGACTGATAAAAGCTTCATAGAGGCGAACTATGTAATCAGTGATTAAATTATTTTTGTTAAACTTTTTTCAATAAACGTAGATTGTAGAAATCGAATGTTACAGTGGTATCGACATCCATACGCTCAGAATTTGTTATCTGTAGATCGAAATTTTATTTTGTATCAATGTACAACACATGTATATGAAAATTATATGTGTAAAAATTTTGTTTTTAAAAACCGTGTAATCAAGTCGATTTTCTCCTTTTTTCCTTGCTTGGAATATCAACAAACCTACCGTTAGGAGTGACAGAATAAGAAAAACAGAGACCCAAGAGTTTCAGCCAACACTGTTTTTGCTCAGATCAATCAAAAACCGCTTCTGTCAAAGTAACGAAAGAATTGTGGTTGAAGTATTTGATAATTTTTTTCTATATGGCAATTTTCATATTATACTCCAAGTCAATTTTTGACCTGGAACAACCCTCCAGCTAAAATGGAAATTTCGGGTTAATATGCGGTACGATAGGAAAATTGCCACATGATAACTTCCAAGCAAAGAATGATCAACGGTGTTTAGTTGCATATCTAATTTTGTTTATTTTCGTCCCTAATAAATGTATGCATTATATTATAGGGATCGGATCTCAGTAGTTTCCAAGTTATGACCCAGGGGCTAAGTATCTTGGTATGAACCGCAGGGCAAATGCCATTTGCGTGTATTCCCAGTAAGTGTATATAGAGTGTAGATTTCAATAGTTTCTATCTTGTGATCCAGGGACAATGTTCTCAAGTTGAGAAGTTTTATGAATGTTATATCAGATCTCGACAAAACCCCGTGGAAACGTGGGCATTGTTCCGCCACATAGACGGAGCGACATTTGGCGTCTAATATAAGGCTGAATCTGAATGTTGTAATTGTACAGGTCGATAGCTTATGACAGGTCAACATTACTTGACATCTTGCTCATTTAGTCTCTGTTTAGCGATTTTACCGAGCTGTGCTGTCTACAATTTTACTTGACATCAGACAAAGAAAATAAGAAAGGCACAACATTGATTTTTTGAGGAATTCTGAGTAGCCGCAGGGAACTATCAAGCTATGGAACTGTACATGTCTAACATTTCTATGGAACATTGAGCTCTGAAATATAGGCCGGCCAAAGCTATCCGGTGTTTGGGATGATAAAAGTTCCACTTGTGTCTATGGAGTTTTCTATGAAGCCTCCTTCAGTCATGAAATCAGAGGGAGCGAAACGTCACTGACTCGGAATATAACATTGCTTCAGTATTTATATCCACTAAACGTGACTTTGGGGCCCTGCAAGTGGATAATACTTTTATGAGTATTTTGTAATCGCAGTTTTTACAAAATATGTATGAACACGTCACTAACAAAACTCGTCGGTACGTACGTACAGCTCAACTTCCTTGCTTCCTCCCTTACTTGCTTACTTACATAAAAAGGCGATAAGAAGTAGTCACCTCGAACATGGTTTTGGTGGATATGGGATTTGGAATCACGTACAAATTGAAAAGCAGTATTTACCATTTCAAGTTTGTTTTAATTGACCATTATTTTTCTTTGTTTGGTTGATTTCGATATTTTAGTCTTTTGAGACTTGTAAATGTAATTATGATAACAGCTAAGATACCACTGTATTGAAATGATAAGAAAACACAGAAGTTATTATTTTTTTCATAACATGCAGACTAAGTCGTCAGATGGGACAGCAAATGTTAGAGGGAAACCCCAATATTACGGATCTGAGTGACCAGAACAGACCTAGTAAGCTTGGAGAAATATATTCAGAGTTGTATGACAACGAGTGGACAAACGCATTCGAAGTTCTCACAGAAACTTTTGATTTGGATGACAAAAGTGCAATAGAACTGTTGCTAAAGATTCTGTGGGTAAGTAAAGATATCTAACGTTTACCATTTTATATTGACAGCTAAAATAAATTATATGTAACTTTCATGTCAAGAAATACGCTATACGACCTTTTTATACGCCCGCAATAAGGCGGAACGTATTATGTTTATGATGTTGTCCGTATGTGTGTTACCAGTTGGTTTCTGCACGATAACTTTAGTTGTCCACAATCTACAGTCGCCAAACTTTGCAAATGGCCTGCGATTGCGGTAAGAAAGAATCCTATCAATTTCAGGCTCAAAAGCTCAAACGTCAAGACCACTCTGACTACAATAAAAGAAACAGTTTCTGCACAAAAGCTCAAAGTTCTCCACCATGTAGAGTAACCAAGCTTTGAGAATGGGGTAAGGAAGAATGCCGTCGATTTCAGGGTCATAAGGTCAAAGGTCAAGATCACCCTGACTGAAAGAAGAAAAATAGTTTCCACGCAACCATTTGAGTTTTCTGTTATCCATATCTAGCAAAAAGGTCAAGGTGACAATGACTGAAAGAATACAATAATTGTTTCCGCAAAATAGCATTAGTTCTACTTGACATATCTTAACCAAACTTTATAGATAGCTTGCACTTGGGGTAAGGAAGAAGGCTATTGATTTTGGAGTCAAAAGAGCGAAGGTCAAATTCACTGACTGAAAGAAGAAAAATGGTTTCCGCACAATAAAATTAGTTCCATATCACAGACCTGGCCCAAACTTTGTGGATGGCTTGCACTTACGTGCCTGTAGATTTCGGGGTCAGAAGGGCAAAGGTCCAGGTTTCTCTGACTGAAAGAAGTCAAATGGTTTCTGTGTGAAATTTCTGTTATCTGCAGAGAAGACTATTAAACACGGGGTGGGAATATAATGTGCAGTTCATGGTAATTTGTTGGTACATACAACAATTTTAGATACCTCTACATATTATTCATGATTCTTAAAGCATTTCGTTTTCAAGATTAAACCCCACTTGTGACTCTTTAATTTGATTTGTGTTTTATGTTGATAAATATCTACAATTGCTACACGTATTTACAAGTTTTATTTGCATTTTTTAGGAATCCAGTAAGCATGCAAGTGTTGTGTCCCAGTCAACCATGAAGAAGATCGAGAAGCTTTTATCAGGATCTTCAGAAGGGGTTAGTATAAGACCTTCTGGGGTGTGTTTCTCTATGGATTTTCTCCGTCAATATAAAACTTGGTTTCATTATTTCATTTTTAACATGTGGAACATTCTACTCATAAATATCTTATGATCCATTAAAGAAACATGGAACTTGTTTTTTTGTTTTTGTTTTCTTCATGGGATTCAAAGTAATGACAACAAGTGATATTTCAAAGAAATTATGATAAAAACTGAGTGGGATCAAAAATTGAGTTCGTTATCGCTTCTCCTCCATTGGAAGATTTATTGAACCTTTCTAGGCTAGATATGTGGTTGATGTAGTTATGTAATTAGGTTTTAGCGTTTTTTTTTCCGGCCCATTTGTGTGTTAATTTCTTGAAAAAATGTCGAAAATTGGGTATTTTGGGAATCCAGTTCGTTCTTGCCTCTCCTAATACATTGTTTGCGGGAATTTATTGAAACGTTGTAGGTTAGATATGTTGCTGGTGTAGATTTGCAATGGGTTCACCTAAACCGCTTAAATAAGTGTATTACCCATGCACATCAGAGAAGAAAGGAGATATTGTCGTTGCCCCCGTGTGTCAGACTGTCCGTCTGTTTATTCGTCTGTCTAACCTTCGGTCTGTCAATTCATGACAAAGCTGAACATCGCTTCTCCTTCCTCTAAACTTGGAGGAATTTAATGAAACTTTTTAGGCTTCATATGTGGTTGTTGCAGATGCGCAAAAGGGATTCCTTTCTTTCTACGGCCCTTCTTTGCGACATTTCTTGAAATATTTTCTAAACAGAGAGAATTTGGAGATTCAGTTCGTCATTGCTTCATCATCCACACTTCTTGGAAGATTTTATTAAAACTTTGTAGGCTAGATATGCGCTTCATGTTAATGCGCATCAAAATTGAACCTTTTTCATTTTGGTCTATTTTGGCGACAATTCTTGAATATTTGCTGAAAAAAGGCTTATTATGATAGCAGGTCATCGTTTCTTCCACACAGCTTGAAGAATTTCATTCAAATCTTGTAAGCTAGATATGCTTTGGTGTAGATACGATGTAGTTTTCCTTTTTTGCTCTAGCCCATTTCTGCAAACATTTCCTGAACAATTGTCTAAAATGGGATACTTTCGACAATTCAGGTCGTCATCGTTTCCTCTCCTTCATTGCTTCGATGGTTTTATTGACACTTTGTAAGGTTGATGTTTTGTTGGCGTAGATGCTTAATAAAATTTTACTTTTTTCCTCTGGACCATTAGGTACAGTTATTGAAACAAATTTAACAAAAGTGGTATTGTTTAGAATGCAGCTTGTCACAGTTTCTTCTCAGCTTTTGAGGGCGGTAATTTTTGTTATATATATATATATATAATTTGGCAAGTGTGGATGCACTATAAAGCTTTAAGTTTTTGGTATTGCTTGGCTCACTTTGGGTAAAATGTCTTGAAAACGTACGGAAAGAGGGGAATATTGAAACGTCTGCTTGTTTATTTGGTAATTATGTATCCATCTGCAATATTGCTTCTGGATATGTATATATGTGTAGGAAACATTCTCATCCGTTCATTTTTTCTAAGGTCTTGAGAGAAAGGGGGAATGTTTGTTGTTTTCCATATATAAAAAATATGTTCAGAAGAAATATGTCTGAAGTGCAGAGGTATGCATGTTTGTGACTGTATGTTATTACTATTATTATTATTATTATTATTTTATTACGTTTCACAGCCTCTTTGATTGTATCATGGCTGGACCTTTCTTATATTTAGGTCGGGACACGTTTGGGAGCCTAAGAGTAAAGGACTTTGCGTTGTATTCTTTACCTCCCCCTGAGTACCACTTTTTAAACTATATCCAACTTTTGTGACTTTTGTGATATCTCTAGTTCGCTGAAGTTGTTGATGTATTTACTCCTTGTGTTTCCGCTATAACATGTGTGTTGTTTATCAGATGTTATTAACTTAACTTCTCTGGTTCTCTCTGTAACTGTCAAAGGTGAACGTATCTATAGATATCATTACCAGTCTGTTGTTATGTTTCTCGCATACATTGTTAATGCATTGGCTTTTCATGTCATCATGTCATTATGATGCTTGTTCACTGCATCATCTCTGCCTATAATACTCTATCCTTCATTGTCTTGGAGTAAGCCTTCATACTGCACCAAGTCAAAGCATTCTTTATCACTTCATCCGATGTATTTTTCCATACTTCTTTTCTCAGCCACAATGCAGAATCCCAAGGGGCTCATTGTGATGGTAAAGTTTGTTTGACTTAGAATTTAGGTGCAGTGCACCATGAATAGATACTAGTTTCCTGTTTTTCTTTTATATTGCATTGCTAGTGCAAATAATTGTATACAGTCACATTCGGTACTCTGACTTGTGCTGTTGCTGCAATTTCATTATACGAATCGAGGCTATTTTGATCAGCACTATTGACACTTAATCTTGAATAAGAGACCTCGTTTGATTATGACATCACTATTGACACTTAATTTTGAGGAAGAGACCTCGTTTGATTATGACAGCACTTTTGACACTTAATCTTGAGGAAGAGATCTCGTTTGATTATGACATCCATTTCTATTGTCCTGAATCATTAGTTGTTGTGTGTTCCAAGACACCATGCTGTTCTCGACAAATCTCGGTATGTTTCTGGTTTTATCAACTAGTCCCAAATATCACGCTACCTACCAACACGGTAAGGTGTTACACAGTGATTTATATGATTAATACCTGCTAAAAGAGCTTTTTTACGTCTTCGTAAATTTATAAAAAAAACATCTTGTCACTTAGCAGCTTGTAATTGTTTTCTCTTGACTTTCATCGTCATTTATATCTACTCCGTAGGGAGTAGGCATTTATTGTATAGGTGATCATATATCAGCGTATGTTCCATTTAGCAGGAAGCCTTATTTGCTCATTCCGTAGAACGTCGGACTCGTAGTCAAAGGGTTGCAGGCTTTTGCTTTGCGAAAAACACTTAGCTCCATTTTCTAAGCATGATATAGCCAATAATGTAATAAAAGTGCAATTAAAACCAACAAAAACAAAAATCCATTTGCTAGCTACCATAAAATTGCTAGGCACATTTGTGGCACATAATTAACCGCCGTTGGCTCTTTCTTCTTGTGTTTCATCATCATGACAGTGTACCCTTCTGTTATCAGTTTTGGCACACTGCCTATATCAAAGCAGTCTAACAGTTATGCCCATAATCAGTAATCCGTGCATGTGCATTTATTCAAACTGTATCCTTGAAACTCGTATGGGCCTGTGGCTTTCCAGTCATTTGCTTTTCGTAATTGCTTCGTCAGGGATTTTTTTCTTTTATTTATTTTGGTATTTTCTTGCAGATTAGAACCAGTGAGCTCTATGTATGGCACTTCGATCGCTCTTTTCTTCGGCGCTTGACTATCCTTACACATGTCTTTAGCTAGTCATGGATTTTTATTTTAGTTTGTGCTATCTTAATCTGCCTTTATAGCCTTTGATTTGGGCTTCTATTCCTTTGATTTGTTGTTTTGATTTTTCTATTACTTTCTCTACTGACTTTTAGTTTACCTTTCTTTCTAAGGTATGGTGTTCTAATGGTCACCAGTTTTCTATTACTTGTTTTTTCTTTACTGCAGAGATAAAGTCTGTTATATCTTATATCATCATTTTGTATGCAACAACTGTGTTCATGCTGGAACTGCTTGCTTTCTTTTTATATTTATTGCAGAGTTTATAGTCTAGAGCCCGGGTTGCTGCCACTGCACCCCTATATATCAATGCGTTCGTTTCTTCGAGGTTCCAGTATAGACTAGTGCTAGTACATAGTCTAACTTGCACTTTCTCATAATTCTTTTTGGTAATTTATATCCGTTTTGGCTGAGTATCTCTTTCTATCGTTTCTTGTTTGTGCTGCAACAAATTCTTTTTCGCTTCCGTCATTAGAAGACTTATGTGTATCTGTTTGGATTTGTATTGTATGCCAAGCATTTGTAGTACGTTTGTAGTTTTTCCTTTATATTATTATTTGATGTTTCATGTCTGTCTTAACGCTTATCTTAATCGTTCCCTTGAGCTCTGTTATCTGACATTTAGAGCCAGCTTTGCTTTCATTGGAAGCCTCTGTTGAGAGGCTGATGTCACGCCCTTTATACAACTCTTAGGGAAAAATATCCACTTTTATGCGGTCTACTTATAAGATAGCACTCTTATGCAGTTCCATTTCTTTTTCCTGGTTTCTAACATAAATCTATTTATTATGATCAATCAGTTTGACAGAATTATTTACGTTCTGCGAATGTCAGTTAGTATATTTAGACAGTTATTTAAGAGATCTTTATTGTCAACAGCCCACTCCTGACTGCAAGCGGTTGTTGAAGGAGGCCCGGAAGCATGTCGACATAAAGAAAGCCGATGATCTCTTCCAGGTACAAACTTTTATTTGCATGCTAGCAATTATATCAGCGATAAAACGAAAACCATAAATCATGTATGACTGAGTATTACAGAGACCCTGTAATATGTCAAATATACCGTGCATTGGAGTAGAATAGGCGGAGAGGTCCTTGTAAACACGAAACCTAAATCGTTTACTTTTTCCAACAAATTTGTCTCAATATTTAAATAATCTGTCTGTCTCTCTCTCACATACACAAACTCTTTATTTCTGCTATTGTTTCTCCCATTCCTCACTGCAATTTTGTCTAGGCCATAATCATCGAAGGTTCGATACCGCCATGGCCAGCCCTAGTCTCCTACTTCGGTGTATCCTGGGGAAAAGCACTTAGCTCCCATTTCCCCGACGTGATATTACCGATAAAGCGTTAAAGAGACCGTTAAAACAAAGAAAATAAATAAATAAATAAATAAATGTTGTCCCTTTAATGGACTGATGAGTTTCGGCTCAGAGTTGAATGGCAGCCTCTGCCATTCAGTACTACTAACGGTTTTAGGGTTGCACAGTTATTTGAAAAGTAATATGCGAAGAGCCCTAAAAGAAACAACCATGGTGAGCATTAATTATCAGGCCATATTATTTTTATATCTTGATAAACTATTTGACCAAGTTAAAAAAACAAAAAGGCTACACATATTTAAGCCCAAAAGATGTCTTTGATTTAGTCAGAATAGACAAATAGTTATAAAAATGTTAAATATAATAGACTTTAAATAAAGTTTAACTTGCATTGTAGACTTTGTATCTGTGATAATCAAGTGTAACTTACTATCGATATGAAATCTGCATTTAAATAATTATCAAAATTAATATAAAGGCAAAAGAGCTTTGTTGTTGTTGTTTTTGTTGTTTTTTTTTTTTTGGGGGGGGGGGGGGTTGCGAGGTCTAAGCAAAGTCCGAAAAGAGTAAGATAATTGACGGTACTATCGCAAATAATTAGTGACACTGTGTGAAAATACATATAACTGAGAATTCTAAACACATTAAATGGGCATTTTGAAGATGCTAACGAAATGGCAATGCTCAAAATGCAACCCATCGATGACTGTCAATAGCTGAACCAGGAAACTATGAGTTTTACAATATCTGTTCATTCTATAAGAACGAATTTATGTTGTTCTTATTTCAAATATTGATATCGCTATATCAAAGGAGACATGACTAATATGCTCAAGAACTTTTCCAATTTTATGTAAATACATGCAGGCAGACCGTTACGAGAATACTGTTCATAAAAGCTAATAATTGCTCATTACTAAGAAAGCAAACGATCGGTGTGATTTTCAACGGCGAGAGTCCAATTGATCGTAATGAAAAACTGCATAGAATACAACCATTACTGTAGTGTTTTCTCTCTGATAAAATGGGGCTTTAATTCTTAAATAAAATATCTCCATGTTTTAATAGAATTAGACTTTAGAATTGTTTAGAATAAGAAGTTAGAGAAACATTTTACATACAAAGGAAATATAGAAACTGACAGATACAAATATATAAAAAGAGTACAACGATTACATTATATGTAAAGTTGTTAGAAGTACAATGAGACTTGACTCTGCGAGGCCCTCGTCTTCATTAATCTTCAAAAATAAACACATACTCTCACTTCTAAGTGGACATCGTGATCGCCATTGCTTGGAGTATACTGCGCCTTGTTTCCAAATATTGAAGAGGACATGAAACTACCTTTTAATAATCACCGTACTTTAGCGAAGAGGGGGTTATTGTCGTTCCTCCTGTGCTTCAGTCTGTTCCTCCTTGACAAAGTCTGCTCTCATACAGTTCAGAAGATTTTAATGAAACTTTCGTAGACTAGATATGTGGTTAATGTAGATGTCTAAAAAGGTTTTCCTTTTTTTTTCTTCTGGCCCATTTGCTACGAAATATTTTGCAAAGTTGTCGGGAAAATGGATACTAGTATTATTATAATTCCTCTCATCAAAAAAAAGTAAAAAAGGGGGCATTTGGGGAATTCAGTTCGTCATCGCTTCTGCTCCCACATTGCTCAGAAGATTTAGTCGAAACTTTGTAGGCTAGATATGTATTTTGTGTAGACGCGTAATACGGTTAAACATTTTCACATCGACAAGCTTGTCATCGCTTCTCACCCCAAGCCGCTTGGAAGATTTTAATGAAACATTTTAGACTAGATATGTGGTTAATGTAGATGAGCATGAAGGATTTGTCTGAATTACCTCTGGCTCGTTTTAGAGGACTTTTCTTTTGACAAACAATGTCTAAAAGGAGTATTTTAAGAATTCAGCTTGTTTTCGCGTCCCCTTCCACATAGCTTATATGATGTTATTGATACTTTGGAGGCTATATATGTAGTTATGGTAGATGCGCGATAAGGGTTTGCTTTTGTTTTCCTCTGGCTCCTTTTTTGTTAAATTTCTTTAAAAAAATTCGAAAAAGGGGAAACTTTGAGAAATTTGCTTCTTTATTTAGTATATACGTAACGCTGCGCAATATTACTGCTGAACAGTCACATACTTGGAGGAAAATTCGTATCTCTCTTTGCGCCAAAGGTCTTGAGAGAGGAAGAATGTATGGTATTTGCCAAATAAATAAAAATCAGGTTCAGACTTAGTGTCGTGATATGCATATATGTGACAGTATGATTGTCTAGTTGTAAGGAGTCAATGTAATTTCACAATTCCATGCATTCATGTAAAGGTTTTGGATGTCGGATTACTGTGAATTGATTTATGTACTTTTAGAGGGTGTAGGATTTCTTGGTTTTGCAAAAAGAGTGACATATTTGTCGGCATTTAAATTCGTGAATATAACTGTTGCAAGTAGGCTTCGTGAGATTACATTTTGAATTGGCTCCTTTACTATGTGGTTTGCAGCAATTAGAAAATCCACTAGTTTTAATGGTGAATTCACGGTATTTCCAGTACATACTTCTTTGCTGACCAGTATGCTTACATTAACTGTATTTCACATCACAACTATTTGGTATTGAGTCTTGTTAAAAGAAAACTGTCATGCATTTCAGGATTTTGTAAGAGAGAAGCTTACAAGCTTGGTTGGAAGAGTATCCTTGGGGGAGGAAAAGGTTAAAATTTATTCAGAGAAGTGCTTTCAACTTTGTTGGCTGATGTCTATACAAGATCCACCCGTCATTCTCTCTAAAGACCCCGAAAGAGGTGCCCAATTTGACACCAACTTGTACAAACATTACACAAATTCTGGTAACAATGTTGATTATGTGGTATGGCCAGCATTATTGCTCCACAAGGATGGCCCACTTCTGGCGAAAGGAGTCGCGCAGCCTTCTCCAAAACCTAGAACAAAATCTTCCCCTGCTGTTGGGAGACACACAACTAGAGATGACAAATCTTTCGACAGAAGGAGTAAAACTCAACATGATACGAAAGAACAAGAACCAACGTCTGGTTCCCACGGGATGGATAAAACGCATAATGGGCATCAAGATCGAAATGATGAGAAAGTACGACAGTCAACTTCTGGTTTTGATAGGATGGAAAATATGAAGTATGGATATCAATCTCGAAATGATAAGAAAGTACGAGAGTCAACTTCTGGTTTTAATTGGATGGATAAGACACAGTATGGATATCAATCTCGAAATGATGAGAAAGTACGAGAGTCAACTTCTCGTTCTGATAGGATGGATAATACACAGTATGGATATCAAGATGATGCTACATTATCGTCACAGTCAGGCCACGGTCCGATGGTGACTCAAACGTATTCAGCAGATGGAGGCAAGTATAGAGTTCATACACCAACACCCACTGCACGAGCTCAAGGGCAGGTATCTGGGCGAATGCAACTGGACCAGCCTCACGTTTTTCGAAACGAGTATGATAGGTGGAGTTTTGAGAGATTCTGTCAAAATGTCGCGTTGTTTGATGAGCCACAACTTCGAAAACTTTACGGAACAGATTATTATCGTTATTACAATCTTCATGTCAATCAAACGTATGGCAGTGACACGTTTGTTTAAACTTTGTTGTCATTCAAAGCTTCCTAAATACATCTGATAGATACAATAAAGTATCATAATCATAGTGTACATACCTGTCATTGTAAACCAGATTACATTAAATACTTTACGAAGTCATGTTACTGACATTGTCTCCTGTAACTACTAGTGCTATTTTTCTCCACTTGTATTGAATCAGTACTTTTCTAATACGGTATCGATTTGTCATATGCAAGAGCTTGTGTACATAGAAAATAACGCAAAAACTCATCCATTCAAAGTCATGCCAAGAAATTCCTATTCTATTGAGTTATTATGTAAATTGATTTCTGAATATACTTTATTCCATCTACAGTAACTTATGTAACTGAAAATGTGTTTATAAAATGTATATTAAATTCAGATCACACCATTTACATATACTTTTCTAAGATCAACGATTATTATAATTCTATGTAGGGAATGTAACGTCCGTATCCTTTGCACGACTGAATTTCTATGGTGGAATACAATTCCAGTTTGATAAGATGACCTAATGTTGAAAGTTTTGAATTCTCTTTTGTTCTTAAAATTTTGTTAAATGAATGAGATATGAATAATTCACCACATGAATATCACAGAGGGCTAGAGAAAAAGCTCCAAATACCCAACTTTCCATCCAGCATCTGTCCCTTTGTCGGGCGTCAGCCTTTGGTTAGAGTTTTGTTTAGTTTCGTTTTGTTTTTAAAGGGCAATATATCATGTTTGTATGTGAACGGTAAAGAACATTTCTAGAGATCAATAGCGAAAGAGGCAGCAGGTAGAGAAGCCATTAATTAAATTTTAAAATCTGAATTAAACAATATTTATATGTACTGGGATACACATCGGAATTGGCTTTAAACCAGATTCACTTGTATTTAGAGAGTATTATGGGGACGGCAGATCAGATATAAAATAATTAAAGCTCACATAGACATGTTAAATTGTTTTAGCTCTTAGTTTTAAGGTAAGAAGAGTGGCTAAAATGCTTTTGAAAACGATAGTACAAAAGTTACTTTACAAGGGCACTATGTCTCAAGTTTGTTGAAAATTGGTCCATTGATACACTTTAGAGCATGAACTTTAATGCATATCTTGAAATAAGGTATCTAAGACATTCTTATTGGATTTGAAAATAAGTATATATGGGGGGAGGGGGCAAAAGTCTTTATCAGGAAACTGAGTCACAGGTTTTGTATAGTTTGTTTCGTTACAGAGTTATCAAACAAAAAATATACAAAAACTCGGCAATACCAAATTTTACTCTGCCTGGCGGCACTTGAAAACAAATCGGAGACACGGATCGTTTTGATCAAAATCAAAATATGTTTAAAATTAACTGAATTAACTGCTCAACGCATACAAATTGCTCGAGTCTTTGATGTGAATACAGACGAAAAACTCATCAAAGTCAATCAGCCTAGATTACTGAAAAGATTAAACATTTAATCGTTTACAATTTACTACCTCTTGATTTGCTGCAATACCAGTTAGCAGTTAGTCACACATAGGCGCTATAAGGGTTTGCTTATGGAGCCTGGGGGTAGATAGAGTGGAGGTGGGGTACGAGGGCCCGCAAAGAGAAGAAATGGACTAGTGAGAATGCGGCGCAGGTTTAATAATACATCAGATTCTTCCTTGAGAAAACTAAATGATACTAATTATAATAATAGTAATAATAGCAAGGACATCATCATCTTCGCCGTCATCGGCGAGTTTGATAATTTCTCAACTTTAAATATTATTTTATTTGTAGACAAATTCTGATTAAATCAATCATATTTGAAGCAATCTATTTGGCTACGTATTGCTTCTTTGTATTTCAATATCTTTTTCCATAAAGTAATTTTATCATTGGCTTCTAAATGACTTATATACAATGAAGTAGTCAAATATAAATGTATGTTTTTTTTTAAATTTCGTTATAGGTAAACATAATTTCAATTCCAGTATGCAGACAAGTTTTGAGATATGATAATTTTTAATTTTTGTTTTAATGTTTAGGATACAATTGCTATTATATCAAAGCCTTTGATGATAATAGGTAACTGAGTAGGGAAGGTACTTATTTTAGATCGTCGGACTGGAGACGAGACATATTAACAAGATTCACTTAATTGATTAAACAATAAAACCCTGGACCCTAATCGGCACTATAAGAAGGAAGCAGGAAACAATAAAACACTGATAGCCATAACACATTTCTCGGATTTTTCGCCTTGCGTTTATTCATAAATTGGTCATGATATCAACACATAAAAGTACTTTCAACACGTAGAAATGAAAATTGTGACATTAAGCAGTAAAGTTAAAACCTATGTCAGGATCAAACTATACTGAGTGGGGAACCATACAATATTTTAAATTCAATACTTGTTTGTATTGTTTTGTCTCCATAAACTTGTGATTTGAAGCATTAAAAGGTATCATCCATTTTTCTCTCCGTGTGTGTGTACGTATTTGTATGTGCACTTGTATGTTTTGTGTTCCAGGAGCTACATCTCTATGTAGTTTTGTCAACATGATATTAGAACATTCATGAAAGATATTTTTTCTGATAATTCTGCTTCCATGTCATTGTGGTATTTGCTGGGATGTGTGTTGTTATCTTTTTTAATTGATCTCCGTTGCATGTGATACGTTATAAGCGACAAAATATATCTAGGACTTAGAGATGAGCCTTTTTTTCTGTTCCGATATGTATTAGTAATATAGAAAACTTATGCCTTAGGCCACCCCAATAACAACCCACCATTTTTAATTTTTCAAACAATCATAGGCCACCAAAATATGAACAACTACCATTTTTAATTTTGCCATAAACCCTAGTAGGCTTACAAGGAAAATTCTGTACAAAATCTTTGGCCACTGACACTAAAAGTATTGTAAAAAATACTTTGACATCCTCTTCTTATCCTTTACATATAAAAAATCATAGGCCACTAACGTTAAATTTTTTTTAACAATTACTGGACCATTAACCAGCAATATGTTTTCAACAAACTCTAGACCACTAACACTTCAAATTTTTCGGAAAATCATAAACCACCTCCCTTTCTATCCCTCAAATGTTTGACACATTTTAGGTGACTTAACATTTTATGAAAAATACTAGACCACTAACGCTCCAAAGTTTTAGAAAAATTCTTTGCCATCCCCTTCCTATTACCCAAATTAGTTTTGAAAAATTCCAGGCAACTTAAAAGTTTCCAAACATCCTAAATCACCCATCTTTCCATCCCACAAATTGTTTGAAAATCCTATGCAACTAACACGCAATATTTTATGAAAAATTCTAGGCTACTAGCACTGAAGATTTTACGAAAACTCCTAGGCCAATAGCACAAAAAATGTTAAGAAAAGCCATCATAATCTAGTATTAAAAATGTAATCTTCGCTGTAGAAATCCATGAGAACCAGGAGAAAGGGATACTTTAATCCCGACGCTACCTTAATGTTATTTTTAAGGAAGCTGGCGTAGAGGCAGAACTGACAGATTTTACGCACCCAGTCATTGTTAATATATGTTCTAGAAAGCCGTCACGGACATAATTATTTTCTTTTGATTGACCGCAGCTGCTCATTTTTATCATTCCGTAATTGCATTACCAATTGTATGACACCAAAGTGGTGCCAAGGATATGAGTTAAAATTGATTCAAATTGTGACGCGAACATCCAATGCAACATAAAATCTTAGAGGTAGTTTGCAAATCACTATAACTCCATTAACTTCCGAAGATGCTAGCTTTGCTAAATGCCTATGTTCTTGAACAGGAGTTATGAATAGGGAGCAACTGAACCAATCGGTGCGACATCCCGACCAAACTGATGTAAGAAAGCAAAACCAATACTGTCCCTGACGATGGCCAGGTACATCTCATTCCTTAGGTTGGCTGTTGAGCATTGACAGACCAAAATGGGATTTTCCTAGCAAACAAAAAAAAAAAAAAAGAAAAAAAAAAGAAAAAAGAAAAAGAAACAGATTTAAAGATTTAATTATATAATTTTATTTAAAAATTGAAATTCAGACAATATACCTTTTGTCATTTTCTGTAATACAATTGTATGTACCAGTTGATAAATGAAATAGCAACCAAAAAAAAAAATAATAAAAGATATACTACATAGATAATAACTATTTTTCATACAAACCATTTATTATGTTTGGTACTTACACTAAAATTTAATAATGATGCTTCGATGAACATATATAGAGCACGGTGTGATATAAAACGTTTGCAGTATCACTGAAATTGGGCAGTATGGAAGGCAACATTAGGATGCTGTGTATCTTACCGGCATTTATCTGATCTAATTACACCATGATACTGTTACCTGATGATCAATATGTTAATCCAACCAATAACATTACAGATGTAAAGCAGTTTAACGTGATCTGTAAGAATTTTAGCATTCCTCCTCATCATGATTAGAGATATCGAAAAGCAAATAATTAAACTGTTATTAATAGACCTAGAATTTATTATAAAATAGAGTGGGAGTGACTGATGACGAGATAAGTAGACAGGAGAGATATGAAGCAGACAATGGTGGAATAGAGGATGGTGGATATTACACCGTTCTGAACATTTTAACTCTCGTCCAACATCAGATGAATAAAATAGCATGGACTTATTTCTTTCTACAAGATAGCAACGGACTAAGAGAAGATCGAATATATACATTGAATCAAAGTATACGGTCATATGTTATTCGTATTTAGATAGTCAAATACAAACTAAATAAAATGTATATGATGCAGTCTGTCTCCACGAGACAAGACACAGTGAAAAAAGTCAAGCAATAATTTAATTTTAGGTCGCCAAGGATATGAC
Source organism: Margaritifera margaritifera (assembly GCA_029931535.1). Lineage (NCBI taxonomy): Eukaryota > Metazoa > Mollusca > Bivalvia > Unionida > Margaritiferidae > Margaritifera > Margaritifera margaritifera. The sequence goes on along the minus strand of JAQPZY010001657.1, from coordinate 3,544,796 downwards.
TGAAATTTTCAAATGAAAATATTGCAGTACGATTTCAGCAATATAATTTAGATTCAAAATTTAAATTAAAGTGTGCACTTGGTGGTGACGGAATATTTCTTATACCAAGTATTATGGGGATGACAATAGGAAGTTTAGTAGGATACAATAACACTTTACAAAATCATCTGATACATTAATTTTAGGGATGAGCACTAACGTCAATACATACGTTGTAAAGATTCTAATACCAGCAGCTGATAAACAGTCTGTAAAAGTTAGTTAAAGGACAGAGAGAGCAAAGCTAATGAGAGAATCGCAAAAGTTCTAATGAGTAAATTCCAAGTTTAAATTTCTACAAGTTCTACCAATTCTAGAACATATTGATAATGAAACGAAAAAGAAAGCTTTTATAATTTTGAATATGACCACATGATCATCTTTTATAACTTACTTTTTAAAATAAAGAACTTGAACCAGAGGCTTGCTCGCTTTGCTCACTTTCACAAGAACTTATTTTCTGGAAATTATGTGCGTTTCTGTCTGATCACTGCTTTATGTTCCAGAGTTTGCTCAATCTTTTCTCTGCTCAGTCTCTTTTTTATGTTTTTGTTGTTTCTATATCTTTGATAATAATTACAAACAACACACCAATTATTGCAACAACAAAATAGTAAGATAGTAACATAATCATATATTACAGCAATAATTTGTCTAGCTGATTAAAGCAGAGCTTATTAAAAATGCCAGTAATGCAAGGCAATGCTGCTGCATTTTTTTTAATCTTTTTTTTAAATAGCTAACTCAAACAAATAGTTTGTAATATTTTTAATTCTAATTTTAATTAACTAAGGAATTTATCGATAGTACTTTGGCCTCTAGGACTCCTTCCGCATCCGCCTCCATTGCTAGGTTGTTTCCCTCGATAAAGCAAGAGTTGTTGCAATCATACCTAGAGGTGCAAAAATCGGAGCAATTGTTGTATCGTTTACGTTAAACAGTTGTTTTAACTTTTCATCTAATGATAAGATTTCTCTAACGCCATTACGGTGCTGATATCGCACAGTGATCGGTACTATGGAAGCTACATTCGTACACATTTACTGTAAATATCATTCATTTGCAGAAGTATTTAGGTAAACAGAGCACCGCTGTGAAAAAAAAATATTTGGTGAACTGAATATCTTAAAGCTTCACTGTTGTTATAATTTAAAGCTTTTTCCAGTGAAATTTCGTATAATTAGTATAAAAATTATCCAGGGGCTATAATTCATGGAATCATTCATATTTTCCTCAGTTATTTATTTCATAGTTCTAAATTTTGAATTATTTGACTAATTGTATAAAATTGTGTTCGATAGAATTTTTAAAAAATTTTTGGGGTCCAAAGAAATCACGCTAACTAAAATAGGTAATACTTTTCGTACCTTCACTTTTCTTAAGGTATTGTTTTCGTTGACTAATTCACATATATCACATAAGTAGGTGCATAACTGAATTACATATACCGATAAATAAACACACAAATGAATGAATTAAATACTTATTAATTTCAACAAATAATTACAATATTTAATCAATAAATAAATAAAATTCTATTCACTTTATCGATTAATGTCAAATTTGACAATTTCCAGAAGACATAAAAACTATAAACAATTTTGCCTATTGCATCTGTACGATCCTTTCCTTAGTAATTATAAAGGTGATTATTTACTTATTAACTTATCATAAATATTATGAAAGAAACATACTATTTTTTCCACACAAACTATTCTATTATAGTGAGTGTTTTCCTTTCAATTTTCCAGAAAAGGAGAAAAGTAATCATAATGCCCATAAGTCTTTAGTTTTAAATTAAATACAAGTAATTTCCCAATTTTCCTTCTAGATAATTTTTCAGAAATAAGGACCTTAATTTTGTGAACACAAATGTCCTTATTACTGTGTATCTTTTGTTGTTGTTGTTGTTATTTTGTTTACTTTAAGTTTGATGTGACTGTTCACTCAAATTGTTTAAGAGTACGCATTTTAAGATTTATGCGGAAATAAAATTGATTTAGAGCAATTAAGGAATATGGAAGAGTTTGCGGTGTATCCTGTTTTATTCAGTCTTTCTCGTGTCAGGCATATATAGAATCAGTACTTGTATTCAGTACCTTAATGGCGGACGCGTGACAAAAGTAGCGGACAGGGGGAGGTAAATATGGAAGAACTGTCTACTGGAAAGGTCTATAAAGCTAGCTGATTAATGATTTTTCTTTTTAGAAATATGTATGTTTGTGTGCGCGAAGTCGTCAGCGGAAATACTTTCTCGGAACAGTGATGAATAGAAGGCCTCGATCGGTGGCAACCGAGTTTCAGCAACTTCTCCCAGTCCCTCATGTACTAGTAGGGATAGATTCTTTTGCGCGTGAACATCTTAAACGCTCCAGGTTCAGTGCCACGGTATCGATGAGTGATCGTAAAGCGGTCGTTGCTTCCCGCCACAAGGTTGTTGACGAGTTTATCCAGGCTGGAATTTAAAAACTGCAACGAATCAATGAGCTGCAGCTGACCCAGTCGAAACGTCGTGTATTTCTCCATGCTGATGGGAATGACACTTATTGCCGCTTTTGATGCTGTTGCGATTCCTTGCATAATCGAGTGACCATCATACCCGCGCAGGTTATAAAGCACAACTGGAATTTTTATTTTCTTACGATAGATTTGCAGCTGTAGATTGCATGCGCTGTGTGCGGCTCCTCTGTATGCGCCAGTGATGTGGCAGTGATCGCAAACTTTTCCAGTTTCATCAGTGAAGCTAAAAGCTCCATCACAGATCCTACAATGAGTCGTCACGGAAAACTCGCGAATGTCATCGCGGGTCATGACCATGTCTGCGGCCCAGAAAAGCTGTTGCCTGATCCATTTCTCTGTAATCTCGAGCGATTTAATAAACACCTTAACCGAGGATTTGCCATGGTACAACATTGACAGTTTGGTTGCTCCGTCGCATCTGTAGCAAAACTCGCATTGGACTTATTCAGCAGCTTGTTTCGTATTTGTTTCCCCGGACGACATTTGGTCGTTCACGGGAACGTTCAGGCATTCAAAGTCCATGTAAATGACATATGGAACTTCATCTTTCATTACTCCGCGGTGAATTTTAAAATGTTCTTGCCGGGTTCTGGCATGATCCGACGCTGCGGCTTCTTGTTTGCTCCCTCGCAGTAAAAGTCATGGTCGTCAAGCAACTGTTGCGTACTAAATATATGCATGCAGCGCCAACACGGAAACTTTTTTGTCTTATGCTTACTGTGCCGGTACATCTTTCGGTGAATTTTTTTTATCCACACGTAATGTACCCAAAGGGTATCGCGCGATACCGTGACATCACAGCCGTCCACGTTTCCATCTTGCTCAACGACAATAGATCAACGTTAGTCCGCTCATGTGTATGTGGGGATAGTTGAATCGACTGACGGCTAGTGTTCCACGTGAACACATTAACGGCGATGCCAGACTGAGTCGTTCAAACTTAGCGATATCGTCTTTTTCCTCGACGGCCTCGTTGGCTTTTTGCTCAACAACATCGAAAACAATTTCCATATTTGCGTTGGCAAGTCTTTGCCAGCGCGCGCGATAATACTCGGCTACGGATCCGCATGGTCTGCATAGCTGATTACGCAACTTGACCCTGATACCGCATTTGAGTCAAGGTCAAGCACCGGTTCCAACATGTAACGCAAGCACGTGAGATTTACAGTATTCGTAATGGTATGTTCTGCCGCAAAGTTCATGTTTTCCAAGACAAACACCTTTGCATCGATTGCGTCCCAATTCCATTGAACTTTCTGCACATACACAAGAAAACGTTTGGTCTCTAATTGAGTTCCTGGTTCCTTCATTCTTTTTATTTGTATCCCCTTTCTCTTCTTTTCTGCTTTACTTTTGCTGTGGTATCTGAGAGAGCACAGGATAATCTAGAGGATAGTACTCGATATTATGGCCTTGAATCGTACGAGACTTTTTACAAATGGTGATGTACAATGTCACACCAGGCTCTGCTAAATACACAGGCTCATCTTCCCGATCCAAACCAAATATGTGAGGTCCCTGCTAGGATAAAATTTTCTACCACCAGGAATTGGACCAAATTTTTCATAAGGCTCCGTTACTAAGCATCACGCCAACTTGACGACCATCCCTTATACTTTTATATCAAATAATGCTAACGCGTGAAACTTGTCAGCCTCATATTTGTCCGCTATGATGTCTGGTTCTTAATACTTAAATAAATCTTTAGCAAACGTATCACCAGCTTCGTTGCTTCTGCATCGTTGTACTTTTTTCGTATTTCTTCTCAAGATCAGTAAGTGTGGATGCCATTCATATATTATATGCCAAAGGCATTTCTCTAATTGTGGTGATCCTTGCAGTCTTCGCTGGGCATTTCGCTGGCTTTGCTGTCGTCGCTGTTTTCGCGGGCATTTCACTGTCGTCGCTGACTTCTCTGGACATTTGGCTCACCGGCAACTCAATCAATGTCAGCGACTTGAACTTTTCTTGCACGACATCATACAATGACTTTTCACGCTACGCCTTTTTATATTCTCTGCCGAGTTTTCCGGCACGAAAGTGATCCCTAACTTGATTAATTTATCAAGATGCTCCGGATACGTATTTGAAAAATCATACAGCATCTTTTGGGCCTCTTTGACCCATTCAGGCTGAACAGCGATTTGATCTTTTCTGTGACGCTATAAAGGCACCATTGCTTGAGAAATTTAATTCCTGCATTAGCCAAATACGCATTTTCTTTCACGATACTGTATGTGTCTAACGGTGGTACTTTCAAGGATATTATAAACACTCGCTGTAATTATATAATATAATATTCTCACACAAAAGGAAACAGTCTCCGCTTATATTGTGCTTGTCGGTCGCATTTCTTTGAGAAATAAAGGCACGCTGCCATCTTAAGCTGTTGGCATAATTTCTTGCAGACAGTTTTCTGTCAGTATTAATTACATTACCTCTCAAAGAAGTTTGCGTGCTCGTAGTGCAATGTATACTGAAAGTTCATCGTCAGATTTGACTTTCATATTTAATATGCATCTCAACCTAAGCTCGACTGTTTCATCAATTAATAAAGAAAAAAGTAATTTTCCGCGAGAGCATTTCCAACGTGAAATGTCTCGATCGAGTACAGCGCTTTGATCGAGTAGACCTCGGCTTAGCTCTTGCACATGAGAGAAAAATGCTCATATATAAACTTAACAGAGGTGGCGAAAAACGAGTGATGCACCAATGCCGTCGGAGCCGATGTGAAAATGAATTCATTTTAAAATTGCCATCCATCGCCTGTTATTTTTTTTCTAGTGCAATAGGTCTTTCTAAAATGATTATAGTGTATGTGTCTCGTTTTATCAATCATGGAAATCGCATACGTGGTGATACACGTCTCGTTTATCAATCATGGTCGTGGCTGGCATGGCAATTATATATCTCAAATTATCAATTGGAACGTCCACCAACAATAATTCGATTCGTTTCACATCGGTAACCAAATTTGACTGTTGGGGGACCTTAATCTGAAAAATGGCAATTCCTATTTGAGAATTATACGCTCACAGAATCTAGATTTATCTGTCCCGTACAACATTGGGGAAATACAGCAGTAATCAGAATAGCACCGAGGCGCTCGAGGGGGGGGGGGGGGCCAGAATCGCGAAGCGGTGTATCGCGGGGATTACTGATCAACAAAACCGCGCGTGGACCCCCGCTGGGGCGAACCATGATCGGTAAGAAAAATTTCAAACTGCAGTGGTAGAATAAGATTTTCAGATTTTGTTACTGATAAAAAAAAACCACAGTAGCGGCTTTGCTTTGGACCTGCGTTTGTCGCCCATGGAGATTCATGAACGTTGAATTCGCGTTTGCCGCATGGGGCGAAATCATTGGGAGCTGGAAGGGGTGAACCCTGATCAGTTAAAAAAATCTTAAATTCCCATTCTACCACTACTGGTTCAAATTGGATGCGTGCTTGCCTATAGACTAGGAAGTAATACCATATATCTATTTTTAGTGCCTGGATATCTTCATGATGTTTTGAAGGAAGCCTCGATTTCGATTCAACCTATTAAGCTATCAGGACAAAGGTTGCGACTGTCAAACTGATTTGACTTGTTGCGAAGTTCCTGCGTCATACGACGAAATACGAAATACACATCAGGTGAAAGATCAGGTATGATGATAAGCGTTAATTCTCTTCTGTGTGTAACTTCTGCTTTTTGATTATGTTTTCTAGCTCCATAATGACCTGTAACACGAATTGGGAGGCCGATGTGACCTGCTGTACACACCCAGCTCAGACAATCTTCAAGGATAAATGCATCAGACCCCGTCTTGAATTTAAAACCGACACTAGTCAGTTCAAAGCATTGTAAAGTTTTGAGTATAGTATAGTTCTTTAACTGTGTTTGTTAAAAGTTTGTTTTTAAAAAGTATACATTATGATTTTCTATGTCTGTGTAATTCACATAGAACCTAAATGTGTAAAACTTATTTCGATTTCAAATCACGTCAGCTTGTAAATAGCTACACTTAAATGAAGATAGAGGGAGTAACTGTACATTGCACATACCTTACGATAACAAATCCCTTTCAGTGCGAAGAAACAACTAGTATCATGGTAGTATTTTTGTACTCTATTTGTTTGCAAAATATATTTCATACATAGTGCAACATATTTTGATTTCGAACAATACATTTTCTTGCACCTACTTACAAATATATTGTTGAAAAATTTTATTTTAGCACTAGATAATTTATTCTTATATCTGAACTTTGCTTCTTTCAAAATCAATGTTGATAAATTCAGCTCTGTGAAATTAAACAATGGCATGAATTATTAATGATGAATTCTATATTTATGATAATACATGTACAGGTTTCAACATTTTTAAATGTTCGTATTTTTCTCCTAATTTAAAGCGAGGGATACTGAATTTGGTTTCCTATTTTGTCACCTGTTTCCATCAGCTTCCTCTCTCTCTCTCTCTCTCTCGATGGATCAATCGATTGATCGATAGATCGACAGATATTTTTTTTTTTTTAATATAGAAAGAGAGACAAGAGGCAAGTAAAATTAATTGCAAGTAAGTTGTAAATTTGCGGTGTGCACAACCAGTTCATACACATAAGGTATATCACATCTTTCTCATAAGGTGGTGTCAGTGTCCGTGTGTGTGTGTGTGTGTGTGTGTCACTTACCGTCTGTCAAAAAACATATTAGTACCTCAATAGAATCCTAACTGTTTGTTTTCAGAAACAGAAGCAACTAATACATAGCAACATTTCCTTTTCTGTTAGTGCATTTACTATTTTGTGGTAACAAATTCATTTAGAATATACAGTATAGTCACGCTAATCAACTTCCAAGTCTAATAAAGGCGAGGGGGAGATATGTGTGATCGTGGAGCTAAATGAAACAGTGTAAAAGCGCATTATATTAATATATTTTGCCTGAACTGAAGTACTAGGGTACATACATTTGCATATCATAGGAAGTCTGCGTACTTTTCAAGTGAAAGGCTCTTTCTCAAACTTCTATACTCTTTTCTTCATATGGAGGTAGTATGCTATGACAAGTTTATGCATTTCCATCCCTTTATATGTAAACAATAAGTCGTCGAAATCAATGTCGATTTTCATCACGCTGTTTTTCCTTTGATTTACATTCTCAGAAAAAGAAAATTGTTTTATGTTGTATATATTTTTGCGCGTTCCATCTCACCAGTTGTGCTTTTACGTGATAATACTAATAGTGCTTGTGTTATATATATATATATATATATATATATATATATATATATATATATATATATATATATATATATAGAGAGAGAGAGAGAGAGAGAGAGAGAGAGAGAGAGAAAGAGAGAGACAGACAGACAAACAGACAGACAGAGATAAACAGAGAGATAGAGATTGCTGTCTAGCTAGTTTTCAACAAGCGGCTTAATTGTCACCCCACCGATATTGTGACCTAATCACCAAATATGCTCCAAATTACAAATTACATGCTTGGACCGCACCTGTATAACAGGCCAAGTAATGTTTAATCGATGTCCTGTCTGTTGGACTTATGCAAAATGCGTACAAAGAGCAAAAGTCATATTCCATATTAAGAATACCCGATTTTCGATAAGCTAATCAGCTCTAATTGTACCTACTGAACTTACCTAGCACTTGTGTCTATCATGGAGGCATGTAATGTTCCCCATGTCCCTTCGCAGGTACTGAGGGGTACAGCAAAGATATGATGATGAAACGGACAAATTTCTCCAAAAGAATATTCATATTGCATGAACAAATTACTCACCAAACAGTGTTTAAATAGGCGTTCTTCACCTACATTCATAGGAGTGCTATGGAAAAGGAACCGTTAAAACGAATTGACTCACCGGCTACAGGTTCGGCTGAAGCTGATTTAAGCACATTAATCGACGCAATAGCAGCCCTTCAGACGTTGGACATACAGGGATTACAAAGACGACTTAACGTAAGTTGAACGCAGTTAACTATCTATCAATCTCACCACACGAAAGATCGAAAAACTAGTGCCACGCCTAGAGATACGCTAATTCTGGGACCCACTCCAAATTTTAAAAAAAGTTGTTTGATGGTAATTTTGGGCTCCCACTTGGCATGCCATCTTCCCCTCCCCCAGCACACACGAAGTTGTAGGGGTCACTACGCCAGTGAGTTATTGCTGTGTCTGTCCGTAAACAGTTTTGTTTCCAGAGCATAACTCTTAAGCCGTTCAAGATGTCTCTTTGAAACGTTCTACACATATTAGTCTAGTCGTCTAGATGTCATATTTGCCATTCAAATTTCGTGTTTCATAGTTTTAAAGATTTTACTCGATTTTCTGTGCAGAACCGTTCAAAATATCTCAGTTAAACTTTACGCACGTATTTGACTAGTGCCTTTTCATATTTAGGATTCTTCAGTGTCAATATTAGTAGTAATGAAAGGCGAGTGTGATACCACCATACTAGACCCCGTGAGCTTTTGTGGGGTGGGTCATGATAAAATAGTAATAAGGAGGGGTCGCAGTGCGGGGAGAAGTGAATGAGTAACCTACCAATTAGAGAGGGGGTCACTTAGGAGATAACGAGAGCCATGTTTTCTCTTTCGGCATATGTACAGGTGGCAAAGGAAGCAGACATACGAGGTCTACGCGGGTCTCGAATTTCTGCTTAAAAGATGGCTAAGATATATGATACAAGAGTAGATGAGGTTTGACGATTATTGGGTAAACCATCTCTCCTAAGACAGGATAGGTTCGCCATCTTCCAAATGGGGAGCTAGTAAAACTCAGGAGATATTAACTTTAAAGACGACTGGAATATGGTAGCATGACATATCGGATGAATGTGCAGGATGTCTTATACGGGTATATCAGAAATATTGGACGTTTTAAAGATATTTAAACCATTTAAGGACTTAACGAACATACCTATTACAGATGAGACTCATCTGTGAGATATCAGCTGTCAACATGGCCTTTCCATGCAAGCGTAAACGATTTGATTCTATAGGCAGTATAGAAAGTTTATCTTGTGATGAGGGTAATGACTCTGATGGGTTTTACCTTGATGATGAATCCGATAGTTATTTATTTCCAGCTGCCATTAACATATACCTGATTCGCTTAGGAATAACAGATACGACTGGGTTTTTCACCCTTACCTTACGCTACGGGGATACTCGCCTCCCGTCCCCTCGATAAACACGTTGAGGGAAAGTTTCTTTAGCGTTTCGGAAGTAGAGCTGATGGAGCATGTAGATGGTCTCGAGGATCCGTACGAAACGGGTCAGCTCATGCGAGCCAGTACCTACGCCAGTGGACCCATATACATTGGAATGGTGGTAGTACGACAACCCATAAATCATTGAATAGGCTGGCGGAGCGCTTGGTTCCTGGAGATCCGGCAAGCTAGAAGAAGAATATATGAGACAGCTTAGGCTGCACCCTCACCTAACTTTTTGATAAGATCGGCGCAGCCCTCGTATCTACCCTGGGGTAACAGCGCCTTTTTTTCGGCATCGCTAATGGCCACCGCGGTATGGACCGTTCTAGCAGCCGTCCATATGTCATTATTGAGAGTCGTATAATTATTCATGTCGTCCAAAATTAGAGTAAACTCATCCTCAGACGGGGAGGCATCTCACAGGGCTCGCGAGACCAAGTCTGCGATGGAGTTGAGCTTACCATCAGCCAGGACCCGAATCTGATCGGGCTTTTGGGCTTTGACTCGGAGGCGTCAGACGGTAAACTGTCCAGCCAGCGAATAGAGTCCACACAAGAGTGATAGGCCTTCCAAGGGGATAGCGAGAGGGACAGCCGCCAGAGTAGAGAGCACCCCACCTCCGCGATCCCCACGCATAGAGCTACGGTGCTTGACCCCGCCACCATACCATCGACAATGTTGACAGCCTGCGCTTACGTCTTGCAGAGAGAGAGAGCGTTTTAAGATTGTGACCGCGGCGTCTATCGCTGCGTTGACGTATTGTCTCTTAACCGCGTCGGTAATTGTATTTTTGCCCATATCCAAGGGACCAGCCATAATGTCGCCCCCCCCCCTCCCTTGGAGACATCACGCGTTTTGACAGTTTACATATTCTTTTAAGATTGTGACCCCGGCGTCTATCGCTGCGTTGACGTATTGTCTCTTAACCGCGTCGGCGCCACTGACTAGCGAGACCCGGCGGTTTACGTACTCTTCAAAGGTTGCGACCGCGGCGTCGACGTATCCTTTTCTTGCCGTGTTGTTGTCGCTAGCGAGGGCCGTTATCCTGTTTGCCGCCATGTTTAAATCACCGACCATAGTGTAACCAGACCTGATCACCCGGAGAGCCACTTGCTCCTAAACATATATTTTCGCGGCCATTTCGCCCAACCGAGGAATCGTGACGTCGTTGTGTTTTTTTCGAGCCACGTCCGTGTCGTTGGGGTACCTTGTTGCAGCCACGTCCTTTGTGGAGACATGTTGGGGTTGAATGGGGTCGGCCCTCTTGGCAGCAGTCTCAGCCTGCGGCCTATCAAACGGCTTGCCGCCATTGCTCAGACGGCGAGGTTACCTGGCGCCTATACGCTAGCCGGGATATTCAACAGCGAGGAGAGGTTCACACCGGATGCCTTTAGGTTCCCGATGTCATCGGCGAATACAGCCAGGTCGTTCGGGTTGAAATTGCTGACGAGGTTGCTGTAAGCTACCGCCAGCTCGGCCCTAGTGGCATATTGGGCGATGTTGGGTGACCAGCCGCGCCAACCGCGCCCAAGGCCTCCACCTTGCCAACAGCCGCCGTCTTGGCAACAAATGCCAGAGAAAGGAGAAGGGCTAATAGTTGAAAAATGCCCCCTTCTTTTTGCATGGCCTTTAGGGCCACGAAGAATAGATAAAAGTCGAAGCCGCCTTGGAATTGCGGGCCACTCGGTGGCGCCTGGCCTGGGCGGGCGTCAGCATAGTATGATGATGCCCATGGAGTTCTCCGGTACCCAAACTCAGCTTAGCGCTGCAATGGGCCCTCCAGGACGTGGCGAGCTTATCCAGCTGACCCTCGGTGAAGGACACAAGGTGTCGTTCGTATGGCATTGCATTTATATGTATATACCTTGAGCTTTAATTTGTACGATAGGGCGGGGCCTGGACCACTCTCATTCGTTCCCAGCCCCCTCGAGCAACATTGTTTTGTCTGAGCGAATGACGACAAAGGCCCGGTAGGCAGTAATTGCGCCACAAGCAACGAGGGCCTTAAAGTACAATTCCACGTCCGAATGCTTGACAAGGTTGAGATGCTCCAGACTAAAGTAGTAGATCAGGTAGAGACCTGTGAAGTCTTTTTGACTGATCTGCACACCCGAATCCACGTTTTGGTCGCGGCCCATGAAGCTCAGGATCTAGCGGTAGGCGCGGGCAACGTTGTTGGTTGCATAGTTCACAAAGATTTCCTCGGGTGACTCGTGGTAGCCGTTGAAGCGCAGGCTCACCTCTGTGACGCTAAGCTTGTCAAACACCACTGTGTTGAGCTCCTGGTTGTTCTCCCGCGTCTTATCCTGAAGGGCTATGAAAACTTGCCTGGGCGCAGATATGCCGTGCAGGGCGCTGATCTGCCAGGAGAACTGACCATTTACTGTGCCCTGCTGGGTGTCCGTAGTCATGGCCTGGAATGACAGGGTACTCTGCCCTCTTCGAATGAAGTTAATCATGTTGGTTTCCACCTTCAGCATTGGCGTCACAGCCGTTGTTGACGAGCGCTACCTTGTCCGCCGCAGCGTAGACGCTGTCGTCCGTCACCTTTGAGATTCGGCCCACTACCTCGAGTTAGGACTAAGCTGGAAGAAAGTAGCTGAAGATGTCCTGGAATTACAGGTCTACCAGACCCTTTTGGTTGGGATCGCAAGCCACGTACGAGTAGTGTTGCAAGACACCGATGCCGAGGTCAAAAGCAGGATCCTGCACGTCTTGAAAAGAGACCATTACACATCCTGCTCCTTGGGCCGACTCAAATAAGGAGAGCGGAGCAGGCACGAGCCCATGGCTAAGTTAGCGACAAGGGCGTCGCGCGCCCCCTCAGGCACCAGGTCTGCGATATTTTGTAACCCGCCATGTTGACCACATCCCGCACGACCGCGGCATGTTTTTAGATGCCGGTAGCTTCAGCCACTAAGGCGCTCACGCCCTGTCGCCAATACCTTTTCCACAGTCTTTATATCGCGAGACCCGGAAGCCGTTCCTTGAAAGTGGCTGTGTTGATGGCGCTAAAGGCGCGCGAGGCCACGGCCTTGGCCGTCTGAGCCGCTGTACTGGCTAATACCTGGGGGCTGAGCTGACGTTGTCTAGAAAGATATCACCAAGCCCGTCATCATAATGCACTTGTTGCGCTGGTCATCGGGAACCCACCATCCCTACCCGGATCGAGTTCCTTGCTGCGTTCATGTCTAGTATGCTCTCGCCGCCATTTCTAATACATTTGCCGAGCGCGGGGGCGGTTGCGGATTTAAAGGCCGATGATGACAGTCTCATCTCTGAGGCTAAGAAGGTGGCGATTCTGGTTGTTCAGCGTGAAGCGCAGACTGTTCGCGCGGGGGCTTGGGCAGGGAAGGTAAACGGTGCAAAGATCAGGAGCTTGACTGGGCTCGCATCAGGGGCGGAACTGTAGAGCACGTAGACTGGACTGGCTCAGTTGCTGGTGTTGGGAGTCCACATAGGAGCCGCTCAGGGCGTCGCAGGTGAGGTACACCGCGATGGTGGACGTAATTTGGACGATGCCTGGGCCAACGTGGTAGCTCTTGGGGTCTCGAGCAGCGTCTGGAAGACCGCGTCGAATACAGGCTGCTTTGAGCTCGCCAAGACCATTTCGGTGGTGCGCGGCGCGGTCTGCTCCTGGATGAACCGCAGGTGGGCCTATACGTTTTCGCTGAGACTTTGAATAGCATGCGCGAGTGTCTCCATGTCGCCGCCTTAGGGCTAGTCATATACATCATCACAAATATGTCTACTTAACGACCGGTACGTATCCATATCCATGGCGTAGGCCTGAAACAGCCTCCGAGAAATAGCGCCGGCCTCTTTGATGAACTCGAGTGACTTGTTGCCGGCTCGGTAGGCCCGAAATAGCTTTTCCACGCGGCTTACAGATTCCTCCACAGTGTCATGGCAAAGCCCTACGCCGTAACCTCAGGGTAGGCCTTTGTCTGTGTGTGACTGCTGCTGCAGAAGTTGACTCTGTTCCTTTTTCTTCTTTGCCTCTTCTGCAGCGGCCCATTTTTGCACACCTACTCGTTTTTCCGCCACCACCTGGCGCCAAAAATCGTTTCACTCCTTAACAGAGCTTCAACTGGTCCCTTCGAATACTAGCTCCGCCCAACCCTGCGGCGTTAAGTCGCCTTTTGGTGTTGACACTAAATAAGATTTATATTCTTTGGGCAGAATGGCCTCTACCTTTACACCACCGTACTTTTCAATAAACTTCTTACCCGTCTCGTTGAGAGATACAATATCCTGACGGAAAATGTAGCTTGGATGTACGGAACGAAATTTTCCTGCGTGCTGCAGATCTGGTGGCCTCCCAGCCCGAGGAGGAGCAAAAATCTTCCTCCAACTATGGTGCAGCACCTACTAGCCGGCTTTGTCAAGGGTCGTTGTTCTGGTACCTCATCCACTTAGGTCTCGAGTAGGGAGTTCGTATATTCTTTAAACTCTCTCTCTCGGCCTCCATCTGTGTTTGGACGTGGTAATAGGCTCGGATAGTGATCTCATCGGGAGCGATCCATTTGTTCGTGTGCAGTGAAAGAGATTTGTCTTTGTCAGGCTATACACCCCCATCTGATGTTGTTGCTACGTATGGCTGCGTTGGTGTGGCGAAACTCCGTTCTCTGATTAAGGTTCTCAAGGTATAACTTATGTTGGAGGTTAGCTTTAACCGTCGATCGTGCTACAACCTTGGCTCGTTGGGACTCTATACTATCTGCCCGCAGGACAGAGAACATCTTGAAGCATAGGCCCACGAACTCAGTGGTTGGGACTCTGTTACATTCGTCTTTAAGCTTTCCTACGATCTTTTTGTTAACGTCGATGTGAAGGGGGTGGTTTGCTGGAAAGTCACTCGTATCGTAGAGATTTGCGTACTCCGCCTTGTCCCTTTTAGATGCCTTCCGTCTCCACTTCCAGCAGCAGGCTGTCGGTGTCACTATAAAGGAGACGCGCCTTTATGTGGCTATAGTGAAAGTCATACATCAGATATTTCGAGAGGTCAAGAGCAATCTTGCCTCTGTAGATGGAGCGGTTAAGGTTAAGTCTGGCTTTTGTGGAATGTACCTCGACGAGGTTATCCTCAATGATCCTTCGGGTCCCAAAGGCTGGGTCAACCATCGGGCGTCGCAGCTTGTCCCCTTGTCCATCAGGTCAGATCAGATCTACCGCAGATTTTCCATAGTCTTACCAAAGACGGAATTATTGAGCAGCTTGAAGTAGTCCTTGTCAGATTCGAGTGTGGCCTCAGCCCTCAGGTCTGTGTTCCTCTGAATGTAGAGAGTCATCCACGGGCTCTGATTACACCTTAACGCCCGATGTATGTTGGTGACCTTCATACCAAGGTTGGTGTACAGCTGGAGGCTTCTGTAGTGAATAACACATCGCTCCTTTTTGATGAGGTTGGGTACCTGCTCAGTACATCCATGTATTGACCTCCCAGCTTGTCCACCAGTTCGTGTTGGTAGGTGAATAGCCACTCTTTTGGAATAGTCATGGACACGGGATCTAGAGGAAAGTCGCCATGCGCGTCGTGAAGCTCTATCGGATAGTCAAAGTTAAACTCTAATACGTAGCCCTCGGGGGCGTCTGGAGCTATGCTCCTTAAATCAATCTCTTCGGGGTTGGCCCAGCGGAATCCACCTGTGGGTAGGCTCTGCATCATGGCTTAGCCACAAAGGTAGTGGGCTTGGAGGGCTCGTAGTCCGGGCACTTTGGGTTGTTAGCCTTTGCGTATCGCTTGCTTACCATGGAAGTGCCGCCTCAGGTCCCTTTCATGATAAAGAGGTTGCATGTCAATGTCGGTCAGCAGCTGAAGCTCTGCGCCTGTAGTTTTGAGTAGAGCATCCCAGCTCATCCCTAAAGTGCTAAAGTAATGGGGAGGGTCGATACCATACATCGTCAAGGAGGTGACTCGAAATTCATCATAAGACATCGGCCAGAAGAAGTACGTCCGTCTTGAGGTAAAGCCCGTGGTAGTCTCCCATCGTCTTACAGCTAAAGGTGTTCCATACTTTCTGAGCGTGTTGGTAGTCCTCAGAGGATATACTCGTACGGTTAATGATGCTGTAAAAGGCTTCGATTGGAGGTAGCTGCGCCTCATCCAAACGACTCTACCCGTCCATATATTCGAACGGATATACACCCTTGGCGGTCCAAAAGGGGTACATCGTGTGCCGTATATCGACGGGGGAAGATCATTAGCCAGTTTAGCCACGCTGCAAGGTACGAACTGGTAGTTGGATTTACACTGGAGTTGTCCTAGGGAGAAGGTCATATGCTTTTCCATATTGTTGGGAAGGGCATTGACGTCTGACGTCGATGACGACCCCAGAGCAGCCATTATCAGGTGGCCGTCGTAGTTCCTCAGGTTATGAAGATAACGGAAACTTTTGATTTCTAAGGTTTAGTCGTAGCTGGAGATCACAGCTATTATGGGCGCATCCTCGGTATTGGCCGATGATGTGGCAGTGGTCTCATACCCTGAAATCGCGAGGGTTGGATAATTTTTCTCGGAGGTATACCAATCTCTTTCTCCAAACCTTTGATCAGCTGGACTACTACGTCCTTTCCTCTGTATATCATGGGAGGGTTAGTTTTGCCATCACATCTCTTGATGATGTAGCAGAAGCCGCATGGTGATAGCTGTATGTTGGATCAACCTCTTCCCTTTTACCGTAACGTTAAGGGCGTCGAGGTCAACATAAATAACGTAAGGTACGGCCGTTTCATGGAAGAGGTATTTAAAGTAAAGCTTATTCTTTCCTAGCTCTGGGAGGAAGATCCTCTACAATCCTCGTGGCTATCGAGAATGTCAGATTGGGAGAAGGCATGTAGCATCGGCAGCAGATATACTTTTATGTTCATTTTTCCAACTACTATACACCAGCTAGGAAAGATCCTTGATCCATACGTAGTGCTGCTTATCATCTTCCGACAACAGCAGCAGGTAGACCATTTTATCCAACGCTTTATCAGAGATTCGTACAGAACAGAGGTAGTGGTCCCAGCCAAAGACGTTAACAGCAATGGTGGCGTCAAGGGTCTCAAATTTTGTAATGTTATAGACCTTCATTGGAAACTTAAGCTTGTCTAAGAGCAGCTTTCCTAAATATGTACTGTAACTGCTGGTACGTTCGGGGTGATTATCAGTAGGATAAAGGCAGGACATGATGGCCCATTCAAAGCATCGAGCGTCGTATTTTTCTACGTTAATGACTGCTTTCCTGAGGATCCACCAGGGTGTGGGTACATGTCCCTTGCCTGGAAACAGCGGTACTGCGTGATATACAGTTTTATTTCCTCGCATTGAACTAATCGCCAGCCTGAGCCTTTGTGGTAAATCTTTCCATCCGCTCCTCGATCTTAACTATGGCCTTGCGCATCGGCTCATCGAAGTCATCAGTCAACAAAGCCACTTCTGCTCGGCTGGCCGACGAGTAGGCCGGCATGGAGGATTAACACTGATATTAAAATTAACGCCCTTCTTTCTGATCTCCTGAATCAGGACGTTGATTAATCCGGGGGTCATGGCCTTGAGTAACTTAGAAATGTCCACATCCTGGGAGTGCACTATTGGTATCATGGCTTGATTGTCAACAACAAATTTATCCTTTCCGGAATTACCCTCTTTTTAAACGAGAGTGGGTAGAGAATATTGCCTAGTGGCGATGGGTGGAGGTGCCTTGGCCGCCCTCCTCCTGGCTCGTCTCTTGCCTGCTTTGGATGGCTTCGTAGTCAGTATGTGTGGCTGCCTTGGAGCTGGTGTGGGATTTTGCCGCCTAGGGGCCGGCGTGGGTTGCTCGGTAGCTGGCTGCCGCTCTCGTGCGTATAGTAGTGCTTCCAGCATATCATCGGTGATCTTTCCCTCCCTTAACAGGGCATTCATATGCTCTATGATAGTCATGTAGTCACTCGCAGGCAATGCAGGGATAGCGCGGTGGTATGTGTAAGATACAGCCTTTCTCTCACTGGGATTTGTCGCTGTCTGTTGCTGGTTGTTGCAGCGAGGGCAGACGACCTCTAGTGTATTACTAAGTGGCTGCGTGTTTTCTTATTTAAAAAAAAAAAAAAAAAAAAAAAAAAAAACGCTGTATATGTATCAAAAAATACTAGGAAGCACAAGCAGCACAGGCATTATATGCCTTGAACGCCAATTTAAATTCTTTTGATAAATTGTCCTCAAATATCCTTTGTCAAATATTTGATTATAAAATAACATCGATTCGTAACTATATTTCAGAGGATTGGTGCTTTCACAAGGCTAATAGAACAGAAACTGTGCATTCTTAGTGTTGCAAATATGTTCTGGGAAACACTAAAAAACACCAAACCTCTTAATCTATCATGCAGTTGGGAGAATACTAGTGGAAATAGTAAAATATAGTAAGATAACGAAATACTGGTTTAAACTGCTAAATAGCCTAAGACAGTAAAGAATAGATTGCCAGAACAAAGCTATAATTTAGTGAACTTGGGGTGAATTAATGTGAACATTTGGCAAATCCAGTTAAGCATTTACTGTTTTGATAATTTATGAGATAAGTTTTGATTAATCAGGGGTGGGTGATGAATATTCATTTATTATTATATGTTGTTTGCAAAAATCGAATGGAGATTTAAATTAAGTGGAAAAGCTACAATTTTATAAAAGAAAAAGAAATGAGTTCTGTTGTCAACATTATTGGGATAGTTTGAATACCTCATATAGAGTTCGTTTACTTTGTATGCTTAAAAGTGGAAACTTATCTATCATGGTTAAGTTGGGTAGATTCAAGCACATTCTATGTACACAACTATTGTGTTCTTTTTGTACAGATCATTGTGTTGTTAAATGTACAGCAACTTGGGAAGTTATTATATTTCTTCAAATGTTTACAATGATGATAATTATTACAAGTTTTACAACTTTATGCATATATCTGTAATAATTATAATTTGTGGAATAATTTGTCTCTGTTCCTGACAAAAGAATTGAATATCAGGGAATCAATGTGTAAATTATATAGAGGATATCGACGTTATTGGGTTGATATAAGGAAATATTTAACTCGTGAAGCGGAAACATTGCATTGTCACGAGTAGTGAAGGTACGAGTGACAATACAAACTGTTTCCACTTCAGGAGTGAAATATTTCTTTATATCTACTAAAGAAACCATATATTCTTTTAAATTATTTATCTTTGAAGACAAATGTCATCGACTTGCATGGATTTCTATTCTGTGCAAATGCGGTTAACGGCTGCATGACTATATCGATAAAAATGAAGTTCATTTAATTAATTTAGGTCGATGACTACTTATAAATACATATCCCACATATAATGCATACAATTTGTATTCTGTCAAATCATTGAATGTTTTCATACGAAAATGAATTAATGTTTGTTTTTCGTTAACACATTTTTTGCTCCGATTGATACAGTGAATATTGTTGGGTTTGGAGTAAAATAATCACAGAATGGTCAGTTCTGACAGACTTCAGAGCCTAACATCTTTAAACTAAAGATTTTAATTATTGTGATTGTACCTATTAGAACTTTTGCCATTTATTTTGTTTATATCTGCATTCAAACTTGTAATATGTTGTTTTGGCAAGTTTTTTGTTCATTTCGGTGACAGGTTTATAATGTTTGGAAAAGCTATGTATAATTTAAGATAAATAATTATACAGCATGTTTCAAACTTCTAAATAGTTTCTTATTGTTGATATATATTTTTCACTAAAGTGATCCAAGACTCTGATATCGGCTGCTAGTGTGTTGATTTATTTACCGACCTCTCTCATGTTTTATTTTCCAAACAATCGGAACAAAAGAGATTAAAGTGTGTTAGTGCGTCAACAGAATGTTGAAGGAGAATACAAAAACAGTTTTAAAATATTATATTTATTTTATTTTAAAATTCAAAATGAGAATTGTTTTTTTTTTTTTTTGCACATGCCAAATCACACCTACATCACCAGTGGTTTATCTCATAAACCTAATCACTTGCCTTAATTTCCACCTTCAAAAAAATAATTGCATCATGCAAAAATCAGAATAATAGAGTAGCAGCAGTAGCAATGGTAGGAGTAGGAGTTGCAGTATTTGTAGTAGTACCATCAGCAAAAGCAGTAGTAGCAAAATACAAAAGCATCCGTAGCAGTAGTAGAAGCAGTGGTTGTTGTATTTGTGTTTTTTAGTAGTTATTGCTGTTTTAGAATTAGCAGTGCTTTGTGTGCTAAATAGATATGAACAAGAAATGTCTATGGGAATGAGAAGGACAAGATCATGTTGAAAGTGGAGGCGTGAAGTAAAACTGGCAGCAACAAGGAAAGTAGTTCAAGGCAATAGTACAATAGAAGAAAAAAGAAACAAAGAAACAAAGGAACAAGTAGTAGTAGTAGTAGTTGATAAAGCTGCTACTGTTGTTGCTGTTATTGGAGCAGAAGTGTTGTTGCTCTATTATTGATATTTCTTTCTGAATAATTGATCTCGTAATTGCTTATAACAATGCTGTTTTCCATGTTGATTCTAACAACCACTTTATGCTTAAAAGTTGCAGAGTTCAGTTCCTCATGATTTGAAGAATGGGCGAGATGCCAGTATCAGATGGACTGAAAAAAGAGACTGGGAGACAAAATACATAGACTTAAAAGAGAAATATGATGAACTAGATGCAGCCCAAAATGATCTGAAAGGAGAGATTAACAAGCAAATCGAGGATAAAGAGAAACTCGACAAAGAACTTAAAAATATAGGAGCTGAACTCAGCATGAAGAATCAAGCATCCTCAGAGCAGAAGAGTGAAATACTTCGACTTAAACTGCATGTTGAATCTGCTGACAAGGACCTAAGCTCTTTAAATCAAAGACTTAGTGAGTACAAGAATAAAATGGAATTGAAGGAAAGGAGCCTGCAAGAACAGCAAATTGCAATGGAGGAAGTTAATCGAGCAAAGGATGAAGCAGTTACAAGGTAAATTAACGTTTGCTGGTGACAGTATAATATATTAACATATTTTTGCGGCCTATTAGTCGATTTAGAGCATAAGTCCAATTCGCTGATTTTATAAATTTTTCATCCTTTATCCATATAAAAGTCGACGTGGAGTATAAGATGAAGCCAGATCAACACCTTGGCTTAGTCATTTTTGCTAGTAGATTCCAGTTTCATGAATATTAATTAGATCAATTTATGCTATTAAAGATTAATTGGAAAATTGCAGTCACCGATGCTAACATGCTTTTTCCCCTGTTTCGTTTGCAGTGTACTTCGTCGCTTAGAACTAAAGAGCTAAATTCCACAAGTATGTCTGTTGTACACACCTTTAAATGATGCTGAGACATTTCAGCATGCGTAAATGCAAAATGCGATAAACTTTTTCATTTTTTATATCTCTAGTCGAAGTTTTGCATGGTTTCAAATTCACCGACATATGGGGTTTAGATTTACCTCAACATGGAGTCGTTAATATGGATTACATCCTTTTGTATGATCAATTATATGAATTTAAAGATTCAATATCATTTAATAGCTAGAATGTGATCAGGAAGAAGAAGGTATGTTTTTTAAAAAAAGATGAATAAAGCAAAATCCGTTCGCATTTTTATTTCTTTAGAAAAAAACGATATCTTTACATAAGTACAGTACACGATAGTGTCTAGACCATAAGTACTACGCGGTCAGTGAATTGTGAGCTCTTTAATTGTTTCTTTTATTTCACGTTGGAGAAATCAGAAAATACAAGCACATTCAAATGCATACAAAATAATTATAAAATAATACAAAGAAGTCATATTAGTTTATAACAATTTATTGACATGTTAATTGAACAAGAATTGTTGTAGATTTTGCAGATTACATCTCAAAATTACGGTATTACTGGTACTTAAAGCAATTTCAATGACATAATCAATATATAAGGCCATTCGGAGTATAAGACGAAGCCCAGACTTCCAGGTCAAAAAAGTACCGACGTATACGCCGAAATATACGGTGCATAAGAATATCCTTTATTGTAGTCAGAATTTGACCTTTTTATTGTTATTAGGTGTTTATACGAGTAAAACATAACAATTTATTTGTAAATTGCAAAATTGTTCTGTCAAATCTAGATCATGTTTAACTGAAACAGTAACATTGGTACACAGACTTTAAATCTTTCGATTCATATCACAGCTATAAGATTTCGTTTTATTTGTTAAAAAGTGAGATTATATGGTGTAAAGTACATGCTATACATGCTCTCTTAGTCCAGTACTATGATAATGACCAGTCCATACCTGATATGGACTGGTCTTTGTATTTCAATTATCATAACATTCTATGTGCTATGAACAAATTAGCATATTTCACGCAGCTATGACTAAGACATTCGTATCGCATGGCAGTGAGGGGTGATAACTAGAGTCATATCACTTCCTCCCCCCACCAGCACTTCGCCCCGATCGATATCAACTTTCCAGTTAACAGACTCGCAAGTTGGTGGGTACAGCAGTATTGTGTCCCATTGAGTACCTGTTCAGTGGTGTCTCCTTGCGTTATGAGATTATGGGGTGCAAGAGGTTAGAGACTCAGAATATAACATTGTTTGAATATTTATATGCATATTACTAAATGTGACTTGGGGTCCTGTAGTTGAGCTGGATGGTACTTACCTGTGTTTATTTTATAATCGCAGTTTATATACATTATATATATATATATATATATATATATATATATATATATATATATATATATATATATATATAAACACATCAAAAACTAAAAATTGTCGGTACATGCATTCTACTCTACTACCATCAAAGACGAGGTAAGTAATCGCCTTGCACATGTTTTTGTAGATATGAAATTTGGAATCAGTTAGAAATGTAATCTCTCACATGTTCTTTGTAGATATGAAATTTGAATTGGGTAGAAATTGAATCTATACATATTTATGCTTGCAAAAATCTGATTTGGAGTTTACGATTTGGTGCAGATATAGCAAAAATGGCAAAGCGGTTTCAATAGAGGAAGACTGACAAAAGTAAAGACAAAAAAGAATATTTTGACCTTTACTAGTAATTTGTTTCCATCTTTCATTCTTAGTTTTTCTTGTATTGATTGATGTTGACATCTGAGTATTTTTTTATTATCAGTTTATGTTGACATATAACTGTATTGAAAAGATAAGGAAACACAGAAGTGATTTTATTATCGTAATACACAGATTAAGTCAACAGATGGGTCGCCAATTGTCAGAGGGAAACCCCAATATTACAGATCTGAGTAACCAGAACAGACCTAGTAAGCTTGGAAAAATATATTCAGAGCTGTATGACAATGAGTGGACAAATGCATTCGAAGTTCTCACCGAAACCTCTCATTTGGACGAAAAAAGAGCAATAGAACTGTTGCTTAAGATTCTGTGGGTAAGTAAATATATCTAACGTTTACCATTTTATATTAACAACCATTTTTTAAAACTCATATTTAGCTATCATGTCCAAAAATACATTTTACGGCTTGGTTTATACAACATGTAAAATAGATAATATTATTCATGATTCGTCAAATATTTTATTTTCAACCCCACTTGTGACTGTTGAAATTTCATTTTATGTTGACAAATATCTAGTTGTTACATGTACTCACATGTTTTATTTGCATTCTTTAGGAATCCAGTAAGCATGCCAGCAATCTATCCCAGTCAAACATGAAGACAATCGAGAAACTTCTCTCTGGATCTTCAGAAGGGGTTAGTTAAAAACCTACTGGGATGAGTTTCTTTATGTCTTGTCTCCGTAATATAAAAATTTGTTTCATTATTTTAATTTTAACATGGAAAATACTATATTTATAAATCTCTACTGATCCATTAAAGAAACATGGATGTTGCTTTTTTAAATGGAATTCAAAGTAGTATCAACATGTGAAAATTTCAAATAAATTATGACGAAACATTATTGTCAAGATATTTAAGAGTTGATATTTGCGAGCTTACCTTTATGCCATTAAGGAAAATCTTTCCTAGCAGATAAGGCGAAATCCAAACATATGTCTGTAACTATCATAAAAAACAACACATTGCTGCCAATACTGATGTTGCAGCTACAACTACTAATACTGATGTTACTCTTATTATTATTATTAATAACAGGGATATTGTTGTTGCCCTCGTGCGTTGACCCGTCCGACCATCCTTCCTTCCATGGCAAAACTTTTCATTGCTTCTCTTCTCACACTGATTGGAGGATATTACAGAAAAGTTTTAGGCTAGATAGGTGGTTGGTGTGGAAACACAGTAAGGTTTTACTTATCTCTCTGTAAACATATTATCGAAAATGGGGGTATTTGTAAAATTCATCTAGTCATCACTATTCCACTTACATCGGTTTGAGGATTTTATTAAAACATTGTAGGCTAGAAATGTGGTTGGTGTAGATGTGCAATAATGTTTCACTTCTTTTACTCTGATCAATTTGTAGGCACATTTCTTGAAAAATTATCAAAATAAGAGTATTTTAGGAATTCAGTTCATCCTTGCTTTTCTCACATCGGGTCGAGGATTGTATTGAAAATTTGTAGGTTAGATATATGGTTGATGTAGATGGACAATAAGGTTTAACTTTTATTCTCTGACCCATTTTTGTGGAAATTTCTTGACATCTTGTCAAACAAGGGATATTTGGAGAATTCAGTTCGTTTTTATTGTAGTTATACACTGGTTGGGGAAATTTATTTAAACTTTGTAGACTGGATATTTAGTTGGTGTAGATGAGCTATAAGACTTTTTTCCTCTGACCCATTTTTTGTGACAATGTATTGACAAATTATCAAAGAAAGGAGGTATTTTTGGAACAGATTTCATCGTTACTTTTCCTCCCACTGCTAGGATGATGTTATTAAAAGTTTTTTTTAGCTAGACATGTTATTGGTTTATATATGCAATAAGATTTTACTTTTTTCCTCTAGCCCTATTTCAGGAAACTTTTTTGCGAAATATTGTCGAAAAAATGAAATATTCAGATTTAAGGTTTTCATTTCTTTTTATAAACTGCTTGAAGGTATATTTCTTTTTTGCTTTATCCCAGCACTTCATGGCAGATCTGGGATATTGTCGTTGTCTTCATGTGCCAGTCTGTCTGTCTGTTTATCCGTTTCTCCATCTGTCAGTATGTTCATCCCTGACGAGGCTTGTCATTGCTTCTTATTCCACATTGCTACAAGCATTTTGATGAAACTTTATAGGCTAGATGCGTGTTTGTTGCAGATGACAAATAAGGTTTACATTTTTTCTCTGGCCCTTTTTCGGAGACATTTCTTTTAAATGTATCCAAATATGGGGGTATTTTTGGGAACTGAGTTAGTCATCACTTCTCCTCTGACAGAGGTTAAAAGATTTTATTGAAACTTTGTAGGCTAGATATGTGGTTGGTTTAAATATGCAATGAAGTTTAATGTTTCTTCTCCAGCCCATTTTTGTGAAAATTTCGTGAAAAAGTGTCACAGGGGGATATTTGGGGATTTTCAGTGTGAGTTCTAGCTTCTTCTTATACACTGGTTGGAGGAATTTCTTGAAACTTTGAAAGCTAGATATGTGCTTAATATAGACCTGCAATATGTTCTCCTCCTAATCCACTTAAAGAACTGTATTACCCCAGTACTTTAGCAAAGAACGGGGATATTATCATTGACCCCATGTGTCAGACTGTCCATCTATTCATTTTTTTGTCCATCCATCGGTCTGTCCATTCGTGACGGAGCTTATCATCTCTTCCCTTTCTGCACTACCTGGAGGATTTTAATGAAACTTTGTAGGCTAGATGTGTGGTTGTTGCAGATGCGCACAAGGGATTTGTATGGTCCTTTTTCCGGACATTGAAATATTATCTACAAAGAAAGGTGCTTGCAGAATTTAGTTTGATATTGCTTGTTCTTCTACACTTCTTGGAAGATTTTATTGAAACTTTGTATGCTAGATATGTGGTTGGTGTTGATGAGCAATAAGAATTTACTGTGTCTAAAGCTGTTGTCAGGCCAATGAATGTCGTGTACAGGTTGGAGTTCTGTTCATAGATTGCACCTGGAATTGATACGCTGTAAACACCATGTCTGTTGACACTCGTCCTTTCTTGAAGCACCACTGACTCTCAGGCAGGACACAGTCGGTCGTGGGGGCCTCTGGAAGATCGTGGCAAATTTTGGTTGCCGAGAGAAATTCATTGTAATGGTTGGGTAATTCCATGATGCATGCTCGCCGGGTCGTGGATAACGGTGAGTCATCTGAACCATTCCCAGTCTCCAATAGAATTAAGCGAAGTTGTGTGTTGGCCCCAACCTTATTCAGTATGATTTTCTCTGCCATGCTTAATGATGTCTTCTGTGACTATGACACTGGGATCGACATAAGATACCAGACTGATGGCAAGATCTTCATTTTGAGTAGACTACGGGCGAGGACGAAGTTGCAGGAAGTGGCTGTTCATGATGTCCTATTTGCTGACAACTGCTCCCTGAATGCCAAATCTGAGTCTGACATGCCACAGCGTATGAACCATTTCTCTTCAGCTTGTGACAATTTCGATCAGTATCACAATCAGTATCAAGAAGACAGAGATGATGCAAAAACCTGCAGCAGGAAAGCCTTACATAGAGCCTACCATCACAGTAAATGGCCAAATCCTCCTGGCAGTGGACAAGTTTACCTACTTTGGCAGTACACTGTCACATGCAGTCCACATCGATGATGAACCCAACGCCAGAATTGCTAAAGCAATTGTGGCCTTTGGCAGACTACGCGCAAATATGTTGGAGAGCAGAGGCATCAATCTGCAAACAAACTGAAGGTCTACGAAGCCATTGTGATGCCGACCCTGCTGTATGCATGCGAAACCTGGATAGTGTACAGACGCCATGCCAAGTAGCTGAACCATTTTCACATGGGCTGCCTGAAGACACTAAGGAAGATAAGATGGCAGGACAGGGTCCCAGACAGGCATTCAAAGCATCAATACTCTGCTGATGAAATCACAGATGAGATGGGCAGGACACGTCACTGGGATGTCAGACGAGCGACTACCAAAAAAGATTTTCTACGGTGAGCTGAAGGAGGGAAAGCGATCTCAGGGTGGTCAAAAGAAGTGCTTCAAGGATTCCCTTAAGTCATCATTGAAACACTTCAATATCGACCCTGAGTCATGGGAAGATCTCGCACTGGATCGCTCCACCTGGCGCAGTCTCATCCATACTGGAGCTACATACCTTAACCTGAGGAGAATTGCAGAAGCACCGCAGAAGCGCAAGCAACATCATCTCTTGTGCAGTGTGCGACGGAGAGTTCAGAGCACAAATTGGCCTGATCAGTTCCTAACGTCCTCACAGAAACCAAGCAAGTTAGTGATGTCATGGTGAACTTCGATCTTGAAGAATGAATAACAAAAAAGAACAAGATTTTAGTTTTATTCTCTAGCCCATATTTTTTTGTTGACATTTCTTGAATATTTGTTAAAAAAAAGAGTTTATTATTATGATAATTCAGCTTTTTATTGTTTCTCCCAGACTGTTTGGAGGATTTTATTGAAACTTTGTAGGCTAGATATATTTTTGGTGTAGATGCACAGTAAGGTTTTATTATTTCTTTTTCCTGTCGTCCATTCCAAGGAACATTTCAGGTATTTTGATAATGCAACTTATCATTGCTTCTTCTCCCAAATATGTTTTAAGGTTGATATTCAAACTTTGTAGGTTAGATATGGCTAGTATAGATGCATTATAAAGATATACTTTTCTGCTATTGCTCAGTTTGGGGAAAATTGCTTGAAAACTTGTAGAATGAGGCGAATTTTGACAATTCAACTTGCTTATTTTATATTTATGTAACCATGTGTAAAATTATTGCTGGACATTTACATATAATTTGGTAGGAAACATGATGATATTTTATGCTCATAAGGTATTGAGAGAGGGAATGTTGTTTTTCCTCATATGAAAAGCATTAGAGGGATATGTCTGAAGTGCGTGGATATGCATGTGATGGACTTTATGTACATCTAGTTATTATTATTATTATTATTATTATTAGTGTCTCACCTGCGTAAGCACGGTTAGATATAGTAGTCTTCTACGTCATTTGCTGCTTAACTCTTGTTATTATTATTATTAGTAGTAGTAGTAGTAGTAGTAGTAGCAGTATGTTTCACAGCCTCATTCTTTGTATTTTGGCTGAACATTTCTCATATTTTGGTTGGGCCAATTCCAGGGGTCTAAGCTATGAAGGACTTTGCATTGTATTTTTGCCCTGCCCATAAGTACCGCTTTCTAAAGTATGCCTGATTTTCTTGATATCTCTAGTCCTCTGAGACTGCGTCTGAGATTATGGAGTATTAATCCTGGTATTTACACTATAATCAGTGTGTTGTTTATAAGTTTTTCTTAACTTCTCTTGCTGGGTTACCGTACCTTGTTATTTATTTTTTTTGCTCATAGCGTTCGAAGTGAGAGTTTTTCCTCAATGCTATACCAATGTTGTATGTCAGGTTCCTCTCTGCTTTTGTAAAGTACTATTGCTGGGCTCTTATTCTGTATCATGCAGCGGGACTGGATGTTAAAGTGACACATACGTTTCTAACTTGTTCTGTCCTACCCCTCTTTCTCTCTCTCTCTCTCTCTCTCTCTCATGATCGTACCACTGACCTGCACACTTCATCCCATATTCAGAAGAGATTTGGCAGTGTGTCAAGCCATTTTTTTTTACTCAGACTGGGCTGGCTTGATTAAGTTATTGATTTTATTATCTAAGCTCTTGCACACTCTGCACAATTTGGATATGTAAATTTGCCTTCATCCTATTGACTATGGGCGCATGCTCTTACACATCTATGAGCAGTCCTTCTGTTTCTCCCTATAATTGTCAAAGTTGAACTTGTATCCAGATATCATCACCAGTCTGTTTTTGTGTTTCTCATATACATCGTTAATGCATTGACTATTCATGTCATTATGATGCTGGTTCATTGCACCCTCTCTGCTTATACTACTTTTTCCTTCATTGTCTTGGAGTAAGCCTTCTTGGTGCACCACCTGATGTATTTTCCTACACTTCTCTTTTCAGCCTCAACGCAGTCTTCTTAGTGGCTTCTTGAGACAGTAAAGTATGTTTAACTTAGTACTTAGGTGCTGTGCACCATGAATGGATATTAGTTTTCCTGTTTTTCTGTCAATGTCTTGCAACTAAGTTTCCTGTTCTATCCACAGTCTGATGATTCAGACTTATCATGTATTAATGTTTGCGTGTCTCTCACTTTCATTTAGTTGTGAACCTAGTGCCCAAGTCTCGTCGTGGTATTAGCTTTCTGCTTCGTGAATTCCTAGTTATTTGAGTCCTTCTTCCCTCCACAGTTGGTCAATCTCTGTGTATCAGACACTTTGGTACCACTGATTTTGACAGATAGATTCATGTTTGTATTTCCTGCTGAGAACCCTGATTTTTATTATGCCATCGTTGGTACTCTGCCTTGTACTGTCTATGCAATCTCGTTATAGCAATCAAGGCAATTTTGATTGGCACTGGTGATACTTAATCTTGGGGAAGAGACCTCGTTTGATGATGACATCCTATGTCTATTGTCCTGAATCGTAAGTTGCATATCCCAAGATACTATGCAGTTTTTGATGAATCTCGCTATGTTTCTGGCTATATGAACTAACCCCAGACGATCTACCAATATGGTACTGGGCTACAGTAATTTTGGGGGTCAATACATGCTTGAACGAGTTTTTTCTGCGGCTTCATCAATTTTGTAACACCATTTTGTCACTTAGCAGCTGGTCCATGGTTTCTCTTGGCTTTCATCGCCAGTATATCTACTCCTCTGGAAGTAGGCATTTACTGTGTAGGTGATCACACGTCAACCTAATTTTCATTTAGTGACTAACATGCAATTGATAGGAATTTTTGGGGTGCAAAGTTGTCCACCGGTGGGTGTCTCTTCTTGTCTTCCATCATCATGATAGTGTAGCCTTTTGTTATTGATGTTGGTACTCTGCCTTTTTCAAAGCAGTCTAGCAGTTATTCCGATAATATGTACTTCATGCATGTCAATTTCTTCAACCAGTATCCTTGAACCTCATCGGGGCCAGTGACTTTCCATTTATTTTGGTTTTGCAACTGCCTTGTCAGGGATTTTTCTGTTATTGTTGTATTTTCTTGCTGATCAGCACCAGTGAGCTCTGGGTATGGCACTTCCATCGCACTTTTCTGCGTGCCGGTCCGTCCTTATATCCGCCTTTGGCTAGCCTTAAATTTCTTGTTTTGTTTGTGCTGTCGTACTCTGTTCACATAGCCCTTGAATATTGCTGCTATTTACTTGATTTATAGTTCGATTTTTCCTATACCAACTTATTGTATGCCTTTCTTTCTAAGGTATGGTGTTCTGCTGGTCATCAGTTTTCTATTGTTGTTATTGCAGAGGAAAAGCCTGCTCTGTCTTGTATCATTATTATTTTCTGCAACCCTTGTATTCATGTTGGAACCGCTTGCTTTCTTTTATATTTATTGCAGAGTTAATAGTCCAGAGCTCGGGTTACAACCACCGTCCATTTGCTTAGAATTCTAGTATAGATTAGTGGTAGTACTTTGTCTAACTTTGGCACTTTTCTCATAATTATTTTGTAATTTATATCTCTTTTAGCAGGGAGTTTTATTTTATTTTTCCTTGTTTGTGTGGCAACAAATTCTCTTTTACTTCCACCATTTATGTCTATATCTTTTTGGATTTCAATTGTACGCAAAGCATTTGTCGTGTGATTGTCTGTTATTTCTTCCTTTATATGATAGTCTTATATTTCAATCTTGATGCTTATCTCAACCTTTTCCCTGATTCCGAGAGCCAGGTTTACTTTAATATGCGGCGAACATAGTCCACTAACCTCTTTTTAGAGGCTGATGGCAAACCCTTTTAGACCAACTTTAGGTGAAAAGACCCACTTTGATGAGGTCTACTTATAAATTAACATTCTCATGTATTTACACTGTCTTTTTCTCCCTTCTAGATTGTATCGTATTTAGTAGCATCAATTGTTCTAACAGACGTTTTTACGTTCTACGACATGTCAGTTAAGCATACTTATTTAAGATCTTGCTTGTTTCTAGCCCAGTCCTGACTGCAAACGATTGCTGAGGGAGGCTCAGAAGCATGTTGACATAAAGAAAGCCGATGGTTTTATTCAGGTACAAATTATATTTACACTTTAGTAATTATAATGAGTGATAAAAAGAAAACACCACTTAGTCATGAGATGGTACTACAATTATCTCATAATATGAAAAATATAATCTGGATTGGAATAGACGAGGTCCTTGTATAAACAAAGCCTAAATTGTTTACTTTGCCAGCAAAGTGAGTGTGTATATATATATATATATATATATATATATATATATATATATATATATATATGTATGTATGTATGTATTTTCCTATCATTTTGTCTCGAAATTGTTGCACAAATAATTACTGTCACACACACACATACACATATGTACATATGTATATATATATATATATATATATATATATATATATATATATATATATATATATATGTATGTATGTATATATGTATGTATGTTCCTATCGTTTTGTCTCCAAATTGTTGCCCAAATAATTACTGTCACACACAAAAATTCTGTATTCCTGCAATTAACGCTTCCATTCCTCAGTCAAATTTTGTTTAAGCAATAAACTATCTCCCTCAAATGGATTGTTGAGTTTCGGCTCAGATTTGAATGACAGCGGCTCATTACAAATAACTGTTTTAGGGTTGCGAGTGGGAGAATCTCGATTTTATAATCAAACCAATGCACATTTGTTTTTAAAAAAAAATTACAAAGAGCCCTAAAGGAAATATACTGTGTTGCACTGGAGTTACTAGGCCATATTATTATTTTATATCTTGGTAACCTATTTAAACAGGTTTAACAACAAGTATGTAGAACATGTTTAAGCCCAAAGACATTTGCTTAAAACGTTTAAATATAATTGACTTCAAATAAAGTTTAACTTGCATTGAAAACATAAGATAATTCGAGCTACACGTATACTTAACATGAAGATACTGAAGACATTGTATTGATTCGAGTTGACCGGTTTCTACATCTAAAGTTGTCACTGTTTACTTTGAATGGTCATTATCAGAATAGATGGTGTGGCATCACACACTAGGCATGTCGGTACCGCTTATGGGTACAAAATGATGACAGTCCTATATAAAATGATGTCAGTTTTGTGTTGGTATTTGCAAAGCTGTGGGAATAAATGTTTGCTATTAAAAATAATGGAAGAAAAGTGACGGAGAATGTACTACTTTTATACTTGGAGGAGGGGGATATGACGGAAGAAATTAAGGGGGTTGTGATGAACATTCTTTCGGAGTAAATTCTATCTGGTACTAGTAGTTTCTATCAAATTAAAAAATTACAAGCTTATTCCAAAATCTCTCTTTCTCAAGATAAACCGGATTAGGAATAATTTATCGAGACATATGTCAAAATACTAAACCCTTTTGCAAAGTTACATTGCCCATTGATGTAGCTTACAAATTTTCAATAAAATCCTCCCCCTCCAGTAGTACAGCAGACGAAGTAAAAAATATCCAGCCTACAATTATTTTCCGCAGATCTACCATTTTGATATTTTTTAGAAACCTACCGCAAAGAATGAGTAGAAATAAATTTAAAACTTTTTCTGGACATCCACACCAACCACTTGAATAGCATTGACCTCGTAGTAGTCTATGAAAGAAGAAGTAATGACCAGCTTAGCCCTAAAATTCTGCTACTCAAAATATCCCTATTTTGTGACAATTTGTTTTCAAAAATTTTACCCCCCAAAATAACCAGAGGAAACAGTGAACCCTAATTGCACATTTACACCAGACCAATTCTAGACAACTTATTTAAAATAAAGTCCTTGCCATGGTGGATGAGGAGAAGTGGTTACACTTTGTTTCACTCACAGACATGCGGACAGACTAAGATATATGAAGAATAAAGTGAATTACCATAACCAAGTCACCTTTCTGCATATGTCCTCATCGATAAGAGTCAGACTAGAGCTACTTCCATGGCTTGTACCAGGAAATCCTCACGCTTTTGTATTACATATCTCACATCCCCGGAACCGGAACCTGACTGCGACTGAGGATATGACAATAATGTGTGTGTGTGGGGGGGGGGGGGAGGTGATAATAATTATCAAATCCTAGAGGTTCAGCCAACTAAAATATCATACAAAGATAAATTCAGTTTTCAACCACATTATACTCACTTTTAGCTCTGCTGACTTAGTCATAGCAGTTTACAATTTTAAAACAATAATGGCACACATAATAGTTTTCACCACATACACCCACACAAAGAAAGCTCTCTGCAGGGCAATCTCATTTTTTAATTTATTATTTTTTATATATAAAAATGGAACAAATAATTAGTTAGACACTTGGAGCAGGAGAGTATAGTCTGCATAAATACTGCAGTAGATGCATGATAAGTTATTGCTTAGCTGTAATTGAGGGACCGATCTCAGTTTGTTCCCTTTAATCCAATAGGTAGTACCATCAGAAAACCTGGTCCAACAAGTAAACACGAATATTGTGTCCCTTCATAATTTTTTTTTCCAACTGACATTCTTCCTGCCGTAAAAATTACGCCTACTCTCGATTAAGAATGCTTTAGTAAAACTTCAAATATCTAAGTATTTCATTCATTATTTAAATTTCATATATTCATAATAAAGAGATTGGTTTTACATGTGTCGAATAGAGTATTCTGTATCTCTATTTTTTAATTTTACTTCAATGGTATTTGTTTATGTCAGCCATAAACTATAACGTATTATGTAATGATGTTGCCCTTCTGTCGATATGTTACTAATTTCGTATCTGCACAATAATCTGAGTTATCCTCCGTCCACAGGCACTACATTTTGTGGATGGGTTTTAATTATGGTAAGAAGAATCCTATCGTTTTAGCGGTTAAATATCAAATGTCAAAGTCACTATTTGTGTCAAAGTCACTATTTGCTGAAAAAATAAAAAATTGTTTATGTACAGTAACTCTAGCCATCCAACTCCTACATTTAAACTTTGTGAATGGCTTTCACTTGGTGTAAGGAAGAAACCTGTTGAATCGGAGCTGAAAAAGTCAAAGGTCAAGGTCACTGTGACTGAAAGAAGAAAAATGTTTCTGCACATTAGTTCTACCCAAAAGACCTGAAATAACATTAGTTCTACATCAAAAACATGGGCCAGCCATTGTAGATTTCTTACACCTGGGGAGGATAATATGGCAGGACTGGGTCCCCGATGCTTAGGTTCTCACACAGTCAGGCATTCCAAGCATCCACACTCTGCTGATGAAATCACAGATGAGATGGGCAGGACACGTCACTGGGATGTGAGACGAGCGACTACCAAAGAAAATCTTCTACGGTGAGCTGAAGGATGGAAAGCGATCTCAGGGTGGTCAGAAGAAACGCTTCAAGGATTCCCTCAAGTCAGTCTTGAAACACTTCAACATTGACCCTGAGTCATGGGAAGATCTCGCACTGGATCGCTCCACCTGGCGCAGTCTCATCCATACTGGAGCTACAGACTTTAAACCGAGGAGAATTGCAGAGGCAGTGCAGAAGCGCAAGCAGCGCAAATCTCAGAACTGCAAAACTGCAGTTCGTACTGTATTGATCAAGCAAACCCAAGCGGCATCTCCTGTGTAGTGTGCCACAGACTGTTCAGAGCACAAATTGGCCTGATCAGTTCCTAAAGTCCACACAGAAACCAAACCAGGTAGTGATGTCATGGTCGTCTTCATACTCGAAGGAAAAACAACAACACTATTTGCCTATTTAGTAATAATCATTGTTTTCTTCGGGCAAGTAGCAGGGTTGTTATTTCCCAAAGATTTTTTTATTCTTCTCTTTCAGAAAATTTGCCAATATGTCAATGAAATGCACTAAATGTTTAAGGCCAACAAAGACATGTATGGCACATGCCTTGCCTGTACTAAATGTTTGTCCACAAGTATATGTAGTGTGTGCGAAGTATTGTCAGAAAATGTATGGGCTACGGTATTACGGTGAGGTCTTAAGACTAAAGAGAGACGAAGTAAGGCCAAGGAAATGGACTGCAACGTTTTGTGGGCGACACGTTGATGGTACCTCTCCCTTTCAAAGTTACGAAACATACAATACCTACAAGTTGTTGCATAATTACCATCACGACAAACATTGTTGAAGTATCAGATGAGGCGACTAATAAAAGAAACCGCAACACAATTACTTCCTTGGGTGAATTTGTTTCGTCCCATCCCTCTTAAAATTCCAATACTGAGTTGGAACTTACTGGAGACTGTCCTTCCTTTTCTGGCCTGCCCACTGAGTGTAAGTACCCCTGCATGTCGGAGCTTGGCCTTAGGGCCTGTACGTCTTGGAGCATGCGGTATTTTCCGGTTGTGTATGAGCCGTATGACCACCAGTCCACTCAGTATAATGCCCTTCCAGTTGCCGTCCACTCAGTCCAGCAGGCATGTCAGCCGTATTTAACAATCAGCAACCTGGAATCAATCACTTAGGCGCATGGTTATGCTGAGCTATACTGGGATCTGGTTAGCTGATCCATCCATTTTGCTGCATGTACCAACCAGATATTTACTGAACCGACTGTCCAGTTGAATACTGTATCGGCCGTCCAGCTGAGAGCCGTGCCGACCTCCCAGCTGTTAGCTGGACTGTCCGTCCAGCTGATAGCCGAACTGACTGGCCATCATCATTACTGGAATTTCATACCAGCAAGACAAACCGTGGCACTTGCCTGGCTGCTTATGCAACCGCCGGAACAAATCTTCACAGCTTATGCCTTGGTGAGAGACCAAACCGTACACAGTGCACGGCTAAAATGTTTTAGTCTGATGTTGTCAATACCTGATGAGGACAACTCTCACAGTGAGTTCCACGATAACCTTGACAATTTATCATACACTGATCCTACAATGGAGCATACAGAATACAGCTTTAAAATAGTCATCGAGGAAATCTACAGAGTTCTGCTGATTTCCAAGTGCTCAACCCAATTATTTGTAAGCCTATAAGGTCAAGGCTTCAGTGGATTAGAAGACGAAGAAGAATAGCCTTCCTTCTGTCTTCTTCCACAGATATTTCAGAATGCCTGACTGACAAAATGTGCGACTCAGGCAATTCCAAAGCTTTCTTTGCCAAAAGCCAACTACCAGCCTGGTTCTTGTCACGCTGGTATTGCACTCATTCACTATCATTCAGCATTGAGCTGTCGGACTCGGATACAAACATTGTTGCAGTCAGTATGACAAACCCTTTGTTTTATGAGGTGGATAAAAATGTCCTACATGCCACCTCCAAGCTGGTGAGAAACGTGATTGCTATATCTTCTATGCTAAACTTGGCATATCTAGCTATTTGTTTACTGGTCGAAAAGCCAGTAGCAGTCATGAATGGGAAGCAACATCCCCCCACGCATTGCCGAGTGCCACACATCACACTATGGTGAACGCATTGACGGCGTCAGCTAATATCAATATCGTGAGACGAGATGCCTGCTTGCACTCGGCCGCCTTAAAGCCATATCATGCCTTGGCTCTGTGTTCAGTACCTTTTGGCATGCCATTACTGTTTGGCAGGAAAATAGAGGAAGTGCGCAGAAGCAGGCATCTCAAGAACTGCCGCTTCAACTCACCTTGCCCCCTGCTTCTGTTTTCAGACTGAATCAGTTTCAGACGCAGCGTAGAGACAATCGCCGGCAAAAGAAGAGGCAGAATAATGCCCAAAGGCAACAATTTCGTCCTCAATCCAATTTCATGCGGCAACAAAGTCCTTGATTCGGGGGGGGGGGGGGGAGATTGGCAAAAGGGAAAGGAAACAAGGTTTCTCCTTTTCGAAGCCTCCAAACAGGCGATGTTGATTTCCCACACTGACAAACTGCAGACAGCCTTCTTTTTCACACTTTGTGGATCGATCTGGTCCCTGACAACAAATGAACAATCCATGTCGTTTTGAAGAGCTTCAGATTTCGTTGAACAAACCCCATC
Organism: Margaritifera margaritifera; assembly: GCA_029931535.1. Taxonomy (NCBI): domain Eukaryota; kingdom Metazoa; phylum Mollusca; class Bivalvia; order Unionida; family Margaritiferidae; genus Margaritifera; species Margaritifera margaritifera. Next base: position 3,507,926 of record JAQPZY010001657.1, on the reverse strand, counting down.
CCCTGTCAACGTCCCTTTCCATGACATATTTGATGTCCAAGGAGGCAGAAATTTTACAGAAGGAGATGTGATCGCTGCTCGACAAGTGGACAGTGGAGATAGTTTGCAGATCAAACTCACCAGGGTTTTACTCCAGGCTGTTTCTGGTACCCAAGGCCAACGGGAAGTTCAGACCAGTCATAGATCTCAGCCGGCGCAACACGTACATAGCTGCACCAAAGTTCAAGTTTGAGTCGGCAAGATCAATCAGACTTTCTGTAAAACTAGGGACGAGTTTGTTATCAGTTTAGACGTAACGGACACATACTTTTACACCCCTATACACGCATCCTCACTCAGGTTCCTTCTATTTGGATTCAAAGAAACCATTTAACAATTTAGCGCTCTTCTGTTTAGCCTCAATATCAGAAAATGGGCTTTCACCAAGACCATCAAGTGTGTCATCTCTTTCTTCTAGTCAACCTCATCAGTGGCAACAGCAGAATATCTCGACGACAGCCTGCAAAAATACATCGTAAGTTTATCTCTGGTCATGACCAGAAAAGATCTTTCCCTTTTGAGTTGGTTAGGGTTATTGATCAGTTGGGACAAATCAGATATTTTTCCATCCCAGCATTTCATCCACGTGGGCATGGAATTCTTTACAAACCTCAATCTTGTTTGCCTTCTTCAATTGCGCACAACACAGATTATCGAGCTCACAGAATCAATTTCCAAAAAAGATTGGATTTTGGCTAGAGAGTTTTGCAACTACTCAACGTTGTGGCGGATTTGATTCTCCTGAGCCGCTTTATCATGGACCCTCTATAAATGGCCCTGCTAGCCCAATGTCATCCCCTTTCTGGGTGTCTAGATCACAAAATCATGATCTCAAGCAAAGTAGTGTCTTTCCTGCATCAGTAGTGCAACAAACAATGGCTCACATCAGGAAATTCTTTACAAAAGCCCCAACCAGAAATTACAATCTGTACGGACACCAGCTTGTACGGTTATGTAACCCATGTAGTGCCCAGCTTCAACACTGTCAGTGGCAAATGGGGGCTGCAAGATTTGCCTCTCCACATCAACATCCTAGAAACGAAAGCCATAATAAACGTGTTTCATTTATGTAAGAGCCAAGTACATAGAAATGTAGACTGCATTATGTCAGACAATTATGTGGTGGTGACCTACCTCCTCAAGCAAGGAGGGACGAGCCCTTAGCCAGCACCTCCTTGAAGCTGCTATCATACAAAATATATTTCATGATAGCCCTAGCATCAGCATGCAGGGTCAGCGAGTTGCATATTCTCTCCATGGACCCAAACTATCTACAGTTCAGATCAGATGGTTCGGTGGTTCTGATGATGCAACCAGGCTTCATAGCAAAGAACAGACTGCCGGCAATGGACAATCAAAGAATAGTCATCCATGCACTCTCTTCTATCAATAAGTCTAAGGAGGCACTAAAACACTACGTAAAGCGCATGGATGGCTGGCATGCGCAGTCAATCTTCTCAAGCTTCTATGTGCATGATCTAGCTTCACAAAAACAAGAACTGAATCAGGTAGGTCCAGTGGCGGCGGCCCAGACCATCACCAGACCGGTCTAAAGTCAGCGCGGTCTTATCACAGGCATAGAACTGCGTTTCGCTGGAGTCGCTCAGTGAAGGAAACTCGTTTCTTTCCTCTTTTTCTTACATGGGTACTGGCATCACAGTTGTGCTGTTTTGTTATTTGGAGTGCGGTTTACCCTCATACAGGGAAATATCCTTATTCGCTCCAGGGTGATCAAGGTAGAGTTAGGATGCTCAGCATTGCCTTCTTCTCTTACCTATTCTCTTAATCTTAACGTGATCGAAGAATATATTCAAAGGAGAAAGTACATTTTTAGTAAATTATGTTTCTCAGAGAATACTTACCCAAACACATTAATAATAATCCGCACACGCACACACACACACACACACACACACACACACACACACACACACCTCCCTGCAAATGCGAGCATCCTCATCAAGGTATCGCTCGAGAAAAACTGGTAAACAACCGTATCAACTAGCGGTGGTACGGGGAAGGGTTGTGAAGAGTTTCTTCCCTGTCCCTATATGGAATATAGACGGGAAAGACATATGTTTCATCTTTACGTGATAGCTGGATTCGAGAGGCAGTGAAAGCATCTTCCTAATGGTTATGTGATTGGATAAATGTTCTCGGAGAAACATAATTTACTAACAAATTGATTTTTGCTTCTGGAATATTACTTCTTTAGACACACACAATCAAGCATCGCATGGGATAATGAAAAATCTTGTATTTTCACACTCGAGCAGATAGGAATGAAAAAATATGAAAACTACTTCAATAATATTTTATTCTATATTTCACACTTAAGTATATAATACGAGACTATTTGAACTGAAATACCTGATTTGATATGAAACCTTCTGGCAGAATTGTATCAAATAGTATCTTTATAAGATGGTCATAAAGAGTATAACAATAGGAAGTGCTTTTCAACTTATGTCGAGTTTGATAGAACTGACAAAAAACATTGACTTGGTTCAGTTTTGTTTAATCAACCTATTTTAGTCCCTCGAATATGGCAACTAAGGCGAAGGCTGCATAGTTATTGTTTATGTGGACTTTGCGAAGGTTAATTTACTACCTCTGATGTCGTCATCAGCAAATATAAGATCATATACATGCATAGCCTCACTGCATGTCAACCGTCTTTCTTCTTAGATTTCGGGAAACAGTTAGGACTGGGCTTCATGACAACAATACCCTTTGAGGGGGATCAGGAAGCTACGTTTGTACATGTACATTATTTATATACTTTTGTTTGAGATTTTGCACTTATCTCAGGTCTTTTTGCACCCTGTATATATACTGTTATACATGGACTCATGAAACTGCGTGTGTGGATACATTTTGATGTGTTCTACACCCTTATCACAAACCTACATTACTGTGATTAGCATGAACAGTGTCTGAAATGAACACGCCAAACAAACACTTTAACCCAAGACATAGGATTGTATGTACATAATATGCAAATAAAACATATGTAGTCATGACCTAAACACAAAAGCGTAACCTAAGCATATGTACATACATAGATATAACAGTATATATATATATATATATATATATATATATATATATATATATATATATATATATATATATATATATATATATATATACAGGGTGCACTTATTTAAATATATTGTTCAAGCTCCATTCATGCTAGAATCATCAAACCTAATAATTATAAGTATCTCTAGCTGTCTCACGCCATTACAATGAAAAAGGTCTCTGTGACCAACATTTCACATTTTACTGCCTTAGTTAATAGGTACACATTCTGTTATGCCTAGAGTCATGAAACTTATTTGAGGGGATGCATTGTGAGGAGTAGTACAGCCTCGTCCCAAACGCAGGTCACCCTGACCCAAATTTCATGCTTGTGGTCAATTTTGTGTTTTAAGTTTATTTCTCAATCACTGTTCATGCTAGAATCATGGCACCAGATGAGTATATGCATCTCTATTAGTAGCACACCATGATAACAAAAGAAGGTTAACATACTCTACATTTCATATTTTACTGGCTTGGTTAAGATTGTGCTTACCTAATAACCACATAGGGATTTGGCGTCCAGTATGCATACTGTTATACTTGGTGAGGGGTGCATTTTGATGAGTACTATAAACCCTCATCACACAACTAGGTCACTGTAATGCATATTTCATGCTGCATTAATTATGGGTAAATTTTATGTTTTAACTGTTCACGTTCGAATAATTAACTTAGACGATCGTATACATTTCTATCAGCACCACACCTAGACAAGAAAATATTACTGGGACCTGCATTTCACATCTTAGGTTACGTTTTTATGTTTAGGTCATGACTACATATGTTTTATTTGCATGCTATGTATGTACAATCCTATCTAGAGTCATGGAACTTAGTGAAGGGATGCATCTAGATGAACACTAATCCCACATTGCAGAAGTAGGTTGTTGTGGATCATATTTTATGCTTCACTGTCTTGGGTTAAATTGTTTGTTTGATGTTCATTTCAGGCGCTGTTTATGCTAGAATAGTGAATTTGATGATGATATGCATCTGTGTTAATACAACACAATTAGAACACAAGAAGCTCATTGTTACCAATATGCAATCCTTTGCTGGCTTTTGTTATGTTTTTGTGTTTAGCTCGTGACCAAGTATGTTTTTGACATGCTATATGTACACTATCCTATATAACGTCAAGAGATGCATCTTGACAAAAACTACACTCTTATTGTAAAATCAGGTCTCTGTGACCTGAATTTTATGTTTTTTACTTAAAGATTATTTATTGGTTGCTGTTAATGTTCCAGTCATGAAACTTGATAATTTGATGTATCTCTGCTAGTACCAGGCTTTTACAACCAAAAGAAGATCACTGTGACCTGCATATTATGCTTTACTAACATATTTTAGGTATTTGTGTTTAGCTCATGACCACATAAATTCGTCCATGCTATATACATCCTAGCCTGCACATAATAACCTTTCTGATCAGTGCATTTGGAAGTTTGAATAAACTATGTATATTCAGTGGTAAATTTTGCATATTAATGACGATAGGTTAATTTCAACAGGGTAATTGCGCACTGCTTGTATTTCATGTAAGGCCTCAGCCGTAGTAGCTAATCACGGAAATGACTCGTGCATGAACAAACAGTGGTCATACTAGCTGTCATTCCATGGTTACACAAAGCATGTGACTTTTACCGAGTAAACTCTGGCTTCTGGAGATGGACAATGATAGTAGCTTCTGAATCAGATTTTAAGAACATTGATTTGAAAGCAAATATAAACAAACTTAATATCTTAATTTGATCAAATTATTATCTCCCAATACTACGTAACATTTTCTGGAGGAGCTGTTGAAACTGCGCGTGTGGGCAGTTATGGTAGTGGAGAAAAGGTTCAGATCCATGTGTAAAGATAAGATTCTTATATAAAGTGGTGTTATCATAGATACTAATATTTATTGAATAGTTCGATATATGTTGAGAAAAAACAAATCATGTAGGCTAGATATAGCTGCCAGGTTGAATGTACACACATTTTGGGAGTTAACTATGTCAGCATGTAGATAGTTCCAGTAGATGACGTTGTTAAGGAAGAAAATATATTAATGGTCATCTGTTGACCTCTGGATCTGTCTAAATGTAAGCTTATGATAAATGTGGGATTGTCTCTTTAATGGAGTTCGATTGTTTTCTTTGAAGGTAGCAATCAGGTCATTGGTGATTTTATAAACGAGGCTGAGTCTGCAATGACACTGCATATTTGTCCTTCTGGTAGCAAATCTTTCGACGGATTCAAGTTGATATACAAGGTTTGATGTGCATCGGAACAAGATTGTAGAGGCATATTCCAGTTTTGTGTGTTAAGCAACTGCTTTTAGGTTTATATGATCGATTTGCGATGTTTCGTTTTAGTATCACAAATATTTTTATTACATTATGTGATATGTGTGCGTTCCAGGAAAGGTTATTTGAGATATCAGCACCCAGGTATTTTGCTAAGGTTACAGTTTTTACTTGAATGCCATCTCTGCTCACAGTTTTCCAATTCTGCAAGGTTATTTTGGAGAGTTTGTGATTGAATATGTTTAGATATTGTCAAATACATCATTATGTCATCTGGAATACATCTTACTCTAAATGTAATGTATTCCGGTAGGTCAATGATGTAGGTAAGAAATAGTACCGACCTTAGAACAGGGTCTTGTAGATCCCTGCTGTTATCGGTATACTGAGCTTTCTCTAATAACTAAGACTGTTTGAGTTCTCTTATCTAGAAAAGATTTGATCCGAATTATTATTTTAGCACTAATTCTGTACTAGTGAAATTTTGAATAAAGGTTTAAATGAGTAACATTGTCAAAAGCTTTACTGAAGTCTAAGATAATCAAATCACTTTGTTTACCTCTGTGCATGTTTATCTTGACTTCGTCAACATGCATTATCAGTTGGGTTCCACAGGATCTCTTTTCTCGAAACCTGTGTTGTAGGTCATAAAATATGTTCTGCATGCTGAAGTGTGTAACTACTGAAAGATATGATGTGTTCAAGTATTGTGCAGAGAAAACATACTAATAAAATATGTTGATAATTTGCTGATTTATATTTTCCCCTTTCTTAAAGATAAGGTTGACACGAATAGATTTCCAGATGATGGATAGTAATTTACCAGTATCAACGCACTTTTGGAAACAAAAAATTAATATAGGTGCCAGGTCTATATTTAGTACTTTAAATTCACTTTTTCCGTGGGATACTAAATTTTGCGGATGTCATGCTTGCAACCAACCATAAATTGAATGACACAAGTAACCGTATTTTTTCCATTGAAGCAATTGGACTATTTCCTAAATCCATGAATTTAAGTACCAACTAAAATGTCATTTTCGGGTAAAACCATGAAAATTGATATCAGGAAAATAAATTAATTCACAGAATTTTGAGGAAAATAAGTGTTATTTGGTAAGGTCCTGCTGTTTTGTGGGGATTTAGTGTCTGTCAATTCCATGTGTAGAAATTACTATGTAAACCATCTTAGGGTACAGGCCATTATGAATTGTAATTGGATGTCGTATAGGTTCTGGAGTTTCATTTAAGAGATGGATTTGAATGACAGTGATGATTTCACGCTGGACACAGACTGAGACTGTTTGTTTAGTAGCTTTGCCTTACTTTCGTTGTTTGTGCATGTAATGCCATTTCTCTTCAGGTAAGCTACTCATGCTAAATCTTGTTGAGAGTGTTTAAGAAGAGAAACAATTTGTTTGTTGTCACATTTCTGGCGCAGTATGATGGGGGTTGGTTGAGTTTTCATTGATCAGTGATTCCACGTCTGTCTTTTAATTAGCTTTCATATGTTGTCACGGTTGTTTTATAATGTAGTGTTCTAACTATATGAACTTAACTTTGTTCTTCTGTTTTTCAGATTTTTGGGGAACATTTTTGATGTACTCTCTCTCTCCTTCATGTGATAGACTACATAACTTACAACTGATCCAGGGGAGACCAATATGTATTCCCTTATTTAGGGTTGTATTCCCCAACTCTTCAAAATCTTATGCTCTAATAATTTATGTTTGATAGCAGCTCATGATACTAGCATGCTATGATTTATTTTGTCTAGCTGCAATTAGCTTTCTTGTATAATGATACTTTGCGTGGAGTCAGTTTTTGGAGTTTTCACTTTGACTTTAGCAGAAAGTTTGATAAAAGAACACGAAGCACAAACAACATCATCCTATTATGCAATTACACTGCCAGAAAGAAAATGTACACATTCAGACTGCACAATCTATTATCCCATTGGAGGTGGTATAGCTCTTTTGCTTATCTTGTTTATTTGTTTGAAAAGTAGTAACTTTGTTTCTTGACAGAGACTTCAACATACATTGTTGAACATGTTGAAGTTAGCAATAAAGACAGCCAAAGAACAAGAAGAAAAATAAACATACCGATATCTTATAATAAATACCAGAAACACTGTAGCTTTTCCGGTAATAAATTGAACAAGATTTGCATACAGACAAATGTCACTGGAAACAAACAAAAATATTATTACTCTTTACCATGGAGCATTCTGCTCTCAGAGCTTCATGCAGTGTTCTCTAAAAGAAGTTGTTTGAAATATCAATAGGTCTGCTTAACAAATGTAGATATTGGAGAAATTTTAAAGCTCATAATTCCATTTGTACTTAGTCGGTTCACAGTCGACTACTTAATAGCACATGAGCTCTTACGGGATTAGATTGATAACACAGTAGAAACGAACGTAAAATCAAATATATAGTGCTGAATGCTTTAAATTCACTTGTGTATTCAGTAAATAGCAGACAAATGCCTAGCAAGAAAACGAAAACATTACAACAATTTACTTTGCAATACAGCATACTTTTGATAAATCTACTGAAGTTTACAATTGGGCCATCATGAAGCATATATATTGAGGTAGTTGTAAACAGAATAATTTCAGTTTCTTTTAGCCAGTTCACAATCAATTACCGGGTAGTAAATGGTCTTTAACCTGACAAACTTGTTGCTCGGTGCTGGCACTTTTGGTGTTCTTCCTTTAAGCACTTAGGTGACCTCGCCCTTGGCCATGCTACCTTGATGGTGCCCCTTTTGGGCATAATAAATTAGCAAATGAGTAGCCAAACGCTCTAGAATGTGCAGACCACAGAACAATCAGTCTAATTTCGCATGGTTCCAAAAGCATGTTAAAAGTATTGATAAACCGGTTAGAGGCGAAAACAAGTTATTTCATCGGCAAGACTCAGTTTGGATTTAGGAAAAGATGCGAACGAGAAAAGCAACAGCGGTGATGAGAAACCTGTGTGGACGAAAGCTAGAATATTAAGAGGAGCTTTGCATCTGCTTTGTCGATTCTGAGAAAGCATTTGACCGGGTTAAGTGGAAAAAGATGATGGAAATTCTGAAGAAGATTGGCTTGGATTGGAGAGACAGGAGACTCATTACCAAACTGTATACAACAGGAAGCAGTAGTCAGAGTTGCAGATGGTAATTCCAAACCAGGACAAGTTGGACGTAGTGTCAGGCAAGGTTGTTTGCTTTCTCCTTTATTCGATTCCATTTACGCAGAGATAATGATGATTGATGCAATGGAAGAAGTGGAAGAAGAAATTAGAGTGGGAGGACAACTACTGAAGGATGTTAGGTTCGCCGATGATCAAGGAATGATTTCAGGATCAGAATGTGGTTTGCAAAAGTTGATGGACTCCTTGAACAAATATGGAAAGATATACGACATCAAGATCAACGTGAAGAAGCCCAAGGTCATGAGATTTTGCAGAGAAGGAGGTAAAGATCTGAATATTACAATCGACGGAGAAAGAGTAGAACAAGTGAGAAAGTTTAGATATTTAGTACCTTTGATCCCAGATGATGGAAGGTGCCAAGATGAAGTACAAACAAGAACTGGAATGGCCAAATATGCATTAAACAAGCCTTGTCAGAAAGTAACAATGGCAATGGGCTCATTTATAGACTGCAAAAATTAGCGAGTCTAAAACAGATTTGATCAAGAATTTTGAACACTGCAGAGCCATTAGAAAGAAATGCAAAATATTTTTTGAATTGGGTGGAGGCAGTTATAGAGACAGCGTCAGGTGTTTCTGCAACTGGATTGGGTTTAGCAGGAATAGTTACAGGTATAGTTGTTCCTTTACCTTTTATTGGTTGTAGTACAGTGATGGTAGGTATTGCTGCAAAAGCTGTTTAGACTAGATATATGATTAAGTTAGATGTGCAATAAGCTTATGCTTTTCGCCTAGACATTTCTTGAACAATTTTAGGAAGTCAGTTATGTTGAGAATTCAGCTTGTCCTCGCTTCTCCTCCGACATCGCTTGCATTATTGTATTGAAACTTTGTAGGTTATATATGTGGTTAGCAAAGATGTGCAATAAGGTTTTGCTTTTACCTCTGGTTTTGTGAAATTCCTTTTTTTAAATCAAATAAGGGAATTTCTGAGAATGCCATATCACTGCTGAACATTCAAAGACGTGCAGGAAACATTCTGATCTCTCATTGCTCCAAATGTCTTAAAAGAGGAAGAATGTATGTTATTTGCCATATATAAAAATAAAATAAATAAAAGCAAAGCAGGTTCAGAATAAGTGTGGTGATACGCATGTCTGTGACTATATATTCATCTAGTTGTAAGGAGTCAATGTAATTTCGCAATTCCATGCATCCCTGTAAATGTTTTCGGGTGCGGATTACTCTGAATTTATTTATGTATTTCTAGACGGTGTAGGATTTCTTGGCTTTGCAAAAAGACTGACATATTTTTCAGTACATGTATTTAAATTCGTAAATATAACTTTTCTATGCATACCTACATGATTATTGCATTTTGTTTAGGTTTCTTTACTTTGTGTTTTGCAACAAGAATCAAATCCATTAGTTCCCTACAACTAATGGTGAATACAAAAATAGCATTACCAGTATATGCTCGATACAGTATGTTTACATTAAAAAATATCACACCCCAACTATTTTGGATTGATTTTGTTTTAAAGAAAAATGTCATGCGTTTCAGGATTTTGTAGAGATGATTACAAGATGGGATGAAAGGACATACCTTAGGATGGAACAGGTGGAAATTTATTCAAGGAAGTGCTTTCAGCTCTGCTGGCTCATGTCCATACAAGATCCACCTGTCGTTCTCTCTAAAGGCCCCCAAAGAGATGCCCATTTTGACACCAACAGGTACAACCATTATACGAATTCTGGTGACAATTTTGATTACGTGGTATGGCCAGCATTATTGCTTCACAAGGATGGCCCACTTCTGACGAAAGGTGTCGCGCAGCCTTATCCAAGACCTAGAGCAAAGTCCGCCCCCGCTGCTGGGAGATCCGCAAGAAAGGATGACAAATCGTTTGATGAAACGAGTGATGATAAATTACGTGAGTCTACTTCTGGTTCTGACAGGATTGATAAGACACAGTATGGATATCAAACACGAAAGGATGCTACATTATTGTCAAAGTCAGGGCAGAATCCGATGGTGACTCAGATGCATTCAGCAGATGGAGGAAAATATAGGAATTATTCACCTAGGCCCATTACACCAGTGTATGTGCAGGTATCTGAGCTAAACCAATTGTACCAGCCTCACATTCTTCACAGCAAGCATAATAGGGAGACGTTTAAAAGATTCTGTCAAGAAGTATCAATACTTAACGAGCAAGATCTCCGAAGAATTTATGGAACATATTATGATCATTACTACACCCTTTATATCAACCAAACATTTGGCAATTACAGGTTTACTTAAACTTTGTTGTCGACCAAAACTTCCTATGTTGATGACATGAAATCAGTATCTATCATAATCGTTCTGTTCATACCTCTCAAAGCAAGCAGATTTCATAACATGTTATGAAGTCATGTTCCGAACATTTTCTTGTATAACTGCTAGTTGTTGTTTTTTTTTTTAATTTTTGTTCTACACTTATATTAAGTACTCACTTTTCTAATCCAGTATTGACTTGTCATGTACAAGAGTTTTTGTGCGTAGAAAAATAATGCCAAATTCATCTCTTGAGACTGACGTCAAGAAATCCGTATTCCACTGAGTTATTAGGTATATTTATTTGTGAATGTAATTTATTTATGAACGTAATTTATTCCATCTTCAATAATTTTACTTATGTGACAGACAATTGGTTCATGATATGTATATTAAATTCAAGGTCACACAATGTATATTTTGTAAAACCAACTATCCCATAAGTCTATGTAGTAATGTAACAACCTTGCTCTTTGCACGATTGAATTTCTATGGTAAAATACAATTGCATTTCACCCAATGACTTTATTTAGAAAGTTTTGAATTCTCTTGTTCTGAAAATTTGGTTTATTGAACTAGATAGGAATAATTCAGCACGTATTGGAAGAATATTTTCATCAGACCTAAAAAAAAAGAAAGGCCTTGCATAATGTAATGGTGCTGTGTTTCTATTTACATATCCTTTTCTATTCATTATTCCTCCATAATATCCAAGTTTCTTTCCTTAGATTTCCGGTGAATGTCATAGAGGGCGAGAGGAAGAGTTCACAGTATCCATTTTTCCATCCAGTACCATTCCCTTTGTCCAGTGTCAGCCTGTGGTTAGCGTTTTGTTCAGTTTTGTTTTGTTTTAAAGGCCAATATTTCATGTCTGCATCTACACATTAGAATTAGACTTTGCCCCAAACTGGGCAAATAAAATCTCTAAAGATCAAAAGCAAAAGAGATAAATGCTAAAGGTTAGAGAGGCTTTTGTTTAAAATTTACATAGGTGCTTTGTGGTCATGTAGTTTATTTTATCGTTCAAAAAAAAAATATTCATCTATCCATAGATAAACTTCAGATCAGACTTTCAACCAGAATTTCTTGTGCATGTGGAGCATTAATGGGTGACAGCAGGTCAGATCCAAAAGTTAAAGGTCGAACTGACATGTTACATTGTTTTAGCTTCTGGTTTTAACATAAGAAAGGCGGCTATGATTAAATGCAAGTCCACAGTAACAAAAGTAACTTCACGAGGATAGTATATCTCAGGTTTGACGATAATTGGTTCAATTATATTCAATCTACCAGCTTTTAAACTTATAGCAGGAATTTTAATGCAATATTTTATCTGAAAAAAAATAAGGTTATATGGTAGCTAATAACCCTTTTCAGGGATCATTGCCACAGGTTTTACATATTTTGATTCATTGTTGACTTATCAAACAAAATATACTAAAACTCAAAAACACTGTATTTTTCTCAACCTTGCGGCACTTGAAAACAGATCAAAAAAGTTCGGTGCCATTAATCTAAAATCCCTTTGATCAAAATCCATTTACAAAAACAATAATAATAATAATAATAATAATAATAATAATAATAATAAACAATGGTGCATGTTCAAAGTTTACAAATATTTGGAGTGTCTGATATGAAGATACAGCCGACAAACTCATTAAAGTCAATCAACCTTGATTACTAAAAATATTTGCTATTTCACTGCTTAAAATTTATCATCAATTGATCAACTGAAATACCAGTTACTCCTCTTTGCAGCGGTTTAGCAAACTTTTCATATGTCAGTAAAAATAGCTAATTTTATGTGTTTAGTGAGTGCTTTACTGCCCCGCCCCACCAGTCACTGGACAATACAACCTGAATTACAGCTAGGGGGCACAGACATTTGGTTACAGCTCGGGGAATACAAGGGGCCTACAAAGCGAAGAAATTGACTATTCTAGAATACAGCACAGGTTTACCTAATAAATGACATTCTTCCTTTTATTATTATTATTATTATTATTATTATTAGTAGTAGTAGTAGTAGTAGTAGTAGTAGTAATAATAATAATAATAATAATAATAATTATTATTATTATTATTATTATTATTATTATTATTATTATTATTATTATTATTATCGTCATCATCTTTGCTGCCATCGTGTTTTGTTTTATTTTTTTTCAACTTGTCACTAACTTTATAATTAAGAAGGGTATTTGGTTTTATTCACCTGATTGGGAACTTTTGATGGTATGTCTATTAATAATCATTACATGACAATAGTTTTTTCTGTCAGTATTGTTGTTATTGTCAGCGTTGTTCCTAGTTTGAATAATTGCTTCAAAAATCGTTAGACATAATAGTCTATTTGTAGACAAATTTTAATTAAATCACTAGTATTTAAAATAATGTATTTGAGTAAGTATTACTTCTTTGTATTTCAATATCTTTTTCCATAAAAAACTTTGTCCTTGGCTTTAAAACGACTTTTATACAATGAAAAAGTAAGATTTGAATTTATTTATTCCATTATGATTTACTTATTGTAGCCATTTCGCTATTCTTTTGCCATATCAGGTACAACAGATTGCCCGATGAGAGACAAATTAGCGAGATTCACTTGTATGTTTAAACAATGAAACACTGACTCTAATGGGCAGTATGAAAAGGAAACCGGACACAATAAAATACCTATAGCTATGACATATTTTCTTATTGTCTTTGTTTATAAACATTGGTAATGATGTTGACACATAAGTGCAATCTCAGCATGTAGGAATGTAAAAGATGACACTAAGCAGCCAAGTTAAAACTTATGTCAAACTATATTGAATAGAAGGGAGCCATAAAAGAATTTAAATTTAACCCTTGTAATTGTTTTCTTTTTTTTTCTTTCTTCTTTAAATTCGTGTTTCAAGCATATAATGGCATTACACATACTAAGTGCATTATCCATGTTTTCTTTACGTGTGCATGTATGTGTGTTTGTGTCACGAGCTATCTCTCTTTCGACGCAGTTTTATCGACATGACATTAGAACAGTCATAAAACATCTTTTCTGATAATTCAGCAGTGATAGGTGCGCATGAGGACCTTTCTATGTCATTGCGATATATGCTGGGATTTGTTGTTTTCTTATTTAGTTAATCTTCATGGCATGCGATGTTACAAGTGACGAAATATTTCGAGGATTCAGAGATTAGTATTTTGTATTTTTTATATCTATTTTTGTTTCTGATCATTGAAACATTTCTCAGCGATTCGTAGTTTTAAAGAAACTGAGGATGTTTATTAACTGGGTCTTTTGTTGTTGTCGGTTCAGAGCGTTTGAAAAGATCCCTAAGTGAGCGATTCAAAAGAACCTTTGAGGTCTAGTTGCCACATGACGAAAACCTCTCCCAGCGATCTGTATGAGACATTATTTGGGCAACTAAGGTCCGACGGTGGTGGGGTGGGGGCTGGATTTTCTATCCAACCAGGAGAAATGTTTTCTTTAACCTCAAGATCGTTAGTTGGTTTGTTACTAAGAGAATAGCAACATCGCTGCATGCGAGAGAACAAACTTTCTCTCTCTTTTTTTAATTTTAAAAAAATGTATGCTAGTGGCCTGCATACATTTCTCTTCTCTTAAAGATAATGTCAACATATTGACTTCTTGAAAAGTCGACATTGATTTTATTATTTGGTTTTCCTACTTTCTATATAAATGCTGCGAATTATAAATTTCACGTGATTAAATTGTGACATATTCAATAAATCTAGTATATTAGCAACGTAATCTGTCTGATTAAAATCTTCATTGAGATGCTAGTACCGGTCTGGAAAGTACTTGATAGTTTACAAATAAAGTCGTATGGATAATCAAATGATTCAAAATACCTTATTTTTCATTTACAAAGTATGTGTGCAAATTAACTGGTAACGGAGATCGCGCCGGTCAAAACTACAGTTCATATTGCACTAAGTCTTGCTTCAAAAAGGCATAAAGTTCATTTTTAATTTTTTGCAGGTGATACTTATAATACTGCTCTTAATCTCTGATATAATTCTGGCTGAACGCATGCCAGTATGTATAATGGTGACTAGGAAAATACAGAGATAATTTGTTTTGTGTCCTTTTGGTTACCAATAATTTGAATTCGACCCTTTTTAACACACCAGGGGACAAACAAAGATAATGGTCGACCAAAATTGCTATCTCGGTTTGTTCTTCCATTTAACATTTATATCGAGCTCAGTGCACTATTGAAATAGACATTGCAGTGTATGCATCATGTGTGCATAATATGGATAAATTATCTCGCTCATGTAAACCATGTACAGTGCAACCACGCATCTGTACATGTTTATCAGTTCCACTAGACCCTAGTAAATATAATTTTAATAAAGGTCTAAACGCATGGCGCTGTGGTTATGTAGGTCGGTCTAACACCACATTGAGAAAACCACCTGTACTTTGTCTTGCACATGTAGAACAGGTGAAATAAATCATTGATATAAATCCTAATTACTGACTATATGTGCATTTCTACTAAAATTATGATATATCATTGTTCTAATTGGCATCCTTATTATTAAACAAAGTATCCAAACTAATATTTAAACAAAAAACACGTGCTCATGCGAACCAGTATACTTTTACATGTTGCTAATTTACAGTTATCATTGACCCCAATCTTGTATTTGAAAGCATTCCTGTGATCTTGCTGCTCGCTGCGATATAGTCTGTACTTTTCAAATTATTTGTCATGTTCTTATCGCGTTCTGTTTTAGTCACAAACACTTCCTATTATTAGGTCAATGCATCGCTTAATAGCCAAACTGACACACAGCAGAAATAGCGAGGACGCGGATTTTGATGTCCTTGTGAAAGTTGGAAGGGGCTGGGGCGAAGGGAGGTCAATAAATGAATCCATTTTATAATGCGCAGAAAGATTTTTATGAATTTTCATCTGCATCTTCTTCAAAAACAATTTTTTTTATTTTTATTTATTTTTTTAAATTTGTAGCCAATGTCTTTTACCCCTAGTGTCACTTAAAGGCATCATTCTTCACAATAGCTCACGTGTCATTTTAGTTGAATGGCAATAGACGATGTCGTTACTTTACTTACTTCATACGACTAATGCACACTCGAAATGTTTCGATATACTATTTAGAGTATTTTTATTTTCTTTTGAATATCGATTTTTACAGGAGTAGAAATGTAAGAAAAGAGACCCTTCAATTTATTTCAATCATCTCAAGTGTATGCAGAACTATCACGATGAGATATAATTATTAAATAATGTAAAATGTATTGGGTTCCTTTCCAAAGTTTATATTGGAAGCCATTTCCATGAACGTCTTGTTAGCAGTTTAAAGCAAGAGATATCTAGCATGTCGGGACTATTTTATTTTTAGTAATTTATTTTTACCCTAACAACTAAAAATAAAACATACACTGACACTTATGCAAAGCTTTATTTTTTTAAAGCAACCACACGTGCAATTTCTAGCAAACACAAAATAATAATTTGATTCTTTTACAAACATAATAAATAATGGGTAAGTGGGTAAGAGCGATAAATCTCTTAGTGTGCTGTGAGGCAAAATTCTTCTTTTACGCGTTACATCTCTTATTATTATTATTATTATTATTATTATTGTAGCCTCAATTGGACATATGTAAATTTACCCACACCGTAAACACAATCTTATGTTTTATGTATAAATCGTGAATATATGTATGGAACAATTAGAAAGCAAGGGTGGCACGTGTTGAAGGGGTTAGGGTTGCCATTTTGTGAAATGCGATCTTCATTACCACATAAAACAGTGACGTAATGCGCAAGTTAAAATAATAAGATAACTTTCATATGTACCTCACAGTATACATAAATAGTGGTGTATTTCACGTTAAAATTATGAGACGATTCTGACTTGCATGCTACGTCACAGAACACAGAAACATTGGTGTAATTCACAGCTTAAAATCCTAAGATAAAACGATTGAGAATTGCATGCAACGTCACACTACACACAAACAGTGATATAATACACAGCTCGTGTTAATAGTGACATCAGTGCAGATATAAAATAGTGAGGGAAAACACACGCAACATACTTAAAAATATATATTAAAATACAATTTATTGAATAAAAAAACAATATTTTGAAATATATATGCTTACATAAATCAAAATGAACACTTCATAAATTGATATGCAAAGACCTAAACAATTAAGAAAAAAATTACATTCAACAAGAAAAGATAAAACGTATAATTGGACATAATTTAAACAGCATTGTCACTAAAGGACTTAGAGATTCATTTAACAGAATTGACAATGAGTATCGATTTTACGTCGGCAAGAATTAGAATTTGTCTGAACCTAATATCATTGAATCCTACATGAATAATATTATCATTCGAAAAAGTGACAGTTTGGTTCTGTGAAAGCTCAATTATGCTTCAGGATCAGACTTATAAAACGACCCACGCATATATTGTGTTGTTGTTTTGTTAACACAGCAAAGTCTCTAAATATATTAAATAGAGGCTAAATGGATAATGGTCACTGAACATTTATTCGACATTTTACATACCTAATTTGGACACAAAAATAAGTGAAAGTACAAGATATGAAAGTACAAGATGGTTGTTTGACGAGATTAGATAATTCTCATTTCACATATGTATCAATCGTTCAGAGGAAACTCATGCATACATGTAGATTTGCCTGAATAGAGAAGAAGAACAAGAAAAATACATGAAAGCTCGTATAAACGTAAACAAATGCGCATGCATAATAAATATGTGTTCTCTGTTATAGAATTAATTATAAATACTCAAAAGTAAAAATCTTTAGATACCATCTAAATACAATTTCTAAATATACAGTGTTATTTTTTGACGGAAGTCAGCTGAAAGTAGAGAAAGACAAAGAATTTGAGATAATCGTAAATGTGTATCACATTTTAGAAGGGAGACAGCAGAATTGTGGCAGAATAAACTGATATAAACTACATGTTAACAGTTATAGTAACTGACATAAGGAAACAAAGCATGTTGACATGCTAATCATGCTAATTAGTGTGATGATTCTAATTAAAATAAAGATGGAATATACGATTACGTTGAAATCATAATTATTTTCGAAATCGGTGTCATAACAGATATGCAAACTTCACGGACAGAAATATTTGTGTGAAACTAAAATACTTTAGTTTTTTTTTTTTTTTTTTTTTTTTTATTTCGAAAGTAACATCGTGTCAGAAGCACATTTTTGTAAACAAAAAATATGAAGATTTACCTTCTGAGCACCTTGTCAATTCAGGTTTGCAAAAGACACACGGACACTATGTGTCTGGTGAGTTATGCCAAAAGCGTAACACCCATAATGACAGATGTTCAAGTCGTTGTTTGAAAACTGGTACCATTCTGTCGTGGATAAAATAGTTTCAAAAAATCTTATGAACCATTTAATGAAGTCGTTTAATCACAGATCATTCATACGGTAGTATGATCCATAACTTTGACTTACTGATATGAAAAGAAATAAAACCCTTCACCTCGTTATGAAACCATCCATTATATAGTCAAAAAATAAAGAATTATGTAAACAATACATCAACATACTATATATTCCATCGATTCATGAAACCGACACTCTTCTTTCAAAGCCGTTTAGTAGGAAGAGGGACTACACAACATAGCCACCGAATAAGTGAAAGCGAAATGAAATGATGAAAACTCAATCAGAGTGAACGGTGTTGTGATTATACATTTTGAGAATTTTGGGCCTTAGTGAAATTTAATACGAATATTGGAGGTTTGGTGGATTTTGTTTATAATGTCGTACGTTTGTTTTGCAAAGCAATATAATGTTATCATATATAGGGTCCTATTTCTGGTATATATCATCACAAGCAGTATTTAAATCTTGATCAAGTAAATTAAATTTTATTTCCACTAGTTCTGTATCAATTATAAACAATTTTTAAAACCACATATTTATTTGTACGAAATTCTGAGTACACACATGCTAAAATCACTCTTCAACCATTTGCTTAATATTTATAAATAATACGTAAGGTGAAAAATAGCGGGAAATATGCAATTTTTTAATATAATCTGAAGATTAATAACATCGAATAAACATTCAAAAAATGCATCCGAGCCGATTTTTAATCTGTTTTGTTCCACTCTGCTTACACTATGACACTTGATAAGAAAATGATACCGTCGCCACAAAACAGCATAGTCCAGTTTCACTTTTGAATCTGATATACATTAATGTAATTTTACCATCATGTCTTCATCTGTGTCCTAACCTTGCTCTCCTAAAATTAATAACTACTTTAACTTGTAACCTCTGTCGGATACTGTAGAAGCAGACTGTGTTACATATGTTCTGTTTTGTACCTGTGCACATAAGATACAAATTACATAAAACCCAAGATACTTTGATATAATCTTGAATTATCATCATTTGTTAATCCGTTGCTATAGAAAACAATCCGTTCAGCCAGTAGGTTCATCTCTATATGTCATATAGTGTCTGCTCTATAGTTATATTTAAATTTGCAGGCAGTTAAAACAACAGCAGGTGTAGGCTTCCCAAAGCCTTGTTGGACAGTTTTATGATCGTCTGACCCATTATTAATTAAGTATTTGTTTTGTTGTTGTTGATTTTTGTTTTTTTTCTTTTTCTTGAGCTAAATCCAGTCATGCTGTGGTGGAATTCTAAAGCTTATGCGGACCAAATTAAACTGTTTAATATATAAGCTTTTGTTATTTGATTTGAATGCATCATTACATTCAAACAGCAGTTTTTGCATCTTAAAATAAGTATGACGTTTGCATGCTCATTTAACTAACTCTGGTACATTTTTGGCAATTAAATGCCAGTAGGAAATCCCACAACCAGATGATGTCATGTACTCTGCCCAGTTTAGTTCATTCTACCAAAAAATCTTATATCACACTGTGCCCTGTGTCTTTTCATACAGTTATAATTTTCAAATTTTAAAGAATAGTTATCGACAATGTTTAAGGTATTGTATGTGAAAAGATTAGTTTCAGAAGGTGACATTTTATCTCGCTATATGCATTTGCTCTGTTAACTTGGTTAAGGTGAGTTAACACATTTATTGTAATTATTTGAATTGCAGGAGAAAGGCAGACATCTTTTCTATAATGGTTGTTATCTTCCCCATGTAGTTACTTCCCTTGATTTTACCCGCAATGCGCATCATTTCCGAGTAGCAACATTGAATAATATATGCATTCAATTGCTACACAAATCAATACTATTATATAGAAACATCAAACGTGTCAAGATTGACAAGGTCGTATTTATAATCATTGAAACGACTACTATCGCATCTACAGCAATTCTAACTTATTTCCTCTATTAAATTTGTTTTAAAAAATCCTTTTTAAAGCTCATATATTTATAGATAAATTAATTGAAGAACTATTCAACATTAATGTCTGCAAATGATTAATAAGACGAGTTAGGAAAAGATTGGATAAATTCACTATTTATTCAACAGTTCACTCATTCAATTAAGTAAAATACAAGTTTAGTAAATGATTAAATAATCCTTTGTTTATTTGTTTTATTACAAAACTAACTATCTAACTGTATTGTTCATGTTAAAATTTAAAATAATAATAATAATAATTGTATTAAATCAACATCACCATTAGGAGTAATAATAACAATATTATTGATGATAATAATTCATTTAATTATAATGATCCTCAATTAACATCATCAGCAGCATCTTATTAATATCATTAATAATAATAATAACAATAATGTTTATAACAATAATAATGTTATCATTAGAAATTGTATATATAATATATTATAATTGATGATGATGATTACTATATTAAGAGTAATGATATTGTCATCATGTTTATATTATCATTAACATTTACATGGTCATGATACATTCATTGATCATTATTTTATTGATTTGTTTCTTTTACTATTTTTAAAATACTACTACTACTACTACAACTACTACTACTACTAATAATAATAATAAGATGAAGATGAAGAAAAAGAAGAAGAAGAATAGTCGATCATTTATTACAATAATCAGTATATTTTTAGATGATGATGATTATTCTAATTATATTATTTTTAGCATTAGTAGTAGTATTGGTGTTGCTTTGTCATGAAATAGTCATCAATCAATTTATCTTCATTATCATAGTGGTCATTTATAATTGTTACGTTTTGTGGTTGTATCATATTTTTTCATACACGTAAGTAATTTGGACTGGTGGCTTATGTTACAAGAAAAATAAAGATTATATAAAATTATAGATTATACATTTATAACTGTCATATATGGTAGAAAAAACATCAACAGTCTTATGTTCTTCTTTACATCTCAAGTTAAATATGCTACCCATAAGTGAGCTCTTGACACCATACCTAATTATTTGAACTCAAGAGTTTAAGAAGGGAATAACTTTCATGTGAGGTAATAACACTTCTGGAACTGGACTATCATCACCCATTGTTGTCGGGTCTACAAAAACTGCAATAGTGTCTGGTTTTCTAATAAAATTAATTATGTTCGTTATTTAAATTTTAAAACATTAACATGAAATTTACATTTCTTTATGCAAATACATTGAGCCTCTATGTACTGTTTTTCCACATTCACATAAAGCTCTTTGCTGATTTCTGTCTTTAATCTGTTCATTACTTCCACTATAGTGCCATTTTATTTTCGTTCATCTTCGTTCATATTCTGCAATTTTTGCATCTCTGGTATTTGAATTTCATTTTTCCATTTTCTTTCTCAGTTTCTTTGTAAATGTTACAACTGAAGACATCATGTATTTGTGATGTTTAATTTCAATAATAATTATTATTGCTATATGTCAAATTTAAGTTCCTAGAAATTACCTCTTGAAAATACATTTATGTACACACCATGAAAGGTGTACTGGATTTTCTTCATCCATGTGGTGTAGAATCTTCTGCCATATCAACTGATTTTGGTTAATCTTGTATGTCATTTTGTAACACAACTATGGTTGACCACACTTGCATCCCTTCCAGACTTCTAAGGAAATTGGTATTATCTCCAGACACTAACATTCTTGCTTTCATGTTAAACTTATGAACTATTTATATCACCTTTCTGAAAGCTGTTGGCACAAAATAGTCTTTCATCTCATAAAAAGACGCAAATCACCAATCAATGAATCCAATTACATAATTTACATGGTTTATTTCAACATTTATTTGTTTTAAAGTTATCGAGAGGTTATATATTATTACAGAAGACAATAACTAACAGTTAATTGACGATTTTTCTTTGAAAATTCTTTGTGCAGATAGATTTAGGTAGTTGAACCACTTTACCTACATATTTGTATAAAATTTCCACTCATCAGTTTACCATTTTTGTTTCATTTCATGAAGTACACATATTTTCTAGCAGTGCAAACGTATACCCTTTTGCTATTTTTTTAACTCTTCGGTTTAACAGTTTACTGCTTGCCTGCGGGTACAGTGATTACACCTATTTGTCACAGTTCATCCAGACTTCTCACCCAAAATTTTCATATAAATAATACTAGTGGCACTAGGTTTATACAGCAATAATATTAAACCGCGGATTGTTTGTAAAACACAAACAAATTTTACTATTGCTCGTATCATCGATCACATAAAGCATTGTATTGGTGTCATATCTAATCGCATATACTGTTTTATTTGACAAATTTTATGATGTATTAATAAGCCGAATAATCTGTCCCATTTATTGAATCTTAAATTATATGCTTTCTGTTATCAATACAATTATTTAGATATTACATTTTCTATGTACTGAACTGATCCGCAGCAACAACGAGTGTCAGGTGGTTGCTATATTAGAGTTTTAACACTCTCCATGATTTAAATATTAAGATAGGACCTCAAACGATTGTAGCTATTTAATTACGAAACATGAACCCAAGTTGAAAGTCTAAAATTTTATACATGTACTGCTACTTTCATTGCGCTATTTTCATGCTAATTTTCAATTACTTAGGCATACTTCAGATATCATATGTACCTTTAACTTTTGAGTCCGAGTTTTACTTTCGTGCTTAACAAGTTTTCATTAGTTTGTACAACACGCATTCCCTCGCGTCCCTTATGATTTTCACCACTAAGTTTGAGCCTCTTGGGTAGATCACGAGGGTAAGGACTGACCCAATGTCAGTTGGGTATGTCCATTTGTCTTTTCATCTCCAGCAAGTATGTACATGGTTATAGGGTAGGGATAGCAATAGTTTCAAGCTTTGACCCAGAGGCTCTTCAGTGGTAGGGATGGACCTTGAGGTCAAAGTCAGTTGCATGTATAAATTTGTATCTCCATGTCCAATAACTGTATATATAATTATATGTTCGGGATCTCAATATTTTCTGTTATGACCCAGTCCCTGGAAGTGGTAACAAACCCTGAGGCATCAATCAGGGCCCCTAGTCTGACATGTGTTGGCATTTGGTTCATTGATCACACATGCCAATTATCCGACATGCGAGACAAACACCTCTGGAGTCATTTGAAATGTATCTGACATCACCCGTACCCTTCTAGACCACCCACAGGGAATTGATTAAAATTCAGAAAGTATTTGCATAATCTCGACCCATAGGACTATCATTGACCCAAGTTTCATGCGTGGAGCTTTAAAGGTGTAGGCAGAGTTCAAAGACAGTACACTCGTATGTACGTACATACTTACGTACCTACAGACCGTATCACAGTATCACCGCGGGGATAATGAAAGAAGTGTGTTAACTTTCTAAAATACCTAAAACTGGAAAAAGTAGCATCTTCATTTTTTTTAACCGTTCTTTGGCAGGACATGAAGAAAAATGATTACGCATTTACTTAAGGAAATGTCCCTGGCTGATGACATGCTTAGCCAACTTTAACTTGACCAATCAAATCACTCATTTGAATGAAGGATAAAAAGGAATAATGGCTTTAAGTGATTGAATATTAAAAAAGATACTGACAAGTCTTCTTCAGTACACTTGCTTTTAGTAAAGCTTTACAACATCATCTAAATATGTATGAACACTTCCAGATATATCTGTTGATAATAAGTATATTGACTTACTTTTGGGGTCTTATAAAAATCAGAAGTTAGTTATAGTTTTTTAGCATCCTCTGAAATGTTTTTCTTTCTTTAATAGTCACGTGTTCTTGGTTAAGACTTTCAAGGAACATGTAAACAGCTTGACAATATTAGAAGATATTATGTTAACAAGTCCTCCAGGTTTAGCTTTCCAGTCCTATAAGAAGTCAAAATAGGCGGCGAATTTCGATTTCGTACTTTCCTCTTCCGCTTCGACCATCAGTTCTGTTTCGCCAAACATCATCTTGACATCGACGCGGATTTGGTCAGTTGTGTCGGGTAGCTTGACCACAACGCGACCCAGCATTTCGCAGTTGGAATCTGTAACGAACGTGGGATTCTTATTTGGGCTTGCATAGATCTTCAGCAGCATTTCTTTCTGATTAGATTTGATGGTGACGTGCTTGCCAGTTCTGACTTCACCAATTCTAACGGATTCGCCAACTTCGATATATTTCTTAAACACATCTTTGCATCGATCATTCCCTCCAACGGAAACTTTCTTGTCTTGTGGGTGTCTTTTGGGATCGAATGGAGGCGAAATATTGATACCATAGGTATATTTGGCTATTCTAGATGTGATGACCTGAGGTTTATGTCCAAATATTACGGCGCCTTTCAAAACTACCAACCCTGCATCGTTGGGTATGACAACCTTAGCTTTGGGGAAAGCTTTCTTTATGGCTTCTTGCATAAGCTGGCATTCAGAGAATCCACCCACCATTAGCAAAGTTGAGGTTCCCTTTACTCCTGGTTTTTCAAGAAGATCTGCAAGATGTTCAGTGATTTTGCTGATTGACTTCTGGAAAAGGCTTCTAAACAGGTCAGCATCAAGTCTCATTTTATCCGCTGTCCATTGAATCATTCCTCTGTAAGGAGTTTGCTCTATCGCGTCTTTGATTGTCTCTTTGCTTTTTTCTTCATATGTTTGTTTAAGAGCAACCGGTACCTTTACGGTAATCTTGTCGTTCTTGTCCGTACGGACGTTTCTTTTCTTAGTTTCGAGCTCTCTAAGCATTTCCATGTGATCAGCCTTGTTTTCATCACAAAACTTCTTGAACGCCGGGGCTCCGATAATTTTGATGATCATTTGGTTAAATTCCTCATCTACTTTAGTGCCACCCCACGCTCCACCGCTGGCCTTGTGGACCTCTTTGATTGTTCCATCTGCTTGCTTCTCGTGGACAGTAATGTCTGCCGTTCCACCTAGAAAACACAGATAATTCGTTCATATAAAGATTTAAGAACTGAAGTGCAAAGGGCTAAACAGAAACCAGACGTTCAGGAGCTAAAGTTATGTCAAGTCAAACAATAAAAATAAATTAATTTCTTTTGAATATGTAAAAGACACCGCATATACAGCAATTGTTTAACTGAGTTAATGTGGAGCAGCAGGCACAAATTCAGCTCAAATAAAAGTTAAATAACCCCCCGATAGCGTGCAATATGAGTAGAACCCATTTTAATGCTTGTTCTTGCGGATTTGATTTCTTTTAGACCGTTTTATCAATATAGAAAATAAACAACATAACATTTTACCTCCTAGATCTATAACCATATACTTCTTGTCATCAAATTTCCCCTTGCTAGAAAGGTGATCGGAGGAAAGCAATTGGCAGTACATGGCGGCAGCTTCGGGTTCCAGGGCTATGGTCAGGAGTCCTCCATCTACACCAGCCTGTTTATAAGAAAGGTTGTTGTTTCCTCAGAAAACACATGACAAAAGCTTAGAAATATTTGTTTTATTCTTGTGATTTAACAAAGTTGTTTCCAAATGCAGTAGAACTTTGAGACTCAAAGTACTGAGGTTTATTTGTTTGCTGGGTTTTTCTTCGCGTTTTTGGTCATTCGAATTTTTGAGATCGCTGACATGAAAATGTTTACCACGCAACAGAGCAAGACCAATTGGTTGATGCCAAATATTCGAGTTTTTCTTAGTTGTACGTTGTGCCTATGTTCCCTGCCAGAATGTTATATATTCCTTCTTTTAAACATACCAGTAAGAGACCTAAACCATCTCCAAAGAGTATGTCAATAAACTGAATAGTTTAGCTCCATAAAGTAGTTCAACAATACTCTAGATTGAGAAGATAAGTCTAATAGGTATAAAATTCCATCCATTGCTATTCGTAAGTTTCCATTGATATTGTAGATTTATGATATTGTTTGCTGAGCTTCAACAACTTCAGAGTAAATTGAATATCGTAGAGAATTATATAATATAATCAGTTGTACATGGTTTCATTGCACTAAATTCACAAATAGCTTTTTATAATTGCAATATTTCAGTTGCAGCGGCTGAGAACCGGAATTGTTAAATATCTTGTTTAAAGGTCAGAAAGATAAATATATTGCATTTTTTATTTCCAAATATGACATTATTTTTCATATATAATAAAAGAGGCTAGAGAGCAATAATTCATTTTCAAGCAGGAATCGAACCCATGCCGCGAGTAACGTCACTTATCAGTCAGCTCTCATATACCTTCCGCTTAGAAAAGAGGAAATTAACACACAGCTAAATGCATAGTCCCACTTGACGAAAGAAATTTATAAAAAATGACACCAATCCAGTAAGTTAGAGTGTTATTTGCAAGATCTTGATTGTATCAACTGCAATGATGTTCCACGAAACAAATATATATTTTAACTCGATCAATTCATATTTATTATATATTTTGTTGGGTTAAATTTCGAATTTGGTGCCTTCTGAAACAATGCATATGATTTTCTTCTGAGACTAACGAACAGTATCAATGATATGTTTTAACAAAAAATGTCACACGTGATATATATAGTCTACATGCTGTCTACGTACATTGTATCTCACATTACACTCTGTCTACATACATGATACATCACTCTACATTCCGTCTACATAAATGGTACATCCCTCTATGCTGTGTCTACATACATGGTACATAACTCTATCCTCTTTCTATCTACATAGTACATCACTCTACTTTCTGTCTACATAACCTTTTAAACGGTTATAGCTTTATAGTGGAGGGCATTTTTAATAATTGAATGAATAAAACCACCACATTTATACAAACTTTTACTATATCGTTTTAGACACTCGCTTTATAAAAAATACAGATTTTTGCAACATTTGTCAGAAATTTTCCTGTGTTTGTCATTAAAGTGTAAACACGGGATAACTTAGAAGAAAAGAAATAACAAACAGGCAAGGAATAAATAAATAAACTAATAAATGTTAACAAAAAATAAACTAGAATTCCAAGGAACTGTATGTCTCGTCTACTCCTCTGCCTAATTCAGGTACATGCATGTTGTCGCTTTTGATTGACATTGACCTTGAGTATGAGCAGGGGGTTACAAGTGCATAAATATAAAAGAACAGTGTTCATTGATTTAAAAGTCCAAGTATAATAGGTAGTCCTTCCTGGACTCAGGACTTATGAAAATACAAACAACTTCAACCGAAAACTAACCAAAAATGTTAAATGACCTTAACCTTGTCTCTGTGTCAGAGGGAGGTTTTAGATGCATGGATATGAAAGGGCAAAGCTCCTTAATTCTACACTGCAAATATGATAACTATCACTCCCACGGTTTGGGACAAATAACCGTACAGAAAAACCAAAGCAATGTTATCAAATGTCACTGACCGTGTATGGTAGCCAGAGAATTGTTAGGGGTGCATATATTTGAAAGGGCAGAGCTTTTTGATTCTATAGTTCAAGAATGATAACTATCCATTCCAGGATTTGGAACTTATGACCATACAGAAAAACTTTAGCCGAAAACGTAACCAAGAGTTTTAAATTACCTTGACCTGCCATAAGGTCACAAGGAAGGTATGTTTGCTTGGATATGAAAGGGCAGAGCTATCTGATTCAACCTTTTAAATAGTGATGTTATCCCTCTTAGAATTGGGGAATTATGACAATACATAAAACCTTAACGAATACTTAACCAAGATTTTAAAATGTGCCTGACCTAGTCTGGTGGTCAAAGTAATATGAAGGGTGCATTGGTATGAAAGGGCAGCGCTTTTCAATTCTATTGTCTAAGTATTATAGCTATGCCTTCAAGGGTTTGGGACTTATGCCCAAAAACAGAAAAACCTCAACCGAAAACTTATCCAGATTTTCAAATTACTGTGATCTTTCCTGATGGTCACAGAGAGGGTACGGGCGTGTGGGTATGAAATGACAGAGCTTCTTGTTTCTACGGTACAAGTATACCTTTGCGATTTGGGGTGCTTGGATTTGAAGGACAGATCATTTTAATTGTATAGTCCAAGTATGACAGCTATTCGCTCAAGGGTTTGGGATTAATGACCATACAAAAAACTTTAGACGCAAACTTAACCAAGATTCTCAAACTACCCTGATTTTGCCTCATGGTCACATGGAAGGTAAGGGTACATGAATATCAAAGCAAGCTTCTTGGTTATACAGTCCAAGTATGACAATAATCCCTCCCAGGGTTTGGGTAATATGGCCATACAGAAAGTCTTTAAACGAAAATATAAACAAAGATTTTCAAATGATACTGACATTGCCTTAGAGACACAGGAAGGTTAGGCGTGCATGGGTGCAGAGCTTCCTGATTCTATATTCCAAGTGTGAACGCAATCCATCAAAGGGATGGGGACTTATGACCATACAGAAAAACTTTAACCAAAGCCTTAACCAATGTTGACGATGCCGCTGCGGCGGCATTCGGAATAAGTGAACCCTATGACTCGTCTATACAAAAGCTGGCAAGACAATAACCTCGTCCGCTGCCTCTCTCATAAACTGTTTGGCAGAGTCTGTCCAGATGGCGGGAACTGTAAGTATCCAATGAATATCGTCCGCTTTTAGACCGGTTCCTTGTTTTTCCAGTGTATTTAGCAAGTGATTCTTAAGATAACGGATTGCCATTCCAAAAACCTTTCTAGCTGGCATCTTGAGTCCCTTGTCATCCTCTACATCAATTCCTCTTGTTATCTTTCGAAAAATAGAAGGACAAATTGCAATTACTTAAATATAATTTAATAATATGTATAGTTAAATACCATGTAATGGTCCATTGTAATCTAAAATAGGACATCATGAAAGGGTTTCTCCACAGGACATACTAGTAAAAATATAAAAAATCTGTATTGATAATTACTTTTTATTACAGCAAGAAATTTGTTTACAGAAACTCAAAAAATAAACACTCTATGTGTAAATCTCAAAGTATGAAGATATCATCTGGCATTTTCATGAAAATGTCTGAGTAGTTTAACATTTATTTCAAGTAAAAGGGATAACAATGGAATCAGTCTACACTTAAAAATGCAGCTTTAATGAAATCAGAGTTGTCTTTTTCGTATTTTAAGAAGCCCTGTCTGCTGCATGACCTACTGAGTTGAATGAAGCACTGATGCAAAAATGCTCATTTTAGTGCACAAACTCAGTGGCGGCGCGAGGAGGGCATCGAGGGGGGTCAATTGACCCTGGGCACCAGGCGAGGGGGTAGGGAGGCGCCGTTGGGAGCTTTTTTTGCAGCTGTTACCGGGGCGTAGATGGGAAGGGGGCATTGGAGGTTGGCAACTGACATAAAAACTGTTCTCTGTGGCAAAGAAGGTCGCCACTAAAGAACATTGCCCCAGGAAGCCTCGGTAGGGGCGCCACTAAAGAACATTGCCCCCGAGCGCCTCAAACCCTCGCGCCGCCACTGACAAATAATACCAATTGTTTGTGACATTAGTATATGAAAGTTAAAACAAACATACAATCGTTATATAAAACTTTTCAGATTCTCTGACATATGTAGTACTCAGTCTTTCACGTTTCTAAAGTATAGATTGCAACAGAATCAAGTCACTTCCCTTTGATTACATCTTTCACAGTTTTTAAAGAAATTTCACATTTCACGTTCAATACATTAACTATTGCTACAGCATAATATTACCTGCTTCTCGTGCAGCACCATTTTGAATCGTCGAAAAAAGTACCATTTGTGATGTTGATCATCTTCAGCCAGTGCAGTATACTTATTTTCTGCATCATACCCAAAGCTGTCGAACTCACCCTTTGAATTACAGAGGACACACGTTGGTTGTTTCAGAGATAAAAGATTCCCAGCATTCCATGCGTGGTTCGTACTCACTTTAGTCGGGTCATTTTCATATTCATGCTTGAAGGAGAAAGCATATCCACTGTAGGTTGTCCCAAAGTCAACTGCAGCAACAAGAATTTTTTCCCTCTTTGATGACATTTTCTAAACAAACAAACAAAACCTTCTAAGTTTAAAATCTCACGAATCCAAATAAATGATTTCATATTTACTAATTCTATATTTTAATAAACGTGCGTATAATTCGCAAAGTTACACTTTTCTCTAGGTTATAATTCTACTGTACACCAAGAAAAAAATACATTCCCTTAAAATATCTACATGTATTCCCATGAATTTAAGAACTTTGGGAGATATTGTGATCACCTGGAAGTGTATGTTCGTCCGCCTTACGCCTGCCCTAAACTTTATTTCCTTAAACCGCATTCGATAAATTCGCAAAACTTGGTACAATGGTTGCCCATGTCGTTGCAAATTAGCATTCTTTGTATTATTGTAAAATATTTGCCGCAAAACATCAAATAGACTTTCTCTTCTATATTGATAAAAACTGTAAAGTTTGATGTACCCTGAATCTTACGACAAGTCAAATAAATTTAGCTGATTAAATGCGAAACTTCCCATTATTAATAGCAAGTTAAGCATGCACTCACGATATAAACAAATATCCTCTTTAACTTGCACTTTTCTCCAAATCCAATATAAATTTGGTACCTAATAAACAATTTATTTCAAAAATTAGGTTTCCAGGTGTTTGCTGACTGTGTGTATTTTCATGACTACTGTAGATTTTACTACCAAATCAGCTTTCAGGGTACAGGAAAACTGTTATGCAATCACGTTGTGGTGTGAAAAAGCAAAACACAGAATTTAAATAAAAGGGTGATCAAATTAGGGCTGCAAATGTATTTATATATTTATAACATTTTGGAAAAATATTACCCTCAGATCAGCTTTAGAGCTGACTACATGTACGTAAGCGGGGCTCTTATTAACAGTCTTTCGTTTCTTTTGATTAGTACTTTAAAAATTTGTTTATAAGTGGTATAGAGCTAGTAAACGTAACATTGTACTTAATTTTTCAAGACCCGTATAACTACGAAAGTATATCTAGCAGAAAAAAGCACTAAATATAATTACTTTATACAGAATCACGTAGTAGTGGACGTTGAATCGACGGCCACTCCAAGGCACATGGCTGATTGTGACGTCATATACGAAGCCCTAAAAACCTCCTATGAATATGCACAACAGTTTCACGACTTGCATCTATCCCGTGGGAGCGGAGCTTTAGAGATGGTGACTTTTTGTAACCACCATGAGGCTTACGTTAGGGGCGGAGCTAAATGTTACTGGGAAAAGGTCCGGGGTATGTGTTTTATAAAGAATCCCAGCCATTCTCAATAATATTAACCACGTTCAGTGAGCGAAAGGTGGAAAATAAGGCATAACATTTGTTATATACAATATGAAATTATAAAAATATAGGTATTGCTCCGATTATTTCCTAAAGTCCATTTACAAACTCTGCATCCCGATCTATCTGTGCCATCTTAAGTACTTCCGAAATCCTCGGTAATGGAAGTTAAATAGCAGAAAGATGGAATACAAATTATAGGGATAACAAATATTAACAATGATAGGTCAAGATATATTTGATTTTTACTTCGTGGCACAAAGAATCGTATCTCATTTACTGAATTTGAATCATTTTAGCGAATTATTATTTAGATTTCATGGCTTGGAAACTAGTTACCCGACAGTATATTTAATTTGTTTTACTTTTGAGATCCGTGATGTATGCGATAAATAAAGGCCTTTTGTAACACAGGTCCTCATTTTTGCCTTGAAAAATATACTAATTTTATTGCAGCGAAAATAGTTTCCTCCTAAATTCTGATAAATTAACTCCTATCACGAGTAACAGATGTTAGCATTGCCGTTATCCAATATATGTGCTTACAGGCATGGCGATGGGTGCCATTACTTGCGGACCCGGGTTCGAATCTCCATAGAATGCGAATTAAAAAAAAATCTCTAACCTGTATGATAATATTATTTATTCGTATATATGTATATATATATATATATATATATATATATATATATATATATATATATATATATATATATGTATGTATGTATATATATATATATCAGTAGGGACGAATTAAAAAATTCTCTAACCTGTATGATAATATTCTTTATCATTATATAATATATACTCTATGTTGTCACGCATTCTCGTGTAGGATCCAAGGATAACACTTTCCGCTCTGTCTGGTGTTTATATGTACCTATCCATATTAATTTATATATGCCTTGATTTCTGTCATAGGAATCCTAAGTGACTGTATATTAGATGAGAGTCTAAGTACTGGGTCGGCATGCGAGTGTGTCTGCTACACACAAATGCTAATATTAGCGGCTATGGTCCATCCTTTTTTGGGGATGTGTGCATGGTCGAGGGGGTATGGGGGTTAGTGCGTGCAGGCAAAGCGATTGATGCCGTAACCCGCGGACCCATGTTCGAATCTCAGTCGGGACGAATTAAAAATTCTCTCACCTGTATGATACTATTCTTTCTCAATATATATATATATATATATATATATATATATATATATATATATATATATATATATATATATATATATAATCTGAAATAGTTTGTACAACATTTCACTTTTTTAAGTAAAAGCAACTGTAGGCTTGAAATGATAAAACATAAGCTTGAATCGCATTATTTCGATGGGACAAGCTTGAGAAATAGGGGAACACCTCTCTCTCTCTCTCTCAATCCTTTCAGAATCGATCATATCCCTGCAGAGAACTAAACTATATGTGAAAATAGAGGCACTATATAAGAATATGTTACTGATTACCACAAATAGGTAGAGGAGCTTTAAATTCACGTTAACTTCAGTAGTTAATTCCCTGATATTTCACAGCCACATACCCCTCACTAGTGAACTATACATTTTTTTATGGCTATGCCACCAAATGATATACGAATCTAAAGTAAGTGCTGAATGCTTGTGAATCATCAACAAAATAACTATTCCAATTATTACAGTAGTAACGTATCATATACAGCAGTATATCTTACAAATGAAAATTAACGGATGCAACAAAAAATGTTATGTCTGAGTTGTAAGACATGAAAGACAATCATATAAATGAACAAGTGAGGCACACAATATCAAGGATATGAAAAATGTACATTTGACAGACAATGAGAAAATGGAAGATCGTCTGCGTAGTATTGGGTGAAGAAATAAATAGACGAACTCAGATTTTATACTTGTTGCTGGCTCTATAACTTACAGGAATTTTCGTCAGCATGAAAGTACTAAAGTACACAGAAAATATAAGACAGAAAATTATGAATATATTCAAAGTCGAATAGAAAAAATAAAATTGTAGAATAGGTATAAATACAAATAGAGTGATGATAACCAATCAAACAAACAAGCAAGCGAAAAACAAGACAGTAAAAGTGCTATATGTTATGACTTAATTGATACACGAAGGTTTTTGACAATTAAAAAATGAACTTCAGATTTAAAAGATTAAAACAAGCTCCTTATCCTTCTCCTGTAGCAAGGTGTAACGCTTCAGTAAACCAAGACCTTGCGCAAACATTATTAAATAAATAAAATCTACTTCACCGAAAACAATTATTTGAAACATAAGCCGCTAAATATTTCTGATAACTAAATTTTAAAATTTCGGCAAAAGCAACTTAATTGGGCAGTATGGATGGCAAAAGCTGGATGCGTAACATGTTACGGACATTTAACATATGAAAGAGTATCAGTAAAGTCAGTTTTTTAAATTTCATGTCTACTTTGAAATAAAGAAAATATTGTTTGACGGTGTAATCATTTTATCTGGTGAACAAGCATTTAATTTAAGTAATAATAACATAGATCTAAGACAATTAAACATAATCTATAATAACTTTAATATTTTTAAAAAAATTCACGATTCCAGATATATCATGGGTACAAATATATAAATCTTATATGATAACAATACTTACATTGTTCTAATAACGCCTGAATTGGCTAGTGATGAGAGATACCACAATGGGGGTAAGAAATTGAGTGGTGTTACTTGGAAGTTTGATATGAGAAAGTCTGATGATTTTTTACAACAAAATGATTACTGCGGATGAGGAAATATGTTGGATATTCTTCTTTTTACAAGCTAGTAGTAGTTGCACAGAAAAAGGAACAGAGATATTGAATCAGAATATCAGGTCTTATGTGATATGTATTTTAAGTGCTCAAGTTCAAAACAGAACATGAATTAAACTGTCTCTTTCCATGTTCAATGGAGTGTTAGAAAGTTATTTGAAAAGTTAATTTTGGGCGAAGGAGGAAATTATTCAACTGAAAACAGCACGATAAGATTTTAGCAAACATATTTCTGATTCGAAAGTTTTACTAAAAATTATCTTCTTGGTGGCGATAGTACATTGTATTATCCAGCCATATGGTGATGACTAACGGGTAGTATTTATAGGTTACTGCATTTGTATGGGAAAATATGAACGAGTTTTCTTAGTTATCCTGCACGACGTCAGGAGTGCAGTATAGCTCAGAAAAAACGAGTTCATATTTTCCCATACAAATGCAGTAACCTTTTTATTATATACTCATTTTGCTTTTCTACCTAAGGCTAAATAAAAAATAGAACACACTACAAGAAACAAAGTAACTGAATTTCTGCTATATTCTAAAGTGCTATATTCTAAAGTGACCTTTGAACTTGGTTGAGTAGGGCGCGCTCAGTGATTTGTTTCAAAAAGAAATCTCATTTTGGTCTACTTAAAATTGAAATTTTGAGTCATATTGTGAATGACTGCGCCTTGGAACAACTTTCCCAGTTGATCTGGAATGAAGCGATTTTGTTTTTCTGTCGATTCAAGTAAATTCTGCTCTTTTAGTTTTTAGCTGGGTCTATTACGTACGATGTACGTGTAGCTAGAAGGACTGGCCTCAACAGCAAGCTAGCTTACACATGTGTTACTGTCCTGTCGTTCATAGTTTGGAATCATAAGGTGGACAAAATATGAAATTCTTTTAAGTGAAATTCTCAAGAAGATGCAGGATTAAATATTTCTGTTATGGAATATCAAATTCATATTGTTTTGGAGTGCAGTAAATTCTCCTTTGGAATGTGATTTCTGTTGGAAATGTAGTCTAGATTGCAGTGCAATTTCGCGCTGTGGATCAGAAAGTACATTTTGAAGAAATTCAAGATGCAGAAAAGTAAGTACTTTTATTGCCATTCTTATTACCAGCTATAGATGACATATTTATATGTACTGTCATAATAAATCCGAACAATTTCTCAAAAAAAAAAAAAAAAAAAAAAAAAATAAAACTGGCAAAATTGCAAAGCGGCTGGGGTGTGAGAGCCCATTTCGTCAGCTGAAAAAAAAGGGGTCTTCGTTATCGTGGCTTCTTAGCTCCGAGGCACTTGCTTTTATACCAAAACCGGCCTTCTTTAGTTGTATTTTTTCGAATTTAGTGCTTGGACTGACTTGTAAAATTGGCGGTCTCTGAGAGAAACGGAATATCATTTGGTCATAAGATGCCTTTTTATGCTATTTTTTTTATAGACTCTAGAGAGCACGGTTCATAGTCTGAATGTTGGCTAAATAAGTGTTTAAATGATCAGAATGATATTTTCAATACTGCATGCCTCACGTTTGTTGTCATAAAGCCACCGCTGTACATTGTGAATATCACGTTCAGTCATTTGCTTGGTTGAAAGATTCTTTTGTGACTCAATGAATTCATCCACATCGTCAGCTTTATTATCTCTACTCTCAAACAGCTTGTTTAGTTCATCCACAGACAAATCTAATAAAGCAAAGCTCCGGTGTCTGCTACATTTGCGTACATTGTTTGTTTACAATAAAAATTAGTTCCTAACACGCGATACTATTTTTAGACACGTGTCGTGCAGTATGAAGCCGTGCAGTATGGAGAAATACTGCACGATTCTGACAATGCAAAGTTAATGGAGAAAAAAATGAGTATATAATAATACTATCTACAACAGCAACTTTAAAAAAGTAATCAGATAGCTTAATGTTACGACTGAACACTGCCATAAATACCAAGTAGTAAAATATATTACTGCAGATGCTGATGAACAATATATAACAAATCATCAAAAGACAACGGAACAGAAGATAACATAGATAAGAACAATGTAGACAAGAAGGACAAACATGCTAACACTGAAACTACAAATGATTTTAAAGACAAAGACCAT
This sequence comes from Margaritifera margaritifera, assembly GCA_029931535.1. Taxonomy (NCBI): domain Eukaryota; kingdom Metazoa; phylum Mollusca; class Bivalvia; order Unionida; family Margaritiferidae; genus Margaritifera; species Margaritifera margaritifera. The sequence continues at coordinate 3,471,527 of JAQPZY010001657.1, read as the reverse complement.
GAAATAAGCAAACACTCATTTACAATTATAATGATGGTTTCAGTACCTGACCCGAGCCTTATCGTTCGAGATGTGCGGAAGCACATATGCCAAAGTCACAGCGAGGTGTCACTCAGAGGCTGCACCGAAGGTGAACTCAAGGATATTGTTCTGCAAAATTAAAAAGATTATTGTGACGGTCAGACTATTAAGAAAATTCGCGCACACAAAATAATAATTTGATTTCATTTTACAGAACATACATAAGGGCACAATGATACATTGTACTTAATTCAACAGATTTTAGAGAGGTGATATAATTTATAAGTGTAGCATGAAATCAACAAAGCTATTATCGAGATGTAATGCTTACTTGTTTACAGGTTGGGACGAAATAAAAGTGTGCTCAAAGCTAGTTGTATTGAAGAATAACATTCAAGAGAATAATAGTTATTTTGTTGATTTCAGGATAAAAAAGATATACTCAAATATTTCAACAAGGATGGAGACCTACAGATTACATTCAATGATGATAATATCCAGATAAGTAGGATTAACCCTAATAGCAGGATGGTTAAAACCGTGCAGCATGAACAAGGGTAAATTGCATATCTGATGTGGGTAAATACACAAATGCGTATAAGTATACCGTGAAATAGTTGCGTTAGAAAGTGTAATGAAGAAAATTAAAAAATCACTTAAGACTATGATACTTTACAATCACAGTTAGAAGAGTTTCAGAAGGAGGAATAATTAAATTAACAAATTATCATGAGACTCAAAACGTACTTAATGATTTTAGAAAAAAATCCTGTATTGTATTACATGATAATTGCAATCAATAATACCCTACCAGAGATGCTGAAGAAGAATGATTTAACATAGATTGTCCAAAGGACAGAGGACGTCAAAAACAAAAAGACTGTGAATGGCAACATAATTAGACGTATGAAAACAACTTACGACTTATATATCATAAATCTAAATGAGAAGATCAAAACGAATAAAGATGTTACCTTTCAAGAGATTTACAACAAGCTACAGGCTGATGTTGAGCAATCAAAACTGGATGCCAGAGAATATATTTAGAAAGAAATAATTAATAATATATGTGAAGTACAAGGTTACAAGCTAGTATTGACGAAACAGACAATAAGATGAAACGAATGAGAAAAAAAAGAGTCCAATAATTAGAAACAAAAGTTTACAACGGATGCAGAATCATTGAAATCTGCAATATATATAAAGTCTCTTGCATTCAGGGTAGAATCGATACAGTTACAACTGAATTGAAGATATAAATGTTTGTAATTAATATTGCGTTGATAGCTTTTAGAACCCGGAAAGAGGAAAGCGATAAAGACGAAAGTTAGTTTCAGGAGAAATCCAGTCTTGTGTTTGGATGTATTTTACTTCACGATTTTCGCATTGTACCAAGCCAGGACTATCCCGATGATATGAAGTTAATTGCATATACTAAAGTGTGAATACAAATTCATAAAGAAATACAAATATATCATGGAATTCATATTGACAACGCAGAAATAAACAGGTTATTCGATATCTGCAAGTCTGACACCTAAAACATTGGTTGAAAATTATTGATTGATCTATGTTTTATCGGGTTTTGCTGAAAAATAAGTTACTAACAATAAATGCCTAACAGGAATATGTCATTAAAAATATTATCTAAATAACAATCTTCAAGTTCAACTTTAAAAAGTGCGGTCAAGGTCTACATCGGGAATTATATATCAGATTAGAGGTAAGCAAGCAATGTAACACATGCATTGCACGTTAAACGAAAATCTGAACCTTACCTCCACAGTGCACAAGAATGCCTTGAGGAGGTTTTCCACCAACTCCCTGTAGTTGTCTGCCTTGTTGTTTCCGAGACAATTTGTTGCCACTAACTGGAAGGCTTTCCATGCCGTCTTTTCTTTGCCACGCAGTGCAAGGTGCAATGCATCATCTCGAAGAAGTTCACAAATCTGAGGGCCAACAAAGACACCTTAATTTATCTTAGCTTCACTTAACCTTGGAAATTGTCCACGGAGGTACTTGAAAGCTGATTGTGTTTTGTCCATGGCCTTGACAAAGTTCTTCATCAGACCCAGCTTGATGTGCAAGGGTGGTAACAAAATCATCCTTGATTCAACAAAGTGGTGGATGCTGAACACTTTTCATCCCAGGCTCCAATAACTGTTGGAGAGGCCAATCTCTCTCTATGTAGTGGGAATCTCTCGCACGACTATCCCATTCGCAGTGAAAACAGCAGTACTTTGTGTATCCAGTCTGCAGACCAAGCAAGAGAGCAAGAACCTTGAAATCGCCACAAAACTGCCACTGATGTTGGTCATAGTTTATGCACGTCAAAAGTTATTTCATGTTTTCATAGGTTTCCTTCATATGGACTGCATGACCAACTGGAATTGATGGCAAAACACTGCCATTATGAAGCAAAACAGCTTTAAGACTCGTCTTCGATGAATCAATGAACAGTCTCTACTCATCTGGCTCATGAATGTTGAGGGCTGCCATCACACTACAAGATCAGCTTCCATGAAGAATGGGACAAGATCCTTTTGACGGTCACGGAACATGGAAACCCTAACATCACCTGCCAGGAGATTCCACTGCCGTAGTCTGGAGCCCAAGAGCTCTGCCTTACTCTTGGGTAGTTCCAAATCCCTGACAAGGTCATTCAGTTCACCTTGTATTATGAGGTGTGGTTCAGAGGAGGATGAGGGGAGAAAATATGGGTCATGTGACATTGATGGTTCAGGACTAGAAGTTTCATCCTCTTCCTCTTCCTGCTCTGACTCAAGTGAGAATGATTCTGGTGCATCAGGAACCGGCAGTCCTTCTCCGTGGGGTACTGCGCGTATAGCGATGGAATGTTTGGATACTGCACAGTCCACTTTTTCTTCTTTGACACACCTTTCTCAACTGGAGGTATCATGCAGAAGTAACAATTGCTGATATGATCTGTTGGCTCTCTCCAAATGATTGGCACTGCAAAAGGCATAGATTTCCTTTTCTTGTTCAACCACTGGCGAAGATTTGTTGCACAAGTGTTGCAGCATATGTGTGGGGCCCACCTCTTGTCCTGATCTCCAATGTTGCAGCCAAAATAAAGGTGATAGGCTTTCTTAACCATAGTGGTTATACTGCGCTTTTGTGATGCAAAAGTCACTTCACCACAAACATAGCAGAAGTTATCTGCATTGTTCACACAAGTACGAGGCATCTCTGCTCACTTTGGCTAAACAGAAATGTGTCCCTTTGCAAAATCAAACACTGACAAATAAGAGAGCACGACACTCTATGATTTGTAGAGCTGATATAGGGCAATTTATTCAGCAGAGTGATGTAAGCTTCGTTATGATTTCATCATCCATGACTTCTAAAAATAACATGATGAAATTCATATCATGTATGACGCAATACCAGCTTCAGATTGCAGCATTCACTGTTTTGCCTAAAAAGTAAGTACTGTCCAAACCCAGTTATAGATTTATTCATAGATCCAGTCAAAGATGTATTTTAGTCATTTCTGGTTTAAACTGAGATCCCTTCCTTTTAAAACTCACTTATCCTCCGCCATTCCCAAGTCAAGGGTCGTATATACTGACCCAGTATAATATCTTTAAAACTTGAGCCAATCAACAATTTTAAGCATCATTTTCGTTCTCCGTGACCCAGAATTAGTAAAGCTTGACAACATTTATTGCGGAAGCATTTTGGCTGTAGACCAGTGTTATGTGCACTACTAAATATTCAATCGTGTCAAACATCCGTCTCGTATTTTTTATTATTTGCTCTCAAAATTTTGGTATCGAGAATGGCAAATAAACGTTCCATAACGTTCTCTATTCTATATATATATATATATATATATATATATATATATATATATATATATATATATATATATATATATATATATATATAATAAGTCTAATCTTTACTTCCAGCTGTTCTTTTACAGAATTAAATTGTCTAGCTTGCTGCTGATGGAATATGGATCAATATCATCGAAAAATTCATACAAGTCCTAATTCTTGATTTGTTAACGCTGTAAAAGCTGTCTTAGTATAAAATGCGATTAAATGAATCTCTAAATCTTTTAGTGGTAATTCTGTTTAAATTCTCTCTAGACACACATTTTATTTATTCCCTAGTTTGAAGACGAATTAAAAGAGGCTGTGATTTGTTTTTCACTTGCTTTGACATTGGTCCATTAAGTATAGAGGTTTCCTGTTTGATATATTTAAACAGAAATATTCCAGTATATACTCAACCATTTTCCATGTGCATTATACTAGTTAACCTTTGATCCGTTTCATCAATCCGTGCAAAATCCCCACCTCACCGTCTACAGGTTCTGTTCCTGGGAGTAGGAACTGTACCATTTACTATCAAGGTACGAAGCGCGGGGTGGGGTGGGAATGGGGCTGAGGGTGGGGTGCGTAAATTTTCTATAACAGATCTTTATCCACGCTCCAATTAACTTGTGTTCTGCATATTGCACGTACACAGCGACTTTGTCACTCCGCTCTTCTACGCCAGCTGAATGATAATATTTGTTTTATTGCTTGCATGCCTTTGTTATCTTTTGCATACAACTTCTTAGTGAGCGTATTTCGGACATATGCTGACTGTCACGCGGCTCTCTTGCGTCCGTCGTACAATGCAAATTTGTCACATTTTGTTGACATGTTTTTTTTTCAAAAGAAACTCTTTCACTTATTCAAGTTATATAGAAAAACCATGCGCCCCAGGCAATGTAATTTTATTAGCAACTCTGTGAAATTACTTGCATACTATCGTACTAACCTTCAAATTGGATGATCTCGTTCCGTCCGTATCCACTAAAACTTTTAATAATTTCGGAATCCGTTCTAAAAGTTTTAAAAAGGTATCTCTAATTAATTCAGAAATTCAAGACTATATGACTTTCTTGCAGACTTTTCAATTCAATTCATTATTTCCTGGATAATGAGATTTAGAGATACATAAGTGACAAACAAGACAAGAGAAATCACATGTAAATAATGTACAAATATGCAAAGGTTATCTTGAATGATTGCACAGTAATGTTACGATTGGCCGAGTGCCAGGTGTTCTGCGCGGCAGGGGATATTGATATTTGCTATTATTAATATTCGAATTGGCAGAGATTGGTCGAGTGCCAACTATTCTAGCAAAAGGGTTCTGTACGGTAACGAAGATTGATATCTGTAACATGATTCATTCAGGTTTTTACTATACCAGCGAATGTTGCTATAATGGTGGGTTAGCTTATTCATTTTGTAATCGATTTTAAATGACATAACACATGATACAACTGTGCACGATTATATTTGGAATTTGAATTTCTCAAAAGTTTCCAACGTATGTAGTCTTATAATTTTTAACTTATTTGCAATCAATAAATTAGTATGTGGTCCAGTCATTTTTAATTTGTGAAAAATAATTTCGTGTCTGGCTGGTCCACTATTTTTTCTACTCATGATGTTTAATGTTCTCGTACCCTTTATACGAGATGATGATACACAAGACATAACTGTCTGGTGTAGTGTGGTTTAATCCAACTCTCATATTCTTTACAACTTAAAAGTGCAGACATGTTTTATGGGCATCTGATAATGCCATTTCTAGTAATTTCAACTGGTGAAAAGTCCAATATTACCTTCTAGCATTGGCGTAGCAACTGCCGCGGGAAGTGGGCTCAGGCCTAATGGGGTCCCAAAATTCCCATCAAACAACTTTTTTTCAAAAGAATTAAGTTTTGCGGTGACGGGAGGAGGGGGCAGAATTTCTTTTTACGCCACTCCCTTCTACACACTGCTCTCTGTGCACATTTCCTGTTGTTCACGGATGTTAATTGTAAATGAATGTCAGCGTTTTTTTTCTTTCTACATTTTAGCTGACATACAAAAAGAAGGCATGCTTGCAGCAATCATAGACGAGAAATGATCAACACTACACGCGTTTTTTAAAGGTTACCGAAGTACTTTCGCTTCAACAAGCATTTAATTGCATAATGCCGTGAACAAAAAGTTATTCGCTCAACGAAGACAGTGTAAAACAATTACATTAAATATTTCGTATCTCGTACGAAAACTTTAAAGCTATAAATATTCATATATAAGGTATGTCCCAGCTTGCGTTTCCTCAAAATGAAATGCAAGATATATGCATATAAAATTGTAAGATAAATTTGATATGATCTGATGTAACAGATGAAAATTACTTTTTTATGACATGATAAAAATTCAAATATCCAGGATAAATATGACGATGGGAAGCCTTGAAATTGTATAATCTAACCATAGTCAGATACGGAAGATTTTGGAAAAGGAAACTGAAATAAAGACGCTTTTCTTTAAGCTAGAAGAAAACGGTCGCCTTTGTATTGTTCTTTCCTTTGACGGCGCGAAAGGAATCATAAGAAGACAAGGAAATATCGTTACGTACATATTGCTTAAATCATTAAAATGTATATATCTAACTCATTTTTTTTTACGACGATATGGAAAATGCATTGTGGATCATATTACTGAGAACGAGTTCACATACGTGTATCAAGGGTAAAAGGTATATAGTACAAAATATATTTCCCTTACTTCTTCGAACGTTTTTAATTTTTTTTTTTTTTAATGTATGTACAAGGATTATGACTTATCAAATTATATTGTAGTTCGATAACGTTCGGACAAAATATCTCATTGTTCCTCACATATTGTAATGTTTAATGGCAAAGTTGTTGTGACGAGAACACAGGTTATATATATATATATATATATATATATATATATATATATATATATATATATATATATATATATATATATATATAATAAACCAACGTACCCGTATATGTTTTTTTGCGGGGGGGGGGGGAGTCAAGTTGGAAAATTAATCGATTGCACATAGTGCATATGCATTAGGTACCCTATTCGTGTGTTAACTACATATACGCGAGTGACTGAGTTATATGGTACAAACGGGGATTTAGCAATTATTTCCTTTTATATATAAAAAAACAAACAAACACAGAATAGTTGTCTGCATGAATTTGACAAGCTCTTATGCAGCAACTAACAGAGGGAGTAGAGGGAATGCTCCGTACATAATGTCTTTATATCGATGGCATGATTGTAGCTGATTGCAAAATTAAGCGTCCTTAGTCGGTTGTTAGTCAGCTCACATGGGTCATTCATGCTGATCTAGTATATTTTGTGTTCCTTCTCAGCCACGTCTAAGCAAAAAATGTGAAATTTTGTTCTTTAATTTAGGAAATTTTGAACGCTAATGTCCATTGTAAGAAGTAAATACATATACCTTGATCAGTGGTGTACTGGCCATTGGGCATACCGAGACAAATCCCGTTGGGCCGCCGCAAAAAAATCCGTTTTTACCGGTGTTTTACTGGTGTGAGCAAAACCCCGGGCCTGTCCCGGCAGACCGCCGCATCGGTGGGCCGGCGGGCCGTCAAAAAAAATCCGTTTTTACCGGTGTTTTACTGGTGTGAGCAAAACCCCGGGCCTGTCCCGGCAGACCGCCGCATCGGTGGGCCGGCGGGCCGTCAAAAAAATTCGTTTTTACCGGTGTTTTACTGGTGTGAGCAAAACCCCGGGCCTGTCCCGGCAGATAAGTCCAGGGCCGAGTTGCACTCCTGACCTTGATGTAACTACTTATATAGGCCTAAATCGTTGTTATCTACACTCGACTGTAAAAGGCGAGTGTATAATGGATTAAGATAGGGACTTACCTGAGAGAGAGAGAGAGAGAGAGAGAGAGAGAGAGAGAGAGAGAGAGAGAGAGAGAGAGAGAGAGAGAGAGAATTATATTTGTCCTCCTTGCTGACTCAAAACAAATGAAAGTAAACAAAATTGGGCAATGCATAAGAACCAAAATTCCCGGTGATCAAAAACCCACTGAGTGCCTCTCTGTATAAACATGGACTTAACACCCCCTGAGATAAAATCAACACACATCGTTTTCATGGAGACTCGCGTCTGACCAATAGATATATACAAATCAAGCGATCTTTTCAGATTTACCATATTTATGTCTACTACTGAAATGAAAATATAAAAACATACATGGAGAAGCTGAAGCAAAAATCTTACCTTAGCGGTCGAGTTTATGGATCAAATTTGAAACCTACTGGACTATAGACCAGGAAGTAGAATATACGGCATCTATTTATAGTGTCTGGGTTTCTACATGCATTTTTCACAGAAAGCCTCGATTTCAAATTCAGCCTATCGAGCCGACAGGACAACAGTTACGACTGTCAACATGTTTTGACTTCTTGTGACACTCTTGCTTCGACGGACGAAAAACACATCAGGTGAATCAGGTACATTCCTTAATTTGTTATGTTTTAAACTGAGTAGTATATTGTGATACAAACTCCGAGCCTGAGCGAACCTGTTGTACTTACGCAGTGCAGTGATCGGAACTCTTTTTCAAGGTTGAAGGCGTTAAGCCTCATTTTAAATTATACACAGCTTGGCCTAGATAGATTATCCTTCAGCACATTTCTTTGTTTATTTTTGTATTTTCAACCCTATGTAAGATCATAGAATATAATATTTATTGCATAGGCCTACGTATTACGGAGTGTCTGTACAAAAATAGCACTGATCTATATTATCAATTTAAAAGAAAAAATGCTTTATATTTCAAATATTTGAAATCGAATAGTCACAACCTAGTATTACGAAACAAACGACATTACGGCAATACTTCATATTTCTTTGAATCAGTGAAGTCTCTTTCTCCATTTATATCTGCGGTCGCAGTTTCACTTAAAATATCTCATTTTCTCCCTTAAAGTTACAATTTAAAATATATTTCGGATTGCTGCTTCTGTGTTGATCATTTCCTAAGAACATCAAGCAGATAACGACGACCTCACACCTCGAATCCCTTTGTACGTTAGTTGTTTGCTACGTCATATAATTATATTTGGCATTCCTCAAATTTGACAAATACTTGTGTTTTGTTTTGAAAATGGTAGACTCAACCAAGTACAATGAAACAACCTTTTTTTAAAAAAAAAAATCTTTCATTATCCATAATACTAAAATATTTCAAATATTGTCAAGAATGTCATGTGCAAGGAAACAGTTGATCTCAAATTTTGCTGTCGTAAGTAATGCAGTTTATTATTTTTTTAAAAAATGAATTTTTGGGGAATATGTATGTAGAAATATTGTTTTATACTACTTCTCTTTTACAGTTTTTGATTTCTGTCTATTTGCATGCAGTTTGTCTCCTCTTTTATATATATATATATATATATATATATATATATATCATTGTCATGTTTAGGACGGAGCCTTCCGTGAATAAACAAATCTCAGTTTAAATTTGTATATTCAAGTAACATCAAGAAATGTTTTTCACGTCACAGAATTTACAAAAATCTCCACATTTATTTCACAGCGATTTTTTTAGGGGGTGGGGCGGAAATCGCATAAAAATTCGACAGGTATTGCTAGGATAATATTGTAACTGTAGTACATTGCCTATATTCAAAAACATGAAATCTGAAGGTTGACTATTGACCTTCATTTGTAGTTCCATAGTTAGGATCCTACTCTTTGATTGTGTCCTTGACCTAGATTTTATCAACAGGAGGTAAGTAAGTAAAATTACGTCTAGAATCCAGTAATCTGATTAGCTGAAGTAGAAGTCTAACTTAAAATTAACATTAAAATTCATAAATCCTAGCCTTATCAGTTTAATACATTGTTTGGTAAAATTGACACGTTTATTAAACCGGAAGACTGCGTGGTTCAATCAAGTGTCCCCTACTTTATGATTTGTAAAATCATTTATACATATTCATTTTTAGCACTAGCTTCAATTCAGTTTCTATCTTTGTTTATCAGAAGGGAATGCGGGAGAAAATGCACCTGTGAATGCGGGCGATCGTGGTTGTATGCAAAATCTGTCGCTTGTACTCTTAACGTTTAATACAGTTTATACATCTTTTCTGATCAAAAAGGAATAAATTCAGTAAAATTTAAAACTGTGTTTTTGTCTGGGATAAAGGTGAGGACGTCTGATGCTGAGTACTGTATCAATGACAAAAGACGAATAAGATCAGCAAGAACGGCTAGAAGACAGCATATCTGACCTGTATACAAAAGTCAATCTCCGCATTATTAGGGAGAGTAAGATTTGGACACAGCTGACAAATTATACTTAAATTTAAACAAAATCTTGGGATTAAGTTCACAATAAGTGCGTTTGTGGATTTCAAATAAATTGCTGCTTTCTATAACATTTGATTTGTAAGGAAGATTTAAACGCAGAAATAAATCTTAAAATATGCATGAATTGTAGGCAAAATCTATCTCTTTCTCACGTGCGCGCGTGCGCGCGCACACACACGCACACAAACACACACCTCACCTTTTTATTTTCAGAAGTTTTTCTTCATTTATATCACCCATCCATGCATGCTTGCTGATATTATTTCTGGTGTTTTTATATATGACGCATTAAGCCAAAAGTTAACATAGTACCTAACTGTTTCATGACTTTCATGCCAAAATTATTTTCATTAACGTTACACGCTAGACACATTAACGAATTCGCCATATTTGTTTCTTTAATAAAAGCGAGACAAGCATGTTCAAGAGCTATTCGTACACAGTAAAAGTAAAGACAAAACCAAAATTAAAACAAAGGGACTAAAGAATTATATATTTCCCATCACCAGTCTCTTTCTCTGATAATAGCTTACTTTATTTTATGTCGGCCTCGTTTCAGGATGGCAAGTAATCGTACCGGAAATGTATATCTTGGAAAGAACTACCAACCAGGATTAGCGAGGTATATATTTATAGAAGGAAAATTACTAAAAAAATTTATCAAATATCTATATATTCTTCAGTATATTGGGAAACGAGAAACATTTCTGTTCTGAATCTGTGATTTATTTCGTGCTGAACCAATATATATAATTTATTTCTTAGAAGTCTGCATCAGATTTGTATTTAAAGACACATATGTTCTAAAAACACCTAATTTCGAAATGTCTAAAATGCCAAGAACACTTGCAAAATTCGTTTTGATGGCACAAAATCATATAAAGTCATCTGTATATGAATATAACAAGGTCTATCAAATTTCATGTTCATGGGTTAATGGATTTCTGAGTGTTAGTAAGGTTTCCACAAAATTAAAAATTGCGCAAAATGCAAAGTTTAATTTAAAACTAATAAAAATAAAATAGAATAAGTAAAAATAAAATCGCTGAAATGGTATCAAAATCTAATCGGTTTATTTTACAAATGAATATAAACATGTTTATCGAATTTCACTACCCAAAAAGTCTCCGCACAGTCGTGCTTACATGATATTATTGAAAATGTCGCCAAAGTAAAAAAAAAACAAACAAAAACAAAAACTCATCAAACATACACTAATCACCCAGTCTGCGCGAAAATTTGTATAAACATATTGATAAAAGCATATGCATCAAATTTCATTCGCATATACCAATCGATAACGAGCTAGCCGGGAAGGACGGACGGTCGTATGGACGGACAAATCAATATGCCACACATTGCATAAGCAGTGGGGGAGGCGGGATGGGGTATACAAACATATTTCGCGTTTCTACATGGATCAGAAAAATAAAATGTCATATATATATATATATATATATATATATATATATATATATATATATATATATATATATATATATATATGTAGACTGTAAGAAAATAATTTACGCAAAAAGATACAAATGAAATATGCCTGCATTAGTTTCGAGTCTAAATCCTTTTATCTTATTTTATCATATTTGTGTTTCTCATTCACCACTCCAGCGATTTTGTAATTTTCGTGCGGGATTTGCTATTTTGCAGAAACTTTACTCTCAATTAAATCTGAATTGTTAACGTCAGTTTAACTAAAATACGTATAATTACATATTTATGTTGTTATTACGTGCAACAGTCTATGCGCTTTATGGAATAATGGCTTACAGGTGCTTTCAATACACTAATGGCAAAAACAGTTGATACAACCCGGTATTGTATCACTTCTTTCTATATATATATATATATATATATATATATATATATATATATATATATATATATATATATATATATATATATTGAAATATTGAAAAAATAATTATTATGACTATATGTCTTTTAGATATATATATATCGAACTTATGAAACACTTTACTGTATGGTAAGTATATCAGTTAAGAGTTTCCTTTTTGTCTCGGCTGCTTTAGCATTGTCGAGGCTTGGGGTCACTTATTCTGACAGTGGCGGTGGCGGTGATGTAAACATTTGTTAAGGTTTTGATGAAAGTTTTTTGTATAGTGGTAAATCCCAACTCCTTTGAGATATCACTTTCATAATTTAACCATATAATCAGTAAGCGTTAGTCTCTCATCTCTACACACCCCTCCCTCTCCCAGACAAGGTCAAGATTATTAGAAAATCTTGGTGAAGGGTTTGGATAACGTTTTCCTGTATGACCACAAGTCTCAAGCCCCTGGAGAGATGGCTGCCTTATGTGGACAGTATAGTTAGTAAGCACTGTCCTTTCGACTTAATGTACCACTACACTCCATCTGTCCCTTAAGCAAAATCAAGGTCATTTGAAAATCTAGGTTCAGTTTTCGGTGAAAGTTTTCTGTGTGGTCATAAGTCCCAAACCCTGGAAGTGATAGTTATAATACTTCGACTGTAGAATCAGAACAACTGCCGATTAATATTCATGCACCACTACCATCCCTCTGACCCTCGTGCAAGATCAAGGTCATTTGAAAATCTATGTTAAGCTCACAGTGAATATTTTTCTGTATGGTCACAAGTGTCGAATTCTAAGATGAACATCTATCATATATGGACTGTGGAATCAGCAAGCTTTCTCTTTTCGTGTTCATGCACCTCTACCCTCAGTCTGACCCTATTGCAAGGTCAAGGTCATTTGAAACTCTTGGTTAGGTTTCTGGTTAAAGATTTTCTTCATAGTAATAAGTCTCAAACCATGTAGGGATAGCTATCGTGGTTGAGATGTTGAATTAGCCAGGTCTGCTCTTTCATACCCGTGGACCTCTTCCCTCCCTCTGACCCTTATCCAGTGTCAAGGTCATTTGAAAATCTTTGGATAAAATTTTTCTGTATGGGCATAAGTCCCAAACCCTGGAAGGGATAGCTATTGTCATAAGTCCCAAACCCTGAAAGGGATAGCTATCATACTTGTACTGTAGAATCAGAAACATCTGCCCATTCATATACAAAATTGATTTCTCTTTTGTATAAGGGAGGAACAAGATCGTACAGAGCAACAGACTATTTTAAGTATGTTCTTTCTATACGTTTTAATTTACAGGAGAGTTGTTGCAGGCGATTCTTCAAACCGTAATCCTCCTATGGTTACGGATAATAGTGATGTGCAGTTTGAAATGATGGAACAACTCAAAGAGATGAACAAACTATTTGAAGCATTGATAGTCATCAAAAGATTTAAGATAGCGGATATAGAACGGCTACTACTAAAGGTAATATTAAGTTAAACAATGTGCACATAATGTATATTTTATCGAATAACGTTAGCGAAATAAACTATATTTCAGTAGCTGTGCATGCAAATATATTAGATGTACGCGCATTTAGTTTAGCAACACTTAAGTGACTATCGAAATGAAAGTTGTAGAGGGCCAATAAAGCCATTATATTTATATGGACAGTGTCCATATGCGGCACTGAACCTCTATGAATCATGGAAAGAATGTATGCAGCACTTTGTAGGTATATGACACGAGATATACAAAGACATTTTATATAGAAGATTTGTGAAAAGGTCGAACCTTAGATTTTCTTCATATTATAAATCTATGGACATACATCACCATCGATTCCTAAAGTCCATTTCAACACGCCCTATTGATATAATCTTTAAGTTTTCTGAACAAATACTGAACCAAATTAAAAATGATAACTGCAAAGGATAATTATTAGAATATAGTTATTATGAGCAGGTAAATGAATGTTACTTTTAGTTAAAGTTTAGTTTATAGCAGACTGCGGTAGACGCGGAACTTTTTGTACAAATCAGCCATTTCTGCAGTCATTGTGAGTAATATTTATAGCCTGTCGCCGCTGTGATATGCTATAGATTGGTTTGCTGTTCCTCAGGGTAAATCGGAATAGAGTCCGCTGTTATCAGTTGTTAAATTGTTGTGATTTTAAATTTAGTATAAACTCATATTAAATAAACAAACCAAAGGGTATAAAATAACAGAGGTCATATAAAATGGTCAAAATATGAATGTATGATTTAAAGCCATTGATTCGAAACATCGTTCTCCTTTGAAACGTAGACTGGTCCACGGTCTTTTTTTCCTACTAAATTGTTAGGTCCAGACGGGCCGTGAACCAGGCGAACTAATATTGCTATGTATCATTTGCAAAAATACTGAATTTTTACAACATGTCACGGAAACTTGTTTAGCATGGATAAGCGATTCGTTCATAGATAGAAAAAAACCTATATATTTTTTTTCACCTTTAATTAGAACGCGTATGTGCCATATTGCCAACAAATATCCATGACGTCGAGTGGTGCCAGTCAGAAAACAGTATCACTGTATGGTGTATGACGTCACACATTGTAATGCACATGTAGTTTACTAATGTTATAAAAGCGTATATTTAAAGAAAAATGAAATAAATACAACTTTAGGAAGATAAACCCATCCAAATAAAACGTTTAAGGAGCAAACCATGTTTCTTTAAAATTTGGGATATTAACGGGTTTAAGGTTTTGTTAAACTTTCAGTTTTGAAAGGAAAATGTTGGGATATTAACGGGTTTAAGGTTTCGTTAACCTTTCAGTTTTAAAAGAAAATCAGAAAAGATGATTCAATTTTTGTGTTTTTTTTTTCTTTCTTTTTTTTTTCTTGTTGTTGTGAGGTTTCGATATAGTTCAAAGATTTCATTATGGCTGCAGTTTCTGCGGTAACAATTGAAGCTTTATTCGGTAAACATCTTGCCACTGTGCCGTAGGGTGTTGCAACGTCAGCTGCAGCCCTAACTCCAGCTTTTGAACCGTCTGTATACAGGAATAGTATGACCACTATAGGAGTGTCTTATTCAATTTACTCCAAGAAAGATTAAATTCCTACAGAATTTATTGTAATGGCAAAGATTAAATATTATTGAGGTGGGGTGAGCTAAATAGCTTATCTGGTAATTCGGAAATAGAGAAATTTGCAGTTTTAGCAAGATTAATTTTTGCTGCTTCATGATGAGGACCGATTCGCATTACAAAATCCTTTCTGTGGAATTAAATTTGGTTTCCGAGCGTAATAGGGTTGGTATTTAGGCCTAAAGATGACATCATATTCTGGATTAGATGGATTAGATGACAGTTTGGTAGTATACTGTAGAGCCAGTTTTGTTTGTCTGAGATAAAGTGATGCTTCATTTGCCTCAGTACAGAGGTTTTCTGAAGGGGAAGTTCTAAATGCTCCCAGAAAAAATCTCAATGTCTGATTGTATACCGGATCAAGCATATGCAAGACTTGCGAGCTGATCCATACACAGCTGCGCCATAGTCAAGATTAGATCTTACTAAAATTCGTATAACCGGGGCAAGACCTTCTGGTCTGTTCCCCAATATGTGCTTGCCACTACTTGTAATCAACCCAGGGTTTGTTAACATTTGTTCTTGTTGCATCTAATATGCAGAAGGATAATTAGTTTACGGTCAGAAATCAGTCCTGCAAATTTGGTCCTCCACAAGCAGGATAAGAGAACCCTGAAGATAGAGTTTCGGATCATCATATATTTTATGTAATCGGCAGGAGTGGATACAAACAGTTTTAGGTTTCTTCTGACCATTTCTAAACTCTTTTTAAGCATATCTGAAGTTAGAGCTCATTAGAATGTATTTTCTTTGATCTATAGCACACACAAAAAAATGTCCTCGACGTGTAATGAACATCCTGGATTGCGATTTTCACTTTGTATTATTTTTATGCTGAAAAGGATGACTGAAAATATGCAGCCTTAAGGTACACCAATATCCTGTGGATACCTTTCAGAAGGGCTGTACATACCATAGCTATAAAACGTATGTCTTCAAACAAAATTGATATAAAGATAGGATGGTTGTCCCTAAGACCTACAATGAATAGACCATTCATCATGCCGTACGTCCACGATAGCTACTATATGCTTTTTTTCTTTATGAAAGTTTCTCTGATAAATGTTTCAAGTCTGACAAGATGGTTAATTGTGTTTCTCTGGCGTATGAATCCACATTGAAACTCTGAAAGTATTTTTTTTTATATTCAAGATACCAGAAGAGTCTGTCATGTATCATTCGTTTGCAAGGTTTGCAGATGCAACTTGTTAGTGCCGTGGGACGATAGTTCAAAATATCAGTAAGGTCCTTTCCAGTTCAAGGTGCTGGTATCACTGTTTCTCTCTCTTGAATAGTGTATTGAGGGCTGTATCAGGTAAGTGTTTCAGAAGTTGATGGTGGATATCATCTTGTCCTGCTGTAGTTTCATGGGGTTGAACAAGGGAATCTTGTAGAGTGAAAGGTGTATGGTAATCCTCAGCGTTAGTAAATCTGCGATTATTTCTCACCAATGCCGTTAGTGCAGAATGTGCAGATTTTACCTAATGCGTAGTTGGAAAATATCAGTAATTCTTTACTTGCGGAGATGGGGCACAGGGCCAACGACATTACAAGGTAGC
Organism: Margaritifera margaritifera; assembly: GCA_029931535.1. Taxonomy (NCBI): domain Eukaryota; kingdom Metazoa; phylum Mollusca; class Bivalvia; order Unionida; family Margaritiferidae; genus Margaritifera; species Margaritifera margaritifera. Next base: position 3,454,773 of record JAQPZY010001657.1, on the reverse strand, counting down.
AAGCAACAGTTTTCACAATATACCGATAACGTCACAAGGAAGAGCATCTGAAACGCCTTACATTGTGTGGTTCTTTTTACCTCGTTTTTGATTGTATTTACATCTGTGATAATAGAACAAAGGTGGGACCAAGCACGCAAAGCTCATGTACTAAGATTTGGGTGATCCTGAAGTCAAAATAGCCTTTTATGCAGTGATATATTATGGAAGAAAATGAGCTGTGATGAACGTGTATTTTCACATGATAGAATGAAACGTTCCTTAGAACGTGCACATGCCGTATTGCAATGAATCTCCATTACGTCGCTCATAGCCAGTCAATACATTGTACGCCCATGACGTTACACAATGTAGGTTAGCTGTGCTCTGTAGGTTTTACCTGTGCAATTGGTTTTCCGCCTAGTTAATGAGACAGATTTGAGTGAGACGTGTAAGTGGAAGTCTTATGTGATATTTGTCAACAAAACTGGACACGATACGTGCGAAAATTCAATTAATTCTCAACTGCTATTACGAATGTAAGGTTAAGTTTCATTGCTATGTTCTTTTAATGCAGCTTTGCTGCAGTTTTCTTTTTAACTTGGTAAAGTATTTTTTTCCAGAATACTGGAATGGTATGCCTAGTACACCGTGTTAAAATTGACTTTAGAGAATTTATTAGTTCACTAAAGTTGTGTGGAAACTTTAGTACATAGTATATATTGAAAAAGGTATTGTTTGTTTTGACAAATGGTCGAATTACACGGAACACTAGTTTCATCGTGCGCTATATGGAAAATAAATTATACATGTAAAGACCGGGCAATAAAACTATCTCTTTGTTACCTATACAGAATATTGTGATTGCTCAGGGATGTATTGTAGACGAAGGAAAACATTATTGCACGAAATCGTGAGCACAAGAATGTTTGAAATCAGTATGCACAATGTCCCCTACAAAAATATCATATATATTGTATATCGTAAACCAAACACAACAATCAATACTGTCTCCATAATTATACCGAAGCAAGTATTTTAATTTTATTTTTATTGTGCAATATGAATCTTCAGATTCTTTTGTCTCAAAAATAGGTTACCACGTAAAACTTTTTCAAGCTTTAATGCCGTCTAGCCCACCCCCCTTCCACCCATAATATTAGAATACAAAATTTGCCACTAAGAGGATAATTTTAACTTGCAGCTGTTTGAGGGGTATTTGTAGTATAAATTAAGCACATTTTAATGTTTGATTTTGATGGAACATTTTTAATCCAAAATGTACGCATTGACAATGTAAGATTTTGCTTAAGGGAAAGTGTAAAATATAATTTGTTGAGTAGATTATTTCCATTGGTATAAGCATTTATATTACGAAGAGCAAAATACATGATAATTAAAATTTCTATCATATGTATTTTTTCAGAAATAAAAAAATCAGACTGGTCATGGGAGGTAAATGCAGCAATAACTTGAGAGAAACAAGTAATTTAAATTAATGGATGAATACACCAAATATTTAAAGCAACAAATTAATAGATGCGTTGAAACCGATTATGGGGAACAGAATTGTTTTCAATGTTAAATTATTACAAGGATCTATGCAGAGTTGTGCTTGTAGGACATGCTATAGCAACGTATGTTGTTAATCAAGACTATCCAGCATTATTATCAGTGCAGTACTGGGACTTAATTTTATCCCGTTAAAGTCCCTGTTCTTTCTGTTGGACACTACTATTCAATAACTTAACACGGGCATTTGCAGCTTCCTCCAGGGCGCTGGCCGGATAAGCGAATTTTAAAGACACACCCTGTGGTGTAAATAGGCGGATAAAGCCAGGTCGCGGGCCAGATTCTTCCCGCCGGCCATAGGTTGCACATGCCAGCCGTAACATATTAGGCTGGTAATCATTTGTTTATTCATCTACATTTTTATTGGTGTATCCTTAGCAGTTTGACATTTTGCACACTAACCAATATCGGAATTTGAATTTGACATGTACTTTGATTTTTCACAACAAAAAATTACAAACACTCAAATACGTTTCTTATTTTCTTATAAAGAAATTGTAATTCACGTTTACCCTATAGTAAACTATATATATTCTTCATCCTGATATGGGTAAAATGACATATCAAAGGAAATTGTTACGAGAAAATATTTTAAATTAAATTGAATGAAATATATTAAATGCTTCTAGAATGATATTATCCCCCTAGGTTGCACAATATCGTTATGAATTATCTAGAATATTTATATTTAACGGTTGTATCCAGTGGGAAAAAAACGTGACTACTCATAGATGGATAATAAAGTCGTATCCCTGCCCTGTTCACTTTTACTACGTTGAGGGACAACTTGTGAAGCATTTAATTTATGTAGTGTTTGAAGCCGAGGAAAGGAATTCAATCACTTAAATATGCTTCTTTCAGAATTTCTAACAGGATTTCCTTCCCAATAAAGTGGTTTGATTGCCTGTCAACGTTTCAGTATAATCATTCCTCATATAATCACTTCAAAGTTTACAATAGTAAAATTGTCAATTATACTTGTTAACTTAAAGGATTTTTAAAAATATTTTTATTTATTCAGCGTAACACTATAATATAAATTATAATATGAATTTAACACACACGTAGGCATAAACAAAAGGTTCCCAAACAGGTCGCGGTTTAAATTTATCATGAATGCGCTTTTATTGGATTAATTTCAAAAACGATTTTACTTTTGAGGTAGGTGTAGTTTCGAGTAAACCCATATATAGACGATGGAAAAAATAGTTTCTGTGTATCTGAAATTACTTATATTTGTTACAGAACGGTAAATATATTTAAACTCATTCCTTGCGATTCATTACCGATTAAAAATATGTTAGGTCTGTCTTAATTGGTACATACTTTTACTAATAGATTCTCACATTGTTTCAAACGTCTGTCCTTTTTTATAAAAAACATCAGTGTCTCTCTCTACATGTAACGAACTTGTATTCATTCAAGTTATGCGTTCAATAAACGAGGCGGCTTATTTTCAAGGCTGGTTTACTTTCGAGAGCTAAACACAGTAGAAATTGGTCGGATTTCATTTCAAGGTAGGCTTATTTTCGAGGTCGGCTTAATTCGATTTTTTCAATCCATCTATTACAAACTTGGTTTTGCAAAACAATGCAATGTTTACTGTAATATTTTTTGAATAATTCTCAATATGGGGACTAATGACCCATCTTTTCAACTGCTTGTTTTCGTTCTGAATAAGTATTGAGATATCATTTATAAAACAAAAACAAAACAAAAAACAAACACCATATATGATTAAAGAAGATGAGAAAAGAATATGCTGAATTTACTTACTAACAGAGCCACCTAATAAACGCCACTCATTTTTTTCACTTTGTCATTTGGCTTATTATCATCGTAGTAGTAGTTGTTGTTGTTGTTGTTAGAGGTAGCAACAGCAAAAGTTGGTACTATATAGCAGCAGTATCAATTAATTTTGTTGTCCCATTGTGGGTAATGTAGTTACTATCCTATCATTCGCTGCTGATGTTTATGACTGAAGTATTCTGACTCTAACGTTGTAGGATGGTACTGCAATGGCAACGAATGAGTTATATGGACGAGAGAGCGAAGCTAAATGGGCTGAAGGAAGAGACTGGCAAGCGGAATACAGAAAGTTAGAAATTAGGTACCAGGAGTTACAAGGGAAATTTGATAAGATAGATTCTGAAATAAATGATATGAAAGAGAAGTACCAGATGATGGTGACGGGCAAAACCACGATTGAAAATGAAAATGAAAAGCTAAGAAGCATGTTGAAGAAAACAAATCAAGAATTATCAGAGCGGGAAGGTGAAATATCTAGACTCCAGAAAGTTGTCGAAACAGTGGATGAGGGATCAAAGTCTCTTAAGGCACAGTTGCAGGAAAAAGAAAAGCAGCTGCAAAAGCAACAACAAGGAAGAAACTGGCAAGTGGAATACGAAAAGTTAGAAATTAGACACAAGGACTTACAACGGCAATTTGATACGATAGATTCTGAAATAAATGATATGAAAGATAAGTACCAGATGATGGTGTCGGGCAAAACCACGATTGAAAATGAAAATGAAAAGCTAAGAAACATGTTGAAGAAAACAAACCAAGAATTATCAGGGCGGGAAAGTGAAATATCTAGACTCCAGAAAGTTGTCGAAACAGTGGATGAGGGATCAAAGTCTCTTAAGGCACAGTTGCAGGAAAAAGAAAAGCAGCTGCAAAAACAACATCAAGGAAGAAACTGGCAAGTGGAATACGAAAAGTTAGAAATTAGACACAAGGACTTACAACGGCAATTTGATAAGATAGACTCTGAAATAAATGATATGAAAGATAAGTATCAGATGATGGTGAAAGACCAAAACACGATTGAAAATGAAAATGAAAATCTAAGAAGCATGTTGAATACAAAAGAACAAGCATTCTCAGAGCAAAACAGCGAATTATCTAGACTCCTTAAACTAAACGAGAAAATGAATAAGGAATCAAAGTCTTTTAAGGCAGAGTTGCAGGAAAGAGAAAGGCAGCTGCAAGAACAAAGAGAGACAACGAAGAAAGCATACGCGGAAAAGGATCATGTATTGACGAGGTAAATTCTAAACGATTAAACTTCATGGCTTTTAATTTTATTGGGATACTTCTTTATGTCCACATAACGGTTACTGTGAGGTAAGATTTTTGCAACTTCTTTTAGCGGGCGAAGAATGGCGCTAAATTTGAGCCACGTAAAATCGTACACAACTACGGTATATAGTCCAGCCTTGATATAGTATAGATGGAGTTTATAACCAATATTTTCATAGCATGCTATTTTTCGTTCAGTCTTATCTTTTGGCACAAGTATCATCCTTCATGTTTTGTAAGAATCCGAAGTATAGCTGCCGAGATATGTTTGTGTGTTTAGCATAATAAAACTGATCTTTACGATTGAAACAAACAATAACAATGAACAAAGGATGTATTTGTTTTCCTGGCAATGCCACCAGTTCCGCCGCATGCGAGGGCTCTAGACTCCCTTTACGTATTTGCATAAAAAGGATGAAATTTATGATCAGTAGACACCATTTACGGCTAGATTTTACTCTTAACCCTACTTCTTGTTTTCCGAGTATGTTTTTTTGTCTTTAATTCAACATGATTTTTAAAAAAAATAAAAGATATTATTGGATCTTATAAACGTTTTCTTCAAATCGAATTAAAATAAGCATATCTTCAGAAAATTTTGACTTATCAGCATTCAACTTCTGCAACAAAACTATATCAATCCATCTATCAGCCTACGTTCCTTCTAACAACTAATTTATCCATCCACAACATTTATTGGAAATATCCCTGAATATGTTGGTATAAGTAAGTAAGTAATTAAGCAAGGAAAAAGTATGTATGTGTGTGTATGTATGTATGTATGTATGTATGTATGTATTTATACAATTATACGTACACATAAACACCAATGCTTGAATACTTACAGATAAACTGATATGCACACAATGACAAAGATATGAATCAACATGTATACATAAGTAAAGGTTACTTGTGTTCATTTGCTTGTGATATATGGTGATCATTTGATTATTTACGGATGGAAATTATCTGATAATTAGTAAACCGTATGTGGTAAAAGTTTTAGAACCATATTCCGGGGGGGGGGGGGGGGAATGCTAGTGTGCTTATTGATTGCCAAACAGGATTTCAATCTATAGTCTTTTGGAATTATACTTAGACTCAGCCGTCACATGGGGCAGCAAATGTCGGAGGGGAATCCAAACATCACAGACCTAAGTGACCAAAATAGACCAAGCAAGCTGGGAGAAAAATATTCGGAGTTGTATGACAACGAGTGGACGAATGCCTTTGAAGTTCTGGTGGACAAGATTGACCCGAATATCGTTGATAAAGATAAAAGCGCAATTGAAGTACTGCGAAATATTTTGTTGGTATATGGCTTCTTCTCAAACGCAGAATTCGTTTATCCAGAAATATATTATAATACAAATATTTTGAAATAAGAGCTTATGTTTTGTTTCTCTTTAATAGACTTTTTCGTGCTTAATTTTTGTTCTAATAATGAGTTCTCAGAAGGTTCTTTAGAAAGTAAAGTAAAACAAGATAATAAAAAAGGTATTGTAAAGAGCTAATTCAATTTCCAATATCAATAATCATTAACTCCTTTCATAACTCTGATGGAATGAGTGTTTACATTCTGTATTTGTAAGCGTATTGACATTTTACAGGTATCCTACAAGAGTGCCTTTGACCTTTCCAACAGTCAAATGGTGGAAGCAGAATATAAACTCTCGGGATCCTCCAAAGGGGTTAGTGTTTTTCTTACAACTGTGTCTTTCTCCATAATTGTTAAATTACAAATTCTTAAACCTTTTGATATCAATATCTGATACACGTTTGCTAACTAATCTTTCGTTTCTTTTTCTTCTGATCATATATTTTAATATTTTGCTTCATAACGTTTCTTATTTCATCATCATCATCATCATCATCATCATCTTCTTCTTCTTCTTCTTCTTCAGTTCTGTCTGACGCGTCTACCTCTAACATGTCAATGTTGATGTAACTTTCTATACTCCCATTTCACAGATATCCACGCTTTGGCGCGGGATATCGTGATACCATCTATCCGTCCGTATGTCTATCCGCTACCACATCTCCTACTGATATATGGAAATTCACGAAACTTTATTGTTATATTGTCCCTTGCATAGCCATGTGCAAAAGAGGGGTCATCCTTGGCTAGCGCCTGCAAGGGTGTTAAAGGTTTGATAAGCACAATTTAAATTACATCGACATTTTCAAATATTTTCCGTTCTAACTTTGCATATGCAGTCATAGCAGGAAAACACATTATAAATTTGACAGACTTTGTTCTGTGGTGCCTGGGTCACTGTCTGTTGTCGGGTTGGGTGGGTGTGGTGGAAGTCATGAGTGTGGAGGGTGAGTACAATGTGTTTGTGTAATAATGGAGTATGCATTAAGAAGCGTGGGGATTTGCAATCGCGAGCCATTTCAGTTAATCTGGACTTATTTTGAATATTATTAATATAAAATCAGAATGCTGAACATATGTAGGAGGAACTTCTGAAGAGTGCGAATTAAATCAACTCACATCAATGTATTTCCTTAAATAACACTTTTAAAACAAAATATCAGCTAGTTTAGTTAGAGTTATAAATAGAATCGTAAATTGGTTGTTCATACCATATGAATAACACCAGAGTATCGCTCTCATACACTCGTAAACTCACTGTTTGTAACTTTTGATGAATGAGCACTGATGCAGGATCCTGTGTGTGTGGATATATAATGAGTTTGCATTTTAGTTATTTTTTATAGGTTGGTCCGGAATGCAAACGGTTGTTGAAAGAAGCGCGGAAACATATTGATATCAAACAAGCTGACAGTCTTCTCAAGGTAGTAATTTTCATTACTTTGTCGCTTTCTTATAGTTTGTTTGTGTCACTTCAGTGAAGCCTACCATTAAACTGGTTACTTAAAAATGGTTGACAGTTTTAAATAAGTAATAGTTAGATCTTGTATATCAGCATGATGGCAAATATGTACAAATGAGCATTATGATTCTGCAATGTATGAGGCATCGGTCAAGAATGTTATAATTATTTCAGAATGTTAGCAATCCACTTAAACAGTTATGGTCTCGAGTTACAAATACTAACCGAAATTTGTCTCAGCTACATTTACAGATCACATTTATTAAATTTATTTTAAAGTCATTTATTATTAAGGAAATGTAAATGGCAATAACCCATAAAAATATATAATCATGAAACGTTTTAAACATCTGTCTCTATTACAGAATGTACTGGAAGGGACTATCAGAGAAGTCATTGACAGGACATACCTAATTGAAACACAGGTACAAGTATTTGCCAAAGAGTGCTTCCAGCTTTGCTGGCTCATGTCAATACAAGATCCACCTGTTGTTCTTGCCGAATACCCCATCAAGGGCGGTCGTTTCGATACAAGCATGTACAAACATTACACTAATTCTGGTGATGCAATTGACTACGTAGTATGGCCAGCACTTTTACTCCACAAAGGCGGACCACTGTTAACGAAAGGTGTTGCGCAGCCTGTTCCAAAACTTAGGCCAAAGTCAGCGTCTGTTTTGGGGGAAAAGAAGATAACAGGCAGTGGGACTTTTGATAAAATGAGTCGGTCTCTATATGGAAACAAATTACAAGATGTAACTTCAGCTCAGGGGGATGCTTCAACTTGGAATAAGCTGAAGCACAATCTAATACCGACTCAAACCTCCTCATCACAGGGAAACACGGCACCGAAACAAAGACTTACGGCAAATGCGACACAGTTTGACCCAAATCTAGTGTTCGTGAATGATGAAGACGTGAAGCTGTTCGAACGTTTCTGTTCTTTGTATCCTTCAAATAGCGAAGAAACCCTACGACATTGGTTTGGTGGTGATTTTCAGCGCTACTACGAGCTGTATATTTTCATAAAACATGGGGATCATAGTTATGCTTAGTTTTTTTTACTGGTGTCTGCCAAAATAATACCTAGCCTAGACGTCATATAACATCTAAATGTAAATCCTGGTGCAACCCAGATTTATTCTGCACAATATGTTTATAAAGTAAATTTATCTATGATGCTATTTATTAAAGCAATGTTGAAATCTGACTTGCATCTTATAAACGGTGGTTTAATTTCCAGATTATTAAATCCAAATATCTTACAAGACGTCGACTGATCTAAATGAAAATCACATACACAAATCAGCATAGCAGTGTAGAACAGAAAAGACCCAATGTCATATGGCCCGGTTGGTGTCCTTTGACTGGCCATACAATTCCATTTTCTTTTAAATTTTACTTTCCACACAGCTGTGAGCCAGCTCTATTGTTATCATTTCAGCGAATAATTTGTTTCAAAATTTTAAACGGTAAGATTCACATTTTTGCCTAATGCTACAATCGTTCAAAAGTAAGCACTTTGGAGAAATTAGCACTTATGTGTTGCTCTATATATTTAACAGCATAAAGTCAAGATGTGACTGGCTACCAAAGGTTAACCCGTCTATACGTGCATAAGGCACGTGCTGGACCTAACCTTGCATCGATTCGCCTACACTGACCACATTCTTACTCTTATTAGACAGGGTAATTCTTGTTATCGGCTATTCACTCCTTGTGGACAACCAGTTGTGATATATGCGTGTAAAAATCATGATAACAAAGCAAAATTGAAATTTTTTAAACTTGTAATATACATATCTCAGTGTTCTTATTTGTTATTCAACTAGTTCAGTTTTATGACCAGCCAAGATGCATCAGACAGTCTCTAATCGAAAATAGTTCTTAAACTAGTTTGAGCCGATACCTCACAAGAATAGAGGTAGTTAATTCTCGGTCAGCTTTTTTCTATTTCTATCCATAGTACAGTTATCTAAACTGCGTTCTGTCCCACGTTAGAAACCTTTGTTTTTGAAAATCGTTTTATACGAAATAATAATTTCTTAGCCAATATGAAAATCCATGTGCATGTATATTATTGGACAACAAGGAGGTATTTTTCTTTCTCTGGTTATATTGTAAATACCTTTTTCAACATCATTAACAATAACATCACGTATGCATTGTTTAAATATAAGCTTGGAGGAGCACTTGACAAATTTGCATGTAAGTTTCTTTTGTCCGGTCTGTGCTATGCTATGTATGTATGTACAGCAGATGCATGTGAAACCATCTTTTCATTTTGCACTGAAGGGTCTTGGTTTGTGATTTTCCTGTCTCCTGTTTATTGAATTATTTGTTCCGTTGAACAACACAAATAGACTCGTTTAAGACTTAAAATCAGCAGAAAAGAGATATATGTATTGTTTTGAATAACGGGTTTTGGGATGCCGTACTTTTGTTGGTAATTAATGCTCGTTGAAAGAGTTTCTGCAATAAGGAATACATGATTAAAACAGGTGACAAGGGGGAAAATGATGGCACATTATCAGCAAGAAATCAAAGCTACGGAAGAACCACAGTAATGTTGATAGAGATTGTATGCTGGATAGATTTTTCCGAATACGAACAGCGCAACAATAAGCACAGCATTGTTACAAGAATAGGGTTACACTAGGAAAGCACAGACTTGTGCTCCGTGATACTTTGTACTTGACTTACCATGATTTTTTTTTTTGAATTGTTTATTTCACTGTTTACACTTTATTTATATTGTGTCCATGATGATTCTATTTAGTTGTTTAATTGCTAGGATATGTGCCAAAGGCAACGAGTTATTTTCCTTGAATTATATGTACTGATTGCGATTCTCGAAACATTTAATAATGCGGTTGTTTCCAAGTTTTGCTTTTGTACTTCGCGATTATCAGTCATAGCAGTAAAACTGACGGAAGATAAAAAAAAAATGAAACGCAAACGCATTTGATTACTCACAGATTCTTTTCTCCCACTTTTTGTGTAGCTTGGTGTACGACTCACAAAAATGTATTTCTCATTTGTTTTATTAAAAACAAAGGCAAACCAGTTGACCTTAATGAAAGTTAGCAGAGAAGATAAACTGGAAGACACGTGATACTATTTTGAGTTTTGTTTTGTTGGTTTAAGACATTATTGGCAATGTCATGCAGAGTAAATAGAAGCTTTGTGTCTTTCCAAGAAAACACACCGAGGCAGCCCATCCCCGACTGACTTGCTCTGGCATCGAACCCGCGACCGTTGGATTACGAGTTCGACGCACTACCAATTAAGCTACAGTGGCTTCCCTATTTTTAGACAACTACAATGAACTGATGTGATTAAATCGTACAACCGCACGACTAATTGAAGAAATGTATTAATTAATCACTAAAAGCACATGAAATGTACTTTTTACAAATATAATTTACAATGGAAAATCAATCTTTCCTTAAACGAGAGAGAGAGAGAGGGGGGGGGGGTGGAGGGATCCCTGCTGAGATAAACATTGTATTGTTATGTCGTGGCGGACTGACTACAAATTAGTTACACATCGTTAGGCTTCTTTTTTTCTCGAAGCACAAAATATTATTTCAAAAATTGTTCTATGGCCATATCGATATAAATTAATGGTTTGTTTAAATTATTTGTAGGTTTTATGTGTTGGCATTCGATTTGACTTTGTTTATATCAATATAGATCACCACCCCCTGTCCCCTGTTCCGATTGCAAGTTCCTTTCTAGGTTATAAGTATTTTGATAAAATCTTTAAAAAGGCGTTTTAATTATCTAATTTCAGGACAGTGATATATATATATATATATATATATATATATATATATATATATATATATATATATATATATATATATACACACAATCTAACAGGTTAAAAAGTTATATTTCATTCCCAGTAAGAATTGAACCCATACCGCGAGCAATGGGAACTATCACCCAGCTCATGAGTTCATGCACCAGCTCCCAACCCCAACCCCAACCCCAACCCCCCCCCCAAAAAAAAAAGAAAGATGGGACAAGGTCAAAGAAAGATAGGGACCTGAGGTGCATGAGAACTTACTCGCTAGGCAAACAGAATTCAACACTCAGCTATATGCACAAACCCACTGGGTTTCTATTCAGAAATGCAAGCATTATGGCTTTCAATAAGCCAAGCTCAGGTAGGCGTATGCTAGCATATGCAAAAAGTTTAACGTCACAACACCATGTTGGATGTTCTTTTATCACTGCAAACCCAAATCGAAAATTTATGCACTACTAGTATATCATCAGTGTCAGTAAACCTAGTGCAAATCAGTTTGTATGCAGCTTGGAAGAAACACTGGCAAATTTATAACAACTCTAATAGAAAATGTAGAAGAGAATATAATATCTTACGGTTTTAGTTTCAATTTGTTTTCAGACAATACATTCATGCCTTATTGTTAACTTTTCACGAGAATGGGACCTTGTTCCGTATCTGTATATTGATTTATGTTTTATGAGTGTTCGGAACATTTTAGAGGAAAAAAGACAAAATCACATGTTAACTGCCATATGCCTTTTATGCTGAAAGCTGTATATTAAAAGATATTACAAAAGAAATCACTCGTTTTGCTTAAGATTTTACAAACCCAGAAATGCTTCAAAACAGAGTTGCCTCCCTAGATTCCGATCAGAAACGGTATGATATCTTTCCAGTTATTCAGCTGATCTTGGTAGTTGTATCAAAATGCAAAACATCACTTGCACCCCTACTTTAAAGGTAAAGCTGTCGAATACTGGATATTATGTTCAATTAATTTAACAGCAGACCTATTCGACATATATACCAGACAATATTTATACCGTGATTTTTTGTTTCTTCGTGTCTATTGTTAATGACCGAAAAATATCTATCTATTTATCTATCCATCCATCCAACTAGACTAACCCATCCAACCACTAGAATTAGAGCACGCAACAACGCAGCATTGAGGACGCACACTGGATTGCAGCGGAAAAAGGATGACTGGCTTCGACTTAAATTCTGTAAAGAGTTGGTGGACATTGGCAATTCAAATTTATCACCTAAAAATCTAAATCTACTTTCAGCTGGCTAATTACTATCCGGAACGTTCTATTGATGAACGCAGGGACTTAGACATGCTAAATTCTTTTATCTCCAAAAACGTCGATGTATCCCTAAATAAAAAGACTCCAAGTTCCATTCAGGGACCGACAAGGTAAACTTGACGAACGAGACTGCGGCTACATACCCTCAGCATAGGAGCACTTTTTAAAACTTTTGCAATCCTGACTCGGAACTTCGGTGGTTAATCTTTTCACGCGTTACGTTCTGACTTCCGGGGAATACGGTTTACTTTGAAAATGTCTAATCAAAAATTAAAGAAAGATTTTACCGACACAGGACAATACAAACTCTCTGAATGAGGATATAGAAGATTTTGAAATGCATTTGTTGGTCAAATTTCCTTTCACCTATTTGGCAATTCAGAAAAGAAACAAGCAACATCCTGAATCCAAATTCAAAAAACAAATCCAGTTTTCAGACTGCGTATGTGCCGGGGTATGTACTGAATTGCTGACATTAGAAACAAAAGCATGTCTGAAGTTTCTATTCAGCATTCAAACCACAGTAAAGCAGAAATTATGGCGTTGAAAAAGTTATCCCAAAACAAATAAATGGGAATAAAGAAGGTAGATAAGGGAAAAGCCACCGTTGTCATGGATCAAGATCAATATATTGGGAAGTGGAGTGACAATTTAATGATTTGCAGTATTGTTAGCCTCTTTCAAAACTAGTGTATCATGATACAGCATTGGAAGTCAGAGGTGAACTGGAAAAGATATGTAATAGCGGTTATTTGGACAAAAAGGAATTCGACTACTTGATTCCGAATAATTAAAGACTAAAGTATTTGTATCTTCTTCCGAAAATTCACAAACCTGTGCAGAACTGAACTATATTGAAGGAAGTTCCGCCAGGTAGGCCCATTGTTTCAGATTGTTCTAGTGAGACTGAATGCATTGCCCAATGGATATATTTGTATTTAAACTCTTTGGCTTAGAAACAGTTTTCATATGTTAGAGACACAAAGAATTTCTTTGAAAAATGTAGGAAAATAAAACCCTACAAAACTGCATTTAGGTTACAGCAGATACTGACAGACTTTATACTGACATAAAACTGGTTGGCTGCTAGTAGAAAGGTCTTGGTTGATAATTCAGATCCAAAATCGACGGGATAAGGAAATTGTTAATTTTCTGACAATTTATCTTGAATAGAACGAATGTAAAAAATTGCTCCAAAGATAAGATACAGCTATGAGGAAGAAGTTTGTTCCATCTTATGCAAACATGTATGTAGCTGAATGGGAGAAAGAAATCTTCGCTAAGGCCCAAATGCTTCTGTTTTTCAATGTCGACCTTGATGATATTTTCTTCATTTAGATACCTTCGAGTTACCTAACTGGATGAAAATCCCCATTCAATTAAAACTTCAATTAGTAAGGAAAGGATAGACTTATTATATGTAACAATATTTAAGGGAAATAACTTTTTAAAGCGGATAATCTGGATACTAGGGTATATGGTAGAAACACTGACACTGATGAATCGCTACATAAAAATGGTTTTCATCCGCGTGCACACATTCAGGATCATTGTTAAATCCCAAATACTGAGGTTCCGCCGGATTTGCAAAAATGAACAAGACTTTCGTGTCGCGTGTTCATTGCTTTTCGGAGGACTACGAAAAAGAGGTTACAAAGGCAGTGAACTTGGGGAAAATGGAATCTGACGCATTAAGAAGCATAAATATTCCAAAAAAAACACAGGAAATAATTTCGTTCATCGTTCATCTGAGTAGATGTTCAGCTTCTCCGTTGAGGTATGTTAGACAAAATTTTAATGTTTTGTAACAAATATTTCCTGAAGCTTTGGAATATACACATTGGTTAAGGCTTATAAACGAAAAATAGCACAGGGGGACATTTTAATGAGATCCAGACTACTAAGGGTCGACAAAAATCTGGTTGTTTATAGGGTGAACTTAATGGTTGTAAGCTGTGCAATTTTATAATTAATTCAGACATCGTAAAAATCTTCAAAACTGGTAGAAATTTAAATATAGAACAACGAGCAACATATTTCATGTGATACATAAACTGTGATCTCTATAGTGTATTGTTTCAACTTTAAACAGCGTGTAGGAGAAACGGAGAGAAAATTACGTACTAGGATGGAAGACTTTTTTTCGAACTTACTACTGCAAAAATAAATAAAACATCTGTCTAACTGCAGTAACGTTCAATTGAGTGATTGGCATTGAGCACAACAATTGCTGGTCAAAAGTAGATAGAAGAAAGAGATAACGATTCTGGGCTCACCTTTTTGGAGCTGAAATTAATTTTGAAATTCCACCAATGGTGCAAGCTCGACCGTAGTCATGTGCAGTTTTAGGCCTTTATTCCGTTCAAATCTGTTTTTGTTTTTGTACTAAACTTTGTAAGAGATGAAAATAGTAAATCGCATCTATCAGTCTATGTATCTATTTATCTATGTATCTATGTATCTGTATATCTGAGTAACTTTCCAACTAAGGAAGTATTGTCATGAAACATTTTTATCAGACAGAAAAAAAAATAAATGTATAGGGTTTTGTTTTTACACATTTATTCGAATTCATGATTTCTTTAACAAACATTAGATACTAGTAAATTAGTTAGCATATTATCACTTAAGTCATCAAATGAGCAAGGCTTTCTACGTAAGTCTCTAGCCTACTTGCTTTTCAAAATAATTGTTTATCTTTAAAACTTGGACAAATATTAAAATAATTTATTTTGCACGATAAAAACATTACCACGAAATTTTTATTTTATTCTGGCAGAATCGTATGAAAACAGTATTTACATCTCTCTGCGTTGTTCAGATGGCCAGTGAGTACTTCAACTTTGTGGAGGCAGTTGTGTCATTGGGGTAGGTCAATCAGTAAATATATTTATGTATATTTCGCTCCATCTAATGACGTATAATAAATACCTATATATATGCATTGATGCTTTTCGAGTTATGAGATGCTTATCCAGATTGGGACTGATCATATTGCAGGATACTTGCAGTAGATTGTCGACTTCATGGTCAAGATTTGAACCTACTAAACTATCAACCGTGAAATAATAAACGGTATATTTAGTGGCTGGGTGTCTACTAATATTTCCAAGGAAACATTTGTTTTAGGATACAATGTGTCCTCATACCAATTTTGATTTTTAATTTACATATGACATACTTTCAGTGATATATATATAACAGAGTACTGTAAATTATGGAATGACTAAAGATTGGAGTAACAAGCTTATGCTTTCTAATAGCACAGAATGTAATATAATTAGTAGCGATATTATATTTTAAAGAACAGTAAACTAAACCTGAAAACATCCAAAATGTATCAAACCTCTAGCACTAAGTAACGCCCGTCCCGTGCGCTTCCCAGCACATAAAACATAGGATGGTTTTACAAGTTCTGAAAACATATCATTCTTTTTTTTTCTATGCGAGCATGATCATTTACTAAATTTTGAAAACCATCAATTTTTGAGTATTGACAATATTACATCTCACAAAAACAAATCAAATATTAGTATTTTTTCTAGGCAGCCACCGAAAGTTTCAAAATAACAAATCATGTAAATATCACTAGCGAAAATAAGAAACACATATAAATTGTAATCATGATAGAAGAGTTCTAAGCCCTAAATACGACCGACCATTGTGAGCTTCGTAACGCGATTACAATATTTAGTGGAATAAGTGTACAAATATCAGATAATAAAATATAGGATCTCATATTCTTGAAAAAGGAAAAAGTGCAGCATCTTATCCTTTTACTAGAATTCATCTGAACTCTCCAGTTAACAAAGGTATTAAACATAAATTTAAAGAGATGAAAATTCCTACACTTAAAAAGATCATTTCACATACAAAACAATAAACATTTTTGATAAACACATCTTAAAATTTGACAACAGTGGTTCTGTTAAGACATACAAGAGCACTGTGGAACATGAGACTGCAAAAAATCAAATTAACTGAGCAGTGTGGACGGAAACAGTTGGACGCGGAATATCTTATTGGAACTTGTCAGATCAAAGTTTACCAGAGTTAGCAAATTGCGTGTACAGGTTTCACGTCTACATTCAAATACAAAAGGTATCGTCTGAATGTGTAATACCTTTTGAACAATCATATAATCTGAATAATAATAATAACATAGAACTAAAACAATTTAGCATAATTTATAACAAAGTTAACATTCTGTTTCAACTGTTCACAAAATTCACACAAATCCTGATTAATTTCCAGGGTAAAATCTATATTCATTTATTCTCATATTTAATGAATCGTGAAGGTTTGTGTAATTATTATTATATCATCTTCTTTGATCATTCTTTAACTTTATTTTCTACTTGGAAAGCGTATTAATGGTCGGGTTAATTTTTATTCCTTCATATTTTGGTATTTGTGCATCAGTTATCATAGACATTTATTATGCTATTATAGTTTTCAAATCAATACATATTATGAAACTTAAGTTATTTTAAGCAAAAAAGATAAATGAAACTTTAATTACAGTCTTTTTACATTTACGTGTAATTGTCTCCAAAATTTTTTCTTTTATAGTAATGTTTCCTATAATACCAGACTGATGTCAGCACATGTGCACACAATTACATCGTTGGTATTCTGTGCTTCGTTCACCAGTGTGACCAATTTGTCTTTCACTGTTATATTTATATCAGCTGATAGTACTCATTTATGTCACCTGTAATTTGTTCCAAATGCATCGAATATTGTAATTACCTTCTCCAAAATCATAATACCATAGACATCATCTAAGCTTTTTTTATAAGTCGATACCGTTTTGGAATAAATAACAGATGAGCAATATCTTAGTTATTAAAATTTTAATCTCGAAAGGGGAGTTGCTTCGCACATGTCAATCAGATATGGGATCAAATTCAACCGGACAAAAAGAAGAAAATTACAGTGTATTGAAAGAATGGTTAATCTAAGAAAATACCTAATACAACAGGAAGTTTGAACAAGACTCGATACAAACGGTATTATGTGAATGACATTGATTCTCAAAGGCAGCTGGATAGAGTACATTTAAAACATACAATAAATAAAACAAATTATATATATATATATATATATATATATATATATATATATATATAGTATATTTAAAAAGCGAAGAAGAAAAGGGAAAAAAAGAATCAAAAAAGAAAATTCATGTTTAATGAAAGGAAGAATTTTATAACAGAAAGATTAAAGAGTTGCTTCAAAAAGAGAACATTAAATATTTTTCTGCGTACTTTCATAAAAAAGATATGTAATAGAAAGGTTTAATAGAATTGTAACAACTACAATATGATTGTATTTCACCCAAAAGTAAATCAGAAAATGTGTGGATGTATATGGTACCTAACTGATACATATAGAACGGCTAAATATAAAATAGTCCGAAGAGTTAGAATTTTAAAATATGACTCTATCTTCACTTACCTAAATATACTGAGAAAATTTTGGTTAGAAAGGTTCTATTAGATGATCCTGCAGCTGTGCATAATTTGGAATATTAAAAGGGAGGGAATATTTATGGGATATCTTCCGATGAGTAGGTGCCGCTTAATGGCAAACACAATAATTCGTACAAGGTTGAAAAAAAAATGAAAAGCTAAAATATTAAACTGCAAAACTTACATACATGCGTAGTATAAAGATTACCAAGATTTTATTTTTTATCATTTGGAACTGAAAACCACTAAAATAAACTGTACACTTTAAATATTCTTTGATCTAATTCATAAAATGTATATTTAAATCATTATATTTCACGTTACATACACAGTGAGAAAAAACTCATCATAAAATCCTGTCCATGTGTTTCATTTGCTGTCTACCGAAAGTACACAGAAACAGTTATGAAATATGTATTTAAAAATCCTGTAAATTTTTATTTCAAAAAGTGTTGACTGTGTAGCAGTATACAGCAACAGTGACGAAATACTCATTTGAAACTCCTGTCCATGAATTTCATTTGCTGTCTACATAACAGAACACATAAATTCAACACATAAATTCATATGTTGTAAAATAGAAGACAGATGTAAGTAGAATATTAAAACGAAGACACAGTCTGGGAGAGCAGAGGTGAACTACGGGAGCTGTCCAGGGTATAAAATATGATAAATTATCTTCATCGAAAATATGATCCAAACTGTATCTAAAGATCATCCCTATTTCTTTACAAGATTGGATTGGATTAGAGTGTAGTCAAACCAAAATTTGTGTAAAGAGTAACATTCAAGACTACAACAGACTTAATTTGTTGATTTCAAAATATTGGAATAGATGTCCTACAATAATTTAGAAAAGTTTCAGATATTAAGATCATATTTTATCATAATGATATTGAAATAAGCTGCAACGGATTTGAAAGTAAGATGGTAAGATGCTTAAAACAGTTATTTAGGGATAAGGATTAGCTTACGTAATTGGTGTGAGTAAATTTACTTAAATTTGCAGTACAAACTGAAGATTTCGTACATTTTCCAAATTCAGTCTACAACAATTCGATCCCACCCCCACCCACCCCAACAAACAACAAAAATGACACCAAAATAAAATAAAAATAAATAAATAAATAAAACAACATATAATTTATGGGAAACAAAGTTTGATTTGAAACAACACATGGTAAAACAGAATCAACCATAGGAATGGCAAAATTTGACATAACTTTGAAATCATTCGTACATTTAAAATGATTGAAGAAACGTTTCAAATTGCTGAAAATAAGAGTACCTGTTTTAGACTTTCAACGCACAAAGGGAATTTATCATGCATAAAGTATTATCAGAATATTTTTATATAAATTAACGAACTCTGAAACTGTGCAGAGCAATACAAAGAACAGTATCTACGATATCTTTACTACGATTCTGAAAGTTCAGTTGCATTGACAAATATCGACAAACCGACGATAAAATGCACTAAAATGAAAGAATGGGTAACCGAAGAATCAACGGGCAAATTACACAATCAAGCCAGAAAAGATTCCCCAACAAAACAAAGTTCATACTGGTAACATGGGTAATCAGTGACTAGCAGACATTGTTGTCATGCAAAGACATGAAAAATACAAAGATGGGTGTAGTCATTTTGACAGTGATGTATAGTTTCTCACAATAGGTTTGGCTGAGAGTATAAAAAGGAAAAGGAAGATGATAAACAAGATGCTTTCAGAGAAATCTTCAAAAAGCGAAAACCTGAAAAGATACAGTTTTATTAGAATAAAGAGTTTTAACGGGTTTTGACACAGAAAAACTAGGATTTGCTGGAAAAGGAAAACACTGAATACTCTTCAGCTTAGGCAGATATAATTGCAGCTGTGGTGCAAATGTTTAAAGAACTTTAAATCTAGATTCTGGAAGAATTTTACACACATTGAAGCCAGAAAACGGATTTACGTTTATCATAGATTAATATACATTACTCCAGTTGAAGCAAGCAAAAAAAAAAAATAGATCAAGAATATTTCTGCATAGCAACATATACATTAGATCACCAAATTTCAAGCTCGGAGAAATAGTCAAGATTTAAGAATACAAAACAATTTTGACAAGGACTACCTTCCTAATTTTGCGAAGAAACATTTAAAATCAGGAAAGTTAATTTAGTGATATAGATTTGAAGACTTGAAGACAAAGGATGCAAAGAACTTATTTGTTCTTTTTTCTTTTTCTTTTTTTTTTTCTTTTTTTTCTTCTTTGTATTAACAAGAGTTATATCTGTATGAAAACAAGATGACATACGTAATCTCAAGGTTTGTTTCTAAAATAAAATGGATGAATGGTAAAAGGTACATACTGGTGAAATAGAAAGGATATACTTAGTCGTTTACAGCTGAAAATGGTATGCAAATAAAATAAATGGAGGAAGCGCAATACGTTGATAGAAGTATTTAGGAGCATGCAAGCCGATATTTTTTGTGGCAATGTTTTTAATTTATTTTATTTATTTAAAAGATACCTACTTTCTAAAATGGGAAACATGTGAATTGTTACTTTAATAACCTTTGTAGTAAAAACGTTTATTTAAATATGAAATTATTACACATGGAAAAAGTGATAGGCTGACCACAATGTAAACAATTTCATATCGCGGTTATAAATGACATGGATTAATAAATGCACAGCGATAACATTCAAAGCTACAAAAAAGCGGAAAAACAAATACATTATAATAGACTACAAGCTTCTTAACAAGATTATGAACTAGATAAATTGTAATGATAATCACATGCTTGTCGGTGCAATCATGAAGTTTATATAACTTCTCTCAAGTTTTGTACAAAGAATACATAGCACTCTTGTAAACTACATCATTACCTATGCATCTTATTTTGGGAGAAATTCTATTTTTCCATGTTCAATTATAACACATTTAAAAAAAACTTCAATAATAAAAAATTACCACAGACTGTATTTAAACATCAGTTGATATTGGAAGAGTTTTTACAACACATAATTGTGGTAAAATCTAGTACACTTTTCAGATTGTATAGATATAAAGATTGTGATGGTGCAATTTTCTCATAATCTTCACTGGATATCTAGTAGTGATTGAAATAAAGCTACCCAAATAAAATTAATCAATATTGTTGTCCACAAAGTTAAAATTCTTGCTGAAGGGAAAGTGTTCCTAAAGAGCAATGTGCTAGAGACAACGTGTATCAGAGATGTAATCAGTTACAAAATGATACAAGTTCAAAACCTTAAAATTGATCGAGGAAATTAAAAAAACCAAATAAAGGTACTTGTAATCTAAAGAGTCTGCATCAACGAGAATAAAATGGTATAACAGTAGACGAAATGAAATATACCAAATATATTATAATGAAACCAAATTTGTAACACATAAACCATTAAACATGTTTGATATCTACATTTTAGTTCAACGTTGACTCTATGAACAGATGCAGAGTACAGTATGACAAGAGATATTTGCAGAAACACCTAAACATGGCAGTGCGTTGACAACAGCTGGTTGTAGGTTTTTCTACTGGTAATTAATAGACAAACATTTACCAGAATTAGTCAAATCGTTATAAAAATGTCATATTATTTCCTGATACGAAAACTGCTGTCTGAGTATGAAGTACATTTACCTAATGATGTCGATGCATCCGAATTACATTAAAACCAAACAAAGAAACAACAACAAACAAATACTTGATCGATAATGGGCCACAAGGACGTAAAACTGTACATCAAGGTTTTAGGGAGTCAAATTGCCTTCTTTTGTATTAATTGTTTGTACATGTTAATATACCTCTTGAGCGGACACTGTTGAATAATGCAGCGGCAAATTCCAAATGGAAAAGTACAGCAATTATTAAAGACAAAAATATTAATAACTTCACTATTACAGAAACTGAACAGAAAAACGAAGTTGAAAAGATGAATTATAAAGAACTCAAGAAGACATATGAAATTTTTGTCAATGATAGAGTACCTAAATTGTACAAGTCATTGTCACATGTTGTTATTTATATTGCGATATCATTTATTAGCAGATTTCATTCTACTTGGACAGTTTGCAGAATGAATTGAAAGATGATTAAATGACTTAAAATGGTATAAAATATTTCACTGAATTTTATCAATCAAGTTTGGATTACCTCTTACTGTGAGTGCTAGTTTGAAGCCTTTAAAACACATAATTTTATAAAGCCAACTGGAAAAGGAAGAAATATAAAGTGTCGAAGACTGCTCATAGCTAAAGGCTTACCTCGCTGAAGGGGTTGCAAAGCACAATAACGGAAATCATTTACAAAAATAGAGTATATCTATCTTTCTTTAGTATATATATATATATATATATATATATATATATATATATATATATATATATATATATATATATATATATATATATATAAGGGAATGTTATACGAGTGAAGTGGAAACATTATATTATCATCAGTGGTTTTCCTGTGGCAATAGTTTATTTACTATTTCAATATATCATTATCAAATATATAATAAATAAATAAATACTGATTACTTTGCTTTTGTAATAGGTGTAATTACAGGATTAGCTTCTTACTATGAAATACATTCTTACATGGAAAATAGATTAGATAATGCTGTTCAAGATCTTGCCAGTTACAATGTGTGAGAGTACAATCTTCTCACTGATAAAGTTTACCGTTCGGAATGATTCAACTTTTTATTTGATTTTCTATTTCATCTTCGGAAGGCATTGTATTAGTGTTCACTAATCAAAATAACAAGCAAATATGACTTGCAATTAACCGTGGTTATGATTTATTGCTATAGTGAGTTAACTTTTAACATTTCCTTAGAAATTAAAGGGAAGGTAAACAATTCAAAAAGGCAAATGAAAACATAGCTAGCAAAGTACATGAAAAGGTTATGTCACAAAAGCAAACAGAGATATGTGGCGTTGAACTTGGTAAGAAATTTGAGAAACGTTCACTCCAATTAAGAAAATAATCCAAATCTGAACACGTAAAGAAAGAACAAGATGCTGCAAGTGTCTTCGATGCACAGTGCACTACGGGTTAGGAAGACACATCCAGAGACGCGAGCGAAGGTATAATGCTGCAGATCGAAGAACGGTCCAGGCGGCAGGCTTGTTGAACGTGTACGTATATATTGACATGGACGCACCTCAACATACATAGTGGCTAATTCGTGTTGCCCGTTCGCCCATCTACTAGCCTGATAACTTTCAGCTACACTGTACCTTGCTCGTTGGCCTCCGTGGATGTGATAAGAGCTTGTTTGCCTGCAAACTGCTCGAATCGGCATTTACAGGCCACTTTGATTTTATCGTCATCATCGGGCCCTACTATATGCCTGAACAAAGCATATAATAGACCGTAGGTCCACAGAAGAAAAGACGCGGGGCATTT
Source organism: Margaritifera margaritifera (assembly GCA_029931535.1). NCBI lineage: Eukaryota > Metazoa > Mollusca > Bivalvia > Unionida > Margaritiferidae > Margaritifera > Margaritifera margaritifera. The sequence continues at coordinate 3,431,289 of JAQPZY010001657.1, read as the reverse complement.
TTTGTCAACCTTGAGGACTATAATCTTGATAACCTGCTTTATACAGTCGCTAAAATGTTCAAAGAAACGACCACGACTTTTCTACTCGACGACTGTGCCTTCAATTCTGGCGTCCGGCTAAAGGAAATGGCCCTTACTAAGCTCTTCTAGGTCAGCCCCCATGCCGGCATTAGCGCGTGGATTTTAGCACAAAAGTAAAACACCGTTACCCGTGACTTCAGAGAGCAGACCTCCTGGATAGGCCTTTTCTACTGCAAAGACAAAGACTCATTTAGGGACACACTAAGAGAAAACAATATCGTTGAAGTCGAGCAAAGGCATATGAATTTGTCAAAAAGGAGAGCTTTGTCAAGTTACTCCTGCTCATACACTCACCAGTGTCCTACCAGTTGTCCACGTCCAGACAGTGTAATGTGGAAGCTTCATATTTTGTACGCCCCAGCCACCACTATAACACTTGGAACCGTAACCTATAATATCTATAAGCTAATTATAGTTAAGCGCTCAACCAGACATATCCGGAACTTCATAAGAACCATGGCTGTTTTAACAAGATACTATATGGGTTGACTTCAGAAACGGACAAGCCGTCTAATGATAGTCGCGCGACAAAATCAACACTAGCACAGCGGCGTAATGCCTGTCATAGTTGGCGGCTTCTGGCGAAGCAAAAGAATAAATAGGCCGACCTCTTACCTTTGCGGGCCTGATGACGATGAGCGACGAACAGGTAGCAAAGACCTATCCTATTCACTAGGCTTAAATGGGGGATAGGATGATTGCTTTGCTGGGTTGCGTTTGCTTTAAATCTTCATAGCAGTTGAAAGTCACTTTCTGCCTATAGATAACCGCGAAAGTGACTAGGAAAAATTATCCATACTTCTTTGGCGAATATCAGCAGCCACGTTTACTTTAGGTACGGCGCAGTACTAGAACCAATTACAGCTGGCATAATTATCTATAGGCATGTCGATTTGGGGAACAGAAAAAAGAAAAACAACGATGGTTGAGCCAGCACAACCAACTGCGCAACCCGCTAAGGAAGATTATACACCCAGGTAGAGTTGATGCTGGTGATAATGAAACAAAGGCAGACTAAGAGAAAAAAATGTATACTGCTGGCACGCACACCGCTCTTTAAGAGCAGCAGGAGGTGATGCCATCTTATGGTCTCTGGTAGCTGGCATTATATATTCCTTACACCCCAGAGCGGTCAAACAAAAACAACGTCCAGCGACAAGCCAGCACCACAGATGCACGCGACATCTATTAGACACATGCCTGACCACTTTTTATGGAATTAACATGTCAAACGTCATGCATTATGTCTAATCCAAGTACCTCGGAAACCTCGTACTCAGCGGCCTCGATATTGGATATTCGATGATTGCTAAATATGTAATCAAGATGAAACCAGCCAACCCGGGCCTACTCATAGGCACCGTAACGCTGAGCATCTGGAAGCGGAACATGCTAATTAAACAAGGCATCATTCCTTCCAATATCATCAAGTCAACATTATGGCCTATATTTCTATCATGCTTGGCGGGGTTGTTTTCAACGCGCTCTGGTTCATTGGCTCAAACTACCTTTTGTCGATGTTAAACCGAAAAAGATGCCGACATCGAACGCGCCCACCACAACAACACGCTTGAAGAAGTCCAATCTGCTCAGGCCCAATACTCTCGCAAACACAAGGAACGTCTCGTTTACCTCAACGATAGGATGCGTGCCGAACAGCGTGCCGAAAAGGGTAACGACGATGTCAATGCCGCAGTGTGCGAGTACCACCTGGTGACCGGCAGAAAAAAACACACAAACAAAACAAAACAGACGACGATCAGCAGATTGGCGCGGCCTGTTCGAAAGCTAGATCTGCAAGAGCAACACTACGTGCGCCTGGACATCTGGAAGCCGGGCAACACCGCACCACCGTCACTTACCCCCCACCACCCACAGCACCCCTACCACCCCCAGTTCGCTCAATAAAGAACGCTGGTATTCGCTGTGCCAATCCTCTGGAACACCTTTGGCCTCTGGAACCAGTGGATTGTCGCTGTATGCGTCATAAAGTTCCTCCGGATACTCGATGTCGATTACTGGAATGTAGTCCTTAGGTTCATCTGCTGCGATGGTTTCGAGTTCGTGCGGGTCAACCCACTTAGAGACGCCTTTAATGTCATCTCATTTATCTTTCTTCTGTTGAAAAAAAAACTTAGGACAATTGATCTGCTGATGAATGGTGTACTTGGTGAATATCATCCAATATATCATCTATGGAACATAAAAAAGAGATTGCCGGTAAAAGCTTGTCTAAACTAAAGTTGGAAAAAGAACTAGAAACGATGAAAGAATATGTTTGAAATCTTTGTAAATTCTTTGTGAGGTGTCGTAATGGATAGTGTCACATCATTATTTACCAAATTTGTTCCAATAGACAATTTAGACAGATTACAAAATGAATTGAAAGATGACTACATGACTTCAACATATATCAAATAATATTGGACTTTTGTCATGTAAGCTAGGTTTGCTTCTATGTCTTTTAGTGCTAATTTGATGCCATTCAAACACATTGCTTTAAATCAAACAGCAGAAAATGAAGAAACTGAATATGGTAACATTATTCCTGAATAAATGTGTACTGTTTGCTTTGTTGGCAATGCATTTATGCCTTTGACCACAATTGTTAAAGTAGCTGTAAATGGCAGGGATAACTGCTTACGTTGAAATAAAGTCTCGTAGGGAAAATAGATTAGACACTACTATACAAAATGCCCCCAGTGATGAAGCTAGCTACCTTGAATGATTAAGCCTTTTTCTTCTGCTCTTCAACGTCTTTCCTCAAAGGCATTTTCTCATTTGTAGACCTGTTTCGCTGGATAGTATGCGTGTAGTATTTGATGAGTGAAAATATATCCTTTGTTAGTTTCTATCATATAGGTTAATAGAGGCACATGATATGACGCGATCTATCTTTACGTTTTCTATGGTGGAACCTTCAGGTAAAATTGAACCATATCTGAGTGAAGTCTATATATGGAACACGAAGTATTTTTAAAGTTACCTCTATGTTTGTTTTTGTTTTTCCCAGTGGGGGGAGGGGGGTAATTGTTTTACAAAAATAATCATGCATTGCTAAATGCTATAAGTTTGTGTGCATATCACAAGAAATCGCATGTTAAGTACTATGAAATTTTCATCCAGGTCCTATGTCTGTTTCATTTATTCATGATGGTGCGCTCTGTTGTCACGTCCTTTTCTGTACTTTTGTGTATGCCGTTTTGCAAGGTTTACATTAAGTACCAGTTCTGTGAGAGTCGGTTGGGTCTTTTTTTATATTTCGCATTTTGGACATAACTATGTATCCATCTCTCTTTTACCTAATTACATCTCAAATTAGTTTTTAATACTTGTAAGTGTCATTGTCAGCCGTCTTGAAATTAACATTTTAAACCTCTTTAAATGTAGTTTGGTTAACTTTCCAAATATTTGTACAATGAAATGGAAAGTGAGCAAAACAAGATGTAAGACGAATCTAAAGCTAGTAAACCCCTGAAACGGTAACTTCACAAAAGTCAAGATGATTCGCCTCTAGTTGAACTTGGTTGACAATTTTGAAAACGGTTGCAGGGATTTTAGAAAGCTAAAGCTGAACATTTGAAGAAAGAAAAAGATGAGTCTGCAAAATCACAACATGATGCAATCACAGTGCCATAAATAAAGGAAACAAGTTCAGATTGTACAATCTATTATTTGATAGGAGGTGGTGTAGCTATTTTGGGCATCGTGCTCCTTTGGTTAAAAAGTAATTTAAAAGCTGTTTCTTCACAGAGACTTGAATATCCATTTGTTAAAGATGTTCAAGTTGACAATCAAAGGACAACAAGATAAAGTCATGACCATTACTTGCAATGAATATTAGAAATGCTTTAGGTTTTCAGGTAATAAATTAAACAATTTTTATATACAGACTATACAGACTAATCTTAACCGAAACAAGCAACAACAAAAAAATATAAAAAAATAAACTAAACAAACTATGTTTACCACGCAACACTTATATCTGCGATCATATTTGCTTTCAATGTGTTTTTCAAGAAGTTGTTTCATTCATATATCAATAGATCCTCTGTTAAACGTAGACATCTTAATAGTCTGTAAAGCAGATCATTCTATCTTACTTTGTTTACAATCGACTCGCTAATAATACATGGACTCTTACCGGATTAAATTCTTAACACAGTACAAACAAATTAAACTTAAGTATACATTGCTAAATGCTTTATCTTTTCTGGTCAACAAATGGCAGTGAAATGTCTAATGAAACAAAAAACAAATCAACACAATTTACTATGCAATATTTATTTCTTCTCTTACAGTAGCCTACAACATACTTATGAAAAGGCTATTGAAGCTTACAAATGGGCCACCATCAACCGTGGATATTGAGTTAGTTGCAAAGCTAATAATTCCAGTTTAATTTAGCCAACTGACAATCGACTATCAGGTAGCAATAATTTTATGTCTGAAAAGCATTGATACTCAATTAATATTTGCACCTTTGGTATTTTTCCATCGGAAGACATCGCCTTCGATTCCAAAACCTGTACGGTGCCCTTTTTTCAGGAAGACTAAATGAGTACTGTCTGCCCAAAAGACTATATTTTGGCTTTTAAAAACACTCCAAAATACTTGCGTTGCATCTCTGAAGGAGAATATGCAAAATACAACAATACAACCCATAACTTTGATACATGATTGAAAATGCACCAAGTGCTCTACCGTTAGATCATGCACTCCTTATAGATGTTTAGTAGATCATGTGCAATAATTTGACTCACCTAACATAAATATGGTACAAAACTTACTTGATAATCAAATACTTAAGATTTTAGAGGATAACAATTTAAAAGATATTAAGAAGTGGTATGAAAATAAAGACACTTGAAATGTTTTTGAACAGAGTGATAATGAAGGAGCTAAATAAAATTTCAAGCCTACAAAAACAGATTGATTGTAACAGAAAAAGATTTTAGATTGACAGGAATTGTTCAAACAGGGATTGAATATCTTTTCTACTGCTATTCCAGGCCTGCACGAAGCATGGTAAAGAGCAAATGATATAATGGACATAGTGCACACTATAACTGATATAACTTCCATAATTATTTTTTGTAATTCCAGTAGAAGTGAGCATAATAAAGGGAATTACATGCTATAGAAAGTGACACAGAGAGAACGAAACATAATCTGGAAAACTATGGCACTGTACAATTTCAGCTGGAAGAACTTTAAAGAGATTGAAATAATGAAATCCAAGAGAACGACTAGATATTGAAAAGCTGATGAATGATTTAGCACATAAATCACTCATCCGAACAACACAATAGCAGCTAGCAGTAATACACTGTCAGAGAAGCAGAAAAAGAATGATGTAAGAGAGAAAAACAAAATTGAATGTGATTGAAAGCATGATTAGATCTATGAAAATAACTTACGATTGCAGGTCTGAGTGACAAAATCAAAGTGATAAAAGATGCTGCATTCACCGAATTTTATGAAACAAGTGTATGTTACAGATACACACATTATGTTGATAGAGAACTGCTTACAATTATCCGTGTGGTACAAGGTAGTATTGACGCAATAGACACATGAATCGAACGAATGATTCTATACTTAGCAGTTATTTAAAGTCTCATTCATTTATTTCTTTTCAAATGGAAAAAAATAACTACCTTATGGCAGTGAAGGCACTGAAGTATGATAGTCATAGAATGGTTAGTTTGCCAGGGATTGGGCATGAGTGGGGTGGGGGTGGGGGAGGGTGCCCAAATTTGTTTAGGGTAATTGAGTATGTTACCTAGCATTTTCAAGAGAATGGGTATATTCCATGTTATACCAGGTCCACATACTGCACCACTTCATGGTAGCTGTACTGTCAATAAACATTGGCTTTCTCTCCATACTATTGTCATACGTTAATATTTACATATTTTTTTATGTGTAGAAAGTGTTAACATACATAATTGTATATTTGTAGTATTTAGCTTTCTCTCGCATATTTTGGACACGTGTGGTTAAAGATTTTACCATTAACAGTTCTTGAAAAGCGAGGTTTAAAATATTCATTCATACTCATCCATAACGGCTTGAATTTAAATCACCTTACATGATCTTAGTAAGGACAGAGACAAACAGACTGTGAAACAAAAAGAAAGGAAAAATAAGTCCCACTGATATATTTTCTCATGAACAAAAAGTCATTTCCGTGCATATAAAACATCAAACGTTTAGTATCAGGTCCATTAAAGCTGAAGATATATTTATAGTGTTATCTTATCTTAGAAGCAATATACAGTGCACATAGGCAACGATGGATGTGCAGATGGATAGATTTTAAACACATATAATGTACAGTAATTACAAATGACAGCTGATACAATCCAGCAATATGGTAATAATAGTCAGTAGACAAAGTTAACATTATTACAAACGAAATCAATAACGAGATAATATCTAATTTACTCATTTTTATTAATGTTGTTTAAATTTTGATAACTGCATTAAAGCTGAATATGACCTTTGTGAATTCACAACAAAGGTAAACTATATTGCACACAAATTTATGGTGAGTTCTATATATAATATGTCTGTCCACAAAGGTATGGCCTAAAAGATCGGGAGAATAGCATATTATATGGAAAGTGTAGGTTTGGTTGCTACAAACTCCGTCGATCATCCGAGAGAAACTTATAAATTATCATGGCTCTTTTGTTTTTTGTTTCTATAATAAATAAAGTATATCTTATTATTTCTATTAAATCTGGATTGAATAATTAGCAAATTCAACATAAACTACCAAAGAGATTTGCTGTTTGTTTTTTAATTGCAAGGACTATGCAAAGTCCGAAAAGGGAAAAAGAAGAAGAGAAAAGAGTAAGATAATCGACAATACGATCGCAAATAATTAGTGATGCTATGTAAAATACATGTAACTGAGAACTCTAAACATATTTAAAGGGCATTTTTTAAAGATGCTAATGATATGTCCACGCTCAAAATGCGGTCCATTGATGGATTAAGCTTGTCATTAGCTGAAACATTTAACAGGTGATGTGAGCGAAAATTTCGTGCAAGAGATTCTTAGTATTAGTCACCTCAAGCGAAGAGTGTACAACATCTGCCCATTCTACACGAACGAATTTTTTTTTGCTACTTCAAATATTGACTTCGTTATATCAAATAAAGCATGATTAATATGCTAAAGAACGTTTCCCATTTTGTGGAAATAACTGTATGACGTCCATTACGAGAATACAATTCATGAAAGTCTCATAAGTTCTCATTCATCAAGAAAGGATTATACAAAACAATCTGTGTGATTTTCTACGGCACGAGTCCAATTGATCGTAATTAAAAACTGCATAGACTACAACCATTACTGTAGTGTGCCTCTTTTTTGGAAAAAAAGTATGTCTATTCTTTAAATAGAATGAGATTTGACTCTGTGTGGCCCTCTCTCCTTCGCTAGTGTTCAGGAATGGACACCTACTCGCACTGCAGACATCATCATCGCCATTGCATTGAGTATTACGTCAAGTTTCCAAATATTGAACGAGGTAATGAATTACTTATGTAATATCCCAGAACTTCAGCGAAGAGCAGGGATATTGTCGTTTCTCTCGTTCTTGAGCCTGTCCGTCTGTCCATCCATTCGTCACGAAGCTTTATCATCGCGCTTCTCCCATACTGTTTGGAAGATTTGCATGAGTCTTTGTAGACTAGATATGTGGTTAATCTAGATGTATAATACAGTTTTATTTTTTTCTCTCACCTATTTGGTGAGAAATATCTTTAAAAAAGTCGAGAAAATGGATATTTTGACAATTCATATCGTCATTGATACTCCTCCCATACTGCTTGCAGGATTTTATCAAAACTTCGAAGTCTAGATATGTGGCTGGTGTAGATGTGCAATAAAGATTTTCTGTTTTCTTCCGGTGATATTACTTGCAAAATGTGTCACAAAGTGGTATTTTGGGGAATTCAGTTTGGCATTGCTTCTTCAACCATACCGCTTGAACCGATTTGATTGAAAATTTGGAGGCAGCATATGAACTTGGTGTAGATGGGCAATAAGGTTTGACTTATTCCCCTGGCTCAGTCTTGGGAAAATGTCTTTAAACAATTGTCGAAGAAAGGGATATTCTGAGAATGCAGTTTGTCTTCGCTTCTCCTGCCACACTCATTGGAGGATTTTGTAGAAACATTTTAGGCTAGGTATATGCTTTGTGTACATGCACAATAAGATTTTACTTTTTTTCCCCCTCTGGCCCCATTTTGTGGACATTTCTTAAAAAATGATGTAAAAGTGTCTTTGGGGAATTCAATTCATCATCGCTTCTTCAGTTACACTGCTTGGAAGTTTTTTTTGAAACTTTGTGTTAGTTTGGTGTAGATGCGCAATAAAGATTAACATTTTTGCATCCGTATGTCCGTCCGTGATAATTTTTTCCATTGTATATCTTCCCACGCCGCTTTGAAGATTTTAATGAAACAGTTTGGATATGTGTTCAATGTAGATGCGCAATACGTTTGTTTAATATTTTTATTCTTGTCCCTTATTGAGGACATTTCTTAAAACACTTTCAGAAACGAATTATTTTGAGAATTCACCTTGTCATCGCTACTCCTCCCACACCGCTTATAGGATTTTATTGAAGCTTTGTAGGCTATATATGTGGTTAGTATAGATGCGCAATAAGGTTTTGCTTTTTTCCTCTGGCCCCTCTTTTATGAAATGTATGTAAAATATTCGAATAAGGCAGATGTTTGACAAATTCGCTTCATTAGTTAGTGTTTATTCAACGCTGTGCGAAATCACTGCTGAATATTTACAGACATAAAGAAAATGTTTTGTTCTCGTATTCCTTCAAAGATCTTGTGAGAAGAGGAATGTTTGCTATACGCCATAAAATTTAAAACAGGTTTAGGCTAAATGCAAGGATATGCATGTCTATGACAACATGTTCATCTAGTTATAAGGAGTCGAACTACTTTCAAAATTATAAGCATTCATGCAAATGTTTTCGGGCCGGATTACTGTGAATGTATTTATGTACATTTAGACTGTGTATGGTTACTTGGTTTTGCAAAAAGAGTGGCATACTTGCCTGCGTTTAAATTCGTGAATATAACTCTTCCATTCATGGCTTCATAACGATTACATAGTTTGATAGCTCCTTTACTTCGTGGTTTGCAGCAAGTACAACGTTCATTAGTTCCCTACAAATAACGTTGAATTTACAGTATTACCAGTACATGTTTTGTTTACTAATAAGTATATTTACATGAAAATATGACATCACAACTATTTGCGATTGACGTTTTTAATACAAAGTTGTCATGTTTGTACTAGAGATGCTTACAAGCATCGTTGGAAGGACATAGGGAGGTAAATTAACAATTTATACAATGGAAACGTGTTTTCTGGTTTGTTCATGTCCATACATGATTCACGCCTCGTTTTCTCCCCAAAGATGTGTCCATTTTGACACCAGCTTGTACGAACATTACACAAATTCTGGTGTCAATATTGATATGTGGTATGACCAGCATTATTGCTCCACAAGGACGGTCCACTTCTGGCGACAGGTGTCCTGCAGCCCTATGCAAGATATACAGCAAAGACTGCTACCGCTGTTGGGAGATCCGCAACATAGGATGATAAATCTGTTGACAGAATAAGTCAAACTCAGTATGATGAGAAAGTGTGAGAGTCAACTTCTGGCTCTGAAAGGATGGATAAGACACAGTACAAACATCAAGCTCGAAATGACGAGAAAGCACGAGATTCAACCTCTAGTTCTGATAGGATGGATAAGACACAGTATGGAAATCAAACTCGAATAATGAGAAAGCACGAGAGTTAGCTTCTAGTTCTGATAGGATGGATAAGACACACTATACATGTCACGCTCGATATGATGAGAAAGCACGAGAGTTAACTTCTAGTTCTGATAGGATGGATAAGACGCAGTACACACATCAAGCTCGAAATGACGATAAAGCACGAGAGTTAGCTTCTGGTTCTGATAGGATGGATAAAACAACACAGTATATATATCAAGCTCGAAATGAGGAGAAAGCATGAGAGTCAACTTTTGGTTCTGATAGAATGGACAAGACACAGTATACACCTCACACTCAACATGGCAACAAAGCACGAGACCGAACTCCTGATTCTGATAGGATGGATAACGCATAGTGTGGAAATCAAGCTCGAAATGACGAGAAAGCACGAGATTGAACTCCTGGTTCTGATAGGATGGATAAAACACAGTATACACATCAAGCTCGAAATGATGAGAAAGCACTAGAGTCAACTTCTGGTTCTGATAGGATGGATAAGACACAGTATGGATATCAAGCTCGAAATGATGAGAAAGCATGAGAGTCAACTTCGGTTCTGATAGGATGGATAAGACACAGTATGGATATCAAGCTCGAAATAATGAAAAAGCATGAGAGTCAACTTCTGGTTCTGATAGGATGGATAAGACACAATATGGATATCAAGCTCGAAATGATGCTACATTATCGTCAAAATCACGCCACGGTCCGATAGTAACTCAGACATATTCAGCAGATGGGGGCAAGTATAAAGCTTATTAACCAAAACCCACTGCTCCAGCACCATGGCAGTTATCTGCGCGAATGCAATTGGACCAGCTTGACGATTTTAAAAACAAGTTACAAAGAGAGAGGTTTCAGACACTCTGTCACAATGTCCTCGTGTTTAAACAGCCAGATCTCCGAAGATTGTGTGGAACAGATTATGATCATTACAACTCGCTTTACATCAACCAGACGTATGGCAATTACAAGTTTATTTAAACTTCGTTGTCGATCAAAGCTTCCTAAACATATCAAATAGATACAATAAAGTATCATACTCATAGTGTGCAGACCTGTCATTGTGAGCCAGATTCGATTAAGTACCTGACAAAGTCGTACTCCTGACATTTTCTCCTTTTTATTATCCCCATTGTATTAAAAAGTATTTTTCATATCCGGTATCGATTTGTCATGTGCAAGAATCTGTGTGCATAGAAAATATGGAGAACTCATCTCGTCAAACTCAAGCCATGTAATTCTTATTCCACTGAGTTATTGTGTATCTTTTATTTCTCAATGTAATTTATTATTTCCGAATTTAATTTATTCAACTCTAGTAACTATACTCATTTGACATGAAATTTGTTAATAAAATGTATATCAAATTCATGTCACACCATGTACATACCCTTCTAAAATCAGTTATTCCCATAAGTCATCAGATCAGACTTTAAACACTTAGTTTTAGGATAAGAATGGTCTCCAAAATTCTCTCTAAGTCTACGGTAAAACAGTAACTTCACAAGGATATTATATTTCACGTTTGACGATAATTGGTCTATTCGTCTTAAATTCACAAGCTTTTAAACTTTAGAGCATGAATTTTAATGCAGTTCTTGAACAGCGATATCTCAGATGTCCGTCCCTATTTTATCTGAAAAAGCTTTTATGGTAGCTAAAAGCCCTTTTCAGGGAATCGTATCACATGTTTTGTATATTTTGTTACACTGCAGAGTTATCAAAGTATAAAGAATGTCAAACACACCAAATTTTCCGGCAGCTGCTAGATGCAAGGAATCTCGAGGATGACGTCATCAAAAGAGCGACGATAAATATACCATTACATCGTTGAAAACAACAAGGGCGAAATAACAAGAATGGCGGTATGTTCAAAACTGTTTCTGGCGGATATTTTACTATTGCTTAGATGTTGACAAGGAAATGTACTTAGTAATCAAATAAAAAAAAAATATCCATTTTGTCACACTATAGCACTGTATATGAAATTAAATGATTAAAATATGCATTTATGTAAACACAGAAATTGTATTTATTCTCGGTGGTCTGGGAAAATACATAAAGCAATCGCTCGGGACGATCTATTTTACCGACATTACATAACAAAAGCAGGATGTAATTCAATAGAGAAGTACACAGATAGTACATATTTACAATTCAACAGAGAGGTACACAGATAGTACATATTTACAATTCAACAGACAGGTACATAGATAGTACATATTTACAATGAAACAATATACATCTAAAGATTACAATGCCAACGATAACAGCAGATCAAAAGACAACACAACAGTACAGTATATAACACGCACATATACATGTTTTGATACGCATGAACATATATCATCACAGAAAGAAGTACATTAAAACATGTAGGTAATAAATATGACATTTTATTGTTAAAAGCATGCACAATGCCAGCAGCAGAATAAAAGTCAAGACAACAGCATATAACACGGAAATATACATTTTTCTTAAGGGTTAGAACATATATACCAAATCACACATGACATATGTACCACATATAGAAAGGCCACCAACATATACATCACATCACAGACAAACGATCACTGGATAAGAAATATGACTCTACTGCTCATGTGCCAGTTTACAAAGTGAAAAATCCCACAGACTTCTATATATTGCTAGATTATTCTTAAAAATGTTGTTTAAACAAAACTACTGGACCACGTCATATTAAACAAAAGTGACGAACTGTAAATAAAACAAGGAACATATCTGTGTGCACCACATGGTTTTATAGATAAGACATCATAAACATAAAAATGAGTTTTATGTCGCTAATTTTATATCGTTATCATTGAGCCAAATAGGTAAAGTCAGTTTCAACATTCAATAATAAATACATGGCATCTAATGACAACATCCCATATCATTGTGCACAGACATATAGGAAAAAAGATTCCTGTTATAGTATATAGAATCTAATGTCAGCTTGCCATATAACTGTACAAAGTCAGATGAGACCGCAAATTCCTGGTTTAATACACGGAAAGAAATTTCAATTTTACATGTAATTTCATAGTTATATGAGAAATCAGATTCTTGTCCTAATGACTGTTGTTACGACTCTATGGTCTAAGAAAAATGTAACAGAAAGAAAGTGAAACCAACAAATCAAGTAAAAATCAACAAGCAATTTATTCCTAGATAATTAAAATGAAAAATCAAAAAAGTCACTTACAGTGATGTGTTTTGAAATCCTAATAATCCAATAAGAATGATTGTTCTAATCACAAGTCCTAAATATAGAATGTTCCAAATTCACGGCTGTGTCCTTGAATGTTATTATGTGCCAATGGTCTCCAAAGTCCTGATGTACTAGAAATCTTGATGTGCTGATGTCAAAATGAAGTATTCCAAAATCTCTGAATAAGTTCAGTTAAATTCCAAAATCATTAATTAAAAATCCAAAATCCAAAAGTTTATGAGCACTGTTATAATCCAATGAATATTTAAAACAATTCCTCTCTTAGAATTTGGAATGAATTTTCACAACTGTAATAGCTCTTTACAAGACTGATGGTAATGTCAAAACTGAAAAAATGTCCACCAAACATGGTATATATAAAGATTGGTCACATGACAGAATGTTCTAGAATATGAGTCATCTTAATGGAATTCTAACTGTAAACAAAAATTCAACATTGACCTTCAAATTGAGAAAACATATTGATCAAAACAACCTAATTCAAGGACACTAGTTATACATGTTTTTCCTAATAAACATAAAGATTTAAGCAAATATTAAAGTGAAGAAACATTTATAATTTCCTAAAATATATATAATATTATATAAACATCATACATAACACCTCCCCTCATAAAGAAAAGAAAGATTTATATAATAAAGCCTTCCTTTGAATATACATCCAATACTATAATAACCAAAATTACATAAGAACATGTTTTATGATACTGGACTTAATTACATCAAGCAATATTACATTTCTAGGCACGTGAGAGTGCATCTGCAATCACATTGTCTTTTCCCCTGATGTGTTTGATGTCAATGTTATATTCTTGCAATATCAAACTCCATCTCAATAATCTCCGATTTTTATCTTTCATTTTGTTGATGAAAGTAAGGGGATTGTGATCACTGTACACAATAATTGGAGAAAGAGCTGAGGTAACATACACTTCAAAATGCTGTAAAGCCAATATCAAAGCCAAACATTCCTTCTCAATTGTGGAATAATTTTTCTGGTGCTTGTTTAGTTTTTTAGAAAAATAACACACAGGGTGATCCACACCACTTTTGTCTTCCTGAATCAATACTCCACCAACCCCTACATCTCTCGCATCAACAGATAATTTAAATGATTGGCTCAAATTTGGTGCAGAAAGAACTGGTGCATTCTTAAGCATGGCCTTTAACTTGTCAAAAGATTCCTGACACTTGTCAGACCAATGAAATTTGGTTTTCTTACTCAATAAACTTGTCAAAGGTTCAGCAATTTTGGAAAAATTGGAACAAAATTTCCGATAATATCCAGCCATACCTAGAAATCGCATCAGTTGCTTTTTACAAATTGGAACTTGAAATTCAGAGATAGCTTTGACCTTAGCTTCTATAGGTTTAACTTGACCTTGTCCCACAATATGTCCTAAAAATGTGACACAAGCATGGCAAAACTCACTTTTGCTCAAATTAATTGTCAGATTCGCATCGCTGAGTCGATCGAAGAATTTTCGAATGGTTTCCAAATGATCTTCCCAGGTGTTGTTGTAGATAATGACGTCATCAATATAAGCGTCACAATTATCAAGACCAAATGTTATCATGTTCATCAGACGTTGAAACGTTGCAGGCGAATTTTTCATTCCAAACGGCATGACTTTATATTGATAAAGTCCATCTGGAGTTACAAATGCTGAAATTTCTTTTGCCCTTTCCGTCAGTGGAATTTACCAGAATCCTTTTAAAAGGTCAAACCTGGTGACATATTCCGCATTTCCAATTTTATCAATGCAATCGTCCATTCTTGGGATTGGAAATGAATCAGTTTTGGTGACACTGTTGACTTTTCTATAGTCAGTACACATACGGAATGTATTATCTGGCTTGGGAACAAGAATACATGGTGAACTCCAGTTACTTTTATTTGGTTCTATGAAATCATTCTCCAGTAGATACTGAATTTCTTTCTTCAGATAGTTCTGTTTGAGAGGATTCATCCTATAAGGATGCTGTTTCACAGGCGCAGAATCTACAATGTCAACGTCATGATAAATTTTACTTGTTCGTGTTGGAACATCAGGAAACAAGTGCTCATAGTCATGTAATAGCTGTTTTAGTTCATTTCTTTCCTGTTGTTGTAGATGTGAAAGTTTCTGGTCTAGGTTGTTTAATATTTCTGAATTCCGAAGATTGGTTATACCAGAGTCACTATAGTCTGATCGTACTCCATCGTTGATATCTTCACTGTGTGGGACAGGTACAACTAAATTAACAGAATAATTAGTTGAGCTATCTCTGTCAAAATATTCCTTTAACATATTTATATGACAAAGTTGTTTTTGTTTCCGTCTCCCAGGAGTGTTAATGATATAATTTAAGTCATTTGCTTTCTTTGCAACGGTATAAGGACCAAAAAATTTAGCCTGAAGAGGATTCTGAGGTATGGGAAAGAGAGCCAGAACTTTGTCACCAGGTTTAAGACTCCTTTCCTGTGAATTTCTATCATACCCCAATCCCACCCCCGACTGGGTATTGTGAAGACCAGCCCCCGCCACCCCACAGGCCCCTGACAACCTGCATCTGAAATCAGAAACACAATCAAGAAGATTAATCTTTAAATCTTCATTCGAAAGAAGCCTCTCTTTCAACAACCTCAACGGTCCACGGACAGTATGACCAAAAACCAGCCCAAAGGGACCAAAACCCAACGACTCCCGAACTGACTCCCCAACAGCAAACAACAACAAATGAACACCCCCATCCCAACCCCCCCCCCCCCGTATCACCCCCTCCCCCCCCCGTATCAAAGCAATATGACCGAATCACATTCTTCAAAGCCCGATGAAACCTCTCCAAAGCACCTTGACCCCCAGGGTGATAGGCAGAAGATCCAAACTGCTGGATGCCTAATTCATGCATAACCCGCCGGAAAACCCCAGACACAAAACCCGACCCCCGATCCGACTGGACAGGCCCGGGAAGGCCAACAAGTGCAAAAAACTCCACGAAAGCCTTCACAATAGTTTTAGTTTTTATATTTCTCAGAGGAACCGCCTCTGGAAACCCCGTAGATGCAAACATGACGGCCAACAAGCACTGGCTGCCCGACTCGGCCCCGGGAAAAGGACCAACACAGTCCACCACCACTCCACTAAACGGCCCACCAAATGCAGGAATAGGCCGCAGACGAGCCCCAGGCATCCCCCGACCGGGCCCTCCCACCACTCGACAAGCGTGACAAGATCTGCAGTATCTAGAAACATCACCTTCGAGTTTCGGCCAATAAAAATGATTCAAGATCTTGTGATAAGTCTTACGGACTCCTAAATGACCAGCCAAAGGAGTTCCATGGGCCAAATTAAGAATTTCCTGTCCACATGACCCAGGAACAACAATTTGACAGCTCACCGACCACCCGTCACCAGCGGGCACATCAGGTGGTCCCCACTTCCTCACAAGGACCCCATTTTTCACAAAGTAACACACTGGAACTTGCGTGGCCCCAGCCTCACCAACAGCCCCCCGAAACAAACAAGATATCTCGGGATCTTGCTCCTATTCAACGACAAGGGATTGTCGTTTGTCATCCTGAGTAGGACAAAGAGAATGAGTTGCCAAAAGAGGATCACTGTGATCAATACCATTTGACCGATCAATACCTGAGGAAAAAGTGACCTCATCAAAAGACTGACCAATACATGTGTCAGCTAAAGGAATAATATCCTGATCAACATCACTCTCAAGAGCTCTTTTTGCCATAGCTCTAGTAACCGCACAAGCAGGGTACAAATCAGGGATTTCAGTTTCGACAGGATCAACTTTCTGATCCAAACAAGGCTTGTCAGTTACAAGTGGATTAACCACAACCCTATCTCCAGCTAGGTCATTGCCTAGCAACAAACGAACACCCTCTACGGGCAAAGAAGCCACTGCCCCAACAGTCACAGGTCCAAAAACTAAGTCTGATGCCAAATTTACACAATGGAGAGGAACATTTACAAAGCCGCACTCTACTCCCTGAACAAGAACACCCTCACCTGACGAAGACTCCTCAGACAAAGGCAAAGTACCTGATAATAATAGACTCTGAGAAGCTCCAGTGTCCCTTAATATTTTAATTGGGATAGGTTTGGCAGAATCACCAATAAGTGATATAGAACCTTCTGACATGAATGGTTCATAAGCCTCCAAAATAGAATCAGACTGGGGTTTGTTTGACCCAACAAATGTATTGCTTTCATTACAAGACCGTGACCTTGACCTCGTAGAAATAAGAGCATTTGGAAAAGCTCTGTCTTTTCTCTGTTGCCCATTTTTCAACTTGAAGCAATCAGAAATAACGTGCCCTTTCGTTTTACAATAAGTGCACGTAGGAAGAGATAAGGATTTCTGATCAGTCTTATCAGATGTTTGATTCCTAACAGTTGTGCTGTTGTGAAATTTGGAACTACTCGAATGAGATTGAAATGGTTTTTTACCAGAAAACTGCTGAGAGGACGACTTATTGCCAAATGAAATTTTGTGAGTCAAGGAATAATCATCAGCCATATGAGCAGCATTTTCCAAAGTTTCCACATTCTGCTCGTCAAGATAGGTTTTAACATCACTATGGATGCACCTCTTGAACTCTTCAATTAATACGAGCTGTCTGAGGTTATCATAAGCTTGATCAACTTTCTTGGCTGAGCACCACCTATCAAATAGTTGTTCTTTATCCCTTGCAAATTCGACATGAGTTTGTCCAGTTTCTTTTCTACAATTCCTAAACCTTTGTCGATATGCCTCTGGTACCAACTCATAAGCTTTCAAGATGTACTCCTTAACCACATCATAATCAGTGCTTTGTTGTACTGACAGTGAAGTGTAGACTTCACGAGCTTTGCCAATAAGTACACTTTGTAATAACAAAGTCCAATGCTCTCTGTGCCATTTCAAGTTTTCAGCTATTTTCTCGAAATGAAGAAAGTATTTATCTACTTCTTTTTCCTGAAAAGGGGGTACTAACCTAATATATCTAGTAACATCAAAACCTGAACTTGTATTTAAAGGAGTGGAGTGTGCTCTGTTTGCCAGTTCTAATTCTCTTAACTTAAATTGCATTTCCCTTTCTTCTCTTTGCATCTGCATCTGCATTTGTATTTGTCTATCTTCTTTCTCTCTCTCTCTCTCTCTCTCTCTCTCTCTCTCTCTCCATCTGCATTTGCCTCTCTTCTTTCTCTCTCTCCATCTGTATCTGCATTTGTCTCTCTTCTTTCTCTCTCTCCAACTGCCTCTCTTCTTTTTCTCTCTCCATCTGCCTCTCTTCTTTCTGCATTTGGATCTGCCTCTCTTCTTTCTGCATTTGGATCTGCCTCTCTTCCTTCTCTCTCTCTCTCTGAATCTGAAGCTTTGCCAATTCTAAATCAATCTGGTTCTTTAACTCTAATTCCCTTAATTTCCTGTCAGAGCCAGATACAGGCTTTCTTTTCAAACTTAAAGCACTATTTTCAAAAATTCCCTTTCCTACTAAATACTGAATTAAAATAATCTTTATCTCCTGTTTTGTCAATGATACTTTTGCCTCAGATAGACTGTATTTTCTGGCAAGCTCGAGCAACTCATCCTTTCTCATGCACTCTAACCCCTCCTGGGTAGGTTTTGAAATGAAATTCTGAACATTAGATGCCATTGTAAATCCTTGTTGGTTTCACACAAAACAAATTTCTCTATTTAAAAATCTTTGCCAAAGACAAAAAAAATTCTCCGAGACAAAATCAATATGAATTTCAAAGATAAATTTAATATCTCTAATATGCTTTAAAGAAATTCAATCCCGGAAGACGAGCCCCCAATTTCTGTTACGACTCTATGGTCTAAAGAAAATGTAACAGAAAGAAAGTGAAACCAACAAATCAAGTAAAAATCAACAAGCAATTTATTACTAGATAATTAAAATGAAAAATCAAACATTCACTTACAGTAATGTGTTTTGAAATCCTAATAATCCAATAAGAATGATTGTTCTAATCACAAGTCCTAAATATAGAATGTTCCGAATTCACGGCTGTGTCCTTGAATGTTATGATGTGCTAATGGTCTCCAAAGTCCTGATGTACTAGTAATCTTGATGTGCTGAAGTCAAAATGAAGTATTCCAAAATCTCTGAATAAGTTCACTTAAATTCCAAAATTGTCAATTAAAAATCCAAAATCCAAAAGTTTATGAGCACTGTTATAATCCAATGAATATTTAAAATAATTCCTCTCTTAGAATTTGGAATGAATTTTCACAACTGTAATAGCTCTTTACAGGACTGATGGTAATGTCAAAACTGAATAAATGTCCACCAAACATGGTATATATAAAGATTGGTCACATGACAGAATGTTCTAGAACATGAGTCATCTTAATGGAATTTTTACTTGTAAACAAAAATCAACCTTGACCTTCAAATTGAGAAAACATATTGATCAAAACAACCTAATTCAAGGACACTAGTTAAACATGTTTTTCCTGATAACATTAAGATTTAAGCAAATATTAAAGTGAAGAAACATTTATAATTTCCTAAAAAAATTATAATATTATATAAACATCATACATAACACTGTGATCTAATGCCAGCTTGCTATAAATATGTA
This sequence comes from Margaritifera margaritifera, assembly GCA_029931535.1. NCBI lineage: Eukaryota > Metazoa > Mollusca > Bivalvia > Unionida > Margaritiferidae > Margaritifera > Margaritifera margaritifera. The sequence goes on along the minus strand of JAQPZY010001657.1, from coordinate 3,411,540 downwards.
CAGTCAAACGAGAACCCATATTGCTGTTATAATACTTGGAATATAATCTCAGCCTGCCATATAACTGCAGAGTGATACGATAATTCAGATTCCTGTCGTAATGCATGCCATCTAATACCAACTTGCGATATAACTGTACACAGTGATACGTGAACCAAGATTCCTGTCATAATACGTGTGATATTATGTTAACATCCCATATAACTGTAAAAGTCATATGAGAACCCATAGCCTTAAGGTATCGCATGTCTTATAGCCTTCACACCATACCCAGTCCCATGTGCATCCAGATTCCTGACCTCTGGCACGGTATTTCATGTCATATAGCATTCTAGCCATGCCCAGTTTAACGTGTATCCAGATTCCTGACGTCAGGCATGCATGTCATATAGCCTTCTCACCATATCCATTCCACTGTGAGTCCAGATTCCTGATTTCTGGCATGGTAATCTCATGTCATGCAGCCTTATAATCATACCCAGTCTCCTACGTCTGGCATGGTATTTCATGTAATGTAACCTTATCACCATGGTCACTCCCATGTGCAACCAGATTCCTGACCTGGCATGGTATCCCGTGTCATATAGCCTTATAACCAAACCCAGTCCCATACGTATCCAGATTCCTTACCTCTGGCATGGTATCTCATGTTATATAGCATTCTAACCATGCCCAGCCCCATGTGCATCCAGATTCCTGACCTCTGGCATATTATCTCATGTCATATGGCCTTTTCACTGTAATAAATTCTGGTTGTCGTAAAAGATAAATAATGTGTGGCTCATGTTAAAATAATTCTGACAAGTATCAACATCAAAACTTTCACTGTTTCATATGTCTACATTGATGGTGAACAATACTGGGATACAATTGAATACATAAATTATTATATTCATTAAATTGTTAAAACTTAAATAGCTCTCCTGTTTTGTGCTTGAAATCCCAAGTTGACATCGAGTCACAGCTGTCTTTGTGCTGAGTAATGTTCGTGACGTTACAATTTTTGGTGGCAGTGGTGGGATAGCTGAATCAGTGTTTTCAGTATCTTCATTGAGTGCATCATCAGACTTTGATTACAGATGTCACTAAGTGAATCATCACCTGCTTGTCGGGACCATGCTGGTAGAATGTATCTCCCACCTTCCCGAGATATGATCGCAGCGTCACCAAGTGGGGAAGTCTTTATTCACCACCAAAGTCCTAGCGACCCAGATTGGGAGGTGGTTAATGAAGCAGTATATGAAACTGAAAGTGAGAATGAGAACTTGTCAGCTGTAAGGGAGGAAATCACTTGTTTACGTCAGGATGTGGAAGAACTTCGCTGAAAAGAACAGCAGCGACATCGTTGAACCTGATAACCAGTCAGAGCTCCACAGTCTTTAAATTGAAACACCGTCAAAGTAAACGAGGGGAGTCACTGAATTAGTTAGCTCAAGAGGTGCAACGCCTAGGGAGCAAGGCATATCCAACAGCACCGGTAGGAGCTAGAGAACAGTTAGCCCGGAACTGCTTTCTAGACGACCTATGCAACCCAGAAATGAAGTGGGCAGTGCATCGGGAAAACCAAAGTTTATGGATGACGCAGCTCATCAAGCTTTGGAGTTTAAGTTCTTCTCACCTTGGGGTGAGGTTTCACACAATAAGGATGCAGGATACCGAACCGGGAGAATCCAGTTTTTACACCAACTCCGGGTCGGGAGTTGATGAGGTTTCGGAAGTTGAAAAGCTTCTAAAGTGTATTTCAGGCAGGTTGGATGACTTGGAGAAAGCAGGTGCACACGCCACTAGCCAAAACAGTAACAACAAAAACAACAGCAACAACAACCGACGTCGAGGTTCCCGTCAACGAAAAGGAAAATGTCACTACTGCCATCAGGAAGGCAACCGGATGAATGAGTGCACTCTACGTAATACGAAGGGTTCACAGGTCAATTCCAGGAATGGATCAAATCTGGTCGGGGAAACAATGAGCTGATTTCACTTCCAATGAATTCGAGGGTAACGTGAATTAGCTGGTGTACCGGCCCAACCTTCAGCTGGTGGTAATGAATCTAGGATCAAAGATGTGCATACCAAACCTTCAAACAATGGTCTGTATAGTGAAGCTGAAATCTGTAGTGTTCAACATTTGTGTTTATTGGATACTGACTCTACTCTTTCCGTGTTGCATCTAAACCTGTGTATAGTTAGTTATTCGAGAGGAAATTCAACCACCTATGAAAAACAAACATTTTCAACTTAGAATGGCAGATTTGATTCCCATACAGGGTGGTGTTACCTTACCTATTAAGATCAATAGAAAAGTGTTCAACCAAAGCGTTGTCATTGCTGATATTTAGGCACCTGTTGTGTTGGAATTTGCCATTCCCTTTGAAAATGAGGGTAAATTTGACGTAGTTGAAAGTAAACTTTTTATAGGTGAAGATTCTGTGCAACGTTTGCTTGAAAGTGGTTTTTAAAAAGTGTGTAGAATTACCATCACGGGGAGTTTTGTTGTTCCAGCTAGTACAGAGATGATAGTTCAAGCTAAAATTGATGTGAAACTTGGATATTCCACGATGGCAGTTATTGAAGCTGACATAAAAGGGCGTCCTTGTTGCAAGATCAGCAAGAAATGAGGTCGATCCCAATACTGGAAAAGTGACAATACGTGTTGTAAATATTTCTGATCAACCACGCAGAATTAAAATCGATGTACAAATGTTGTTTCTTGTTCCATTATTGCATTCAACCCTATACAAGAGCCTTCTGCAAACGAAATCAATAACTCGGGAGAGAATTTAAACATTCCCTTTCCTGGATACTTAACAGACTTGTGGGCGAGTTGGAAAGAAGATCTAACCAAAGATCAACATAAAGAATTGTACAGGCTGTTGTGCGATCATGTTGGAGTATTTGCAAAATCAAAGGAACAAAGGAAGATATACGGAGAACGGGTCTAGTACAGCATAAGATCGATACTGATAATGCTACACATGTAAAATTACCTCCTAGAAGATTGACCCTCTCTAAACAAGAGATTGTCGAAAACGAAGTACAGAAGATATTGCATCAGGGTAACGTTCAACCATCCAAGAGTCCTTGGAGTGTCCCAATTGTACTAGTAGTACTCAAGGAAAAGTTACCTCGCTTTTGTGTTGACTATCGCCGATTAAATAGCTTGACTCTCAAAGACTCTTTTCCTTTGCCAAGAATTCATTTGGTTCTCAACCCTTGACCTTGCAAGCGCATACAACCAAGTTGAAGTAGTTCCTGAAGACAGAGAAAAGATTTCTTTTTCTACTGAATGACCCAATTACTGACGTATGGCATGTTGTCTCAAGACATATAGTCTTTTAACAATAGTACTGCTCTACAGTTATTATGTACTTCTGAGAGAGGGGCCGGTATAAGATGAAGTTGTTTGCATTGACAATATGTACAATGGGGAGAATGTTGGCATACCTCTGTGCTACTTTCATGTACTGAGACTGAAATTTCTTTACATGTGGTAATTATGGAAAATATGCACTATCTAAAGCAGACAGCTGATCAAAATGGCTGCTCCCATGTGCTCGAAAAATGAGCCTGAACTAGTCCAACTTTAACAGAGTTTAAAATAGGGAGCATGAATTGTGCCAGATTAGACAATACCAGCTTCTAAAAGTGCAATTAATTAATTATTAAATACATAAAAAGTAAAAAAAAGTTATCAGCTTCTTTTTTCCAATTTACCTTTGAAGTCCAGGAAGTGAAAATGACCAAGCGAAGCTAGCAGTCTTTTGAGAGGTGCACATCTGAAGTAAGGCCAACCCAAAGTACACCCATCAATCATGCACCAAACTAAAGGGAATTAAAAGTTTGTTTTTAACAATACTTAATATATACCAGCTCTGTTTTAAATAACCAGGATAAGCAGCGATGAAACCCTGTGAGATTGTTTTCCTCTAAATATCAAACCCTATGCATAGTGTGAAACTGGAGAGCGGAACCTCTACCAAATCCCAGGTGTATCCAGATTCGTTACCTCTAGCATGATATCCCATGTCATATAGACTTCTCACCATACCCAGTCTTTTGTGTATCAAGATTTCTGACTTCTGGCATGGTATATCATGCCATATAGCCTTCTCAAACTTATCCAGTCCCTTGTATATCCAGATTAATGACTTGTGGCATGGTGTCTCATGACATACAGTCTTTTAACTACACCCATCACCATTTGCATCCAGATTCCTTACACCTAGCATGGTATCTCATGTGATATAGACTTTTCACCATACCCTGTCCCTTGGGTACCCAGAACCCTGACCTCTGGCATGGTATCTCGTGCATTATAGCCTTCTAACCATATCCAGTCCCTTTTGTATCCACATTCCTGACATTGCTATATAACTGCACAGTCATATGACTAGGAGTTAAACGATTAATCGAGATATCAATGTATCTATAATTTTTCCATATTGATACCCATATCGATACAAGAGGTGAAGAATCGATACAAAACGATACTTACTCTATGCAAGTTACTTTAATCTTCAGCAGTCGTCAATAATTATTAGTCCTTTGCCTTTTTATTCTTTAAACTGAGATTTCATCTGAGACAGTCGGAGCAAGAACATGCACTCATTTCAGTCAGTAAAAAATAAAAACTATTGACAACACCCACTCGCCTTCTACAAATTAACACAAGGTGACTAACTCACCTGGTTCGAAATCTGCCCCCTCCCCCTGCCCCAATTCCATTTAAATTATTTTATCCTGTCTGCATGTTCAGCCACTGATAACATATATCAACGGAAAGAAGATATTCCAGATTTGTTTCCCATGTATGATTGAAGTACTTTACTGATCATTTAATAACCATTTTTACGAGACAGCATTTATTTGTTGCATTGCATCTTGTCTACTTTGATCGAATTTGAAGGCTACACTTCCGGTGTGTCACGCAGTGAAATATGTTACATGCAATTCTGATTATTGGTTATTGTTTGTTCAAGTCTTTGGTAAAATAACAACTACCAATCACGACTAACTGTTACAGGTTCACTGAGTGATACATCGGAAATATTGGTATCCAAACTCTATCCAAATAGATACAAAGTAAGACAGAAACTTCGCACAAAAGTGGCTATTAAATGATCAGCAAAGTACTTTTTAAAAAAATAATTATCACAGAATTGGTAAGGGGGCAGATTCCTAATCGCACGAGTTAAAGCCACCTTGTCAATTTGTAGAAGGGGAGTGGGTGTTGTCAATAATTTCCTTTTACACTGACAGAAACAAGTGCCTGTGGCGGCGGCAGTTGTTTTGCATCTGCAGGAAGTACAAAGTGAAGGATTTGGTTGTTAGTCATCTCGGTTCCCACACTCCGACTTGTTATAGATAAGATTTTCCTTGCACAAGGAAATTGCACAATTTCTTCTGTTTTGAAGATAAAATCGTAATGTGTTCCAAATTTAAGTGAAGACATGAAATAGGTAATAAAATGTTTTAAAAACATTCATGCAATGCAAAACAAAGGGCTTAGTGACCAAAATGAGTCCTGCGTCTGATCAAATGGAGCAGCCTGAAATGGCCGAAAAGGTTGAATACAAATCATTGACAACTAAGAGGTACTCTGTTTGGAAGTACTTGTTATCTTGTCAAGGATGAGAATGGCATAGAACAGATAATATCTATGTCTGTCTGTAATCTGCATACTGGAAATACATCCAATATGTCAACACATAAAAAATGGCACCTCCCTATCATTGGCAGACCTTCTAAAGATGAAAAGACCGTCAAGTTGATATGTGTATCGATAATTTATCGTGTTGTAGGCTGTGTATTGAGAATCATATCGTTACGTGGCAGAGGTGTATCGTTTCACCCCTACATATGACAATCAAGATTATTGGTATAATGGATGGAATCTAATCTCAACATGCCATATAACTGCAGAGTGATATGATAATTCAGATTCCTGTCATCATGTGTGGGATCTAACGTTAACTTGCCATAACTGTAAACACTCATGTGAGAATCAAGATTCCTGTTATAATACATGGAATGTGATGTTAACTTGCCTTATACCTGTTTATGGTTATAGGACAACCCAGATTCCTATTATAATGCATGGAATCTAATGTAAACTTGCCATAAAACTGTAAACAGTTGTATGAGAATCCAGATTCCTGTTATAATGCATGGAATCTAATGTCAACTTGCCATACAGCTATAATCAGTCGTATGAGAATCCAGATTCCTGTTATAATACATGGAATCTAATGTTAAAATGTCATGTAACTGTACACAGTCATATTTGAACTCATATTCCTGTTATAATGAATGGAATTTATGTCAACTTGCCACATATCTGTGCAGTCATAGCACAACCTAAGAAAGACATGTATAATATACAAGAGTATATTGAGAGCTGCGTACTTCCTTTTAATTGAACACATCTGAATTTGCATATTCTGTACGGTTATGTCAAGTTGACATTAGATTCGGATTGTGCATCTGTTTGATGTCCTGACACATAATCAAAATGTTGAGATGCTATGACTTTTTAAATAAACATACTATAGTAATAATGTGTTTATAATGATAATGCATTGATCTTTTTATTCACTGTCAGCACATTCAGAATTGACAGATATATATGTATACAATGAACATTCTATAAAATGTTTGATGCACAGTGATTTTCGATTTTAGCTGCTGATAGAGGTAAAGTTGTAAAAAAACTAAAGACTTCATTTTCAGACAGAACATTATTGTCAATTATGTTGGCATTGTGCATCATTGCATGAAAATAGTATGACAAGCATGTGCATGAACATAACATACAATAATTACAAAATGATGAAAACATTTTCTAACATTTTCATTTACATATGCCATATATAGAGGATATTCAGATTACTTCAAAGACTATGTTACGTGTATTGCACAAGTTGTCATGCCCCAAAATGACGATAAAGCTGTAAAGGTGAATCATATGTAATTTATAATACTCGAGTGATTGGACTAACATGTAAATAATAAAATCAAACCTATTATTTCCATATGGTGGCTCATGATGATTCAAGAGCATTGTGCTCAAGTTATATAAACATACTGTGCCCAACAATTCAAGTTATTCTATTATACTTCATCATTAATGCTAAGGTTAGCCTGTAAAAAAAAAGTCATAAGTGTAAGAAAGAAATGTCACTTTGACCCATCTTCCCCAAAAATATCATCTTTGATTGCTTATAAGCATATTGAAATTGAACAAAAAGCACTAAAACCTAGAAATAGAAACATATCATCCCACATATGCATCATCTTTGTGACCTTGCAAATGCATGTATACCAATCCATTGGAGAAGGGGCATTTAAACTTTCCAAACTGTGCAATGGCTAAAGCAAAGCATTACACAAATCAGATTTTGAATAAATTCATTAACAGCATTGCTTCAAAAATTGTTAGTCGAGACCTGAGCCTAGCACCATCTCTTGCGACTTTGCATGACAGCATTGTCTACTTTGTATACACCAAGAAAATCTGTACCAAAAACAGTATCAATAATGAACATCCCTGCCTCTTGTAACTTTCATTGTAATCTTAAAACTGTAAGGAAGACATCAATTTCAACATTTTCTTTTCCCCAAGAGGAACAAATTTAAGAGAACACATGTAAAAATGTTTTACAAAATATATCTTTTGTCAACACCATAATCAATCGGTGTAATTTCTCTTTGGTTATAAGCAAAAAACCATCTCTTGCGACTTTGCATGACAACATTATCTATTTTGGATACACCAAGAAAATCTGTACCTAAAACAGTATAAAAAACGAATATCCCTGCCTCCATATGCTAGTACCATAGAGCAACAATGGCTCAATGCTAGTTTAATTAAATTTGTGGAAACACAGTAATGCATTCTTCAAGCATAGATGAAAGTAATTATAATTAGTTTCAACTGCAACAAGTGTATGACTGACTGACTTTTTGGTTTTGTCTCTAAAAGACTTTAAATAGATATCAATGCTCATCAAACCAGATACCAACAAATTTTACAAAGGTAAATTTAATTACCAAAATTTGAACAATGTTGCTTTTAGACTCACTGACAGTCAAGAGTCACTTTTTGCTATATGAATGAAGTTTGCACAGGATATATTATATATCTGCTTGTCATTCTGCTATATGCTAGAACAAAGTGGAATTTACAGATTAAAAACCTTAACCATTTATCATGCAATTCATACAATTTATTAATATAAATGTCATATTAATTGACAGATTTTTTATTTCATTATAATTATATATTAAAAAATCAAGTACATGCAATTGAGACAAATGTGAATACCTAGCAATCACTTTTACATAAAATTTTAAAATTGTAAGCAATGATATTCCTCAATTGTGATATTTTCACTATTGACAAAAATGTAACATGCAGTATTGATAATAATTACATCATTTGCATTTATGAATTCATATATCCAATTAATATCTGCCTCATAGTCTCAATATCCAAACTAAAATTGCAGAATTGTACAAATAAATGGAACTGACCTTCTAGAAAACATTGGAGAGTGGCATAAGCTGAGACTAATCCATAAGCATTTTTAATTTGATTTATAAACTGACATTGCACATTCATTCAAATGTTTTTGTTTGTTTTGGTCTGGTTAGAATGTATTTTGTTTAAAATTCCAAAAACATGAAGGGTATGGAATCATAGCTTACAAAAGATATTACAATTGTAAACAGTCAAATATTTCAGTCATTAACAAATAAATCGATAGGTAAGAGGTTGATCCTCAATATAAATGTTCAGTGACAAAAGATAATAATGAAGAAACACTAAAAGTATATAACAATAATAATAATATTAAGCAATACAACGGTTCCTTGTGTGCAATGTTAATTCCTTGCATATTTTCAGAAGTTTAAAATTAAGAATATCAAATACAGAAAGAACTCAGCACTTCACCCACATCAATTGTCTTGACTGAGAGATATAGAATGAACATCTGTTCAAAAATGGAAAACAAGTTTGTGTTCATGAAGACTAATAGAATCCTTCATATATATTGGTCTACGAAAGGAAAATACCACTTGCTAGACATAATTTTGAGTCGGACATGAGGCTTTGCTATTCAACACTGATGCATAATGAAGGATTTTGTTTTCTCACATTCCTGAACAAGTAACGATGGGTCTATTGTGAATACTGATGTGATGATGAAAGTCGAACTAATTTATGTGCACTATGAATGCTGTAAAAAGATCACTTGATGAAAGACAACAGTCACGTGATGAAAAGATAGAGATATTCTTCATTGTTGTTCTACACTGGGAAATATGGTAATACACATTTAGGAATGTGAGAAATGAATGTCCATAAGTGCATGTGAATTTACACTTGAAAGATTAATAATCAATATGTAATCTGTCTTTAATATTTACAACGTAAAAAAAAAGAAACAGTGGTAATTGCACATCATATTGTGTACCTCTACAAACAAAAACTTAAATAGTATTCTTTAAGTTACAAAATTTGCTCTTAAAACTTTAAGAAGCAAAAAGTACTCTTACATGTATAAGGGTTTAAAATTATGACTTGAAAGCATAATACACATATAAATTACTCTTACATGTGTGATGGATGAAAATGCTGAGTTCAAAATATAAAACACACATAAAATATTATTACATGTGTGAGGGTTGAAAATATGGTATTGTAAAGTAAAGTACACAGGAAAGTACTCTTATATGTAAACGGATTCCAAATACTGACTGAAAGTATAGTACACACAAGAAAAAACACTCTTACAGGTATGAGGGTTCCAAATAGCAAGTCAAAAGTATAGTTAACACAAAAAGCACTCTTACATGTATGAGGGTTCACAATACTGAGATGAAAGTATAGCAAACACAAAAAGTATTGACCCTATTCGCTCCAAACTTAGTGTAGCTTCCACTGAACTATGGCATTCTTAATATACTATGCAATATCCTGGTAATTAAAGTGCAGTCATACATGTATAGCACTAAGTTTAAATGTGTACTATAGTGTAACACTGTGATTTAGATTAGCATTGTTTATCTGCAGTACCCTGCTTAAGAGTGTATTACAATGTAACGCTGTGTCTGAGATTATAATTGTTTATCTGTAGTACCATGCTCAAGAGTGTATTATGGTGTAACACTGTGACTGAGATTAGCATTGTTTATCTGCAGTACCCTGCTTAAGAGTGTATTACAATGTAACACTCTGTCTGAGATTATAATTGTTTATCTGTAGTACCACGCTCAAGAGTGTATTATGGTGTAACACTGTGACTAAGATTAGCATTGTTTATCTGTAGTACCGCTCTCAAGAGTGTATTATGGTGTAAAACTGTGACTAAGATTAGCATTGTTTATCTGTAGTACCGCGCTCAAGAGTGTATTATGGTGTAACACTGTGACTAAGATTAGCATTGTTTATCTGACAAATAATACTGATCCTACAGTGACTTATTAAAATAAGAATGTTTCTAAACAATGTTGGCAGATTTCATCAGGGTACCTCTCATAGTGAGTGTAGTTCAGCCATATGCACTTACTAATTAACATCAATTATTAACTATATATAATGTTTCAGGCCCTTATTAAACCTAATTCCAAAGACAGCATGTCAAAGTATGTCTTAAATGTTATTTGTACAAAACATGCACTCAAAACTTTTATGTGACTGCAATGGTGAAAATTTTCAAAAAAAAAACAATGAACCATGATCTAACTTATGCTTGTCATTAAACATCTTTATGTTACTTGTCACATATTAAAATAAACTCCAACAAATATTATAGCAACTGACTTTGTGTCCTTGGAGAAAAAATAAACTGACTGTGCTCCTTTGCTAAGGTGTGCAAAAAAACAATACAAATGGTACTGTTCTTCCTATCAAATGCAGTTGTGACAATTTTAGAATTAAAATGAAACATGGGAACTATTAATGGTAACGACTTCTTTAGACATTTGTTTTTAATATTAACATAATATATTCAGAAATTTGTTTTAGTGGATATTGCACTACACTGGGTTTGAAATATGCATGTGATTTTTGACAGTCACTTGGTGTGAAATACATGACTAATCACCCTCTTTGTTTATTTATGGCCTTTTGAAAGTGCTATGTAAAATAGCATATAGGCCTGACTGAAGGCTTTCTGGAGCCGACATTGATGAACTTTTGAGACCTGCAACAAATAAAAAATGGCAGAGATTTTACTGTCGGTTTACAAATAAAAGCTAAAAGGAGGAAAACTCAAGCCAAGAATTCTGCCCAAAAGATGTAACTGTGTTAAAAATTTTGGTATAGCTCTATAATTTGAAACTGAAAAATCTATATAAACAAAAAATTATCCAACAGGTTCGATGTGAAAAACTGCATTAAGATCTTTCCACCCAAGACAGGTATAAGACCTGGATGCGATGTAATTCTGTATTGACATTATGTGGGAAAGGGTAAGGCATTTTTGCAAAATTCAATAATGTAATAAAATTAAAATTTTGCATATTAATTAATAGGTATGTATGCAATACATGTTGAAAACAATACTTACTAACTGTCCAATAAAGGTATGATTTATTACTTATTTTAATAAGAATTTACATTTTTTTAGAAACAAATGTCCCTGGAATACATGGATGCATTTAAACTCTTGTCCTTTTTTTAAATAACATGTCTGCATTATAAATTGTTTAGCATGGAAAGGTAGCAGTGATTACAGAAGTTTGTGCAAAAAACCCCAATAGGGTAAACATTTGACTATCCCAGCTCCAAAAGTATTCATAAACATTTACTACATTCGGAAAATTAACACTGATGCAGCTCTGGTACTTTTGATGAAGTACTAATACCTATGTCTGTCCTTCTGCTAGTTTAATCACAAGCTAGTCAAGAATGAGGTTAAAGTCAATTCAAGTAAGGCATAATCTATGTGGTATTAATTTGTAAGTGACAGTTTTATGACCCTCACAAATTCTTCCCCATTTTAAATGCAAACAACTGTTTTATGATCCTGACAAATTCTCCCCCATTTTATATGCAAATGACCGTGTTATAATCCTGACAAATTCTCCCATTTTAAATGCAAATGAACAAGAAATGTAGTTTTTTGGGAGGTAAAACTAATTTTAATTATGTAATACACACCTATTGCTATTGCTTAGCTAATCTATTTCCGTGATTGGAAATATCCGACCGTATGATGAGAATTCATCCTCCCATAGGGTTGACGAGAAAGTTCTAGTGAATAAGACTCTCTGTGTACACCCCACAGTCTTTTGCAAGTGACTCCAACAATTCATCATTCTTTTTCAGGACATAGCCTTACTAGTAGGGCATCTGTGCAGGGAGGGAGGAAGGAATCTGGCAATAGCAACAGGCAAGTTTTACATAATTAAAATTAGTTTTACCCCCCAAAAACTACATTTTAATATCAGTAATAGCTTACTCTGTTGCTATTGCATAGCTGAATTTGCCAGTTTGGTGGGAGGCTGATGATATCACAGCTGGTTAGGGAAAATAACAAGGAATACTCACCCGCACGATAGAGGTGTTGACTACTGCCAGATGGTATCCGCATGGGCCACTTTTTTGAGCTACGACTAGTGGACCCAAAGAAAAATATGCCTTCACTTTCGTGAGCCAACGAGCGAAGATAAAAGGAGAAGGTGGTGTGAGATTGCAAAAACACGGCTTTCATCACATCCTCCAGAGACGAATGAGGTAATTAGGCTCATGAGGTAGCAATGGCTCAAACCACATGAACTTTAATTTTCATAAAAGAAAGATCCCTCTTGGAAAGGTACTGGTAAACTCTAGCTGGACGTAAAAGTCTATCCTAATCATCCCCAGCAGAGGTACGACTGAGACTGGGGATCTGGTTGATAAAGGACAGCAACCGACTCATAATTCCTATTGAATCTCCAACAGCCATGCTTTATGGATTGAGCATGAAGCTCATTCCTTTGTCTCGCAGACAATAAGGAGAGCAAGAACAGTCTTGAGGATAAGGTTCTCGAAAGAAGCCTCACTTAAAGGTTCATTGGGGGATTTATTAAGGGACCACAAGACACACGAGATTCCACCTAGGCATAAGAAAGTGAGACACTGGTGTTTGCAGTTCGAAATACCTGATCAGGTCTACTAAGTGAGAGTCCGCACCAATAGCCAGACCCTTAGAAAATTTGAGAGTGTTAGAAAGGGCTGCCCTATAGCCCTTGATAGTAGAAACTGAGCATTGTCTCTGTTTAAACAGGAAGAGAAGAAAATCAGCCACTGCGCTCAAAGAGAGACAGCAAGGATTGATATGATTCCTACTGCACCAATCACAAAAGATTCTCCACTTGGCATCATAGACCTTTGACATAGATCACCTCTTGGATTGAACGATGCACTTGGAGACTTTGCTTGAAAACTTCTCCTGACAGAGAGATTGTTTGAAATGAGCCAAGCGTGAAGGTGGAGAATCTGTGGGTTGTTGTGCACAAGAAAACCCATGTGCTGCAACAGAAGGACCCACCTATGTGGTAACATCCCGGGTTGGTCTACCAGCAGGTCGAGAAGATCAATGAACAACAATCGTTGGGGCCACAGAGGGGCTACCAACACAAGCTGAGCAGTGGAGTTCCTTACTTTGCGAAGTACTTGTGGAATCATTATAAAGGGTGGGAAGGCGTAGGCGAACAGTCGATCCCAATTCAGGCTGAAAGCATCCACTGCCCAGGCTCCCTGATCGGGGACTGGGGAGACGTAAAAGAGGAGCTTGTTGTTTAGCCTCGTGGCAAACATGTCCACCAAGAGTGTTCCCCAAAGTCTGAACAGGGAATCTGCTACGGATTGGTGCAGAGACCATTCCGTGATGACTATCCGTCCTTCTTTGGACAGATTGATCACCAAAATATTCTTTTTGCCAGGAATGTGGCGAACTCAAATGGTAATCCCTAATCCATGTTGCCCAGCAAAGTAGGTTCCAAACCTCCATGCAGAGAGAAGGGGCATGTGTGCCTCCTTGTCTTCTGCGGTAAGCCACCACCGATGTGTTGTTGGAGGAGACCATCACGCAGCGACCCCTTTTATGTCGACGCACCCCTGAAGGGCTAAGAACACTGCCCTCATTTCCAAATTGTTTATGTGGAGCGTAGATTCTTCCCGGAACAACGAGCCCTGAAGAATCAGACCCTCCGGCTCCAGATGAGCGCCCCACCTTGAATCTGATGCATCTGCGAACAGACAGAAGTGGGGATCGGGGCGTGTATAGGGACTCGGCAAGGAACCGGTCCCGATTGATCCACCAAGACAGATGATGGTGGAAGACCTGACCTAGAGAAATCCAAACATTCAGATGGTCCCTGTGCGGTTTCCAGTTTGCAAGAAAGAGAAACTGCAGAGGACGCAAGTGTCGTATTCCTAGGGGTATGCGGAATTCGAGGTCCCCAGCAGAGAAAGAAAAAGACGAGCCGACAACAGGATCTTGTCTACACTGTCCCGAGGGACACGGACTAATCCCCTGTTCATAAGGAAATTCATCCCCACGTAGACGAAGTCTTGAGATGGAGAAAGCTCCGACTTCTCTAGGTTGGGTAAGAGATCCAGTCTGGTCACTATAGACCAACAGCGAGACAGGTCGATTCTGAGGGACTCGAGCATGCCATTGTGGATCAACCAATCATCGAAATATTGGAGGATTGGGATACCCAGTGACCTTAAGTGGGCTGCAACTACTCCCATGACCCTGGTAAACGCTCTGGGTTTGGAGGCTAGACCGACTGGCAGAGGACGAAATTGGAAGACCTCTCCGTCCAAGCAAAACCAGAGGTACTTCCTGTGAGGAGGAAAGATAGGGATATGAAGATATGCATCCTGAAGATTGATGGAAACCGCCCAGTTGCCGGGCCTTATGGTCTTCCTGACTGAAGCTGCTGTTTCCATCTTGAAGGGTTCCTCATGCAGAAATTTATTTAGGGAGGAAAGATCGATAATTAGACGAAACTTTCCCCCTTTCTTGGGTACCACGAAAAATGCGGGAGTAGAAAGCCAGAGAATGGTCGCTGAACACCCTTCTGGAGAAGGTAATGTACCTCTTCCTTTAACCGCACCAGATTCGACTGGTGGAAGAACATGAGAAAGATCTCAAAACCGAAGACGGTATCCTCCTTGTATGAGACGACCCAGCCATCGACCGTGATGCAGGACAAAGCCTCTGAAAACAGGTTTAGTCTGGCACATACGGGAACCCACGGAAGAGGGACGCTCTGCAGGAGAGGGATCGAGTCCCTAGGTCCGACCCCCCTTTTCCTTAGGAAAGGGGGAAGGGCCCGTAAACCTCTTCCCTTGGCCTCTGCGGCGTGTCCTTTTACGGACCGACTGACGAAGGGGAGGTCTGAACTGGGGTTGTTGCTTAGACTGGGGCTGCGTGGCTTTAAATAATTTGGGTGAAGGGCCCTGTGGCCGTTCCAGATGACTTCGCTTCCTGGCCGTTTTCGACGGGCCAGGCATGGATGCAAGAGAGCGACGTTGCTGGTCTCTCAAGTCTTGAGACGTCAGAGGGAATGAGCTCTAGAAAAAGAGTCTCTGCCTCTAGGGGAGCAGCCCTCAAAAGTTTACTGTGCTCCAGTAATACCTTGGATGTGTCCAAAGTAACATCCCTGTGGAGGTGGAGAAGCTCCGCCGATAAGGCCATCAACAATGATAACGCAAGTCTTGATGTTTTTGCCACTGCTTCCAACAAACGATGAAGAGCAAGTGGCGACAAAGCCTCCTCGATAAGCAGGTTGTAGGAACCTGCCAAAAAGAGATCAACATGCGAAGCTACGGTTACTAGTGACCTAGCCTTATGCTCTAAGGCCTCCAGTGTTTTAAATGGAAGATGAGCCCAAGTACACTTGCGTCACTGCGGCGTCTAAAGTGGGAGGTTTAAGGGGCCAGTAAGGGGTGTGAACCCGATAACTAGAAGAAGAGACCAAATGTCTCAACGTAGAAAGGGGGACGGACCACCCTCTATGTTGTCTAGAAAACTCCCAGCCCTTACAAAACCTTGGGACAGTTCCTTTTACCGTAGCCGAGTGAGGAAGCAACAAGAGATCTGGACGAGAAGCAGATCGAGCAAGTTTCTCCAAGCTGGAGAGAATCTTAGTGTCCTCCGAGCCTGAGGGCTTGGGACGCAAATCATAGGGGAAAAAACGGTAAAACTCATTAACCGCTTTGTCAAATGACCAGACCTCTTCTTCCTCTCCCGCCTTAACCGACGGTTTGGGAGATCTTAAGGAAGGGGGTGCCACCTCTGTCGGTTCCGTATCAAACTCGTGAGAATCCACGAAGAAGGAAAGGACATCTTCATCCTGCACTCGAACCTGGGAAGCAGGACTATGTCACCCAGTGTTTCTGTTTTTTAGGCTGGAGACTTGGGAGTAAGAGAGACCTCGACCCGTGACTCCTCAGGCGGAACCAGGGGACTGTCCTCAGTGGCAGAAGTATGAGAGCGACTCTCAACCATCCTGGCGTGATTGGGGGAGAGTCTGTCCCCTTCCCTCCTTCTATGGACTGCGGCATCAATCTCACTGCCATGGGGCCAAAGCCCTGAAGGCCATGGCTGTATGCAGGGGACTGTCCAATTGCTGCCATGCGGTTCAAGGCCCCACATCCCGTAAGGGTTTAAAGTAATCATAGGGAAGGCAGGATGTCGATCCGATCCCCTTCCCTAGTCCTATGTCGGTACGACGAATCAAAATCCCAAGGGGGATTGAACGGTAGTCTGGAGGGAGGGAAGTCTCGACCCGGACCCTCTCCCCATAACGATGGGCCTCGAATGACCGGTACTCGTTGCACTATGAATGGTGACTCTCGCCCGGTGCCCGGTACCCGGTGTCCAGTACCCGGTCAATGACTGGTCAGGCGACTCTGATCTGTATGAAGATCCTCCCAGATCTGACAGACTTAGATCGATGCTCAGCCCTTTCATGGTGGCATTAACCTGTCGCCGATAACGGACCACAGAGGCTGAAAGAATG
This sequence comes from Margaritifera margaritifera, assembly GCA_029931535.1. NCBI lineage: Eukaryota > Metazoa > Mollusca > Bivalvia > Unionida > Margaritiferidae > Margaritifera > Margaritifera margaritifera. The sequence continues at coordinate 3,394,515 of JAQPZY010001657.1, read as the reverse complement.
CTGTTCTCCCCTCACAGGGAGATGCGACTCACTTTCGGCCGACACCGAACTGTGGGGCAGTAAAGGGTGCTGCTCCTCCCTCGTGGGGGGCGCGACTCGCTCTGTCATTCGTGACGAAAGAGGGTGCTGCTCCTCCCTCACAGGAGGGCGCGACTCACTCTTTGTCCTAGCAGAATGGAGAGGGTGCTGCTCCTCCCATCTGGGAGTGGCACGACTTGCTCTCTGTCCTTTATGCGACTCGCTCTCTGTCCTAGTACAATGGAGAGGGTCTTGCTCCTCCCTTCTGGGATGGGCGCGACTCACTCTCTGTCATAGTAGGATGGAGAGGGTACTGCTCCTCCCTTTTGGGAGGGGCGCGACTCACTCTCTGTCATAGTAGAATGGAGAGAGTACTGCTCCTCCCTTTTGGGAGGGGCACGACTCGCTCTCTGTCCTAGTAGAATGGTAAGGGTGCCGCTCTATGTCCTTCATGTGACTCGCTCTTTGTCCTAGTAGAATGGAGATGGTGCTGCTCCTCCCTTCTGGGAGGGGTGCAACTCGCTATGTCCTAGTAGAATGGAGAGGGTGCTGCTCCTACCTTCCGGGAGGGGCGCGACTCGCTCTCTGTCCTTCATGCGACTCGATTTCTGTCATAGTAGAATGGAGAGGGTGCTGCTCCTCCCTTCCAGGAGGGGCACGACTCGCTCTCTACCATACGGGATCAGGAAGGGTGCTACCCTTCCTCACGGGAGGGTGCGACTCACTCCCCACCTGCCTTAGCATAGCTGTAAAAAAAGACACTGAAAACAAGATAATGGTGATATATATTTATATATCTCACTGCTTTGGAAACGAACCTTAGCAGGAACTCACCTGTATGTGGCTAAACCACTCTAGTTTTATCTTTTTTGTTTTTGTTATACGAAAGGACAGAAATACTACGATTTTGTTTATATATATATATGTATGTATATACACAACTATATACATAGCTAGTAAGATAAAACAAGGTGATGTAAACCGGATTTATCGAGTAAAAAAATACCAGCTTGGTAAAATGCTTTAATTAATATTATAGCAAAAGGAATAAACTCCTATACTAATTTAATTAAAATTGAACCGGAGTTCAATATAAAACACACATAAGAATAAAAAAACTGTGCAACCTGCTTTCCCGAGTTTGACAAATAGCCAACCAATCAGATTAAGGGAAATTAATTTTCAATGCTTTCAGGAGTTTTTCAAAAAATAAACAAAAGAAAATCAACTGGTTGGTGACAGGAATTGGGAAAAAAGGATAATTTACCTACCCGATCTAAAGAAAACAATACGGAATTCTCAAAAGGCAATAATTAATCCCACAGAAACAATACCTGAAGGGGAAATGATTGACTAACCAAGATTAAGAACAGGACGTTTCTTGGTATCAAATTGCCAAAACTCACAAGAAATTTGAATATTTCCAGACAAGGAAAACACTGGTCAAGGGTAAATACCACCTGTAGTTTACGAAAAACGTTATGAAAGAGCGTATTTCGCTACGTGGACTCGTCTAGCGAAGGCAATTTCTCAAGTGATAATTTCACTGTCTTCATCAAGGTGACGACCGGAAAAAGAATGATGAATTGTTGGAGTCACGTGCAAATAACTGGGGTTTACACAAAGAGTCCTATTCACTATAACTTTCTAGTCAACCCTATGGGAGGATGAATTCTCATCATACGTTCGCGTAGTTCCTGTTACAGAAATAGATTAGCTACGCAATAGCAACATAGTAAGCTATTAACAGGGTATTAAATAAATTCGGAAATTATTTTTTTGTTCAGAATTTGAAATGTTTCTTTTTCAAATAACCAGGTGAATAGATAGTAAAAGTTCCATGCTGTATGCTAAGATATATACACCAACACTAATGTTGATATAGTTTTTTCCCTTTTATATGCAAACTTGATTTAATGCATTTAATGCATAATGTGTACTTTGTTATAGGTGGATTTGCTGACGCTAATAAATTCTTCATACATCCTTACACTTGACACTTATATTTTGTCAGGCTATAAATGTGCTATACCTGAAAGAAAGTAAGACAGAAAGATAAAGACAGTCACCTTTACCTTATACTTGTATAAGATCATCCATCATTATTTGATAGATATAGTTGTAGTCATTATCTGATCTTATGCTTGAGTAGGGTTTGATATCCTTACCTTATATTAACATAAGGTAAGACACCCTAGTCTTATACTTGTATAAGATGAGACTTTCTACATTTATTCTGGTTTAGGGTAAGACACCCTAGTCTTATACTTGTATAAGATGAGACTTTCTATATTTATTCTGGTTTAGGGTAAGACACCCTAGTCTTATACTTGTATAACATGAGACTTTCTAACCTTATTCTTGTATAGGCTAAGATACCCTACTTTTATAACATTAGACTTTCTTACCTTATTCTGGTATAGGGTGAGACACCCTAGTGTTATAGTGGTATAAGGTGAGACGTTCTAACCTTATTCTGGTATATGCTAAGACACTCTAGTGTTACACTGGTATAAGGTGAGACTTTCTAACCTCATTCTTGTATAGGCTAAGACACCCTAGTCTTATACTTGTGTAAGATGAGATTTTCTAACCTTATTCTGTTATAGGGTAAGACACCCTAGTCTTATACTTGTATATGAAAAGACTTTCTAACCTTGTTCTGTTATAGGGTAAGGCGTTCCTGTGTTATATTGGTACAAGACGAGACTTTCCAGGGTGGAACACCGGTGCATGATAGTTCTATCATGTATGACACGTGACCTTTATTCTTACTCGTGGACTATTTTTCATTCATAAATTGTTTTGGAAAAGAATCCATTATGCTTCAGTCTAGGATGGGAAACTTCCACCCTTAAGATCAAAATTTTGCGTCAGACGCTCTGCACAGAGTCCGCTCCGAAGCAAAATTATGACCCTCCTTTGGAATTTTCCTATCCTACAATTATGCATATGATGTATTCTATTATTCTAACCTTATTCTTGTATAAGGTAAAACACCCTATTAGTATACTTGTATAAGATGAGACTTTCTAACCTTATTCTGGTACATCCTTGTTAAAAATCCATATATTTTATTACAAGTTATCGAGCTCTCATACATATGCAATGAGCCCACATATATAAACCCAGTGTGCGTTTTTTTTTTCTTTTGGAAACATTTGATTTCCATCAGTTAAGTAAAACAAGATACACCTTGTAAACATTTTTTTTTCTCAACAGATTGTTTCATTAAATTCCACACAAATTATCTTGCATGTTTGAAATATAAAAAATGTCAAGTAGTAAATAACACAGCAATTTATTTTTAGTTTTGTGTATATAGTTTGCAATAAATCAAAAACAAAACATTTAATTCAAGAAACAGCTCTAGGTATATAAACATTTATTCATCATAAGCCTGTGGCTCCAGTTCCACCTCTCGTTCATTTTCTTCTAATAGTGAACGGAGCCTTTTGCTCCCTTTCAATTCGTTCTCCAATTTTCTCTTCAAAATTTGTATTAAATCTTTGTTTTTCACATCGACACCATTGTACTTTATGGATATTTCAACACTTAATTCAGGTATGGAGTCTTCAACCACTGCTTCATGGCAAAAGTCCACAAACCTTTGTGGGATATATTTCATGGACATCTGTAAATCTGAAAATAAAAATATCAATATATTAATTTTTTAAAAATATTTACTACATCTATTATTTGTAATGTCCACTTAACACAATTTTGACAATTCATTAGTTGATATAATGTTTATTACTTCTATATATAATATAAAACTACAAAGTATCATTACATCCTTGTTTAAAATTCATTCATAAATTGCAGTCGAATACTTTATGGATAGAATATTATGATTTTTATCACACGACTTCTGTTATTGACCTTAGTCATAACTGTATTTATTTTACTATTACACACATGATAACATCACATGACATTACAAATAATGTAATGACTTAATGTAAAGTAAAGATATAATATTTTAGGCATATTTTCAAATTTCACTTCAAAACCTAATAAATAGTACTTGTTTCTAAAAATAAATAGTTACATATATAGAAGAAAAAAAAACATTTTATCTCTTTTTTTGTGTATAATTAACACAATATCCAGGTGAGCAATTATTTGATTTCATGAACATGTATATATGATGGTTGGTTTTGTTGGATTTAAAGGTACTTTAAACCGATTATTGGCTATATAATTCAAATGAAATGAGAGATAAGTGCCTTTCCCAATGACACACAGTGGTAGTCAACCCAGACAGTCATAGGTTAGTATAGAACATTCTACCCTTCCTGTTGGTAAAAACTGAGTTTGGTGTGTTGGTATTTCTGTAAAAAAAATTGTTAAATATACGAATTTGTATATTATTGATTAGTTCAAGCTGTCAGAGTTAATAACAAACAATTTATTCCTAAAGGTGAGTGCTAAATACTTAAGAAAAAAAATGGAATCATTGCGATTTTAGAAGGGTTAATCAGGTTACAAATTACCTGGAACTTTTGTTACTTGGTATGAGCTCAGTTATTTGTTTTTATACAATCAGATGTAAGGTCTCACAACTTAAATTAAAAATACCTAAAAAGTCATCAATTCTTCCTGCATGCTCCGGGTATAAATTCTGTGCTTGTACCCAAGAGCTGCAGTCTGTAAGTTTCACAAATATGTCCTCCAATTTCCTCCTCTTCTTTAGTTTGTTAATTTCGGCTTTTACACTCAACACAGACTTAATGTCTCCTGCTACCTTCCTATGATATGTAAGTTGGAGTGATTCAGACACACCTTGCAGATTTCTGAAAAACTGAAGGAAAATTATAAACATAAAAATTGATATATGTTATTTATGTATCATATTTAAATAAATAAAAAAAGTGATACATATAGTGAAGATGTTTTTCTTGTAATGAGAAGCATCTAAAACATTTACTGAATTCATGATTTTAATATTTCCTAAGTGACCTATTCCCTTTCTTAATTTCATATAAGTACCTTTTATGTCATATCTTTTGCATCCACACATTTTCTGATGTATTGTTGTAATATTTATGTGCTAATATAACAAAATTACATAAACTTCAACTTAATTTATTTAAGATTATAACTTATTTTTTACATTTATTTTTGTGAGTGTATTCCAAATTCATGAACATTATTAATATTTTAAATTACAGTACAAATGTTCTTTTTATGTGGTACTGTTACAGGTTATTTAAGTTTTGAAAACTGTATTTTGTTTCAAATTGCACAGTTTTCTTTCATTATTATACAATACATGATATTTAGGACAATACACTTTTATAAACACGGACTAAGATTTTAAAAAGAAAATTAACTTATAGTGACACATATATACTACTGGTACTTTCTTACATTTGACAATTTAAATAAAAATAACAAACTGGACTTACTTGCACAGGAAAACTTTTTTCTGGCCAGTTTACTGTTTCATAATTACTGACAATTTTGACCACTTCTTTAAAGGAATCTTCCATCATACTTGCAATATTGGCTACCGTTGAGGCACTAGTTGTAGGAACATCCTGTTTGAAATAAAAATAGCATTAAATATAAAGTATAAGAAATTGTACATCTTATCTGTGATTTAATTCACAATATAAATTCATTCCAAAAGATCTCAAAGAGTCAGTTTCTATTAGGGGTGAAACGATACACCTGTGCCGCGTATCAATACAATTTTCAATACACAGCCTACGATATGATACATTATCGATTCTCAGTTTAAATAATAAAAAGGCAAACGACTAATAATTATTCGTGACTGCTGAAGATTAAAGTAGCTTATATAGGGTAAGTATAGTTTTGTATCGATTCTTCACATCTGGTATCGATACATGTATCGATATGGCAAAAGTATTGATGCATCGATATATCGATGAATTGTTTCACCCCTAGTATATACTATGTTACATGTGATTGCATGAATCACTTTAGTTTAGAAAACATTGCTCCAAAAAATCAACATGAATATTTTGAATTTTTGCAAGCAGGACCCCAATAAAATAAGTCACTTATATTTTAAGAAAAATCTTACTTTTTAAAAACCAGCAATTCCATTCACCATTCTGATATTTAGAATAAACCTTGACGAGTTGTATGTAATAATCCCACAGCACTTCATGCACATATATTCAAAGATTTCAATTCAATAATCCAGCACCTGTCATCATCACCATTTCCTTCTATATGCCTTCTGATGTCGTTATAGATAAAAGGAGAATTTTTTCACCCTCCTTGCTATAGTGACATGGTAAATGACTTATTTCTCTCTAGTATAATTATAATTGGATTGCATTTAAGGAGTTCAAAATTTATTCATTTATGATGATGACCCTTCACCATATTTATCTTACCTTCATCTCCATATATGTTAACATTTTTGCAATGTTGGATACACTTCTATCTCCAAGCTTCCTCGCTTGATAAACTTGATAAAATTGGCATGTTCACATTATGCTGGAATATAAGTATTGAAATGCAATACATAAGTTCAGTCCCAACTGATACTACCATTTAATATGTTTAATTCGCATTATTTTCTTTAATAAATCACTATATCGATAAACATTTATAAACCGCCATATTTATATGTCACAAGTTCATTAAGAATTATATAACAATACATTTATTGTTTGTTTGGTCATTGTTTACAGTGTTGGGTATGTGGCAGCAGCAGTTGCTGCTATTATCATCCTAGTTGTAAAGCTCCTAATGTAAAGGTGCTTATTGACTCCATTTAATTTTATCATCTCCTCTAAACAGACAATACATATTGATACTTTTTATAAATAAAACACACCCATTTTTAATAAAATTTCTCACTCTTTATGCATACTTAAAATATTTATGGAAATATACAGGCAAAATTTATGAATATAGTAAATAGTCTTTGAATTTTATTTAAAACAAAAAAAAAATCTTTATATCTACATTTGTGACAGGATATAAATGCCATTCAAAATCTGTTATTACAACAACTGCTTAAGTATGAACTAAAACTTGGCAATGAATGTATATAAAGCATTGGTGAAACCAGCGGATTTTAATAAAGTTGCTGTTGAGAAATATAACTGACTTAAAGCATTGTAAGCTATAAATGTTTTAGTGTGGTGGGTGGGGGTGTGTGCTCATCCAAACAGTTATTGAGCATGTGTTTTATACACCCAATAATAAATGGAAAAATAAATTGTATGAAATGTTATTATCGCTACATTGTATTTTTGCTCAAATATCTCCATGAATGGTTTCAATAATGCCTGCTGCAAAGCCATTTTTTTTCGGGGTGGCAGGTGCTAGAGGTGTCAAAACAAATCAAATTAGGGTGTGGTTTAGAAACAGATATAGAAAACTTTTGAAAATAGGAGTGGGTTTGACCACACAGACTGGCAAGTTTATCATAGCTGGTTTCTGAACAAATAAAGAAAACAATTAGTTTGGAAGGGAGAGCAGGGAGGGAGGGAGTACTGTTCTGAAATTTGTTTATATAAATATGACAATATATGTAAAAAATATATAGAATACATACACGTATAAATAGTTAGAAAGAAATGAACTCGAGGAAACCAGCAACAATATTTACCTAACATCTGTACAATATGTTTTCATCATCCAATATGGATTATTGAAAACCACTATAGACTATCAATATTTGTTACATTCAAAAACAGTGTAACATATAATTATAATAGCCAGTCACAAAGTATTAACAATGTAGCATGTGTATAATAAATTATATTGCATTTTTTAATACTGTATTTGAATTTACACCATGGTTCAAAATTAAAACTTACTTGAGATGTGAAATCCAATGTTTTGCACCTTATGTTGTGCACATTTCCAATGTGACGTGCCTCTATTTCAGTAAGTGCCACATAAATGTGAACATTTCATTTCCTGAAAGAAAATACACTTATTATGGCTCTTGTTGACAAAGTAAAGTAATGATGTTCTCCATCTATCTGGTGTTATGTCGATTTTTCAACAATTTCATTTCCATAAGATACTTATACAGTATACATTTCTATACTGATGGGACCTTTAAAGATACTAATTTACAGTAATCCACAACTTTACTTACTCAAGTTATTGCCCATGACTCCCAATCCCCCTGATGGGTATACTAAGCATAACTTTATCAACGTGTGTATGATTTCATTCACATTTAATATAAACCTTTATACCGATTATACTTAGAATGAGTTTGATTCTCAGCATTGCATCTGTTACAGGAGTTAATTTTATGAGCTGATTTGTGTGCAACATAAGCATATTAAAATTTGTTTCATTTAAATCAAATTTGGTTTTGGGTTTTTACTGATAAGACCTTGAATGACTTTGATAATGTTGACATTTTGTACAAGTTATAACATGAATATTTGTCAAGGTTTGTATCAATAATTATTGATATTAAACTGTGGCAATTGAATAGAAATATGTACATTTAATTTTGTAAACTCTTACCTTCATGTCATCAATTTTAAACTACTGCATGCCAAACTGGACATAACAGTAGTAGTGCACATTATTCAACTAAGCACAATAGTGCACTATCACCCCAAACAAACGTGCCTGGCCTTCCAATACCTATTATTTTCAAAAGAAGAAAAATGCTTGAATAATAACATTATAATTGTATTTAACAAGTGACATATCAATATTCTCTGCGACTCTACCAGCCAACATACTCTTGTGTATAAAATCAATTTTATTTTTTTCTTAATAATGGTTCCTAATAATCAGATAGAACATTTACATACACAATATAAATTTCTCATAGACTGGAAAATGTTGAAGTAAACTAATTTCAGCTTATACATGTAAGATAGTAATAACTATCAAGGTGTCAATTTTGGTTTTTCATTGGGCAACAACAGATATCAGAAGTTTTTTCCCCAAAAAAGAAAGGGAATAAAAGAAAATACATCAATATATATGATTATCTTTTTTTCAGAAGTATGCCTTATTGTTTTCTAATATTTTAATGTTACTTGAGTAAAAAATACAAACATGCTGATGGATTAATTCATTTTACAAAGTAAAACTACTAACAAATGCACTTGCCGTTGCAGATGAATCACGATATTTATAGGTATGGACACTAATGCTGTTATCTTTACTGCATTGACAGCTTGCCACAACTGAAATAAAGTATTTTTTTTTTAAACTCAGAAATAAAATGCAAATATTTCTATGTATGTTCAAGATATTAGTTACTCACTATAAAGTCCATCAGTATAAAGTGGCACCTAAGATAACATGGGGATAAGGTCATAGATCACATAAAATTAACTACATCTATTTAATTTTCATTACTTTCACTTAAATTTAGTACTTGGATGTTGAAAATCAATCATATTGTTGGTTTCCATTATAGCACACCTAATCTCTGTGGTTTTGTGTACACTTTATCATATTATGACAAAGCTTCAGCCGTAAATTACATAATTACACATATATTTGTTGTATATTTGTTTTAATTGCAGGGCCATAATATAACTTTGTTATTAGATAATTATGTTACCCTTGATAAATAAAGGATATTATTATTATTATTATTATTATTATTATTATTATTATTATTATTATTATCAAAGTTATTCCAGGACCAATTATTCTGAATATGAAAGGCAAGGTACACTGTATTGTTATATAACAAAAGCCTATGCCCTTTTGTGCCTCATATCAACCAGTCCATACTTGCCAAATAGAAAACTTAAAATTCAAATTACAAATAATCTAATTTTAATATGCACTAACAAAATCAAGGAGGGGGAGGGGAAAAATTCAGCAATTAAATTGTGTTATAACATTTTTTATTCCTTTTTAAGCACTACCATTATGAGCTGTATGTATTTAATTTGTAAAAAAAAGTTGCAATTGGGAAGTGAGCAAAATTTTATTTGTAGCTTATCATAATAATATTACTATTTGTAGAAATTCATAATACATGTATATTGACAAGTTAAATCTCTCAACAAGTTTGGTGGGAATATGGCAATATTTGATGAATTAATTACACAATCAATTAGCTTCCAGGATTTATCATGCACACAAGCCAAACATTGGCTATTTTTTGTTGTCAAGTGCAGTAACTCTTCTAGCAGGAACAGATAATGATTTGATATCTTCATGACTTCAAACTTTTGCAGATATATTATTGAAATCTAGTACATTAACACTGATTAAGTTTTAATGTACACAAGTAGGAAGCATAAGGTACTATCAAGGAGCTGAAGAACTAATGCAGTGTATACACACATTCTATGCAGTGTATACACACGTTCTATGCAGTGTATACACATGTTCTATGCAGTGTATACACACATTATATGCAGTGTATACACATTCTATGCAGTGTATACACACATTTTATGGTTAACAAACCTAGTGTCTGTGACAAATTAAGTGGTAGAGCAACTTAACTTTAAATACAAATACAAATACTTACTCAGACCGATAAGGATGTAGTGGTACTGATTCAGTGCTGTGGTCTTTGTGCACCAACTGCTGAAATACCCACATTTGCATTAGAGATTCATACTTCAATATCATTCCAAGTTTTAAATTTTACCCTCATGTTAGGAAATACAGTGTACCTCTGTATTGGAATGAACTTGTTTGTTGCATGGTTTCCATAGTGACAACTGTAAACCATACTTTGGTCAATTACAAATGGGCAGTCAAATGAACAAACACCATCATATTTCCACAGTAGTCTATATCCCATTTTTCACTTCTTCTTGATACCATCAGAACTTAAAGCAAACCACTAAAAAATCGGTAAACTTTGTACAGTCCACAAAAAAATCTGTAGACTTTGTACAGTCCACTAAAAAATCTGTAAACTTTGTACTGTCCTCTAAAAAATCTGTAGACTTTGTACAGTCCACTAAAAACTCTAACTTGAAATCAAAACAAAACAATAAACGTAGTGTACAGACATCATGAAAATATATGTATTGTGAAAATTACACACTATAATGTGCATTAGGGCTGCATAGGTATACTGATAAACCAGTATAGAGTGATACTACATGTCAATATGATAACCGTCAATCATTCTTAACTGTATCAGTGCAATAAAAAATTTCAAATAAAAAAAAAAAACCACTTCTTATAAGGTCTGGAATGTTATGGAAATAGGAAACAGTATAACTTTAATGATTAAATGATGATTCTTACCATGAAACAAAGAAGTGTTGCTCTTGTATGGGTCTCACAGACTGTATGAAGATCTCTCTCTTTGGACACCCATCCACACATGTAGGATGAACTAGAATCCTTGATGTTAAAACCTGATGGGATCCATGGTTAATCATTTTCATCCATAATGATCTAAAGAATGGTATAATAACAATAATAAAGTAATGTATTCATAAACAAAACAATGGTCATAAGTTTTATGTTGCAAATCAAAGATATTTGGCACAAGCTATATTAAATATATAAACTAGAGTAATGATCCCCCATTAGTTCCACATGTTCATTATACTGTTCTTTAAATGGTGGAATGAGCATAACTTACCCTCACACATTTTCCCATGATGTCAGATATCAAATTCCTTGCATCTAACAGATGGCAAATTTTCCTCAACTTGGCAGCTCTTGAAAACAAATAAGAAAAGTTCGGTGCCTTGAATATAAATTCCCTGACAGAGAACTTTTTGATCAAAATCCATTTTCAAATAACAGAATGATAGGTGTTCAAAGTTACAAATGTCTGGAGTCTTTGGTGTGAAGATACAGACAAAAAAACTCATCAATCAATCTTGATTACTGAAAATAAATGCCATTTCACTGGTTAAAATGTACAACCAGTTGATCTGCTGAAATACCAATTACCGGTACTCTTCTTTGCAGAGGTTTAGCAAAATTGTAAAATGTCAGTCAAGAAATATCTTATTTTAAGTGCTTTGGTAGTGCATTAATGCACTGCCACACCTGTCACTGGACACTTATAATAACCTGAATCACACCAAGGCGACAGTTATTTGGTTACCGTGCTGGGAGCACAAGGAATAAATCGATTAGTGAGAATGCGGTGCAGGGTTTACCTAATACAGAAAATATTATCCTTGAGCTACATCTACAAGATATCGAGCCTGGGATTATGACCTGCAGAAATGGAATGATAGATGGATTTAGCACGCAGATAGGGAAAACATCAGCTCACACCTGCCATGCTCTGCTTGTGAAGTGGTGGGAGGTGAAACCCAATGATGGCAAGAGCTTGATTGCAGATAGATACAGAAATGTAATGGGATGGGTTGAAACATTATCCTACTATGTAAATCTAGACGAGAGCACTGAATTACTACTGCTCTAGCACCCTAAATCTCTTTCGACTCTATCACCATGGACCTTGCTGTGACCAATTTCATATGACTCCTAAAAGATCAAAGGTTATTGGTATTTATGTGGCCTGGGTATATACCCATATTTTTTTTATGAAAAAACTGCCCAGCCTTATGGTGCTGTCCAGATTTGATTACCTCCAGAAGCCCTCTGGCAGCCCAATTTGGCCCAGAAATTTCTATCTGGTCAAGGTCAACAATATGGATCACATACTGCTTTAAAGTCACCACAACCTTGTGCCTGGCATAAACAATACTATTGTCAGAGAGCTTCTGCCACATTGCAGCTTTTCCCACAACATACCAAAGGTCCTAGCACAGCTATATGACTCTGACCATTCTGATTAAGACAAAAATGACATGGCTAACCCAGAATATGGTCTGGCTGGTCAACACTTGAACATGACAGCTTAAGACAGCTCAAGATGGAGTCTGTGGAAGCTGATATGCATAATAACAGCCAGCTTAGTACAGAGTTGCACTCAACCTTACTCTTGTTATCGAGTAGCTCTCTGAGTTTGCTTTGGGGTTTGTGTTGTATTATATTTCTGTTTGGCCTCATCAGCACTATAACAGCACTGAGAATAACTGTCCCAATGGTGTCATATCAAAGCCAGTTGCTGTGCTCTGCATTAATGTAGCTGTCGGACCAACTGTCAGTATGCTTGTCACTATGTTTCAAAGATGTTTCCCGCAATACCTTGTGCCTGGTCATTTTCCTTAGACCTGCGTAGCTGGGCAACAATTGTCTCATGCTTTTGTTTTCGGACCTTTACACCCTTTTGGATGTATTTAACCTTCTTAGTATATGACACCCAATTCTCCTTTGTTACTCTCTGAGCTACCATTGGGTTCTCTTCTGATTGTGCTGGGTCAGCCGTCTTGGCAGCAGTCGCTTAGATAATCGGGTTTGTAACATAATTTTGTATCGATCTTCTTTACATCATATATTTGGGAAACAGTGATGTTCAAATTGACCATGCTTTAAGCTAAACCACGGTTTTAAAATATCCTTGACTTTGTCTGGTGGTCAAAGTGGTATTTTGAGTGCATGCATGGATTTGAAAGGGCAGAGTCTAATTATGACAGCTATACGTTCAACATACCCAAAAAAGTGTACCAACAACATAACCAAGATACTAAAATGACTTTGATCTTGCCTTAGGGTCACATGGAAGGTAAGGGTGCATCCATATAAAAGGGCATAGCTTCCTGATTCTACAGTTTAAGTAAGACAGCTATCCCTCCCAGGGTTTGGGAATTACAACAATACAAAAAACTGTTACTAAAGACTTCACAAAGATTTTCAACTGTCATTGATTTTGTCTGGTGGTCTTAGCATAACTAAGTTAGCACAGATGTGAAAAAGCAGAGCTTCCTGATTTTACAAACCAAGTATAACAGCTATACATTCCTGGGTTTTGGACTCGGGCAATATAGAACAACTTTGACCAAAAACTTAACCAATGTTTCATAATACCATGTCTGAGGATCACAGGGATGGTAGGGTGTATCGATATAAAAAGGCAAAGCTTCCTAATTCTACAGTCCAAGTATGACAGCTATACCTTCCAAGATTTGGGACTTATACCCATACAGAAAAACTTTAACCGAAAACTTAAACAAGATTTTTTAAAGACCTTGTCTGAGGGTTACAGAGAAGTAGGGTGCATGGATATGATAAGGCAAAACTTTTACAGTCCAAGTATAATAGCTATCCCTTCCAGGGTTTGGGACTTATGCTCATACTGAAAACCTTTAACTGAAAACTTAAAAAAAAAGATTTTTAGATGAACTTAGCCTAAGGAGGGCCACTGGGACGGCAGGAGTGCATCGATACGAAAGGACAGGGCTTCCTGATTTTACAGTCCAAGAATGAGAACCACCCTTAACAGGTTGGGGACTTATGACCATAGAGAAAAAACTTGAACCAAAGCCTTAACCAATTTTGACAACACCGCTGCCACCATTGGAATAAGTGACATCTATGTCTTACCTATGCTAAAGCATGAGACACGATAACCTTGTGTGCTGTCTCATGAATTGTTGGCAGAGTCCATCCAGATGTCAGGAACTGTAAGTATCCAGTGAATATCATCTGTCTAAAACCGGTTCATTGTTTTTCCAGTGTATATAGCTGGTGATTCTTCTGATAATGGATTGCCATTCCAAAAACCTTTTTAACTGGAATCTTCAGTCCCTTCTCGTCTTCTATCTCAATTCCTCTTTTATCTTTAAAATCAAGAAGGAAAAAGTACAATTTACTTCATTACAATGTAATTTATTAAAATAGAGTTTATCTGGTTCTTAATACATCTACTGTAATCGAAAATAGGACATCAAGCAGCCACAAGGTTTTCACCACTGGGCCAAGTAGTGACAATCTTAAAATACTGTCATGACACATGGAGGGAATAGCACAGTATTTTTCACTTTGTGCAAAAAAGGTGTTTGCAGCAACTAAAACATATAAATATTATACATGTAAATCTCTAATAATGTAGACAAATTATGCCATATTTATGAAATTTCAGAATTTTGTATTTCAATTAAAATGGATAAAAATGAAATCAGTTTACATTTATTAATGAAGCTCTAATGAACTCGTATTAGTCAACTTTTGCATCTAAAATGAATGAAGTAATGATGCAAAAATACTTTTTTGTGCCACAAAACAATAATCAGATAATATTAACTTTTTTAAACATATATGGCATCAAGGAGAATCATACCAATGTCATGTAACTACACAACTGTGACATTAATTCAGGTATTATTTATGTTATTGGAATCATAATATGAAATTTTAGATTGTTTGACATTTATTATAATGGTCCTCTGATAATACTGATCCTTTAAACTTTCTAAATAACAGATTGTCAGAGAATCAGCTCATTTTCACTTTAATTTCATCTTTCACGTATTTGGAAGAAAATTAACATTTCATGCTTAATATATGAAAATTTAAATTTGAAAACTATAAATACTACTGCTACCGTATTATATTACATGTTGCTTGTGCAGCACCATTTTGAATCTTCGGAAAAAATACCACTTGGTGATGATCATTATCTCCAGCCAGTGTTGTGTACTTATGTACTTATTTTCAGCTTCATACCCAAAACTGTGAACGGTAGTTTTAGAGATAAAATACTCCTGGCATTCCATGGTTCGTGCTCACTTTAGTCTGATCCTTTTCATATTCCTGTTTGAAGGAAAAAGCATATCCATTGTAGGTTGTGCCAAAGTCAATTGTGGCCACAAGAATCGAATCTCTCTTTGATGACATTTTGTAGCCAAAAAAGAAAGAAAAACTGCTGAAAATATGACAAGAGCTGCGCGGAACGCTATGTCTTGCCTTGTTTGTTTTGTTGTTTTTTTGTTTTTTTTTCAGTAATGGGTTTGTTAAAAAAACAAAACACAAACGTCAACACTGGCATTCCTAAAACCTTTAAGATTGTTTTTGACGCCGCATACAACCTCAACATCGCTATGTCTCGCATTTTTCTCTGAGAAGGGACGAAACAATTATACAACAAAGGATGTATTATTATTATTAGTAGTAGTAGTAGTAATAGTACAACTCTTGTCCATGATCCCACTACACTGCTCTCTTGACATATTCACTTTAGTACCTCCATGCATACCTTAACCGGTATATAATTTATTTGGTAAATTTTGTAGATGGCGTTGATTTTTCATCATGCTTCCGTCCGTTGTCCGCAACCTTAAATTAGGTCACAACAGATTGGTTCTATGTGTGATAGACACGATAATCCCTTTTCTGATTTTTGTTATATAACTTTGCTGGGCTGACGATAGCACAAAATAGACATGTATTTTACCCATTTTAAGATTAGATCGCTTTTCAATGTTTTCTTCTTTGTTACTTCTATTTTGTATCTCTACCCTGTCATTCAAACATGCAGGAGTCAAGAATATCTCTTGGCTTTTGTGTTTAGTGTTAACTTTGTGGATCCAAGTTTTTTTTCTTCTTTTTTTGCTTTTTATTTCACCATTATCAATTTTTGTGTCTATATATATATATATATATATATATATATATATATATATGAGAACACGAGACAAGGAGGCGCTTTTGACCATTCAGAATATTCCAAAACTGAGCAAGAGAAGACAAACTTCAGAAGATGACTTCTAATCATACTGAAATGCTAGGAAGTGCAAGACAATCATACATGTATAGAATTATGTATTAATAATTGCATATTTATTGGCTGGCTGGCTGGCTTGACAGATAGTCAGTGTTTTTAGGAATGTTGGAATAAAGGAAGGATGGGTGAATCAATTGCTGGAAGCATGCAGATTAAGGTCGGCGGAAGGAGGGTGTATATGACTGAAGGTGGTCTGAGAAAAGGGTGGGGACATGGTTCTTTTATGTTTTGTTTTACAAACACAGACTGCTCTAGTTCATATACGCGTTTCAACAGTCAAATGTCTATACAACAAGAATTGCAACATTTCTACAATTGCCAATAATTTTTCCTTTATTTTTTGTCGAGCTCTCCAATTTGAAAGCTTGACAAAATTATTGCCATTCAATCAGGTGTATGTGTGCTTGTCCGTCCACACCCTTGATTAACCTCAAAGTTAAAGTTGTGTACTTTCATTTGTTTTAAAAATTCTATTTTGTCCCACCCTCTCCAGATTCGGAATATAACTTCAATCTCTTCTTATTCTGATTTAGCCAAATAAATGTTTTGTTTTTTGTTTTGTTTTGTTTTTTGGGGGGCGGGGGGATTTTTTATTTTTTGTTGGTAAATTTTAAGCAACGATATGAGCACCAGTGGTCCAAGGCAACTTGCGTCTGTGAACTGGATATATATGAAAGCAGTGGCAGCGCGAGGGTTCGAGGCGCCCGGGGGCAATGTTCTTTAGTGGCACCCCTACCGAATTGCATCGGGGCAATGTTCTTTAGTGGCGCCCCTACCTTGCTACAGAGAACAGTTTTTATGTCACTTGCAAACCTCCAACCCCGCCCCATTATAATCTCCCTTTAAACTAAGGTGAGGTGAAATACTATACAAATTTTAGCTGGAAATAAAAGAAAAGCTCCCGATGGCGCCCCCTTTGCCTGGCGCCCGGGGGCAATCGACATCCCCACCCCCACCCTCGCCGCGCCACTGTTTGAAAGTAGCGATCTTTTCCGACTTAATCAGTGACAACTCTAGAAATGAAAATATAATGCATATATGGAAAGGCAGAAGTAAAATTCTTACATTAGCCGTCGATTTCTAGGTCAAATTGGAAACCTATTGACCAGGAAGAAATACGCTGATTCTATATATCGTATACCTAGGTTTCTACGCGCACTTTTCAACGAAAGCCTCGATTTCAGGTCAACCTATCGATCCAAAAAGGACGACGGTTACAACTGTCAACATGAATAACCGCTCTCAAGCTTGTTGATACATACTGCCTTCGTTGAATTACATATCTGGTCAATAAGGTACGTATAATTGTTGATGTATAAAAGTTTCAACTTCATGAGGGTAAAACTGTGACACGAATTCCGAGTCTGAGATCAACTGTTGTCGTTTTAAACTTGAACAAACACAGGTCAACCACCGCTAATTCCATAAACTTGTCGAGTGTTTAACGTTGTTATTATTGTAAATATCACAAAACTGCTGTCGATTTCAACAACGAGGAAATCAAACAGCCACAGATCAGAACATTATATATAGGAATTACTGTAACTGTTATAAACCTAGCGCTTCTTTAAATATGAGGTTTTCATTGTTGATGATCTATCACGTACGACTTATTTTGCAAATGCTGATCCAGAAAAAAATTATCTTCAAAGAGGAGAGGCGTGTTGTCTGATTATCGTTTGAAAAAAAGTAGTTTCTTATTCCTCATGAAATGTAAACGTCAAAGATTCTATTCTAAGAAAAAAAAAAAAGGACTGTATTCATGGGCGTCCGCAGGTATTTTTCCAGGAGGGTTGGGGGAAGGGGGTATGCAAAGTCAATTTTCCAGGGTGGGTGGGAGCCAAGATCAAAGGGACCAGGCTTACATATATATATATATATATATATATATATCTATATATATATATATATATATATATATATATATATATATATATACTGCACAATGTATTTTTAACCCACCCACCCCCACCACCCTGGGCGGACGCCCGTGACTGTATTGTTTATACGTGAGCTGCATGTAGGCATTTATTTAAATGTGATGTACATGCAATAAGAATGAGCCTCACATAATAACGAGTCGGGTAGGTAAATCTGGTATGTACTTAATTAGGTGATCAGATGCTCCTCTTTCTCGGTTTACTCTTAAGGTAGTTGAGAGTAACTAAACAAACAAATTATTTTGCCATAAAACGTACATGGTGTACACCTCTCTCTCTCTCTCTCTCTCTCTCTCTCTCTCTCTCTCTCATGTAAATCATAAAATAATGCACTACAAGGTCTATATCGATTCAGAAAGGGAAGGAAATACACCGGATTAATTATATCATTCTATTTTCATTTTATTTTGTGCCTGGGTATTTGTTTGTTGTAGTATTCACATAGGGGAAGCCATTTCATTTCCAGGTCTTTGGAGGAGTGAGTTTTAAAAGTTAAGAAGTTTTCAAAACATAAAACTTCTAAAATTAAAATCTAAATATCTTGTGGATTCAAAATACTTGGAAGTCAGATATGAAGTAGAATAAGACGGTTATTTTCTTTTGTAAACGTGTAGGCGGTACAGTGTAACATGTTTTGACACGTTCAGTTGTTTCCCTCCTGTTACGTGTTTATAATCATGTATAGTAATCAATGATCAGTGTGATTTTAGCTTTTGTTGAGTAAGTTCTCATCCCACGACTAAAAACTTTTATGTAGGAGTTTTGGTCTGTAAAGCAGTTTACAATAACTCTAGGTAGCCATGGGTCAGGGAGCCATCCCTCGGACTACCTTTTCAATTTTTTTTCCCCCTTATGTTTTTTTGTGTCTATAAAGGCTTTAAGCAGCCAAATTTTGGACTATAAAGGGGGGGGGGGCGGGCAGTGGGGAGAAACGAATTAAAAAAAACAACAGAAGAGAACAAAAGTAATTATGTTAAAAGGAGAAGAGGAAACATGAATAGCAAGGAGGAAGAAAGGCAATATATGTGGAGAAGATGCAATTATATATGGTGCTATTGCTGTCTATATAGACACGATTTTCTAATTATTGCCCGTTGTACCGATATCGCCCCCTAAGTGCGTGGCAGTAGTGTCCGCCATATCACTAGTGAAATAGATTGCAAACAAAGCGAATCGGTGCGTAAAAATACTCATAAAGGATTCCACTGATTACACAAATTTTATAAGAGAACACTTACATTCCAGATTTTTAGGAAATAAATTCACAAACAACGAACTTCAGAGTGAAGTGGCCGAAAAACAGTATTTTAATTCTAATCAATATTTTTGTTATTGAAAAAGGAATGCATGTTTCTGTGCAGGAAAACTGGTTGTCAGCGACCCCAGATAGAATTTTAAACGAAGACACGTGCTTGAAATTAAAAGTCCAATGCCTACTTACTGGACCACACCGGATAAATATTTTTTCAAACAAGAAATATGATGTCCAGAAAGAGTGGCAATGACAGTCTGATTATTAAGAAGAAAGGGAATAGAGGGTTCTATATGCAAATACAGATGACAATGATTTGCACTGGTCTTAGGAAATGTAAACTTCTTGTATGGCTTAGTGCAGATGACCACAAATTTGTGAATGTAAAAAGTATGATGAAAATTATGTAAATGGCCATGTGACAAGACTATGTACATTTTATGCAGAGAAAATGATGTCACGCATAGTTGATGAAATTAAAGAAGATCACTTATTGTTCAGTAAGACTTTCAAAACATGTATGCGTCTGTGACTATAAATTTATATAATTATAGTTTTATGTTGGTTCTGATTTTTTAATCAAGTTATAATGTTAATGAAAGTGGCATTTATTTAAATTACAGATTTGGGATAATACAATTTGGTCATTGTATGTGTCAGTTCAAGTTTCACCTTTAGTCAAGTGAAAAAACATTAACTCATAACAATAAAAAATGAGTTTCTTCAGGCCTAGAATATAACGTACATTTCCTTGTAGCAAGAAGGACTAGTAGATTGAGAAATTGACTAGTCCTGCTAAATCTTCACTAGTCCTTCCCACAAAACAATGTTAGCTACATATCTAGATTAACAACACTCCAGGGAGAAGGTAATTTAAAAATCCGCTTTTTTTCAACTATGAATTTATCACTTTCCCGTCAACCAAATGCGTTTGAAATAAACATAACTTGCCCATGTTAAGATATTCCTACCATATATTTGGCAGTATTGTGCGATTTATAATTGCCGTAAGTCTCACCTCTACTTTTGAGATTTGAGATCAGTTGGCCTCTGAAAAAAAATGTCTCTACGCGATCATAATACATTTAGTCCCGGGTAGTTTTATCTTAAAGATTCCGGGAAATAGTCTCAAATATTGTCTCTTGGAAGTCATATTATCAGTGATTTCAACTTATCTGCTAAGACTGGAATTCAAGAATTTAAAATCTTGCATGCCCATCTGACGGCATAGACTGAAATTTAAATGGTACCAAACACCCAGTCTTCACGCACTTGTCTGTGCATTTCACACTTTTATTTTTTCCATAAATTGTGTTTGCGACAATTATTTGAGCATCCATTGACGGAACATGAACTACCTCCACGTTTCTTATATTTTCCATCGCTATCCATGTCAAGTTTTAAGAGAAAACGAGCAAAGATAAAATGTAAACAAAAAGACTGATATTGTTCTGATCTCGGCACGTGCGGTATCTACTGTTTATTTCACTACCGCAATGGCTGACACATCACGTGATTGGTTGATGTGTGGTCAAATACAGATAACGGTGTCAAGAGCTATAGTAAAAACACTTATTATGATATGTAAGAAAGAAAAGAGAAGAGGTGTAGACCAGCGAGATTAAGAAACAGAAGTAGTGCGAGTAAGAAAATACGTACCAGTTTAAGATAATATGTACAAAGTATAACAGGAAGAGATAATGCGAGATTGTGGATGCATGAATTGGTTTTCATAAATGTATCTAAGTAATCTCAATCAATAGACAGAACTGTAACAGTGCTATACTACTGAATTAATGTATGTGTGCCATTCAGTTTCAAAACATTCCAGTTTATTGTTTCTTTTGGTTAATTCCATCTCACAAATGTAGTATCGTCTTAATAAGGTAGAGATGGATTTTTTCTTTGATGGCGCATAATATATATGTATCTTTTATATATCAGTAGTATACAAGTAATTACAATGCTTGCTTCTAACAGTCCTACAATTATTCCTTTAGATTTAAAGGTACCCGAGAAATTAGTGTTATTTCTGATCTACTGGTTTAAATCATTTCAAAACTGTTCACAATAGCACAGTCCCAAAAAGATGGTTTAATGTTTCAGGTTAATCCGCAAAGAAAGAACATTTATTATTATTTGATTTTCCAGTTATTTTCTCAAAGTGTTTGTTGCAAGAATTATATCCAGTACTTTTTACTGAAACCAAATTAGATTAAAATCTTTAGTAATTTTGTATGTTAAGGCAAAGTGCATTGTCCAATCCAATTGATTTGGTAGATTAAATTGTATTTTCCATTTAGTTAGTGCTTTAATTTCTAATATTTCTGTGTCTTTCACGAAGATACTATAAATATTTATGCAACCTTTCCTAGTTTCAAGAAGAAGTAATGTCTGTTTTGCAATCCAAGATTTTTCCAAAATGTCTGGTTGGGATTCAGTAGATAGTCTATGCTTGCATAATTTCACAGAGTTAAGGACTCCTGCATATTGTAAAAAGTTGGTCCCAACATTATATATTTAATTTACTTTTTGCCATGTAAGGAATTCTCCATTATTCCGAATAATATCATTTATAAATAGTATACCTTTTTCAAACCTTTTTTTGCAAAAAAATTAAAATAAAAAAATAAAGCCCCTCCAACCTTAATATTTTCATGAAGTGATTTCTTTCGTAATGAGAATACTCGACATTAATAGTTTAACTGACTGAATCCACCTTTCCACCTTTCGTCTCAGCCTGTGTACATTTATGTCGTTAATTTACTTTGTCAGACTCATTCCATTATTATCTCTGTCTGTATATAGACCTATCTTTCGTTTGTTTATCTGTTCATATGTTTGGCCAGCTTTCAATTTTTGTATTTTTTGTTTTGTTTTTTTTTTTTTGGCTCCCAACCGTATACCCGCGAGTAAGTCTATACAATGAATATAAACGAAGTAGATGCGAACGCTACATGTTCATGTAGCTGTAATGGGAAATTACCTTAAATAATTTGATTGCTTATGAACATAAGATCTCGTTAACTCTGAATGCGTGATCTTTTTCATTATCTATTTCAATGATGATGACTTTTGTGACAGTCGTTAAAAATCATCATTGTCTTCCTCCTCCTTGTCTTTTCTTTATCGTCTTCTTCTTTTTATATTGTTGATTTCATTCTGTTTTCGCGACCCTTCGTCTGTCCATTTCCTTGTCCATGTGTACGTCCATCGCATGCTGTCCTCCTCCTCCACCACTCGACTGAAATACACAAACTTGTCAAAACCAAAGATTATCAGTAAGGAAAAATAATGAAGATTAACCAAGTGATTGATGCAGGTCAGTGATTTTGTTTCTTTGATACGACGATGCAGTTATGTTCAGAATCATATCGTTCCCCTGGAAGAGTCTTGAAAATACATACGTGCATGCATTGTGAAGAGTACTATACCATTATACGAAAAATAGACCCAATCAATTTAAGAAGTGCGAGAGGGCCAACTCAAGAAGCTTTAGAAGGTTATATATACAACTTGATTGTGGGACATTTTAAAAGGAATGTTAACCAAAACATCTATATGCAAGCGTGAAGAAACGGAACGTAACGTAAGTGATGGTTTCAGAGTATTACCACTAAAGTTTGGTGTTAAGCCATTTATGGCGATTATAAATTTAATAATGTTCCGATACGCATAGGTATTTGTTATTGTTATGCGTACACTTTTCAAGTTCTTTGATTAAGTTTTTCCGCAGCAGCTGCGAACGTGATTTCAGCTCGTGTTCATGAAAATGCAGGAGAGTTTATGCTATGCCTCGGGTGTAGTAGTCGTCATAGACCACAGCGGCGGGAGAGTATTGCTTGCATAGTCATGGAATTTAATGTGAGCGTTCATCCTGAAGACTGCTACACCACTTACCAAAAGTAGGTTTCTGTGACCTACTGGCTATGTTCCATTGATCATATACTCTTCGTACGTTTAAGTCAGTTTTTGGAACTCTGTTGTTTGCACAATCATTAAAATAGATATGTGCGTTCATCATGAGAAGTACAACAGCACCATACTAAAAGTAGGTCACTTTTACGTGTTTTTGCATGATTCAGTGATCATTTTCACTGTTCATATGTAGTTTCTGCGACATTTTTACTTGTACTGTCATGAAACGTTGTGCATGCATGATATAAAAGTAGGTCACCATTATCTATTTTTTCAGGTTTCACTGGCAGTATAAACCTTTTTTATGTTTATGTGCCTTTCTTGGACCATGTTGCTTACGCAGTCATCAGATTGGATATGAGCATACATCCTGAGAAATACTGTATCTCCATATCAAAGAAAAAAAGGTCGCTTTGACCTGCATGAACCACTTGGCTTGTCTTCATCATTATGTATTGATCATCCTTGGTATTGACAAATACAAACTACTTGTGTGTGAATACATATGTGAAGAAAATCTTTGCTGACTTCTGACAGCTTCCTTTTCTTGTTTTAAATATATATATATATATATTCTCATCAGACAAATACATACGTCCCCTGTTGTTTTATTTCATTTTATTTTTTTTTCTCTCTCTCTCTCTCATATATATATATATATATATATATATATATATATATATATATATATATATATATATATATATATATATATGAGAGATAATGTCAATTTCTAATTCTTTATCTGTCTTAAACATTTGAAGCAATTAAAATTGACGAACTTCAACGATAGAAGAAGGTATGTAGTAATTGTATAATCAGAGTCCACTGTCGCTACTTTTTACAGCGTCCTGGTATGGAATTCATCTTACCTATACGTACAAGTGTACACCTGTAAGTCACGAAAATTAATCTCAGTAGTAACATAGGCCACGCTGGGGACAAATGGAATTAACATTACGCCGTAGGTTTACATTGGGTGGTCACTCTGGGGACAAATGAGAATTTAACATTACC
This sequence comes from Margaritifera margaritifera, assembly GCA_029931535.1. Taxonomy (NCBI): domain Eukaryota; kingdom Metazoa; phylum Mollusca; class Bivalvia; order Unionida; family Margaritiferidae; genus Margaritifera; species Margaritifera margaritifera. The sequence goes on along the minus strand of JAQPZY010001657.1, from coordinate 3,369,821 downwards.
CCGTTATCTACTATCCAGCACTTAGTGATCCAGCACCCCGATTTGTGATTACTATCCAACACCCACTTTTTGATTACTATCCAACATCCACTTTTTGAGTGCTATCCAACACCAACAGCCTCATTTTCCCAGTCCTCCATTGGCGGAATGAGGGGTTCAGGCTCCCGTGTTGTAGCCATTGAAGAATCTGATTGTGTTCCTTCTGTTTCTTGTCCACTGCCAATTTTCATTTCTCTTTCTCCACTTTTTCCTCCAGCAAAGGGACTACTAACTTTTTAGTTGTCTTGAAATGGCCCATTACTCTTGAAAGCTCTCCTACTGGGATTTAGTTCCACATCTTCCACTTGGCTAAGGAGGTGTTGCATATACTTCAAGTACACTAAGGTTCGCTTAACCTGCCGCTCATATTCTGGCTGCTCATTCTTCTGCGTTGACAAGACATCGACGGGTTTCAAGACTGTTTGTTTCTTTAATTACACCATAGACATGTGCGGCTGTTCGACCATGTACGTCTTGTTATTGTACGCTCAGCGTACTATTTAGTTACTCGTCCAGTTGGTGCTCCGCTTTTATGTGTGTACTGCACTGCACACTTTTTACTTATTCTTCTCAGGGAGAGGAAAAGGCGGCAAGTAATGGCAGTTGGCGCCTCGACGTCACCGGAGCGCTCCAGTTGGTCCAAGGTTAAATTTTGAGATTTATGCCGAATGTGAAATTTTTGACGTCTTGCACCCTATATAGTTGTTCATTATAAATTTTGAATATAAACTTTGTACTATGTGGCTGTAAGAAGTGGTTAGTTAAGAGTAGGCTCACAAGCCCAGTTCAGTCAATGATAGTGGTTATTGTAAGTATCCTAGCTTTTGTGAGCATATGCACCAGTTTATTATTTATAGTTGGGGTGAACTGGTTAACGCGCTACTTTATATGCTTTAAGTGCGGACGTGAAGGAAAACATCCCTAACTACAGTACACAGAGATAATAAAATAGGAGACACGCGGACCTGAAAGAAATTATCCTTATTTTTTCACACAGATCTATGATCATTTGCACTGAGAAACTTATGATACACAAGGGTAGTAGTATTTTATACACACACTATACACACCCACACACATGCTATCACACAATGGCATAGGAGTTTAATTTTTACTTGTCAAAGACATACACAAACATAAAACATACAAACATAAAACACATATATTGGCAGTGATGGAATAGTATCTATTTTCTAAGAGATGTGGGTGGTCATGAAAAAGGCCGTTTGGTGGTTGTTCTGGATCTTATCGACGATATCCGAGACGACTAGGACTCAGCAATGGTATCACTACATCATAGGGACGCCTCTATTTGTACGTGAGCCTAACATTAATCACATCATCTGTCTCCATCTTCTATCCCTCCTCCTCCTCCTCTTTTCCTTGCTGTTGCTGCCATCTAATAAACCGTTGGTACAGTTTCTTCTCATCCTTCCCTTTCTTCTTTCCCCATTCTTGTTTTTCTCTCTGCATTTCTTCTCTTAACACGGCTTCAACCATGTCTTGTACCATTTTGAAGTAAATACTCGGTTTCTTGACTAAGTTACTTTGGCTTAGAATGTGAAAATCAATGATGCCGTCTTCAGAGAAGGTAATCCATATGCATCAGGGCTTCGCTCAAGTTTCCACTGGTATTTATAAATGTTGACAAGTCAACGATGGATGACGAGAATGGTGAACGTACCACTTTATATGTGAGAAGCACATATATGAAGGAAAATATCCCTTAGACTCGGTACGCGGACGTGAAAGAAAACATCCCTTTTATACAAATTTAAAGAGCGACAGATAATGTGAACGTTTTTCTCAAAAAAGGAATTTTTCTTCTTTCCCAAAAAAACGAGCTAACACCATTTTTTAAAAACCATTTTAAAATAAGCCCCGCTCACTGGAACATCAACACAATCAATGAAGAAGGGGGATTAAGGCTAGTCCCTTCCTCTTCATTTACAAATACCAAACATTAAACATTAACGTATTTACAAGGTTGACAACGATATGGAGTCAGAATAGACTTCCAGTGATGTAGTACAGTGTCATTTTGCCATCATATTATTTTTCTGTGCTAAAGAAAATAGATAGCCATAATGTTCACAAAACCATCTTTCTATTTTGTCATCATTTCTAGAGAAATCACATTCAAAACAAGTCAGTACTTGTTCTAATGGAAATCCTGATCCTTGTAATTTCACATTATCGAACTGAGTGGATAGGGCATTTCTTCTCAGAAAATCACTGATGTCGTCTTCAGAGAAGGCAATCCATAAGAATCAAAATATTCCACACTGTGCTTTTTGGGAAAGTAGACGGCTACCTAGTGGGTTCCAGGACGTTGACTGTCGTCCGTGTTGATGACATAGACTTGAAAGTCTTTAGGTTTTTGATGAGGAAGTTCATCTTTAGCACATGCTACTGGATTCAGAAAAACTGTGTATCAGCTGTAAGTGAGAAGGTAGTGAAGTTCCCAGTTATTCATTCTTTTCACAGGTAATGATAAATCATGTGTTCATACTTGACTTTTTCCTTAAGTAAGTGAATTAACGGGAAGTATCAAGAGAGTTTCGATGCGTTTGTTTCCAAAGAAGTCAATGGAGGTAAGAAATGGTCACTCAAGTGTTATATCACTTTTTCTAAATCTTCTCTTCTGAGATGAGAGTCCATACTCTTCCAACTTTTCTTCTGATCTCATGACCAAACATTTGTTGTGTTGTTTCTGACTATGATGATCGATTTGACAACCATGACAATGTTCTCTGGTCAGTTGTGCGATTCTTTCAGCCAGGTGACGAGCAAAACAGTAAGACTAAGTGTTTTTCTTGTTCTGTTCATCTTGACATCATGACTGGATCTTTCACTTCTTCCTTTTCTTCTTCACTTGTGGTCTGTGACTGTTGTCGTTGTGAACGGAAAACATCGTAGCCTATCTTCATAGGTTCCATCTTTTAATAGTTTAGGAGCTAATGCAACTGAAGTTTCACACAAAGTTGGCCTGATTTTGTACGGTGGAAATGTCCTTGGACGCTGCCTTAGTCTGGAGTGAAATCAAAACCTCACGAAGCCTATCCTTCTGCATAATCGTGGTACGAACTACCGTGGCTACCGTTGGTTCCTAATTGTCACGTGGTTTCAAACGGAGTAAAGTAAGATCTCAAGTAATTTCTTCTGGGCAAAGTTAGATTCAATGGGCCTGGTACACAACGTCTGGCCATCTCAGGTGACTTCTCTCTTGGACACGATGAGATGTTGGAACTCGAAAGGATCTTGAGCGATAGCTCCGTTGAGGACTGCCTTGCTGACGATGCCAATGAGCAAATGTTTTGGCAGTTGACCTTGGAAAACATGATCTTTGATCTTGGATCTGAGTCCAGAGGCAATGATACAATTTCTGACTTCCGCTCTTCGTAGAGGATACTTGGCAGTCGTTCAGTTCAGAGTTAGACTAATGTTGTTTCCCACTTGAGGTAAGATTTTCACGCACCACATGTAAAATCTTGATTCTTCTATGTTGGTTTTGTACTTGTTAGCATTAGTCATCAGATGGAACACGGTACTACTTTGATTCATTCTCAGACGTACATGAAACTCATTTAACAAATACTTGTCTTGCAACCACATATCCAAGTGTAAGCGATCGATCATTTCAAAAGCACGTCCTTGTTTGATTTTCTTTTGGCGGTCATTAAATCCAACATTGTGATCTGCATCACCATCTGTAATCAAAGCTGTGTCGTTCAACTTGACCAAAGTGGTAGGTTTCCACACCAGTGAAGCATCCGTATCTCAAGAGATTTTCCAGGTACACTTGGCAAGGGTAAGTGTCCATGCTGCTGCTAAACAGTTTGTTGTTCAAATACAAATCAACTTTGCTGTACATTGAATGCATCAAATTGTTGACGGGAATTACGCTGGCATCTACTCTAGGCTTGGTGTTGTCCACTTTGAGAACTTTGACTTTCAGATACAAGTAATATGTAATCAAATTGATGTAATCTTCTGTTTGTCCTTTGATTTCAAATTCGGTAGGTGATGAGGTCGTCAAAGACGATACAGGATAAAATTCTACCCATTGGGATTCTTGCTTGTCATCATCGTCGGTGCCATCGCAAACAGATCGAATATTGACTTTGAACATTCGCAAGAATCTAGGTAGATCATTTCTTTTTAATTAGTAATCAAAAACGTCCGATTCACTGACCCCTGTTCTTCTTTTCTTGTTTGTTTGTTGTTGGGTTTTTTTTTTTTTTTTTTTTTTTTTTTCTTTCTTTCTGGGTGGTGGCGTGTCTTTGAAGTTTGAAGCGTTTTAAACGTTTCTTTCTGCCTTGTCCTTGCTGTTGCGTAAAGAATGAATTAATGCCTTCACCAGAAGCTTGAAGCGAATTTATAGGGGTGTCTTGGCACCCTAGAAGGTATTTTCCGGTCTGGATCAACTCATTTTTTTTCCTGCTTTCATCAAGGCTTGTTTGGGACTTTGTAAGTCGATATTTACGTTTTCGAGAAATTCTTTTCCTTGCATCAAAACTGCATCTTTTAAAGAACGCAATCCTCAAGTAACCATCGGTTTTAAGATTGGTCCCACCATACGAAAAGCCGATTTTAACATATTTCCTAAATCATGTCCTCGTTCTCGAGCGATTCCTCTGTACACAGGATACATCTGTTACAATTCAGTCAAGAATCGTTTTCGAAAAGGTAGTTTCAAGGTGATTTTTCCTTTCGAGATATCCTTTTATACTAATTTTGACACTGTCAAATACGATGTACTGAGAGGAAGATAATGAGGATGTACAAATTCTCGGTGAACGTGATACGTGTTTCCTCCTTGATCGTATGCAGCTATGGCAGAATCCACTTTGAAAGAAATGACTTTCAGCAACGGAGAGACTGTGTTTCCAACGACGGTGTTCTCGACGACATCAGAGTACACATACATTAAATTCAGTCCTTGGTTCAGTTCGATAGGGAAGCGAAAATACTTGTAAAATCTGTCGTTTCTGTGAATGTCTTTAATAGGAACGAGAGAGGTGTTTGCACCGAGAATAGCAAGCAAACCCGGAGAAAAAGTAATGGCTATAGTTTTGCCGTCGGCAAAAAATTATTTTAAGACGATGAGAAATGGCAAGGTATTCGACCAGTAAACTTCGGCGAGTTTTCTCCAGTGTTTTGCCAAACGGATAGTTGAAAATAGCTGAAACCGTATCGACGAGATGTCGAGCGTTAAAATAATATCCTGTCGAAATTATCATGGTATAGATATTCAGCTGAGAATTGCCTGGCGATGCTTTTTTGGATTCCTAAATGAGAGGATCATTTTTGTCTGAGTGATCTTGGACTTGTTCGTTGAGGATATCTGCAATGAAAGTGTTTTGACCCTCGGTGATACTTATTGCTTTGTGTAGGATGCATGATTTCTACCAAAGCTACTTCCCAATGAGCTTCGTGATCGAAGTGTATGGTTTGAGGTAATTTGGCTGTGAAACAACATAGTTTGTTGTTGGGAAACAAGTCCACAGAACTGTGAATGTAATGTTAAATAAAATTGGTTATTCATAGTTCGATGGTTCTTGTCTCTGAGGAGTCACTCGTTGTCAAAGAATGATTTTCCAAGGAGGATTGTAGAGGATGGCTGATATGACTGGAAGTGGTATGACTGGCGTTGGCGCGGCTACCGTTGTTATTAATGTCGGTATATTTCAACGAGGGATTGTGAAGAAGATAACCCATACAACTGCTGAGTAAAATCGTCCACAGTTGTTTATCTCCTTATTCCAAACTAAACTTTTCAATTGCCTCTTTTATGAAATAATACATCACAACGATTTGGCAGAAAAAGACGATTTGATTCTTAGGGACATGTTCTCCACACCACATTCACATTGGTTGTTTTTGTACTTTTTGGAGAGATGAACTCTGAGAAGGAGATGCAGCTGTTTTTACCGGCATGTTAGTAACTTCTGCTTCTTTTTATAGTCGACGACTTGTGAAGCGGCAGTCCAAGAATCCAAACTGTGTGGATATCCTATTCAACCAACTTCCACGTCGCAAAGTCGACGTTTTCACACTTTACTTGCTATCTGATCGAGAATGTTTTCGATATCGTACACATCGTCTTCTTTCTTGGTCACTCGTGGTAACTCAGGCAAGTAAAAAGTTCCTTTTAACACTTCTCCGTTCATAGCTTCCAGTTTATATACAGGAGTATCATGCTCACGGACTTGTCCACTGACACGTAACATTTCTGTCGTCCAGTTGGGTAAATAACCTTTGTCAAAAGTGCGTTTTGTTTTTCCAATGCGAACCCAATCTCCGGTGTGTAACTCTTCTTTCTTTTTTCTGGTCTTTGACGTTCTAAACAATCGATAAAACAAAATCATTTCGTTTTCAGGTGTCACGTCTTCTGGAGTACATCCGATGCTACGATGGTTCGATTGGTTGTAAGTTTTGACTAGACGTGTTAACACGTCGATGTATTTGAGAGTGTTTTGATGTGTAAAATAGTTCCAAATGCGTTCTTTCTTTGAAAACGTTCCACGACACTAGCTTTAGTTTCAGGATTTTCAGTGGTGAAACAATGACTGTCTTTTTTCAATTCTTTTTGAAACGTTTGGTTAAGAAATACGGTGCTCTTGTCTGTTTGCCATCGTAAAGGGTGTCGACAGCTTTGTTTCAGGACAAGTTTTAAAGCTCGCACTAACTCTGAACTTGTTTTAGAAATCAAAGAAACTACCCAAGCTGATTTTGAAAACACGTCAATGACACAAAACAAATATTTAAAGCCTCGATTGCACGACGGTAAATGAGACACATCAGCTAAATCTGGTTGCCATTGATGATCGATTCCTACTACTTTGGCTTGACTTATGGAAAATCTTCATCCAATGGGTTTGTGTAACGTGTACGTCGATTGTTCTTGTAACCATTGTCGTACAGCTTGCAGACGTAGACTGTTAAATTTAGTGTAGGCTGCATGATACACTTGTTGAATCCCTCCGTAGCCAGAGGCATGAGCAGGTAGTAAATGCTGCCTAAAAGTGTGTCCACATGGTTGCTGTTGTTGCTGCTCCTCAATAAGTCACCCACTGTTTGATACTCCTCTTAGGTTGTTCGTGTGGTATTTTAGATTGCGATGTTTGACGTGTCCGACAAGCAATCGGTTATTTTGTCACTTTTTCTTGAGAGTTCTGTCTTCCCTTCTGTCTTCCCTTCTTTCTTTGTTTTTTCTTCCGCCAAGAGGGTATCGACGTCATCTTTTTGACCCAAGCTTTCATTTCTTCTCCTCTGGGAGTAGGGAAAGGTGCCAACATGGTTGTCATACTCAGAGAAGGAACAACGTGGCTATTTCTGTCATCGTATTTTTTGTTGTTTAATTGTTGGGGGGGGGGGGGCGCTTTTCATGACATTCTTGAAATCGTTCAGAGTCGCTTTAGCCGTCCCGTGTAAGACATTCTGTTGAAATAGATGAAGTCGTTGTAATAATTGTCCGTACCGTTGCGATTTTTCTGTTCCTGACTTATCTGTTCAATACATCAACGATTGTAATTCTTGTTGTAAGTGTGACATCTCGGTGAAATTAAGATTAGGAAGTAAATGCGGTATTTGTTCTTCATACCAACGATGGAGTTCCATCCACCGTTTGTAAGGAACTTAAGTTAATTTTCGTCCTTCCATAAGATCCAAGGGTACACGTTTGATGTCTTTCCAGAGAAGTGTCCTTTTTATCTTCTTCTTCATCTCATCACTCCTCCTAAAGTAGGTCCAGTGATTGATCCTAACAAAGGAGCAGTCACTTTTAACAACGGTCCTGTCAGCATAGATATTTATAGAAATCTTCCTCGTTGAACGAGCGTTGTTTTTGTTTGTTGACTAATTGGTATTTTCTTTTTCACCATTTGGCGAATAAAGTGACGATGTCGTCTTTATCGCTGTTTCTGTATCTTGGTCAAAGGCACCGTTCCTTTCTAAACGTTGAAGCAACATTCATACGGTATCGATGATGTTATTAGGTGCTTTTTGAATGAGATGTTTTCGCATCGGAGCACTGGATTTGACAAGTACTGACACAACATCCCAATGTTGAGCTAAAGGAGGAGGTAGTCCCTTTTTCCTTTTTTGTAATGTTTCTTTGAACGATGATGTGAACTGTGTGACATCTTTGTTTCAGAAGGGAAAAAGTGAAGTGAATCTTATTCAACACTTCTTTCTTATACTGGAATTCGTTTCCACTGATTGGCGGGACATTGTATCAACTTGACGTTAGGTACTACTGGTGTTCTCAATGGACCAAATCTTGCTTGATCTTGTTTGGACAAATCCAGTAAGCTTTGTAACATGCATGTTCTGTCTTGTAACTTTTTCTTAGGAGATCCCACTTTTTTGGGCTGCAACAGGAGCAGCTAGAGCAGAAAAAGACGTTGAAGGAGTAGATGTTACTTTAGAAATGGGATTACATTTTTTTCATCAAATTGGGAAATAATGGTCTTAAATCAGGTTAGACATACATCATCATTAACGAAGGGAAAGTATAAGAAGAAGTGAAATGAGAAACGGTCACCGAGCGAGGTTTTCTTAAATACGTGTGTGTTCTAATGGCAGTACCTCTCTTTGGGATTTTCTTCTATTTCTTAGGGTGTGAACTTGCTTCACCTCACTTCTAATGGTCTGTCTTTTATGTTTGACCTAGTTAGCATTTGGATTTCATTTTAAAAGCGAAAGAATAATGAGACCTCCTAAAGATGGACTTCCACCTGGGTTCTTGTTATGGCATTCATATACCAATGAGTGAACAGTCTATGCTATATTTGATGTAACTGTTCTTTGCGTTTCACTTGAATCTTGACAAGCTCTCTGTAAATGCATTCAGCAATTCCAGTGGTAGATTCTGAATATGCTCTTCTAAACTAGTCATTCACAGGAATGTCTTTTTTGACGAAATAGTGTTGCACTTGAATCAATAAAAGTCTCTATAACTGCATTCTTACAGTTTCATTGATAGATTCTTAATTTGCTATTCTAAACTGGCCATTGACAACGTCTTCGCAGAAGAGTCTTATCGTGAGTTGGCACAAAACCTCTCTTTCCGACTATACTACAGCCTTTTTCAAACAGTCTTTGTTATGGCATTCAGGTACCGGTGCTTATTCATTTTATAGTGTATTGGGTGCAGTTTTTCTATGCGTTTCACTTGAATCTTGACAAACTCTGTAAACGTGTTCTCGCAGCTCCAAAGGTAAACTTCGAATCCTCTCCACTTAAAAAGTATCTGACATGCGGACCATATTTTGGACCGACAAAAGAAAGGTAGCGACAGCACGGAGACCATCTGGAATGTTCAAGGAAAGCTTATCTTTATACTCCCATTCATGACGTTTAACACCACAACTGAAACACTGTACTTGGTCTCCTGGTCCTACGTAGACAAATCCTGCTCTGGCTAAAGATTTGGGAGTAGGTCCTTCCAGATATTTTATCCATTTCCCACTGGTCGTCTGGAATCGACTTTCAAAATTACAATAGCCAACCAAAGCCACGGGAAACACGTATTTTTCTTTGCTTTGTAATTCTTGATGAAGTTGTTGTGGTGGAATCCAGCGTGGTTTGTGAGTGCATGGATGAGATCCATAGATAGGCATACGAACAGGACCGCTTTTGATAGTAGAATGGCAAGGTCGTGCGTGCTGCATTGCTTATGTCGCAGGGTACGGCATCACTGTGGTCCCAAGGCACAGCATCGGACTCGAGGTCATCTGACTTGGTGTCAGCAGTGGGTCCATCACACGGTTTCTGTGTTGAATTCATCATTCTCGATGGAAGTGTTTGGTCACAATGATCTTTGTTTCTTTAACTTTTTATTCTGGAGCTCGGTACCCGTACGGTAACGTGTTGTGATCGGGAAGTTGCACTCGTTTCAGGTAGACGAATTGATACACTTTTTCCAAGGGTCGACTGACGATTTGATGATTTGGCAAACGTACAATTTTTTGTGAATCAAATGTGGTGACGCAAAAGTCTTTATCTTGACCTGACTTTAAAGCATCTTGTAAGACTTCAAAGTTTACCACTTGACTGGTACGATAATTTAGCGTCAGTCCTTTTACTTTACATTTGGTATGTAGTTATCTTTTTTTTTTTTTTTTTTTTTTTTTTTTTTTTTTTTTTTTTTTTGTCTCCGTACTGGTAGCCGTAATGTTTGGGTCCACTACTAGCAAAACTCAAAATGCTGTCTTCCGGTTGTTCATCGGTCCAAGGTCCTAAACTTTCGTCTTCGATGCACCCATAGGATGGTACGCGTTCTTCGGTGGAAAAACTTTGCACTTGATCAAACCTTCGTATTGGCGAATGTGTTCTACGTCGATGTGTTATGTCACAATTTTAGGATGAACGGTGGGGAATCGAGCATATTTACACACCTATGGATAAAAGAAACACACATAGATGTATTTGATTGATGTCCTTGAGATTCGTCCACTTCGTACAGCAAACGTCTAGCACTGGTTCGTCCTTAAAACAAACTATCTGTTCCCCACATCGTAATCTTCGACGATACATTTAAATTCTGGATCTGTTTTCAAACGTCGATCGTAGACGTGTTCCCATATTTATATCACTTGGTATCTTTGACTTTCTAAACTGTGGCGTCTTTGATATGTTTGGTATTACAACCCTTCCATGATGAACTCTTAGAAAGGATTTTTCAGGTATCGTTGAGGAAATAAGAAGGTCATCCGTGGAATAAACATCGCTGAAATTCGTAGACCATCTGTGGATTTTCTAAATCCCAACCATCCACGGAAAGAGTTTCAATTTTATTTTCTCCACCGTTTCTAGCATGTTGTAATCACTTGTCTTGAGTTTCGCACAAGTAATGAAGCCAGCGCAAAGCTTTGGCTGAATATAGACGATTGACAGAAATATAGGATTGAGGTGCTATGATGGCTAGTTTGTTCTCGGGCATGGACTTTTTTCTGTAGACTAATCCACACGCTTTGGAAATGGCAGAAGCTTCCTTCAATGGATCGATACCTCCGTGACCCAGAAATAAGTGTCGAAATTTTCCACAACAACGTCTTAAAATGTCCACATCAGATCGACAATATTTCAACATTTATCTTGAAAATTAAAATGGTCTGAAGAGTGAGCTTGGTACCAAACGTAGAAAGCTTCTCGCTGTTATATTCTCATGCCGTCGTGGCCTTAGTAGCAAACTTCAGGCAAATGTGGTTTACCCACTCCAACGGCTCCTTTCAGGGCCACCCAGATCTCTTCGAAAGAAGATATACTACTTAAAATCATTGCCACTATTTATGTTTTATGTTTGTATGTCTGTGTATGTCTTTATCTATGTCTGTTCAAAAACCAAACTAAAACTTAAAACCCCTTGTGTGTGAAAATAGTGTGTAAATAAACGCTAGTGTGTAAATAAACGCTAATATCCATTGCTTTGGCGTGCAGTGATAATATGTTTGTGGGAATTCATCCCCCTTCTTTTACAGCCTACCCATTTCGTTAGATAGTATGTGTGGGGTTTTGGTCAGTACACATGGCGTATTGGATAGTATCTAAAAGTTGGTTTTGGATAGTAATCAAAAAGTGGTGTGTTGGATAGCAATCAAACAACATGTGTTGGATCGTACTAAAAAAAAGTGGGTGTTGGACAGAATTCAAAAAGTCGGTGTTGGAAAGCAATCAAAAAGTGAGCGTTGGATAGTAATCAAAAGGTGGGGTGTTGGTTAGATCACTAAGTGCTGGATAGCAGATAACTGCGTAATGTTAAATTCCAGCTTGTCCCCAGAGTGACCACCAGTGTAAACATACAGCGTAATGTTAATTCCCGTTTCTGTCCAGATTTCACAATTACATTTTCCGTCTAACTCTTTACAGACCCATACCCATTTTTCAACATGGAGACATAATGTTAAAATCCCGTTTGTCCCCAGAGTGACCCCATATGTAAACCTACAGCGTAATGTTAATTCCGTTTGTGCCCAGGGTGACACATATTACTGCTGATCTCTCTTTCCAGGTATGGCGAGCAAGGACGTTACCAGGCCTGGATTCACTAGGTATGTGATATGTACTTGAAAATCCCTTCCAAAAAGTTAGAAGATTCCTATTAGTCGATTTTTTTTTACGTAATCTGACGAAATCGTAGTAGGAAAAATTACGAGAGCTTTATTTATGTATTTGTTTGTTTATTTATTTGATTTATCAGCGTTTGACTGAGTGATTCACGTGTTTCTGATTCTATCGTCTCACTTTTTAGGTTTTGCAAAAACAAGAAAAAACACAAAAATTACAATAGTTGAGGTCTATAGTTTTCGCGTGACGTCACTGTCATCTACTTGTTCAAACTCAGGCGAACACAGTGAATGTTTACTTAGAAAGCAAAAAAAGAAAAGTCAATTGTTAGTCAAAATGTCACATGCTCTTTCTTCTTGCTAATTCTAAAAGTTGATTCATAACCTGCCAGTTTTATCGATCCTCGCTGACGGATTATAAACGTGTTCCACAGGATTCCGGGACTACTCGGCCCATAGCAGAGTCGGCCCGCTAACGTTCTCGCCCATAATGAAATCGGACTTCCCAAATCGGCCCATTACTTACTCGGTCTATCGGTCCACGCTTTATATAACAGTAATGTGGATGTATGGTTTTATATTTTGTATATAACATATATGACTTACTTACTTTAAATAAACTTTTATTCACAAAATATTGATTGTTTGTACGAAATACAAAGATTATTTTTGCATGGATCAACGCCATCCCCACCTGGAAAATTCCATATAGTGGATACAATGAACAGTCTGCTCAGTGAGAATGTGTTTTACAAGCCTCTCACTTTCTGCTTGAGTTTCTCTGCACTAAGTACAGACAAATGGAATGGCAGTGCCATCTTTCATCATGCGAGGGTAGTCTGCCTGAGAAATCCCTTAAAATATAATAAAAATGAATTTTGTAGAGGATTTACAAGGGTGCGTCTAAACACCACTAAAGACTCCGTAGTGCAGTAAGATAGAATAACAATAAAGGACTAAGAACATTCTTTGATAGTATAATAGTATAATAAATATGTACTGTTCAATAACAACAAATGTTACAAAGCCATACAAGATCAAAGGTAAGGATCGCAAAAAACTACAAACTTTGGGACGAAACCGACATTGTTTGCCGAAACCGACATTGTTTGATGGTATGGGCGGACCGTGACAGTCATGATTTCTTAATTAAATTTGTATGGACTGGAACGATACTTCTACCTGTAAAGTAATGGCGGTGATCAGTATGCGCTAAAAATATGAAGTATAAAGGATAGCGAATTGAAGCAGGTTTGTTTCCCGCGAACGAGAAGTTAGTCATACAACCAGCCTGCAAAGTAATCTCTAGCACTAACTAAATGACTTTGTTGGTAAAACTTGTTTCCAAAGACTATATACAGTGTGCGAAAAAGTACGAAATGTTATAAAATATTATTAATCATTAGTTTTAAATGACACATATTATGTTCATAGAATTGTTTGTTTAAATAACAGAATCCATGGTAATCCTGTAGCTCCACCCTTTCAAAGTGGAGACGATATAATGCTAGGTAGGGATTGTGGTCAGACTTTTGATGCTATTGCGTGTGTACCAGCAAATTGTCGCGTAACTTGCTTAGCTTACCTTCTGATCATGTAGAGATAGGTTTCATGTACTTGTAGCTGTGTGCAAAGGACTCAAAAAATCCCTTAACTATTGTAGACTGAATCCACTTGAATTTATCATCATTAAGACTACTTTACCCAGTCAAATGCGTCATGTACTTTGGTTTAGAGTGGGATAAAGTTTTGGAAATTGTAAAAATCCTCACATTATGGAACTCTACAAATATATTAAGCAAAAAAACTACACATATCTATAGAAATGGACCAGAGGGAATGCCAGTTTCTTTACCCGACGCCATTACAATGTTTACCAAACAAGCAGAGAGAACGCCTGTTCCTTTAACAGGAACTATTAATTTACTTAGAAAATACTGGAAACTTTAAAGGTCACAATCCTATATATACATGTAGGCAATCATTCGCTTTAATACATCAGTAGTCATGGGGTACCATGAGTATTATAAGGACTAAAATTATCCATGTATGGAAAATAAAGTAGTAATAAATAATCTACACGATACTTACAAGCCAAGGAGATCTACAATAAGGTTGCATAAGTTTTTATCACACTAGTTTAATGGGTCTTAGCGTGCTGTCATAAAAATAGTTAAACTTTTTTTGTAGCACTTAGCACTCCACATATCAAAGTCAGTGAGTAATAAAATCTCTTTAACGTTATGTACTTAAAAAAGACTATCAAACTCGTGTTCAAGCGACATAAAACCTTTGAAACCAGGTACATAATACAGCACATGGCATATAATAATAATCAATTCATTGTATGCATTTCAAATAAAATTAACACCCGTGTAAGCTCATTTAATATTTCCTTCTTTTGCTTAAAATAGGATATAATATATAGTCTTATGAAGTATTCTAAAGTTAGATTTGTATGATTTGTCACCTGAAATCATAAGTTTTACAATCATTTCACGTCGTTACATAAACACCTATATTTCCCGATTGTGTTATTTTCATTACTCTCTGCACCCTTTTTGGAAAACATTATGTAAAATGAATATCATTTCATGGAAATATTGATTTATATATCATGCAATATTTATGGCTGAAAGACCAATATCAAGGGCTTCTATTTGAAAGAAAGAAACTGGATATTTGAAATAGTGTGTGCATATTTATAGGAGACGAGACGGGATTGATGGCATGTATTGCACGAATTCCCAAGACACAGTTTCAAGTGATGTGGGTGTGAATAAATTACTCAGCGCAATGGAAGTTATTCAAAAGCAAGACCTAAATGTCTTAGGAAAACTATTACTGGTAAATATATCACAAAATCTGTCATTATATTCATTTCTCAAAGTAATGGTTTGCCCGAAGCTGAGACTTGTCTTCGTAGTTTTCTTTTTCCCTTGGTTTTCTTTTTTTTCATTGATTTATTTATCCTAATAGCCACATTTAAGCAACTTACAATATGTATTTCGATATTATTATATCTCCTCACGAGTACAGATAATATATGCTAAGTTGTATAGATAAAGTAAGTTACACGATAGATTTAAGGCAGCATCGGCTACAATAATGATAATAATAATCATCATCATCATCATAATGATTATGTTGATGGTAATGAGGATAAGAGCAAATAGGAGGTGTTTCAAGTGTTGGATGAAAATATATGTATTTAACTGGTAAATTGCCTTTTTATTTTAAGTCTGGAGAGAACGTTTATCCTGCACAAGATAGCAGTACCAAATGGACAGAAAACGTTGAGTTGGAAAGGAAATACAACCTGATAGAGGCAGAAAGAAACGATTTGAAAAATCAACTTAAAAAGTTGTTGACAGAAAAAAAGACACATGATGATGAACTTGTAAAAGTAACAGCCAGTCTCAAAGAAGCGGAGCAAGAGTCTAGACAGCAAAGGAACGAAATATTACAACTCCAAAAACTCACAGACTCTCAAGCCCGTGAATCAAAACATGAGCGGCAAGAACTCGCAGATCGCAAAGAAGAGTTGAAATCAATGGAAAGGAAACTTGAACAGCTAAAATGCGCCAAAGATGAAGCTGAGAAAGCAAAGGATGATGCAATGACTAGGTAAATCTATACACTACTTAATGGCGTTCATCTGAGCTTGTACATACTAGTACCATGTCATTTTCTTAATGCTTTTCAAGCATTTATAGATCGTGAGGAAATATATGTGGAATTTAAACTGGAAGCTATTGAAATTATTTGTAGAAATGAAATTATCTGCAACTTTTATATGATAAATGGTTTCTTTCATATAACTTTTATGTGAGAGGAATGGAGGATAAAGATGATAAATTAATATATATCTGCCCTACTATTTACGTGCAAAATTGCACTACCCAAGTTCTTTCGCTTCTTCTGCTTTTGAAACGGTGAATAGTCCAAATATGAAAGCTTTATTAATTTGAAAATGGTTCATTTGCTTGACAAAATGTTTTTAAAAAAACATTCAGTTTTTACACACTTTTTCAGAAAATATTCAGAAACGAAAGGTTGTTTTAAAGCAACTTTACGACTCCACAATTTTAAACTATACTTAAAGTAAATCTGAGTTTCCTTTGCCTGAAATCGAATCGAAGAATATTAGCCTACGTATTCGTACGCAATCGATATATCTTCGGCCCTTCTTTTTTTTTTTTTTTATACCTCAGACGTCAAGGAAAATATAGGCCGCGAGATGACAGAGTACAAGGTCCAGTTTGTAAACACTGCGCTTTTATCTTGTGTGTCGGCTTATTAAAGGGACGAAATATGCTGTAATTGTTATGAATGAGAAGCTTCATTGTCTACTTAAAAATTTCAGGCAGGTAGAGTTCGATACAAGGTTACTTAATTTTACCAACCCTTTTGTGTAAAGCGACTACCTGCGTGGATTGGGCGAATTCCACGTTTTCAGTGGAAGCGCTCTGACCTCTAACCCCAACATAATTGTCTAAATATCTAACACAGTTTGGGTAAAGACAGCGGAAACTCTGACTAAACGTAAAGCCCATTTATACCCGTGATATTTAGTAGACGTGAAGAGCAAAATAGTAATGATTTTTCTTTCTTTCTATTTTTTTTTATTTACTTTTTTTTTTTTTTTTCGGAGAAATTTTGGGATGTGTTCAAGACATTTCATGATAAACGGGGTCTAGTTGTTCAGTAAATTCAAAGGCTAACCACTGTGTGAAAGGCACGGTGCGTGATCATATAAATTTTTATAATCTATTGAAAACGAGAGTTATCTGACCTTGGTTTTAGAAAGGATGACTTTGTAAACGACGAATTATGTACAAATATGACACGCTGATAAATACTAAAGGTAACGCTGGATTCGATCACGATATGAATAAGGTTGTGTTTACAGCAGCAAAATGTCGCATACATACAAAGGTATACATATGCATGCAATTCAAGCAACATGCATCAATACAGCCATGCATGCAAACATGTATGTTTTTCATGCATTATGTTTTGTATATATGGCTTAATAGTACTGCTGACAAAAATGAAATTCGATATCCCACCAGAGCACTCTAGAAAACTGCATTTATGTGTTTTATTTCTTTCTTTGTTTATTTATTTAATTATTTATTTATTTATGTTGCATATCATTAAATGGATTTTCTCAGTATTGAACTTTATATTCAGGCTTAGTCGCCACATGGGACAGCAAATGTCAGAGGGTAACCCCAACATTACGGACCTGAGTGACCAGAACAGACCCAGTAAACTGGGGGAGCGATATTCAGAACTGTATGACAACGAATGGACGAATGCCTTCGAAGTTCTGACAAACAACTTCCATTTAGATGACAAAATAGCAATTAAAACATTGCAAACGATTGTCCGTGTAAGTTCGCAGGCAACCGCATTGTTTTGTTTTGTTTATTTGCTTAATCGCGAAACAACAAAAACCAAATATTGATGCATGAAGAATGGAATTGATACTTGTGTGCCACTAAATGAAATAGAATTAATGAAACATAATGTTTTCATGTTATTTTATTTCGCTGTACTTTAAGTAGAAAAAAAGTTAGATATTATCAGTTATTGAAAAGTTTTCAATCCTAACGTTTTTCTATTGACAAACATTACTTCAAACACTTCCTTCTACTTTTGTTGTCGCATTTGCACTACAGTATCTTTATTTTTCTAGAAATCCCACTGGTTTGCCATCAGAGTATCTCCGAAACAGATCTTAAAGGCAGGGTATATGTTATCTGGATCATCCGAAGAGGTTTGTGTATTATTATTATTATTATTATTATTATTATTATTTCTGATTTTGAATTTCCTACACAGTTCTTTGTTAGGCTCTAAATAGTCTTAGTATCTGATGCATAAGTCTTGTTTGTACAACAAATAACTTTAAGCTAAATTTTACAGCTTTAAAGAGTTATCTAGAATCCAAAGCTAGCAATCTTAAAAGCCGGGTATGAGTCCGAATTATATGAAGAAATGCCTTGTAAAATAAAAAAATTGCCAAACAAACATCCAGCCAGTCTCTAAAAATATGCATTTTTGTAGATCTATGTTCTGTCATAAAGATGGCTTTAAATCTTACTGAATGTGTTCTGTTTACTAAAACGTTTCCCCATATTTATGGAATAAAATTAGCTCATGTATGTGAATTTCCTGGAGCTCAGTTGTCACTTTATAGTCGTCCTTGCCATCATTAACATCACTATTATTGTTTTCATCATCGTTATATTACTGTTACGTTTAGGTGCAATAGTTGTAATAGTAGAAGGAGGAGGATGAAGAGAAGAAGTGAATGAAAATTTTACTCTTACTTTTGATAGGTTGGTCCAGAGTGCACAAGGTTGCTGAGAGAGGCACGTAAACACGTCGATATCAGGAAGGCGGATCGTCTTTTTCAGGTAGATTTTAGAAGCGTTTGCCATTTATAGATACTGTACGAAACTCCTATTTATGCAAATATTAGATCCAAATTGTCTTGCAGACTCAGTATGAGAGCCATTTGAAGTTTAATTTTGTATTCCATAATTTATGCGCCGTATTGCAACCCAGTGGATTTTATATAATCTAAAATTAACAATGGCTCCTCTTACAGGACTTCATCAACGAAACACTCGACAAATCTATTCGGGAACACATGGAGGAACAAGCCATGATGCTTTTTGCAAAGAAGTGCTTCCAACTATGCTGGCTTATGTCGATTCAAGATCCTCCGGTTGTCCTTCATGAGGATCCAAATCCTGGTGACCATTTTGATGCAAACTTATACAAGCATTACACTATTTCTGGCGACAAAGTCGACTATGTCGTTTGGCCAGCAGTCTTACTGCATGAGAAAGGGCCACTTCTGGTCAAAGGTGTAGCCCAACCCATTCTTGGATCTAAGGAGAGGGCCAAGTCAGCAGCAGTTGCTGGGAGATTTAAGGACAGAACTGATCTTACTCGATACGAAGGCAGTGTACGAAATATGAAGTCTGCAGGTGACAAATCACGCCAGAATCAGGGTACAGATTATAGTGCGGGTGATCTTAGGTCAGCAGTGGAAGATTGTTACAACCAGTCATCGACTCGAACCGATTCTACACATAATACCATGTACCGAGGTTCAGCATTGATCGCGGACACGACACGACAGAGAGAGAACCCAGCTGCTAGATTTTTGCAACAAGAACAAACATTCCGCGATGCTGCTGACAAAATAAAGTTCGAAGTTTTCTGTAAATTATATACACCAGAGAAACACGAATGGAACCAACGACATTACGGGCAGGATTTTGATCGATTCTACGAGCTATACTTAAAACTAAAGTTTGGCAGAGAGAGCACAGCTTGAGCAGTCTCAGCACTGGGGAAATGTCTATTGAGGTTATGACATGTGCCCAAATTAATATTTGTATTTTTAGAATCTCTTTATTATAACTCTATTTGATTCTGAAGGCATGGAATTTTAATGTTCAACTATCTTGAGATCGGTAAGAATAGGAATAAATGGCTTGCTCCTGAAAATAACGCTGTGCATGGCCAATAAAGTCTTCGAAGGTACCAAACCATACTCTTATATTATTTGTAAAGTGCTTAATTTGAAAAAGAGACAAAAGTATCTATTTCATCATCATGTAAAGTCGATAGCCTTCACAGTTTTATACATATTTTATTGCGAAAAATAGTCATATAACATAATGGAGACAGGTCGAGTAAAAGCTCTTCAACTTGGCAGCATTGCACAAATCCTATCATGTAGGCAAAATATGTATAATATTTAATTATCTGGATATTTAAAAGGATGCAAATGGAAAGGGGGGGGGATGATCATAATACAAGTACACTTATTTCATCAAGTTTACTACCAGTGTAGTTTTCTCCTTTCATGTAATCTGTAGATGATGCTATTTTTCTTCTCCTTGGATTTGTTTATTTAGTTTTATTTTTTTTAATTTTTTTATTTTTATTTTTTTATTTTTTTATCGTTTGATCTGTTGTGCTTACGTACATATCATCAAAACAGAAAACTACACCTGAAGCGTTGTTACCTTTTTATATTCCACTCTATATTCGTATATAGATCATGCCATCGACAAGGGAAACTCCATACGTTTTGATGCTACATTCCAGTTACGTTGTTAAACATTCCTAAATTTTTTTGCACCAAGATTATTTAGATTATAAAGGCGACTGCGAGCCTACATATAGTGAATTTGTACCATTGAAGTTTAATAGAAAATACGTAAGAAATCGCTGCATAAAAGCAGCTAAGTTGTATGAAACACTATTGGAAAGTCATTGTGGAACAAGGTTTAAAGATGCGTCTGTTTTGACAACGAAATTTTAAATGAGGTAACCAGAGAACTTGAGTGAATTCGATGTAAAAAAAAAACTTTTGAAATACGAACCTCACAGTGTTGTTTGATTTTAAGTTATTTAAAGGAAAAGCTAATACATGCTCTATCGTTTTACGTGTACCCTGTCGTAACTGAAGGTACAATACCAAAACTAAACGACTCCGTACAACTCTGAAAATTATAATGATCAAAGACACGTAACTCTGGTGACACTGCGACAACTATGTACGAGTACGGTGTAAACATAAAAAGTTTCCATGTTCCATATTTCGTTTGTGAAATATTCTCATGTGATAATTGAAATTGTGGTGTAAAAGCTGATTTAATACATGTGATGGAATTTGGGGGAGAAAGAAAGAAAAGAGTAAACTTCTTTCATGTGCATTAAAATGTGTATAGAATTAGAAAGTAAGTGAAAAAAATATCTGAATATTAACAGCAATGGACTTGAAAGGAAGTTGTTTGTTGGTTGTATTTGTAGTTGCTTCTGTCATGTAGAATATATGTATGTAAGTCTGTATATATGCATGTATGTATTTTTATTATTATTATTATTATTATTATTATTATTACTATTATTATTATTATTACTATTATTATTATTATTATTACTATTATTATTATTATTATTATTATTATTATTATTATTATTATTACTATTATTATTATTATTACTATTATTATTATTATTATTATTATTATCATCATCAGAGAGCCGCTGTAGCGCAGTTGATATAGCGTCAGACTCGTACTCCAAGGGTCGAGGGTTCGATACCCGTCCATGCCAGTCAGGGTTGGCTGCCACAGTGTGTCCCTGGGAAAGGCACACTTAGCTCACATTTCCTCAGCATGATATAGCTGATAATGTGCTCAAAGTGCCATTAAGAAACAACCAACAACATCACATTTTCTTTTATTTATATGAATTGAAATATTTCCATTATTTATAATGAAACTCAGTGCAGTTGAAGCCCGTATTGATGTATGAATCACAGTTTATACGAATATTCGATGTTTGATTGACTTCAAAGATTTCCAACTGTTTACAAAATCAATGAACAGGCAACTGAGAAATGCCTTGGTCGTTTCTTTCATGTTTATTTCTTGATTGATGAATATATGATATTGCGAGAGTTCTAGATAAAGCATAAGTCTGTTCACGCCGAAGTGTTAATACACTGGCGTAGTTTACCTGTTTTATCCACACTGCATCTAGCGTAGGATATTTTTTCTTCTCACGATTACGTTATTTGTCGCAATTCGGGTTCAATAGCAGATGAACTGACAGGTGCTCAATCACGAGAGACCCTCCCCTACGGGCTCGGGGATGTGGAAAAAGCTCGATGCGCCCTCATAATTATTTTCCCTATATAGTCCCTACATTTGTTTGTCAGTAGTGAACTTTCCAGTGTGTCCAAATCCTAATAAATCATATGTTAATCTAAAATATCTTCAAAGATGAACTCACGGTTATCCGTTATTTTTTGAGAGGCTGGACTGTAAACAAAACAACGTGCAATGGGTCACAGATTTCACTTCCGGACCAGCATTAATCCCTCATTACTCACTCTGGACTGTTGCCAAAATGCACACAGACAACCACACCATACTGCGTATATTCTAAAGAATAAACAATTTCCTTTAAATCAATGCCAAGAATGCCTAAATCTAACTCGAGTATCATCACCAAAATGAGAGGAAAAAATATTATACAAATAAACTTGGACTACATTTGTGGGTACTGACCCGAAAGTTAATAATTGTAACCTACCAGGCCAACTTATTTATAGCCAGTTTTAGTCAAACTGTTATATTTGCATGCCACACCTATTTTAAATTTACTCGCAAAGTCTTTTTGATTTTCATGGCAAACAAGGTGTGTGACAACTGTTATAAGGTGTGTAGTGTTGGTGTTCTACAGAGTGGAAGTTTTGGACCAAATACTATTGTGGTGCCAGAACTAAATTTGCTATATCTTCTTTAATTATAGTAATTCTTCAGAGCCGTAAAAACTTAATTGTAAAATAAGATAATGTATATCTGTAAATATGTTTGAAATATAAACATTGATAAAGCAAATTTTAATATGATTTTTTTTTTAAATTAAATTTTGAAAACTAAATTTCAAAGTAAAATTAGATTCTCATACAAATTTTAAAAATGAAACTGAACAACTTTAGACAGCAAAGTTAACCAATGAATAGTATTTAAAACAAGAGGTAGCTTGGGTCTGTGCAGCTTATAACAATTTGTCCAGCGGTAGTGAAGCAAGATAGCTTACGGTGATTTGTGCAGCAATTGCAATATGCCTGTTCAAATGTATATAGGTGTATACACTAAAGAAACAATGACAAGTGCTGTTCCAGATTTATTGTGTCAGGTACTCAGCCAGTATTAGTATAAATAATAGTACACTCAAATTTCCCATTTTGATGGGACCACTACTATGTTTCATAGCAGCAATGCATTGCGTTTCAATGTCAATAACCACATAACGCGACATTGCAATAGGAACATACAGCTCCAGGGAGGTTCTACTTTACTGAACAGTGGTGATGATCTCTCTCGTGAAGACCTAAATCAGGCATGTGCAACCTAAGCTCCGCTGCCCGGATTTGGCCTGCGACATGGCTTTATCAGTTTATTTACATCATAGGGTGGGCTTTAAAAGTCGCTGCGTCATGGAGGAAGTTGCACATGCTTGACCTAAGCCATGTCTTTAAGGTACTATATATCAGTGTGGTAGTATGAACTAATCATGGTAACTTATGGCAGGCAATTGGAGTAAAGTGCCATGCCAAGGACACACCACGGTAGCTGACCCAGGCTGATCCGGTGGTAGGATTCGAACCAACACCCTTTCGGTCATGAGTCCGGCACGCTAACCACTGAGCCACCGCAGTTCCCAAACATTTCTGGTGTAGTTTTTAGAGTGTCAGTTAACAATTATATCATTGATTCATGATACTTAATGTAGAATGGTTCATAAGAATGTGATTATGCTACAATGCTGCACTCTTACAATCAATGTCTCAATAAAAATTAACAATAAAAAGAAATGCATTTGGTGTTCGACCTACTTTATTTTGCTGTTTTCCTACATGCAAGCTAATAAGACCAAGCTAAAGTTCATTTTATTCCTTTCATCTATATTTTTGCCACATTTTACATTAACTGACAGATTCAGATGGCTTAGAAGACAGGCTAAGTAGGCTCTACTATGAGTTTTCATCTCCATCCTCTCATTAAGTACCATATAACTATGTTCATGTTGTTGTTCGTCCTTCGAGTTCGAAGACAACCATGCCATCACTAACTAGTTTGGTTTCTGTGAGTACGTGAGTGGCTGATGAGGCCAATTTGTGCTCTGAACTGTCTGTGGCACACTTGACAAGAGATGCCGCTTGGGTTTGCTTCATCAACAGAGGACGTGCTACGGTTCTGAGATTTACGCTGCTCGCTCTTCTGCACTGCATCTGCAGTTCTCCATGCAAAGTCTGTAGCTCCAGTATGGCTGAAATTCCGCCAGGTGGAGCGATTCAGTGAGATCTTCCCAAGACTCGGGGTCAATGTTGAAGTGTTTCAAGGATGACTTGAGGAAATCTTTGAAGCGTTTCTTCTGACCATCCTGAGATCGCTTTCCCTACTTCAGTTCGCCGTAGAAAATCCTTGGTAGTCGCTCTTCTGACATCCTGGTGACGTGGCCTGTCCATCTCAACTGTGATTTCATCAGCAGACCGTGGATGCTTGGATTGCCTGCCTGTGTGAGAACCTCAGTGTCTGGGACCCTGTCCTGCCATCTTATCCTCATCAGTTTCCTCAGGCAACCCATGTGAAGATGGTTCAGCTTCTTGGCATGGCGTTTGTACACCGTCTAGGTTTCGCAAGCATACAGCAGGGTCGGCAACACAATTGCTCTGTATACCTTAAGTTTTGTTTGTAGACTGATGCCTCTGCGCTCGCACACATTTGCATTTAGTCTGCCAAAAGCTACACTTGCTTTAGAAATTCTGGCGTTGGTTTCATCATCGATGTGGGCTGCACGTGACAGTGTGCTGCCGAGATGGGTGAATTTGTCTACTGCCACGAGGGCTTCGCCATTTACTGTGATGGTAGGCTCTACGTAAGGTTTTCCTGGTGCAGGTTGATGCATCACCTCTGTCTTCTTAATACT
Organism: Margaritifera margaritifera; assembly: GCA_029931535.1. Classification (NCBI taxonomy): domain Eukaryota; kingdom Metazoa; phylum Mollusca; class Bivalvia; order Unionida; family Margaritiferidae; genus Margaritifera; species Margaritifera margaritifera. The sequence continues at coordinate 3,345,171 of JAQPZY010001657.1, read as the reverse complement.
GATTGTGAGACCGAAAGTGTCACAAGCTGAAGAGAAATGGTCCATACTGTGTTGCGTGTCAGACTCAGATTTGACATTCAGGGAACAGTTGCCAGCAAATAGGAAACCACGAACAGTCACTTCCTGTAACTTCGTCTTCGCCTGTAATCTTCTCAGATTGAACAGCGTGCCGTCAGTCCACAGCACGAGCGAGCATGCCATCATGGAATTGCCGAACCATACGATGAGTTTCTCTGGGCAACGTCGTCTTTTCTGTCTATTTCATATTGACAAAGGTCAATAACTCTTGCCCATTACCTCCCTTTGCAATAAACCAGGTGCCGCTAGCTTTTTAAGCTGAGCGATATACCAACGAGGATACTCGCATGAAGCTGAGCGATATACCAACGAGGATACTCGCATGGAGGGAGGGTTTTTAAGTAATGTGATCGGGTAAGTATTCTCGGAGAAACATAATTTACTTAATAATTTAATTTCTCCTTAAAATACGTTCCCCAATTACATTAACGTTGTGAGAATAGGTAATAGGAGGAGGGAATGCTGAGCATTTGACCCATACCTCGGGTATTCTTCTAGGGAATAATGGCTGGATTCCCCATGCGAACGATAACCCGTTCTCGTAATCTGATGAGCAATACAGCCTATGGTCAGGTGATCTGTGACCCCTATATCCGGTTAAGAAGATAATTATCGAAACTTCTTACTAACAAAATGTCTCTGGCGAATCCAGCGAAGCTAATAATCTGTGTCGACTTTTAATTGGGTCTGTTGGTTATTTAGGCTGACCGCCACCGGACCCACCGGATTCAAAGTCTGTCTTTGTGAAGCTAAATCGATGAGATAAAAACTGGAGAAGGTCGACTCTGCACGCCAGCCAACAGCTTCTATTATTTCTCGGATCGAAACGTTACGTTTGAACGCGTAGCTCGCAGAGATTGCTCTAATTGCATGAGCTGAAATCTTCACGAGGCGACTCTGATCTTTTGAGACCTCAGAGTACGCTGAGGGTATAACACACTTCAGCCACGATAGGTCTTGAGGGATAATATCCTGCATCCCCGCTTTCTCCGGGAGAAAGAGTCGTTCGCGTGTGCCACGACTTGCTCCTGTGCGCTTCAAGTAGTGCTTGAGGACAACAACAGGGTCTTGCATAGCCGCTGCTCTCGACGTGTCTATGCAAAAGAAGGAGCGTCTAACGACTCTCTGATTGCCGACTGACGGTAGCCTATTTCTGGCTACAAATCCTGGTTGCATCAAGAGGACCACCTAACCATCCGATCTGAACCAAAGATTATTCGGGTCAACGAAAAGTGCATGTAACTCGCTCATCGTGCATGCTGAAGCTAATGCTATGAGGAAACATGTTTTGTAGGATAGTAGCTTCAGCTAATGGCTCAAATTTATCCGAACTGAGCTAGTTTAAAGCCCAGAACAGATTCCATTTTGGAAACAGGGCGAGGGATTTTGGTCAATTCAGATCGAAATTGGGTAAAAGTCCTGATAGATCGTGATCATGACCAATATCGCGTCTGCCATGATGCCGGAATATCTCAGATATCATGGAGCGGTAGCCTTTGATAGTAATTGGTGCCAACTGTTTCTCCTCATAGAGCCGGAGAAAAAATCGATCATTTGAGGGACTGAGGCAATCAAAATGACTATGTTATTGACTCTGCACCAGTCCCTGAAAACCCGCCACTTTCCGTCATAAGCCTTCAGAGTGGAGGACCTTCTTGCTTGCGTGATTCTCTCCACAATCGAAGGATTAAATTGTTTCTTTCGCAAGGCTGTCCCAACAAGAGCCAAGCGTGAAGAAGAAGACTGTCCGGATCGGGGTGGAACACTGCGACCGTGGTTGTTTGAGAAGATTCGGGCTGGCCGGAATCTTCCTGGGCAGATCTATCGCTAGATAGAGTAGATCGTTGATCCAGGACTTGTCCCATCTGAGAGGGGCTATCAGTATCATCTTGCAGTTGTGGAACTGGAGAGACAAAGATGGGCAACTTGTGAGTCCACCTTGTCGCAAAAAGATCGATCATCGGACGCCCCCAAAGTGTGCAAATCCGAAGAAAGACTGATTGATGGAGAAACCATTCTGTATGAATGATTTGACCCTTTCTGGATAGAATGTCAGTAAGGACATTGAGTCTGCCGGGAATGTGCCTGATTTGAACGTTGCTATGTAGTTAGTCACACCAACGTAAAAACTGCCAAATCAGAACGCACAGGTTGGGTGATTTGGTGCCAACCCCCTCCTGTTTGAGGATGTAGGTCACAACGGCAGAGTTGTCGGACATAATTAGGACTGTTCTCCCCGAGAGTTGATCCTTAAAGAACTGAAAGGCGTTGATGACAGACTTCATTTCGAGAAGGTTTATGTGGAGAGGCCGATCCCCTGGCTCCCACATGCCTCTGACCGTAGCTAAGTATGGCAACAGCTGGGCACCCCAACCGTACGTACTAGCGTAGGTACATACTGTCATTTTCACTTGGGACTTCTCCAGAGTTATCCCTGTCGTGAGTCAACCTGGGTTGCGCCACTGACTCAGGAATGATCATACCTTGTGCGTGATTATGACTTTTTGATCGAGGGGACTTGAAAAGGGGTGCTATTGAACCAGCAATGTCATCTGTAAGGGGCGCATAAAAAGACCGCCACAGCATTGAATAATCTGAGGAGTAGCAAGAACTCTCTCGCTGAAATCCAAGTACTGTTTATCCGGATAACGCGAACGTGAGGAAGCCGTACCAGATCGAGGTTGGTGAAAAACTCCATATCCAGACGTACAAAACGCAGGAATGGATAAAGATCGGAATTGTTCCAGTTCACTAGAAAACCTAGATGATTCAACAGTGATAGGAGATCGTTTCTGCCCTTGAGGAGAATAGAACTTACCATATGTTTCTGGAGGATGTCTTCCAAGTACGCCGCCATCGCTGTAGATTAACTCGACCGGAACAGGGTGACGACCCAATCCATAATTGTGGTAAAAGCCCAGGGGCTGATGTTGGTCAAAGGTAGGACTTGAAACTGAAAAACTCTGTCGCAGTAAGCAAAATGGAGAAATTTCCGTGAGGATGGATGGATAGGGACGTGATAATATATATCGGTCAAATCGAGACTGACGGTATACTCGTCCCTTCTGATGGAGAGACGTATCGATCTCGCCGTCTCCATCTTGAATTTCGGTCGGATAATGTATTGAGGCTACTCGGATCGAATGTTGGCCTCAACTTGCCGTTTGCCTTCTGAATAAGAAATAGCCTGGAATAAAACCCCAGAGATTGTGGTTTTTCCACAATCTCCACCGCCAGTTTGTCCATGAGCGACCGTATCTCCTGTTGTAGTAAAGCGCCTTCTCCCGATCTGACGGTACGTCCGTGAAAAGGGGAGAGGAGGCAAGAGGAGAAGGTTGAATAAATTAAATCCGAAACCCCACCGAACTGACCTGGATTACACATTGGTTGTGAGGAAACAGGGTAATCCAGTGAGACTGGAATTGCAGAAGTTGGGCGCCCACCGGTGGGGTTGGCGGGTCGACGTCTTGAGTTAGGAGGCTTGGAGGTGCATAAACTTGTTTTTTGCCTCACAAACTGGTTAGGTTGTTGGCTCCTGGCATTAGACTAGGATCTGAACTGAACGCTTCAATGAAAAGGTCCCTTATCCCTGGCCCACCTATCGTCCCTCCGCTGTGGAAGAGGCGGATTGGTCCTAAAAGCCTGTGCGAGTTGGGCTGCGAGTTGGAGGAGCAGTTCCTGAGCTACCTGTCTCTGAACGTCTTGAATTATGCCCCCAAAGAGTAATGGCGAGCCAAACCGGGTCATCCGTAATGCCAGGGTATGATGTGGCTTGAGCGAAGTGGAACGCAAACATGCGTCACGTCGTATCAGGACGAGATTGACAGAGGCAGTCAGCGCATTGGCCTTGAAATGATGAGCTGCCCTGTTAATGACCCGAGCAATTCGGGCCGTTGCCTCCCAAGCGTGTTCATTACCCGATTTTTCTGCGAGTCGAATAATTGTCAATGAAGCCGAATCTAGCATCGATGATGCGGCAAGAACGTTTCGAACTAGCTTCGAAGTGGCATGGAGTACATTCTTGTCCACTTTATAAAATAGCTGGGAGGACATGTGAACCGCTGCTAGATATTTATCCAGAGCCTAGAGGTCAGTATGGAAGGTGTCGGAGTGCGTTTTGTACTAGCGAGATGAGAACGTCGCTGGTACATGGTTTTCAGAAAAGAAAACATTTGCATTCCCTGGATCACATATTCTTCCCGACAGATGGTCATTAATCTCCCTAATTTTAGCCGACTGGGGAAGTAGTAAGAAGGACGGAGTCTCTTCCTCCTCGTCGAGATCTACATATTCTTTACCTTATAGTCGTGCGTGGCGGTAGTGGGTGGAGGACATTCTGAAGCTGACAACACCCTGTATATTTCTTCGACTGCAGCCTTGAAGCTAATCCCAGTCCGCTCCATGGTTGGATCTGAGTAAGGCTGTCTTGTAGGAGTGTCGTCATACTTACTGTGTGTATCGTCCAGTTCTGATTCGGTTTGCATATACGGATAAACCATACCCAGTGGCATAAATGACTAAATGCCGTCATCTCTGTATAAACCACGGTCCCTCCCCTGCGGAAAAACTGCGAACATATGGTAAGCCGAGTCTGCCGGACGAATGTGTCGTGCCAGAACAGCCGACTGGTTTGCCGCGAGTATGGTCGACACGGTTCCCGGCCGTGCGGAAGGCGGTTCGGCCGTCACTGGTACTGGCCGCGCCTAAGGGCATGGCTGGACGGACGCATTTTTCAATGAAATCCCCGTCATAATATGGGTATGTCGCCGAAGGCGTGGGGAAAGGGACGGATCTTTCACTAAGATCCCCGTGGTTGTATGGAAACGGAGCCATAATCATGGCTGGCCGGACAGATCAATCAATAAAGTCACCAAACTGGGACGGCTGGTCTAGCTGGACGGCTCGGGACGGCGAAATCGTATTGAAAGATGGATCGAATGGATCCGGCAAGAAACGCGTTGCGCCTGGACTTACTGGCCAGAAGGCCATGCTCGGACATGCGGGAGAACTTACGCCCACTGGGCTGCCTAAAATTGGGGTGATACTCTCCCAATGAGTCAGAAAAACATGTAGAAGCAAGAGATGGAAACAAGGGTAAAATTTGGCTTGAATTTAATAATTGCGTAGTCGTCTCCTGAACCAGACCACGCGCCTGTTCAAAGGCGTTAGATTCCAATACCTCAACGTTTTGTTACCCCTTTTCCGCTGAAGTAACTGTAGCTGACGGTTTTAAACGTCGCACTTTAGGTGGAGGGGGGGGGCAGCAACAACCCCCACAAGGTTCGCAAGAGATGCTGACTTCAGATGTATGCTTAGGATATCGACGTTATCTTTGCGAGATTTGCGGTGCAGGGAAGAGATGAAGTACATTTGGTACATACTGGACAAGACTCGTATGTATCTTCCCTTGCCTTAAATTTCTTGCATTTAATGCACTTGGTCGACATGTTTTTTACTGAAAGGATACAAGAAGAGAAAGAAAAGCATAAATTAACAATTCAACGTGTTAAGAAGTCGCTAATACAACATGCGTTACTAACGGAGTAAGCAAAAATAGGCAGTGAGTTACAACATGCGTTCAACGATAGCGTGTTTTATACGTGGTCTATGTAGACGAAGTCCTAGATTGTGACAAATTCACCCAAACTTTGGAAACAAAATGTGAAAATAATGTATATAACCTGTAGAGGAATGATTTTTACACATATTGAGTCCACATTCCTGGGTGGGTGGCTAATTTTGACACTGATATTGGCGTGCATTGTTGGGAGGTATCGCGCACGAAGTTAACAGTACGGAAATGAAGCTTAAAAAACTAGCGACATCTGGTGATGACAAGAAGAGGTAATGGTCAAGAGTTATTGCCGTTTGTCTACATGAGATAGAGAGGAAAGGCGAATTTTCGTCATTTTAGTAGGGCTGGATTCGAGAGGTAGCAGGCTTATATCCCTAACGTTAATCTGATCGGGAAACGTATTTGAAGCAGAAACATATTTAGAGCATAAAATATATTTTGTAAAAATGCTTGCATTTGTTCCAAAAATCGTTTCTTATATTTATTTTGCAGCTGATGAAAAACACGTCCATTATATTTTTCCAATCAATCTGCTGAGTTCAATCACGTTTCAAGAGATCGATATCAGGTAATGACGTAGTAAAAAATGCCAAACTCAGAGCATACAACAATTTGTTCCTAATATAATCATCTGAAGCACTGTACTTGTTCAATATGCAACTCTGTTTAAATATATCAGATTTGTTCCCTTTTCCGACGTGATACAATTCCAGTCGTACTTTAACATATCCGACGGGATAAGATTCCAGTCGTATGTTTACTACATTCCGTCTACCACTTCGCGGAAGTGTGCATTTAACCGTGTAATACGTCATAATTGTACATATACTCTTTTGACAAGAAGGACATAAAGGTAAAAGATACACAAATGCAGTCACAGAATGGGTTTTAAAGACCCCCAAAACTAGTACAAATTCGATTTAAAATTGAGTTTTTAACGTGCGGTGATCAAAATAGCGGTCAGTACTGAAGAGGCAAGTGATGGCGATTATGTGCTTGCTGAATTAGTTGAAAATAAAGACAATTTCGTGTGGAAAATTTATATTTTAGGCAGTGGGGATTGTTATCGTTACTTCATCAAAATAAACGGAGTTAATCATTAACTGATAACTTGTTATTTGAAAATTTGATTTCAAACAGGAGTTTTAACGTGCGGAGATCAAAATGGTAGACAGCATTGAAGCGGCCAATTTTGACAGTGATGTGCATGCCGATTTTGATGAAAATATAGACAATTTTGTGAGGTAAATTTAGCTTTAACACAGTACAGATAGTCTTCTTGACTTCAATGAAATGAACAGAGATGATGATAACTGGTTAGTAGAAAATTTTATTTCAAAACTGAATTTTAACGTGCAGAGATCAAAATGACGGACAGTACAGAAGCGGCAAGTGATGAGAGTGGTGTGGATGCCGATTGTGATGAAAATATAGACAAGTTTGTGGGGGAAATTGATATTTTGGGTAGTGGGGATCGTGATTTTGGCTACATTGAAATGAACTGACCGGACGTTAACCAGTTCATTGGTAATTTTGATGCTGGCTTTGATGGTTTTCAAGCTAGCTGGACATTTTGTGAACTTCACTACTCATAAAGTTTGCCCGTATACTGAGGTTGGGTGTGCGCATTATATTATGAAATTTTACTGCATTCCTAGAAATGGACCAAAATAAACACAACAAAACTCTGATATTTTTACATTAGAATGTAATATGGAATAAAAATACTGAAACAAAATGAACAGCTTTGTCAACTTTGCAGTAAGGATCTGTTCTGCTTGCTCTCCAATTCGTATGCGAGTAAATTTAATAAAATTGAAATAACATTTGACATTCTTGATGGATTTTATTATTTTGTCACCATGGTAAAATTCCTCACATTTCATACACTTACATATAGGAGGTAAAATGAATGTTGCAGATAGAAAAATGGCATCGAAAGCAAGTTATACACAAAATGTAAATCGTGTTTTGTAGTTTATATAACTTTACTTTTAACTGAATTTTTACGTCTGAAAATTGTCATTGTCAAAATATATGACTTTAAAGAAAATTTTATGCTTTTTAAAATGGTACATAACTTTGAAAAGTTATTTGAATAAATTGTCCAGTAAAGCCAGATTGACCAACGCCTTTGCATTCTCTCATGATGATACACCACTGACTAGAATAATCTCCAGTTCTACACAACTGCCTGGCTGATTGGGCTTCAGTTTGTGTTTGATCCGCAGCGAATAATCACACATTTGTTTTAAGATTCTTGTAAAAAGTTTAGATGTAGTGATGTGGCATGCAAGAGAGAGAGTTAGAGAGAGACTATAGTTGAGACTTTCAAAGTATTGAAATAGCTTTATTCTCTGACTTTAAGAATGGCCGACAAAAACACAAACATTATAAAACTTTATGGTAATAACATTGTTTTAACTTAGTTTGCAATAATATAATTTGAATATGAAAACGAAATGAGTTATGGTCCTTTTGTCACCATAGGCATTTGAAAGCAAATGCAGGCAAATTACAATAAAATATTATTATAATTTCATAAATCAAAGTTAAGCCTATTTCAAACAATAAAAGCTGTGAATATATTGACATTTTGGGCTAACTTTAAAATGTAAAATTGTACGATCTTTTTGGCGTGGTTTTTAGCCGCCCATGCATACATTTGAATGCGTCGAAAGATTTCCAGAAATTCAAACATCAACAGTTTCAATGCATTCACTATTTGCAATACCATCAAATCCTCTTGCCCCTATTTAAAAAACAAAACAAAACAAAAACAAACAACCAAACAAAAATACCCCCATGGTCCCTAGAACAAATTCTAATTTCAATATATAGTGCACTGAGCCAATCACAAGTTGACTCAGGTATGCGACTCGACAGAGAACCCATAAACATCTATGAAGTTTTGGATCAGTTCCAGCTCATGCGAAATCCAACAGAAAATCAATAAATGATGCAGCAGTAAACGATTTACAGCCGTATGTTATGAAGTCAGATAAATACATTCCACAGCCTAATGTGCTATATAGTCTACTTTTAATGTAAAAAGTTATAGCGCAGGGAGCAACAATGTACACATAATTTTATCATGCACAATAAATAAAGTAAAGAGTACTGATGAATTATTTTCACCGCTTTTTTACGACTATATCACAATCTTATTACAGTATACTGAAATTGTCGTGGTAATAATAAATCTAGGTTTCAAAGTGCGTGTATACTACAAGACAGACAGATGGACAGGCAATCCATAATGGAAAGTTCAGTGCAGCGAAAACCAGATATTGTCACTTTGTATATTAATGCAGAGTAACAATTGCAGTGCTAATACGTTCGATAGATCAAATGGTATGATGTTTGTATTTCTCAGCTATGGCAGTTTGTAGTTTGAATCATGGTTCTAGAATAAATTAGTATTCTACATATATTGAAAGCCACCAAAGTGTCTAAAGTCGGCCACTTAAAATGCAGTTCAAATATATCAATAAAACCAGCTCCAATAGGGTTACAACAGGAAAAGAGAATAAATGAATAAATCAAAATAAATAAACAAAACGCAGAGGAGGAAGCTAAGGTCATTGCTATTTCTAAACAATCTCCTCACATAAATATTAAAGAAAATGGTACTTGGTAATTAAACCCTTGGCTCTTATCACAGCCTGTAATTCTTGTAGGTATGTTTTCTTCAAGTCTAGTATTGTAAGACTGATTGAAAGAGACCCAAATGTCAAGAAAAAAAAAAAAATTAAAAAAGCCCTAGATTTAATTTCCCATTGGATCTGAGTGTCTGCTATATATCCTTGAAAATATTTAGGTCTGGGGTCTGTGATTGCGAGGTTAATCATACACTGTTTTATAAATGCTCAAACGTTTTATCCAAGCAACAATAGGCCAATATTTTTCCTTCTAAATGGATAATTCCCCATTTGGAAATTCACTTGTAATAACTGGTCACAAATTGTCATCAAAGATGCTGATATACTTGTCATTGTTGTCCTCAACTGCAGTCAGATTTCCAACACTGTTTTCAGTTATGCACTCCCAATACATTGCCAAAATATTCTTGAATGGCGAGTGTGCAATCAACAGGCTTAAATTTTTCTGCATGCCATACTTTATCAGCTTTTCTCTACAAGTAAACTTTATATTTAGTCCAAAATTAACTTTATTTAATCACTAACAACTACTCTTGTGCAATGGTTTTCAGCTGTCTTCTTGTGCTCTATTTACAACCCGGTACCAATTTTGCAAGCCATGAGAGGAGGGGGGTGTCATTATGTAAGAGCTGTGGAGGCACTCTACAAATATTATGTACTTCTGAGTGATAGGTGTAAGGTGAAGTTGTTTCAATTTGCAACATGCACAATGAAGAGAATGTTGGCATACCTCTATGCAAACTTTTTACCCCTTGACCTTTGACCTCTGTGAACCTGATCTGTTCCATCCCTATTCAAACTGTAAATTTTATTACTGACATCTCAGGAATAATTGTGGCAAGTTTCATGTTTGTCTTTTAGCATAATAGTGGTTGCTATTGTTGAGAAAATGCAACGTGCATTTTTTAAAATAGCTCACTTTTCATCGAGGGGGGGGGATGGGCTGGGCTTGTGTGGGACTTTGCTACTAATGAATACTGTTCTGCAGAAAAAATACATGAGATTTATTCAAAAGGACTGTTTAGATGCTTGCGACTTAAATGTTTTAGCTATGCAACCAAAATTAAATCATATACTGATAATACACGTGGTCTTTATGGAGGCACTCTATAGATATTATGCACTTCTGAGGGAGTGACAGGTGTAAGGTGAAGTTGTTTCAATTTGCAACATGTACAACTAAGAGAATGTTGGCATACCTCTATGCTATCTTCATGTACTGTAGAAGAAATGTCTCTTCATATTGCACTTGTGGAAATTGTACATGATCTAAGCAAAAATCAGCCTGAATTAGTCCAAAGTACACTACTTTTAGCAGTTATTAAAATAGGGAAAACGAATTTTGCTAAAGTAGGCCTATCAACTTTTGAACCTAAAATGAATGAATTACAAAATATATAAAAAGTAAAAAAAGTTATCATCTCTTTTTTTACAATTTACCTTTGAAGTCCTGGAAGTGAAAATGACCAAGCGGAGCTAGCAGTTTTTGATCGGTGTACATCTGAAGTCAGACCCAGCTGTATACTCTATAACCCAAATTCCACCCAACAATCATACACCAAAATAAAGAGAATTAAAAGTTCCTGTAACAATACCTAAAATATACAAGGTCTTTTTTAAATAGCCAGGATAACCAGTGAGGAAAACCTGGGATATTCTTTTTCTTTAAAAACCTAACCCTATGCAAAATGAGAAACTGTTCAGCGCCACCTGTAGATAGTGTCATACTTGAACTATAGGTTCAATCTCAATAGGATTAAGTTAATTTATATTTAGGTTATGTTTTTTATTTTGTATGATTTTTAAAAATGTGATACACATCAGTGAAAATGTTCCTCTTTTGGCAGGATAACTCTTATTCCACTCTAGTTCCAGCAGAGTTATTATATGTGGAGTACATGGCTCTGTCCTCGTGTGTGTGTATATATATATATATATATATATATATATATATATATATATATATATATATATATATATATATATATATATATATATATATATATATATATATATATATATATATATATATATATATATATCTCTTTCACCAAACGTAAGCATTGAGGTCTATGAAAAACAAGTGGTACCGTTATACCTATAGGGAACAACAGCCTCGCAGTGTATCCATAGTAACGTTTACACGTATACGCCATTTATAGGCTCTAACAGTGTGATTTAGTAAAACAAATGGACATGATCATTTATGGTCAAAGATTGAGAGGCTTATAATAATAAAATGTATAGAATCTTCAGGTAATAACAGATGTTAGCTTTGGAGTGGGGCTTTGATAAAGATGGCTATGGCAGACATAGAATTGTATGGCCTGATGGCTTAGTATCAGTAGAGACAGCTCATAGATTGTCATACATGAGACTAAATAAATTATTTAAACACAGTGTCATACTAAATTGTGTATAAATGACAAAACATTTCTGAGAGGTAACCACATTCCTCACATGTTGCCCATTCCTTCCATAAAACACCACACTTGTCTTCATACTTTGGGTCCCATCACAGGAATCCAGAACAGCAACGGATCATATTGGCATCTTCATGGAAGACTGGATGCCACATACCGGCATTCTGGTGAACATGAACAATTCAATATGTGGCAGCCTTCTTATCTCTGAGAACAAAATTAAATCATACTTTCATGCTCTCACCTACATTTAGAAGCCTGAATTGTAGGCTCTCACTTTGTCAGTGATATATTTTATGGAACATTTAAATGCATACAAGTTAATCCATGTTTAGAATGAAATAATTTGTATTATATGGATCATGACTAAAGAAAAGAAACTTACTACAGCTGTATGAATTTCACTGAGTTATCTCCCTTACACCATACATGCTATTTCAAGAAATAACAACTAACATTTTCAGTGCTTGTTTATGAAATAATGAGAAGATTTAGTGTGAAATAATACATTAGCCCTAAATTTTGTTGCAAATTTAAGCACAACTGACTGAATAATTTCTCATGGCAATGTTTTGGTCCTTGTAAGAGATGTTATGATGGGACACTGTTTCCATACATTTGTCTAAGCTAAGGCAATCAGAATTTCTCATCTCAATTTTCTCTTCTTTGCTGTTGTCTCTTTTGATTCCTTTATCACTCCCCTGGACTTGCTATACTTATTATTTTTCCTTGGCATGTTTCTGTATTGTATTCCCAGACATTCATCCCAAATCCAAAATGAGTCCTTAGAAGCTGTGATTTACTATATCTAGTGATAGAGGAGCATATTGTCTGAATTTTATTCATTATACAAGAGAAGAAAGCTTTCTATTTATGTTAGAGAGGGGCTGGGGGAGGCTGACCTGTATGTAAGGACTGGGGTTAGTAACCTCTTGTATCTGCAGTCAGTGAAAAGTGTTGATAGCCTATACTTTCCAAAAAGACTGGGTCATGTAAACCTGTCCCTGATGTTAAGTTCTGTGACTACTAAAGAAATATGAAGTCCTTTCTTTCAGATGAAATCTTTTTTTGATGTAGGAGAGGTACATTCTAATTAGCACATTTACCTTTGCCCTGCTTAGTACATAGTATGATTCATCCCATATCATCAATAACTGCTGATATGAATAAAACACTACTCATAGCTAAAACAATTCATTGTATTTAATGTTCACTTTTTTTAATTGATTTTACTAGTAAAATACAAATGCAAAAACAGCAGTTGAAATAGCTCAATGATATTTTCATACACACTAATATAGGACATACCTCATAAAATTGTTTTTTGACAAGTGAGACTTAGTACACTTACTTATACGGTCTACAGATTATTAAAAAGTTAGGGTTGGCCATAAGAATAACGGTACCAATTCTGCAGGCCTAAGGGGGTGGAGATCAAGGTGTAGGAAACATTGTATTCTGAAACAAGTGACAATGCTAGCTTTGATTGGTGCATTATGTAAGAGTTTAAATTTCTGTCAGGCTTGAATAAGGTTGAATATCTTGGCTACATGTAGGATTAAGTTAATTTATATTCCGTCATGTTTTCTAATGATGATTTAAAAATGTGATAACCATCAGTGAAATTGTATCTGTCACATGATAACTCTAGTCTAGTTCTGAGAGTTATCCCTCTTAAATACTGTGGTTCTGTCCTCGTCAAATTGTCGGTCTAAGACTGCTCTCTATGACAATATGTGACACGCATGCTGAAGCTGGTCAGAAAGTATATTTATGTCACCAAACAAGTGCATTGAGGTCAATGGAAAAACAATTTGTACTGTGATACCTATAGGGAACAACAGCCTCGCAGTGAATCGATAGAAACGTTCACATGCAGGCCTCATTTATAGGTTCTAAAAGCATGATTTAGGAAAACAAATGGATATTTGACATTTAGGATCAAATACTGACAAGCATGACACACTAAAATGCATAAAATCTTCAGAAAATAACAGATGTTGGCTTTGGAGTGGGGCCTTTGATAAAATGGCTATGACAGAGAGAGACAGTTGTACGGTCCGATTGCTTAGTATCAGTGGAGTCACTTCATAGATCGTCATACATATGACAAAATAAATTATTTAAGCACACTGTATCACAAAGAAATTTTCCCTTAGCTTATCGAAATCCATGCTTTGAATATCTCTTGTGGCACTTATACGTTCTTCCATATTGGATGCGTCATTCTCTCTGGACGGCAGGTTTTTCACGCCATGCGAATACTGGACGGCAAACTTAGTCTAAACTCAATGCGAGTACTGACAGCGGACTTTGTGTCAGTTCCTCTGATTTGAGAGTGCTAAATCCCACCTGCAATTCAAAAGTTATTAGGTAGTAGTTTTACAATGCCTATTATGCTGTACTCATGCTAATTATCTTTTGTAAAATTTAGACAAAGAAATAAAATAATTTGTTAAATCAACATCATTTCTTGTATCGGGTAATACAATATTAGCTTTTACATGTGTTTGTTTTATTTTAACCCTTCAAAAAAAGAATTATAAAGCATTTTATATTGTTTCAATTTCTCGTTTCTCTTGATCCTTACTTACCTCAGAATATACCGAATTAAGTGAGCGAGTGTAAATTACAGCAACTGGATACCATATAGATACATGTGCATTTTATTACCATATTACAGAAATGACATTAATTTATCAAAAACCAGTGTTGATCTCTAGGAATGAAACACGGTTAGAAAATAAGGGAGTGGGGGTGGGGGCTAATTTTTCGTTGGGTCTTTAAATTCGTGATTCGGGGCAACAACGAAAACCACGAAAATCGGTACCCCACGAAAATGAGTGAAACCACAGTATATCATATTTTCAGTGGCGGCGCGACTTGGCGAGGGGGGGGGGGGATTGCCCCCGGGCGCCAGGCGAAGGGGGTGGGTGGTGGGCGGGGCGCGGTCGGTAGCTTCTTTTTATTTTTGCAGCTGACATTTTCATAGTATTTCACCGCACCTTAGTCTAACGTGGGCGATTCTTCACAAAACGTATATTTAGGAGGGGTGGGGGTGACAACTAACATATAAATTGTTCTCTGTTGCAAAGTAGGGGCGCCACAAAAGAACATTTTCCCCGGGCGCCACGAACCCTCGCGCCGCCACTGCATATTTTGCCCCTTAAATAGAGATAAGCCCCTGAAAACATCCGCCATCGTATTTGCCGCCAAACGACCTACCTTTCCACACATCAGTTGTGTGCATGACGCTATGACTCACAATAACACATTAATAGCCATTTAGTTAAAACTATTTCAAGACTGAGCAAACTAGGGTTCCCCTCACGGAGACTAAATTTTGAAATCGAGGCTTTCCTTCAACAATGCCCGTAGAAACCCTGGCACTATATATAAATACAGTATATTCCTTCCTGGTATATAGCACAGTTGTAGGTTTCCAATTTGACACTGAAATCTTCGGCTACGGTAAGATCTGATTTTCAAATTTTCCATATACGACTTTACAACTTTATAGATTATTTCAGTATAATATCTGACACAGATATAGTTAGTTGAAAGTTTCACCAATTTTGTACATATTCTTTTGGCTCAAACGGGTAGTCTTAGACGGGGCGTTGATAGTACTATCTCGAGAGGGATTTGCAAGGCCGGATTAAAGGCTGAGCAAATGGAGCAGTTGCTAACAGGAAGCCCTGCCTGGGGTGAACGGGTTGCGGGGGAGGGGGTGGGAGTGTAGGGTAGAGGCAGCTTTTTCAAATTGCTCCAGGGCCTCTTGCCACCTTATTCCGGCCGTGGGTAATTTGAAGTCCGTTGTAAACAGAGGGGAGCTCACTGTGGTTTCCTGTCATCGAGAGTTAGAGATCCTATACATAGTCAAATATCATTTATTTAGTTTCAACTCGATTACTAAAAATTTACTCTGCGAGAAAAAAAGAGCAGGTCGCCTTTACTCTTTTTCTCTATTATATAGTCGCTAATTTACTTGGGATCTTCGCTAACTGTAATTTTTTCTCCGACCTTTTCAATTTTATTTGATCAACAAAGAGTTAGAAGTGAATTATCATTTACAGCGGGCCTTACCGTTTTAAAGCACCCGGAATTAAGTACTAAAATTGAACATCGTTTAAGTTTGCTTACTCATGATAGACAAGAAGCATATTTTAAATTTAACTGATAAATACGAATGGCGTCAATATGTGCTGTACGAATTTCCCCACCCATGGTCATAATAGTTGCCTCGTACTAGTTTGTCAAATTGATACAAACTACGATTTTTTTTTTTTTCCGAATTTAACAGTAAATCGTTGCCTAACCGCCATTTATACCCTGATGATAACTATGTTAGATATGTATAATTGACGCACGACTTGCCTGTCTTTTTAAATACATACTATTTATAATGGATTAATTTTTTTTCTCCATGAAAACAAAAAAAAGGGCCTAGTCAACGATTGAAATAGACACCTCACCTCGAAGAATTTGACATTTATCATAAACGTATGTGAGGAACAATTGCATTCTTTCACAAAATGTTATAAAAGGCAAAAATACCTTTATCAGTCCTATTCTATATCCAGCTATTAATACAGGAAGAAACTGAAAATAATCATAAACTATCAGTCAAGGGAAATAAGTTTTGTATTATATGCGTTCTATTCTTGAAAGACGTGTATCAACTTGAATTAGGCGATTGAATAACGCATATTGCTGCGCTTTTCTAAGTTACTTTTACCGCCACCCGACCCCGAGAGTCTCTACACCCAAAGCTCTGTCCCCAGGGGATGAATCAATATTCTTCAACTGTTGTGAAGAACTGCAGACCAACAAATTATATCTTGTTTCTACCTATCTTCATACTCCTAATAAGTGCGAATATGCCATTCCTATCCACACACTTCCATCCATCCACCAATCCTTCCAACAAAAACTCCATGTTTTCTTTATTCCTTCCTTTCCTTCCTTCCCCTGTCCATCTATCCAGTGAACATTAATATACCTATATACATACATCATTCTACATATACCCCTTTTTCTTTTTTTTTTGTCGTCATTTCATCTCGTGATGTAAATGTATTCCTGATGATCTTTTTTTCTTTGTCTAAATTTTACAAAAGATAATTAGCATGAGTACAGCATAATAAGCAATATAAAACTACTACCTAATAACTTTTGAATTGCAGGTGGGATTCAGCAAACTCAAATCAGAGGACCAGAAGGGAAACAGTGCTAGCATTATAAATAAAACGTTCGGCATCCAGTACTCGCAAGAAACCGACACAAAGTCCACTGTCCAGGACTCTCATCGAGCTTACACAAAGTTTGCCGTCCAGTAATCGCATGGCGTGCACACAAAACCCGTCGTCCAGAGAAAATGACGCATCAAATATGGAAGAATTTATAAATGCCCTAAGAGATATTCAAAGCATGGATTTCGACAAGCTGAGAGCAGATTTTTTGCAGGTACCAAAAATGGTGGTAGTATGACTATAATTTGTTAAAGGCTAGAATAAGATTGTCAATAATTAATATATTACTCTAACCTGTTGTTTACCAATCTTCACCTTTTAACTTATGGACAGTTGCCAAAATTCACCAGCTAAAAATAAACTTTTTGCAATGAACAGCATCATATATATATATATATATATATATATATATATATATATATATATATATATCTATATATATATATATATATATATATATATCGGGGGGGGGGTGCTATGAACTTTAATTGCTCAGATTTGCTTGTTATCATCCTTTATTTCCAAAACAAATACACGATTTGCATGGTGATCATGTTCAATAATTAACTACTGCTTATGATTACGAAATGTTCCTAGATCTTAGAGACGGTAACATAATCGTCATGGTAATGTGTATTAATCTTGTTCTTATATATATATTTGTTATGAAACACGTGAATTCGTACCTCTTTGTTTTTGACCAAAAAATTTAAATTGTGTGGATAAGTAGGGGAAAGTCTCGATTTTAAGGAATTTTCTGAATTCTGAACTCCGTGGACTTTTCTGTAGAACCATATGAATTGTGTCTGTGTCTTTGATCGCCAAGTAACTTTGAAACCTGAAACAGTTTCGTTCACATTATGCAAATCTTACCAAGCTATACATTTTGTACTGGTATGCATCAAAGACGTACAAAACATATCCGGTTCGGTTGGGCTAAGCCCGCGTTATGGTGTCTTGCCTATTGGCTTCAGTTAGTTTTTGTTGAACGATGAGAGTAACTCGTCTTTCCTAAGGACACAATACCTCAGGCGACCGAGCGTGGTTTGGGAGTCGAACCCAGTCCTCATGCACGCTAACCACTGAGCTAACGCGCCTGTCTTGTACAAGAGTAAGTGTATAATTCTGATGTGATACTTTGAAAATAAAGTGGAAATATTTGACCATGAATTTACCCTTTCCTAAGGTACTGTAAATTGTAATTATTTCCTCAAAATATGTTTTCAAATTCGATTTTTTAAAAATATTATAATAAACCTAGGGTATGTGCTATTTGTATCTACGTCTCCGTGTATAGCTTTGTTAGATTTTAGTCATTATTTGTTTGGTTATGGGGCGTCGGTGTTGGGAAGATATTTCTCAGCCCGAGCAATTAGCCAATTTCTAGGAGCAGACGTCATGATGTACAGTATTCACGAGACTTTATGACAGCATGGATTAGTTTCATAAAATGGACCCTCCCTAACTTCTTAAAATAGGAAATTAGCTGTATATTTTTAGATATACGTGTTTAGTAATTTGAGATAGGAATAATTCTTTGTATTGCGTGTTTGGGTCGTGTTTTGTATTGCATGGCGTGAAGTACTAATATTCGGCTTGGAAAGGCTTACTAATCAGTCATGCAAATGTGAAACAAGAGAAAACCATGCAAGTGTGCAATTCGAGTGTCGTGAATTGTGGTCATTTGGTGATTAGAGGAAAATTATGTGTAGTATTCGCGCGTTTAAGAACCTTTCAGTTGACAACAACTGTTGTCTTGCGGTCCTTGGAAATAGGGGACCACAATCGTCCTCAAACCAGATTCGCTCGGTAGAGATACCCCTTGCGTGTAACAATATTTTCTAAAAACATTATCTGTTTCATCTAAGTTTTAGAATGATAATTTTCTAGAAATTGTTGAATTAAAGTAGATATATAAATTTAAAAGCTGTTGTTAGTAACATGACATGGTGAAGTAATTTTATGCACAAATTTTACCGCTGGCCGTTCTAAATGTTTAATATATATGTGCATGGCTCTCAGTCCCACAAAGAGTTTGTTCCCTTTGTCTTTTTTTATGACAGCCACGCAGCTTTTCGTTTCGAAGACGTCGTAGAATTTAAAGGACGTCGGCAAAATTAGAGAATTTCCCACGGTAGATTGTTTCCATGATCGGCAAAGGAATATACTTCTCTAACCGCACAAGTAGTAGTGTGAATATTTTTTTTTTTTTTTTAAATAATAATTTCCTAGTATAATACAGGAAAAAGAAACTGAACTTAATTTGCCCGTGAATGCAGTTGGTCACTCCCTGAACGCCGAATGGAGGTGTATTGTTGGTGGTGGTGGTTGGGGGTGGGGTATGTTTGTATTTTTTTTTACATTTGTATTTCTTGGGGGCTGTGTGTGCGTACATTTTAGCTGGTATGTTTTGTTTCATGGAGTCTGAAATCTTGGTGTATTGGGGGGGGGCGTGTATGTTTCGGTACTTTGGGAGGGCGGGGGATGGGGGGTGGTGGTGGTACTTTTTGTGTTTTTATGGACGAAAATTCTTTTGGGTATTTATTTATTTTTTTTTTTTTTTTGCTATGTGGGTATAATTGACTTTGTGGGTATAGTTGATTAGTAAACTAGTACATTGTAGTCATGTAGTAACACAATATGAGAATCCTCGCCCTCGGATCAAGTCCCTATCTGCTACCTTAATATTTCATTATGTCGTTCCTACTGAATTCGTAATAAATGTGTGAGTGGTAAACCATACTCAAATTTGTATGTTAAAGAAAGCGCCCACAACAGCCTAGTTGCCATGGCAGATTATATGTTCGGACATAATTCACGTTCTGTTAAGCCCTTCCACTACATATGCATCTTTGTGCCTGTGTAAATTTTAAAGTATGCGACGCTTTCCTTTTACGGCAAATCCTTAACTTTCCTGTTTTAATCAAACCGTATCTTTTCAGGTTCGCTCTTTGAAGATATTTGTCTGAATGCATCATGTATGTCATCTCGCATTTTAATTTTTTTACATTTAGTCATCCCAAGCGTATTTTGAGAAAATATATGCCAATGTCAAAATGTATTTATATCCATAATTGGATGTTTCATATGCTTGTATGTGACCAATGTCTACCTGCCACTGATCATCCAAGTGAATAACATACCCATGTTTGATGGGAAATGTCTTTTTCACTTCCATGTCTAACGTGTAAGCAGACTTTGGTTAACAATTATTTCGATTTGGTTTTTTTTTTTTTTTTTTTTTTCTTTTGTCCTGTTTAATTTGACTCCAATGCTGATTGAGGCTTTGGTAAGACTGGACTTTCAGGATAGTAGTAAAGATGTATCAAATACTGTTATTTGCCGTGCTTTGAAAAATCTCTCACGTCGGTTATTTGAAACGGTTTAAAATCATGCACAAAATTGTCTTCATAATCTGTCTGACCCAGTATTTTTTTTTTGGTTCCTTTTATGTGTGTGTGTTTCTATTTGTATGTTCTCGTATCACCATTCTGGGTGCTGGAAATAGATAAAAATTGAGTGGCAAAATTTCTGAGCAAAAAAGCACTGTGTTGCATGCTCAGTAATGCTTAATTTTGATTTTTAATGTTCTCGTATCCCTGGATATGATGTGATTGAAAACACACAAAAGATATGACTGGTCCGGCTAATAATTATGCCCATGAGCATAAGAGTATATTGTATATATCTCTCTCTCTCTCTCTCTCTCTCTCTCTCTCTATATATATATATATATATATATATATATATATATATATATATATATATATATATATATATATAATGTACACTTTGCTTGTAGTTTCAATGAGCAGTAAATGCGAGCAAGGGAAGGAGACTTTTGTGCGCCTGACAACCAGGCACAAATATATTAAGCAATCAGATTGGCCGGTTACTAAGTTTACCCTCGGGATTATATACACTGTTTGAATCCATGACATTTTTTTTTTAATTGAACTATCTACTTCTTGTAAAAGTGTTTTCAAAAGTATGTCATCATAAACACAAACATCTGATTTTTTTTTATTTTATTTTTTTATTTTTAAAAAAAAAAAAAATATTCCGTAACAAATGTCTGATTTTCAATACAAGGTATATTTTAAAGATAACAGCGTCTTGTGTAACATCAATCCCCCGATGGTAAAATCCATCGTCACATGTCTTTGACGTCCCAGTTTATTTTCAAAAGTCCAACTCCAGCATAATGCCGCAAGTAATTTTCTTGCAGATTATATACTGAGTTTAGATTTCCAACATGTGAGCGAGAATTTATACGGCTTCAAAATGATTCGGTTATAACAAACACAATAGAAATGGCTCTGACCAGAGCAACGCACGATTGAAGAAAATCCCAGATATTACCAAACTGCAATTGATATTCAGTTCTTCTTTATTAATTGAATAGCTTTTTGTCCCCCTACTCACACCCACCCCCACCCCAAAAATAAAAAGCAAAACAAAAATCAAACAAGCAAACAAAACAACTGTTTATCGCCACCGACTTATAGAAAAGTTATTTCTTGAGCTAGATGCCGCTGAAGTCTTATAAAACTGAGACTTTCCCGCACTTGCAGACTTGTCGCTAAATACGATATCGGGACGATTCTTGCCTAGACGATTTGTCTACGATAGTTCATTCACAGACAATCGTCCCCTAGAACCATTGATCTCCGGATAATTCATCCAATTCAGATTTTGACAAATTATGACATTACATTTGTATATATGTTACTTAAATTGAAGTATGTGTAATCATCTATTTGATAGATGAATAGATAGATTAATTTTCTGGTAACTATGTATGGTATTATTATTATTATTAAAAATTGAAATCTACTTTTACTCCATCTTCTGTAGGAAAAAAATAATAGCTGAAAACTTTCGGTGGTGCTTTACACTTGTTGGCATTAAGCATTAGGAAGGTTTTTGTTTCTATTCTTATATAATTTTAAATGCATATGGCCTTTGTGTACAGTCAGTTTTTCAGTGCCCAAGCAATTCGTAAGCTGCATACCGCTTTGTTAGGCTGCAAGAAGGTCCCATAGTATATTTATGGGGAAACATCATAAATTGAAAAGCAAATAAAGTTAACATCGTTCAAGCAACACAAGTTTGTTCCCCAATCTATCTCAATTTGTTTATGTGTTTGATCTCCTGCTATCTTATTGAAAAAATATTAAAAAATTAAATTTGTTCTACATGCTGAATATAGTCAATAAAAGCAACTTCTCAACTCCTCCTCATGCAAGCATCTATCAATGAAAAGATTACACGGACACACACACACAGAGACCTCATCTCTCTCTCTCTCTCTCTCTCTCTCTCTCTCTCTCTCTCTCTCTCTCTCTCTCCCCAAGCCGGTATGAAATACAAAATTGTATAAACCACATTCAAACCACATTCAAACGGCTTTGTTAGATTAAAAGTTTTAGTGTCCTTTACGCTCATTCCCAAAGTCGGACAGCTACAAATCAACAACGTCGTTGGCAAAGTCAGGCACTACTGATTGAAAAACCCCTTGAATTTACTGCAAAACCCTTCACAGCTAATTCAGAGATTCAACTGAATTTGTTTTTCACCCCTCACCCCGTCCATGTAATCTAAACGAATTACTACTGTTATTAGATAATTTTATTAAATTTGCACTTTAATGAAATATATATGCCCGTTGTATCCCAAAAGTAAGCGACCAGCCTACAAGCAGAAGTAAAATATAAAAAAATATATATTGCTACACATATCTGTGGCTACTTAACCCGAATACGTAAACTTTGAACCTATGTATAATGGTCAGTACATACAACAGCATATAAAGCTTTAAAGATGATAACTGGAGAAACATTAGAGTATTGATGGTTTGGACAAAGATGCATCCTCTTCCAAGTTATCCGGGTCAACATGATTAAACGCAATGTATAAACAAATATACGTTGTTGTGTATTTTGTGGCAGTACGCTCATTACAATATTTGTCACAAGAGACTGTATGGAAAATGAAGACCCTATTATTGAATGTTATTTAAATAATTTCAAAAAAAGATTCCAGAAATGTACCAGTTTCACTAGTCCAAGATTATAAATTTTGTTCGCTAAATACATTTAAAAAGTATGTTTAATATATAATTTCCCCACTATAAAACTTATATTACGATTGCAGTCGCAGTCTGAAGCAGGAAGTCGATGTGGACGCAGGGTAAGTCGTAAACTTATAATATTCTAAAGTCTCGAAAACAATTTTTCTGATTGACTTTATGTTACATTTTTTTTATTGGTATGGTCAGTTGTTATTATATTTAAGACTTTGTTGGCTTTATTTTATAGCAAAACCATTCCGTACATACTACAAAATGAATCCTATTATTCCTAGAGTTCATAGCGTTAGGCTACCTTCAAGTAATAAATGACGTCATGACGTTTTAATTTATTATTCACCCATCATTATACAACTCCTGATAAAGGCTTCTTTTCCCAAGGCTGATCTGAAACCGCGTATCAGATGCGCATCTGATATAGATTTAGGTTCCTTGCTGTCGTATATGGCGCCACTATTATTGAGACTACTACAGTTATGATATATGTAGATGCAATGGTCATTGTGAGCAGATGGATGGAACCAAAGTAAAGGTGATACAATAATAATATAAAAAGTTGTCCTTTTATTATGAAAGGATTGTTTAGTGTATATAATAACCTCATCAATCATCAGCACAATAACTTGTCTGGGTGCTTGTATCGCGTCTCGTTTGATAGCGGAAATACATCAGATCACGATCGACCCTTCGGGTCTCGTTATATCCCATGTCCTTCCGCGATCAAACTCAACGCGATACAAAGACCCAGATCAAGTAACTGTACTGATAAACTGATAACCGGTATGTATTGATTGCATCATATCGAGTTGCGTAGTGAACATTAATGTGTTACACGAGTGAACATCCTAAACATTTTGATACTGACCGGTCTATATCAGACATAAACTGGTCCAAATCATGAAATGACGTTGATAAAGCATGTATCACGATCTAGTACAGGGATCATAGGCCGCGTGAGCTATCGGAATTATCTCGGGGAGGTCGGCAGGCTAGAGGAATAGATGACGCAGCTTATGCTGCATCCGCTTCTAATTCTCTGATGAGATCTGCGCGAGTCTCGGACCGACCCTTGACCAGGAGCGCAGTTTTGTTTTCGGCATCGCTGATGGCTACCACGACATGAGCCGTTCTGGCAGCCGTCCGTATTTCGTTCATGAGGGTCATAACATTAGTCATCTCGTCCAAAATGAGACAAAACTCATCCTCGGACAGGGAGGTATCCTGGAGGACGCGAGAGAGTAAGTCTGAGATGGAGTTCGGCTTACAATCTGCGAGGACTCGAATCTGATTGTGCTTTTGGACCTTCAGGGGAGACGTCGTAAATTGTTCAGTCAGCTAGAACAGCCCGCACACGAGTGACACACCTTCCAAGGGTATAACGAGAGTGGCAGCCCCCAGCTTGGCGAGCACACCCACGAACGCGATCCCGACACAGTGGCTACAGTGCTGGACGCTGCCACCGTACCATTGACAATGTTAACCGCTTGTGCATACTTATGCAAATAGAACATCGCTGCTCAATCTCCGCCTTGAGCTAAGCTTAGATATCGCCAATACTTTTCAGGCGGTAGTTATGGGGGCTCTTGTCGGGGTAATAACCTGAAGAGTGGGATACATTATGACTTGATATTGGGCGGACATTTTAAATCGTCAAAGTGACAAATTCGATAAGTAGTCTAACCTCAACAAGAAACAAAGATCTTGCTGAGGTCTGTACCAGTCTGATATAAAATATGTAGTTAGGGTCCGAGGCTTCAATGACGGTTATATAAAAAGTTGCACTTGTTGTTACCTATATTGACCCAATATTTTCATCGTACTAAGAATTTACGCCGCATTAAGGAGACGTCAAAACTCGTTACCAGGAGCTCCCCCCCCCCCCCATCCACACACACACAGACTCCGAAGTCAAGCCACCCATGACCTTAAAGAGGTATAAGGCGGGTTCGGCCCACACTATCCGCGCACGATGAAACACAGGGACCATCAACAGTTGCCACATTGGGATTTCCTTTTGAATAAGTAAGATGAGGCTTAACACCTTCGGATGTCAACGGAAAACTAGCCACCGAAGTTATAAAGACTGCAAAGCTTGTAGGGTGCATCGCTACATCGACATAAGCCTTTGTGGCCGCGTCTTGGGAAACGGTTGGCTCTTTCACGCCAACTACTTTATTACCTTTCATATCCAGGGAGGCTGCATCATCCACTTGGTATCACCAGCTTTGGCCGACCCATATAAAGATCCAGTTCGTTGGCAAAGGTACGCACATCTCCAACCATATCCCTTGCTAAGCTCCACGTCGTACGCTTTTTGCTATCGACATATGTTTTTGTTGTTGTATCTTAGGGGATGGGTAGGCTTTCCAATACCCACGACATTATTCGAGTTCATGTTTAAGGGACCCTTTATGAGTGCAGTTAAATCCACGTTGCCCTGGTTATTAGTAAAATGGTCAATGATTTGCTCACCGCATCTTGAGGGACTACGGGGTCTGCTATGTAATTTTATTTTTATCCATATCCAAGGGACCAGTCATGTTATCGCCAGCATTGGAGACCTGTTTCTTCTTTGACGTTTACATACTGATCCAAGGTTTTGACTGCATCATCTACGTAATGTTTTCTCACCACATTGTTGTCCCTCGTTGTGGCGGCCAATCCCGTGATTTTGTTTGCCGCCATGTTTAGGTCACCGGTCATAGTGTCGCCAGCTTTTGTCACCCGAGAGCGACTTGCTCGTCAACATACCTTGTCACGGCCATTTCGCCCATCTGCACAACCGTGGCGTTGAGGTTTTATTTCGGGTCACGTCCGTGTCATCGGCGAACTTTTTTGCGACCACGTCCTCGTCGTTGACGTAAGTTTTCACCTCCGCGTCTTTATCGTCGGCGTAATTCTTTGCTTCCGCATCTTGGTGGTCAACGTATCGCTTTGATGCGACATTTTCGTGTTGAATGGGGCCGGCCACGTTGCAGATGGCCCGATTGGCGGCGTCCTCCGCCTGTGGCCTATTAAAAGGCTTGCCGCCGTCGCGCAGCGTGCCATAGGCCTGGAAGACGGCGAGGTTGCCTGGTACCTCTGCGCTAGCCGGGCGGGTCAGCAACAAGAAGAGGTCCACTCCGGAGCTTTTCAGGTTTCCGACGTCGTCTTTGAATACAGCCAGGTTGTTCGGGTCGGAGGCGCCGACGCGGCTGCTCTATGCCGCCGGCGCAGCCTTTGTGGCGTACTTGGCGAGGTCCGCAGGAGATCTAGGTCAGTCCTCGTCTTTCTGCAAGCAACGGAAGATGTCTACCGGCATGGTGTGCATGACCACAGCCAGCCTGTTTCTAAACAAAGCGGTGGTCAGCGACTGCGCCGCATCCAGCAGCGCGCCTGGCGTCTAGGCGCGATTCAGCACCTTTAGTACTTCAATGGACGCGTGGCCGCAGATCGTCCGTTCGTTCTTTTTCTGGACACGGAGGGTTGAGTAGGTGAGCGGAAGGGTCAATGGATCACCGCCACTGGCCAGGCGGAGGTATGAAACGAGCTCTGACGGCGGCTTGAGGCTATAGGAGTCAAAGTAGAACTGCCCGGAGACTGCGCTCTGTTGTGTGTCCCTGTTCATGGCCAGGAAGGACAGGGTGCTCCGCCCTCATCGCATGAAGTTAAGCATGTTGGTTTCCACCTCCAGCGCTGGCGTTACAGCCGGCATCCGCATGGCGAGCTTCGAGCGCGTGCCCTTGTCTTCGTATGCGACATTGGTGCAGAATATGGCGTCGTCGCTGGTGTTTTTACGGTTCAGCGACACGGTGTGCTTGGCGCCGAAGATGACATTGAGCACGTCTCAGCAGAAGAAGATCTGAGTCAGCGGGATGACGCAGTAAAAGTTGCCGTGGGCGTCTAGCAGCCCTCTTCCTATCGCAAAGCATAGGTCGAAGTTGACGGCACCCGTTGCTGGCATCTGGGTATCCCAAGCCACATGTATAACGTATTTCATCGTAAACTTTACTTCTCATGGTCTGTGGCGTCCTTCACGAACATCATCGTCAGCCCTGCGAACGTGGTCTTCGCTGTAGCGGACCAAGTAGAAAGGATGGTTGTGGCGACATTGACGTGGTATAGGCAGGCCTCCACCCTGGTGGTTGTCAATAAGGTAGCTGGTGGTGTCAAAAGCGCCATGATCCTGTTGTTGACGAGCGCGATCTTGTCAGCCACATCGTATTTGGTGTCGTGTGCCACCTTTGAGATCCGGCCCACGACCTTGAGGTAGACCTCGTGGGCCTCGTATGAGTAGTATTATAGGTTGCAGATGCTGCAATCACGCAACACGGGCGCCCATATCTCGAGGGCGGAGTCCTGTACGTCTTGAAAAGAGGCCATCACGTATGCTGCCCTTGGTCGACTCTAATAAGGGGAGCGGCGGAGGCCCGAATCCATTGCCAATAAGCGACAAGGGCGTCGCGCGTCCCCTCATTTACTAGATCCTCAACGTTTGGCGGGTAGCCTCGTTGATCGCTGCCCGCGATTTTGGTGACATAGTTTTGGCTGCTGGCAGGGCCAACGTGCGAAGGCGGCCCTGCAGGGATGCCGTGGCCTTTTGCGTGATCCTTTTACTGCCCCCCCCCCCCCCCAGCGGCGAGAGCCGGAAGCCCTTCCTTGACAACGGCCGTTCTTGATGGCGCTCAAGGTGCGCGAGGCCACGGCCTTGGTCGCAGGGGCAGATGTCCAGTCTAGCGCCGCCGCAACCTTGGGAGCTACGCTGTCGATGGATCGGAAGATGTCACCAAGCCTGTCACCATAATGCACTTGGTATTTCGGTCGTCGGGAGCCCACCACCGTAACCTGATCCTTGCCTTGGTGGTTTATACCTAGTGCACTCGGGCCATCACTTCTAATATATTAGCAGAGCGTGGGGCGGCCGCGGATAAATAGGCCTATGGTAAGAGTCTCGCCTCGGAGGTTAAGCAGGTGGCCGTCATGATTGGTCAGCGTGAAGCTCAGGCTGCTAATTCCGGGGCTTCGGCAGGGCATGTAAACGGGCAGAGGGGCGCGAAGGTCAGGTGCCCGCCAGGGCGAAGCTGTAAAGGACGTAGCCGCAGCTGACCCGGTTACTAGTGTTGAGGTCCACGTAGGAAATGTCCACGGCGTCACAGGTGAGGTACACCACAATGTTGGACGTGATTTGTACAATGCCTGGCGCGACGTGGTAGCCCACGCCAAGGACGGCGTTCACTGGGTCGACCTCCTCGCCCTACCCGAAAAGCATGCGCAGACGCGAGCGCGGTATGTTTACCTCGGTGCCGTCGCTCTCCAGGGTCGTGATCTGCTGCTGGACCTCTTTGTTGATGTCGTCGATTTCGTAAGCGCCCGACTACAGCCTGACGGCCTTACATGTCGCGGCGACTTCAGAGGAATATACAAGCAGGTTGATGGCCAGGACGCCCACAACGTGGACGTTGGGCCAGATGTAGTAGACCCGCAGTGAATCCAGCGCGATCTCCAGATCGCGACCCCTCGCGGCCTCGAGCGCCATCGGGAAGACCACGTCAAATGCCGGATGCTTCGAGCTCGCTAGATCATCTGGGTGGTGCGCGGCGCCAACAAAGGCCCTCTCTGGCAACCCAAACGTTTTCCTTCGGCTGCTAACCTTGTTTATAAACTATATTTCTATAGTAGTATAGAGGATAAAAATTCTGGACCGATCACCTCACCTTCAGGAATTGACTGGAAATGCCAAAAAAGATTATGAATTACACGCCAATTTATTACCTTTTCAGCGTATTGATTTTTGCAAGCTGTATTGGCCGTTTCGCTGATATTTGGAAAGGATACCGTAATAATTTGGTTACTTGCTTTACATATAGTTCGTCATACTAAACTAATGCTCTTGAATAAGACCAATCATAGTAAAAACGACGACTCTTTAGAAATAATTTCATTGGTCGGCAGTAGCAATAATAATAGTTGCAGTAAAATAGTAGCAGTAGTGGTGATAGAAGAAGAAAATAGATGTAGACGATAAGATGATGAGGATAATGCTGATGAACAAGAAGTAACAAAAGCGGTAGAAGTGTAAGATGTATGTGCTCATTGCATTATCACCCGTGGGATTTCATATATGAGAAAGCAAGAAAATGTAAATGTAAAAATAATTGGGCCCGTGAGATTTCTTATATGAGAAAGCAAGCTAAAGTAAATGTAAACATAACTGGACTATTTATATGGCTTTTAGAAATAAGGTTCTTGTAAAATTTAGAGATGCAAAAAGATGCAAAAGGAAATTATTTAGATGAAGCTGTTAAACAATCGGGAAACACAGCAAAAGAAATGTTAAAAAAATTGAATGATATTCAACCTTCATCGAAGTATACGTTTATGTACTAACCTTATTACTGTTGATATGGAAGTCGTTAATGACTTTATTAAAATTGCAACTAGTTTAAATGATTTCTTCTGTAGTATTGGGGGTTAGTATGGGGTTAGATATTGGTAAGGTCTCTGATTTATCACTACCGGATATGGAATATATGTTTAATGAGCTTTCTTTCAGATGTCAAATATTACAAAATTATTTTTTTTAAATGTTTAAATCAAAGCTACTGGATTTGATAGGATGTCGGTGAAACTTTTAAAAGAGTCGATAGATTTCTTTGTTGAACCATTGAATTACATATTAGATGTCCATAAGAACAACTATTGTTGTAGACGATTAGAAAAAAGCTAGAGTTACCCCCTCCCCCCTCTTTAAGTCAGGCGAAGAATCTAGTATCAATAATTATAGACCTGTATCTGTTCTACATAATATTAGCAAAATTATGGATAGACGTGTTTTCAGTTCATTTTGTGGCATTTTATTCAGCAGATAATTTGATTACCCTGTGTCAGTCAGGCTTCCATTCAAAACGTTCCTGCGAAACAGCAATCACTGGTTTGATTTATCACTGGTAATAGAATTATCTTGAAGGGAAATTAACGAGAGTTTTTATTTTTAGACCTGCGTCAAGGTTTTGATACTGTTAATCATAAAGTTCTACTACATAAATTATCAGCATATAATGTTGTATAACCCTCATTGCTGTGGTTTTCATCCTGCCACAATAGTAGATTATAAGCTGTGAGTTGAAGAGGTACTACCTTGGATTATAAGGAAGTTTCCATTGGAGAACAACAGGGATCAAATTCGTTCTTCCGTTTCTACATACGCAGATGATGCATCACAATATGTTAGTGATAGAGAGATAGATATGTTAGCATTGTTGAGAGCAAATGAAATGAATGTATGACAATAGAGTTAGATCAATTGTACAGAAAACTCATTTAATGCTTATCTGCCCAAAACAACGAGCACCCAAATGAAAGAAACTGTACTTAGAAAAAAATGGTATAAAATTAAAACTGTTAAATATGCCACTTTTACGTACACTACTAAAAATATCACTGGTCTACAATTTTTTAGAAGTCGTCTGCTTCAGAGATAAATTGTACTATTTATTAGGGATTTTGATGTGCTGAATTCAAATATGACAATTAAAACAACTGATTGGATACTGTTTCCAAGATATTTAAGTTTTTACATTTTACGTCTATGTATATTGTGTACATAGTAGACTTTTAATCTTAACTTGTAAACCTTGGTCTTTTCATGTGTTTATGGTTGCTTTACATGATAATATTTCACCTGTCCTGTTTATGTAACACTTTAAAAAACAGAAAAAGGGTTATATAAATAAAACATATATTGAAAGAGAAGTCAAAAAACTATTATGTATGTATAAGTACATAGTTTAGTCCTTATTCAGTATCTACTCAACGCTTCTTGGCTTGGCTCTTGTATTTATTAAATGGAGCATCTCTTGTCACTGTCCAGCAATAGTCTGCAAGCATTGATGGGTTCCATTTGCCCTGATAGCGTTTCTCCATTGTTGCAATGTCCTGGTGAAATCGCTCGCCGTGCTCGTCGCTCACTGCTCCGCAGTTCGGTGGAAAAATATCTAGATGAGAGTGCAAAAAATGTATGTTCAGTGACATCTTGCAACCAAGGCTTTT
This sequence comes from Margaritifera margaritifera, assembly GCA_029931535.1. Classification (NCBI taxonomy): domain Eukaryota; kingdom Metazoa; phylum Mollusca; class Bivalvia; order Unionida; family Margaritiferidae; genus Margaritifera; species Margaritifera margaritifera. Next base: position 3,314,062 of record JAQPZY010001657.1, on the reverse strand, counting down.
GTATGCCTTGAGGAGGTTTTCCACCAACTCCCTGTAGTTGTCTGCCTTGTTGTTTCCGAGAAAATTTGTTGCTATTAACTGGAAGGCTTTCCATGCCGTCTTTTCCTTGCCACGCAGTGCACGGTGAAATGCATCATCTCGAAGAAGTTCACGAATCTGAGGACCAACAAAGACACCTTCCTTTATTTTAGCTTCACTTAACCTTGGAAATTTTCCACGCAGGTACTTGAAAGCTGCTTGTGTTTTGTCCATGGCCTTGACAAAGTTTTTCATCAGACCCAGCTTGATGTGCAAGGGTGGTAACAAAATCTTCCTTGATTCAACAAGTGGTGGATGCTGAACACTTTTCATTCCAGGCTCCAATGACTGTCGGAGTGGCCAATCTCTCTTGATGTAGTGGGAATCTCTCGCACGACTATCCCATTCGCAGAGAAAACAGCAGTACTTTGTGTATCCAGTCTGCAGACCAAGCAAGAGAGCAAGAACCTTGAAATCGCCACAAAACTGCCACTGATGTTGGTCATAGTTTCTGCATCTCAAAAGTTATTTCATGTTTTCATAGGTTTCCTTCATATGGACGGCATAACCAACTGGAATTGATGGCAAAACACTGCCATTATGCAGCAAAACAGCTTAAAGACTATTCTTCGATGAATCGATGAACAGTCTCCACTCATCTGGATCATGAACGATGTTGAGGGCTGCCATCGCACCATCGATGTTGTTGCAGGCTACAAGATCACCTTCCATGAAGAAGAATGGGACAAGCTCCTGTTGACGGTCACGGAACATGGAAACCCTAACATCACCTGCCAGGAGATTCCACTGCTGTAGTCTGGAGCCCAACAGCTCTGCCTTACTCTTGGGTAGTTCCAAATCCCTGACAAGGTTATTCAGTTCATCTTGTGTTATGAGGTGTGGTTCAGAGGAGAAGGATGGGAGAAAATATGGGTCATGTGACATTGATGGTTCAGGAGTTGATGTTTCATCCTCTTCCTCTTCCACGTCTGACTCAAGTGAGAATGATTCTGGTGTGTCAGGAACCGGCAGTCCTTCTCCGTGGGGTACTGGGCGTATAGCTGATGGAATGTTTGGATAATGCACAGTCCACTTTCTCTTCTTTGACACACCTTTCCCAACTGGAGGCACCATGCAGAAGTAACAATTGCTGATATGATCTGTTGGCTCTCTCCAAATCAATGGCACTGCAAAAGGCATAGATTTTCTTTTCCTGTTCAACCACTGGCGATTATTTGTTGCACAAGTGTTGCAGCATATGTGTGAGGCCCACCTCTTGTCCTGATCTCCAATTTTGCAGCCAAAATAAAGGTGATGGTCTTTCTTAACCATAGTGGTTATACTGCGCTTTTGTGATTCAAAAGTCACTTCACCACAAACATAGCAGAAATTATCTGCATTGTTCACACAAGTACGAGGCATCTCTGCTCACTTTGACTAAGCAGAAATGTGTCCCTTTGCAAAATCAAACACTGACAAATAAGAGAGCACGACACTGTATGATTTGTAGAACTGATATAGGGCAATTGCTTCAATTCATATCATGTATGACGCAATACCAGCTTCAGATTGCATCATTCATTGTTATGCCTAACAAGCAAGTACTGTCCAAACTCATTCATAGATTTATTCATAGATCCAGTCAAGATGTATTTTAGTCATTTCTGGTTTAAATTGAGATCCCTTCTCTTTATAACTCACTTATCGTATGCAATTCCAAAATCAAGGGTCGTATATACTGACCCAGTATCATATCTTTAAAACTAGAGCCAATCAACAATTTTAAGCATCATTATCGTTCTCAATCACCCAGAATTAGTAAAGTTTGACAACATTTATTGCGGAAGCATTTTGGCTGTAGACCAGTATATTCTATCTAAGTCCTGCAACTATGAAATATTCTCGATAAAACAAATAAGAAAATTTGAATTATGAAAAGGTTTAGAAGCTTTATGTCCGATCAGGTGATCATCAAAGTGTCCCATTCAGTTAGTTTTCCTTTCAACATTTTATCGACTATTGTACTGTATGGATAGAACCTTGGATTTCTTCTTACATGCAAAGACTATTACAGCTTACAAAAAGGAGCAGCTTTCAGTGTACAAGAAATGTCATCATCTGCATCATCTCTTTTCAACACTCTTAGCTGATGCCAGTTACAGATTATATTATTTTTAGAATTTTTTTTCAAACTTTTAAGGTCTTAACTAATTTAGTACCAGAGTATCTAAATGTCTTTTTGTTTCTGTTCTTCTAAGTTTGTACCGAACATTAGCACAAGGAGTACACGGTCGAGTGAAAACAATGATTTATATATAACAAAAGTTCAGACATAATATTTTAAGAAATATGTTGCTTACGCCAGTACACTTTTATGGAACAGTTTGCAGCTTGATATTAAGAAGAACCTAATGTTTCAGTTTTTAACAAATTATTCCTCTACACATATTTTAATGGGCAATCCTGATTTTATGACTGCATACAATTTTACTCAGTAGCTGTGATATATCTATCTGATAATAGTATGTTATCTTTGCATAATTTTCATTAATTTCTGTTATATTTGTAATATTTATGCAGTAGATATTAACCTTGTGGATTTTTACTAATTAAATGTATATTGGTTTAAATATTATTATTATTATTATTATTATTATTATTATTATTATTATTATTATTATTATTATTACAAAGTGCTCTGCATGTTGCGTTCATTATGATTGTTATGTTATGTGTGTTTTTGTTTGGGTTTTTTCACGAAAGGAGTATGAAGAAATGAAAGTAAGATGCGACAAAATAGAATCGGAACGAAATCGTTTCAAAGCTGAATTCGAAAAACTATCGACCAGCAAAGTCAGTATGGAAAATGAATTTGCACGAGTAAAGGGCGATCTCATAAAAACACAGCAGGTTTCTTTGGAGCAGACAAGAGAAATATCTAGGCTTCAGGAGTTGGTGAATTCAATGGAAAATGAACTCAGAGTTGTTCAGGAACAGCTACAGAATTACCAATATCAATTACAAAGGAATGAAGAGAAACAACAAACACAAACAGAGGCAACGATCAAAACAGAGGCGTGAGTAAATATTTCAATGAAAAAATTACGTCATGTGCACAATTGTTTTGAGTAGTTGCTTACAGACTCTGTTGGTCTAAAAAAAAAACACCAAATCTACTGTAAACGATGATATATCACAATAATAAACATTGTTCAAAAATTAAGCAATCAATGAAATGGTATTGACTAAATATTGCCTTTTTAATATGTATATTTTGAATTTGAAGCCTTTGCAGATCCAAGAGTATTAAAGGTACTTGAAAAAAACAGCCTTTGTCGGAGCCAAACAAATTGCACATCAATAACTATAGCTCTAAGCAAGAAAAGTTAAAATCATGTGAGATTATGACTGTATCTTTTAATTAAAAAGCTTATATATAACATATAACATACAAGTTAGTGTCTTTGTTTATAAAAATTGCTCCTTATCACAGATTAAAGCATTATCTGAACAAAATACCCTTCACAGGAAAACGAAATATATAATTGGGAATATTGAGTATAATTAATGATTTAAACTTTCAATTAACTGTCGTTTAGGTTTAAAAACCGTATATGGTTTTTCGCTTACCTACACAACGGTACCAATCCAACCCCCTGTCTTTTGTACAATGCATCGCAAATAATTAAGCGTACAGATAATACAGAGTTTTTTTTAAATCAGCAAGTAATATTTCAAGGACCTAGATGATTTAAGTTAATAATGTAATAGGTGTTCAGTTATTGCTATTAAATCCAACGAAATATATCAGATGAAATAAATTTAGACGATTAAAAAAACATTGATGTAAAGCGTGTGTCCTGACTTCGAGGTCAAAAGGTTGAGCAAGCATGTCGCAAGAATGAACAGTATTAACTTTATAATGCGTTATTCCAAATACCAACAAAATCGATCTAAGGCTTTTGGAAATATAAGCATATAAATAAACAAAATTAACCAAGGCCTTAACTTAACTGCACTGTGACAATGACCTTGACCCCATGGTGAATGAAATACCTTTGTCGAGGCCACGTCAGTGGGAAAGTTATACATAGCAGCCACCTTTCTAGCCGCATTGGCGTTGTCGTCCACAACTTTTCTTAACGTTTTGCTTCAAGCTTTTCATTTGAATATATTTCCTAAAACCTTTGACGAATTCACATCGTTTTAACATGGATTAATAAAAAACTAAGACAATTCATTCTGCGACAAAATAGCATTTTTAGTGTTATCTGTGCCTCAGTTTCGTTATCTTCGTTGTAGATGTTGTTGTTATTAACATCTATGATAACGATGGTGATGTTCTCGTTGGTTTTGTTGCTGATGGTGTTAAGTTTGCCCTTGTTCTTGTTTTATTGAAATAAATTGTATTAGGAAAAACGTATGCATTGGGTGCATAAGTTATGTTTTACATATATATTACTGTATCACTTTATGGATAATATATCTTACTGGAAATTCCGATTTTCGCCATCCGTCATAAGAATACTTGATTGAGAACGTTTCGGTGAATGTTCATTTATGTCTCCGTAATAATTCTCTTTATAACGTGGGAATATATATATATTCTGTGCTACATTTAGACTTAGTTGTCAGAGGAAGCAACAAATGCCAATAGGAGAGTCCATCATTCCGGACATGAGTGACCAAAACGGACTTGCTAAGCTTGGTAAAAGATACTCGGAGCTGTATGATAACGAGTGGCCAAATGCCTTCGATATTTTGACGGGCAAGTTTCGTACAGATGACAAGAGCGCAATTGAACTTCTCCGAAGTATATTGTTGGTAAGCAAAAATCTCTCTTAACTGGGCTGCTTTTTTCTAAGCAAGAAAGCATAGGAAGCCAGTTCATCACAATAACTAAACGCATTTTATTAAACCAAAAAAAAAAAAAATCATTGATGACATCAGGATATAATCCAAAGCTTAATTGTTCCTCAAATGCAAAACATATATTAAAATTGCTGCATATATTCATCTCTGAATTTCATCAGTAAAAAAATTTGAAATCAAAATGAGTGTCATGTAAATATTAGGAAGAAGTTTTAAATCGATTGCCTGTTGACCATTATCAATCGTTTTTTTTTTCTAAAATGCTGTATATATTCATCTCTTAATTTATCAGTGAAAATTTGTTTAATCAAATTAAATTTCGAATAAATATTAAAAAGGAATGTTAAATCAATTGCCATTGTATTATTATTATATACTCATTTTTTTCTCCATTAACTTTGCATTGTCAGAATCGTGCAGTATTTTTCCATACTGCACGGCTTCATACTGCACGACACGTGTGTCTAAAAATAGTATCGCGTGTTAGGAACTACTTTTTATTGTAAACAAACAATGTAGACAAATGTAGCAGACACCGGAGCTTTTGCTTTATTAGATTTGTCTGTGGATGAACTAAACAAGCTCTTTGAGAGTAGAGATAATGAAGCTGACGATGTGGATGAATTCATTGAGCCACAAAAGAATCTTTCAACCAAGCAAGTGAATGAACGTGATATTCACAATGTACAGCGGTGGCTTTATGACAACAAACGTGAGGCATGCAGTATTGAAAATATCATTCTGATCATAAACGCTTATTTAGCCGATGGTTCAGACTATGAACCGTGCTCTCTAGAGTCTATAAAAAAAATAGCATAAAAAGGCACCTTATGACCAAATGATATTCCGTTTCTCTCAGAGACCGCCAATTTTACAAGTCTGTCCAAGCACTAAATTCGAACAAATACAACTAAAGAAGGCGAGTTTTGGTATAAAAGCAAGTGCCTCGGAGCCAAGAAGCCACGATAACGAAGAAGCCTAATTTTCCGCTGACGAAATGGGCTCTCACACCCCAGCCGCATTGCAATTTTGCCCGTTTTTTTTTTTTTTTTTTTTTTTTTTTTTTTTTGAAATTGTTCGGATTTATAGTGACAGTACATATAAATATGTCATCTATAGCTGATAATAAGAATGGCAATAAATGTACTTACTTTTCTGAATCTTGAATTTCTTCGAAATGTACTTTCTGATCCACGGCGCGAAATTGCACTGCAATCTAGACTACATTTCCAACAGAAATCACATTCCAAAGTAGAATTTACTGCTTTACTGCACTCCAAAACGAAATGAATTTGATATTCCCTAACAAAAATATTTACTCCTGCATCTTCTTGAGAATTTCAATTAAAAGAAGTTCATATTTTGTCCACCTTATGATTCCAAACTATCAATGGCAGGACAGTAACACATGTGTAACTTGCTGTCGAGGCCAGTCCCTCTAGCTACATGTACATCGTACGTAATAGTCCACCACAACTAAAAGAGCAGAATTTAGTTGAATCGACCTAAAAACAAAATCCCTCCATTCCAGATCAACTGGGAAAGTTGTTCCAAGGCGCAGTCATTCACAATATGACTCAAAATTTCAATTGTAAGTAGACCAAAATGAGATTTCTTTTTGAAACGAATGACTGCGCGGGCGGTATTCTACCAAGTTCATAGGTCACTGGGCGGTGCCATGTGCGCATGAATACTGTTACTGTGTATTGGTTTAACTTCGGTTGTGTATTTACTTTAGAATATAGCAGAAATTCAGTTACTTTGTTTCTTGTAGAGTGTTCTTTTTATGATTCAGCCTTAGGTAGAAAAGCAAAATGAGTATATAATAAAAAGGTTACTGCATTTGTATGGGAAAATATGAACTCGTTTTTTTCTGAGCTATACTGCACTCCTGACGTCGTGCAGTATAGCTAAAAAAAAAAACTCGTTCATATTTTCCCATACAAATGCAGTAACCTATAATTATCAATCGTGTTAAAGGATTGTAAATACTATGCATTCCAACTGGTGTTTACAATTTCTCAAAATGGGTCTATTGACTTTTTTGCAGGAATGCCACAAACATGCTTTTGACATGTCTGAAAAGCAAATGATGAAAGCCGAACATGTTCTCTCTGGAAGCTCTAACATGGTTAGTATGTTCCCGGCTATAAAAGGGTTATTAAGTTACTTGTCATAGTTCTTGTAAGTTTTCTTTTTTGTTAATACTCAGATTAACATATTAATAATTAAACATCTTTATAGGGCTATCAAATCAGTTTCATACATTGAATTTACTGGTCCGTATTCTTAATGAAAATGTACTTTCTTGTAATTTTCATTTTGCAGTAACTTTGAAGTTCTTTTTGCAAATATGTCCATATCAGAAGAAATTTATTGCGATCAGAACACAACCAGAAAAAGGAGAGCAGATGATACATTCGTCGTACGTTAATGGCGGTTGTAACTCACTCTTAATGTTATATATATATATATATATATATATATATATATATATATATATATATATATATATATATATATATATATACTAACTCTCCAACCTGTTATATTATTTATATTATATTGGTGTCACTGCATATACATTTCTTTCATATAATAATGTATCCTAACATATAATGTGGTATCCAGGGATAAGCGCTTTCCTTCTGTTTGGTATATATGTATATATCTTGCATTTCTCAGTAGAAACCCAGTGTGTTTGTGCATGTAGCTGAGCGAAAAATTCCGTTTGCTTAGTGAGTGAATATTCGTGTATCTCGAGTCCTTACCTACGACCTTTTACTATCCATTTTTGGAGATGGGCTCATGTCCGTGTTGATTAGGGCGCTGGTGCATGAGAGCTAGTCGATCGCGGCATGGTTTCGATTCCTGATGTGAACTAATTAAAACTCTCTAACCTGTTAGACTGTATATATCCGTTTTTCCTGACAGGTTGACCCAAACTGCAAAAGATTGCTGAAAGAAGCGCGAAGGCATGTGGATATAAAACAAGCCGATGATCTTCATAAGGTACATTGTTAATTCTTTCTTTCTTTATTAATTTGGCCCCCAGTCTGCTTTGTCTTTAGAGTGGACTGCATGAACATTTTCTAAAGTGTAGCCAGGTTTCAATATTTATAGTTGGTATTGTTGTATATTTACACAAATTTCCTTTGATTTTATGACAAATGGCCATCTCTTTTAAACATTCGTGCTAGCCAAAGATAACATGCGTTTTGCGCAAATAATACGTCCAATTGCTGATACTGTTTAGGCAATGCTTTAGGAAGCTTAATTATTTTTTTTAAATCATGGAGTTACCTGTAGCTCCCCCCTCCCCCCCCCCTCCTTATACCCCACATACATACACATGCTGTCACGTCAGACCTGTGCAAATATGCTTTTTAAAGTTTACCTGATTCAGATCGACATAAAATGAGAATTAATTATTTCTTTATATAGTCTGTTCGTAAGTTGCATGTGGTACATAAACAAAGCTATTAAATGTGATCGAGAGGAGAAATTTTGTCTTTATTGCAGAAGTTCTTGGAAGTATATCTCATGAAAGCGATTTCAAAGACATATCTAAATGAGCCAATGATACAAATATTTGCAACGGAGTGCTTTCAGCTTTGTTGGTTCATGTCCGTACAAGATCCACCCGCTGCTTTCGCTCAAGAACCAGTCCAAGGTGATCAATTTGACACCAATATTTACAAGTACTACACAGTGTCTGGAGACCAAATAGATATGGTAGTATGGCCGGCGCTATTACTCCACGAGAACGGTCCACTCTTGGCGAAAGGTATTGCGCAGTCTTATCCAAGAACTAGAGCAATGTCTGCGTCCACTGTTGAGAAACCTGTAACAAAGAAAGATGATTCTTCAGACATAACGCGACGAAGTCAATATCTTAAGAAGGGAAGAGAGGCTACATATGGCTCCGATACGACACAGTATGGACATCAAGCTCAAGGGGATGCTGCATTATTGTCAATGATAGACCAAGATCCGATGATGACTCAGACGTTTTCAGATCCAGGGAACTACGGTACTTATTCGCCGATTTCCACTGCACCAGCAGAAGGATACGTATATGAGGCGACGCAGCTTTACCAGATTCAGACGATGAGTGATTGGGAGCGGTTTCAGCTATTCTGTCAATATATACGAATGTATGATGCGCCAACTCTCCGAAACCTTTTTGGATCTGATTGTGATCGTTACAACTCATATTTATGGTACGGGATTCCTCAAAATCACTAGTGTTTACTCAACCTGCCTAAATCGATGACAAATAAACAATGTTATATCATATTCGTACAGTGCATTGATGTCATAGAGATCCAGGTTCTATCAAATACGATACAGAGTGATGTATCTGAAACTTTCTCGTGGAGCAACTAATTGTTTTGTTTTCCATTGTATAGAATGAATACTTGTCTAAACTTGTATGTGTAGGTCATTGCATTTTCCATGTACAAGAGAGTTTGTATGCGTTTGAATGTAATGCAGATTCAATTTCCTCTTGTCAAACTTATGCAAAGAAATTCTTATTTCCTTTAGCTATCTTTTAATATTTATTTCTGAATGTTACTTGATTTATCTACGATACGTTGAAGCTACTGTTAGGTATTTTCGATAGGAGTTAGGTAAATGACCAAGTCAGTGTAGTAATTTATGATATTATATGTAGCCCTTGTGGTTTTCCTTTAAACACTGAGACAAAAGCAGAAAAAATGACAGCGGAGCCCGAACAAAGTCCAATTGCATCAATTGACCTTACAATTAACAATGACTGTAACCTCCACATTAACCATATTAAAAATGATCGTGATCCTGTTCAATCAACTGATGCATCTCCTAGACGGTTATACAAAGTCGTGTTGATATCAAGATAAAGAAAGACTTTGTATGATAATAATTTTAAAGATATCAAAATACAGACATAACAAGTTGACAATAAATGGACAGCTATTGAGAAGAGTGGTAATGAAAGAGCTAAGAAAATATCAGAACTGCAAAAACAGATTGAAGAAAACAGAAACAAATATTGTATATGCTCAAGATTTGTTTAAACAGTGAACCAATACATTGTCTAATGCTATTTAAACATTGCAAACGGTATGAGAAAGAACAAATGAAATACTTAACATCCAACAATACAGCCAATCTAGCAGACCATAAACAGTAAGATTGATGCTTTAAAAGTCGATGTGGATACAATAAAAAATTAAATTAAAATAAAAAACAAAAAATATAGAAAATAATGGCACATTACAATCTCAACTGGAATAGTTGCAGAGAGAATTTAATAATAATATCCAAGAACATGAATAAGAAATCAAAAAAGTAATTCATCATTTTAACACACAAATTACCGACTTGGGCGACAAGATCACTGTTAACGGAAATTCTCTCTCAGACATGCAGAAGAAATATAATTTCACTGAAACAACCAAAGGGATGGAGGACAACAAAAACAAAATAAATGGACATCAAATCACCATGAAAGCTATGAATACAACTTAAGTTCATCTGTTAGAGTTTTCGGTGGTAATATTAAAACAATATAAGATAAAACATTCACTGAACTTTATAAGCCACCCGCTGAGATTTAACAGTCTAAAATAGATGCAGAAGAATAGGTACAGGGTAATATTGAAGAAGTAGACAAAAAGATAGAACAAATGAGAACAGATTTCATTGTTTTGGAACAAAAGTTTACAATGGACATAGATGCATCCAAATCTGAAACATACACAAAAAAGACTCGCATTTATTGGTCTCATGGATACAGTTAAAATCGAAATAAGCAACAAGCAAATGCATAGAGACATTCAAATCTGAATTGAACGTGAAAGTGAGTTTTAAGATTTAGAACATTAGAAGAGGAAATTGATAATAGCAAAAAATGTTTGATGAAAAGCTAATTTTATGCCGAGGTGTATATTGCCGTATGATATTTTTCATGTATTGATTCTTAATCTGTTTACAGCAAGATAGAGGCTGGCAATCGTATTAAAATTGATTGCTCCTAAATATTACCTTTTGTGGAAGCAAACCCTTTGTGATATAAAAAATTAAAAGGCAGCACCAGAAGTAATTATTGTAGGAGTAATAGCTAACGTTCTAGCATTTGCACTAAGCAACCGTCTGTTTAATTTATTTCATCTGGATGAACCGTAGAAAAAAAGAATTATGTTAGGATATCATCATAGAAGAACGAAAGAGAAAAACTGCAGAGGTTACTGAAAACAGAGCAAGGACACTTGACTAGTTATTTGGTGACACAGTTTTTAATGATGCTTCTGCGTTGTATGCTTCTACTCACCAATAAAATTACATAGTATCTGCAGAGCAGAATAAGGTAAAACTCTAAAAACCAAGACAAAGTAAAGTTGATGATTTCTACCAAAATTGTGATAGTCATGTAGCATAAAAATACATATTATTGAACTTGTAATGGGTGTTAGTGTGCTTATTGCTTACATCATTTTTAACACATGAAAACAGAGAAATTGCAAAGTATGGTAAATACATAACCCTACGCAAGCAGGAAACAATGCCACGAGGAGATAAATACCTCAATCCAACACATCATTGTATCACATATCTCCCAGGCAGCATTAAGCTTGAAAAACTTTACAGACAGCAATACCAAAGAAAACTCCAAATATATTGATTTTAAAGGGCAGTGTCTTCGTGTCCTTCGATATAATGATAAATGGAGATGCTAATAATGCAGTGGCAAACAATTTGGGTAGAGTGCTTGTGAAAATTATAACTACATCCCACGGAACCGATGATTTTTTTCAATTTAAAGGACTACAACGTCTTAATGACATACAACGCCAAGAAGAACGCAATCAAGCTAAGTAGCCTACCTAGACTCTTTAAATGGTAGACATTTTGAAATATGAGTATGGGTGAGCGCGGGGTGGTATAAATCTGTGATCAAAGATTTTAACGAAAACATACGTTAATTGGCTGTCTTCAACAGGAAGGACAAAAATGCAACGGAAACTATCTTCAATGAAAATAATATAATCACAGAGAATGTATAAAGAGAGATCGTTGAAAATGTGAAACAAAACAAAATAAATAAACTATTAATGAGCTTAGAGTTTTGCTTTAATTACAAAATCATCACGTTTCAAAAAGATAATCTGTTTACGTTGTCAACCAAAAATAGTTTGCCGTCATACATAGACAATGCTACGTTATTCATTCTGATGCTATACAATCTCGCGATTGTACGTTCTGAGTAAATGTATTTCCGGGTAATATACTTTATGTTAAAAAGTCAATATTTTTGCACGTAAAATTTTAATTCTTTTTTATTGCAAACTTTGTTTTCGTTTTTGCTTAAAATGAATCGAGTTTGGATCCCAATTCTACAAACTCGTAACTAGGTGTGCAATTTAACTCATCTTTAAAAACGGCTGATATTCTTTGTTTACCAACGCTATCTTATCCTTTGGATAGTCATTAGTATTATAGAATTTGAGGTTATCCTTCATTTCACTGTAAAAGTTGCCTGTCTGAGCATATATTCACAATGAATAAGTATAATGTATTAACAGTTTCAGTTTATCACCATATTTGTTGTTGAGCTTGTTGTAGTGAAGTTCGAAAATTAGCCATTTAGATAACACTAACACTGTTGATCAACCCTAAATTGATTAGCTAATATTATTGTCTTCATTCTCAAACTATCAAGTACTATGTCATCGTCTATAATTTTTCTCCTTGCAAATTACAGATATTTCTGGCATTTTAAAATTTTTATTTGATCTGTGCACGTCGTAACGAGATTTTCCTCATTAATTATTTTAAACAAACTTTCTCGACATCATTGGAAGTTTCTAATCTCAAATTTGTATTTACTTCCCTGTAGGATTTTAACTACGTCTGATGTTCGAAAAGAAAAACTAATTTTGAATCTTTTTAAGTTTTACACCTAAGTGAATGTAGGACTTTGACTTTATGTTGTGAATAAAGCATTTGTTGTTGTTGTTGATGTTGTTGTTGTTGCTGTTTTAAACGTGCATACTACTTTTTCTACAGTTGGTTCTGTACCCTTGTAAATATCAATAAATTTCTCTTACAAGGGCGATACATCATTTTAATATGGACTTGATTTATCTGGAGCTAAGGGATAATCATTGAAATAGTTATGCAAATGTAATGGAATCACCAAACCCACTTCAAACACGCAACCACTATGATGGTCATCTTGGATTTAAAGCAGATTGTATCTTATGCATCTAATCAATCCTTCCTTTTCCCATCTAAAGTCTTTTTCACCGGCATGTCTCGGCTCATGGCCCATTCGTAAAGGTTTGTACGCGCTCCACAATGATTGGGCTTGTGATTGTTAATGTGACAGAATAAACAAATTGCTGTCAGATGGTATCCTGCTTTGAATATTCAGAGCTGATGAAAAAATGCCTGACTTGCGTCATTTGATGATTTTTTATGTTGGGCCTTATATTTAGTATGGTTGTACTCCACTCAATGCTCAGCAGCAGTGCAAGAGTAGTGTACAAATTGAGAGAGCGGACTTAATGTTTTTCTTTGTGCTTTTCCTTTTGTGCGTAGACGAATAAAGCTCGTAGTATTTTTAATGTCATAATATAGCAGCTCTGTTCCTTTCCACTCTTTGACTAAATTAGTTTCATGGGTCATAATATCATCATCTAACTTCGACCATAACTGCATCTGGGGTATATAGCATATCTAGAGATTCAAGGTTAAAGTGTTAAAAGGTCTGTCAGAGGGGCTATTATTTAAATTTTAGATCAGTGGTTAGCATTTATTTTATTTAACAGTTACCTGCTGCTGTCAAGGATGAATTGTCGATCAGCAGATGGCCATTAGCACCTTTCGGTTTTGGTCTACATCATCTACTCTACTGGGAGTCATCCTTTACTATTGAGATAGTCATATACCATTTATGCGATCATTCCATTGATTAACTTCTATGCCTTGATGATGATGATGATGATGATGATGATGATGATGATGATGATGATGATGATGATGAACATTATTAGTAGTAATAGTATTACTGTTGTTTTGCTTTTGTTGTTATATAATAGAAGTATGCATATAACACCTATTTATCACAAATAGTGACGGTGGAAACTCAATCGTAACATAAGACACCTCCGAGCAACTAGTGCGATATTTATGGAAGTTTCATAAACAATTTTAAAATAGTTTTCTACGTATGCTCTGGAAACTATTAGATTTTGTCGATTTGCAACTTGTTTGCATGGTAACATAAATATATTGACACTGAAAAGTGTTTGATAGCAAAGGTCACATCTTGGCCTTTTGTTGAATGTGTGTGCCAAGCTTCATGTGGATGTGACAACCTTTGCTTAGTTACAATCTGGAAACGATCAGATTTGGACAAATTTCCATGGTAATATAAAGATAGTGATATAAAAAATTCTTAATATCAAAAGGCATCTCTACGACACTAGTTTAGTATATGTAGCAAGTTTCATATGCATGTCTCATACGGTCTTGGAGTTACGAGTAACCTATTGATAATTTGCAACCTGTTTCCATGACAACATAAAAAATATTTATAGTGAACTCTTTTTTTCTTAAAAACTAACTAAAGCTTCTTCGCAAGAAAACTTCCCTTTGACAATTTGATATCATCTTAGAAAAATGACACCGTATGAAGAAATTTATAAAGCCATAACGTTGTTGCATTATGGTTTAAAACTATTTTATCACTGGTAATATGCAAGTAAATTACACGAAATAAACAGAATCATATTCAGGAAACATTGCACTTTACAATACACACAAAATGTCGAAATGTCAGTTTATGTTCTTAACGACATTCTCCAGCTTCGAGGCATACTGCTCTTATTTTGTTTTTGTTTTTTTTCTTTTTTCTTGTTTTTTTTTTTTTTGGTGCTGTCCAATTTAATATTTCAATGAGGATGCGATTTCAACAGTGACGTTATGATGAAAGTAGAAAAAATAATCTCAAATGTACTTTGTGAGCCTGAATGAGCTCGTTTGTTTCCCTTCTTTTAGGTCCATTTTTACTTTGTATGTCACTGAACTCGTTGCATTGGCGAATTCGAACCAGTACAACGCTAATATTTGTAAATGGGTTACTATAACAGTATGACACTACTCTTTATTATGTACGTGTGAATATTTAACAGTTATACTCTATCATAAAAGTACGTTATTGTGATCTATGTTTTCGTGCACTGTCGAAGGAAATCAATGGGCCCACTAAGCGATACTGTGTAAAAAGTACCGTCAAAAAAAAAATCAACAAAAAAAAAAAAAAAAAATACAAACAAACAAAAACCAGTTCACATCCGTTTCTCACCTTTTTAGCTATCACTGTTTTTTTTTTATGTTTTTTTTTTCTTCATAAGTTTTTGTATTGGTTCTACGTGTTTGATCGCGATTTTAAACACCAACCAATCTCTTAAAGCGCAGACAGTCAGACAGACAGACGGATAATCATGAATTTAGCTTTAAATATAGATAAAATATTTGAGGCCTGTTCTTTCTAATACAGTGTACATTTGAAAAGATTAAGTAGCCTCTGATGAACTACTCTACTCCCTTAAATATTCATGGATAAAAAAAAAGTAAAATTATTTCCTCCAGTGCCTTAACATATGATTGACAATATTGCATGAATAATCCAAACTCTTTTTCCTTTCCCATTTATCCGTATTCAAACAGACGCTACAACTGTGTTTATATTTCGATCAAAAACAGTTGATTTTTCATAACATACTGAGACCAGAGAATGCTCGTGCACGTTATTCTAGCCTGCTGCATTATTACTTAGTAATATATGATGGATTAGATCAGGTTTAGAGTGCGGACAAAAGAACATGTCTCTTAGAGCTATCTGTCACTAAAAGGAAAGACTTGTGAGTATAGGCACATAGACCAAAGTTGTTGACACATTTTGTGTAGCTTTAAGACGAGAAAAGGGACCAGTTTTTATTTTTATATCGGTAACAATTTAGAAGCTCATTTTACTTGCACTATTATTACCACTGTTTCGAGCCATTTGTAAAGATAAATAGGGGGTTCTTAAAATATTTTGCTTGAAAGACGCGTAATGAAGATAAGTAATTGGGTGAACGATTCACATCGCTTTTAGGAGGTGTTTACATGCCGCTTACTTGGAACAGTCCTGTCAACCTTCACATCGGACAACCAGGAAGTTTATTGGATATAAATGTTGTAATCAGTACTATACAGACACTGTAGAGGGTACAAAATCATTAAAGCGCCTCCATAACAAGGTAAGTGGCTTTGATAACAACATTTTGGCTTCACACAATTTGTTTGCGGGTGAAAACATCATGTTTCCTCTCTCTCTCTCTCTCTCTCTCTCTCTCTCTCTCTCTCTCTCTCTCTCTCTCTCTCTCTCTCTCTCTCTCTCTCTCAACCGCGACAGTGTCGGACTCATAATCAAAGTGTCGCTGATTCTACACCAACCCCTGACCCCCCAGGTCAATCCACGTCGGCTGCCTCGGTGTGTCCTTGGAAAAAGCATTTAGAGGTCTCATTTTCCTCTGAATGATGTAGCCAATAAAGTGCTGAAGTGCCGTTATAAACATCAATAATTACTCTCTCTCTCTCTCTCTCTCTCTCTCTCTCTCTCTCTCTCTCTCTCTCTCTCTCTCTCTCTCTCTCTCTCTCTCTTCGTGTGCCCACGGCATAAATGAGATGGTATTCATAATTTCTAAGTTAATGAGTCAGTAAGTACAAGAACTAAGTACTTTAATCGTTTAATACTCAAATATGTAATGAACAGAACCAAGATAGTTCGACACCTGTATCGATAGCTTATTTATTGACATGGAGATGAAAGGGGTTATATACATATACTTTGAAAAATTATACAAATCTGGAAAACATGATACCATGATCCAACAATAACTTGTAGCTTTACAGATATTTTTTGGGGTAATAAAGTAATTTTTGAAATATATTTTTCATAGATAGAAGCATATCTGCTCATGCAAAAACGAAAGTACCCCACTATATCTAGGTTAACAATTGTAAACATGCCTCCACACATAGCATACGTTTTTATCTTTAAGAAATTTAGAAATATTATTTGTAAATATACAAAATGTCATAAATTAATTAATACATTTTACATATTTAGGTACTAATACAATTGACAGGGCGGTCAAACAAACATGCACTATGTAAGAAGAGTTAGTTCCCTCTTGCATTTTGTCTTGTGTCTATGTTGTAGTATATATCAGTTTTATCCTAACATGTTTTGCATTATGATCAAACCGCTATTACTATACTCAAGAAGGTTATGTGACTACTGTTGCTATACGTACCCGCTAGTGAGCCAACGACCAGCTAGCTTTCGTATTGTTGTTGTTGTTGGTTTGGGGGGGGGGGGGCTACAAAATTTCTTTTGAAGTGGCATATATGTCTGCTGATTTCCTTTTTCATCAGGGACACTTGAACGAACAGGTAAGTGAGCATTAAGGGCTAATACTAATATGTGCATATAGTGTGTGTGTGTGTGTGTGTGTGTGTGTGTGTGTGTGTGTGTGTGTGTGTGGTATTTCATGCAAAGAAAAGTGCTTTGCAGAGACATTTTGCTTCGAGGTGGTGTGGAAGACACTGCCGATTCCACGATGTGTGCATGTGTTTTCATATACGAAATGTCCTTACAAGAGGGGGTTAAAATGATATATGGACTGCATATCTGTTTATAAACACTACATAGAGTACGCTACTCGACCTCGCCTTCCTCGCCTCCCCCGTGTCGCCTTGTTGGAGTAAGCACGGCGTATGCATTAAACCTGCTCAGCATGTTAGTTGTAATATTAGGGTACCTCTCTTCAATTAATTCATTACTATCGAATCGGTCACCTCATGTGCTGATATTGAAACATCTTATGTAAGTAACATTTTGCCGCATATATTGATAAACTGAGAAATTAAGGCTACATCAGGCAAAACGTAATATGCGAAGTTTGGAGAGGTAAAGTTTTTAATTATTAACAAAACTTAACAAGCTATGTTGTTGGGGTGTCTTGAGGTAGCTAAAGTTTTTCTATGGCGTAGCGAGAAATGTTTGTGACTTTGCAACGTGTGTGTGTGTGAAAATTTAAGAATTTATGATATGATTTCGCTTGTTAACTTGCCATGCCTCTTATATTCGAGGACAGCGTTACGTTGCTAAAATCAATATTAAGGAATTTTACATCATAATTGACGCAAAACATTCAGGTATTTTCTAGATTTTATTTTACTTTCTTATTTTGTTTTTAGAATTCACGATAAAATACTACGCCAGACAGATGTTTTTTGTTACACGTACCACTGCAATTAAAAACCTTCTCAAAGATTAGAATACTTGAGTCATACTGTCGATCTGATTTAAATCAAGATCTCCGTCACAACGGAGTATGCTAAGTAGATCTAGATTTTAATCAGATTGGTCATACTATACAAAAGCACAGCTTCATAACATAGCTTAATTACAATAAAGAACAGACAAAACTTTAATTATGAAACAACGTGATATTTTAAATACTGATGTTCCGCCACAGCTACAGCAAATATTAATCAAAGTACCGGAGATCCTATAGGGCTGCTGCCGTTCGAATATTGGTAAACTGCTAATGAATACATCATGTAGATAGAACCATTCCTTCAGGAGAGGCAATGATAAAACCTTGGTTACCATGGTAAACATGGTTGATGTCAGGTCGACTGCATTATCATAAGGATTCTTTTATATGAACAAATTATGTCAATATGACTATCTGTTCGGGGGGACTAACAGGAGCACGATTTTCAAGATGGTCACAAAACCAACTTTCAATGCCAGTCTTTAAACGAGGACCTCGTGTCGTGCATAAAGAGTAGCAAAAACAATAATTTCTTCTATGATCATCAACATATCATAAGAATTATTTAGGGAAAAACCTCAAGCCAATATAATCGTCCATTCATGAGGAGGAGTGCTAAAAGATTTTTATGATGGCCATCTTGGCGACGATGTTTGTGGTTCAGTGAGCACTATTTTCATTTGGGATCAGCTAGATATCATAAGAAGCCTTTTAATTAATTAAAGCTCCACGTCGGTATGGCCCTTTGTTCAGAAGGATGAGGAATAACAAGATGTTCAAGATAGCCGCTACGGTGACCATGTTGGAAATCAAATTGGCACCATTTTCATCAAGAACCAAAGTAAGAAACAAAGCCATTCACAAGGAATAGTGATGGCCACCATGGCAGCTATGTTGGATGTCCAAGGAGCACAGTTTTCAGTATCGCCAACTAGGTGTCTGGATGAAATTGTATGCCAAGTTTCATGCATGACTTTCTCTCAAGCAGTGGCGATAAACAAGCAACTGATAATGGACAGTGGTGGACGATGGAGACAACATGGTGCAGGCAGAACCATAGCATGATCGAATCTGGTGTGCCACCAATATAACTAAAAATGACTTGAGCAGAAATGTATATATTCAGAGAGATAAATGGATTAAATGTAGGATATTTTAACAATGCCTTTGCGCCGACATACTTGGGTATTATGAGGAATCAAAACATCAAACAGGCATTTAGTTTATAGCATATATATTTTTATGTATATCATTAATATTTACTAATTTTCCTCGTGGAAAAATGGTGAAAAAATAATGGCAAAAGTAGTAGCGACTTGCACTTTAATTATTATAGAAATGATATATGTATACAGATTTAGAAACTACCCATATATAGTGCACAAGCCTTGTATACACGAAACTCCATGAGTTGAGAGTTCACTCAAGCTGAAATGTTGGCTCTTTTATGAACTTTACAAATCAAATAAAGTCAGATATTATAATAACTTTTACGAAGCAACTTTTTTCAGAAAGTTTTCATTTCTACTGCAAATTAATAATAATACATGAAATTGCAAATCATCCATATTTAGGAAAATTAGCTTGAGCTATCAAAAGCGATTTCCTCAAGCCCTGTCCATTCAAAAAGTGACTTTTAGGGGAATAAAGCTTTGAAATTGGTTTTTGTTTGACGCCTAAAAGGCATTCTCGATTGTAATACCTCTGACTTTGATTTTTATGTTCATGATATTGACTGTTAAAAGTTGTAATACAGGCACAGTGAATCTACTTTTTTCACACGGTGATAATGTTTTTGAATTTCGTGCATGCTACCAACCGTGAATTTAAGTAGCTGTAATTTTATGTGCAAATAACAGGTTGCCTTTCCAAGTGCAAGAGATGTAGGATCAATGTAAATAGTGTTGTTCGCACAACACCAAATGTTGATACCAATGAAAATAATTAAGTTCAGAGGACCTTGAATGTTTTCGTTAATAAAAAATGCCATCCAACTACCTTATTTAGTCTACTGATGATAAAACCAGGGAACGGACTTGAACATTTAAAAACAAAACACCAACAACTAGAGAAGGGATTATTTTCAGGTATGGTCTTGTCATATTAGAATCATATAATTGAAACATGGGTGTTGCGCTTATCACTATTCATTACGTACCAGGCAATGATAGCAGGGCGAGAGCCATTCCTGTATCCACGTGATCAGGAGTAATGTCGGAACTTCCATTGTGGGTGGAACTAAAATCTGCACCAAGTAGCAGTCTCGGATCAAAGGATGGATTTTTCTGCAGAATACTTTTGTTTACAAAAATGAAAACCTAACATTACTATTGGAAATCACATGTCATATTTTTTCAATGCACTATATAATGATTTTGGGCATTTACATTTACTTTAACATGCTTTTGTTTACATATTTCAAAGATGGTGTCAAGTTGTCACTAGCGTCATAACTTAGAAAGAAATAGTCCTTGCTCATCAAGACATTTATGTTGCCATGCGTATCATAGATGAATGGTTTGTTCGCAGTTATCATTTCCCACAAATGTTCGTGTGGAATTTATTGGAAATTTAATCTGATCGCTAGTAATAAAAGCAAATCACATGCATATGATATATGAAGGCATGCCCCTAACAAGTTGGACACGGCCATGTGGTTACCTACCCTGATACACTGTACATCAGTAGCGAGTGGACACAGCTGGAAGAAATGATCTTTGACTATTGAGCAAGGTAAAAATGGCCGCTAGGTGGTACTTAATCTTCAGCTTCTGGCTGAAAACGGACGATGCTATTAGGCGTGAGGCCTCGGAATGCCTCGGCCTAAAAATCGTATAGTGGATGCTCTTGACAACTCCACTGAGTACGCCAAAGGCGTTTTAAATGTATTGAGCTTCGGAAACGCCATCAAAAGCCATTAAAACAAATAGATACCAATATTGGTACTCAAGAAACTGCAACTTGCTCCTGACATTAATCATTTTATGACAGCACCATTTCACCTTAGCAGCCTTGATACTCGAGGTAAGTTTCGTAATGCGCAACAAACTTATCAATTTCATCGACTCTACGACTCAGATAATTCCTATGCGACCCAGAAAAAAAAGAAATAAAATTATAAGGACACATTATTGAACGAATGTATTTACTGGGACACTATGACGACTTTTAAGAAAGATTGAAGCTCAAATTGAAAAGAATGCAATGAACAGCAGTTCCTCGTCTGAAATGCAAAATGCGGTATGTCTATGATAGTGTTAGAAATTCTCGCCTCCGAAAAGCAGAATTTCTTTTATAATAAAGGAGCATTAGGTAAAAGCTGTCTTCCTGAGAAACTTAAGACTACTGGTAAATACGGAAATCAATATTCTTTGTTCCAAGGGAAGAAAGACAAGATTTACATAAATAGAATTAGTCTCTTATAAGCTGAAATAGCTATTTTTTAATACATTTTAGCGTACACAACGATTCTAGTTATTGACTTGTTTAGTTACTTAATTGTTTTTTTTTAGCAAGTTAGTAAGTTAGTTAAATCGCTAAAATTCTTTCTCTAGTGGAATACGGTGTTACAAAAGTTTGAAAAGTACCGTTTTTTTATCAAATCTGTCTCTGCGTACGTTGTGAAATACACAATTTATGTAAAAATAGAGACCAAGTTTGGAAGTCAACCGTCATGCACATTGCTTTTTTATATATTGTCTTGTCTTCCTCACATGAAAATATTGTTTCCTTACAACCTTGAAAGTCGATATAAAAAACAAACAAAAGGAACCCCTTAAAATAACAACCTCTCCACAACAAAATAAAATCTATTTTAGGTCCACACAAAATCTTTAGCGAACATATAATCCTTAGCCATACCATAAAAAGGTAAAATAATGATTCACTGAAAAGCTCCACAAAAACAAAATAGCTAAACAAAATACATGTAATTCTTTTCCAAATACAACACATATCATTGAGAAATTCGTAAAGCTTTGAAAATGTGATTTACACTGGGATAATTAATTATTCAATTGCTCTGACGTGAGAAAGCATATTTGAATTTTATGTAAAATCATCACTACCTTTCTCAGCTGCACCGTCTGGAGCGATATCAAAATTTTAAATATGTTGGCACAATCCACACCCATAGGGGTATCTTTGACTCAAGTTGTATGTGTTTAGCTTTTACGGAGAAGGATGAGTTCTCGGACATTAAACACGTAGTACGTTCATCCGTACATACCTACGAACGAACTGTTTCACAACATTTGCACCTTTCTTTGAAAGTGCGGGAATAAAATATAGATTTTACAACAATACAAACCAGAATTCTATGTTTGCAAAACCTATATACCCACGCTTCCCGGCTTTGATCTCTATCCTAGAGTCTGAGCAACTTTGGTAGCTCCGTGATGGTCAAGACTGTCCCAGTGATGGTCAAGACTGTCCCATGGGCAAATGTCATTTGGGTATCTGCATTTGTTTTTTCGTCCCCAGTAAGTATGTACATAGCTGTAGGGTGCTGATCTCGATAGTTTCCATCCTATTACCCTGGAGCCAAGTCCAGTAAGGAGTAAGGATGGAACAAGGACAATTCCAGTTGTTTGTATGAAATTGTTCTGTCATCCCCAGTGAGTGTTGAGATGGATGTAGGGTATAGATCTTAATAGTTTCCAAGTTACGACTCATGGGCTAAGTCTCTGGGTATAGGGATAGACCCCGGGGTCAATGTCACTTGCATGTTTGAATGTATCTATGCCCAATAAGAGTATACATAGTTATAGGGTGCGGATCTTAATATTTTCTACGTTACGCTTCTTTGAAAGCGCGTGGATAAAAATGCTCTGTTGATTAGCCTGTTCTTCTTATACAGAGATAACGTATCTTGCAGAAATTGATTTCCTCGGGTTTAGTATACAGATAAACGGTATATGCTTGAAACAAATCGTCACAAAAGAGAACTAGAAGTTTGTGTTTGTAAACCCCAATTATCCGTCATGACCTAAAACCCTAAGTTTGAGCCTCTTGGGTATATCACTGTGGGTAAGGACTAACCCAGGGGTAAATGTTATCTAGGTATATGCATCGTCTTTTCAAGCCCAACAAGCATATACATGGTCATATGTGTTTGTAAAACATGTATCCCCACGCTTGCCCGTTATGACCTAAAACCCAAAGTTTGAGGCTCATAGGTAGGTTCCTGTGGGCCAAGACTACCCAGGGCTAAATGTGGGCTAGGTATGTGTATTCGTCTTTTCAATCCCATCAAGGTTATAGGGTGGAGATCTTGATAGTTTTAGAGCTACGATCCTGGGGCTAAGTCCTTTAGGGTATGGATGGACCCCGTAGTCAATTTTAGTTGCATGCATACATTTATTTTTTCATGCCCAGTAGGTGTATATATGCTATAGAGGGAGGATCTCCGTAGTTTCCAGTTATGAACCAAGACCTAAGTCTCTGGGTGTAGGGATGGACCTTGGAGTAAAAGTAAGTTGCATCTAGAAATTTGTTGTTTCATGGCCAGTATGGTTATATGGTGGCGAACTCAATAGTTATATGTTAAATTCTTGAGGGTATTGATATACCCTGAGGTATCAACCAGGGGTCCCAGTCTAGTATTACATATGCCACTTCTGAAAAGACATACAACTCAGGAATTATTTGAAATTTTTGTGAAATCAACCCTACACCCTAGCCCCATCTTCATGGTCGTGATCACATTCCAAAAGTGTTGGCACAATCTACACTGATATGATTATCATTTAACCAGGTTGTATGTGTCTTGCATTCACAGTGTAGGAGGAATTTATGGACACTACACACGCACGACCGCATGTACGCATGTACGTAATGACGAACGGACAAACTGTATCACAATATCCCCGCGCTCTTTGATAGCGCGGGGATAATGAACTGGAATAAAGAATGGATGTGCCATATAAAAGTATTATATAATGCTTTTGCATTACAGGCCTGGTGTGGCAAACGCAAATCAGAGGATTCATAAGAAAGACAATACTCGCATGGATTCGACACAAAGTTCGGCGTCAAGAACTCGCATGGATAGCATTAGAGGTTTTCCGTCTGCAGAAACTGACGCATCAAAAATGGGAGAATTTCTAACGGCCCTTGGAGATATTCAGAGCATCGACATCGATAAGCTGAAGGCACGGTTGTTTCAGGTATCTAACTATATAGCTAGCTAGACATGTAACTATAAAACTGTAAATGAATAGTTTAAGATGTACACATATGTTCTTATTTAATGTATGGTTTATTGTGTTGTTGTTGTTGTTGATGATGTTGTTTTGTCTTTTTCTAAGTATCAAATTTTAAAACTAAAGCTGAGATGTGATTTAGTCAAAAGTTATAGTGGTGGCTTTTAGATTTTGTTATAAAATGTAAATAAGACTTTTGACAATTTATATATTTTGGCTAATCCTGCTATATATCAAACATCCATTTTTTTTTTACATTTAGGCATTTGACGAAATTGGCTAACCAACACAAATCATGTTGTAACGAGCATAATCAGATTAGTTGGCCAGAGTGGTGCATGACTATAAAAAAAAAAAAAATACCAAGATATATGTATTTTTGTTTTTGAAACATGTTTGTGGATTTCACTCTGATAGGCTAATTTCCTTTTCAAATATAAAACAAGACTTTAGAAAATATACTTTTGCACAAAAAACTAAAACATCTATGGTTTAAAATAGGCTAATATTTAGTGCTAAGGAACGGTGATTGCTTCTTATTCATTATAATGGTTACCACAGAAACGGATCAAGTTTGATATTGAGTCGTTGATCTGGCAATACCAATATCACTTTTCCTAATCAGCAGAAACAGAGCTACAATGAGATATGACTTTTGCTTTCATACACCGTAGGAAGGGGTATTCTGAAAAATCAGGTTTTCCGCCGTTACTATAATGGGTGTAAAAAGCAAGTACTAAAATGGTCCGTAACGTACATAAATTAATTAATCAATTCATTCATTAATTCATTCATTTATGACTTAATAAATAAACAATAATAATAACAATAATACTAAGTTATAAAGATTTAACATAAGATGCGTATAGAGGGCTTCTGGATGTTGCCTTCGCGTAGTCTACATCAATGTGGTTTTCCATTGGAGATAATACACGATTCCACGAAGGAGTCACCACACACAGAAATGACTTGTAGCGGGGTGTTGCTTTTTCCATGAAAAATACTAACAGTTGTGTATATCTGATCGAGGTGGACATAAAGTGGCGGGACATTGATAACCGCTAGGGCATTATGTGCCATGTGTGTGCAAGTTCCGTAAATCCTGGTAATGTGACTCCAAAGATGGGGTCGAGCGAGTTGAGATAGAGTTGATAGTTTGGGTCAATGAGCGTGATGCTGACTCGCCCGGTCGCTGTGTTGTAGTCCGCACTCATTTCAGTAATATCAGCCTGCATTATTTTTTATAGCGTATCCATGCTGTAATGCCCATCTGGAATGGTGACGTCTACCATTGGGTTGGTTTGGGTCGGGCTCAAAACAAATCTGTTGTTAGCGAGCGCAGCCGAAACATTGTACCATACTGGACTGAACGAAATCTCTAAAAGCCCTACACCGGTACCAGGATACTTGTGTATTATCTGTTCTTGAGCAACCGGCCCAACTAGAGGATTAATCAATACAACATACGCTGTTAGAACAACGGAGAGGTGGTATTGCCACACGTATTTCGCTTCAATAGCGGCGCTAAATATGCTGTCGACGATGTCAATACATACCAAGATACAGAGAGACCCAGCATCCGCAAACTATTGCTAAAGCCCCACATGTTTGTGCGAGAGGGTGTTTAGTTCCAAGCCAAATTTATCGACACAACCAATAAGTATGTGCTACAGTACGTCGAAGAAAAGAAGGCTGTGGACAGCTGGTTTGGCATGAACCAGTTAGTAACCGAGGTTTTGACAAAACTCAACTGAACTTTGCAATCTGATGCGCGACCACCGGTCGTAGCTTTAGTGTCCGAGACCATCTGTACGGCAGCTAAATGGTGCCCAGCTTTTACCCGTTTCATGTTTACTACCCGGTGAGAAAGATTTTCAACAAGATGCGGTGCACCTTCCGGCTCAAATCGGGTAGAACGCATTTGACAACGCTATCGACATAGCCTACAAGCGCTTTTGCAACGAGTTTGGTGCGGATAAGAACTCAGACTGGCGGCAGAAACACAGCGAAAACAACGGTCTGAGCACGATATACTCCATGGCAGCTATTCGGACTACATACCACTTGCCACCAGTGTATGGGTCCCCAGCTGATTTTCGTTTACAGAACAGAAACAAACGAAAAGATGCACATTGACTATATTGCACAGGAGGGTGGTGCCGGCAACGGCTTTGCATATTTCATAATGGACAAGTCGCAATGGTTCATACGATCTAGCATAGAGAGTCATAACGATAACGTTTGGGTAAATGTATCGGCAATCCTAGGCGCGCAACGTAGGAGTAGGACCGGTATTTGACGCCCCAAAAAGGTTCCTCGCAAATGTCGAATATAAAGCCGATCACGATCACGAATAAGACCTCCCGAAGTTGATACAAAAATAACAGGACGTGTTCCATTATGACAGGAGCAAAGTAGATTACGTCCTGGGAGGAGGCAGCCTCTGTATGATTCCAAGCGACAAGGATCTTCGCATTGGCATTTACAAGAGTTACAACAACGAAATTGTTGTGGCAGCCGAAGACTTAAATTTTGACACCCACGCCGGTGTTAATGCAACAAGGCTACCCAACACGTGCAGTGTCAGCATGGTGGGAGCGCGAACATAGCAGTCAACGAAGCATGAATAGGTCGAGTTTGACCAGCCTGCGCAGGACATGTTAGCAGCACAAGTGCGGACCAGCACCACACAAAAGGTGCCGGTAACGCCTGCGCGCAAAGACGCCAAACACCACGATGCCAACAAAACAGCAATAGTCGTGGCCTGTATAGCGTCAGGGCTTGTGGCCATCTGGTTTCTCCGCTCTTAAACGACGAGCACCCCGTCCCGCTCTGTCTGCGTGCTGCTGTCTGCGCGTATTATTGTGAGTGCAGAGAGCAGCAAAGATCGGGTTTACAATCGCAACGACAAGCGCCAACAGATGCTCGGCCAGCCAGCCAACGACAATGACGGCAGTTTTCAGTAGAAATGACACGATGACAACAATAATGCCCGGCAGCGCCACCAGAACCATTTCTGTGAGCGTTGTCAGCATCCTGCCAGCCGCTGTAGGTGCTTTTTACCCATTCTTTTGCGCTGATGGAGTCAGGTTTAGGTATATGACAACGGGAGGTGATGTCAGTGCATGTGCAGCCTTATAATAAGCCCCAGCGTTTTCAGAATAAAGGCTATGGTGATGCCCTGTTCAAGAAAGAGTGTTCGCAATCGCTCGGCTAGTGTTGTATCCTCATTGCGTACGTTGCAGATGTTCTCCCGAATAATGGTAAATTGGTTGCGAAGTGCCCCTCGTAA
This sequence comes from Margaritifera margaritifera, assembly GCA_029931535.1. NCBI lineage: Eukaryota > Metazoa > Mollusca > Bivalvia > Unionida > Margaritiferidae > Margaritifera > Margaritifera margaritifera. The sequence continues at coordinate 3,286,295 of JAQPZY010001657.1, read as the reverse complement.
ATCGTCTGCGATCTTTAGTTGATCCACTCGTACCAACTCTAGATCTGTAATGCGCTCTCATATCTCCTAGCGCCTCGTTTCGTCTTCAATCAGCTTTCTCCTTTCTACGACTAGGCCTTATTTTAGTGCTGCGTTCTTGGATCGCAACGCAGCAATGAGCACGGTATCTCCCAGCTTACTTGTGTCGGCCAGCATTTCTTCTCAGGCTGTGGGGTGCTAACTTCGTGCTTTTGCTGGTAGCAGTTCCTCTTTAAGCCCTATCACTCAAGGAACTGAACTTCCACGCGCTCTAGTGCGGATGGGACACGGTTTACAAGGTGCACTTCGCAACCACTTTACCGTTATTCTTCTTTACTAACCTATGTTGGCACTCCTACCTTGAAGGTCGTGTACTTAGCGGCCGACAATATCACGTCGGTCAGCTAGATAACAGCAATAAATGCGTCTGGGTTATATCGCTGGAATTCAATGCAAATCCTTTAGAATGTTGGTGCCGGAATTTTCTTCATTAACTCCATTGGAAATCGTGGTAACGGAACATGGGCAACGTTTTCATTCCGTGTAAACGTAATCATATGGGCGCATAATGGCAGCAGTAATCAGTCACTCAGTAACGTCTCATTAGAAAGTTTTACAACTGGCTTTGCGTCTGTGTTTTCAGCTGGAGACACCATGCGGTGTGAGTGCCTTACAGTCAACGCATAAACGTCTGGATTTTCAGCCACTATGACCATCTTCGGCTTTCGCAATTTGAACCAGCGCTATACTAGTTAAAACAAAGCCACAGGGGTAGCAACCAGACATAGACAAGAAAAACGACTCATTGGTGCCGCCTGCGGATCCTGCGATTGACGAGAAAGGAAGGCAGATTGTTGGTGCAGCTCGCACAACAAGTGCATGACATCAGCAAGGAATACAAAACACTGGTGCGACATTATTTGCTCCTCCTTGGGGTTGACCCGTACCGGTTCAGATTGAGATGTAACGAGAATTCAAAACAGATAGACATCGAGCAATGGGACCAACCAGAGCAGCCTAAGCCGACCCGCGAGCAGCTAGAGTTTATTGCGTCTTCGTTTGTCGGAGGAACAGCCGAAAGGACTGTCCTCGATGCATATCTGGCGTGATTGCTACTACAATAATGACGTGGCATTTGGCGAAACGTTCTCATCAATAACCTTTCTGTCAGGATATGTAGAGCCTTCTGTCACTCGACTCACCAGAAACAAAGACCGAGGTATATTAATACAAGACGTGTTCTTGAGGATCACAGTAATCGGCCAGAAAAACAATCAGTCGCTGCGCCTGCAGACATAAATAAGGCATAATATATGTGACTCTTGGCGAGCATGTTAGCGTGCGTGTTGAAGACTGCGTCATTTCCAGTTCTAATGATGTTAAGCAACCTTACAACTTTAACATCATCGCCGTCTTACCAGAAAGCCAAGGCAACATGTTAGCGGTGCGTGTTCACAGTGGAGCTACCACCCACCACCTATTCAGATCAATTTAACTTTCATATTAAGCTGCTGCTTAAAGATGAATTATAATGACATTATACCAGGCGATCAGCAACCTGCATGACTGGTAAAGATCTGTGAGGATGAAACTATTCTTGGCGCAGAAGCAGAACAATGGCGCGCCATGTACAAAAAGTACAGGCGCGCAATAAATTTAGTTAGTGGATAGTGCTGACACCACACTGACGGCTGTGTCTCTGGGCATCGGTTTGGCAGGAATTGGCCTGTCCACAACAATTATTGCTGCCCCCATTACAATCGCCCTTGAGATCGCAGTGCCGAGCTGCGGCCTGCTATCAGAAAGCCAAAAAGCACGGTGAAATTCGCGTCTTGGCCGGAACGAAGCTCAACACGATCGCAAACCACATATCAAAAGCGCTACTTGACAACGCCATCTCAGCACAGCGTATGAGTTGTGTACTGAAGATAGCTTGCACAATGAAAGCTTGCGCAATGATACAAATGTGAATGGGTAAAAAATGAAGTCCACTATTTACTCTAGGGTTTAACGAGACAATAAAAATAATGGCATAGTCCTCGATTCAGCATCGATCAAGAATTGATTTTCCGTTGATAAATAATACAGAGAAGATGAATTTAAAACAAGAAAATAACAATTACAATTCAACCTGAAACCGGACTGCATAATCTGAACCTGTGACTAGGTCAATCAGTGAAAAACGTCCTGTTTGAGGGACAATAACTTCAACCGCTGCTCGTTTTAGGATGTTAATGTGTTGCAATTGAATAGTTATCTTAAATTATTGTGAAATAATGCATCTGATGGAAATCAGGGAGTTTTTGTGCACTAAAATTGCAGAGGGTCATGTGATGAAAAGACAGCACTAACGTAATGAAGGATCGAGATATCCTCCACCGGTGTTCTACATTGGTGAACACGATCATATACGTATAGGAAAGAGAGAAAACAATTTCATCCAAGAACCTAGATACTTGGAGCACCGTGTCCTATCATTGTTCAACGGCGACTGCACTGTAACTATCAACCGCCATGTTCGAACAAAGTACGAAATTTTCGTACGTTTTACCCATCATGAACCCCTCTGATGTGAAGCTACCAACCAAGCAACAGAGCGGGAGGTGTTTTTTTTTTTTTTTTTGGTTGAAGTTAGCTGGCCTAAATTGGCATGCCAATATCATAAGCCACTACTTGTAAAAATGATATCTCCTGATTGGTTAGTCAGTGACGTCATTCGCACAACAGTGGAGGCATTCCGATAAGGGCAAATTTGGACAATTCCCCCCTCTGAACTGCAGTGATTGGTTGGTAGTTTCACATGGGCGAAGTGCTTGATGGGTAAAAGGTACGACAATTTTGTACCTTTGTTAAGATGGCGTTCTCCTTCAAAACGTAACGGACATTGATACAGATTTCCGAAATATTGCTGTGTTGAAATTCGCAAAATGGCATTATACTTAAAACTTGTTATGGAAACCTGTTTAGCCTCGAGAAGCGAGTCACTTATAGAAAGAAAATATAAAAAAAACTTATTATCACCTTATCAAACCTGATCACGTGTTCGTTAAAACTCGCACATGCTGTATTGCAAGAAATCTCAAGGACGTCGTGCGGTGAATGCCAGTACAGAATATGCACATGATGGAATGTCCTCAGCCTTCTTTGTTGCTTAATATTCAAGAAAATACATTGGATGTAAATTGTGGCAATTTTGAACTTCCCTTAATCTCATGGTTGTTATTACGTCAAACATAATTCATTTACGTCACAACAACTCTTTGGCATGTCGTCATTAATAGCAACATAAGCAGTACTTCGAGGCTTTTAAAACCTAATTATTTCTTCAATAATTTAATTAAAAAGTTGCAGGAATAACATTCAAAATTGCAAAGTGCTGGTGTTGTATTGATAGTTGAAACGCTAGGCGTTATTTTCAGTACATATCGTTTTATAAGTCTCTATTCTTCGTACATCTAGCCGTATGGACGTCCGCAAAAACTTACCAAGTTCGGAAGTATCACTACGATTACCTCCGAGTCTCTTTCAGAGAGTCACTAGTCTCGGCCTGTCCAGATTGTGTCTGCATAAAGAATCTGCAGATATCAGTCTAGAGAAAAACAATGGCAAAACTACGTTCCCTTGTGGTTTGTTTACATCAAGCGGATACATTTTTGTATCATGCTTTGAGAAAGTCTTGATATCGTCGAGATTATAGTGTCATATTGTGCATGACGTAGAAATGATGCTAAGCTTTTATACAATTAATTTGTTCTTACATTATTCTTCCTGGCTGATATACATATTACTTTTCTTTACCTTAAAAGCGTGAATTGCATTGCTTTGATTTCTTGATTAATTTTAGTTAATCTTAGTCAACACTCCAGCACCAAACTTTGGGCACATGGTTTCGTTTTGTTTTTGTTGTTCTTGTTGTTTGTTGGTTATATTGTTGTTGTTGTTGTTTTTTTTTTGTTTTTTTTTATTCTTTTTTGACATAGGCCCTGGCTTGCCTATCCATTTGATGGCTATGAACTTCGAAGCGGGCCGAGTGACCCAGGCTAGAGAATCATATAACACCGCTTTCAACGAAAAGATACGAGGATCTTCCGATTGAGTCTTGGCCTGCCCAGATTGTATCTGCATATAGAATATGCAGATATCACTATGGGGAATATGTAGTAAAACAATGCGCCCCATAGCGATGGAAAGTAATATGACACATATGGGACGGGATAAATGTTCAGTGTAATGAGATGTGTTTGTCGAAGTCTCAGTTTTATACTGTTTTAACTATCATCTCCGCGCTTCTTTGAAAGGGCTGGACAATTAATACAGCCCGTACGTAAGCACCTACGTATTTTCTGGCGTATGGTCGTATGTGTTCAATGTCCTTAAACTCTTCCAACACATTTAACGATAGACACATTAAATTTGTGTCAAAGGTAGTCCTATGGATGTAGATTGTGCCAACACGTATGGAATTTTGATCTCTTTCCTTGCGGCGACACAATGTGGGTCGAGGTGATTTTACATAAATTTCAAATAACTCTGGAGCTGGTTGTTTCCCATTTGTGAGAATTGACACGTGTCACCTGTGGCCCAAGTGTAAACAAATTTCAGGCTGGGACTCCTGGGTCTTGCCTGGGGATCTTTCCTACCCGCTGGAACTGAGCCCCGGGTCATAGCATACACTTGCTCTGCGTGAGAAGACAATTTTAGGCATAAATTTACATTAACCCTGGGGTTCGTCCTTACACTCAAGGACTAAGCTCCCGAGTCAAAGTTTGGGTACAGTTGACATCCCGGCACTATAATTATGTACATACTCCCTGTGCATAAAAAAGCAACTGCAGATATCCAAGTGGCACTTGCTCCTGGAGCTTTCCTTAATCTCAGGGACCTTTTCCATGAGGCTCAAATTTCGGGAAGTGGTGATATATGTTTTACAAAGACAGAATTTTAGTTTCATTTCTATTCTTTCCTTTTATTTTGGACGAAAAAAAAAAATACCCGCCCGGAATAGAGAGAAATCCAGTTTTATGGATGACCGTATTCAGGAGTTCAGGTGTAAACCTATTTAAAACATAAGGTAATATTTCATTCTGCATTTTTCTTTGTAGACTGAAAAACCAGTCAGTCAAAATATGAGGGATGATTTGATAATAGAGTCAAACCGCATCCTTGAGTCTCAGAAAAAAGAGACAGAGATAGTCAGGAAACAGTTGGAAGAGGAGCAGAAGTTCAGCAAAGAATATGTCAATGTTTTCGGAAAGACGAAAATAAATGACCTTAACAAAATGCTGGAAGACATGTATAGTGCCATCGAAAAACTGGAAAAAGAAACGCAAAGATTGAAAGAGAAAAATAAACACCTCGAAGAAGAGAAACAAAAAGCGTTAGAGGAAAAGTCAAATGCATTAACAAGGTTAATTTTGATTTTCTTAATCACCATGTTTCTAAAATACCTGAATGATATTTTTTTTTCCTGAAGCATCGTGATAATTAGGAGATATTATTATTATTATTTTCTTGTAATTTGTCTGTGTCAGAAAAGGTATGTAGAGAATTTAATGTATGTAATAATTTCTTTATCTTCTTAAGAATAATAAACAATGTCCGCTACTTTGTAAGAATTTATACATATAATGTAATTTGTAAGAATGCATACATATAATGTAATTTGTAAGAATTTATACATATAATGTAATTTGTAAGAATTTATACATATAATGTAATTTCTAAGAATTTATACATATAATGTAATTTGTAAGAATTTATACATATAATGTAATTTGTAAGAGTTTATACATATAATGTAATTTGTAAGAATTTATACATATAATGTAATTTGTAAGAGTTTATACATATAATGTAATTTGTAAGAGTTTATACATATAATGTAATTTGTAAGAATTTATACATATAATGTAATTTGTAAGAGTTTATACATATAATGTAATTTGTAAGAATTTATACATATAATGTAATTTGTAAGAATTTATACATATAATGTAATTTGTAAGAATGTATACATATAATGTCCTATATTTCCTCTGATCATGAGGAAAATGTTTCTTCATAAAAGAGAAGTTGCTTTCCACTTCTCGAGATCTCAGTTCAACTCCCTGTTTTGTCATAATTTAAAGTCACATCCATTCAAAAATAGATTTTGATTTTTTTTAAAAATGTTGTGTGATATTATTTCGGGGGCGTGTCTTTTATGTTTTTAGGGGATGGAGGTGGAGCACTTCGGTTTTTTTCATCTGACGGTACACTGAACAATGGTCTATGTCTTAGGAAGCATTGCTTGCAATTCCCTAGAGCTTACTGAGCAAATAGAGAAACGACCAGTGGTTATATTAATAATTCTCTATGAGAAATTTTTTGTATGTTTATTAATATATATATGTATATATATATATATATATATATATATATATATATATATATATATATATAGAGAGAGAGAGAGAGAGAGAGAGAGAGAGAGAGAGAGAGAGAGAGAGAGAGAGAGATACACATTTAGGTAGGATGACTGGTAGCCAGGAAGGCAGATAGATCGTGATAGATTGATAGGTATGTACACAGAGAAAAAGACGTTGACTTATTAATTATAATGAAAAGCAAAATAAATATAAAAAATAGGAAGATACGTATTTTAAGCACAATTGGAATTTTCTGACACATTTTAAGAGCTCGCTCATAATTTATAATTCCAGATTAAGCAAACAGATGACAGACAGCAACCCAAACATTGCTGATTTGAGTGACCAGAATCGATCAAGCAAGTTAGTGGAAAGATACTCGGAGATGTATGACAACAATTGGACAAACGCTTTTGAAGCGCTCACTGAGACATGTAGACAAAAGGATGAGGTGGCCATTCAGATATTAATAAAAGTGTTAATTGTAAGTACAGTTTATAAAATGAAAATCAACAACGCTGCAGTATTATTCCTGCACTTTTCAAAGTTACCAATTTTCAAAGTTTCACTGTCCCAGTCTCTCCTCCTGTCCAACTAGTAGGCGCATCAAAATTTAATAATCCTTCAAACATTCAAATCTACACAGACGCATGCATATACGGAGAGGCAGAATCGTAGTGCACGCTTTTGTTTTGAACGTATATGTACATAAATGGATTCATTAATGCGTATCTTATGATAAGTTTAGTTTCCGCCGCAACAACAAAAAACACATTACTCACTTCTGCATGGCAGTTGACTACATCTTTGCAAGCAAATGTGAGAATATTTTATCCTACGTATGGGAAATTAACTCATTGTTTTTCAGTATTCTTTCTAACTCCATGCCTTTTAAACTGTTAACAAATATGGTCGTAAACCATAAAGTGTACTATATAAAGTTTTGTTTTGCAGGAATGTCACAATTTTGCAAAAACGAGAGCAGAAGTGCAGATTGATGAACTTGTAAGAGCTGTAACAGGAGGTTCATCTGTGCAAGTATGAAGACTTATGAATTTATCGCACCTTCATTTCTCACGTTGCCAAAAATTCTTTAAAGCACTAAGAGATTTACAATCAACTATCACTGCGTTGAAAGAACGTAGTTTTAACGAAAACACATGCCCAATTCAAATCTCACACTCATAGAAAATTAGAAATTAGTTTCCGTATTTTAGCTACACAGACGGAGTCAACTTCCAATATGACGTGACGTTGAGATCGTAGGACAGTATAAATTGTTGTTAAACTCAAAAGAGTTTGCTAAATTTCACATTATTCTCCAATAGTCAAAATGTATTTTACTGTGAAATAGGAATATAATTAAGAGAATACATTTTTCATCTTTAGGTTGGAAATGAAATGAAACTTCATCTGAAGAAGGCAAGAAAGCTGTTGGATATTTCAAGAGCTGAACTACTTCTTCTGGTATGAGTATTCATGTATCCGTTATGTATCATGATTTATGCTATGAACCTCATATGATGTAGAAATAAATTCGCAGGAAAGACAAACCGCACATTTTTAAAAGCGATCAGTTTCACGACAGAAATATTGCTAAACACTTTTACATGTCGCGTAATAATTAAGCCGTAATGATATTGAAGGAATGACAATATGAACATTAGATCTTTATCATTATGTTATATTTATTACAGGAGTGTGAATCATACGTGAAAAGAAGAGTTGCATCTGCGCAATTATACCTGCTAGTGGATAAAAAGATAAAAGAATATCTCAAAGAGTGCTTCCAGATTTGTTGGTTGATGGCGATACAAGATCTCCCAGTCGTGCTGGGACACGAGGCAAAGCATTTGGAAGACTTTAACATGATGTTGTACAAGCCCTACACAAGGTCTGGAACAAAGGTTGACTTCGTTGTCTTGCCACCCCTACTCCTGCATGAAGGCGGACCATTGCTTGCAAAGGGCGTGGCACAGCCTATCTTGGAGAAGAGAAAAGTGGATCTTAGGTCAGTGAAGCAAATTCCCAGAATTGCTTGGGGTGACGGAGACAAGACAAAACATCGTGAGCGATTCACACAAACCATAATGAAACAAGATGATGTCGATCATAGATCGCAGGCATCAAGAATTATGACAGAGGAAATACCAAGAGGCAGAACAGATGAAAGAAAGCATCAGCTGGCCACAGAAGATACGGTACCTACTTCTTCCTCTGTGGTAACCCTTGCCAACCCACCAAACCTATATGTCTCTAAAGCTGGCAATACACAGTCTGCAATAAATCTGTCGCGATGCACTGATACCGGATACCGTATGCAGCCAGTCAAAACTTTCTACACTCAGACTAGTGCTACATGGAATCAGGACAACGACACTGATCCAGTCTACAAAAAGAGTAGCAATCATATAACTACCGAAATGTCCCAGAATTCTCAGAAAATGCGAAGTAGCGATGGGAAAGAGAAACATGATGAATCGGCACCATCATCAATTACAAAAAAATATTTTCTGACGAGAGATATAGATCATGGATATGAGTCCCTAGATGCCACCGAAATAGATAAATACTTAGAGTTTGTTAGAATATTGAGATATAATGGTGTGGAAATGGCCCGAATTTTGTTTAAAAACTCATTCGAGAGATACAGCGCAATATTTCTAGCAAAACAGCAGAGGAAATAAAATGACACTACTTATTCGTGAACTATTTGTAACCATACACTACTCAGATTTGTCTTTTTTCTATTTTATAACAGATTATCAAAATTAGGATCGTAATTTATTTCAAGGGTCTGTGATAAGCTTGGCATGTACTGGTCCAGGTTATTGCAAATAGTGCTACAAATCATAACAGATGGAAAGTTCCTGATTGGTAGAGATCAGCAGTTTCGTAGCTCTGTACAATGTACATCAATTATCCTCCTCTAGACATGAAGCAAATCTTCTTTGTTTATATATATATATATATATATATATATATATATATATATATATATATATATATATATATATATATATATATAGCATTAATCAGTTTGGGGGAGCGTGAGATCGGTTACTGCCTGTATTGTGTCCCCAAAGTATCTCTAATATCTGCACTACTGAATGATTGATTATCTATCTAAAAACAGGGCCTTCTTCCAAACTTGGGAAGAGCTAATATAAATCCTTTGTTTTTATGTTCCTTATTCAATGCGCCCGTCCCACTGTCCGCCCATTTGGTGTAACCAATCTAGTTTAGTGACTATTTTACTAATTTTATATAATTATTTACTAATGATATATTAAGAAGTCATTTTCATTTACTAAAATCATTTCGTGCAATTTATTTACAGTTTTCCCACTTTACACTAAAGTGGATAGGTTTAAGAAAGAAGACGATCTATTCATGCTTTTAGCTTAAAGCTGACCTCCAGATGTTCTGACATAAAGTTTTACTTGTTCAAAGTGTAAGAGAACACGTTTCAGTCGTGAGATGATGCTGATTTTGTAAGGCATCTATAAACTAATTGAGCCAATGAGCCATTAATGCTGACCATTGGCGAAAGTTATTTGCATTTAACAGAAAGCAGCATTAAAACTTCAACAGAAAATAAAATGTTTATTGACTTCAGCCTGTTGGCTTTTGGATAAGATAACAAAGCAAACAGGTGTGATAGGGCCACATTCGGAAAGGTAACTTGCACTAAACACATTTCATTAAAATGCACCTATTTTCAGAAAATGCAACATGACCTATTGCTATTGTTTTATATGCTGTGTTGAAGTTAGTATCTAACATAAGTAAGATAATCTTGGTGCACAGGAATTTACAACTAGTGCACTTTATTTCATCATAATGTAGAAAATTAAAGGAAATATATAAGAAACGTAGTCAAATTAAATCAAACGATTGTGATTTCAGAAAACATTGTGGTGCCCACAAAGTGCTACATTGATTGACTGACATACTAGAGATAATGTCTGTATCATTTAAGATTTCATTGTAATTAATTTCCAATAGAAAACTTACTTGTAAATTATAAATAAGTGAATATTAATATAGCTGAATTACAAGGGATTCCCTACAGAAGCAAAGTTAACTAAAATTAGAACTTAAGAGCCACGACTTCGTCATAAAAAAGAGTATCAGAAATAAAGGTCCAAAAAGTGTACCTATTAGTTGAAAACAACTATTCAGCGGCAGCTGAATAATATTAGATAAAATACATCCCAGACGTGAAATTGCTAAATTGCCATGATTCCGTCGAAAATGGACGCAAACACAGCTGTTAGTATCTAACGTAAGTGGGGCTATGTTGCATGTACACATAGTGTGAAGTGTGCATGCCACAAAAAAAAAAGCTACTTGGCCAAGAAACATATTTTACTTATATATATGCTTGAGAGTGTACATACCAATATATAGAAATGTATGTCACAGTTTCTTATATATATTTAATGTTTATAATTATTTCTGTCAAACAAAGCAGTGAAAAGAACGACTGCAATTATGTCACGCCAAAAAAAAAGGGGGGGGGGCAAATACCGCAATATGAGAGAATACCTACCAAATGACAGATGATTGCTCATTAAAGTTTAGCTATACGCAAAATGAAAAATAGTTTTTTAAAAAAATGAAAAAGAGAGCACTCTGTAATAAATTGGATACACACATACAGATCCTCAAGTGACACACTTACTTTTATGTATAAATTGCTAAAAGGTTCCAGCATTAGGAAGCGGGACCCTTGTTGTCAACAGATGCTGGAGTTATCAGCTGGGTTGATTTTGCATACTAATAACTGAAAACATATCATATGACGATAATTGTATTATCGTTTGTTAAATGTTAACTGGTATCACAAAGTTTATATGTGCAAAATGGGTGTGACTGATCAGTCATCGACTTCCTTTTTGGCCTAGTGCAGCAAGGAAGCGGCAGGCGGTAAGGCGGGTGTAAAAAATTATCTAGCTTCAAAACAGAGCACCTTGAGATCGCTCGATATAAAACATGCAATTCTGCAGAGAGGTCGAAATAGTTGGTCATTTATTGTTTACCACGGTAAAATGTAACCCTCACCTACCAAAAAAGTTCGGCGGTGATGGCCCTGGTACAGGAAGCCTATTCTTGAAGTCCTGTCATCCCCGGTGTTACTGCAAAAGTAATGAAAGATAAACCAAGGGCCTTAAACTCCTAACAGAACTCACCCTGCCACTCGACTATATGTAATTCAATTTTTATATATGTACGCATTTGTTTTAAACTCGGGGTTTCTCACAATAATAAATGTAGTGAAGATAGTAATAAATGTCCTTACTTTAAGTATCAAGGTTTGTAGTTTATATTTAAAGTTCGAATATTAAAGTTTAAAAACTCTTAGTGCAATTAAAAATGTTGCATCTTTTTTTCTGTACCTGGTATCTTTTTACATTTTCTTTGATAAATCAGCAAGACTTAAGTTATGTTTAAGTACAATTGTTCCGACCTCAATTTGTGAGACACTTTGGCACCTTTAATATCAATCAACAACCTTAACAGTCGCAAATACCATGCAACACCTACAAGTCTTTAACTTATTTGAGTTCATGTATGAGTATCCGTATTTAATTTAATTAATGAAATTAAACAAAGCTAATCGCATGTTTTACTCATGAATATTGTGAACTGTATATATATATATATATATATATATATATATATATATATATATATATATATATATATATATATATAATTTACATATAATAGAAAAATTAAAATTATTTCTATACACATATCATTAATCTCTTTTCTTTTTGAAAATGAATGTTCTGACCTATAATATCATGAGGTCTGTGATCCCAAAGCTATAAGTTGATTCCCCACGGATATGTTCTTAAGAAATGTGCTGAGAACTTGACATGGAGCCCTGTGTACGATCTTTACAGTCAGTATTGTATGTACTGCATTATGTTATATTTTCGATGGGTGACTGTTGTAGAATGACATAAAGTTGGTGTTATGTATTATCTTACGTGTAAAAAATGCATCCCTGGAACCTGCCTGGAATCTTTCTCGCTCTGTGTGTGTGTGTGTGTGTGTGTGTGTGTGTGTGTGTGTGTGTGTCGTTCAAAGCTACTGGCCGCGCTACCACCAGGGCAAAGACAAAGTCATGTCTTTCACATAAATGAGAAGAAAGAAGGCGCGCCTGGGGGTGAAAGGTACATTCCAACCTTTACCCCTTCCCCGAAAGGAAACATAAGCAAAATATTCAAATGATATCAATGCAGAAGCGAGCATCAACCAAGAAAGTCCCCATTGTGGAACCGGTCTGATCCAAGATTTAATAAATATCAACATGGATTATGTATTGCCTTGTTCTAAGCTATTTGATATATTTTTGTCGAAAAGCAATATTCGAGCGCTTTTTAGCTATTTAAACATGCCAATTGTTGCCTAGAACGTGAAATTGACAAATCTAATAAATCATCGCCGCCCACCTTTAACGTATAGCAGAGAGAGAGAGATAGAGCAAGCCCGAAGATCATAAAACTTTTGAGCCTGAGTTTGACCTTGAGATTTTATGTCAACCAGTCATAAAGGACTTTACTTTTGAAAGGTCAGTTTGACTGGCTTGTTGTGAAACTCATTCTTAAACTCAGTCTCAGAGTTTTATGATTTCCAAGACAGGATCCTAAAAGCCTATGAATTGCAACAAATGTTATATCTTTATAATTCAGACAACTGAAGAATCTACATCTATGTATATAGCTCGTTACTGCTAAGCGACCGCTGCATGGGAATATCCCTATCTGCTTGTTAATGCCGCTTTGACTAAAATGAGCACGAACTAAACATCCTACAGCAGGAAGTGTTGCTCAGTGCAGTTCATTAGATTTTGAAATAGACTGTAGCATATAGATACAATGTCAATGGTATAGAAACGTGCTGTTTTGCCTGGACACAGCAGAGATCAAAGCCACAGTTAATTAGAATCTGTAATAGTACCGATTCTAATTAACCGCGGCTTTGATCTCTGCTCTATTCTGTCTCCATCGTATAGTACTAACTGTAGTTAAGATAATAATTTGGAGCATTTATTTCCTCGACAAAGTCAAGCTTTGTGGTTTCCATTGCATTACTTTACGATTTTATAGTACTTTATGCATTTATAGGTTTTGGTCTCCAGTTCATTATTTCTTCAGATTTTTTTTAAAACTCAGAGTTGAGAGAAAACCCCGTTGAACAATATCTAGATACTGGTTTTTTAACTTTACTAATACATACACTGTAAACTTTATTTGCAGCTTATATTTGTTATTAAATAAAGGTCATGTGGACAAGATATTCGAATAACTAGGAATATCAGCAACGTTTAAATAATGCGAATAATAATTATGTAAAGTATAACTAATTATTCAGCGTTGCAAAATTACTATGTTATTGGTAATCAATTGAAAAAGTTAACATTTGACACTTTTTAAAAACAATTTTTTCATAATTGTGAAACGTGTTGTGGCTATTAGATATCTAGCGTTAAAGTTCAGCAATCCTATAGCAACTTTTAGATGATAAACAATGATAGTTTTCACAGTCATGTTTGGACGAGTCCACTAAGCAAATGGACATTTCAGTTGTTTACGTCACGCGCTGTTTCGAGGGAATTTGGTATTTTTAAGGCACCATTCGTGCACAGACGCGAAGTATCTTTTTGGCGTGTACCAAACTTTTGAAATTTTGATCAGTACTATTTCCACCGGAAATTTATCTACTTCGCACGCGCCAGTTTTATGACATAAATTCAAAGTATTGCTCGAAGCTTGATGGAAACATCTGGAGAATCACCCATAAAAATATACATCATTGTGTGTGCCTCAAATGGCTAATCCGGGCGCTAAACTCTCACAGAAATTAATTGCTACCCACTTACCCACGGAGATTATAAATTTATCTATGTGGAGGACCGACTTGTAGCTATTCCGATAAAATTAGAACGAATTTTCCTTTTTCAAGGAGGCATGCAGAGATAAAATCAGCAGAATCATGGATAATATAGACCCTGAAAGACAAGCTAGCACACACACACACACACACACACACACACACACACACATATATATATATATATATATATATATATATATATATATATGGGGGTGGGGTGGGGTGGAAAGTGAATATGCATGTGTGCCGGTTTCTGTATGGATTTTTTTTAATTCAACGGGATATATATATATATATATATATATATATATATATATATATATATATATATATATATATATATATATATATATATGAATGTGGGATGGGGTGGAAAGTGAATATGCATATGTGCCGGTTCCTATATGGATTTTTTTAATTCAACATGAAAACTGGAAATCAGTAATATATTCATAGTTTATAAAAAAAAAAACAATAAGTATGAATATTTCACTGATTTCTTATTAATGTAATAAATGTATAGACTGTATTGGCTGATTTAGAACCAGTTAAATACGAGCATTTCTAACACTTGTCAATCCTTGGCAGTCCGTTGAATTTTACAAATTCTTTTGGAAAGATGTAGCTGGCTTTGTCGTTAGGTCTTTAAACGCTGGATACAGTATGTAACATTTTTCAGAATTTCAGTCTCAGGGAATCATTGCTTTCATTCCAAAAGAAGATAAAGACAGTATATATTCTTTTTTAAGGAATGGAGACTAATCTAACTGTTTAATCTAGATTACAATATTGCATTGGCGTCTATTGTTAATAGGATCAAGAAAGTCATCCCTTTTATCATCAGCGACAATCACAAGAGTTTTGTGAAAGGGAGATATTTTGGTGAAAATACAAGAATTGTGTGTGACCTGATGCACTATCTTGTGGAGAAAAACGAATCTGGTTTTCTCATATTGATAGGCTTAAAAAAAATGTTCGATTCTGTTGAATGGGACTTTTTAGAAATGCTCTGAAATCTTTTAATTTTGGAGAATCCATTTGTCAGTGGTTCACAGTATTTTGCAATAAATAAAAAAGTAGTGTCATTAATAATTGGCATGTATCCCCATTTTGTTTATTTAGGAACAGGTTGTCGCAGGGAGACCCTCTTTCACCCTATTTATTTATAATATTATTTGAACTTCTTGAACTAAAAAGAACACAAATATTACAGGTATTTCCTATAATACAAAGGAGTTCAAATTAGGGCAGTGCGCTGATGATGCTTTTCTATTATTAGATCGTTCTCCGTTGTCCTTCAAGACAACCATGAAGATTTTTAATGACTTTGCCTTGGTATCAGGTCTGGACTCTAATATATTTCATTAAAAGCTTTTTGGATTGGAATTACAAAATTTTTTTTAAAAAATCAAAAGAAAAAAATATGTCCAGAAATTAATATGAACTGGTCAATGTCCACTGTTAGAGTACGAGGAGTAGACTTCTCGTTGAAATTGGAGGATATGATAGAGCTTAATTATTCAGCAAAATTTAAAGAAGTAAAAAAAAACAAAAATGCTTGACTGGTGGAGCAGAAAAAAAGTTTCCTTATTTTAAAAGTTACTTTGATAAAGTCCCTGATTTTGCCTAAATTAATTCATTTTTTTCAGTCCTACGAAATTCTCCACCCCATAACGAACTTAATAAATCATTTTCCAGTTCATTTTGGCGGGGTAAAATGAGAGGGATAAAAAAGACACACTTATAGCTTTTTTAAGGAAGGGAGATTAAATATGATTCACTTACACTCATCTGTGTGTTATATTAAATTTTGTTGGATAAGGCAAAAATTGGTTTTCAACAAATATTTGGAAAATTTTGAGGTACACGGTAATTTAAATTAAGAACAATTATTCATTAAAATACATTTTGGTGTGATGCTATTTATGTTTTATCACAATGGAAACAATGAACCATCTACTGAAATACTAGGTCAACGATTCGCAGTGCTCATCGGCGAATTTCCGCAGTATTTTACTTGCCGAACACTTGAAATGCCCGGGTCGACCTTGACCTTAGACAACAAGGAAGTATATTAAATATAAATGTTGTATTCAAAACCAGCGCCGAGGAATAAAGAAACAGAGAAAACATGCCCAGGCAAAACAGAAATTGTTATAACAGGGGTTACTCTCAGAGGTATGTGTACTTCAAATTCAAATTTTGTGAAAGTTTCGTTTATGATAATAATACACACGGGGATAGGTGTACTGTGACTGCTCCATTCAATGGCCAACGTTAGGAGATAATACGAGCCAGTGTACAGAAGGAACAATAATTAAAGTGCCTGCATAATCAGGTAAGTAACTTTGCTAACAAGGATTAGATTTATATTTTGGCGGCACACAATTCATTTATCAGTGGCAGAATGTTGCTCTCTCTCTCTCTCTCTCTCTCTCTCTCTCTCTCTCTCTCTCTCTCTCTCTCTCTCTCTCTCTCCATGTTTCCACTGAAGAGACAAATATGTAATAAACAGCACCCGGATTGTTAGACACCTGTATCAATACGTTAGTATTGTCATGGAGAAGGAAAAGGGTTAGGTACATGTACAATGAACCATTTGTCGTTACTTTTTTTCAAGAATTATACTAATTTGGTAAACAATGAAGCCATGATCTGACAACAGCTTCCAACCTAAAAAATATTTATTATTTTAAGTAATAAAGTAATTTTTGGATTCTATCTTTCACACTTAGAAGCATAAGAAGCATATCTACACACGTACATGCAATAGTGAAAGTACCACCATCATGAGCAAAACATACAATATCCAGGTTGACACCTTTAATCATGCATCCATATAAATAGTTCTACAATTCGAAATATGATCATTCAGTATACTATATGTAAATACACATACACGTATTTCCACAATTTCATAAATGAATTGCCACATTTTAGATGGTTACATTACATAGCGGTCAACATGCACTATACAAGAAGAGTTACTTCCCTTTCATTTGTGTGTGTGTGTGTGTGTGTGTGTTTGTACTGCAGTCTATACCTTATGTCTGAGTTGCAATCTATATGTTGTCTCATCAGAATACATATAGCATCATCATCAAACCGAGATTACTGTACTCAAGATGTTTATGTAACTACTGATGCAATACCTACCTGATAGTAAGTCTAAGATCAATTAACTTTCGTCGGAAAGAGGTGAGTCGTCGCGTGTAATTTTCTTTTGAAGTGGTCTATTTGTATTTTCGTTCTTTATAATGGTCATTCGAACGAACAGGGAGGGGAGAGTCAGGAAAATTCTTTTCAGCAAAGAGTGTATGTATGTATATATATATATATATATATATATATATATATATATATATATATATATATATATATATATATATGTCAATGCGAAATAAAGTGTTCAGTGTGGAGGCATTTCACTTTCGAATTAGTGTGGAACACTGTCACTCACAATAATGGGGGTGATCAATGGGTCGTAGTTCTGTTTATATACACTACATGGTGTACTTCACTTTCCCCACCCACTACTCGGACTTTACGGTACATTCCAATTTCAGTACCTGCTCATCCCGACTTTTGGAACCCATTTTAAGAAAACCTTGTGCCAGGAGAAAATACGGCATATAAACCAACTCGTCTGAACTTGCTCAGTATTTTTGTTGGAATATTATGGCAATACTGTTCAATTCGTCCATTACTTCTTAATCGGTCATTTCACGTGCTGATAAGCGAGGTTTTGCAGCAGATATTGATAAACTGGTAAACATAAAAGTTTAAAAAGCATTCAACTAAGTACTGTAGAGGTACGGGCTAACCGACATTTCTGTTTTTGTAAGCAGTGCTGTGGTTGTTTGGTGGGGTGGAATTCAAAAATGTATACCACCGTATTATCTATAAGTTTCTACTTTTTCACTACAATATATAGAGTCTACGAACAGTTCTTAGAAATAAAAAATACCCCCCCCCCCAAAAAAAAAAAAAAAAAAAAAAAAAAAAAAAAACAACAACAAGCAGGGATTTAGCGAATAAAAATTACACCCTCTCAAGTATACATGCATGTACAATTGTGATACTAAATGGAAAACAATTTAAGACATATCTAATAATTTTCAATCTCTACATCTAATGAAGAATTTACAGATATAAAGGAAAACATAATGTTCAAAAAGAAAAGTAAGGCCACAGGAAGCAAAATGCAATGTGTAAAGTTTGTATTCATACTTTTTCAATAATTAGACAACTTAAGAAGCTATGTTTTTTTCGAAAGGTACCTAAGGTTTGTATAAGGCGTAGCTAGGAATTTTTGTTCGTTTTGCTACGGTTTGTGTGCGCATGTGCACTTCAATAGTGACCTGTTACTTTCATCTCATCTCCATTTCATTGATTAATACATGCATTACTATCTATCATATTTCAGGTATAATGTTCTTATGATGGTACTAAGAAAAGCATTTTGAATACTGCTTATATATTGATGAAACTCTTTGTGTCTTCTCTTGAAAGAGCTTGTATTTAAGCGCACGCGTTTGAATGAACAAACATATTCTGGTGTATTTTGCAGGTCACACATTAACGGGTTGTATACTTATTTTGTATCATACTCCATGTATATATGCATGCATGTATGTATGTTCACGCGCGTCTGTATGCCTATATATGTGTATATGTATGTATATGTGTGCATGTAAGTGTGTATATATATATATATATATATATATATATATATATATATATATGGTGGTGGGTGGGGGTACATACATATATAATGTGCAAAAACTTAAACGTATATGTATATACTTGCTGATGGTCAATCAGCTAAATGCAGATCAAGACCATTTATTCAATAATAAAATGGCATCATTTCGCTTGTCGACATACCGCGCCTCATATATATGAAGACATCGTTATACTACTAAATCAATATTTATCAATTTTACATCATAATTAACGTGAAACATCAAGGTATTTACTACCCTTTTTTATTTCATTACTTGGTGGACTTTGTTGTCCTCAATATAATTTCATCATAGAATACTATATCAGACACTGCTTTGTTACGCGTGGAGCTGCGATTACAATTTAGACCTTTTCAAAGACTGGAACACTCTAGTCTTCCTGTATAAAAGAGCAGTTACATAACAGAACTTATTTGCAATAAAAAATCAACGAACCAATAACAAATTATATAGCTAGTGTTTGTCACAACTCTCTTGCTTATACCTTAAAAATGTATTGAGCTTCGGAATTGCCATATAGAATCCATGAAAACAAAGAGATACCAATATTGATCTTGAAGAAAGTGTAACTCACACCTGATATTATTAATTATCTGATAGCCTGCATCCCAGGAAATCACCTTTCCACCCCCACCCCCAGCTCCACGACCAAGGATAATATAAAAAAATCCCTACGTACAGGACTATCATTGACTCAGTTTCATGTGTTTAGCTTTAACGTTGTAAACCGGGTCAATGACAATACACATGTGCGTACAAGCGTACCTCTTACATACCAACGGACGGACTATATCACAGGATCACCACGCTTCTCTGAGAGTGCGGGGCTAAATACAATAGTTTTGCCGGAAACATTAATTTGAATTCTGTGTTTGTAAAATACTTATCTCCGTGCTTCTACGTCCGGACCTCCACACCTTAGTTTGAACCTCTTGTCTAGCTCTCATTTGTCTTGTCATGCCCACTATGTATGTACATAGATATAAGGTTGAGATCTTCTTAGTTTCCAAGCTCAAACCAACGACAATGACTCATTTGCGGTAAGGATGGACGCCTGGGCATGTAAATATTTGTATTTTTATACCAGTGAGTGTTTATATGGTTATAGCGTAGGGGTCTCAATAGTGTTCAAGCTATGACCCATGGGCTATGTCCCTAGGAATAGGGATGAATCCCTTAGCCAATGTCAGTTGCCTATATGCATTTTTTTTTTTTTTTTTTTTTTTTTTTTTTTTTGGGGGGGGGGGGGGGCTACCCAGTGAGTGTTTGCATGGTAATGGGGTGGTAATCTCAATAGTTTTCAAGTCATGACTCAGGGGAAAAATCCCTGCGGGTAGTAATGGACCCCGCAATTAATGTCAGGTGAATGTAGTTGTTGTTTTATATCGAATAAGTATGTATATGATTATTGGGTGGGTAGCTCAATAGTTTTTATGTTATAACCCAGGATCTAAGTTCCTGGAGGAGGTGAGGAAGACCCTGATACGTGAACCAGGGTTCTCAGTCTGAAATGTGTCTACACTTGGGTCAATGGTCATATATTACTTGAAATTATATCTAGAAACACCCCTGTCCTTTTGCCCTACCGCCAGGGGAGGGATACAAGTTTCAAAAGTGTTGGTACCCATATGACTATCAATTACAGAAGTTTAATGTGTCTCGCTTTGAGGATGTAGTAGTTAAAGAAAATGACATACGTACGTACGTTCGGACAGATGAACTGCATCGCAAATTTCTCCACGCTTCTCTGAAAGCGCAGGAATAAACGACACTCTGTCTATTAGCCTGATCATATACAGTGATAAAAAATATATCCCATAATTAACTCATTCGAGTTTAGTGTACGCATACTTTGCATTTGTCAGAGTAATTTGTCGAAACATTTGGTCTCGTGTGCAATTAATGTTAAAACCAATCAAACAGTGGACAAGTCAATTACAAGGTGTGCTATATTGAATGTTTGCATTTGGCATTTTTATTGTTATTTTGAGATGTTAGGCAATTATAACGTCATTTTGAACCACAGCGATTTTTAGAATTCATTTTGCCAAACTGTCAGAGCAGATTATTTTTGCCATTATTATATTAGTTAAATCACACAACTGGAATGGTCAGTTATAATGTTAAGCACCTCTAGGCATTTTGCATTAAACAAGCTGTATCTGTTCGAATGTCTCGATGACATAACCATACTTTGATGACCAACCTACAATTTCAATGGATAGTGATTTGCTTTTAATATATGAGCAATAACCGAACTTGATATTTACACCCTACCTCAGAGAGCAAAACTCCTTCCAGCCAAAACAGGTCATCGTGACACACTTTTATTGTTCCAGCTGGTCACCACTACGTCTCTGTGGCTGTGTCCATTTCTCAGTCAACACTGCACCGTCAGCGGTGAATTGTAATGGTCAGATACATTCACTGCAGTAGAAAGGGTTACTTTGATCAAGGTTAGTACGTTCCAGTGACATTTTTGTTGACATTTAATCCCATATTCCGATGCCTGCTGTATGATCAGCTTGTTAAAACATTTAAATATATTCTGCGGAATGGAGGAGGGGGGGGGGAGCATAAACTTATGTATAAACCGAATTTAAGTTTTATCACTTAGGAAATCTGAGAGAAAGTTATAAAAAATAAAAAAAATTTAAAAAAATAACGGTTAGTATTGCATGGACCCCACAAAGTTATGAACATTCTAATAATTTTTCAATTTGTAAAGTGATTCAATAAAGCAAAGATCTGGTATTGAGAAGATTGAAAACTCTAACAGTTCGGACGCAAAAAATAGCCAACATTTGCCTCGACTTTAAATATATGTAAATATGGATAGATTCGTATTAGCCCGGAGGGCACTAGGAAAATAAATGAACATGACCGATATGCAGTACGTATAGTCTTGAGAGCATTTATCTTGTATGTGATATGTGTGTTATCTTGTATAGTGTATATGATATGTGTGTTATCTTGTATAGTGTATGTGATATGTGTGTTATCTTGTATAGTGTATGTGATATGTGTGTTATCTTGTATAGTGTATGTGATATGTGTGTTATCTTCACTACCAGGTACACGCAGATTACGTAATAGTTATACACCCATAAGATAAACATTAATAGTGCTTGACCACTTATTCTTTTGCGCCGTATTTGCCCACGCAATAAATAAATGAATAAATTCATCATTACATTATAATTTCAGGACACTCCATTCCTAAACTGCTCCAAAAATAAATACTAGACCAGTCCAACTAAACATTTCACAAATTAAAAAAATAGTTACTTGATCACATACTAATTTCTTGACTTTAAATAAAAAATAAAGTACTGGATCAGTCAGGTTATGAAAACAATTAGCGAACGGCACAGCTGCTGAGCATTTAGCGGAGTTTAAGCATACTAAGATATATGACTTGCAGAGTGAACACGAAACACCAATGAGCCATGTATTGCATCAGGCATTCCATTAGCCAAATACGAAATATGGTCTGCTATTAATGTAAAACTGTATAAAGTCAGAACCAACAGTGAAGTATTACGACTGTACGCCTTTTCTTTTCCATAGGCTTTGGTCGCACACGATTAAAGATAAACAAAATAATAAGACTGAGAAATTAATTCTATCACTGTCTTTATACACTACTGTATCACAATCCTTACTATCATTATATCGCTACAATAAATGGAGTTGTTAATGTGTACTGATACTAAAACACTTTTTTTTAAAATACAACGCACTAGCGTAAGCGCACTGCAAAGAAAAACAATATATTTTATTTTAGTATGTTTGTCTATACGGAATTTCACAGTGTTAGTAAGCTAGAATGTATAGGAAAAAGCCATGTATTTCAAAGACAGCAGTTTGTGGAACGACTTTTGGTCTTGAAGAAATGTTTTCTTTATAATGATGAACCACTTCACTGTGTACAGTCTGCCCACTAAAAACCAGATCAACTACATAGCCCGCGATTGAAAATTTAAGTTCCAATAGGGTTTAAAACAAGACGCGTCAATAATGAAAAAAGTGACAAGTTTAAATTGAATGACTAACATACAAGAAGGGTGACACAGTCTCTAGTGTACGTAAAACACTAACTAGGAAATCACATGTAAAAACAAAAAAGGAACGCAAGCAATGAAAACAAAATTTATTGTAACCCTAAAACATAAGAAGCGTGACACAGTCTCTAGTATATGAAATAAACAGAGTACAAAGTTCTATTTCGGAACTTAGAAAAAGATCTATGATTTTTCAGCAGTAACATACCAGATTTATATGAATTTTTATTTTATGTTAGGTCGTGAATTACTGGATTTTCCGAGTGAAATAATTGTGATATTTCACTGGAGTGAAAACTATATTTTTTCACTGGCCGTCAATAGACATTGATAACATTATGAGTAAGAAATATCAATTCGTTTTAAGGCGCTTGCGTGCTGTAAAGTAAAATATAGCCGTATGAAACGGCTTACTCATATTGATCCTGCAAAATCTACAGCTAGGGGTCATGAGTCAGTACATGCTGGTAAATAATTTTAGTTCGGCATATGATGAACAAATTAGATTGGTATCAAAAGATCTGTTTGAAATATCAGACGACTATGATACCGGTTGCATTTTAGAAGTAGACTTGGAAATTCCTTTGCACCTGCATGGCCGTTTCGAGATCTACCCTCTAGCACTGGAAAACATGTACCAGACGAAAATGATTTATCAGAGTGACGGAACAAATTGATAAATGATTACAAAGGTACGAAACCAATTGTGCCAAATGATTGCCTCTCCAATCCGAACCACTGATGTGTCTATTTATTTTGTTCTACATTTTGATTTTGCTGCCAAGTTTTATTTTACATTCTGACTTAACAGGTCCTTATGTGCGTTTCACTTCAGTTGTTGAAACGTTTATCACTTCCTGATAATATGTACGTGTTAACTGTACGCTGTTAAGACTAGGCACAGATTCTTTATTGACGTCTAATGAGTAACCGATACGTTGGTTTGTTTTACCTCTAATGCAGTGTAAAAATCAACATAACAGTCCCAACATCTTGTAGCTGTATGTTCAGTATGTAAGTTGAAAAAATTGTGTCAAATTTGATTTATTGATTTCAGTGACATAACTCTCTGCTACATCTATTCCGTGTAACATGTATTCACATCCATAAATTTCAGCTAAATGGTATTTTATCTTTACAAATATACACCAACCGTTTCTTATATCCGTATCTGATATCAGTCTCGTATTGTTTGTTTTTTAAAAAATGTTATTATTGTTATTATTATTTTTTTTTTGTATCCCTTCAGCAGTTAAAACTAGATGCCATTTTACATTTAATTCTAATATATCTTCAGTGTTAACTCACCTTTATTAAATTGCTTTGTATCTCCTTATTTATTTGCAGTCTAAACGAGAGACCATTGTCTATAGTCATTGAAGGATATAAAACTGATAACAGTGTAAAACTAGTTTTTAACTAGACTAACGCTTTCGACTCTCACTGAGTCCTTGTCAAAGGCAATTACAAAATAGAGACAAGACAAACAAAAACAAACACAAAAGAAAGCGTTGAAATTACAAGAGGTTACATGACTATGTCAAATAGAATAATTGTTTTAAAATGCTCGATGTCGCGGTTAATTTTTTCAACTCCGATAATCAAATGGCAACCTAGTTGGTACAACAGGAGTGGCAATAGCGCCATCAGTTTTTGTAATGTGAAAAAGGGTAACCCTAGATTATATCCCGGAAAATTATTTTTTTCTGTAACGACTGAAATGACTATAACAATTATAATACCAGCAAGAACTACAAAAAGTAGTATATATAAGTGAGTGAGTAATGAGCCAAATGAATGAATTATTTAATTGAAAAAATGGGGGCGGGGGGGGGGCGTAAACAGATGATGGTTTTATTTGCATGTTGGTGTGTTGGTGCCATTTTGGGGTCTTCTTGGCTTAAGCCGCTTAGTTTCAGTGTTCTAATGCGGCGTATCCAGTAAGATTCATTGTCATTTCTGGTTTCGGAACTCCAGTTGGGTTGCGAGCAATTGTAGTTAGTAGTATGACCAACTGAAAGAAATGTTCTGCAACTGGACTTTTGTCCAGTTTCTTTGTCATCCAATCAGATCTGTGACGATTGATTCTTTGGCATAGCTTTTTGGTTTCTCCGATATACTGAAGGTCGCAGATCTTACCTGTGAGGAGATAAATTACATTCTCTATTTTTCACGTTCTATTTGGATCATCGCTGTTTAATTTTATGCTCGTCGCTGTGCTAGAGAATGTGTTGGTTTCTATCATATGTTGACAGATCTTGCACCTTGAATCACCACATGGATCCGATGTGCCAGTATGGTCTTGCTTTGTAATTGGTGTTAGCTTTGCTCAGACTAGAATGTCGTTGTGGTGTTTTGATCTGCGGTAGACAACTACTGGCTTGATCGAGAGGATTAACTTTAGTGTGTCACGCGATTCCACGATGGGTCAGTGTTTCTGGATGATTTGATTTACATTGGGGTTGTCTGGATGGTAGGTCAGGATAAATGGTATCCGATCAACTTTTTCCTTTTCTCTATATTGTAATAGGTCATTGCAGTTTGTGTATCTAGCCTTTGGTGTTGCCTCCGCTATCTGGTCTTTGTCGTAGCCTCGGTTCATCAAATGTTCAGACACTTTTTCAGACCTTTTTGGAACGTTTCATCGTCTGAGCAAATTCTGCGTGTCCTCAACATTTTCACGGCAGAAGTCTCCAACTCAGACCACGTTTTTTTCTGGACGCAACAATCGGACTGGTAGAAAACAAACTCCACACAGACGTCTACTCAAAACAAATGATAAACACCAGTATCTTCTTCCATCCAACTGTCATACAAAACATTGCATTCGGAACATCCGGTGTAGCCTGGCGTTAATAATACGCAGAATTTGCTCTGACAATATATATATATATATATATATATATATATATATATATATATATATATATATATATATATATATATATATAGAGAGAGAGAGAGAGAGAGAGAGAGAGAGAGAGAGAGAGAGAGAGAGAGAGAGAGAGAGAGATGCATCAAACTGACAACGAACAGTGCAAAACTAGTTTTTAACTAGCCTTTTGCGCTTTCGACTCACACTGAGTCTTTGTCACAGGCAAACACAATACAGAGACAAAATAAACAATAAACACAAAAAGCGATGAAATTACACAAGTTTACATGACTATTTGTAATGTTATTAAGGCTTGAAAATGTTTGATGTTTCGACTAGAAGGCTTCAACTTGACTGATGATGTTGTAAGATAGTTGGTATTGACCTACAAAGGGATGAGCTATAGCAGCATTTATTGTTTAATGTAAAGTGTTGTAGGCGCAAATTATCTCACGGATATTTCATTGTAAATGTGATGCGCGTAATGACCATAACAATAATAACACCAAAACGAACTACCAAAAAACCTTAGTAGTAATTATAGGTGAGTGAGTAATGCGCAAAATGAATGAATTATTTAATTGAAAAAGTGGTGTCTGTTTACAGATGATGATTTTATGTGCGTGTGGTTGTTCTTTTTCTAGACTTCTTGGTTCAAGCCGCTTGGTTTCAGTGTATCCAGTAAGATTACTTCTCTTTCCTGGTTTCTGAACTTCAGTTGGAGTTGCGAGCAATTGCAGTTAGTATTATATCACTGAAATTGTGAGCAGGGGAAGAGAAGTGTTCTGCAACTGGACTTCTCTCCAGCTTCTATGTCATTCAAATCATCTTGATCTTTTCACTACCTCTAAATTATCTTAGCACTAATATTCTTCTATCTGTCAGTATTAGTTTGCAATAGTCTACTCAGTTCCCTTCACACAGCTTAATTTCTACTCAGCAGCTAATATAGAGGTTTATGTGCTCACAGGGTTTGACGACATGGGTTTCCGGTAACATTGTCGTCGCACCTATAAGCATAAATATCCTTGTTCGCACAGATGATTCCATATTAGCGACCATGTCTCGACCAACGTATGCATTCGACCTTAGTCTGAACAAAATTAAGTTTGTCAAATGTATTTAACACTTGAACTTTACTACAATTCACTTTTCAATTATGTAATTAACATGAAGCTCTTAATTGCTTATAATGTATAGAAAGATATGTCACTTTTTGTTAATTCTGTGTCAACTTTCGATACAAATATGTAAACTGTAATGTTAAGAGTTCTACACACTACTCTGGGTCACTGTACCATAGACCCCGTGACATATTTTAATACTGAGTGTTTATGTTTTAGAGTTGGAATTCAGTAATTTCGGTCAAGTTTACTTTTATGTACGTTGCTGTATGTTTGTATACTTACTGAGGAGTATGGTAAAAACATTAACATACATTGGATTGTTTCATTTGTCAGGCAACACTAACTTTCTTGTAACTGACACTATTGAAGCAGATAAGACAAGGTTATATCTTTAAAATCTTTTAGAATTACAATGAGGGTTTATTATAATAAAGTCCATTAGGGTCTACAGCCTGAACACATACTTTGAAATATTCATTACAGTCACAATAAATGCATAGGTTTAACATAATAAAGCTTTAGTTTATTTAAGTCAAACATATACATTAGCAACCTTTTAATACAAGCTGTCCATTTCGATATGTTAGAATAGTCGTATCCATCGATATGTTAATGACGTTAACTATAGCAATAGCACAAGGTTATAATGTAATCACTGTTATGAATAGGTGATCTTTTCAAGAACATAAATTCTATGTATATTGGTGCATTGTCACTTTCCTGTTAAGATTCGTAAATGAAATACAATCAAATGATGTGGGGTTTTTTCATACATGACCTAAACACCCACACAACCCAGAAGCCAGAAAACGTCCCAAGACAGAGCTTTGTACGTTTTACGCTGTGTTAAGTAAAGCATTGAATCAGTTTCAAAATTGTCCCAAGTGCATGAGGATCCAGCGCTATGATATGATAAAGTTTTCCATAATCTCAACGGACTTCATAATCTGTTGCGAATTCGTATAAAGGCGCAGCCTGTCTTCCTCTACCTTCACCATTAAGCGCTTAGAGCTTCTAAAGATTAGGCGCTATACAAAGTCCTCATTATTATTATTATTATTGCAACGTGATTGACAAGACTAGCGATAACATTGACAGTTATCTAGATATAAACTTAACATATGCTTTGTCAGAAGGAGCATATAGTTAAGACAATTAAATGCAGTATGCTAGCAACCATCAACAACAGGTATACACGTATACATTAAATATCGACACTTCCAAAACGACAGCGATACGATAAGAAGGCTCATTCCAAGAGTTTGTCTCGTTTCAGGAACAAACATTTTATATCACCTACTTGGGATAGGGAGGCATAAACTTCATAAAGATGGATTCACGGTAACACATTTTGGATGCTGAATGTATGGTGTATTACTACCGGGAACCCTTTTACAAATCAAGTTTAATCAAACAGTTGGCAGTGGGGAATTAAAAGGAAAATGGACTCGTATACAGAAAACTACGAATTCCACTCAAGTGTGAAACACATGTCAGAGTGACCCACTTTCCTGTAATATAGTGTGGTTGTACTTGCGATGCATATACGTGCACAATTTATGACTGTGCATGCAGTATTTAATGGAAATGGACTCTGCCATAGAGACATAGCATGATACATAGAGCATGAAAAGTAGCCCCAACGACCTACTTTCGTTAGATGTTTATTCTTCTCAGGTAGGACTCATATATCAATATCGTTTATTGTACAAAAAAGAAAGTATTGAAAGCAATGCTAGTCACCCGACATTGTCACTTGGTCGTCAATTTGAGCTTTGCAGGAGAAAGAAAAATTATGTCAACGAGATATTCAGATAATAGATGCATACATTTTTTCCTGATGAAATGCCTTGAAGTCATTGCAACTTGCAACTGATAATTTAATTTACGTGATTTTACAAGGGAGTGATGGCAAAATTAATTGGCGTTACTTTATAATGCAACTAACGGCAAATAGAGACACGATCCAAAATGGCGTCTTAATGACGTTATATCTCAAAACAAAAAATGACAAAGACATACATTTTATCTAGAAGACTTAATTGGTGTTGGATTAATGTGTCTAACATTCTATGAACACAGGACGACAAATGGACTGAGACTATATTCTTGAATCACTCGTTACAAGAAAGAATCAACAGGAATAAAGCATGGATGTGTCGTATAATACCACACAGTCTACTTTCTAATACCTTTGCATTGCAGATAAGATTTAGCAAACTCAGATCAGAGTACCTAGAGAGAAAAGAATAATAACATGGAGGTGACAGAACGTTCACCGTCCAGTACTTACATGGAGCACATGAAAGGTTCGCCGTCTGCAGAAAATGACGCGTCAAATATGAAAGAGTTTTTACGGGCCCTCGGAGATATTCAGAACATTGACCTCGATAAGCTAAGAGCGCAGTTTTTACAGGTATCTTTCTACATAGCTAACTAGCTAGTTACGTAACTAATCAACAACAAATAGATAGATCAAGATGTATGCATATGTTCTTATTCAGTCTATGTTTTTCAATTATATTTGTTTTGAAGCATGAAATTTTAAAGCTAATGTTGTTAAGTGATTTGCGCAAAGAAGATTGTTGGGACTTTTGCATTTTGTTATCATAATTTTAGCAAGATTTATGACACCTGATATATTTTCCTAGCCATTTTTTTTGTTCTTAATTTAGGAATTAGACGCAATTAGCTAACGAAAAGAAATTGCAATAACCAATCAAGTTAATTGATCAGAGTGGTGCATGTTTGTTGCTAATAATACTACTACTACTAATAATAATAATAATGATAATGATACAAAGATATATGCGTAATGCTCTGTTCTGAACCTAGATTACTTACATTTGCTTGTTATCAGTGTTTTATTCCAAAAAATATGATCCGTAGGTAATGAACTTCTATCTCTGTATGTTTTGTAATTATTCTCTAGAATGTGGATCAAAGGTTCAACGTTCAGGTTAATATGGGTAAGCACTGAAATTTCAATCAGCATCATTAATCATAAATCCAGTTTTAATGGATGTCGTTTTTGGGCGGATCAACAGTACATCTATTAAAACATAAGAAAATATCTCATTTTGTGATTTGTTAAGAGTTCAAAAGCAGTCAATGAAAATGTTGGGGACGATTTGATGTATAAGACAAACCATAACCTTGAGGACTTGAAAAGAGAAACGGACAGAGTCAGAAAATGTTTGAAAGAGGAGCAGAACTTTAGGAAGGAATATGCCGTGGTTTTCGGGGAGAGGAAAATACATGATCTTCACAAGATGATGGAAGATTTGAATGGTGCCAACGAAAAGCTCCAAGAAGAAACGGAACGATTGAAGAAATTAAATAGAAATCTTGAGGAAGAGAGACGGAAAGCAGTAGAAGCAAAGTCCGATGCATTAACAAGGTAATTTGTATTTTCACACTCACCATATAAATGTAAATAAACTGAATGATAACTTTTCCCTAAAGCATCAAAGATGATTAAGATGTCTCTTTTATTACTATGATTTACCAGGGTGCCAGGGTGTCAGGGTGACAGCGTGTCAAATTGTCATCTCTATGATTATTACTTTGTTTCTAAATAACCTAAATACTAAATGTTCATGGAAGATCAAAGAAAATTGAAATATATCGTTTGTCATTTTACATTTTACTTCCTTTAAAATGTAAGAATTATACACATTTTTCACTCTAAGTATCATGTCGTGGCGTTCAGTAGCGTGAGATAATATATCTACACATAGAAGCGGAGTTTGTTTCATGGACTTTCTTTGATAGTCTTAGGATCTGGTTTCAATCCAGAAGTAAGAACCATCTATTGGTAATCTATAATGATAAGCTTTTATGGACACTTTGCGAGTTTTGTATGAAATTGAAAAAGGCTTTTTTATCAAGAAAAAAAAGAAGATTTTACCGTAAAATTAACTCTATGGGAAATGAAATGCAATTTCCCCATATTTATTTATCTTAACATGAGGTTACATACGTATATCTGTATGTATGCATATATATATATATATATATATATATATATATATATATATATATATATATATATATATATATATATCCATGCTGATAGATAGATGTGTAAAGTGAGAAACAGACGTTCATATATGCCAAATAAAGGAACAAGATATAGATATACAGATCACATTTTAAGCACACTGGGTGTTTCTAACAGATCTTTAGAGATATATCATAGTATATAATTTCAGATTAAGCAAACAAATGGGAGACCAGATGACCAACAACAACCCTAACATTGCTGACTTGAGTGACCAGAATCGGCCCAACAAGTTAGGGGAGAGATATACGGAGTTGTATGACAACCAATGGACAAATGTTTTTGAAGTCCTCACCGAAACGCATAGACAACAGGACGAAAGAGCCATTGAAATACTATTGAACTTGTTGTACGTAAGTATTTATATTTACTAATTGCGGCATAACTGGTTTTCAAATGAATTCAAAGCTAATATTGCAATTCCATTGTGTATTTATTGGAGGTAACATTCTTTCTGTTTATCCCTTTGTATGCCTAAAAGTAAGGAAAAATTTAGTTATTGTAAGTTTTGCTTCTGAACATTTATATCACACATTTCATGATCAAATTTCTTCCTATAAGTATCTGAGATTATTTTTTGTTCTTTAATCTGCAGGAATGCCACAACTTTGCCAAAACTACAGCAAAAAAGCAAATGGATGATCTCTTGACACTCGTATCTGGTGACTCACAGATGCAAGTATGTGTAAACATACATATCATCAACCTTTAATTGCTGTATAATATTTTCAATAATATTTACAACTAAAAAATATCGATTGATCTTCTATCCAATGAATTAATATTGTCAATAACCGGTGCATAATAGTAAAATCAAATTCAAAATGAAAGAAACATTTTCAGACCCAGATATTAACCAGTTGTCACAGTAGTAACATAGTATTCAGTTTTACGGTGTACATATCATTGTTCACTTTTATATTCTGAAAAAGATCTTATTAAATTACAAATCAACTTGAAGATGCTATACATTAAAATTAAACATTTTTTTCGGGGGTGGGGTGAGCGGAGAGGTGGGAAAAGGGGGAGAACTCAGCTATGGCTTTAAAAGCCAGTTTGAAAACTGTTAGGATCTACATGTACTAGTATATATTTATACACCGTATAAACTCGTCAGATTTTACATCTGTAATTTGGTAATATGAACGTATATCATGATCCAAATATTTTTGTTTTCGTTCATAAGACAATAATAATAGTATCTTTTTCATCTGATCATTATAAATATAGTTTTGAATCTTTATAGGTTGGAGATGAGATAAAATGTCATTTGAAGAAGGCAAGAAAGTTAGTGGATGTCAAAAGAGCTGATTTACTGTTTGAGGTAGATATATTTTGTCTTGTGTGTTTTGCATTATGTTACTAAATGTTTCGATTTATTGATACGACATGTCATATATTTATATAGTATACTTTGTAGAAATAAATTATTAAGGATATGAAATAAAGGGAATACAGATTTGTGAACAAAACCTATCTCGCAAAACATTTATATTTTACATATTTTTAGCGATTCAATCACAGGAATATTTTTTAATTAATTTGTAATGAGCATGTATAACATTGTATTACAGAAATGTGAACAGCATGTCTGGGATAAGGCTGAATCATCTGGACTATATCTCTATGAAGAAGAGATAAAGCAGTACCTCGTTGAATGCTTCCAAATCTGTTGGCTCATGTCAATACAGGATCCTCCTGTTGTGCTGGGAAAAGAAGTGAAGTATGCAGACAGCTTTGACACTAACTTGTACAAGCACTATACGAGATCAGGAACGAATCTTAACTTTGTGGTCTGGCCACCCCTTCTCCTGCATGAACACGGACCATTGTTGGCAAAAGGTGTGGCGCAACCGATTCAAGAAAAGAGAGATGAAATTACTATATGGAAGATTAAAAAGTACATGAATGCGTGGGATGACAAAGACACGAACGAAGGTAGAAACAGACCAATTGGAAGTACTAAAAAACACGATTCACCAATAGCAACGACAACTGTAATAAATGATTGGCAGATTAGTACACACCATCCTCAGATTACAACCTCCACACCTTCATATCTTGTTACTAGATCAAATATGTACCCGCTGACAACTGTAAATCAGAATCTTAAAACAGATCACTCGCGAAACACTGGAACGAGTTATAGAATAGATTCGGTTAGCCCTTCCTACAAACAGAACAATGACAGAGTTGATAGAGGTTTACATCCCACTATCTCGTCTACAATAGGTACAAGACACAAATATGCAACCGAGTCGGAGAATAAGTCAACATTAGGTCAGCGAGATAGTTTATTATATACAGGCGGTGTAAACCAGAATGATGCGAGGAATTCGAAGAACAAATCAACACAAAGTCGTGAAGTTGTTTCGCCATATACATGCAGTACAAGACCGAACTATGCAGGTGATATGGCGAGTAAACTCCATAATTCAGCGGCAAGGATTAAGAATGCAACACGAGGTCGTCGGAAATTAACCAGGCAAAGGGTACGACCCAAACATGTTTGTGCCACAGACACTTCTCATGGTTATGAGCCTTTAAAGAAACATGAGCAGAATGAATTTATTCGTTTCGTTGACATGTATAATCATAAGGGAGAGCTGGTGACGCGAAAGCATTTCAAGGCAAAATTCAATAGATACCGTGCTCTACAGCTGGAACTCGATCAATAGCATCCAGAGAAAAGCAGTGAAAACAAAATGGCCAAATACTATGCTTACACAGGTGTGAAATTAATTAATTTTAGATTTTATATATATATATATATATATATATATATATATATATATATATATATATATATATATATATATTGTCACCAGGCTTTTAGTTGTCACTCTTCTAGAATCAAATTAGCAGCATGAAGTCTTTTCGTAAAAATTCGTCTTTACAGTTAAAATAGGAGTATAACGTATATTTGTTTCTGGCTAGCTGTGGTGTTTTAATTTCCGATATATCGATAATGCACCTGATAATTTCTCCAAATATGTGTTTAAAGTTCAAATGCAATAACACCTGTAATGATACATCGTGAACAGAATATTTATGGAGGTAGATGTGACTTTTATTCGTAATACAATATATGTACACATGTTTATCTATTTTCATATACTGTTTTCTTCAAAAGGAAAGGAAGGATTTATTCAACTCTATTGTCAAGATAAATATGCAAATGTTTAAAATTTGTATATTCAAGCGGCAGTCCTATCAATTGATGTACACGTACGCTACTGAAGTGAGCAGTTATAACACTCATTAGAAACTTAGATCGCCACTAAAAGTGCTCAGACTGCCCACATCTCTCTCTCTCTCTCTCTCTCTCTCTCTCTCTCTCTCTCTCTCTCTCTCTCTCTCTCTCTCTCTCTCTCTCTCCACAGAGTAGATGCTACAGAGGTTTACACAATAGAGTTTTGACTTCATCATAATTGGACTTCATCTCACCGACGAACGTAAACTCCCGTGTGTATCAAAATATATCCTTGACTGTTAATGATTTATTGTCATACTTGGGGCTTAACATATAACTAACAAAATGCAATACCGTCACAGAAAACCCAATCGTAGAACAGCTGCGAATGCAACGCACTCTCTGGATGGTCTAAACGTCACAATGTGTGGCATAGGGAGCAACTGCCTCCAGTTAGCAGCCAGTGCATGCGTTGAATTGATGGCCGTGTTAGCAATCAGCATGGTATATGTTATAAGGTCACTATAAAAAGATATTAAAATTAATAAGTAATCTTCAAAGTTTTGCTTCATAGTCCCAAACATTTTATTTTTTACTTCAGTTTCATAATTCGTTTCACAATTTTATGAAAGTACATTCTCGCTTCCGTTTTTGTTCAAAGCCGACTTACTCGTGGTCACTATATATTATGTACATTTAAAGGTCAAAAAGAGGAAAAACAAATAACATTGTAACCTCTGTTAAACATGCCTTACATCAATATTCCAATAGTTTGTTTGATCCTCCGAATTCTGTGGAAGCAAAGTATCTTCTAACATATATAAGTTTGAGAATTTTGAATTCTCAGGAACTTTACAAAGAATTTACAGTGAAACAAATTCAGGGTTCATCGAAGTAATCCGAATTCTTGATTTTGTGCAAAATTACGGTAGCCTGCTTAGTTAGATCCTTCATTATAACAATGCCTGAACCTTTCAATTGTTTCTATTTCTGAGCACCTCCACTCCAGTTTCTTCCTTTGGGATGCAAAATTTGCAGTTAACTGGCCTGTTTGACTCCTTATCGAATTTACGTCGGTGCGTATTACTTATAATCGCTTATAGATAGTTCTATTCCCACCTTCCTCTGGTAAAGATCAACCACTTTTCCAGCAATTTCCTTCTCGGTTTCTTTCTTATCTCTATCAGACAAGCCATATATTTATATATTATGGCAGACTCTTTCCGGGTATACTGTTCCAGTTCGTTCATTCTTTCTTTTATTTATTGTTTACCAACTGTAGGCCATCGATGCGTTTCTGACTCTCTCTTTCTGAAGTGTCTCAATCCTTTTATCAGCTTGTTCATTTTCAATCTGAATGGCTACCACCTCGTCTCTCATGTTGGTCAATTCCTCCGAAACTCGTACACGCTCAGATTTAAGATCTGCATGCATCTCTTTCTTCAATGAATATCTGACAATTGATTTTACTCTCTGACTGTGTGTATGTTTTACATAAATAAATGGAAAAATAAACTGACAAAAGTAAGGAAATTAAATTCATGACCTTTCATATCTGTATTTATTGAATTAACTTTTGTAAACTTGTGAAACCAAGTATTGTACAGTGTGTAATTAAACTGTGAAGAAAAATGTAATGCATGTTCGTTTTCCTACGTATATGCTATAAAACGTGTTTAAATTATATTTAATGAAAGTTGAATTATGTATTCAATTCAATAATAACAAAAATGTTCCTGATGTAACGGCATGTAACACATAAACTTTAAATATATCTTTGCTGATTATGTCTACCGATTTCTCTCTTCATCCATAAATGAATTTGGTGTGTGGTAGAAGCTCAGGAAATCTACATGTCATCATATCTTTGAATGAATTAGAAAACAAAAGATTTAAATTCAACATTTTCAAACTAATATATGTAAAAAGATATTTTTCCACATAATACGGTGACTTAAACAAACTTTTCGAAAATCGATGTAAAGTATGTTTAGCAGGAGTTAGAATGTATTTTTTCCCATTTTGACATTTAAATGTACATAATTTATAGTGACTGCATCAAGGGTTCGAGTTTAAAATAATATATTTTATTTCGATAAATTTATTTGTTCATTTAGACCGTTCATTATTTGTCGGTCATTTAGACTCAAAGTCGGTCTAATATGGCTGTCTAAAAAGTATGTTAACGGTTTGACCCAAGAAGTATCCTGATGACGAATAATTATCGAAGCGTTGGCTCATTTTTTATTTATGTTTGAAAGATCTTATCTTTGTTATTTTAAATCTTTGTTTGTGTTCCAGTTTATCTATCCATTTAAACTATATATATATATATATATATATATATATATATATATATATATATATATATATATATATATATATATGTGTGTGTGTGTGTGTGTGTGTGTGTGTGTGTGTGTGTTTTGACACCTCCAGACCGCTTGGTTTGGGGGAGATTTCAAGTCTGTGAAGTGACACCCCATGGTCCAAATATCAAGACTTTTACATCTTTTATGTCTCTATGTGGTCCCCTGGTCTGTATGTTTAGTATAGGTACTTTTAATTATAAAGTATTTTTAAAAAATTAATTTCTATTTAGGTTTATATTTTTAAATTTGAAGGGACGTACTAGTTTAGATTCCCATTTCCAATTTTCCATCCTTTCCGTCCCTGGATCAAATATATGTCATTTGGGCTCTGCTTCCTCCACTCCGGTATTTATGTCCCTTAGGTGGGTTTCCTTGCTTTTACTTTACAAATTTAACGGTGAACTTTGCTAGAGATCTATATTTTGTGTCTGTTTGATGTGAGCTTATTTTGTGGTGCACCTTTTGCATGGGATTTCGTCTCTGATTTCTATAGTTGTTAGAACGCATCATTTCTTTTCAAATCTATTATGAATTGTGCATCTAATGTTAAAATAGGGAGAAAAAGAAATCAACTGATTTTAAAGTGTGTGTCTTTATATACTATACGTCTGCATGATATATATATATATTAGAATCTCAATTGTTAGTATATGTGTTTGTTTGATTCCCTTTTAGTTTGGTTTTGTTGTGTATAACTTATATGGTTATGTCCCTCTTTTCGTCGATTCCTGTCAGAATCTACCTCGCGTGGCGCCTCGATAGCATAAGCCCGCACCATCAACTTCCCATACTTAAAAGAGATGACATCCGTAACCCGGATATTTAAATCGAAACGTGTCGTACTTAGTTTAGTTTAATCTATGTTAGTATTTGTGATTTTTTGTTGTTGATTGCATTATTAAATTAGTTATTATTAACTTTATCTAGACTTACTCCTTAAGTTGCCACTTGTCTACAGACTACTACATTTTTCATGTACCTTGCATACATATACATGTCATTCTTTTCAGTATTGCTTTCATACCACATTGTTCGCTTTTGAAAGCCGATAACTTTTCAAATTTGCTTCCAGAGCGAAAACATTCATCTGACCCCCAAAGGGTTAGATGTTAGATGTTTTAGGGCTCAGGTGTAGTTTCCTTGCTCAATCCTAACTCAATCTCTGGACATTTTTTAATTTTCAATTTAATTTTACCAAAATGCACAGATTGGCTTACCTTAAAAACGGAGCAAATCTTCCAGTTCCCTCCCCCACCTCCCCAACTGTATTTGAAACGGCAAGGAAGGATATCTTAACTATTCGTGTTTTGTCCTATTTCTTATTGTTATTTCAAATTCGATTGGTTTCCGCAATGTACAGACTATATATGAGTGTTGTGTAATATGCACATAAGGGACAATAAAGGGTCTGAAAGTACAGTATCTGTGAATATTGGACTTATCATATATATTCATACTTTTGTTTTTGCTATTATTATTACTATTCATATTATTATTAAATTTGGTTTCCAAAGTTATCACGGATTTTCTCTTGATTTTTCTTTTCGGAATTGTATTTGTATACACTCTGGATCTTCCTTCGATGAATTAAATCTTGGATATTTCTTCTCCTTATATGAGATATATAAGATTAAGAAATTCAAGAACTATTTTATTTATGGACATTATTTTTATTTTATTTTTTTTTTTTGCTAATGAGGGTTGGAGTCTGCGTTTCCGGCATAGTGGAGTAGGGAACGGTTCAAAGGCGATATTATCGTTCCCAGCCCCATCTGTGGACATAGTGCGCTCATCTCACTGGACATACGTCCTGCTATAAGGGTCAGACAGCTGCTTTCTCCCTTCCCAGGAAAGAAACCTGGTTTCTTTTACACATGTGCATGCTCTTTTATATATTCCAAAGTTTCAATGTACGTGTATGAGAGGACTCTCTTTTGAGAACATCTTACATACCCAAACATATACATGTTTGTATTTTGTTAAGTACATTTATCATAATATATACTTTTATAGTGTTTAGATGTTTATTTATTGAATAATTACTTGAATGTTAGCTGTTAAAAGACCAAAAGAGCGTATTGGATGACCTGTCGTCCATCGGGTAGTGTAAGTTTGTTATCGTAACTCCTCCTAAGCTAAGTGGACGATTACCATGATACTTGAGACACATATTCATCCCAACGTCTAGTTGCTAATAAATGGAAACTGGATCTCCTAGGACATCCGACATAGACGCCACGGAGGTCATCTTGAAAAACATTGCTATCCCCACTCCTTCAGAATAGTTACGTCGGCATGGGGTTTTCAGTCAATGACATTTCATGATGTCTTCATAGTCGTAGGTAAAACTTGTAGCAATCTGACATCAGCTAAGGCGGCCACGAGGGCCATCTTGAAAATCTGGTTATCGTTACTCCCAATGAACCGATGGTCGTATCGACATGAAATTTACACTGGAAAGATATTTTATGACGTCTAATTGGTTCTAAATCAAATTGGTACCAATCTGTCCTCCACCATAGCCGACATGGGAAATCTTGTTATAACTACTCCTCATGAACAGATGGTCTTAATACACATGAGTTTTTCACCAAAAGAATACTGATGACGTCTAGTTAGTCATAAATGAAAATGGTGCATAACATGACCACCACAGCAGTCACCTTGAAAATCTTGTTATCGATTCTCTCTTCACGGAAAGATTTATTTACATGGAAGTTTCACAAGAAAAGCAACCTTTTAAGATTTATTATTAGTCCTAAATCAGAATGGTGTCGATCTGCCATCCAATATGGTCGCCATAGCGGCCATCTTGAAAGTTTTGTGGTCGTTACTTCTCCTGAACAAATGGTCTTATCGGCGTGTGGTTTTCACTTTAAGACTTCTTATGATGTCTAGTTTGTCTTAACCAAAAATGGTGGCCTTGCCGACGCCCATCTTGAAAAATATTATATCGTTATTTCTGTTGAATAGATGGCAGTTTATACGTGAGGTTTTTGCCAAAATACTTTTATTTCATATCTAGTTTGACCTAAATGAAAATGGCGCCGATCTGGATTACAATATAACCACCATGGCAGCCATCTTACAAAAACTTTTAATCACTTCTCCTGCACAAATGACTCTATCGACACATGGTTTTCACTAAAATACTTCTTTTGATGTCTAATTGATCCTATATGAAATGAGTGCCGATCCGACTTCCAATATGGCGGCCATGAAATCTTGTTATCTGAACTGATGGTCATATAGACATTAGATTTTCACTCAAAGGCTTCATATGGTATGTCCATGTTTACTTTTATTTGGAAATATTTATCTTCCTAAAGATTTTGCAGCTTTTATCTTTACATTTTTAGAAATTAACTTTTAATTGACACTATATAGCCAGTATTGTACTAACGTGCCAATAAAAGCTGTACATTACTATGATTTGTAGTTGAGCCAAGCTGAAAATGGTGACGACCAGATCCTAAGATGGCCGCCATAGTAGTCATATAGAAAATCGTTTTATCACCACTTCTCCTGAACATATAGATATGGGATTTTCGTGTGGCATCTACAAAATCTTCAATGAAAATGGTGCTGATCAGACCTCCAACATGGTGGCTTTTCCGGTCATCTTGATTTTTTTTTATCACTACTCCTCAACGTCCAAAATGGCTGCCTTGATGGCCATTCTGAACATCTTTCTATGGCAACTTCTCCTGAACCGATGGTCATAATGACATAAGGTTTTCACAAAAATACTACAGCAATATATAACGGATTCTAAATGAAAATAGTGCTTATCTGACCTCCAATATGGCACCATAGTGGCTGTCTCTTAAATATTGTTATCGTTTCTTCTCTTTTATGAACGATGACACTGACATGGGGGTTTCACTAAAATACTTCTTTCAATATGTAATTGACTCTGAATGAAAATAGATCTGACCACCAACATAAGGAGATAGATAATGGGAATTCTGGGCCACTAGTTAAATGTAAAATAGTACAGACGTTTTTCACACAAACAAATGACATAAACATGAATGACGTATTATTTCAAATACCATAGGTGGCGCTCTCCAGTTTCGTACTTTGCATAGGGTTAGATTTTTAAAGAAAAAGAATTACCCAGGTTTTCCTCACTGGCTGTCCTGGCTATTTAAAAACGACCTTGTATATCTTAGGTATCGTTAAAAGAACTTTGAATTCCCTTTATTTTGGTGTATGATTGAAGGGTGAAATTTGGGTTATAGAGTATACAGCTTGGTCTTACTTAAGATGTGCATCTCTCAAAAAACTGCTTGCTCAGCTTGGTCATTTTCACTTCCTGTACTTCAAAGGTAAATAAAAAAAAAAAGAGCCGATAACTTTTTTTACTTTTTGGATATTTTTTAATTCATTCATAGTACTTTCAGAGGCTGGTATTGTCTGCTCTGGCAAAATTCGTTTCCCTATTTTAATAACTGCTGAAAATAGTGCACTTTTGACTAATTCAGGCTGATTTTTCGAGTACTTTGGAGCGGCCATTTTGTCCGCTGTGTGCTTAGATCATGTCCAGTTTCCACAAGTACAATATGTAAAGAAATTTCAGCCACAGTACATGAAAGTAACATAGAGGTATGCCAACATTCTCTCCATTGTGCATGTTGCAAATGCAAAATACTTCATCTTACACTTGTCATTCACTCAGAAGCATGTATTATCTGTAGAGCGCCCCCATAACTCCCACTATTTATCTACACTGAACACTTTCAACAATATATTCCTAGACCTTACTACTGGGCCACCACTAAACTACTGCATACAAAATAAAATATCACTAGGCCACCCTGTCAGCTACTAAATAAAACAAAACAAAACAAGATATACAGTAACCTATATCCTCAACTACTGCATATAAACAAAACAACAAAACAAAAGACACCAGGCTACCTCCTTAGCTACTGCATAAAAAGCAGTAGAACACCTTCTCAGTTTCTGCAGACAAAAAAAAACAACCAACCCCCACCCCACCACTAAACAGCTTTTTCAACTACTGTACAATCGAGGGTGGGATTTAGTTTGCTGCATGCAAACAAAAACCACTATATCACCTCGTTAACTACTGCACAAAAACATACATATTGCTAGACGTTACTACTGGGACGTCTCCTCAACTACTGCAAAAAAACACCCCTTGTACCAAGACCTTACTACTGGGCCACCTCCTCAAATACGGCCTGAAAACACCTATAATTCTAGACCTTACCACTAAGCCACCTACGTTACTACTGGACTTACAATGTGATCCAGAACTATTATATACCCTTCTACTGAAATACATTATGCTTTTGAAATCTTACTAATGTATTTAATAACAAAATATTACAAATTGTGGAACTGAAACATCACAATAAAAAATAATTTGAACTTATTTGAACTCATAAATGATGGAGTAATGTGGTCAACTCAATAGTGTTTAGGGAGATCATAGAGATATTCAATGAGGTTAACATAAAGCAACACTCTTAGTATGAAGAGATAATACTAGCATGTATTTGTTTACAAGTTTGGATAGGATAAAAGTTACATGTGATACAAAACAACATTCAAGAGAATACAAACGTTGACCTATTTTAAACATAAAAGACGTGCAGCAATGTTTCAGGAAAGATGTAGATTTGCATATTGCATTCAATGACAGTAGCATTCAGATAAGCAGCAGCATCTCTGATGGCAAAATAATAAAAACTGTGCCTTATACGGATAGATTACATGCACTGTTTGATGTTGATAACACACAGATTTAGTTAAATTTTCGGCACATCTTGAAGATCTGTTCTTTTTTACCAGGTCACTCTACAGTAATTTTAAAACAGATAGAATTGGTGGAATCAAAATTAGACTCTAAGCAGCACATACTGACTCAGATTATGAAGCAGCTATTTTTGAATCAACCATTGGAATGGGCAAAATTTAACACCATTTCAAATCAAAGAAATAAAAAAATGTTGCAAATCGTTGGATTTATTGACTTGTTGATAACGTTAAAAGACAATTTGTAAAGCGTAAGGTACTTCTTGGATGTATTACACAGTTTGTAAATGAAATAAGCCTATTTGTACTGTAACAACGTCGTAGATGGCGGAGCTGCGCCAAAAGCAAGACAATCAGCGGCATTTTAGGCACATTTACTGAAAGAACAGTTGCTTACACAAACATCAAGCAATTGTGGAAACAAATCAAACGGGACAAAATTTAAATCAACCATACTGAATTGAACAAATGGTTAACCAAACAATCTACATACACACTGCACAATGAAGAGAAATAAATTCCCTATAGAATGGTCTATATCAGTCACGTGGGTGACTAATGGCAAACAGACATTGTTGATATGTAAGCGTATTAAATATACAAGAATGCATACGAATATATTTCGACAGTGATATATCTATTTTCAAAATACGCAGGGGCTTAGAGAATAAGAACAAAAAAGTGAGATGACATATACGACGCTTTCACAGACATCTTCAAAGAGCGACAACCCCATAAGATACAGTTTGATGATGGATACGAGTTTTACAACAAACATGTCAAGGGTTGGAATGGACATGGAGTGCTTTAAAACTTACTCAGACAAAAAATGCATAAAAAATTGAAGGATTTACCAAAACACTAAAAAACTAGAATGTGGAAGTATTTCCCTCAAAATGGCGCCAGAAAATGGGCGGGCATTGCACTAAAGGTGACTGAGGGATGCAATAAAATTCATCACACACCATTAGACATGAAGCGAGCAATGAAAATTAAAGATTAAAAGTATGAATCGTCATATTCGGTTATTTGACAACTGCTACCTAAATTCAAAAGAGATGAAACAGTTTGAATTTAAAAATACAAAACATTTTTTAAAGGGCTACTTCTTCAACGTCTGGCGGAAATATGCAAGAAAGGCAAAATATTTTAGGTGATCCGATAGTTTACAAACTAGAAGACTTAAAGGGAGAAAATATTGAGGATATATTTTTTCGGACAAGAGTTATCGATGTATGAGAAACAGGACGCCATTTTTCAGCACATGATAGGCTGTGCATGGCGGCCAGTATATTTGGTGGAGGAAGAAACCAGGAAAACCCAGGGAAGAACCACCGACCCAGGGGAAGTTACTGGCAAATTGTCTCACATATCCACGTTGGCTGAGCCGAGACTCGAAATAAATTCACTATCAATATTATTGAAGTTGCCATGGAAATAAGTTGCAAATTTGACAAATTGGATCCTGTCCGGTTCGACATATGCTTATGGACGTTGTTATGCAAATAAACTGATGGTCTAGAGATGCCTTTCGCAAGAAACAAAATGAAATATCAATAGTATTCATGCTGCCATGGATACAAGCTGTAAATTTTCATAACTCATTACACGTTACCTCCTGCAACTTAGCTAAAATTCCGTATGATGTATATTAATACTTGCTTCACAAATCAAACTAGTGGTCTAGTGGTAAGACATATTAAATATAAATTGTTTTGATGTTACCTTGAAAACAATTAAAAAATCAACAATTTGGTTCCTTTTTGTAGCCGTACTAATAATCCCTATGAGATATGCGCATGAAACGTGATACACAAACAAAACTAGATCCGATAGTTGTTTTTTTTTTTTGTGGGGTTTTTTGCTCCTAGTAGGAATTGTTTGATGTCACTATTTTTATACTCCCATGGATGCAAGACGGAGGTAGACAACATCTGATCGT
This sequence comes from Margaritifera margaritifera, assembly GCA_029931535.1. Lineage (NCBI taxonomy): Eukaryota > Metazoa > Mollusca > Bivalvia > Unionida > Margaritiferidae > Margaritifera > Margaritifera margaritifera. Next base: position 3,241,791 of record JAQPZY010001657.1, on the reverse strand, counting down.
CTCCACAGTGTGACTAACAAACGATTTGTCATTTACAGACGAAACTTTCCACACATCAACCTCAAAGGTATGGTGTGAGAAGATGGTGTGAGAAAATCAGAGCAAATTCAGAGAGAGAGAGGAATTATTTATTTGAAATATTCATTGGAATTACTAAAAGTGCTCATTCTCATATTGGATTAATACTTGATTTTGGGATTTATGTGAATTCATTTAAAGATATTCTGGATTACATCACTCAGGTATATCAGGACATTCAAGACTGCTGACACATCAGAACATTCAAGACTACTAGCACATCAGGACATTCAAGGCTACTGGAATTCATTCGGAACATTCGATATTTAGGACTTGTGATTAGGACACTTAGGATTATTGGATTATTTGGACTTTAATTCACGTTATTGTACGTGTCTTTTTGAATTTTCACTTATATTGTCTAGAAATAAATTACTTGTTGATTTTACTTACATTGTTGGTTTCACTTTCTTTCGAAATCACGCGACAGAATGTTCTAGAATATTAGTAACTCTAATGGAATATTTCGCTGAGTACGTGACTTTTCTCACGTCAAGACATGGAAAATATCAATCTAATTGTTAAATGCTATGTAAACAAGACTGACCTTGAACTCAGATGCAGTAAATATGTTTTTTACAAAATGACTAAAGTACAACTGACCTGATCGACACATCATCGACACATATTATAAATTCAATATACAAAAAACCTCCCCTCATAAAGAAAAAGACAGATTTATGCAATAAAGCTTTAATTTAAATATGCATAATCAAAATTACATAGGAAGATGTCTTATAAATGTCACTCAGCTCAATTACACAAAACAAAGCAATATAGCCTATGCACCTGAAAGTGTATCTGCGATCACATTGTCTTTTCTCCTGATGTGTCGAATGTCAACCTTTTTACAGTCTCTCTCTCTCTCTCTCTCTCTCTCTCTCTCTCTCTCTCTCTCTCTCTCTCTCTCTCTCTCTCTCTCTCTCTCTCTCTCTTCTGAATTTCTTTACTGGTATGGGTTCTTCCTTTTCTGCTGTTTCTTCTGCTTGTCTCGCCTTCTTGAATTTGCTTACTGGAATGGGTTCTTTTTCTGTTTATGCTTCTGAATGCTCCTTCTTTTTGTTTTCTTTTTTCTTGGGACACTCTGAAGGCAAGTGTCTTTTTTCTGACATTGATAACATGTATCTTTACTTTTGTCTCTCTTTTCTCATGTCTTGGAGAGATTCCATTTCTTTGACGATGTGGACATTCTAGAACTCAATATTTTTTTTCTCCTGACAGATATAGCAGGTATCTTAACTTTTATCTAGATAGAAATTGTCAGAAGTCTTGTTGGAAGTATACTTTCGAATGGCTCTCTGTAAATATCTGAACAGAAGTGCAATCTGTTGTGATTTTTCCATCTTCACAGATTGAAAACTGAATGAGTGCGTTCTCTTAGGTCGATGACTACTCTACATATAGTAAAAACATATAACTTAGTAAAATCAATTTGAATCATCTACTGTCATGAAACTATCACACGTTGCCAGAAGCCAAGTGATAACGACGTTCTGTGTCACACAATACTCTCCAAGAAGTGTTGGTAGTAGTTCACTCGAGCGATTTTGAAGAAGACATGACTGACCCATATCCAACACCATCTACCTCCACTGGACAAAGAGAGTCAAGATCAGCCAAAAAAGTCGTTCGGTAGCTACTGAAGATTTTTTCACATTCCAGCAACCCAAAAAGTGACTTTTACAAAATTCAGAACGACGGTTTAGATTTACACTGTTAAATTTTAACAGTTCAGGTCGCAATGGTTGTCATGTTTGTAAACGAAAGCTAACACACATACATACGACATGGCGTCCAACATTCAAAGGAACCTTCTCGTCTTGTGGAATTAGTTCTTTTAACAGTACTGGCAAATCCACTAAGTCTTGAACAGTACCATTCACTTTCCTCCGTGGAATTTGGTGTAACATTGAAGACAGAAATCGTGGCATGGCACGTCTTATAATATCTTTGCAGTTGATCAATGTTTGGCCATTTGAACATTTTCAAAGTAATCAGTCTTCTTATAACATTCAGATACCAATGATTCAAAAGTGTATGCCATTTCGGATACAAATTGTTCTTTGCATTTCACCTGTATCTGTACAAAGTAGTTGCAAATGCGTTCTCGCAGCCCTGGAGATAGATTTTGAATGTGCTTTCTCTAATCTATCCATTTAAATGATTGTCTTCCGACCATTTGAGCATTTTTAAACTAATTAGCTTTTTATAGCATTCAGACACCAATGTTTAAAACATCATTGAGGATGCAATTGCTCTTTTTGTAAACAGTAAATTTGCAAACCTCACAAACCTTTTTGTTATCGGTACCAACATGCTACTCACAAGCTCTAATGCAGGCATATCCTACAATCAAAAGGCTTTCTTAATATTTATGAAAATAAAAATGTTGCGTCTCACTTGTAATACAATATTTATTACTGGTAAAAAATCATATTAATTCTAAACTATCAATCAGATATATTGGCAACTCTGCTAGTGATCAAGCTTAGAGGGTTTATAGGTCGATAAAAATATATAAAAGAGAGGATATGCGAAAAGTCTAGTCCACGGAAATTGTTCTGCAAAAATCTTAAATCTAGTAAGTAGGTAATTTATGAGAGCTCTGGAGAACTAGTTAATTTTAAAGATAAGAATTTATCACTGAAGCTATAATTTTTGGCTTTAGGTCTTTATGACCTCTAACGTAAAATGTAATGTTAAAAATGTCCATAGGTTTAATATTATGGGTCTCTATGTCCTCTAACAGAAAATTTAATGTTAAAACTACACTTACGAACCAATACGCTGTTTGGAGTGAACAACACTCAGTTATCTGCTATGCAAAACCCAGTTATCTACTGGCCAGCACCCACACTATACCAGAAACGCTCCGCTTGGAGTGACCATGACCCAGTATTCTACCATCCATAACACAGTTATCTACCATCCAAAATTCACACTATATCATCAAAACACCGTTTGGAGTGACCAACACCCAGTTATGTACCATCCAGTACCCAGTTATCTACAATCCGAAACCCACACTATACCATCAACCCACCGTTTGAAGTGACCAACACTCAGATATTTGCTATCCAGCATCCAATTATTTACTATTTAACGCTCACGCAATATCATTAACACGCTCCTGGAGCGACCAATAGCCCACACTTACTATCTAACAAGCTCTTAAAGCGACCAACACCCAGTTGTCTACTATCCAATATCCCAACAATTACTATCCAACAAAAAGGGGTAGAAATATACACAAACTGTACTTGGAAGGACACAAATATACTATCACTCAGGAGGCTAGGATGTAGAAGAAGGGGAATGAAATCACACAGACACACACGCATGCACACACACTATCACAAACAAGATTTGCTTACACACACTATACTCACAAACAAACCTATAAACTATCACACACAAGGGTAAGGGTGATAAAGAAACACAGTGCCTTTGTCTGTTTGCCATCGCAGACGATGTCAACCATTTTGTTGTAAGACAAGTTTTAAAGCTCGCACTAACTCTGAACTTTCTTTAGAAGTCGAAGATTTTTTTTCAATTTTCGTTTTCAACTTTTTTTTAAATTTTAATTTTTAATTTTAATTTTCAATTTTTTATTTTCAAATTTAGTTTTTTTATTTTTGTTTTCAATACTTTATTTTCAATTTCATTTTCAAATCTAGTTTTCAAAATTTATTTTTCTAAATCTTCAGTTTCAAATTTTTCATTTTCAATTTTCATTTTTAAGTCTCATTTTTCTAAATTTTTATATTTTTAATTTTCAATTTTTCATTTTTTAATTTTAATTTTCAAGACCTTTTGAACCCAACTTTGCCCAGAAAAACTACTTGTGATCTTACTTGACACTGTTTGAAACCACAGGACAGTGGGGTATTTCGTACGATGATTATGCAGGAGGATATGCTTTGTAAAGATTTGACCAAGGCAGCGACGAAGGACATTTCCACCCTATAAAATCAGGCCAACTTCGTGTGGAAGTTCAGTTTGCAATAGCTCTGGCCAACACAGTGAACGTCATCTTGTATGCAGAATTTGACAATACTCTGGAAATCAAGAGTTTGAGAAAAGTGATCCTAGACTATTAGGAAAGATGAACACGAAGAAGCTATAAGATAGGCGATGAGAATGTTTTTGATCCAGAAGAAAACGACAAAAATAGTCATGAGGTCAAGATAGCCAGAACTAGAGTAACATTTAGTCTCCTGTTTTGTTCTGGACATGGCTGAAAGAATTACAGGTTTAACCAGAGAACATTGTTATGGATGTCAAATCGATCATCCTAGCGAGAAACAATATGTATGTTGATGAGTCAAGAAGAAAAGTTGGAAGAGTATCTGGAAGAGCCATGGATAGTAATCAAAAAGTGGGTGTTGGATAGTATGTTTGTATGATATCATCTCCTTCTTTTACATCGTACCGTTTTCGTCTGATAGTATGTATGGGGTTTTTAGGTACCACACAGGGCGCATTGAATACTGTATATGGAGTGCTGGATTAAAACCAAAACATTGGTTTTGGATAGTAATCAAAAGGTGGGTTTTGGATAGTAATCACCAAGTGGGTGTTGGATAGTTATCAAAAAGTGGGTGTTCGGTAGTATATAAAAAATGGATGATGGATAGTATATCCCAAGTAGGTGTGGGTGCTGGATAGTACTCACAAATTTGGTTTTGGAAAGTAGGGTGTGTGTTGGATGGTAAGCACAAAGAGGGTGTTGGGTAGCAATCAAAAGGTGGATTTTGAATAGTATATCAAACAGCGGGTGTTGGATAGTGATCAAAGAGTGGGTGTTGTATAGTAGTATGTGTGTTGGATAGTACTCAAACAGTGGGTGTTGGAGAGTAATAAAAAGTGGATTTGGGATATTATTCAAAAAGTGAGTGTTAGATAGTATGCTTGTGTGATTTCATTCCGTTCTTTTACATCATACCCTTTTCGTCGGATAGCAGGTGGGGACTTTTTAGACACCACACAAGACTTTTTGGATAGTGTGTATGGAATGTTGGATAGTAATAAAAAAGCGGGTGCTGGATAGTACTAAAAACAGTGAGTGTTGGATTGTATATTTGTGTGATTTCATCCCCTTCTTTTACATCATACCCTTTTTTTATCTGATAGTAGGTGTTGGGTTTTTAGTCACCACGCAAGGTGTATTTCATAGTGTGTATGGAGTGTTGGATTGTACCCATAAAATTGGTGGTGGATAGTGATCAAAAGGTGGGTCTTGAAGTGTATATCAAAACTTTGTGTGTTGGATATTGTATCAAAAAGTGGGTGTTGGATAGTACTCAAAATTTGGGTTTTGGATAGAAAGAAGTGTGTTGGATGGTAAGCAAAAAGAGGGTGTTGGATAGTAATCAAAAGGTGGATATTGGATAGTATATCAAAGAGCGGGTGTTGGATAGTAGTCAAAAAGTGGGTGTTGAATAGTAGGGTGTGTGTTGGATAGTACTCTAAATGTGGGTGCTGGATAGCAATCGAAAACTGGTTGTTGGATAGTGCTCAAAAAGTGAGTGTTGGATATTATGCTTGTGTGATTTCATCTCCTTCTTCTACATCATACCCTTCTCGTCGGATAGCAGGTGTGGACCTTTCAGAAACCACACAAGGTGTTTTGGATAGTATGTATGGGGTGCTGGATAGTAACCTAAAATTGGGTGTTGGATAGTAATCAAATATTAGGTGTTGGATAGTTGATCAACAAGTGGGTGATGAATGGTACTTCAAAAGGTGGGTGTTGGATAGCAATCTGAAAGTGGGTTTGGAATAGTATATCAAAAAGAGGGTGTTGGATAGTACTAAAAAGGTGAGTGTTGCATAGTATGGTTGTGTGATTTCATCCCCTTCTTTTAAATCATACCCTTTTCGTCGGATAGCAGGTGTGGACCTTTCAGACACCACACAAGGTGCTTCGGATAGTGTGTATGGGATGCTGGATAGTAGCCAAAAATTGGGTGTTGGATAGTAATCAAAACGTGGGTGTTGGATAGTATATCAAACAATTGGTGATGGATGGTATCTCAATAGGTGGGTGTTGGATAGTAATCTAAAAGTTGATTTGGAATAGTATATCAAAAAGCGCATGTTGAATAGTACTAAAAAGATGTTGAATAGTATGTTTGTGTGATCTCATCCCCTTCTTTTATATCATACCCTTTTCGTCTGATAGTAGGTGTGGGGTTTTTAGACACCATGCAAGACGTTTTGGATAGTCTGTGTAGTAATCAAAATGTGGATCTTGGATAGTATAACAAAACGTTGGGTGTTGGATAGTATATCAAAAAGTAGGTGTCGATAGACCCCAACAGTGGATTTTGGATAGTATGGTGTGTTTTGAATGGTAAGCGAAAAGTGGGTGTTGGAAAGTAATGAAAAAGTAGATGTTGGTTAGTACTAAAATATTGGGTTTTGGATAGTGGGTGTGTGTTGGGTGGTAAGTAAAAAGGAGGGTGTTGGATAGTAATCAAAGGGTGGATATTAGATAGTATATCAAAAAGCGGTGTTGGATAGTAGTCAAAATTGGGAGATGAATAGTAGGGTGTGTGTTGGATAGCACTCAAATCGTGGATGTAGGATAGCAATCAAAAACTGGTTGTTGGATAGTGCTCAAAAAGTGAATTTTGGATAGTATGCTTGTATGATTTCATCCCCTTCTTCTACATAATACCTTTTCGTCGGATAGCAGGTGTGGACCTTTTAGACACCACACAAGGTGTTTTGGATAGTATGTATGGGGTTCTGGATAGTAACCAAAAATTGGGTGTTGGATAGTAATCAAAAAGAGGGTGTTGGATAGTATATCAAACAATTGGTGATGGATGGTATCTCAATAGGTGGGTGTTGGATAGTAATCTAAAAGTGGATTTGGAATAGTATATCAAAAAGCGCGTGTTGGATAGTACTAAAAAGGTGTTGGATAGTGTGTTTGTGTGATTTCATCCTCTTCTTTTACATTATACCCTTTTCGTCTGATAGTATGTGTGGGGATTTTAGACACAATACAAGGGGTTTTGGATAGTTTGTATCAAGTGTTGGATTGTAACCTAAAAGTGGGTGATTGGTAGTAATCCAAAAGTGGGTCTTGGATAGTATATAAAAAAGTTGGGTGTTGGATAATATATGAAAAGTAGATGTCGATAGCACCCGAAAAGTGGCATTTAGATAGTAAGGTGTGTTGTGGATGGTAAGCAAAAAGTGAGTGTTGGAAAGTAATCAAAAAGTGGATGTTGGTTAGTACTCAAAAATTGGATTTTGGATAGTGGGTGTGTGTTGGATGGTAAGCGAAACGGAGGGTGCTGGATAGTAATAAAAAGGTAGATATTGCATAGTATAGAAAAAAGCGGGTGCTGGATAGTAGATCAAAAAGTGGGTGATGGATGGTTTATTAAAAGCTGGGTGTTGGATAGTAATCTAAAAGTGGGTTTGGAATAGTATATCAAAACGAGGGCGTTGGCTAGTACTAAACAAGGTGAGTGTTGGATAGTATGTTTGTGTGATTTCATCTTCTTCTTTTTACATCATACCCTTTTCATCTGATAGTATGAGTGGGAATTTTAGACACCATACAAGGCGTTTGGATAGTGTTTATGGAGTGTTGGATTGTAACCTAAAAGTGGGTGCTTGGTTGTAATCAAAAAGTGGGTCTTGGATAGTATAACAAAAAGTTTTGTGTTGGATAGTATATCAAAAATTAGGTGTCGATAGTACGCCAAAAGTGGATTTTGGATTGTAAGGTGTGTTTTGGATGGTAAGCAAAAAGTGGGTGTTGGAAAGTAATCAAAATTTGGTGCTGGTTAGTACTCAAAAATTGGGTTTTGGATTGTGGGTGTATGTTGGATGGTAAGTAAAAAGGAAGCCGTTGGATAGTAATCTAAAAGTTTGTTTGGAATAGTATATCAAAAAGGTTTTGGATAAAAATGGTGAGTGTTGGATAGTATGTTTGTGTGATTTTATCTCCTTCTTTTACATCATACTCTTTTTGTCTGATAGTAGGTGTGGGGTTTTTAAACACCACACAAGCCGTTTTGGATAGTGTGTATGGGGTGTTGGATTGTAACAAAAATTGGGTGTTGGATAGTAATCAAAAGGTGGATTTTGGATAGTAATCAGAAAGTTGTTGTTGCATAGTAAGGAAAATTGGGTGTTGGGTAGTATATCAAAACGTGGGTGACGGGTAGTATATACAAAATTAGATGTTGGATAGTACTCAAAAATGGATTTTGGATAGTCGGTGTGTGTTGGAGGACAAAAAAGAGGGTGTTGTATAGTAATCAAAAGATAGATTTTGGATAGTATATCAAACAAGCTGGTGCTGGATAGTTATCAAAAAATGGGTGTTAGATAATAGGGTTTATGTTGGATAGTACTCAAAAAGTGGGTGTTGGATAGTTGGATATTAATCAAGAAGTAGGTGTTGGATAGTACTCAAAAGGCAAGTGCTGGATAGTATGCTTGTGTAATTTCATTCCCTTCTTTTACATTATACCCTTTTCTTCGGATAGCAGGTGTGGAGTTTTAGCTACCACAAAAGGCGTTTTGGATAGTGTGTATTGGGTGTAGTATAGTAACCAAAAAGTGGGTGTTGGATAGTAATCAGAAATTGAATGTTGGATAGTAATGTGGGTGATGGATAGCATAGCGGAAAGTGAGTGTTGGATAGTACTCAAAAAGTGAGTGTTGGATAGTATGCTTGTTTGATTTCATTCTCTTGTTTTACAGCGTATCTTTTTCGTTGGATATGTGTGGAGTTTTTAGACACCACACAAGGCGTTTTGGATTGTGTGTTTGGGATGCTGGATAGTAACCAAAAGGTCGGTGTTGGATAGTAATTAAAAAGTGGGTGTTGGATAGTATATCAAAAAGTGGATGATGGATAGTAATACAAAAAGTGGGTGTTGGATTTTAATCTAAAAGTGTATTTTCGATAGAGTATCAAAAAGCGGGTGTAGGATAGTACTAACAAAAGTGTGTGTTGGATAGTATGTATGTGTGATTTCATCCCCTTCTTTTTCATCATACCTTTTTTGTCTGATAGTAGGTGTGGGTTTTTAAACACCACACAAGGCGTTTTTGATAGTGTGTATGGAGTGTTGGATTGTAACCAAAAAGTGGGTGGTGGGTAGTAATCAAAAAGTGGGTCTTGGATAGTATATCAAAAAAGTTGAGTGTTAAATGCTATATCAAAAAGTTGGGTGTTGAATAGTGTATCAAAAAGTGGAAGTTGAATATTACTCAAAAAGTGAGTTTTTGATAATAAGGCGTGTGTTGGATTGTAAGCAAAAAGTGGGTGTTATAGAGTACTAAAAAGAAGTGAGTGTTGGATAGTATGTTTGTGTGATTTCTTTCCTTTTTTAACATCATACCCTTTTCGTCTGATTGTAGGTGTGGGGTTTTTAGCCACCACACAAGGCGTTTTTGATAGTGTGTATGGGGTGTTAGATTGTAACCAGAAAGTGGATGTTAGATAGTAATGAAAAAGTGGGATAGTACTCAAAATGTTGGTGTTGGATAGTATGTTTGAGTGATTTCATCCCCTTCTTTTACATCATACCCTTTTCATCTGATAGTAGGTGTGGGATTTTTAGACACCACACAAGGCGTTTTGGATAGTATATGTGATGTGCTGGATTGTAATCAAAAAGAGGGAGTTAGATTGTAGGGTGTGTGTTTGGCTTGTAAAAGAGTGTGCTGGATTGTAGATCAACATTTTAACATTACATTTTCCCTTGTCCCTATAAACTGTCGACCCTTTTTCCTTAACTATTTTAACATTATATTTTGGCTTGTTCCTATGAACTGTTGATCCTTTTTCCCTTAACCGTTTTAACACAACATTTCCCCTTGTCTCTATAAACTGTCATCCCTTTTTCCCTTAACTATTTTAACATTACATTTTCCTTTGTATCTGTAAACTGTATACCTTTTTCCCTTCACCATTTTAACATTACATTTTCCCTTGTTCCTATAAACTGTCGACCCTTCTTCTCTTCACCATTTTAACGTTACATTGTCCCTTGTCCATATAAACACTTTTGTCCCCATAAACACTTTTGTCCCTGTAATACCATTCCCATGTTAAACAAATGGACCAATTTCACAGAGGATTTCCCCTTGTCCCCCAATAGCCACACCAATGTAAACCTATGGCCCATTTTAACATAGGATTTCCCCTTGTCCCCTTGTCCCGATACCGCCCCACCAATGTAAACCTATGGGCTGATGTTATTTTTCCCTTGTCTCCCAATAACCACATACAACTACTCCCGCCTATCTCGTTATCCAATAACTGTCGAAATAGCACGGTAACTTTTCTCACGGTCTAAAGCAGACGATGTATAGATGGAATGAGGAAGTCTACAGTTGTATATAGAGTGCAGGACGGGAAGTATTTCCACATCAACCAACACGTACGATGATAAATTAGAAAGTGTCCGGATTGCCCCAATGATCCAAGTAGACTCGACCCCGCTCTACATACTCTTAAGGTAAGAAATGGTTTATATAAGTATGGATATAATTAGCTGCAAGAGCTTCGTTTCTTGTTTGAGTTTGTATGGGCATAATGTAAATGTAACGCTAAATAAGAAAATATAACTTACGATTCTGTCCAATTTCTTTTACTATTCTCATAAAGATAAAGCGGAAAGAAAAAAAGATGATAATGTATTTTTTCATTTCAGGACTATTTCATTTTAATCAAGGGTTCGTGCTGAATATAATTTGAAACAACTTGCAGACTCAATTGCTGCTTCTAAAATGATGTATAATGTTTGAAATATATAAAAGTACTCTGCAATTCTTGCAATGAAAATTTGGAGCTTTGAAATATAGTAAAATGATTGACATCCATTTTAATGGAATTTTCCAGCTTCATGACAAAATCAACATTTTCTCACTCCCTACTTATGATCAGGTCTTACATCACAATAATGAACGCTTGCGCCATACTATGTAGAATTAGCAAAATATAAATGTTCATTGCATTTGTTTCTCTGATGATGATATTACTCTGATAATGGCCTAGATGTTAAGCATTGCCTGTACAGTAACCCTATTCAAAAACTATACAGGTTCAACATTCTCACACAGTTCATGTTTCATACAAAAGATATACTTGCCAATGCTTTTGTGGCGAAATATGGGAACAAGAGTAAAAGTTAGAACATAAGAGTTCATGCACAGTGACCAGCTGTGAAAAATTAAATAAGAGCTGAACATAGCACCATTGTTTCATAGCTATAGCAACGTTGTTATATTACGTTGTGGTAACATGATTTGGTGAATTTACTGGAATACTGCTACAACGTTATCGTTTAACGTCATGATATAATATTTGTACAACCCACTGAAAACGATAAAAACTATTGAAAAGTGTACATAAATTGATCTACTTTGTGTTTGTGAAACACATATGCCCCACTACTGGCAAAGAGTCCAAATCTACAATTAAAAGTGCCAAAAATAACTTCGCAAGCTATGTATACCCTCGCCCCCACACAAATCCCAGTCCAATAAATTCTAAAACAAATAAAAAAGATTTAAATTGTTTTCATAGCCTCTAAATCACATTACGCCTAATACAAAGATGCATAAAAACATGCGTACTAAGTCCAAATGATCTAGCTAAAGTGGGTTTTGCTTAACTTTACTGACAGCATTTTTCTTCAAAAAAGTTAAAGTTGCAAAAATTCAAACTTCACAAAATATGAAGCAAGTAGTAGAATAAATCAGAAAATGTAAAATGATCATTGATACGTGCGTGAAAATATTTTATTTTTTGCTGTTGGCATCCAGCCGTCCGCGTAAGACGATAAATATGAAGTAGCAGTTGGTGATGCCATTTTAGTTTTTGCTGCATTTCCTCTGGTGACTAAAACGGCGTATCCTGGAACGACACGGCCTGCTACAAGTGACACAGCTGTATTCTCTGATAATTAGAGCATGGTTGGCGCACCGGTTCCTGCGTTGGCGCTTGCTGTGAAATTGGTCCAGCCACTGTTTCTCATGATGTTGCACTCCAATCCGAAGCTTGCGGCGCCACTTGTGTCTGCTGTTTTCCAGTGACTCCAATTCGTCGATGCCGATGTTGAGATCTCTCATATCACGCTTGCAGACATCTTTAAAGCGGAGTTTTGGGCGTCTTGCTGGTCACTTGGCATTGCCAACTTCGTTGTAAAGCATGTGTTTTGTGTTGCGTCCGTCTTGCATCATGTGTACTTGTTTGAATCAGCGCAGTCGTCTCTGTTTAAAGAGTGTCAGGGTGCTTAGTAGTTTGCCCTGGTCAAGGAGGTCAGCGCTGGTGATATTGTCCTTCTATGTGGTACCAAGAATGCGACACATGCAGTGGAGGTGGAAGCTGTTCAATTTCTTCTCTTGACGACTGTAGGTAGTCGATGTTTTGCTGCCATACAGCAGGGTACCGAGGAAGCTGGCTTGATAGATCAACATCTTAGTCTTGATGGTAAGTTTGGTGTTATCCCAGGCGCGTTTTGTGAGTCTTCCGAAGTTGGTTGCCGCCTTTCCAATGCGTGTGTTGATTTCTCGTCATGTGAGAGGTTGTCGGTCGCTGTAGAACCTATGTAGCAGAACCTGCTAACTTTCTTCAGGTGAATGTTTTCGAGAGCGGTTGCTGGCTGCTGTGCAACGCCTTGTCCCATGACTACCGTTTTCGTGATGCTAATGTTGAGGACGAACATGGAGCATGCATCAGAGAGACAGTTCATAAGTTTCTAGAGCCGGCTTTCTGCGTGGGCAATCAGTGCTGCTTTGTCAGTGAACAGAAGTGCTCGGATCAGGATGTGCCGTATTTAGGTCTTGGCTTTTAGCCTGGCTAGTATGAACAACTTTCTATCCGACTTCGTATACAGGTAGACGCCCTCCATTCCTTCTCTGTAAGGAGTGCAGCGAAGAAGATAACAAAGAGTGTTGTTGCCAGGACGCAGCCCTGTTTCACTCCACACTTGATCTCGAAGCTTTCGGACGTGGAGCTATGAAACTATACCATGCCGCGCATGTTATCGTGAAATGAACGGATCAGGCTCAGGAGTTTGGGGGGAAGGCGGGGAGGGGGAGCTCATCTTCCCGAGTCTATTAAAGAATCTTGCTCTTCTGACCATATCAAATACGTTTGTGAGGTCGACAACGATAATGTAGAGTGGTTTCTGCTGCTCTCTGCATTTCTCCTGCAGTTGACGTATGAAGAAGATCATATCCACTGTTGATCTGCCTTTTCTGAAACTACAGTGCGCCTCCGGAAGCATTAGGTCTGCGAGTTGTTGGAGTCTTCTCAAGATGACCATTGCAAAGGCCTTCCCTGTAATGCTGAGGAGTGAGATGACGCAGTAGTTGTTGCAGTCCCCGCGCTCGCCTTTATTCTCATATAACGTGTTGATGCTGGCGTGCGCATTTGCTACTGAAATGCTCGTTCCCTCCAACAGAGGAGAAGGAGGTCAGAGATGTAGTAACAGGCCGAACGTTCTACACTTGAGCACTTCGGCTGGAATACCGTCCTTTTCGGTCGCCTTTCGGCTTGCCAAGAAATCTCTGGCTCGGTTGAGTTCGAGCACTGTTTGCACCTCGTCAAGCTCCTCCACGAGGGGTAACTCTGTCAGTGCGTCAAACGCTAGATGGGATATGTCCGTTTCGCGGGACATAAGTGAATTATCACATTTAATATCTCTGTTACCGTCAGGCGGCAAGTAGAAATGGTTCACATCTCTGGTTGGGTGCACGCAGTAAACAAGATTTTCTTTTGATTTCTTTCCTTTTTGTTAAAATGAAGTTATATAGAACGGTCTGAAAACAATGCACAGATTGTATAGATAAATAGATAAGAAATGAAGAAAGAGTATTATCATACAGGAGACTTCTTATGATATCCAGTTGGTCCTAAATGCAAACGGAGCCAATCTTATATAAAATAGGGCTGCCAGGGCGGCCATCTTGAAACTCTTGTTATTGCTACTCCTAAATGAAAATGGTGCGACCTTACATCCAATATGGCCGCCACAGCGGCTAATTTGAAAATCTTATCGCTGAAGAATATCCGAGATGGTTTCAACATTCCATTCAACAGTTAAAAAGAAGAAATGGTCTTATCTCTAAGGTTTTCGCTCCCACTATTATCACTTGGCTGTCTTTTTTTATTTTTTTATTTTTTTGTTTTTATAAACAGAACCATGCATAAATTAATCTATTAATTTTATTTGATGCATACTGACTGAATATTGACTTATAAATTACTTTCTTTCAGTTATGATTATCTATACCCAATATAATTGATTTATCATATCATAATTATTATTTAATTCCATTTTATAACTTTTATATTATTTGGGCTCAATAATATTTGTAATCAACAAATTTGAATTATTTTTAAGAGTGCATTTTCTGTATATTTCAGCATATATACATGTGTCTTAAACATAAATGATTTTATTTTCCTTCCTATTTCTCTGTTATTTTATTTCATTGTATTTCATTATACTTGATTTTTTTAAATTCTGGTCAAGGACGATACATCTTACATCCGTAATCTAAACGCTTGAATTACATGTTAATAAACACTGTGGACAACAATGTCGACAACAAAATTCGGTTAGAATTCACAAAAACAAAAGGGTCAGACAAGTGAAAGCTTAAAAAAAAATAATGTTTTCTAATCAAAATCAATATTGTGCAGCGTATTTACATCCAGATTTGTCATTTAATTTCAATAAGGAAATAATTCATGCGACATAACTATATGCCGTTTGTTTGGTTATTTGAAGAATTACGAGTTTTATTTAATTTCTAGTTTCTGATCCGTCAATTGCACAACTAAGTCTGAATGTTATAGCCTTAGATAATATATTTAGGAGCGCAATACATAATACCCTTAACAAACGTATTAATAAAAATGTCACTTTATATGAATTGTTCTTTAGGTGCATACAGGATTACCATTCTACAAGAGCAAAGCCATTAAAATGTTGTTTGGATATAAGAAGACGGTTATTTGAATTTAATTCATTTTGTGGCAGTTAAGGTTGGTCAAAATGCCTTTAATCTATTATTTAAATATAATGAAAGATCCAGGATATAATATATGAAATATGGATAGCTGTTTTGATTTCAGCCTGAGTAAATATTGTGGACAACGTATTTAAACGATTACTTCTAGGTGACACTGAACATTACTATTACAGGAAGTTAAATAAAAGAAAAATGTAGACATATCAACAAAGAAACCTATCTGGTGGAGACAGTTGAAAACTGAGTCATAGAAATAACGTTACTTGTGTAGTATTTAAATTGTTTCTGGATATATGCTGTGACAATTATGCGTGTTTAAACACTTTGGACACCGTGCCCACAAATAATACTTCGGCAATTAATAATGAAGGTGATTTGTAGTGATAAAGAGGGGTGAATTTAAAAGACACTTGATTTGACACATTTGTAATCTTCTCTTGGTATTTTTTATATTTTGAGGCACAATTTTCTCACAACATTGTTTAGAAAACAATTCTCCTTAAGTAAGCTTAGTTTTGATATGAAGTTTCAAGGAAGGAAATGGTTTCTATTAGTTAACTTATGCCAGTTGTTCAGTTGTTTGTATAATATGGGTTCAATTTAAATACCATTAATGCTTTTTTCAAAATGCACAAAGGTCCATTGAACAAATATTTGTGTCCATCCATGTTTATTATCCTTTAATTTAAACATATTATTTATCATAAGGTTGTAATTGGTGATTACAAGAAGTACAGCACATAAGGTAAAGGATTAGAACGAAAGCCAATGGCGTATAATGTTCTTCTCCTTTTACGATAACAATTGTTTTTAAATAATATCAATATATGGTGGATGATATTAAGTTTTAATGACAAAAAAAATTAAAATTATTGAACAGCCAAAGTGAAGAATCTCTTGGTTAAACATGAGCATTTAGCCAATGTACATGAAGCAAGATGATGAACAACAAGGGAGTAGGTGAGAGACAAGGATAACGAAAAAGAAATCAGTTTAAAGAGAAATTGTTAATTAAAATGTGTCACACATTGTGTAGAAAGTTGAAAAAATAGGGAGGTAAGAAATGGGAGGAACAAAAATAAATAAATAAATAAATAAAAGCGAGATTAAAAGTGAACAGTACTCTCTTCTAGAGCGAGTCGTTGCAGAGTCGATAGCGAATCATTTGGAAAAATAGGTGATATTACTGTTTAAAGCTGTTCATGACACGCAGAAATGCATGCATGTGAGTAATAGTAATATATGTACTTAAGTAAATCTTTTTGACTTTTCAATAAATTATGAACGGCATCGAAAATATTAATGTTTACTTCGTACGGAAGCGTTGTATTACCATACAAGAAGGTATTTAATGTTAAATTACCGTATGGTACAAGGATTGAAACAGTTCGATGTGTTGTTCTTTGTAATAAATGCAAGAAAAAAGAAGTGTTGTGTACTTTCTACAGATCCACATCTACAAAGAGGTGACCCGATTATATTCTTTGTAAATAAATGTTGATTACGTGAACTGCAATTTGTTCTAAGTCGGGCATGAAGAATTTGAAATTTCCTTCTACCCCAATAAAAGTGTCTAAGAACATGAGTATTGCGATTATTTAATGTGCTTTTGAAGTTGTTATTGGAGTCAATTTAACGAGTCTCAATAAATAATGTATTCCATTTTCGAATGACCGAAGGAAGAAACGAGTTATAATAAAGACTTGTTCTAGCTTGTACGAACTGGACATTGTTTACATTACGTAAGTTATGACGACTAATATAACGAACGGATGGTGGAATCAGAGATGTGAGATAGGAAGGGCTAGAACCAGCTGTCATTTTATACAAGAGTGTAAGTTTGTGTGTTTGTCGTCTGGATTCAAGACTTTCCCATCCTATTGAAATGCAATGATATGGGTTTTTTTTACCTAATTAAAGTTTGGCATACAATGACTAACCTTTGGCACTTTGTTATCATATCATATTATGTTTGCAACATGTTTCCTATATGTTTTGTATCATAATCGCCTCTTCACAACTTTTCAGTAGACAATGTGATATTTCAATTACAGTCGGCCAATCAGTCCGTTTTTCCTAGCGGCGCGGTACTCAAATTATAATATCTGACAGGAAGGCCATGGACTAATGACGGACTGAATTTATATAATAGAACAAATTTGTTTGAGGTCTTTCCGGTCAGTATAACATTTGTTTTAGGGTTTTTTTTTTGTTTTATTTGGTGTTGTACTGTGAACTTTTCAAAGTTTGGTCAGTGGACATTTTCCTTGTCTACGAGCTAAAAGGTTTTGATGCTGTAAGACCATACAGTTCAAGGGTTCGTATGCTTAACATGGTATCTGATCCCGTTTATTTTGTTTTTGTTTTTTTAATTATTTGATCATGTTTGTCATTCAATGACAAAATTCATGTGTTTTAAGCAAAGTACATATACAATCTGAAATAAAATGTCAGGGCGTGGGTTTTCAAAATTTATTTCTAATGTGTGACACTATAAACATTTGTGCTGCCTTTTCTTTCCGTCTTCTTATCTTACTTAGGTTAAATTTCTAATTATGTTGGATATATACAATTTTCAAATCTCCTCCAGTGATATGCTATCACCCTCTTACAAGAGGATGTCGTACCATGTAAGCTGCCTGTCTAAGTATGGTTGGTTCGTGTGAAGCGAAAGGGAGATATTGAGTTAGAACACGAAGATAGTCTCGCGTAAAAGAATAATAAATGAACCTACAAGTAACACCATTTGGGACTTATTGTTAGACTCGAAATGGATGAGTATCTGCGGATGATGGAAGTGAAAGATGAAAGTGCTGCAGCACTATCAAGGAACGATAAAAACCTTAAAAGACTCTTTTCTCTTAAAATCATAAAGTCATTGAAGAAATACAAAAAGTTAATCTGATACTAACTTTAATTTTTATTAGCAATGTCTAACAGATAGACAATTTGATGTACGCAAGTGCATTTGTTGTAGTATAAACTCTGTAACAAAACCGCCAACGTTAAGTAATAAATTCCAACGTGGTAACCTATGTTGCATAGGAAAATCTTTACAAAGATAAAATGTTACCAGTAGTATCTTATTGAAAAGTATAATGTACTGGAAGCCAACATTAAAAGTGACAGAGGAATAGAAACAAGGAGTTACGCCACATAACAAAATGCAGAAATATAAAGACAAGATTAAAAGAACAGACTGGTATACGCAAGGTTCATTTGTAAAGAGAGAGTGACAATAATTATTTAAATACCCTGCCCAACAAACATACAACCACAAGATGTGGAGTAACATATGCGAAAAACTAATTACAAAACCAATTATATTTAGGAATGTTGATCAATGATATCATAGTAATAAGAGACTTCTCGAAGAAGCATGTCAAGAAATACTAAACTATAGGCTCCGGTCATGAAAGATGAACAACCATTCACAATTCATTAGCAGTACAACTACCAGATCGTACGAACTCAAACAGCGTATCAACATGGACATAAAAGAAAAAAGATAAGTTCCCAACAATGAACAATTGTAAACAATAATCTAAGTAGCAATTCGATTGAAGTTACCCAATGGAATGATTGCTGATATGATATATAACGTCCAGAATAGGAAATGCATACCCCCACAATAAGAAAAGGAATGTCGACAACATTTTTTTGAGCAAACAACTGCTGACCAATAAGATGGTGCAACGGAATTATAGAATGCACCAAAAGATATTGTGCAAAAATGTATTAACTTCAAGAAGGCTAGCACGACAATACCTTTCTCGTGGCCCAGGAATGTCCAGTACTAGTCGATATAGCGAGAAAGGTATGAAGATTCGTCTTAAACTGTACAATTTGGGAGAAAGCAATTCGCAGTTCCAACTAAAATTATTGAGGTGAACCAATATTTCATCAGGATACAAAAGTATCTTCCACGAAGACTGTGTGTGACCACTGTCATTCTTAATCTCTTAGATTGCCATGACAAGAGTCTTGAAACAACACAAGACCAAATACCAACTGAGAAAGGGTTCCAAAGAGTGAAGTCACCTGCTTTTCATGGACAATCTGAGCTTGATGGACGTAATGAGTCAAAAATAGACTCCTTGGTCCAGATAGTAAAGATTGTCACAATTATGACCAAATAATAATAATAATAATAATATTAATAATAATAACAGAGAAGGCGTTTATTGAAACATATAGAGCATTACCTATGCTGATATCAAATGAGGTGTTTGGATGAGATCATTTGATAAATTTTCATGGCAAAAATTCACAAAAATAAGGTTATACAATGACCTTTTTAACAATGAACACAATGAATAATGTATTAACAATTTATATTTTATACTCAGAACAATTCAAATATCAGTTTTTGGCTTCATTTGACTTTTAATTTAACTATCCAAACAAATGCCTAGTAATGTAAAAACCCACCAAGAACTTTGAGAAGCAATCTTAGCATATTCTCATTTTTTCAACTTAACATAAACCACTTTATGCTAATTCTTTTTATGTTTATATTTTTTTGACGTCATTTATGACAGGATTGCAAGCTAGAAGTGAGCAAATTGAATGAAGAAAAGAGTGAGGAAAACACCATATTAACTAAGAAAGTAAAGACTCTCAAACAACAAAATGATAAACTTTTAAGCAAATTAAGGTAAAACAAATGATGTATCTTCATTGTGAAATTGTATGCCTTACATATATTGACAGAATCGCATATTTTCTATCAGTAAGTACTGATACAGTTAGAGTCTGTAATCCGCAATGTTTTACTATTGTTTTCAATATTCTTTTTTAAGAATTTAAATGCAAACATTAGAGATATATCATTGGAACAGGAGAGAAAACACTTTTTTTATAAAATAAAAGTCATTGGACTCTGACGAATTAGAGAAGGACAAAAACCGCGTTCGGCAAAAAGGTCCAAATATCAGGGGAAAAAATGATATTATTGCAAATATGCAAAGCAGAAATATAATTTCTCGAAACTTAAATGCTAGAAACCATGCTGGGAAACATATAATAGATACAAGGGATATTTTTTGTTTTCTAAAATTACAAGTTTTAAGATAATATAATGATTAAGATAATATTTCTTAACAGTTCTTCAAAACCATAATATCATAATGTGGAATGTAAATATTCATTCTAATTCTGTATACAGTAAAATTTAATAAAATAAAATAAAACCAATGCAGTATCAAATATTCGTTATCTCGTCGCATTTCTAAAATAAATAACGCGAATACTGTGATACCGTCCCTCCACCCGTCCTTTCGTTAGCTGATTACGTATGTCGTCTTACAACGCTAGTTGGAAATCCACAAAACCTGGCAATTATCTTCTCCATAGAAACCATGTGCGCAAGAGAGGTATAATTTGGCTCCCTGCTCTGAGATCACTGGCATGGGGCCAAATATCCAACTTGCATAATATGTATTTTACAGTGACAATTTTTTTACAATCTTTTTCTATGCGGTCATATCAGAAATTTATAGATCTAATATATACAACCAATCCAGTCTACTATATAACTTTTTAAAAAAAGAATAAACCTGAAAAGTTACTTTCCTTTCGTTATGCTTCAGCAATTTTATTGCCTTTTAGTACAAAGTAGCAATGGACTTGAGCTTTTTCACAGCTTATCATGGGTTCTCTCCCTTGCGTATCGAAACAGGTCTATATTTGGTCTCTTATTGGTTGCCTCTTTAGGTTTTGCTATTGTATTAAATCATTCGTTTGCCTTTTCAACATTGTTACGGTCAAATTACTTCATAATATCAAGTTTATGCCTGCTTAACTTTAACAAATCTTCTAGCTTTTTTACTTTATTTACTGAGTTCAGAATAGCTTCAACTAAAACATTGCATCTATGTTTGAGGAATATAGCTTGGCAAGCCAATCAATGGATATATTTAAAACTTTCTGCCGTGTATAGATGCGATGTATTCTGCACATTAAATTCTATACTTTTCTTGTACAATTTTCAGTAAATTAGTATCAGGCAAATATTGACCGATCTGGCTCATTTATTAGTATTCAAAAGAGCAAATGTACTAGTAAACGTTCTTACTTTAGTGAAAAACATTTACTATACTCAAAAGAGCATAATAGAGGCTATTGCTTTTAGCATGACAATCTGTTAGATAATTTTCAAGTCATTTCCTTTATCCTCCTTTTTAAAATTCAAGATTTGATTTTTCAGAAATTACCGAAAGTAACCCATGGTCGATATTTTTAATGATGACTGGATCACTACCTGCTTCGTTATTGGGTGTTTTAATGTCAACTTGTCCTGTATCACTTTTCATTTTTGTTTCTTGTTTTTCACCTTTGGTAACTAGTTATCCATCCCGAGAGGCAAATTCTGTACTTTGTATAGCAACATTAGAATTTTTCATGGTATCTCACAAGGGATAATATTTCAAACTCTCTCATGATTCTGAAATATGTACTCCAATACAAGTTCTTGACAATATAAATATTTATATATTGTGACATTGTACTTATTATTTAAAATTTAATTGATTGCTAAGATGCATCAGTCTACATAGCCGTTATCAGATAAAAATGTTTATCATCAAGAACTGATAAAGGTATTTTTATATATTTTGATGTAATACATATCATGACTGTATGATCTGAATTGATTCATTTGCTCTAATGTCCCTTGTGATTATGCAAACAAACTCTCTACGTTTTAAGTTTCAGATTTTTTTATCACACATTTTGTTAATTCCCTTGCACACTTTCTCTTCTTCCTTGTCAGTCCTACCACAGCATAGTTAAAACGATAGTCCGCAAAATATTCTCTAGTTGGTATGACATTTACCTCATCTTTTAAAATGCCCCGTATCCTTTTGTTTTCTTGTGGTATGTTGAATAAATTGTCCTTTGAATAATCACTGACCTTGATGCTGTCCTTCATGTTGTTGTAAATGTTGATGTTTGTTTCAACAAGGTTACACAACGCATCTGTATCAGTCATAAGGAGTTCCATGCTATTGTCGTACGAATTTCTTAACTTGATGTTGTAAAATTTGTATATAAGCCATAAACCACTTGTATAGCTCTAACACAGTGAAACCACAGCAACAGGTTTGCAGGTTCGGATCCCGGGGAGGGGGTAGAGCCGGCGCTCTTCACCTCGATAGCCCCCCTAAAAAAAACCAAACAAAAATAAGAATGAGCCCAAAACCGAAATGTTTCCTAGAGTAATTTTTCTTTTCTCTTAGACGGTTAAAATTCTCCACTAGACCCCCACATAGGTTCCGTTACACATACCCCTTGTCTGCTTGTTTACACTCCGACTAAACTATATTTATGGCTCCGCCCCTGGTTTTGATAATTTATTCATATTTGTTCTTAATGTTCACCAAAACCAAATCTTCACCTATAATTGTTTTCCTTGCGCGCTATAAATCTTTCTGCCATTTCGAAACTTATTTTTGGTACGGACATATATTATCAATTCTTCTTTTACTGAGGCTTTGGTATATTTGCGGAATACATTGTTATTCATCAGTTTCAGAAAGTCCTTCTCAAAATCGTTAGTGTATTTTTTTAATTTTATATATATATATATATATATATATATATATATATATATATATATATATATATATATATATATATTTTTGTTTGTCTTAAAGTTTTTATTTAACTGTTAAGATAAACTGAATAAATAAAAATCTAAACAAAATTAAATAGTATGGATAAGTATACTGATGTAGGTTAATACAAAGGATGTTTGCAAAGTCCTACTAATTATTTATAACAGAAAAACGTCTGTGCTAGAAGGGTTCAGCAATTAATGCCTTTACCTCACATTTGCGCATGCGTAAACTTTGTTCCATTTTTGGAAGGTGAGATTACAGTGAATGGCGGGGCAGAAAGTTACTGATTTTTTTCAACTTCAAGTCAGTGCTTGCTCGAATGTGCAAAGTGACTGGCAGAATGAAGAAAGTGATGGATGAAGTCGAATTTCTCGCCAGACGGAGGACAGTAATTCTTAAATCCCCCTTCAGATAAAATCTTGGCAGCATCTCTGCCTTAGCCACGGTGGTTGTCAACAAATGACAACTCTGTGTACTCTTTTCAGTTTTGTCATAATTATATGTACAACTTTTAAATGTATCCAGCGAAATACACCTATATTTTTGTTCTTAAATCAGCATAACACTTTTGGTACAGTTACTTTCGTACCTTTTCAATCTTCACTTAATTGCGTTTGATATTCTGACATTTCTTGAGACATCTTGCCATCTTTGCAGGCGTAAGAGGATAGTCCTTGAAATAATCGTGTAAGCTGCATGGTACATATAGATCAGCCTCTAAAATGTACCCATTTTCGTTGTCATCAAGTATATTAGTGAAATTTGTTGGATCCATTTAGTCAAAAGAGCAAAGCTAACTGAGTTGAATGAAGAGACTGGCAAGTGAAAGATTTTTGCAAATGTTTAGCGGTCGAAGAATGGCACTAAATCTGAGCCATTTAGAAACGTACACATTTGTGGTATATAGTCCGGCTTTCATAGAGTATGGAGAGTTTATAACCAGTATTTTAATAACATTATATTTTTCATTCAGTATTATTTTGTGGTACTGATCATACTTCCCGTTTTGTATAAATCCGAGGTATAGCTGCCAAGATATGTTTGTGTCTTTAGCATAATCAAACTGGTCTCTACGATTAAAACAGCAACAACAAACAAAAAAGCGATGTGTTCTTTTCCTAGCAATGAAACTAGTTCCGCTGCATGCATGGGCTTTAGCACCCTTGATGCATTTACGTACAATGGATGCAACTTTATGATCAGTAGACACCATTTATGGCTAGGTTTAACTCTTAAGCCGACTTCTTAGTTACCCAATATGTTTTTGGTTTTTCTCTTTTATTCAACATGATTGAAAAAAAGAAAGGATATTATCGGATTTCATTTACGTATATTTCAAAAGGAATTGAAATAAATATGTCTTCAGAACATTTTGACTTATCAGCATTCAACTTCTGGAACGAAACTACATCCATACATCTATCAGCCTACCACACATCGCTTTTTTCCTCCTAACTACTAATTTGTCTATCGCTGTCAATTTTGGTACGAGTAAGTAAATTAGCAAGGAAAAAAGTATATATATATATGTATCAGGCAATTATGCATCCGAATAAACACCGATATTTGTATAATTATAGATAAACTGGTAGGCACACAATGATAAAGAGATGAATCAAGATATATCCATAAGAAAAGTTTATTCTTGTTGACTTTTTTGTGATATATGGTGATCATTTATAGATGGGAATAGTGTGAGAATTAGTAAAGCGTGTGTTAAGAGTTTCAGAACCGTATTCCTGGACAAAAAGTGCTAATTTGCATATTGATTGCCAAACATAATTTCAATCGATAGTCTTTTGCAATCATACTTAGACTCAGCCGTCACATGGGACAGCAAATGTCGGAGGGGAATCCAAACATCACGGACCAACATAGACCAAGCAAGCTGGGAGAAAGATATTCGGAGTTGTATGACAACGAGTGGACGAATGCATTTGAGGTTCTGACGGACACAATTGGTCAGGATATCGTTGATAAAGATTAAAGCGCAATTGAAGTTCTGCGAAACATTTTGTTGGTATATGGCTTCTTCTCAAATGCTGAGTTCTTTTATCCTGAAACTGATATTATACTTAAAAGATTTTGAGATAAGAGCTTAAGCTTTAGCTTTTCTTTATTAATTTTATTCTTGATGAGTTATATTTTACTTTTCAGCTCTGTTACTTTTAACTAGACTTCTTCTTGATGAACTTTGTTATGATTTTGAACTCTCAGTATCTTTTTTAGAAATGAAAGTAAAAACCAAAATGCCAAAAAGTATTGTAAAACAAAGAAACTAATTCAAATTGACTATTTAATTTTCAATATCAATACTCATTAAGTCTTTTCATAACTGTGATGTAATGAGTGTTTCCATTCTGTATTTGCAAACGTATTTACATTTTACAGGAATCCTACAAGAGTGCCTTTGACATTTCAAGTAATCAAATGGAGGAGGCAGAATATAAACTCTCGGGATCCTCCAAAGAGGTGAGTGAATTTCTTGCGACTATGTCTTTTTCTCCGTAGTTTTTAAATTGAAATTCATTGTAAACATTTGGATATAAATATCTACATTTTATAATTAATCATACATTTATTTTTCTTCTTCATAATAAGTTTGAATATTTTCTTCATAAAGTTTCTTTCTTTCTTTCTTTCTTTCTTTCTTTCTTTCTTTCTTTCTTTCTTTCTTTCTTTCTTTCTTCTTCTTCTAGAATTTATCATTAAGCTAGCTCGGACATGTCTACCTCAAACATGTCGACGTTGATGTATACTCCCATTTCATTGTTATCCACGCTTTGGCTCAGGATATCGTGATACCCTATATGTGTCCGTCTGTCTGTGCGCAACCACATCTCTTACTGATGCATGGAAATTCATGAAACTTTGTTGTTATGTTGCCCCTGGGGTAGCCATGTACGAGAGGTATCATCCTTGGCTAGCACTCCTATGGTCCCTGGGAGGGTGTCAAAGTTATATGTACAAAATTTAAATTACATCGACATGTTCCAAATATTTTCCGTTCAAACATTAAATATGCAGTCATAGCAGGAAAACACATCATACATTTAATGGAGTTTGCACTAGGGTTCCTGGGTCACTGTCTGGGGCAGGATGGAGTGGATGTTGTGGTGCCTGAGGGGATGTGGGGGTGAGTACGAGGTGTGTATGCAGGGGATGAAATATGAATTTAGAAGCGTTGGAACTTGTGATCGCGAGCCATTGCAATTGCTCTGGATTTCTTTTGAATATGGTTGCTATACAATCAGAATGCTAAAAGGGGTATAAGAAGAACTTCTGAAGAGGGCAAATTAAATTCAACTCGCGTCAACGTATGTTTAAGTAACCCTTAAAAAAATATCAGTTAGTTTAGTTAGGTTATAAACAAAATCATAAATTGATTGTTCATTCCACATGAATAACACCAGCGTATTGCTGTTATAGACTCGCAAAAACACAAACAAACTGTTTCTAAATTTCAGATGAATGAGCACTGATGTATGATCCTCTCTGAGTGAGCATATATATATATATATATATATATATATATATATATATATATATATATATATATATATATATAGATAGATAGATAGATAGATAGATAGAGGAATAAATAATATAGTCATACAAGTTATAGAATTTTATTTCGTACTCTACTGAGATTCGAACCCAGATCTGCGGGTTGCGGCACACATTACCTTACCTGTAAGCACCATCCCCTATACCATCTCGACCATGCACACATCACCAAAATATAATATTAAAAAGTCGGTGGTATAGGCATTCGTGCATAGCAGACATATCCGCAGTGAAAAATTCTCATCTAAGTACACAGTCCATCTGGATTCCTATTACAGAAATGAATGTATGTAGAAGTTATTATAGAGAATTACAAATATACACCAAAAAGAGTGGAAAGTGCTATCCCTGGATCCTACAGGAGAATGCTTGATAACATTAGCAGAATTTTTAAATACTCGAGATGGTATATGGGTTGGTGCTTACAGGCAAGGCGATGCGTGCCATAACCGCGGATCCGGGTTCGAATCTCCTTAGAGTAGGAATTAAAATTCTCTAACCTGTATGATAATATTATTTATTGGTATTTAAAAAGTCTGCTAATGTTATCAAACATTCTCCTGTAGGATCTCTTTGGTGTATATTGGTAATTCTCTATCATAACTTCTATATACCTTGATTTCTTTAGTAGGAATCTAGATGGACTGTGTAATTAGATGAGAATTTTTCACTGGGTCGACATGCAGGTGTGCCTGCTACGCACGAATGCCTATACCACCGACTTTGTAGCATCATGTTTTGGTGATGTGTGCATGGTCGAGATGGTGTAAGGGTTGGTGCTTACAGGCAAGGCGATGGGTGCTGTAACCCGCGGATCCGGGTTCAGATCTCCGTAGAATACGAATTAAAATTTTCTAACCTATATGATAATATTATTTATTTGTATTTAAAAATTCTGCTAATGTTATCAAGCATTCTCCTGTAGGATCCAGGGATAGTATTTTCCGCTCTGTTTGATGAATATTTGTAATTTCTCCTCTCTCTCTCTCTCTCATATATATATATATATATATATATATATATATATATATATATATATATATATATATATATATATATATATATATATATATATATATATATCTTTGGACAATATTGTGTTTGCAGTTTAGTTCTTTTTTAAAGGTTGGTCCAGAATGCAAACGGTTGTTGAAAGAAGCGCAGAAACATATTGATATCAAACAAGCTGACGATCTTCTCAAGGTAGGAATTTTCATCATTTTGTAGTTTTCTAGCCGTTTGTTTGCGTCACTTCTGTGAAATCTACCTTTAAACCTGTTTGCTTAAAGATGGTCGACAGCTTTTGAGTGCACATTAATTTCAATTATTTTCATTCAGTAAGTAATGTCTGGATCTTGCATATCAGCAGTCATCATGTCAGTGGCAAGTATCCTGTATTTGTGCAAATGAGAATTTTGATTCTGCAATGGTCGAGGCCATCTGTCAATAAGGTTATAATTATTTCAGAATGTTAGTAATCTACATAATATGGTCTCTCCAGCTACAAATACTGAAATTTGTCTCAGCTACTTTTACGGCTGAAATTTATTAAATTCATTTTATAGTCATTGATTATACAGGAAATATCAATATATAATCACAAACAGTTAACACATCCGTCTTTATTATAGAATGTACTGGACATAACTCTCACGAAAGTTATTGAAAGGACATACCTAACTGAAACACAGGTACAAGTATTTGCCAAAGAGTGCTTCCAGCTTTGCTGGCTTATGTCAATACAAGACCCACCTGTTGTTCTTGCCGAAGACCCCATCAAGGGCGATCGTTTCGATAAGAGCATGTACAAACCTTACTTGAATCATGGTGATACAATTGACTACGTAGTATGGCTGGCACTATTACTCCACCAGCGCGGACCACTGTTGAAAAAAGGTATAGCGCAGCCTGTTCCAAACCTTAGACCAAAGTCAGCGCCTGCTCTTGGGAAGAACAATGTGATAAACAGTGGGACTTTTGATAAAAAAGTACAAGAAGTAACTTCAGAAGCTGAGAGAAGGAATCCATCGCAACATGGATATGCAACCCAGTCGTTCGCGCCATCTTGGAAAAAGGTGGATGATAATCCAACATCAACTCAAACCTACTCGTCACATGGCAGCATGCCACCGACAGAACGACGTACGGCAAATGAGATACAGTTTAACAAAAATCAGGCATTGGTGAATGATCAAGACAATGCAAAGTTTGACAGTTTCCGTGTTTGCTATGAACTATACGATGAGCCTACTGTACGACAATTGTTTGGTAGTGATTTTGATCGTTACTACGAACTATATCTTCTGAATCTATATCCTGATCAGAGTTTTCCTTAGTCTTTTAGATTGGTGTCTGCCAATATAGGACTAAGCCTCGGTTTCTTATGACATCTAAATGTGAATCCTCGTAAAAGACAAATTTGTATCCTGCACAAAATATTTATAAAGTATATCCACATACTATTTTTAAAGCTGTGCTTGAGTATGATTGGCATGTCATACAGAGGGGATTTAATTTTCAAATTATCAGGTCAAACAATCTGAACTTAGCACTCACAAAAAGTTTAAATATCTTACAAGATGTCAACTGACCTAAATGAAAACACTGTTCACAAATCAGCATACAAGGGTAGAACAAAAATACTTAAATTTTATGTAGTCCGTTTGGTGTCCTTGACTGGACACAAAGTTCCATTCCTTTCACGCTTTGCTTTTTACACAATTGTGAGCCAATTCTATTGTTAAGTTAATCTTTTGTCTAATTATTATTTTCAGAATATTTAAAGGTACGGTTACCATTTTTTCCTAATTCTGAAATTGTTCAACAGTAAGCACTTTTGGAAACATTTGCGCACAGGTGTTGCTCGGTTGATTTAACAACATAAGGTCAAGATGTGATTGGATGCTAAATAGGGTTAACCTGTCATGATGTGCATGGGACTTTTGTGCTTGATCTGACCTTGCACCAAATTACCTGCACTAGGCACAATGTTATTCTTTTTGGATAGGGTAAATTTTGTTTTAGGCTGTTCCATATGTGTGTACAGCCAGTTACATATGATTATAACAAAGAACAAATGAAATATTTTTAACTTGCAATATTCATATGTTAGAGTTAGTACTTATTTTACTCAACTCATGTTAGTAGTGACACTTGTTAGATTTGTCTCGTAGTTTTCATGCTATTTTCAGTTTTATGACCAGTCTATGTGCTTCAAACAGACTCCAATCAAAAATAAGTATTAAAACAGTTTGGGCGGATGCGTTACAATAACAGAGGTAATTCATTATCAGTCAGCTTTCCTCTTTCGCTCGATCGTCCAGTTGTTGAAAATGTGTTTTGTCCCTTGTTAGAAACCTTTTTTCTTTATTTTTACGAAAGAGTGTTGTGGTAGCTGATATTAACACCCATGCACATATATATTATCGGACAATAAGAAAGTATTTTTGTCTAGTTATATTATAAAAACCTTTTAAACATCATTAACAATAACATACACGTATGTATTGCATAATATAGTATTGGAGGCTCATGTGACAAATTTTCAAGTGAGTTTCTATTGTCAAACCTATGCTATGTTATGTATGTACGTATTTATGTATGTATGTATGCAGATCACATGCATGTGAGAACATCGTTTTCCACTGAAATGTCCTGTTTCCTGCTTATGTATTTATTTGTTCCTTGACACAACAGAGAAAAAATCGTTTAAGAACTTAAAAGTCAGCAGGAAAGAGTTATATGCATCGTTTTAAAAAGGTTTTACTTCTCTTGGTAATGAACACTCGTTGACAGAGTTACTGCAATAAAGAATACATAGGTGATAAGGGAAAAATACATACAGCACATTATCAGCAAGAAATCAAAGCTACGGAATAACGTTGAATAACGATACAAATATTGATCGTGATCATATGCTGGAGAGATTTTCCCGAAAACGAAACGTATTTATGGAATGAAAATGTAAGATGCAACAATAGACATATCGTTTTTACCAGAATAGTCTCACATTAGGAAAGCGCACACTTGTGTTTCCTGATACTTTGCACTTTCCATGACTTGTTTTTCCGAGTTGTCAACGTCATCTTATATACTTTAGTTCGAGTCTGTGCTCATGATGATTTCATTCCTTTGTCTAACTGCTAGTATAATGGCCAAGGGCAACGAGTTATTTCCCTTGCATTACGTGCAATGATTTCAAATTTTGCAGATTGTGTTTCGTTATTATCAGTCATAGCAATAAAGCGACAAAAAAGAAATAAGGAACTGTATTTAATTATTTTCAAATTTCTTTCTTCCTTCTTTTTATGTTACTTTATGTACCAATCACAAAAAGGTTATCACTCATTTTCTTTATTAAAAACAGAGTGACACCAATTGATCTTATCGGAAATTAGCAGAGATGATAACTTGGAAGACAAGGGA
Source organism: Margaritifera margaritifera (assembly GCA_029931535.1). Taxonomy (NCBI): domain Eukaryota; kingdom Metazoa; phylum Mollusca; class Bivalvia; order Unionida; family Margaritiferidae; genus Margaritifera; species Margaritifera margaritifera. The sequence continues at coordinate 3,211,075 of JAQPZY010001657.1, read as the reverse complement.
AGCTTTTTTTCAACTACACGAAATGATGCGATTAAACCGTATAACCTCACGTCTAATTGAAAAAGAGATGCATTAACTGAAAACCAAGAACACACAAAACATAATTTTATACAAAAAATGATTTATAATGGATAATCAAGCTTCCCTTTAGCGCGCGAGAAAGAGATTGACAGAATTCTGCTGAGAATTCGCAAACAGTGTATTATTATGTCGAGGGATTGACTAGAGATTAGTTAGGCACAGTTTAACTTTATTCTGAAAGGACAAAATATTTTTGTTAAGTTGTTTTGTGGTTACTATGAAAAAAATGAATGTTTTTTATTTGTAGGTTTTAAGTGTTAGCATTGAATTTGGGTACCGGTACGTTTATATAGAGTGAGCTTCCCCAAACCATCTCCGTTTGGTTGAACGTATTTTGATAAAATCTGTACATGGGGCTTATTAATTGCTATTTCATTTCATTTGAAGACACGATGATCTATATATCAATAAAAAAGACTTTTGTACATATGAATTTTGGTGTTTTTTCGATAAATTATAAACTTATGAAAATATTGTGGCTTCCAATAAACCCAGCTCAGGTATGCTTGTGCTAAAGGTGCAGAAAGCGTATGACACAAGTTTTAGATTTTAACAAATAGCATATTACCATTTAAGTTATAAAATGAATAAGGTCTTCTACGTCAGTATCTAGCCTACATGCATTTTGAAAAATTGTTCATTTTTCAAACCTGGATAAATCTTAAAACAAATTAATTTTGCTAGATAAATGTACCAGCACATTTCTTTTACATGTGTAAGATGGCATAATGCATCAGTGTTTACATTTCCTTGGTTTGTTCAGATGGCCAGTTCGCACTTGAACTTTGTCCATGTAGTTGTGTAACTGAAGTAGGATTGTTTCCCGATCAGAACATTAAAAGGGGAATCTGAAAATATATGTTTGTTTCCTATTTAATACCATATAATAAACATCAATATTTATGCATTTATTCGATTCAAGTTCCAAGATGCATATCTAGATGGAATGCCAATTTGCAGACACGCGTATCAAGTAGTAGATGGTCGAATTCAGAGTCAAGAGTTGAATCTAACAGACTATCAACTGAAAAGTAATTAAAAAAATGTATCTATATTGAGTGGCTGGGTCTACTAAAATTTCCAATGAGAGCCTCATTTCGGATAATATGTATCCAACCACCGGTTGTGATTTGTAATTTTGCCAGAGGATTTACATATAACATACTTTCAGTTATGTATACATACTTTACTTGAGCATTGTAAATTACGGCCAGGACTAAAAGTGGTAGCAAGAAGCTTGTGATGCCTAATAATACAGACTTTTTATTAGTAGTAGCGATATTTTATTTTGAAGAACACAATTCAATACGTTTAAAAAATACTTCTTAAATTTATCATGATCTTTAGCACAAAAAAGACGTCGGACCAGTGTGCTTCGAGGCGCTATAAATTTAGTATGGTTTTATGAGCTCTGAAAACATAGAATTATTATTTTTACTAGGCCATGATCATCTACTAAATTTTGAAAATATTCCATTATTGATTATTGAAAATATTACGTCAGACTAAAATGAAACCAACAGTTAGTATTTATTTTCTAGGCTGCCACCACTTCAAATTTCAGCATATAAAATCATTAAAAAACCACTAGTGAAAACAAAAAGCACATACATACATATCAAAGATAATCATAATTAGATACTAGAGTTCCTAAGCCCTATATACGACTGATCAATTTGAGCCTCGTAACGCGATTCAAATATTTACTTCAAAAGAATTGAAGTGTACAAATTTCTTATAATTAAATAATGGACTTTAGATTTTAAAAATGAACAAGAACATCACCTTATCATCAGGCTACAACTGAGTTCAACTCTCCAGTTAACAAACACAATCCACACATTTAAAGCGATGAAAATGTACAACACTGAACAAATATCCTTTCCAATAAAAACCTTTAAAAAAAATTTATAAATACATTTTAACATTTAACATGGATGATTCTGTTACCATATGTAAGAGCACTGTGTGACATGAGACTTTGAAACAATCAAATTAACTGGGCAGTTGGAGGGGGGGGGGCAGCAGCTGGATGCGGAATATCTTACTGGCATTTGACAGATTCAAGTGTATCGGAATTAGCATGATTCGTATCTAGGTTTCACGTCTACATTAAATTATGATAATTTTTTTCTGAATGATATAATACCCTTACCTGGCATACAATTATTTAATTTTGAATAAGTATATTAGCATAGATCTTAAGCATTTTAACATAATGTTTTTTAATAACGTTAACATTCCTCATGATCATGATTGAAGATACACGAACATGACAAATCATATATCTATTAATAATAATAGTTATAATTGGGGAGAAAAAGTCAATGTATGTAACTAAAGAAGACAATAATTATGTCATTGATGGACACGTTTGTCCTTGTGGATTTTGGAATAGTTACATTTAAAAAATATCGAAATGAATAGATTATCAGGACTGATTCCTTTCGGTATGATATCAACGGATGAACAAACAAAGGTATTGCAAAGTTAAATAAAAAGTATCAGATCATATGTGATTCGAATTAGGTGCTAAATTTTAAAATAGAACATGTATTACACAGTCTGTTGAAACTGTTCAAGATTCATCAAAAAGTTATTTCAGAAATTAATTTTAGGAGGTCTACTATGACTCATTTGAAAAATTCCAACAAGATTTCAAAAATACCTTTAAGATGCAAGAGTTAGATTTGGCTGTGCTATTGCCGGTGAAAGTAGATTGGTATTGCTAATGATATGGTTATACAAATTGGATACAATGATAACTTTTGTTTTAAAAAATGTTAGATAGCTTTAGACTAGGATTTAACACTGCTGCTATAAATATCGACTTTGTCAAACAGTAAGATTCCAGCAACTGACAAACAGTCCGTAAAGATTCGTCATAAGATATACTATTTAAAAAAGAAAAAAAAACGTTGGTGAAAACTATATAGCTAAGAAAGACAAAAATGGTAACAGAACTGTAATTGAATCAGCGTGATTTAAAGACAAAGAACATGAAACAAGCAAACAAGCATTTGTGTTTGTTTTGCTGGTTGTAAGAGGTGGCTTAAGTTGCTTTTAAAAATAGGTCATGAATTCTTAACCCCTTTTGCATCCGCGTCTTAACTCCTGATCAAATATGCAAGCAAAAGGTCAAGTAATGCAAGAATAAGTAAAATTATATTATCAGCTAATGAAGAAAAAATCTCTCTACGGCTGTATTAAAATTTCAGCTTTCTACACTGCCAATAAATCCAGGCAATGTTGCTGCTTGTTTGGCTACTTTCAACATGTTTTTCAAGCCTTTTTTTATTTTCAAAAATGATTCGCCTGGAGTGGGTTGAGCAAGAGTAGGTGATACACGAGTAGGACAAGGAGGACTAGGAGCGGGAAATCGAAGCTAGTGTGGAATGAGTAGGAAAAACACTTCTTTTTCTACACAGTTTTCTCTAGACAATAGTTGATATCTTTTAGCTAACTTTGAAATTGATTGTTATATTGTTGTCTTTAAAACTGTGCTCTAGATATGTTAAATAGCCAACTAACTGTGCTTTTGTAGCTTGAACATTTTCCAACATTTATTTATATATTTTGTTTGCATCTGTTTCTTTTACGATATAGTTGTTATTAACTCCATATATTTGTCATGAATATTTAATGTCTAAATTAATAGCTGATATTTTACTTTGCTATTTCTACAGCATTTACATAACATCTTAATTCTCTTTCTTCTTGCCAGTAAGTAATCTTTAAACACGTTCTTTTTCATCTGTTACTTTCTTACGAGAAGACAACTTAATGAAAACTTCGTCCATCCTACGCAATCATTCACTTAAATTAGTATTTCCATCTTTTACTACACTACTTAGTTCGTTTATATTAGTCAACATTTCTTCCATTAATTTCATTTCTATTTCTTCTGGGACTTTTATTTGTTGTCTGAATAAAATATCGGTTCTAATGAATAATTAGGTGGCCTTTCTTCTGTATCCATAAGTTTAATTAATCTATCTTAGAATGTATCTGTTATTATAGAAGTAGTCACCATGACCTTTCCTCGAGTTTCTTTTGAACCAATAATTTGGTAAAACTTGTTTGGCTGCTATTTTAGGTTTATCGAACCCATTACACGTTGTTTGTTTACCTACAGATGCAGCTTTTATTGTGCTTTCTGATAAAAATTTATATCATTATTTATAAATATTACTACTTTCTTTCCATATGTGTCATAAAATATATTGTATTATCTTCAATTTTAAAATCATTTTTCATCAACTGATATTGCTGTTTATCTATGTTTAAGCTACTCCTTATTTGAGACATATAAATCGGAAAGAAAACACTACAGCTTCAAGATACAATATTATGAATTTCATGTTGAAAATCTAAATGAAATTAAGAATGAACTGGTTAAAGAGATCGAACATTAAAGAGGTGTCGGACAGAAATACAGAGCAGCATATAATGTTTCAAACTGGAAAGAAGTTACTATGGCTATCATTTCTGGTGGGATGGGTGCAGCAGCTGCTGATATAGGAGTTGAAGAATAATAACGAGAGTTATTATTCCTCTAGATATTACTGGATTTGGTGCAACGTTACTCGGGCTTGTAGCAAAATCTTTTAAAGAAACGTTGATCTAAACAAAGTTATAAAACATTATGATTTTTACGATTAGTCAGCTAAACAATATAAATCACATGATAAGTAAAACAATAAGTGAACACGCGTTTAGCAATGAAGAATTTAATATGATAGGTGATGAGTATCACAGATACAATATTGTGATGAATGCGCACGGGAGGAACGTCAAACACAGAGAGACAAGGCACTGAAAAGATGACAAAATATTTGTTTAGAGTACTGTAATCAATTGAAGGAGAAGTAAATGGAAGTAAATAGAGGAAAAACATAATTTATCATACCGATATGAAAAGCTACATTGCAATAGAAGGACAACCTGAGAAAAACATCTATTTCACCAATCTAATTGATAATAGAGATGGTAAACTATCCATCTCGCTACAGAGAATAGATTTTCTTCTTGGTTATTGCAATGTTTCCAACGAACTGGAAAAAAACAACATATTCCATTACATCAAAGACAGGAATAAAACAAGCCTTTTTTAAAATTGCGAGAGCTCTTGCAACTTAGAAAGGTGCATGAAATAAGTGAAGGAACCAACCATTTAATTTTCGGGGGGGGGGGGGAGACTAATTTTCGTTCGAGCCAGGATAATTTCTTTATTATTTTACCTCAAGATTATTTATTATAATGAATTTAATAGGGGGTATTTTTGGCTATAAATCAGACCAAGAATATTTTTTCAAGCTATTCGAGAACCGGAAATTAAATTAAATGGTCGGACCCTAAAGACGTTTTAGTAACGAATAACCACAGTGAAGGAAGTATTTAATATCGAGTGCTTGAAATGCAATTCAAAAGTTCTAGTCACTCCATCAAATAATTGCACATGCCCTATGTGACAAGCCTTGTCGCTCCGCGACAACGATAAAGCTTGGAATGTTTCAAACATGATTCCAGAGATTCTTACAATTGTTTCAAAGTAATAAATATAACAGCTTTTCCCTAAAGATAAATGTCGAGTGCACTAAAAATATTATAAACTTTGTTACGATGCTGCTATTAAATCTGCTCATAATTGCATACAGCATTCGCTTTAAGAAGATTTTTAACATGTAAGTAGGATCACCCTTAAACATAAGATACTGCAGAACTAATCATTTCACTTTATAGTATGGCTCCTGTTCATTATAAATCGTACCCAACCTCCGGTCTTCGAAAGTATTTACCTGGCACAGTTACTATCTAGCTGAGGATTATTTATTCCCTTTAAACCTAACACATTTCAAACCAAACCTTGTTGCGTCAGCGCAAACTGTCTTAATTTGGAAATATAAAGTAGTCAGCGGTGAATGCAATGTTAAAGAATTGCTGCTTTTAGTAGATGGAGCAGCCTAATGTACATTGTAAGGTGCATGGTGTTACACGGATGCTCGCGCAGGTAAAAATAAAAGTCCGTACATTGATACTGTATACAATGAGCAAAATGCCAACCGCCATAACCAGTAAAATTAAAGTAAAGGGTACGAAACAACAGTAACACAATTCTCTGAATCATAAAAATGTAATGCAAGTAGGATATAGACCTTATAATTTTTTTCATTACTCGCAACACATTCCAAAATAATGCCATTTGAATGAAAAATGGTTTAATAATATTTTTTCAAAATTCATAATTAAGCATTGTTTAAAATGTTACTGCTTTGACCGTGTTTAAAGTAACAAGTAAAATATACATTACTTTTATTATTTTTATCATAGAAGACAGAAAAAACATATACATATGCACGCAGAATAAGTAATAATTAAAATATTCAAATGACAATATTTTTTTTAAAAAGATCAATGATGGATACAAATAAAAATAGAAATAAGATTGTAAAATAATGGCTAATCTTTTTTATCATAATTTTAAAAATAAGAAATTTAATCAGATTTTGAAATACTTGCATTGAATTTGCAACAACATCAATAATAATAATAATAATAATAATAATAATAATAACAATATTAATAATAATGTCTGCATTACATATTCTTTTTAAATGTTAATCAAATTGCTGGCATGCTAATTGCCATCTACATATGAATTAAACATATTTCTATGGTGAAGACACTTCTGCATTATTGTGGAATGTTTAGCATATAATATAAAAATGATACCAATATATAAGCTAATTATATGACATATTTATGATTTAGAGTATTACATAATAATGATTAGAGAATTTGTGTTACTGTAGTTTTGTATCCCTTTATTATAATTATAGACATTAAAGCGGTTGGCATCTTACATAATGTATACAGCATAGATCCACATCACAACCGTGCAAATTACAATAAAACTACCAACCATTATTTTACAATATTATTTCTATTTTAATTTGTATTCATCGTTGATTTGTTAAAAACAAAGAAAATAGTGTCATCTGAATATTGTAATTATTACTTTAAATGTAGTCAAAGCACACACATTTTAAATCATACTTTATTATGAATCTTACAAAAATATAAATATTTTGGAATGTGTGGCATATAATTAACAAAAAATGATAAAGTCTACATTCTACTTACATCACATTTTTATGATTCAGAGAATCTTTTCATTTTAGTTTCATCCTCATTATTTTAATTTCACCGGTTATAACGGTTGGTGTCTTGCACGTTGTATACAGTATCAATGTATCGACTTTTATTTTTACCTGTGCGAACATCTAAGTCACACTATGCACCTTACAATGTTCCTTAGACTGCTCCATCTACTAAAAATAGAAATTTTTAACATTGCAATCGCTGCTGACGACTTTTTTCCCAAATTAAAACAGTTTGCGCAGATAATGGATCGGAGCCAGACTATAGTTCAAAAATAACTAGCTGATAGCATATGGACTTTTACCAGAAACAAATTCTTAACACTGCTGCCACAAGATAGACTGAGTGGAAACTGAATCATTAATGAGGCGAATACCGGTTTTAAAAAAATATTATTTACGAAAATAAAATTGAAAATGATGAATATAAATCTAATCTATCCTGAATAATGTTTGACACATATGTAAAGAAAGTAGTAGGTAAAAATATTCCACAAACTGTATTTAACCATTCTCACAATAGAACGACAATTGCTTTGCTTATTTTACACTATACAATTAACTTCGATACACATTTTGTATAAGATTAATTACATAACAAATATGAAATAGCAGGAATTAATTTGTGAAATCACATTGTTTATATAACAGACACGATATTATGGAATTATTATGTTCATATAGCAGACATGTGGTTGTGATATTTTATCCTGTTCAAATAAAAGTCATGATTTTGTTTTGTAATTGTTGTGTTGTTGTTATTGAGAAACTATGTGGTTCAGTAACAAACATGAAATATTTCCGTCCACACGACATACAAAAAATGGTGTTATTATAATGCACAATAACAGACACGAATTGCGAAATTATACTGTTCAAAAACAGACGTGACATGCACTATTGCACCTCAGTAAGGCAATAGAGCACATGCTGACCAATCAGATTACATAAAGCTTGACTGAGCCCAACAAGGCCTTCACACAGCCAAACAATTGCTTTTACACAGCCAACACACTTTTACCATCATTGCTGGTCCAAATGCCGCAAGGAAATTAGCGAACTATACATGTCATGTGTGCGTGCACAAGAAAAGACCTAGTTGATACATTAAAGCCGTTCCACGTTCAGAGCGACTGTATAACAAAATGTTAGGTCTTTTTTTTTGTTCAGAAGAACTGGGTTCTTTAACTTGCATTTATCCAAACAAAAGTGGCACACCAAGTTCTGATGTGCCGACGGCTTCTTTGTTTTCCTGGTCGAAATCTAGTTCTATGTCTAGCAAAGTGCAGTGACCTCTCATTTTGGATTCTCAAAGCAAGAGAACTACTAATATCACCTGAAAGGATACGTTACAGTTACACTTAAAATGACTTTTCTAAAGCATTAGTGTCATGTCAGGGCTAAGTTACTTAATATCCATGCACACATTAACCAATAACAAACGTTGTGTGTACCTTTCAATTGAACATTTTATTTTCCATTGAACATGTCAATGAACGATGAGAAAAATGTGCCTGTTTCAAATCAAGTATTGGTGTTGATAACTGCCCAATGTTCATAACACCCTCTTCCACAATTCCAGTGAAAGCTCGGGAACAGCAGTTCCCTAGCCCAGCTAGTGCGAATAAGTAAGAATCATTTTTGTGCAAGTGAAATTACTTTAACTTAATCAAAGTTTTACTCTGAGATTGGCATTGTTATAACCTGTGTTATATTTTCTGCGTACATAGTCGCTTTTGTCCACTAGCATGCAACTGTCAGATGGTTTGAATGTTAGCTGACAAAAGTGTCAACGTACACAGGAAATTTATAACGGTTTTTAAATATTTAAGTCTCAGAACAAGACAGAAACCCAACAAACCATCGACACCACGTTTTGATTTCCTGAAAATAATCAAGCATATGGTATATACTACAATGTTTGGTTGCTGTCTGCAGATGAAAACTCTACTCAGCATCACTTTAACTTTTTCTTCTAAACTGTGAAATTTTCTTTTCCTTGTCAACGACATTTTGCACTTTTCTCAACAGCTTATTGCCTCTTTAGCGAAAATACCACCGTAAAACTAATTCGCAGCTTTTACAAACATAATCTGTGTTAACAAAGGAAGTAAGTTTATCACGTGATCGACATTTCGTAACCTATGCGAGAGAAGCACATAAGTCTATCATACTCTTTTAACTTTGAGGCTAGCTGACATTACGCTGACTAGACCCACACAGTACCTCTCTTCAGCTATTAGCTTTTGTCATCTTGATAATTATCGGCAGTAATAAATGTCAGCAATTATCATAGTGAAACAACCTGACAACTAAGGAATACATAACATCAATGATAACTAGATTAATAACATGCTTCTTGGTATGGGTCAAGTTATGTACTTTATCATATGTCATTTTCAAGTTAGAATTATAAATATAAAAACAAATTTGTGATATTTCCATTTGTAAAGGATTTTGGGCCTTAAATAGCGATTTTCCGCTGTTCGATTGGTAGTACTAGAGAGGGACACTGATGTGGGAACCACTATAAGAGAACTTTCTTGTTGTTGCTAGATCTTCAATGATGATTTTATTAGTTCGGTGTATCATATCGGATGCTTTTATTGGAATAAATGCCATGGAATTATGTGTTTCCACGAACAAAAGAAATGAGTAGTTAGATTACCCAACGTAAAGGAACGAGCATCTTCATTTATGGCCATACATGTTTTTGCCTATCAACCAGCTTCAACTTCAAATTTGTGAGAGGATACTCTAAATTTAGCAATTGCACTTCTATATTTCAAAAAATAGATTCTGTCAAGTTAAAGTTTTGATCCAAAATTTGCAATATTTACATAAAATAATGCTCGACTACTGTTCTTAAGACGATCCATCCAACGTTTGATAAAATTGTCCGATAGCTTTAACTTAAATAACTGCAAAAATATGTCAGTGTTACCGACCCCTTAATTAACCCAGACTTTATTGAATCCTAATCTTGACAATAAATCTATAACTAAATATGCCCAGTTTACTTCATTGGGTAGAGCCTCTAAATCCTTCAACATCATTTGGCATATATATATATATATATATATATATATATATATATATATATATATATATATATATATTGCGTCTAATATCTTAAACCAATACTTCACAATGAAAACAAAACTATTTACTATCACTGTCGTACGCCCTAACTTCCCATAAATAAAGTCATATTGTGTTGTCTTCTTTACTCCTAATATCTTTTTGCGAAAATGTAAGTGCACTCTTTCAATGCATTTAGCAGGAATAAATCCACAAACTTCGCAACAATAATTTAAGATAGGTTTTATTGGTTTATCAAAAAGAATCATGACGTGGCTTGTTTTTAAGGATGAAAATTTAAAAAGGTATTTTTCAAGTACAAATGTCGCTTTTTTAGCTTGCCCTGCCAATGCTGTCTGTGATTCGGTAAAAGAACCACCAGACGTCATAACAAATCCAAGATAAGTAAACTTATTTACAATTCGAGCTTTTCATTACAGTAAGAAAATTCCATATTTCTAGGTAAAGTACCATCTTTTCTAAACTCATAACTTTTGTTTTTGAGGTGTTAACCACAAGTTTCCACTTAGCACAATAATCTATCAGATAATATAGCCCGGCCTGAAGGCCATCGGGCGAACCTGAAAAGATGATAATGTCATCTGCGTATAAAAGAATAAAAAGGTGTTACATGCCAATATCTATACCTTGAATACCATGCATGGCAAACTCTGCCTCTAAATCATTTACAAACATTTAAAAAAGAAATGGTGATAAACATTCACCTTTCCGGACACCAAGAATACACGAGAATTCATCACTTAACATATTATCATATTTAAGTCTTGACTTTACATTGCTGTACATCTATTTGATTATATCTGGAATATTTCCACTTAAACCAAGCGCTTTAATAATTTATACCATACGTTATCCCGTACTATGTAAACAAACGCTTTGGTGAATTCAATAAACGCACAAAATAAATAATTGTTTACCTTGATTAATAATATGTGAGATAAGTCCATGTATAGTTTGATCTTGCATTTGTCATTTTTTGTCTAACTTTAGGTGTTTTTACAACTAGATAATGATTCAATTTACCCATACAAATTAACCGTTTTTCTTCACATATATCATTAAACCAAGGATTATCTTTATGTCATCACTCTATCATAACATTTTAAAAATATTTTAAAGAATGGCAAACAAACATTGTGCAAAATATAACGTAGTGCCGACAAACAACTTTCAACAGTGCCAGCGTTAACATTCTCAAGTAATTTTTCCTTAATAATTTCTACCTGTTCGATTACAGATTCGTCACTTAATTTTGATTTATATTCATTATTGAACTCTGGTCGCCGTTCATATTTACCCTCTATACTTTCTTATTATCTTTCTTTCATAAATGTTGCTTCGACATCGTTAACATTATTAAATTCTAACGTAAAGCATACAGCACAAAGATCTGACAAAATATTAGACTCATTAACATCAAGCGATAGTACATAACTGATAAGGTACTGAGAAGCAATAACATAATCTATCTACATCGACCGTGTCCAACATATGTATACTGCCCAATATTATTATCATTACCTACACGCCCGTTCATTATACATAAACCTTTATTCGAATAACTTTATATTCTTACCAGAGATTGTAAGAGCATGTCAACAATATTTTATCCACAATAGATTGCCTACTAGATCCATCCTATACAATATAGCAAAGGCAAACACATAAATCAAAATTGTTGCCAAATATGGAACCATCAAACTTAACCCATATTATATTATCCTCATATCCGCAAACAAATGCATTGTTCCTAAAATATTTATATCTAATATATATAATTATTCCCCCAAAGTTTCTTTATTATTTATTTTTCTTTAATTTTCTATGCAAAACAAAATTTTGTAGAAATAAATCAGATAATTCATTTGTCCAAGTTTCTTTACGAGGAACAACAGCATTTTTGGAAAATATTTCATTTAGCTCTTTAGTTTTTAGTTTATTCACTCTTTTTGTAGATAACCCTGAATATTTAATAGAGAAAAGCGTAAAGTCTCTTTCCCCCACTCTGCCAAGTTCTCGGCGCTTTCTTTTTCAGACACGGGATTTTCATTACCACATCTCAAAGTGCAGTTAAAGTTTCTAGTGTCCTTTCCCATGGTATCCTCTGGTGATATTTGGTTATTTCTATGTAACTTTCTACTGAGTATTGTCCTAGTAACAGTTTAATGCATGTCACATTTGCCTTTTGCTGATGCAAATCTCGACTCATATCCATGATTAGTGCGATTTTGATTCAAGAGAGAGACAGCGGCTTGTTGAGTAACATCATTTCTCGTGGAAAATTGGCGTCCAGGTTTGTTTGTTGGTGCGTTTCTCGTTGATGACCGGCGTCCAGATACGTTTGCTGGTGCATTCGAGCGAAACACAGATTGACTTCTTGGCGGGGTTATCTATTTTTAGATCGAGTGGTTGGTGCATTGTTTGTGTCAGAACTGGAGGAAATATCCACTTGTTTCTCGCTAGACATATTGGCGACATGTTGATGTATCGATTGCTTTAAAGTAGCGCATCGTAATCAACAAATTCTATTGAAGTATCTTGCTGCTGCTGCTGCTTTTCTAGTGCTGTACTCCTCGCTATTTTGTCACTAGTCACACCCTCTGCACTCACTGAACTCGCCAAGCTTACTGTCATGGGGGAGAGGGGCAATGTATCTTCTTATGGAGAGTTGATTTCCTTATCTTCATCCTCATTTGATTCTGATTATTTAGTTATACTGTTACGCAGTAAAAAATGTGCTCGATCATCTAAGCTATTGTTGCTTTGAATTTTCATAGTTTGATCATGATTCGCTCTTTGCATGCTTGTCTTTTGTAACTGACAAAGAGAAAAATTGCTTTACTGGCTTTAACCACTTTGCTGGATACTGGACTTAAATTTTGGCCCCTGGATTTCTTTTGGCGTAGCACCTTAGCTTGTGAATCGAGTCTCTCTCGCGCTTCCACAATTTCTCGCGAGTAATCTCAATTGAAAAGTTAGTACCCTTCAAGACTTTGGCATTTTCTTTGGCATTTTCTAAAATATATTCGGTGTCACAATAGTAGCGTAAGCCCACTATTATGTGCCATTTGAGCTTCACTACCTTAGCGTAACGGCGATTTCCTTGATGTACCCCTAGTATGTGTGTACAAGCAATGTACATGGAATCCAGATCGAGCTACAGCTGACTGAAAATAATATTTAGCACCACATCAAAACAGTTTTCCCCGAAATTTTATCAATACCCTAGAAAATTAAATTGTTTCTCCTATATCTTTGATTGAAAGCCAGAATCTTTAACATATCAACACATTTATCAGTGATTTCAATGACCTGGTCAACCTTTTTGCACGCGGAAAACATGACGAATTTCCAAGATGACATACATTCAGACCAGGCCCTTTGTCCCCACTTTATCACTTGTAAATCCTCAAAAATGAATGCAAGTTTATCCTCCATCTAAGCTTGTTTAAAATGTTTGGGTCTTAGAAAGGTTTCACCTGTATTTACCCGCCTTCGGTCACAGTTTGAAAACCGCCATTATCCATATCAGTGTCTTCGTGCACAGAAAATGGATTGTCCACCAGCACATTAAATTTCACATTTGAAACTATGTGTGACATCACAAATATAACTCTACATATAAGTCTAGATATAAGGAATCCTTACCAAGAAACACTTACAAAGCTATAAAATAAAGACTTCAGTCCCATAATTATACGCACACTGCTGTACCATCCGCCATCTTAGATTAGATGATATTCCAATGTTCGTTATAGGGTACAATTAATCTTTTAACACTACTACATCTCGATGATCCAAACACAAAATCTTGACCACCAGTATATTTATGAGCAAAGGTCTGATATTTTACTGTTCGGGGATAAAAAGTTATCATACAACTCTTTATATTAATTTCCAACTGCATTCTGCCTAGTTGTCCACAGAGCGTGAAAAGTGAGGTGCTTTTTCTCAACATGGAAACTATGCCTCATAAAATCAAAACTCGTTATAAGCCCAGATCTCACAGCCATAATCAAACTATAACTATAGTATTATAAATGAGCTTTATAAATAAATCAATGGGTAAATTTATATTCTTCATTTGGGCAAACATTAAATTTGTTGTTCTTTTGACAATATAATTGACAAATCGATGCATGTAAATAAGGTTATCAATCTTACATATATTTATATCTAAGTTCTTTACCACAAAGATAGAGAAAGAATTTTTAAAATTAATTTATTGATCGCTAATGTATTTCCCACGTATTAAGTCCTGGGTAACTGAATCTTGGAACAAAATTTAGAATCCATGCCATAACAACTTTTTCGCTTCGCGTCCAACCTAAATTTATTTGTGCTTGATTTTAACAGGAGTTTGAAACATTCTCAATCATCAAACACTGTTCAAACTAGTTTCAATTCAAAACATACCCTTTTGTTTCAAAACACTACCTTTCATTCAAACGATTCCTGAACGAAAAATTCCAACTAAATTCCCAGAATTTTTTTTATTATTTCAATAGTATTACTCTTATACACTAGCTGTAAGTGAATTATCTCTTGATGATCATTTTAGTACTGCATTTGTTATTTAAATATTTTTTGTCAAATCTAAATAGAAAAAAGTATCCCAAAGATAGCTTATAGAATAGTTTTATATATAGGATACCAAATCTTCGTCCCCAACTATTTTAAGTAAAACTATTTACTAAGGAATATTAGGCCAGAAATACTCAGACTTTAATAACTCCGTAATGTGTTGCAACAGTTCGCTTATCAGAAACAGCTACACAGAAGAAATACGAAAAGTTTTATTTAATGTATCGTAGATTTAATTATTTCCAAACCCGTTTTGGATCTAACTACGTTTGAAGTTAAACCTAAGTCCATTATTGGATCCATTCACTGTTAACGTGAATACACCAGACCTCAACATGTTTTTCCTATGCATTATAGTATAAATTCTTTTACTTTATACCTAAGCGTATTTGTAATTAAACTGACATAAACATGAAATATATTTCAAGCATTAAAAGAGAACACATTTCTATAACTTCCTTTTTCTCTGGAAAGTAGGGCAACCTCACCAAAAGCCTACTGTTGTATTCGATGTACATATGTAGTAGGGCAACCTCACCAAAAGCCTACTGTTGTATTCGATGTACATATGTAGTAGGACAACCTCAACAAAAGCCTACTGTTGTATTCGATGTACATATGTAGTAGGGCAACCTCACCAAAAGCCTACTGTTGTATTCGATGTACATATGTGCATGTTATTATAATCATTGAAAGAGACAATCGCAGCAAATTCTAGACCACATGTCAAATTTAATAATCATTCGCAAACGATCTCGATTATCGGTTTGACACTGTCGTTTCAACTTGTCCAAGATTGGAATCAAACAAGTTAGAAATAAACGTGGCCGCTTTTCCTGCGGGGACTTCTGAAATCAAGTCCTTAAATCTGACGGTGGAGGTGTACGCTGTCTTTCAAAATTCTCTCGAAGTCAACTTACTCGAAGGTTGAATAAGGAAATAATTCTCTGGTGCTGCAGTGCGATTATCATTCTTTGACGATCTTGACTCTATCTGTCGTGGTGATAATGGTTTTCATGCAAACATCGTTAGGGTGTATTTTAGTCAAGATTGCTCTCCTCGTGTGGGGCGACACAGAACATTTTTGTGGTACACGTCACGGTTCTCACTTTGCAAAAGAAATTTTGATCGTTTCGTGATGACAAATGCTCGTAGTATACTTCACTTTTATTCTCTCTCTCTCTCTCTCTCTCTCTCTCTCTCTCTCTCTCACACACACACACACACTATTATATATTGTTACGACTCTACGGTCTAAGAAAAATGTAACAGAAAGAAAGTGAAACCAACAAATCCAGTAAAAATCAACAAGCAATTTATTTCTAGACAATTAAAATTAACATAAAAAGACACTTACAATAACGTGAATTAAAATCCAAATAATCCAATAATCCTAAGTGTCCTAATCACAAGTACTAAATATAGAATGTTCAGAGTGAACTACTGAATCCTTGAACGTGCTGATGTGCCAATAGCCTTTAATGTACTAATGTGTCAGTAGTCTTTAATGTGATGATGTGCCAAAATGAAGTACTCCAGAATATCTTTGAATAAGTTCACATAAATCCCAAAATCATCAAATCGAAATCCACAAAGAGAATGAGCACTATAAGAAAATCCAGTGAATCTTTTGAAACAAACAATTCCTCTCTCTCAATTTGGAATGATTTTTCACAACTTTATAGACTGATGTCAAGGTCGAAACTGAAAATTGTCCACTAAACATGGTATTTATAAAGATAGGTCACATGACAGAATGTTCTAGAAAATTATATAGTGTATGTGACTTTTAACAAAATCAACCATGACCTCAAATTGAATAAACAACTTGTTTACCAAAACCGTCCTTGAACTCAAATACTAAGTAAACAACATAATTCAAGGACAATAACTAAATATGTAAACCTGATACATAACATTAAGGTTTGAGAAAAATGTTAAAGTCAAGAAACATTTATAATTTCCTAAAATATTTGTAATATTATATAAACATCATACATAACAATATATATATATATATATATATATATATATATATATATATATATATATATGTAGATAGATAGATATATAAGGGGATAATAGGTAAGTTATAAGATAATAGGGAAGTTAGTTTTGTTTTTGTGGATTAAAATTTTATTTTGTATACTCCTCTTACATTCTAACGTGTGGTCAATAGATGAGTGTGTGTGATTAGAAAAAATGAATATTAAACCTATGGATGTTTTAAACATTATGTTTTCCTTGTCGCAGTGTAGACCCATCATGTCAAACCTATGGACGTTTTTAACAAAGGATTTCCCATTTTGTCCCCAGACTGCTCCATGTTTTTTCATATGATTGCCCATCTTGTCCCCAGAGATTCCCATAATATTAAACATATAGACATTGGTTAACATACGATTACAACATCTAGACCCTAGATAGTCCCATAATGTTAAACCTATAGACATTTTTAACTTAGGATTTCCGACCTAGTCCCCAGAGAGCCCACCACCACCACATCAAACCTTTGGACAATTTTTAACATAAAATTTATCATCTTAACTCCAGATATTCACATTCTAATATTCCTGAAAGTGTTGAGAAACAAAAATATATTGTCTTCTTATTATAGTTGAATCCTCTCTTAATAGAAGTGAGCTCCTATGTTCCCACACAGTTTCATAGTAATTACATTTTGTTGATTTTTCGATTACTTGGAGATTTATGCATTATTGAAATTTGTGAATTTTTGTGTATATAGCGGAACATTTTTCATAATGGAAGTAAGCAGTTTTCGTACAAGGAGATTAAGCGTTTCGTATATTGACTTACAGTGCCAGCATAATAATCAAAATGAAGGTAATATCTTTTTATTTAAATATAATTTATTTTACGTAATTGCCCGTCCAATAAATTGCTGCTTTTGTAATATATCCAAAAATGTGTGCGCTAAGTAGATACAATGAACGAAATGAAATTGAAAAATGTATTCTGGTTCAAATTGTATGAGTGATCACAAAGCTAACTCCTGAATTATACTTGCATCGCGTAAGCCAGTCGTGAAGTTTCAGTGTAAACTACTGCATTCATCTGCTCATTTGCAGGAAAAAAAACGTTTCTGCAGTCTGTCAATAGCTGTTGCATGTAATATTCTGTCTTTAATAAGGAACAAAAAAATATTCGTCCTAGAAGGAATATCCATGCCGTCCATGCCCAAGATAAAACGGTCAGTTCAATAAGCAACAAATGTAAATATTTTGTGATGATAACCTGGTGAAACATCACAGTTTTCATCCTTTCGAAAAAGTTAGGTATCTTTCCAGGTGATCCGGGGTGAAAATGGTATATCACAATCACAAAGTTATATATTTCATTGCATTATATTGCAGTAGACACGGTTACCTTATTGTCCCAAAATACCGTCGTTACATACAAAATTGGAGAAATGATACTCTAAATATTATTTAATTAACTGTGATAAAAGAATTCAGCAAAGTATATTCTTTTCACTGGTCCAGGATTTCACTTTCTGTTTGCTAAATACATAGAAAGGTATGTTGCTAATGTAAATTCTTCGCTCTAAAACCTATATTGCAACTGCAGACGCAGTCTGATGGAGGAAGTAGATGGGGACATCCGGTAAGTCGTAATTTGTTTTCATCATATCCTAAACGCTCGCACTGACCATTTTTCTGTTTTCTTTTTTTAATTAATTTATTTTGTTGGTTTTGTTTCGTTCACTTTCTGCTATGATTAAATTATCTTATGGACATGGTCAATTGCTATTGTATTTAAGAATCCGTTCATATTATTTTCAAGCAGGCCAATGTCGTAAGTTTACTTCAAAATGAAGTTTATCTGTCCCAGAGTTCATATCCCACACTACCCTGATGTAAGAATTATGTCATATTGTTTACGTAATAATGTATTGCTTCCGTTGTCTCTGGTTGTGCAAAGAACGTGCATTCTACACTAGCAACGAACAACCCCATTATTTATGATATTGACCAGTCCAGATCAGATATAAGCTGGTCCGAACCATAACATCGAACTGATAGAGCATGTATCGCAGTATAATGTATCCCATGTGCATCCGCATTTCTTATTAGTATATACAGCTAAGTCTTAAAGATATGACAGGAATTGAGAATATGAATGTCTTAGATGCTGACGTCAAAGTGCCAAATATTTTTTTTAAGTATCTAGATCTGATTGACAATTTTGCAAGTAACAAATTTCTTCTTTCTAATTGCATATTAAGTGTCTAATCAACGTAAAGGTCAAAATATGACTGAAGGAAAGATTACTCTAATGTAATATAAGATAATGACATCAGTACACATTAATTTATCTGGTCAGAACATTATCTTTGATCTGTGAGGTTATTCGATGTCCTTTTATTCTCCCTGCTGTCTTCTCTCCTTCAAATTCAGTTAACTCTTATATTATCTTATGATTATTTCGCTCTTTTATTCTGAAGGTTCCTGTTTCGTAATGTTGAGCTCAGCTGTTATATGTGCGATTTCACATTCCAGTTTCTTTTTCTCCACTAAAAGCTTCTTAAAGACTCCTTTCAAATCATTTTGACTGCTTCAGGTTTATCGTAGCTCTCTATTATGACCGTCTATGTCGACACCAGTCTCTTTTTTCAGTCCGTTAGATACTGGCATCTTGACAACATCGCCCAGTCTTCACACCATGGAGAACTGCACTTCGTACTTTTAAACGCTCAGGTTACTGTCATAGTCGACATTATAACAACTATATGACTACAACAATGACAACAGCTTCGTCTTCTTCTTCTTCTTCTGTGCCTTTGCCTTGAGCTACTTGTTATGCTGCATTCAGTTTTGCTACACTCTTGCTATTTCATCCTATTCTCGTCTTTCGCTTGCCATACCATCTGTTATAGCAATGATCTGATGATGTGTTTTAGTTTTGTATCTGAAAAGAGTGTTTCTATCAATTGTCCTGATTTTAAGGAAAGTCAGTCCATAGTATTTCTCTTAAAGCCCCTTTTCGAGAGGCGCCATTTGAGTTCTCATAGTCTGCTGTCATAGGTCAATTGGTTAGGACAGATGCACTTCATGCGAATGCAGGGTCCGTGCATAAGGTTTTTGATTATTTGCCATATTGCTAATGTAATGCCACGTTGTTATTGTAACGATTACCCTCCTGCGATTTCGGCGTGTTTTGCTGTCTGAGAATCACTTTTCATTCCTGAAAAGAGAGAACAATATACAAGATAAAAAGCATAAAAGTGTTTTACTTGTGTGAGAGTGGACCATTTGTGCAATTTGGACCATTTGTAGTGATTTAGTAGACGGCCAACGTGGATTTTGAATGAGGTGCTAAGAAATTTCGATGTTTTATTGAGTGGATCCATTAATCATTAAGCCTTATATGAAAAATGTGCATCTCCATCGACTATTGCTAGTGAGATGTCTGGACCACCACCACCCACCCACCCCACCATCTACCCACACAAAGCATTGTGCCAATAACGAACAAACCACCCTCTTCTCGCTTCTACAATAATTAAGCTGACAAAAAAGACCAGTAGACCACCACTTTCACAACTTCCACTACAGAATCCGGACCACTTCCTCATCTGCCATCTTTAGTAAGGGTTACGGACCAGCTCCTTCCACTGCTGAAAATGACAAAAATGACAAGAAAAAAAAAAAGAAAAAGAAAAAAACACAGCACCAACCATACACCATCTTCGTCGCTTCCACTACAGATGCTCAATCACTAGTATAGAGAGTGGGACGGCAATGATTGTATATATAGCTTGCTACACTAATCTTACGTTCTTTATTACAAACAATCATTGTATAAAATTGCAAGAATTTAAAATGTGCATACCAGTCGGCAGCCATACTGAGTATATATGATGATGATAGTAGTAGCAGTAGTTGTGAAAATAGTAGTAGTTGCAGTAGTAGTAGTAGTCGTAGTAGTAGTAGTAGTAGTAATGGAAGAAGAGAAAGAGGAGATACAAGAAAATGGTGACGATGATGAGAAGGAAGTAGCAAAGCAGTAGTATTTATCCTTTTGCGGTAAATAAGTTTCCTTCGTATTGTATCTCTTATGATGTTCTAGTTTTTTCTAGAAAGGAGGACGATGAAACGAAAGGAAATTACCACAATATATAATTAGAGTGAAATCATTTCTAAACTGAATTAGAAAAAGTATTGGGCGACATAGCCCAGATGAAAAATGAATTTTCACGAGTAAAGATAGATGTCATGAATGCAGAACAAGTTTCTTCTGAGCAAAAGAAATTAAAATTTTTGGACTTCGGGACCTGGTGAACTCGATGGAAAACAAACTAAGTTCTGTTCAGGAACAGCTAGAGAAGTGCCAACATCGATTGCATAAGAAAGAAAGAAAACTGCAAGACCAAAGAAATGCTTTGATGCAGACAACAATTATGTAATTCACAAAATGACTTGGTATAGCTACTTACTGATTCAGTAGGTCTAAGGATACGGCCACAAAATCCTAGTTATAATGATAGATGAAAACGATAAAGTTTGCTAAAATATATAAAAGGATCAGTGACATTATTTTTACAAAACGCTATTTTTGTGGATTTTATAAAAAAAAATTTAATATTTAAATTTTGACTTTGAACTGATCAAATGCTATAAAGAGAAACTCGAGACAAGCAGTTCTAGATGGGACACAAAAGACTGGTATTGTATAATGACCAGCATTCATCAGAAATTTAGTTTCACGATGACAATCAAGTGGTATGGAGATAATAGTATTGAGAGAAAAACGGGGATGGATGAGGGGGGAGGGGGCACATATTCACTAATACACATATGAGAAAGTGAAATTAGAATCATTTTAACTTAGTGCTGTTTCTTTCCTGTTAAAGTTAAATTAAGCATCAAACATGTACGATTATAATTGTAAAGCAAACAATGCATAACTGAATAAAACATCCATTTTCGGTCAAATCAAAACTTACATTAGGAAATTGAGCAGATATTAACTATTTAACACTGTAATTCATTGCCGCTTATTTAAAAAAGACACCGTTTGCTTAGCTTGAAAACGTATCTCTACAAGGGCAGATTTTGCTAAATATAAGACTTTGTTGACTCCTATCGAAACCACTCGTGTATATATTATCTCTACCTTTTCATGATGTTTTGTAGCTCTAAATCGGATATGTCACTTGTCTTTATGTTAAACCTTGGTTTTGTCCTAACTTTCATATGGTAGTGTAAGATTGCCTGTTTTTGTTTCTGTTTTCACAACAATTATCGACCACGGAATGGCTGTGATTAGTCGAGGGATTATGACTACGGAAGCTTACACGAAACCCGTCACCGGATCTGTATTCGGTATGCGGTGGATTCTGACCAGAATTCAGAATTCACACGTAACCGCTACGTAGTTCCCATAAACTACATGAGAATGAAGAACAAAAGCATTTGTGCCAAATAAAATGATATGCATTAGGAGAAGACAGTTTTCACAAGTTCCCATATATAAGTTTACTGTTGGAGCAAGTTCAACAGACAGCAGGGATTGTGTTTTTAAAAGGAAGCCAAATAATGACCACTAATAATCAGTGGCAATCAGGTTATGTTAGCTTCATTGCATTAACATACCAGTTTTAACAGCAAACTTGTACTATGGTTAAAATAAAAGCAAATAGTTTTTAAAACATTACATGACTTTATTTTGACTTAAACAAGAACATAATATTCCCATCTAAATATACTTAAAATTACTTGTAACCAGGCGAATTATTGTAATATTGTTTCATGTTTATTTCATAAATGCAAAGTAACTAAGACATCTACATGCCTAATGTGCAAAACTACATTGCAAATATGTAAAGCTCTTTTTTCAGTGAGTTTCAAATCAAGTGCAAAGTTTTTTGCAACCTCCTACCAGTTAAATAATTATGAAACAAAAATGTTAAACGTGGCAATTAGAATAATACTGAATACTTTGAAAAGAAAGTTACCTCAGTTTCTTCACTTGCTAATTTCCAGAGTATTAAGTTGCCATATGTCAGTGGGAAAATAATGTTCTTATCTTTTAAGTAAGTTATCAGTGCCCTATTAACTTTTTCCTCTTTATTTACAATAATAACTTATGACAGAGCTTACTAAGTTTTCGCTGATCATACAACAAGTTGTCTCAACGAATGGTAAGTACTCATGACGGCTGATATGTTTGCTGTGAATAGTATTCAGGTAGGTGAAGCTAGAGAATCCAGGAAAGTTACCGATTTTGGATCTGCAGCTAATGACCCATTCAAAACAAACTGATCAAGGTCCGAGAGAGCAGAGTCGCAAAGCGATTGTGTTACCACTGCACCGTCCACGTCCGTGTCTGTATTGCATTTTATTCAAGACACAAACAATGCAGAATTTAGAAACCTATTAACTATTATTCATGCGATCGAAATGATTTAAGTTGATATTTTAATGAGTATCCTGCTATTGTAATTAATCTAATAAAGGATATCAGCTGAACTAAATTTTTAAGGTGTAAAAACACTGTCAACAAATGAAGCGAAACTAGTGTCACTCTTTAAAAATCCAAGACTATTAAACTTAGATTAGATTTTGAATATCGCAGATATCACCTCGAAGTGTTTAGTCAATCCTCTAACGCTAAAGGAAAAAAAAAAAACGCATTGGGGTTATTTTAGCAAAACCTGCAATAAATGACATAATCTGACGTTCTTGTGTTTGTTGCAGAAGGAAACGACAAATATTTCATTTATCAGAGCATTTAATACTGTTTCGGAAACAAATTATTTCAATTTTTTAAACGACAATTACGACAAAATGAAACACGGGGTTTCTTTTCTTCCCTACTAAGCGAGGAGTCTCAGAGTAGGGTACTACAATACGTACAGTAAATGACATAATGGTGACACTTTGATTTGAGCAAAGTATGTTATGAAATGCAAATCTATTGTTTAACTCCATTTTGCTGGCTACTCCTTTTTCATCTCTCTCTCTTCTCTCTCTCTCTCTCTCTCTCTCTCTCTCTCTCTCTATCTATATATATATATATATATATATATATATATATATATATATATATATATATATATATATATATATATATATCTCTCTGCGAAAAAGCTAGCAAATTTGGCGGGACCTGGTTTGTTCAATTATTTGTCCATCTATCCGTCACCAAAACTTAGAATCAATGTACGGCGTTATTTCCTATGTCTAAGTGTCATTTACTTCATGTTGGGCCAAACTTAACGGGAAACTGTTCCCACTTCTAATCTTATATCTGATTCACATATCAAGATTAACTTGTACAGAAGATTCAATGCACAAATTACATTCCTAGTACTTTTAAATCTGAACAAAAATATTTTCATAATGTTTTCTTTTTCATTCCTATTTTTAAATACCATAACGTCTTTCAACTGTTGTTAGTTCAGACTTTGTGTACAGACTTATTTACGTAGATACTGTTCTTTGAGCTGCTTCAATATTCCCTTTATTACCACAAAGATGATAAGTAATTTCATATATTGCAGTACCATGGATGAAATAGGTGCATCGTTTGAATAAATAAATATCGCATTGCTTCACTTGGCATTGCAATCACCCCATTCGATAGGAGCTTGGCATTGCAATCAACCCCAACCTCCCATTCGATAGGAGTTTACGTGAGTTACCAAAGAAAAGAGCATTCGCCTCAGCTACTATTAAAATATATTGCATACAAAATTCTGCATGAGCTTTCAAGGCTCGAACGTTGATGAATGAATAGTATTGTTTTACTCATAAGAATTGTTCTCCATCAACGTACACTGAATTGAATTGGCGTTTGCATGTGTTTCTAAGTTTCATTATGTACGCTGTTGATGTTGTCATTAATGATGATGATGTTTGTTTTTGTTGCTTATGGCGTTATTTTGTTGTTGTTGTGATAAAATAAATTGTATTTTCCAAAATGTCTACATTGGATGTATTGGCCATCATATACATAAATGTAACTCTAACGCCTTATGAATTATATACGTCACTGAGAATTCGGATTTACTCCATAAGAATACTTCAGAACACTTCTGTGAATGTTTATGTTTACCTCAATAATATATACATTTTTGCAACATGATAATAGCTGGACTATAAATATAAAAATAAAAATCTATAATGCTTTCTTCAGACTTATCTGCGAGCAGAAGCAACAAATACCAGAAGGAGAGCCCATCATCACCGACTTAAGCGACCCGAACAGGCTTAGTAAGGTGGGAGAAAGATACTCAGATTTGTACGAAAAAGAATGGCCAAATGCATTCGATGTTTTGACAGAAAAATTTCTGAACGATGAAAAAAGCGCAATTGAAGTTCTCCGAAGGATATTGTTGGTAAATAAATAATGTTATTTAGACTAAATTTGTTTTAAACAAGAAATCATAGAAAACAAATTCATCTCTATTACGTTATGTTTGTTTTATTTTTTTCTTTTTTTTTAAAATATAGTGTAAAGAAGTTTAGGTATTATCCTAAGATTTGTCTCTCAGGAAACTCAAGAAATATACAAATAGCTGCCTCTATTACCAATTTTTATCAGTTGAAAAATTAAAAATCAAAATTAATTTCTTATACCTATAAAGGAAGAATTTTCGATTGATAGCCTTTCTATAATTATCGATCGTTTTGAAGGACCTTAAGTACTCCACATTACAACAATTATTTCTCCCAATGAGTATATTTACATTTGTTTCAGGAATCCTACAAGCATGCTTTTGACATGTCCGAAAATCAAATAATGAATGCCGAATATATTCTCTCGTGAACCTCTAAAAGGGTCAGTAAGTTCCCTGCTAGCATTTTCCTTGTCATATTTGGTTCAAGTCCTTTTGTGAATAGTCAGAATATTATATTGGAACCAAAGCTTTCATTATTGCCTAATGTGCGTCTATCTATCTATAAATCTTCACATTTGACGACGTCGACCTCATGAACATCAAATGTGCTATATTTAAACAGAATAACTAAAAAACTAAGTATTTCATTTACCTGGGTTTTCAGTATTTCCTAATATAGCCTCTGGGCTGTATAACTTGTTTGAGCCTCCTGTGAATGGTGCTATATAAAGCTTTGATATGGTTTGTATTAGTTGGTGTCCAAATAGTCTCCACCTCCTTCACTGGATCTTTGCGAAATTTAACTGCATGCAGCGATCTTCTAAGTCTAATTCTGAGAATATGACACACATTTTCAACTTTACTGTTGTCAGGTAAATGTGATGACCATTCAAGATTGTCAATATTATTTTCGTGTTTCCAGGCACGAGACCATATAGAATTATGGCTAGGTGCAGTGTGAATTTATAACTATGAATTTATGAATTTGCAAAATGTTTGCAAATGATTCGCCATAAGTGAAGGTTAAGCGTATTAATGTACTCATTGTTATTAATATTTCCCTCAGTTCTGACCAAAGTACCTAATCCATGATACTTAATGCATCCCCAAAACATAGCACCTAATCTGACATTGTTTCCATGTAGTCCGAGGCACTCGAGCCAGTAAGCTTTTTCGCTGGTTCTCGACACGTACAGACGGTTCTCACCAGTGATCATAACCTGCGTTTCAGAAGAAAAATATTACTTTATTTCAATATATTTCAACCCTGAGATGTTTCTTTTCCTTGTACTACTTAACGCGAATTTTATTTTATTCTGTTATGAGCAGATACCATCAGTGTCTTCCGAACTCGGTGTTTCGTTAAACCATAATTATGTAGTCTGCGCTGAGCTGGTCTCGTGTATGTTTTTTTGGTGTATATTAGTTGTAATTATCCGTAATCTCTCTAAAATTGTGTGATCTGTTTTGCTTCACCATTCTCAGAAGTTGATGATCTATCATTTATCGATGAGCTTTCTCTGTCCACGGCGGCCGCTGTTTCCACATTTCCTTGTTGTTTCAAATTACTCACGAGGCGGTAGACTTATAAACATTCAATATTTCTGAGACCTTTTTCTGACTTTTGCCTCTCTTATATATTTATATAGCCACTGACCAGCTGTCGTTGCTCAGTTGACATTGCGTGTCGTCTGCCTTCCATTTCTTACGATGTGCCATTAACGATCTTTCAAGAGCAGACCACTCCCTTTTTACCGGTGCAATGGCAAAAGAAAATCTCAAACATTTGTCCAGACTCAAAACCTTTACGTTTTGGACGAAGATAAACATAAAACAAACTATTTCTTATTGATTAATTGGTCAATTATGATCGTGACGTCGGCGAAAGTTACGTCAGTAATTCTGGAACATATTTTTAAACGCCATTAAGGTACGCAATCATTGTCCTCTATTCCTTTTTGAAATGTTCTGTCTGCAATTAATTTAATTCTTTTATTATTAAGACATATTTACCAAAAACTATTTCCGTAGCACCTGTATAATCAACATTACAAAAGTAAGTGTTCTAAATTGTCACAAAGAAAAGCTTAACCATTCATGCTTTTTGAACGATGAATGATATTTAGATATCTTACACTCACACTTAATTATCCATAAATTATTATGAATCTAAAATCAAAGTTTTATTGAAACCTAATCCTCGATTCCTTCGGCCTTTTTTTTTAATTATTTCTCTTTTTTCGTAAGTTTGTCGTAAGGTAAAATATGTTATTAAGAATAACACACGCATTCCATATACTTTATGACAGGTTTCCCCGACCTGTAAAATGTTGCGAAGGAAGCGCGAAAGCATGTCGATATCAAACAAGCCGATGTTCTTCTTCAGGTATATTTTGCTTATTTTTTTTATTAAAAAAATCATTTTAAGCACTGTCGAATTTGTCTTTAACAAATCGTTCTTTTTACAGTATGGATTGCATAAATACTTACAAGAGTGTAGTAAAATGTCAATGTTTATATTGCCTTTTTTGTCGTTCTTAAGCAATACTTTCCATTGATGTTCTTGCTCTTTTATCTTCACGTGGTGGACATAGATAGTATGCACATATGCAAATCAGGGCCTGCCAATTTCGACATTGTTTAGGTCATCCTTGGAGAACTTTTGAATTTTGGAAATATGAGTTTTAAATTTTACCTGATTTAGATTGACATCTAAAAAGAATTTACTATTTCTGCAGTCTCGTATGAAAGAAGCAAATAGCACATTGAAAAACCTATGAACATTAATCGAGAGAAGAATTTATCTCTTTGTTACAAAACTTCATGGAAGCAAATCTCACAAAAGCATTTCAAAGGACATACCTAACTGAAGCAATGGTACGAGTATTTGCAACTGAGTGCTTTCAACTTTGCTGACTAATGTCCGTACAAGATCCACCCGTTGTTCTTGCTCAAGACCCAGCCCCAGGTGATCATTTTGACATCGATATATACAATTACCACACAACGTCTGGCGACAAAATGTATTACTTGGTATGGCCAGCGCTACTACGCCAAGAGGATGGCCAACTGCTGGCGAAAGGGTTTGTGCATTCTTATCAAACACCTAGAGCAAAGTCTGCACCAACAGAACGACCGGCAGCAAATTATGTTGAGTCTTTGGACAGGATGGGTCAGACTCAATATGATAATAAAGAAAGAGGGGCCACATCTGACTCTGGCGGGATGGATAAGAACCAGGATGGATATCAAGCTCGTGGGGACGCCACATCATTGATAAATTCAAGCTACGATCCGATGGTGACTCAGACTGTTTCAGTAGATGGAATAAAGTACGGCGATTATTCAACAAAATACAAGGACATGTACCTGTGGTGATGCATTTGTACCAGCCTCAAACTCAAAGCAATATTGACTGGGGTCAGTTTCAGCAATTCTGTCAAAATGTTTTCTTGTATGACGAGCGAACTCTCAAACAATTGTATGGAACAGATTTTGATCGTTACTACACGTATTATGTCAACCTACAGTCCGGAAATCTCCGTTGGCATTGACCACAAGTGCCTAAATTGATGACAAAGAGACAATATGATACCATAATCGTAGTGCATCAAAGTCTTGGCGTGTCATGTTCTATCCAATATACTACAAAGTGATGTCTCCGACTCGTGTAACTGCTAAAAAATTTATCCATTTTAATAAAGCTTTTCTAAACTCTTGTCATGTATAAACAGGTCATCGCATTTTTAATATGAAAGAGTATGCATCTGAAATTAATCTAAAACTAATTTCATCTTCTCAAACTTATGCCAAGAAATTCTTATTTACTTGGGATATGTGTGTACCTATTTGGGAATGATTTGTATTCTGTCTAAAGTAACTTTACTTTGCTGTTAGCTATCTGAGTTTTTTCCACGGGAATAAATGATATAACTATCGATAAGAAACGCTACCGAAGGCTAAAGTCTCTTGGAATTAAAATTAAACTAATATTTATTAAAGGGACTTTATAATCCTGATTGTATTCAAACCTCTTGCCATATATACCTGTAAGTTTGGTTATA
The DNA here is from genome assembly GCA_029931535.1 of Margaritifera margaritifera. Taxonomy (NCBI): domain Eukaryota; kingdom Metazoa; phylum Mollusca; class Bivalvia; order Unionida; family Margaritiferidae; genus Margaritifera; species Margaritifera margaritifera. The sequence goes on along the minus strand of JAQPZY010001657.1, from coordinate 3,181,718 downwards.
AAATGTATATACAAATTAGATCACAGCGATGCATGTAATTTTTCAAAATATTAACTGCTCACATAAGTGTAAGCATGGAACGTAACGGCCATGCCCTTTGCGCGATGGAATCTATTTCTACGGTATAATACAATTGTACTTTATCACTCGAATGTATGCAAAAAAAATCTTTTGCACTTAAACCACACCGTGTTTTCCATTTACATTTCCATTTTTTGTCATTATTCTTTCGTAAAATTTTATCTTTATTTTCTTTCTTTTTTTTCTGGAATTTTCTTTAAACCAGTTGTCACAGAAGGCGAAACAAATCGGTCACAATGTCCATCCTTTCATACGGTGTCCATTCATCTTTCCGGTGTTAACTTTTTGGTTTCAAATCTTTTAAGGGCAACATGACATGTTTTGCATTTCAAAATCATCAAACGTTGTCCATAATTGCATCATGGGATATAACATCTCTGGAGATTAAGGGCTAAAGCCTAGCATTTATCCCCGTGGAAAATCTCAGAAAGCTAACAGCAAAGTAAAGTTACTTGAATGTTAAATTGGCGGTGAGTGGTTTTATTTCTTTTAATGGTCTAACAGTACACGCTGTTGTCATGGATGATTGTTGATTAGTTGCAGGTCCTAATTTTGGTCTAGTGTATCTGATCTGCTAGGAGTAATCATTTCCTATGGAGATGATGATATACAATCATTCCAGCGAGTAACTTCTATCCCGTCATGAGGATGATGATGATGATGATTATAATTGCAGTTGTTTTTGTTGTTGTATCATAGAATAATGCGGTTCTAATACGAGTCGTCGGTGCTGCGGTCAGCAATTATAACAAGAAGAGTTTTTTTTTATATCCCCTTGCCCTTTTAAATATAAATATTAACAATGATAACTTTTGGCGATATAAGTCGCCTCTAACCAAATAGTCTAATATTTGTGCCAATTTTCATAAGCGTCTTTAATGGTTTTAGTTATGCTCTATAAACAATTCAATTTGGTCAATTTACAACATGTTTCTATTGTAAGGTAAAAATATGCCAATATCAAAAATTGCAAAGGACACATCTAGTGTAGTATTTCTATCAAGTTTCATATGCATATAGCCTATGGATTTTTAGTTGCGTTACAAACAATAATTTTTCGTCCAGATTTCAACTCGTTTCCATGGCAAAATCGAAAGCATTGTTAATGCATTTGTTATGTTATAAAAGCGCCACTATACCACCAGTTTTATGAGTGTACCAAGTCTCACAAATATATCTCAAACGGTGTTTTAGTTATGTTCCAGAAGGAAAAGTGTAATGAATTAAGTAAAATTTACAACTTTTGTCCATATCACGAAATATTTTGACAGTGATTTATTATTTTCCTTGCAAAAGGCATCTCTAGATATCTGTGTGATATGTGCAACAACTTTCAGGAGCATATCTCGAACGAATTTTGGATTACACTCCAAACAGGATCCAATTTGTCAAATTTACAACTTGTTTCCATGGCAAAGGTATAATATTGATATTTAATTTTTTTCCTGGAAAAGGTACTTCTACGCCAATAGTTTGATATTTGTACAAAGCTTCATAAACATATCTTGGATTTTTTATTTTTTAGCTGTGCTCCGGATGTAAAAGTGTGACCTCTTTTCTTGGCAAATTTCCAACGTGTTTCAATGGCAACACACAAAATATTCATAGTAAAAACTGTATTTTTCCAAAACTAACTAAAGCAAATCCCCACTTTTTATTACACTCTCTCTACCGAGACCCCTACCCACTAGTTTCATATTTATGCCAAACGTTTCATCAACATATCTCAAAGGGCTATTGAGTTATACTCCACAAACGAAAGTGTGACGGATGGATTCAGTGGAGCGGAGCGCAATGCACTTTGAAAAAGATATGGGGCACAGTAACTGTTTCCGTTTCTCAAACACGACAGCAATATGTGGCAGACCATTTGGCCGGCATGAAGAAACTACAACCGCTGTAAGCTATGAACCAGCAACTCTGTTTCTTTTCCATCTTCAACAGCGCTAAAAGTTCTCGATAGAAAGAGGTCACTATAACCTACTTATCAAAGTAGATCTTGCCGTAACCTTTAATATTGTAACACGCAAGGGGTCGCACAACCGAGCGAATCAAACAGCACATGCGCGAGCCTGGCTTGAAGTCGATGTTTCTCCTATTTCCAAGGACCTCAAGACAACAGTCGTTGTCAACTGAAATGTTTTTAAACGCGCAAATAACACAAAATATTGGCCTCTAATCAACTAACAACCACGCACGCACGAGACCCTAATTTAACTCTTGCGTGGTTTTTCTTGCTTCACAATTGTATGACCCATCAAACTCTAGATTATTACTTCATGCACCACAAAAAAGACCATAACACCAAATACAAAAATTATTCCTATCTCTAATTACGAAACACTTATACGTGGAAATATCATGAGAATTCCTTATGTTAAGAAATTAGAGGGTCCATTTTACTAAACTAATCCATCTTCCCAAAGCCGACTCTCCATAATCAACAAAATAATCAATAAAATATATCAAAGCTATAAACGTAGACGTAACTACAAAATAGCACATACCCTCAATTTATTACATCGTTTAGTAAATAAAGGATGAACATAACGGATATCCTGTTGAATTTACACACACACACACACACACACACACACACACACACACACACACACACACACACATATATATATATATATATATATATATATATATATATATATATATATATATATATATATATATATATATATATATATATAGTGGAAAGGGAATATGTCTGTGTACGATTCATATATGGAATTGTTTTTTAATTCAACAGCAAATCAGTAATATATTCATAGTTTATATTTTCGAAGTATGAATATTTGAGTGGTTTCCTGTTAATTTAACAAATGTATATACTGTATTAGTGATTTCTAACCAGTCAAATTTATCATTTCTAAAATGGGTCATAATATCAATATGGAACTATTGATATGTACAAATTCTTTTTGGAAAGATGTAGGGACTTTTGTCTTTAGGTCTTTAAATTATGGATACAAAATGAAACATCTTTCAGAATTTCAGGCTCATGGAATCATTGTTTGCATTCCAAAAGAAGATAAAGACAGAATATTTTCTTTATAAAAAATCATGGAGACCAATTTCACTGCTTAATGTAGATTACAATATTGCTTTGGCGTCTGTTGTTAATAGGGTTAAGAAAATCCCCCTTTTTATCATTATCGACAGTCAAAAGAGTTTATGAAAGGGAGATTTATTGGCGAAAATACAAGAATTTTCAATGACTTGATGTACTATCTTGTGGAAAAAATGAATCTGGTTTTCTCCTATTGAAAGGCTTTGAAACAGTTTTAGACTCTGTTGAATGAGACTTTTTGGAAAAGCTCTGAAATCTTCAAATTTTGGAGAATCCATTTGTTACTGGTTTAGAGTATTTTGCAATAAATCTAAATGTAGTGTCATTAATAATTAACATTTATCCCCATTTTTTTATATATTTAGAATGAGGTAGTCGCCAGGGAGACCCTTTTGCACCATATTTATTTATACTAGGAATTGAACTTCTTACACTAGAACTCAAAAAAGAACACAGTTATTACAGGTATTTTCTATGATAAAAAGGAGTTCAAATTAGGGCAGGACACTGATGAGACTTTTCTATTATTAGATGGTTCTCCATTGTCCTTCAAAACAACCATGCAATTGTTTAATGACGACCTTGGTATTAGGTCTGTACTGTAATATTTTTACATCAAAAGCTATTTGGATTGGAAATAAAAAATATATAAAATTCTAATGAAACAATATGTCCAGAAATTTATATTAAGAGGTCCATGTCCACTCTTTGATTACTAGGAGTAGACTTCTCTTTGAAAATAGAGGATACAGTAGAAGTTAATTATTGAACGAAGTTGAAAGAAGTAACGAAAATACTTGGCTGATGGAGCAGGAAAAATGTATCCCTCACATTAAAAATTAATTTGATAAAATCCCTCATTTTTCCTAAATTAATTCATCTTTTTTTATAGTCCTACGAAGACCTCCACCCCATAATGAACTGAATAAATCATTTTTCCAGTTCATTTGGGGCAGTAAAACTGAGACATAAATGAGACACTCGTATAGCTTCTCTTAAGGAAGGGAGATTAAATATGATACACCTACATTCATCTTTGTGTTATATAACATTTTTTGGGATTAGGCAAAAATTGGTTTTTCAACAAATATTTGGAAAATTTAGAGGTACACAGTTATTTAAATTAGAAAATATTAAATTAAAAAGAGATTTTAAAATCCATTAAAAACGCATTTTGGTGTGATGTTTATATTTATCACTTTGGAAAAATGAACCATCTAATGTTCAAGAATACTTGTGTCAAGATATTCTTAATTTATTCAAACTTGATAATTTCAAATCATATACAAGGTGGAGAACAAATGGTGTTGTACTCATTCAACATCTTTTTGATGCACACGGATCTATATTAGTCTTTTATAAACGAAACAAAAAGTACAAACTAATAATTCCATACAGTACTTTGCTCTTATCTCAATGATATCAGTGAAGTGGAAAAAGAAAATTAGAAGTGTTTTTGGAAAGTGTAATTAGTGTTCATGTAGTTTGCGGCACAATTTCACTGCTTAGGGCGCGAGAAAATAATAAATTTATTGATAAAGACTTGATAAGAACTTAGATACAAAAGCCAAATGGTAAACATGAAATTTGGCCAAGGCAGCTAGAGTGCGCAATTGATATAGAGGAATGGACCAATTGTTTTGTTTTGGCTAAACATTGTACAAAATATACCGAACAAATTAGCTTCAGTTTTAGATTTCTTCATAGAAATATTGCCACAAATCAGTTTCTGGAAACGATTCATTTAATTGATAATGCTAAATGAACCTTTTTGTAACGGAGGGTATAGAACACATCGAGCATTGATTCTATGACTGTTTAGTTACTGAACACTTCTGGAAATTATTTGAGGAATGGATCCGAATGTATGAGACGAATTTTAGAATTACACAAAAAGATGGGGGTTTTTTTTTTAAAGGAAATACCAATTTTGATAAGCTAGTTAACTTCCTAATTTTTCTTACAAAATATGCCATATACTGATTGTGTGTGTGTGTCTATCTGTCTGTCTGTGTGTGTGTGTGTGTGTGTGTGTGTGTGTGTGTTCAAGAAAGTAAACATATGAAAAGGTCACGATGCAAAACAGCTTAAGGTAATGTTCCATATACCAGGTCAGGGGGTTATCAAGGGGAACATGTAAAATCCTGACATCTTATATAGTAAAACACACACACACACACACACACACACACACACACACACACACACATATATATATATATATATATATATATATATATATATATATATATATATATATATATATGTATGTATGTATGTATTTTTTTTTCCTTAGTGACCCAAAGTAAAGTTGAAACGTTCAAATCCGAACTCGCTTTTCCTGACATATTTATTCTTATTCAAAGAGACGCTAACATATATGTGTGTATTGCGGATCTAAAAACCAAATTTATACAGCTTTATAATGGTTGTTATAACATGACATATACAGAATATGCCCGGGCACATGTTATTCGAATCTGTTGCACTATTACTTAATAATTCATGATGGATTCACTCAAGTTAAGGAAATAGTGCTGCCAAAAAAAAACATGTTCTCAAGTGTTATCGGTCAAAAAAAAAAAGGAAAACCTGTGGTCCTCAGACTAAGTTTTTGCGCAAATTTTATGTAGCTTTCGGTAAAACTTTAGAAGATTGTTTGCTGACACTTTTAATCCTATTGTTTCAAACCATTTGTTAAAATAAATAGGGCTCTTAAAAGATGTTACTTGAAAGACGCGTGGTAGAGATACATAATTGGGTCAACGATTCGCAGTGCTCTTAGGCGAATTTATGTGGTGTTTTACTTGCCACTTACCTGAAATTCCCGGGTCGACCTTGACTTTAGACAACCAGGAAGTATTTTAAATATAAATGTTGTATTCAAAATCAGCGCCAGGGAATAAAGAAATAGAGAAAACAAGTCCAGGCAAAACCGAATTTTGTATAATAGGGGTTACTCTCAGAGGTATGTGCACTTCAAATTATAATACACATGGATCGGTGTACTGTGACTGCTCCATTCAATGGGCAACGTTAGGAGATAATACGAGCCAGTGTACAGGAGGTAAAACAATTACAGTGCCTACATAATCAGGTAAGTAACTTTACTAACAAAGATTAGATTTTGGCTGCACACATATCGTTTATGAGTGACAGAATGTTGCTCTCTCTTTCTCTCTCTCTCTCTCTCTCTCTCTCTCTCTCTCTCTCTCTCTCTCTCTCTCTCTCTCTCTCTCTCTCTCTCTCTCTCTCTCTCTCTCCGTGTTTCCACTGCATAGACGAGAGACTATCCATAATATGTTAACTAATGAGTAAGTAAGTACAGGAACTAAGTATGTAACTTTGTATAACTCAAATATATAATAAACAGCACCCGGATTGCTCAACACCTTTATCATATAGTTTATTTATTTTCATGGCGACGGAAGCGGATAGGTTCATATACAATGAATCATTTGCTCTAACTTTCGAAGAATTATACTAATTGCAATGATCTGAAAATAACTTCCAGATTAAAAAAATACTTAATATTTTAAGTAATAAAGTAAATTTTGAATTATATCTTCCTCACTTAGAGGCATATCTGCTCATGTACATGCAAAAGTGAAAGTACCACAATCATGAGCAAAACATACTACATTCAGTTTAACACTTTTAAACATGTATCCACATGTAAATAGTTATATCTCTTAGACAATTCGGAATATTATAATTCAATATAATATATGTAAATACACATACACGTATGTGCAAAATTTCATAAATGAATTACAAACATTCTACATGGTTACAATACATAGCGGTCATCATGCACAATAGAAGAAGAGTTACCTCCCTTTCATTTGTGAGTGTGTGTGTGTGTGTGTGTGTGTGTTAAAGTCTATGTTGCAGTCTATACGTTGTCTCATCAGAACACATTTAGCATCATCATCAAACCGAGATTACTGTACTCAAGATGTTTATGTAACTACTGATGCAATACATACCTGATAGTAAGTCTAAGATCAATTAACTTTCGTCGGAAAGGGGTGATTAGTGACGTGTAATTGTCTTTTGAAGTGGCCTATTTGTAATTTCGTTCTTTATAATGGTCATTCGAACAAACAGGGAGGGGAGAGTCAGGAAAATTCTTTTCAACAAATTAGTGATATATATATATATACGCACTGCAGGTGTTAAAAATTCTTGCTTCTGAATGGCAGGATTTCTTTTAGAAACAAAGCAGTTTAGCCAGAGAGTTTAGTAAAAGCTGTATTGCAGAAAAACTTAAGGCTACTGGTAAATACGAAAATCAATATTCTTGGTCCATGCGAAGAAAAACCAGAAGAAAGAGAAAAATGCCATTTTTCTTTTAAAAGTTGAAATAACTTTGCTAATCATTTTGAGCATGCTAACCTGCAAAGTGATTATAATAACTGACTTATTTAATAACTTGTTTTTAGCGAGTTACTTGGTTAGTTGAATCTCTAATTTTCGGTCCGTATTCAAGCGCGATGTTGTGCAGTTTGGAACAGTATGATTGGTCGAATTTGTCACTGCGTACTGATGTAATTTTCAATGATGTGGATTGGTGGCGCACGCAGTGTTTGTAAAATATAAACAGTGTTCGAAAGTCGACGTCGGCTTCAGTAGCTAGATTCAGTAGCTTTTACGTGCTAGATTGTCTTATTCATATGTCTACCTTGTTTCGTCACAACCAGAGGAGTGGCAAGGTAAACAATTTTTTTTTTTTAATTAAAAAACTTGCATAGGTCAACAAAAAAACTTAACTCATGACCGCACAACCACCACAGCAACAAAAAACCTTAGCTAGACAAAACCAGGTTGTAGTTCTTATTAAAAATAAAACACAGGATATAATTTAGTAATTCATATGATTTTATCTCCGATAACAGCTGAAAGAAAAAATTTAGACAAAAATATACTCCGCCGCAAAACAAAGAAAACCAACAAACAACTAGGTGTCGTCTCATACATACAATTAAACCAACTTAGGAGCTAGTTGTCATTTTTTATGTAAATTCTCCCTTCCACCCCATCACACCCCACCTACAGATCAACCACCAAGGGCGATTTAAAAAATCTCTACGCATCATTGACTCAGTTTTAATGGGTTTAGCTTTAACGGTGTAGGAGCAGGTCAATGACATTACACTTGTACGTCCGAGCGTACCACTTGAATACCATCGGACGGACTATATCACAGGATCACCACACTTCTCTGAGAGCGCTGAGCTCAATGAAATAGTTTTACTGTCTAAATAAACTAGAATTCTGTGTTTGTAAAACACTTATCTCCGCGCATCCCCGTTTTTACATCCACGCCTTAGTTCGAGCCTCTTGTCTAGCTCTCTGATAATAATGCGTCCCCCAGAAGCAAAAGCCAGCTGGATATGTGCATTTGTCTTGTCACGACACTAAGTATGTACATAGATATAAGGTTGAGATCAGTGATAAAATATCTTGCATAAATTAACTCTCGAGAGTTTACTATTAGCATACATTGCACATTAGTCTGGGTCAATCTGTCGAAACATTTGAGTCCTGCTTGCATGGAATGTTAAAAGCAATAAAATACCGGACAAGTAAATTATAAGGTATGCTAGATTCAATGTATGTGTTATTCTTTTTATTTTAGTTTTGAAATTTCAGATTATTATGATGTCATTTTGGACCACACTGATTTTTAAGCAGAAAGTTCGAAGCAAAACTTATTTGTAGTACATAGATCCCATAAAGTTATGAACTTTCTGTTAATTACTAAATTGAAAAGTGAATCAAAGCAAAAGTATGGTAATGAGAGGATTAACAAATTTTATAATTCGGACCAAAAGAGTAAACTACATAAGTCTCGATTTTAACGAATGTAAATAATTGTATAACTGTCTTTATACTATATTACAATCCTTTATTATCCTTATATTGAAATCGTTCTACTACAATAAATGATCTTTTTGATGTGCACTTGTTCTACCACAATAAAAAGAGAGTACTAGCGCAAACGCAGTAAGAGAAAACCGAAATATTGTCTTATAGTATGTTAATCTGTAGGAAATTTCAACTGTTAGTAAGCGATCTAGAGAATGTAAAGGTAAAGGTTTTGTATTTCAAAGGCACAGATTTTGACTCTTAGTCACGGAGAAATGGTTTGCATATAATTGTGAAGCACCTCAGTGTGTACATTCCGGCAAATGAAAGGAGCAGATCAAAAATACATAATTCGCGCTCGAAAAATTAGGCTCCGATAGAGTTTCAAACAAGACATGCCAATAAATAAAAAAAGTGAAAATTTACAGTTGTTGACTAACATAGAATAAGTTTGACACAGTCTTTGGTGTACTTAAGACACTCAGCAGAAAGTCGTGTGTAAACAAAACAAGGCATGCAAACAATAAAGACAATATTTATCTTATCTTTAACATATATGAATCATGACAGTTTCTGGTATACGCAATAAACGGAACACAAAGTTCGATTCCGGAGCTTTAAAAAAAGATCTGCTATAGAAAATGTGGCTTCCATGTTGGTGCTGGTAAGTAGTTTAACAACCTCAGTCCCCGTCCCTGGTGGTGGTGGTGGTGGGGGGGGGGGGGGGTAGAATATCAAGACGGTGAGGTGGCATTTTGTAACAATTTATGACAAAAGTTAAAATAATATAATATATTCTCACCAAATAAATATACATTTTGTGAGATTCTTTAATTTTCTTTTGCGTTGATTTTAAAAAGTGTTGCACGTTATGTTATCATGTGTACTATTCAGATCAAGCCTGATTCAGTGGTTACCAGTGTAAACATTTTTAACACTTATGTTACAAATTTCTGTGTGCTCTTATTGGTTATTAAAGATATACTTCATGCCTTCTGTAAACTGTTGCATCAGTTGAAGAACATACGAATAAGCCGTGCTTGGTAGACCTTCCATAGTTACCGAGATGTTTTTATTGCTAAGTTAAAACAACTTTCCTGGTTAACTTCTTCCATACATTTTGCACAGCATCAAAATACCATTCAAGCTCATCTTTGGACAATCAAGTGTGAAATTCGTTAACGTTGCATAGTGATTCGATCATAATTCCATTTCTGTATTTGTCATTAGCCTATTGCGTAGTTTGTAGTCTTGTTTGTCACCTTCTATCACTTCATCTGCTTTTGTAAGTATCAAGTTAAATCTGAAATTGTGATGAAGAGCTCAAGGATACGGTGAGCAATGATTGTTTAGTATCTGGAAGTCAAATGATATGCAACGCTAGTCACACGACATTGACACTTGGTCGTCAATTTGAGCTTTGCAGCCGAAACAAATATTATGTCAACGAGATATTCAAATAGATGCATCCATTTTTTCAAATGCCTTGAAGTCATAACAACCTGCAACTGATAATTTAATTTGTGTAATTTAACAAGAGATTGATGGCAAATATAACTGTGCGTTATTTCATAATGAATCTAATGGCAAAATTAGACATGATCCAAAATAGCGTCATTATGACCTTCAATTTCAAAAAGAATGAACGGGAATAAAGCATGTGTGTGTGTGTGTGTGTGTGTGTCGTATAAACCTAATATATAATCTAATACCTCATAACTTTGCATTGCAGATAAGGTTTAGCAAACTCAGATCAGGGGACCTGTAGGGAAAGGAATACTAACGTGGAAGCTAGACAAAGTTCACCGTCCAGTACTTACATGGAGCACGCAAAAGGTTCAGATATGAATGAATTTATACGGGCCCTCAGTGACATTCAAAGCATTGACATCGATAAGCTAAGAGCACGGTTTTTACAGGTATACATACATAGCTATCAAGATAGTTGCGTAACTAACCAACTACAAATAGATAGATCAATATATATGTATATGTTCTTATTTGGTCTATGTTTTTCAATTATTTCTTGTTTTGAAGCATGATATTATACTAAAGTTAAGTCATTCGAGCAAAGACGATTGTGGTGGTTTTAGGATTTTTTTAAAAAGAAAGATAAAGTAATACAGTAAGAGGCAATATAATGTAATATTACACATCTGTGGGACGGGAGAAATGCTCAGTGTAATGTAACGATTGTTTACCAAAGTCGCAGTTTTATACTATTTTAACTACTTTCATTTTATTCTCTTCTTTACATTTTGACCGAAAAGAAAATCATTAGCGTGAAAGAGAAATCCAATTATAATGGATGTCCTTAGTGGGCGGTTCCGTGGTACATCTATTTAAACATAAGGTAACATTTAATTTTGTGACTTTTATAGAGCTCAAAATCAGCCAGTCAAAATGTGGCGGAAGACTTGGTGCAAAAGACAAACCATGCCCTGGAGGCCTTGAAAAGAGAAACAAACAGAGTCAAAAAACGTTTACAAGAGGAGCAAAAAATCAGGAAGGAATATTTCAGTGCGTTCGGGGAGAGCAAAATATATGACCTTCACAAGATGATGGAAGATTTGAAAGGTGTTCGTGAAAAGCTTCGAGATGAGACGGAAAGATTAAAAGAGAAAAACAGAAATCTCGTGGAAGAGAAACGGAAAGTTTTAGAGGAAAAGTCCGATGCATTAACAAGGTTATTTTTATTTTCACACTCATCATATATATCTAAATAAACTGAATGATAACATTTTTCTTAAGCATCAAAGATGATTAAGATTTCTCTTTTATTACTCTGGCTTGCCAGTGTGCCAGGACGTAAAGATGTCAGGAGTCAGGGTGTCAAACTGTATATAAATATCATCTTTGTAATTTTTAGTTTGCTTCTAAATAACCTAAATGTTATTTTATGTTCCGGGAACATCTGTGTGGTAAAATGTAAAATGTTTATAAATGGCACCTCTGTTTTGTTACTTCCTGAAGAATCATCACAAAATTGTATGGCAATGTCCGCCATGGGGGGGGGGGGGGGGGGGAGAGAGAGAGAGAGAGAGAGAGAGAATCACCGCCATAATTCTATGTATATATTTTCTATTACTATCCGATATATATTCTTTTTGGATTATTCTATGTTTGCATTTTATATGTGTGTATGATGTAGGTTGGGTTGAATCTTTACATTTGCCAATATATATATTACTAAACTTTTTAAATGTGTTATTACAATACTGCAATTTCGCATCTTCAGATACTTTGTCAGTGATTGATTCTATGTGTGTATTTTTAATATTACTTACCGTATCATACTGGTAAAATGTTTAACAGCCTGGAAGTTACAATGTAGCACAATTAAAGTTGCAAGCACTTTGTTAGCATGACGCAAGTTGCAATAAAATAATGTCCTATTATGACAAGAGCGGCTACCGGGATATATGACTCAAAAACAATTACCTCCGATCCGGTATATTGCATGGAGGATCTACGGATCCGGCTGGCCGTGTCTCGTCATCAATTTAAAATTAACCAATAATTACAATATTCACTTTAAAATAAGACAATAAAATGCTTCTTTCTTCCAGTGTATTCCTTATTTAAAGAAAATATTGTACGTCTTCCTGCAAGAAGTAGAGATATAAAGCTTGGCTAAATAAAATTATTCGACTTCTTCCTGAATTTCATGGACAGAAAACAACTACACTTTACCACTCTTACATATATTTTCCATACCGACAACTTATGCAGTAACTTCAGTAAATTTCTAGCCATTTAGGACTACTACAGTTGCAGACAGAACGGACAAACGGACAGAAGGAGGGCATCGTTTAACCACTGGCACTGAAGCCTTTGCTAAATGACGTTATACACGTATATTTATGTGCGTATCTATATCTAATGATTACCCGATTGTGGTGAGATTGTCAATGATCATCCCTGATTTTCGATCAGCCTGTATAATATAATATAATATAATATAATATAATATAATATAATATAATATAATATAATATAATATAATATAATATAATATAATATAATTTTAAAGAAAGTGTAAGCCCTTTTGCCTATAAAGCTAAATTGAGATTGCCAGAAAAATAACCAGAGATTTTGTTTTCCACTTGAGAGATATGGCGAGAAACTTTGTCTTGGATATGTCTTCCATTCTTAGAAGCTGTGATATACCAGACTCTGTACAGTTGTCCTTCTCGGTGCGAGATGTAACAGCACCATCTGTTGTCATAATGGATCATTACTGTAATGACTCATTATGACAACAGATGGCGCTGATTACATTATTCCCGCTTGCATTATGCTATCATCTTACTGGCAACATTAAATGAACTAAACTGTTGCGTTCATGATGTTTTTATTTGTACTGTTATGGTGATTAACATATGTCATCGAATGAATTGTCAGAATGCAGATAGGGTATTTAGAGGTTAAATGATGTAATTTAGAATATTGACGTTTGTAATATTAAAAATAAACACATATAATCACTTACATGGAATTTAAAGATATGAAATTGTAGTATTCTAATATCACACACATAAAATTTAGACACATTATGTCGTCTCATTCCGCAACGTGAGAGACAAAATAACTCCACATAGAAGCAGCGTTAGATTCAAGGACTTGCTGTGAAAGCATGGGGATCTGGGTTCAACTCATAAGTAGGAAACATCTGTTAATTATCTATGATGGAGAACCTTTAAAGTCACTGGACTTCATCCTTCTCATGGATTAATGAACACAGACCTTTGACTTGTCGAGCATTGCATGGAATTCGTAATTATCAAGAAAATAATAAATAAGATTACACCTCTGTGGAAAATTGCATGTAATTTTCACAATATTTAATTATTACACCATATTTAATTATTATAACATGAGATTATGCACGTATATCTTCTGCCTGATATATATATATATATATGTGTGTGTGTGTGTGTGTGTGTGTGTGTGTGTGTGTGTGTGTGTGTGTGTGTGTGTAAGTTGATGTGTAAAGTGAGAAACGACGTTCATAGAAAATTAAAGGAAACAGATATATATATATATATATATATATATATATATATATATATATATATATATATATATATATATATACATATATATTGACACAAATTCATAACGGCGCAAGAATTCAGAACGGTATCCCAACGTTTCGTGCTAAACAAGCTCTACGTCAGGGGAATAAACAGCTTACATATAAAAATCAAACACTAAACGCAAAATCCTAGAAAATTTCTGGAATCCTACATGTTAGAATCGCTAGGGGGAATTTACAACAAGAGATATAAAAATAAAAAGTTGTGTAACAATAATAAACGAGCGGGTTATTGTCTCTATCACATAGAAAAACAACATGTGGGCGACTATATATATATATATATATATATATATATATATATATATATATATATATATATATATATATATACACCAGCACACTTCAGATTAAGCAAACAAATGGGTGACCAGATGACCAATAACAACCCAAACATTGCTGACCTGAGTGACCAGAATCGACCCAGTAAGTTAGGGGAGAGATATGCAGAGTTGTATGACAACCAATGGACAAATGCTTTTGAAGTCCTCACTAAAACGCGGGGACAACAGGAGGAAAGAGCCATTGAAATATTATTAAACTTGCTGGTCGTAAGTATTTATGATTTTTTTTTTCTCATAATTTCGTCATAACTTTGGATTCCTATACGTTTAAAAATGAATATAGTTCTGGTCCATTTTGCTTCCAAGTAAACTTTTATATCACCCATATCATGATCAATTGTTTTCCCATAAGTATCTGAGATTGTTGTTGTTTTTTTTTTGTTGTTTTTTTTTTTTTTGTTTTTTTTTTTAAATTATGTTATTTCATCTATAGGAATGCTACAACTTTGCAAAAACGACAGCAGAGAAACAAATGGATGATCTCTTGACACTCGTATCTTGTGACCCACAGATGCAAGTATGTATAAACAATAATTTCATCAGCCTTTCATTTATGCATAATATTTGCAACTAAAAGCATCAATTGATCTTCTATTTCATGAATTAATCTTGTCAATAACATGGGTATCACAATAAAATAAAATCAAAGAATAAAGGGATATTTTCTGCTCCAGATATTGCCAGTTGCCCATAGTTGAAATATAGTTTTCAATTTTAGACTGTAGATCATTTTTCACATTTATGTTCTGATACAATTGTTTACCAAATCAAAATGAACGTCCATTGATGATGCTATAAATTGAACACTGTAAATAATCTTCTTTAGGACGCTTAGTTATAGGTTTCAAAGCCAGCTTGAAAATTGTCAATACCTACACATATTGGTATAAATGTACACCTCGTATTAACCTGTCAAATGTTACATCCGTAATTTGGTAATATGAAAGTTTATCGTGTTCCAGAGAATTGCTTTTATTCTATCCCATATTTCTTTTTCTCGTTAATTAAACAGACAATACTATAACTCTTATCACGTGACCTTGTAAGTGCTGTGTTTTATTTTCTCTAGCTTGGAGATGAGATAAAAAGTCATATGAGGAAAGCAAGAAAGTTGATTGATGTCACAAGAGCTGATTTGCTGTTTCAGGTAGGTATATTTTGTCTTATGTGCTCAGCACTATGTTGCTTTTTGTTAAGAATGTTTTACACAACAAACCATATATTTATATAGTATAGATTGTAGAAATCACGTATTGAAAGACAAATAAACATAACCTTGTAGTCTGTTCATATTTTTACATAATAATTTGTAACAATTGATTTACAGGAATATTTGTAATAAGCTTGCATTACATTTTATTACAGAAATGTGAACGGCACATCAAGGATAAGTCTGAATCAATTAGACAAGACCTCTATCAAAAAGAGATGAAGCAATACCTCATTGAGTGCTTCCAAATCTGTTGGCTGATGTCAATACAGGATCCTCCTGTTGTGCTGAGAAAAGAAGTGAATTATGCAGACAACTTCGACACAAACATGTACAAGCACTATACGAGATCAGGAAAGAGGGTTAACTTTGTGGTCTGGCCACCCCTTCTCCTGCACGAAGGTGGACCACTGCTGGCAAAAGGTACCGCACAACCGATTCAAGAAAACATAGATGCAGTTGCCACTTCGAAGACGAAAAAGTACAGATATGCGTGGGAAGACGGAGACACGACCGGAATTAGTGAGAAACCCATTAAAGATACTTTAAAACACGATCCAGTCGAACTTTCATTGATGACAACGAAATCTATAAAGAACGATCTGCGGGTTAATACACATCGTCCTGAGACTACAACGTTCTCAACTTCATCTCTTGCCACGACATCAAATCTGTGTCTGATGACCACTGTAAATCGGCAGCTTACTACAGACCACTCGCGTAACACTGGAGCGAGAAACGGAAAGGACTTGGTTAGCTCTTCCTACAGACAGAGCAATGACAGAGTTTATAGTGGTGTACATTCCACTAAATCGTCTACACTCGGTACAAGCCCGAGCTATACAGTCGAGTCAGAAAACAAGTCAACATTAAGTCAGCGAGATAGTGTATTGTATACAGGCGGTGCAAGTCAGAGTTATGCGAGGAGTTCAAAGACTCAATCAAGACAAAGTCAGGAAAGTCTTTCGTCACATGCAAGTAGTACAAGCTCGAGCTACGCAAACGAAATGACGAGTAAACGCCATGACTTTTTGGTAAAACTTGCTAATGAAACAGGAGGTCATCTCTCGTTAACAGGGCAGCAAAGGTCAAGACCGGAACTGTTTCATGAAAGAGTCTCTGCTCATAGTTACGAGCCTTTAAAAAAACATGAACAGTCTGAATTTGATCTTTTCATTAACAAGTATAATCGCGAAGGAGAATGGGTGACTCGAAAATATTTCCCCAAGCAATACGACAGATACCTTGCTCTATATCGCAAACTCAAGCAAACAGATGCTGGGAGAAAAAGAGCAAACAAAATGGTGTAAAATTATACATACGCGGATGCTACATTTATTCACTGGTGACCTTTGTTTTTGCCAGCATACTATTAGTTAACACTAATATACTTTCTATAAGAGACTACCAGAATCAAATTAGCATAATGAATTATATTTGTTATATTCTTCTTTACAGTTAAAATAAGAGTTCAACGAATATTTCTTTCAGATCCCACCATGTCTAAATACAACAGTGTGTATATAAAATCTTCTTGAATTTTTGCAGTCTATGCATAGTTTGTTCTTGCCGTTGAAATATTCAGCTGAATGTGGTGTTTTTAATATCAGACATCTCGATACTGCACCTGATATTTTATTTAAATAAGGGTTTAAATTTCAAATGCTATAACACATGCAATGAACCCTCTTAAACAGTATATTCTTGGAGGCAAATATGATTTATTTTCATCATAGAGTGTTTGAATACATATTTATCTACCTTCATAGACTCTTTCCTTCAAAAGGCAATGAAGATGTTTGTGCATTATATTACCAAGATAAATTGCATTGATGTGCACGGGCGAAAAAAAAGTGTACAGTTATATCACTCATTAGAGACTTTGAACACCAGTAAAAGGTGTCAGCATGTCCACATCTCTCTCTCTCTCTCTCTCTCTCTCTCTCTCTCTCTCTCTCTCTCTCTCTCTCTCTCTCTCTCTCTCAGAGTATATGCTGCGTAGGTTAAACAATCAATTTCGATTTGATCATTACCGGACTGTTCATCTCATTGACGTACATACAATTCCGTGTGTATCATAACTATGAGTAAAACAGAGGTTATCCTACATGTACCTTTGTCCGTGGACTATTTATTCTTATGCATGAGGCTTAACATACACCTAATTACACGCAATAGTGCAACAGACAATTGAATTCTAGCAATACTAACAATGTAACGTACTCTCTGACTGGTATAACGTCAATATTTGAGGTAAAGAGAACTATTAACCTCAGTTAGTAACTGCGCATGCGTTGAATTGCTAGCCGTGTTAGCGATCAGAAGTGTATATTTTTGTATAGGGTCAGTATGGAAAGAAAATTATTAAAGATAATACGGAATATTCAATTTCTTTTACTGGATAATCGTAAAATTTGTATTCGTTTGACTTTATTTTGATAATTATTTTGATAATGTTAGTAAAATATATCTTGCTTCCATTTTTGTTCAAAGCTAATTATCCATGGTCACTATATTAAATGCCAAATGAGATTGGTATTGCTATTGTTGACACCCTCCATACAGCTGGCAGGCCTATGAGGTGACTCCTCATGATCCGAATATCAAAGGCTTTTATACATGAATATGTTCTCACCCGTCTTTGTAATTAATCACATTTCCAAAATAATGAATTTTGAACAATTAATTTTTACTTGGGTTTATATTTTCAATTTTTACGGGACGTACTAATTTACATTCCCATTTACAGGTTTCCATCCTTTCTGTCCCTTGTACCTAAGATACATTTAATTTGGACACGTACATCACCTCCTTTCATGCATTCACAACCCATAGGCAGGTTTCCATGCTGTTTACATTACAAATTCACTTCTGATCTTTTCTACACACACACACACACACACATATATATATATATATATATATATATATATATATATATATATATATATATATATATATATATATATCGTCCCTTTGATGTGAGCATATATTCCTGTGTACTTGTTGTATGACTTTTTGTCTCTGATTTGATTGGTTGTTTGGGATTGTTGTTTTCTTTGTCAAATCTAGTATCAGTTGTTTATCTAAAGGTTACAATAGAAGAAGAAAAAAAAAGATGTTTGAAAAGTTCAAGTCTTTATGTACGATATATCCGTATTTTATAAACATAATTGTTCGTATTTGTTTTTGATTTATTCTCTTTCAGTTTGTTTTGTGTATCACTTCCTTGGAGGGTCTGCATGCCTCGCGTTGCGCCTTGACAGCATACGCCAAAATTATCAACACCCACTACTTAAAAGAGATAATATATATGTCCTGTATATTTACATCAAAATGTGCAGCTGCTTATTTTAATTTAGCCAGTATTAGTAATTGTGATTCCATCTACTTATATTATTAAATTATACAATAGCTGAGGAGGAGGCCTCGTATTTTTTTTTTTAAATTATATATTAGTTTAGACCAGTAGTAAAGTCTATGAACATATTGTGGAAAGCGTATAGAGCAGATACATAGAAGAAGTTCTTGAATTTTAATTAATAAGTCAATCAATTTTATTTTGTTTGTTTGAAAATGTCTGTACTGTTTTAACTTGCACTAGCGGACCAGAGTTCCCATTATTTATCAACTTATGTTGATAATTACACATGCACCATTTTCATTCATAACCAACTGCATATACCAAAAAATAGTTTTGTGAAACCCCCCATGTTAGTGTCATTATGCGTGAAAGAGATGAAACGAGAACAATATTTTTGAGATCACCACTAAAGTTGCTATGTAGGATGTTAGATAAGCACTTTTGTCATTCAGAACCAGTTGCATATTGCTGTAGTGTTTTTGTGAAGACCCCATGTCGATATTCTCTATACGGACTGTTGTAATTCACATTTTATCTGGTTTGTCTCAGTGTCTCCTACAGAAACTTCAACAAGTTAAAAACACAGTTGCTCGGATCATCCTTAGAGTACCAAGAACCGAGCACTCATCCACCTGCTATGTACCCTCCACTGGTTACCTGTTAGCTCCGGAAGCAAACGCAAAATCTGTTCTCTTTAATACATTTCCTTGACTGTCTCCAGTCCAAAATACCTATCGGACCTCACCCACATGCACACCCCTTTTAGATACTTACGCTCCTGTTCCGACACTCGTATTCTCATTATTCCCACTATCAAAACGAAGTCCTATGGAGAACGTTCTTTTGCCTACCAGGGCCCAGCTACCTGGAAAAAATTGCCTGTTGAACTCAGACACAAAGACACAGTGATCTTATTCAAGAGTGCTCTTAAAACTCACCTATTTCGATTGCAGAAATAAACTTAAGACTTAGCAATGTTTTCTTAGCTTAATTATTTTCAGCATGCTTTTTGTTTGTAATTTCATGGTGTCTGTTTTTTGTAATCATATCCATATATATGTCCTTATGTGTTAACTAATATTGTAAAGCTCTTAAAGCTTCTAAAGAATAAGCCCTGTACTAAGTCCTCATTATTATTATTATTATTATTATTATTATTATTATTATTATTGGATATAATAAATAGGAAGATAAAACGACTCATGGTTTATATGGATCTGAATCTAATAATTGGAAACATGAACCTAATAGTTTATCGAATTTTATTTCTTTGCATTAATGTATTTTTATGCAAATAAAATTTGGAATATTTTTTATATATAGTTAAAATTTTAATCAGATATAGTCCTTTGTTGAGAGGATTTGAGAAGAGTGTGTATGTGTGTGTGTGTCTGAGAGAGAGAGAGAGAGAGAGAGAGAGAGAGAGAGAGAGAGAGAGAGAGATCATTTTGAGACGATCCCCGATATTTAGAAATGGATATACATTACGTCCCACTGAATACGATGTAATTTTATTCCTAGGTTGGACAAGCCTATAGACAAGGAGAGGGTGTTAACGCACGAATGAATGGTGCATTTTTGTTTCTTTAGAACTTTCCCTACAGATATCTTTGTGAAATACACTTACGAAATAGGGTAAGATTTTCTTACGCTTAAAACTTACGAAAATTATGTGCGTAAACTTACGTTGCTTCGTGAAACGGGGCCCTGAACACTAAAACACCTGATCATTAGGGGTCAGAAGAATGTTTTTGCTCTGGAACCAAATTTGAAAAGTTATTGGCTGTCAAAAGGGACGGGCCTTGCCCATTGGCACAGAGAAAATAGAAATGTTGATGTTTTCTTTAAAGTGACTTATTCATACGAATGATATTTACTTGGAATTACAGCTGTCATTTGATGGATTTTTTTTAAATGAAGTTTTGACAAGGTAAATTAGTATATAATTCGCCTGCACATCAAATGTTGTAATTGTTATCTGGTTCTGTGAAATTTTTGCTTATTCGCCTCGCATACACACCCATAGACAGACCTGTTATAAATTGTAACGGTCCATTTGTGACATATTAGCGTGAGATGTGAAGTAAGCCAAGTCATTGTTTTCTTTGGAGGACGAATAGGGTACTATCTGCACACTATATTGCAAGGAATATAATTGATTCAGTGATTTGTGATTGTACATGAACAAGTATGGATATTAAGAAACTCGTAGAAGTAGGAAAGAGTTTCGGTTTTGGAGGGTACTGACTGAATGTAATTTATGGAGAAAAGGAAAGACGCTTTGAAAATGACAGAAGTTGAGCGATTGACAAAGTGAGGATGTGAAAGAAAAAAACTTGAACAGAAAGAAAGGGAAAAAAACAGACACAGAGAATGGCCAGGTAAGAGAGAGCTCGTGTGTGTGTGTGTGTGTGTGTGTGTGTGTGTGTGTGTGTGTGTGTGTGTGTGTGTGTGTGTGATAGAGAGAGAGTCTTTGCATACATAACTGGAATGCTAAATGCTAAATAGTCGCGTGATTGTAGGGGTGTCAGTCTTAGTACTTTGCTGAAAGACACGGATCCAGAAGTCTACTCTCGTTTATCTCTAACAAATGCAAATGATATGACAATACTGAAAGATGCGTTCTTAAAATGAGTTAACTGACGATGAGTTTAGGCTGAACTTTCGAAACTGAAGATATGAATCACGAGAAACCACAAATCAGTTTACAACCAGATGGTAAATTGTCTTAAAAAATGGATGGAATTGACAAAGCGTGAAAATACCCTTGAATGTTTGACAGATTTAAGTTTAAGTGGGTAATTTATTTTAGCGTCAGACAAAAATCTCACCATGTTTCTCTAGGAAAACAAAATCAATGAATACAATGATTCTCCTAGCAAAACAATACCAATGAAGCCAGCAGTAACTTTCAGGTAGTTAGATAAAATATCTTTGTTAGAAATAATCCATGCGATCGGAATAAAGCCCATAATACGTCTCAAAATCTAATACAAGGTTGAGTTTTCAGATAAGACAAAAAATACAAGGTTGAGTTTTCAGATAAGACAAAAAATGTTACAAGTGATGTAGCTATGGTAATATTTCTAAAGAATATCGTAATCAGAATCAGAAAAAATGATTGCCACGGGCCTTTGCTTAGACTACATTTCATGAATCAGGTGCCAACCATAGTGATCTGAACGAGGTTGGTTCGACTGAAACTTCGGTAGGATGTTTAGTGTCCGAGAAAACCACGTTTAGTAATTTAGAGGATTGTTGCGTAGCTTGTTCCAAGGTACACCATCGTTGAGGTCAAAATTATTCCGTATGAGTATTGCTTGTATGGAAGATGGTACGCGGTAAACATATGGTTTCGTTGGAAAGAAAAAGGTCAAGGTCTTACGAGATAGTGGTTGCAGTAGTGCTATGATTAGAAAGGCTCTTGTTCAAGGGATCAGTTGAGAGGTAGGGTTCAATTCTGTGTACTTATTGACGGAACTGTTAGGAGGGCTAGAGTATCTCGCTTACATGTAGATACTCCATTTCATGTTGGTTTGGTGGGAGCTCAATGTATGGAAAAACCGGTTTATTATTCTATACTAAGCTTATATTACTGGTGTTAGAGGCTCGAGTGGTCCTAAACCCGATTGGTATAAAGCCAAGGCGGTATAAATGACTGAGAGACCTTGGTAATGCATAGCAAACGAGATCAGTTAAACGATGCCAAATTATTAAAGCTGAACGTACCTGAACCTATCAGAGGTATTGGGGTTGACCAAAGTAGGTTAGAGCAGCAATATGATGCATCACATACTATTGTCAGAGAGTTGGTTTCAACTGGTAAGCGTTTGGTAAATGGTCGTTCGGGGAATACTTCCTGATTCCTGATCGATAATGATCTTCATTACAGGGAATTTCAGTCACCCAGGATTGAACATGGGAAACTTTTCAGACAAATGGTAGTAGCAAAATCTTTAAGGTCTAATGTGTTGAACATAGGTCATGATATTATATTGTCTGGTCACCTTGGAGCAAAGAAAACGATATAAAAGATTCTTGCACAATTCTACTGGCCAGGGGTACAAGCCGATGTTAATAGATATTGGAGATTGATCTAGTAGTGTTTGCCAAATATTTCTTCAAATGGTAGGATGACGAAAGTGCCATTTGTAACTATGCAATTGATAGATCTTTTTTCAAAGGGTAGCTGTAGATATTGTAGACCCAGTTCATCCAGTTACAGAAAAAGATAACAGGTGCATACCGACTGTTATAGATCATGCATTATCTGTATTTAAATAACTCTGGACAAAATAAATCACAATCGCAGAAACCAAAACAAAAGCACATACCACTATGTTAGAGATCAACTAAAGAGGTTTGAAAAAATGTGTGAGTAAGCACGAAGAGAGTTAGAGAAATCTAAGGAAAGGTACAATATATTTTACGGTAGAAAACGTAGAAACAGGCAGATATAGGTTGGATACAAATTGCTAGTTTTACTCTCCACCTACCACATTAAACCTCTCGTGCACTGGAAAAGCCCATATGAACTATTTTGCAAAGTGGGGTCTATAGATTTAATGACTAAAGATCAATGACAGAGTGAAGACTTATCATGCCAATAATACTAAAGAAATATATTGAAAGGAAGCCTGAGTACCAGTTCAAACCAAATAAAGACGTTATGGCCCTAGCAGTTGATGCAGCCAAAGAGCCTGAACCAAGTAATGTTGAAAGTCAGGGTACAAGCAATGAAATCGGTCATGAGAAAATGGTAGATTTGCCAAATTTTAAATCAGAAAGGTCAGTAGTTGATGTCAAAATCAATGCACAATTAGATGGTGAAAAGCAAGGTCAGGTTAGGGATCTACTTAACAAATCTGCTGATGTGTTGACAGACATTCCCGGCACTACAAACAATATCGAGTATGATATCAAACTGATATCTGGTCAGCCAGTACTATCCTAATAATAAACCCAGTACCACACTCGATGAAAGAAAGTATCAAAGAAGAGGTGAAAGCCAAACTAGACCTGGTAGTCCATGGGCTAGGCAGACCTACCGACCACCCCCACCCACCCCCCGGACTCTATCTCCTTGGCATTTGTTATGCTTTAGAGTATGCCAAACAAAAAATAAAGATGTTAGCATTGCACTTGTTGGGATGCATTTGAACTTTTGGCTGAATATTTAAGGGAACCCCAAGCGGCCCGTTTAAGGTACACAACACAATGAGATGTTTGTGGGATGAGGGGACATTGTTCCCACTGAAATCCTGTCTTGTTAAATCAGTGGCTTTTTTACACATGGACAATATATTTAAGTATTTCTTATATTTAAAATAACAAACAGCATTTAAATATCTTAACCAATTTGGCCACAGGAAGGCTATACAAATACCTAGTAAATGTGTATAAGACGCAAATTGGTAATTTTACCCAAAATCAATTTTCTTCTCAAATTCACACCCTTTATGAATCTTGTTTGCAATATTATGCATTGGACTACTAGAATGAAGTCTTTTTGAATTAATTTAGCCATTTTGCAAGTCTCTGGACTTGTTATTGATGTAATAGTATTCGACTGATCATCCCCAAACTTAACTCCTTTAAGCTTATTTCTTTATTGGAGCAATACAATGATAGTATCATATTTTATAAGAATCATTGACAGGTTATGGCATGTCTGCATCGTTATTAATTAATTTTGAACGTACTTGAACGTAATTAGCATTTAATATTTAGTAGCCTGAGTATTAGCAGCAGTTTTCAGTTTTCGATAAATTGTTGCTTTATTGCTTGTGGACCGGCAATGTAAATACACGAATCCATCCTTAACCAACATAAGATATCATAACTGTTATTATTATTTGATCTTTCAGTGAATTGGAGTGACTGAAGAAACAGAGCAAGACAATGGATTCACAAAAGAGAAGACAGTGAAGGTTCAACTTCAGAAAAAAAGAAGAGACAGATATGCGTCGTTCACTTTGCAGGATCAAACTGTGAATCATTCACATGTTTGTGCCAAACGAAAGATCCAAATAACAGACTGAGGAAGTCACAAGAGATCTGTAAACAAAGGCTGACGCAACTTGTAGGTTCTGGGCACAGAATGGAGGATACTTGTCAACAAGTACCTGATGCACAGAGGAACGCGGATACCACAGTGACTGTTACAAGAGATTTACAATGAACCTGTCCTGTCAAAACATACAACATGTGAACTTAGAACTACATGCCGATATTCTTATGAATCAGATAAGATTCTTTTCAAACCTGACTGCAGTTTTTGCAACAAATATGGACAAAAGAAAATGAAACAGAATGGATTATGGACAACGGAAGGAACTTCGACGTTTGAATATGATGGATGGAAATCAGCCCTCGAAATTGCTGAGAGCAGAGGGGATGAGACACTTATCACCAGAATAAGAGGTTATGACTTGTTTGCTTGTGGGGCACCGATCCAGAGTCAATGTCGTAAGAAATATGTTCAAGATCCAGTCTATTGGAGGAGTGAAGATGAGAAGTTGAAGCAGAAAGAGCTGGAGGGGGCACATAGTAATGCTTTTCTCAAAGTCTGCCAATAGATCGACAGAGAAATCATAAATGGCCAAAGAAACCTGAAACTGAGTAACTTATGTAAGTTGAACATATCTACTTTGCAGAATACAAAACACCCAAACCCAAGCTACAGGGGAGAAAATTTGAAGGCTAAGTTGGAGAAAAATTACACGTGCAGACAACAAATTTCATTTTGTAAACTTGACAACAAAGGCAAATTCACGACCTATCTTGTGTACAATTCTGAAACAAATACTGATCTCGCGGTGAAGTTTGCGTATGGACTTGGTACAACTGACATGGTTGCAGAGCTCGCAATGTACCTGAGAACGACAATTATTGAAGCCTTTGAAAAGTCTGACAGTCTCCCACGGCCTCCAACTGCAGAGTACCTAAACAGTTTGGATGTCATGCTAACTCGGATTGAAAACTTTCTACACTATCTTGTATCAGGGAAGTCAGACCGCCACACAGCTCTCTTGGTCAAGACATTGCAGAGCAGTCACAAATGGTCGGTGGAAGCTTCCAAAGCACATATTTATGTGCATGTCCCTTCGACATTTGTTCAGAAGTGCTGAATTAATTACACTCATCAACAGGCTTGGTCACTTTGAAAGCTACTCATTCTCGCTGGAACTTGAAACAGCAATTGCCAAAGATCTGAAGCAAACTTCAAATCTGCCTTCCACACAGATTGTTCAAAATTCAACTGCATCATATGTATTCCACTCATGATTTGACAACCTTGATTAGCTGTTGAATGACCTGACAGTAAAGGAGTTAATACACACTGCACATGGAATCTTGATGCAGGAGTTAGAAGGCAATGCAGAAGATCATGGTGGAACCAAAGTGTCATCTGTCAGAAAAGGGGGAGAACGTTCCTTACATCTGAACGCAGAGGAAAATCTCCCTGAGTGTTATGTTACACACAAAAAAGCCCTGACTTAGAAATTGTCCAAAAGACCATTTCTGGGTGTGCAGAGACACTCAGTACAATAAAAAGAGGAACCCTACTATGGGTCCTTGTACGTAAGAAGAGCAACATAAGAGAGCAAGAAATGTCTAACTGGGCAGGGTTCATCTCAGTTACTGGTGATAAATATGCCAAGATGAACACAATTGATTACTATCATATATCACCCAATAACAGACTGCAAGACCGTTCAGGAGTATCTGCGATGCGCTGAAGAGGCTACCAGAGAATTTGGTCAAGAATATGTTATAACCACATTTGGTCTTGGCTTTTGCATGAAGGCAAATCTTCTCAGTTGGAACCGCCCATATAGGTGCCAGAAGCACATTGTACTGATAGGAACATTTCACCTGGCATTTGCTTACTTCAAAATGATCGGCAAGAAGATGAATGGTTCTCGATTCTCTGGTGTACTCTCCTTGAAGCAGGTTTGATTGTCTTTGACTCACTGCAAGGGGTGTTGTCTGGGAAACACTACGATAAAGCAATGCACTGCCACAAAGTGATACTCGAGTGCCTTGAGAGACTGCTGCTGGAGCAGTACCTGGCAAGCAAGGGTGAGGAAAGCTTGTTTACTAGCTTGCCAGAGGAAACCGCAAATAAAGTTCTTGAAGTGATGCTTTTGTCCTCCAAATATGCATTGGTTCTGCTTCTGCAGGACGAAGCTCTGAATCACTACATGTATGAGTATCAGCAGTATCGATAAAATATCCAACAAGAACAACTTGGGAAAACCTCACAGTTTTGGACGTTGTACATTGATCATGTTTGGCTTATACTGTCATTCACACATGAAGTGAAGACCAACGATTTTCTATAGTATGCACACTGCTTGCACCTGATGCCAGATCTCTTCTTTAGTTTTGATGACCAGAACAATACTCGCTATCTCACATTCGTCTCACTATACACTGCAAACATTAAGCAGGCCCATCCTGGCTCAATCAAGATGCTACAGAAAGGTGTCATTAGCGTAGGAAGGTCACTGATTCCTGGAACCATATGTAGCGTGGACAAAACCATAGAGCAGACTTTCATGATGCACGCCAAGTCTCGAGGTGGAGCTGGTAGAAGTGGAGCGGGTCTCTCAGGAATTCTGAGCAACTATGACTCCTACCAAAGATGGATGAGAACGACACGTGAATGATCTAAGTATCTTCATGCGACCCTGAACATGTCAGACATGCTGCCACAGTCTACTGAAGATGGAATCAAACACCGTGACCAACGCCCTGCGGAAATACTGAAGAGTGAAGTTTGTGTCGCAAAAGCACAAGATGCAGCCAAAATCTTCATCAATCCTTTCGATGTGAAGGGCACTGATCGCCTTCACAATATTTCATCTGGAACTCCAGTCCCATTGGACATCCAGCATGGCGTCATGAGAGCTGAGGCAGCTGGAAGAGAAGCAAAGGAAGAGTTCGTCGCACAACGACTAAAAGCAAAGAATCACTTCTTTGAACCTTTCAGACAGATGAAAACCTGGCAGATATGAACAAGAACGTTAAGATGAAAACAGGAACAAAACAACAACGTCATAGAATAATACAAGAAGCACGGAAACATAACTTTCAACTATATGTCAAGTCACAGAACGAGGGAGTGCAACTGGACTTGAAGGAGCTAATGGAGTATCAGCTTACCCTTGTTTCTTACAGCATTGGAACGGCTGATAGCTTCCTTGCCAAAACAGAAAAGTCCAAAGATTTTCATTATCTCACCAGATATGTGCAAAATGCAGATATACCACATGAAGAAAGAATATTGACTATTGTTGATGGGAATGCAACATTATATTACATGAAACAGGTACTTGGAAACTTCAGACAGATTAGCCACAAGGTTATTGACATGATGCTAAAGAAATGAGATGTACTGTTCAGCCACATGAAGAAAGAATATTGACTATTGTTGATGAGAATGTAACGTTATATTACATGAAACAGGTACTTGGAAACTTCAGACAGATTAGCCACAAGGTTATTGACATGATGCTAAAGAAATTAGATGTACTGTTCAGCACATACATGTACACAACTGGCTCTGTGAAGTCAACGGAGAGGAAAAGGAGAGGATGTGTAGAAAAGCTCATTATCAAGGATGGCAGTACAAAGAAACCTGCAGACATGAAACACTTCCTTACAAATTATGAAACAAGATGCAGTTCATGCAAATCCTGTGTGACGTGTGGAGCAATATTCCTTTGCATACCAGCTGACTTCTGAAGATGGCACAACTACAATGAAGACAGAAATCATAACTCTCAACTCTACACAAGACGAAACAGATTCGAGGATGGTCCTATACATCAAGTATGGGAAAGAAAAGGGCTACGAGTACATCAGGGTAAAAAGTCCTGACACTGACATATAATTTATCTTGCTACATTATACCCTCAGGCTAGAGAATGTCACAGTCCTTTTTGATACTGGCGCACGAAACAACAAGAGGCTAATAAACCTCAGTGAAATTACCCGAGAGTGCACACAACAGTGATGCACAGCAGTCATGTCCTTTCATGCCACGGCTGCTGATATACATCCTTGAAGAGACGCATGCAACTGACTCTTCAAATGATGAAATCTCGGGATTGTTTGGAGTCGCAGAAGATTATTCATCCTCGAACACAGGTGGTTTAAAGGGTAATTAGACAATGACTACATGGTTCAGATAGTGATACGTCCCTTTTAGACATTTAAAATTATGTTTCATGTATGTATCGATTGACTTGTATACAGTATGCAAAATCTATTTATTGTGTGCTAGTAAAGTTTTTATATTACCCACTGAAACAGAACATACATATTAACACTAAACATGAGTACACAAAAGTGCTAAGGTGTATACAGCAGAGTAAAACAGTTTATAGTGCATATTTAAGTGTCTATATTATAATTTCATTTTATTAGTGTAAATGATAAAATAGTTAGGAGATTAATATGCCATTTAAAGCTATAGTAACACATGTTATGTTTGGGGATCATCAATTAAATACCATTACATCAATAACAGGCTCAGAGAATAGCAAAACGGGTAAAATTAATTCCCAAAAACTTCTCTCTGATAGTATAATGCAAAACATTGCAAACAAAATGCATAAGGAGAGTGAATTGAAATAAAATTGATTTTGGGTAAAGACACAAATATGCTTCTTATACATATTTACTAGGTCTTTTTAAACCTTCATGTGGCCAAATGGGTTGAGATATTTGGATGATGTGTGTTGGTATAGACAGAGGAAATGTACAAATATGCTGCCAATGTGTACAAAAGCGACTGGCTACAACAATATAGGATTCCAGTAGGAACAATGTCACCGCATCCCACAACAATCTCGTTGTGTACCCTAAATGGACCGCTTGGGGTTTCCTTAAATATTCAGCCAGCAGTTCAAGTGCATCCTACAATTGCAATGGTAATCTTTTTTCTTGTTTTGCATACCTAAGCATAAAAATGAGCCAAATAGTGGACAGTGGAAATATGAAACCAAATCCGGATAAAGTCCACAATGTAAAACAATTTCGACAGATCTTTTAAGGATTGATAGGATATTACAGGAAATTTGTCCCCAATTTCAGTGCCATAGCTGCACCACTTACTGATCTCACTGGGAAGGGAAACCTACAAAAGTAGTGGGAGATGCTCAAGAATTTAATTTAGAAATCTGATCAAACTTTTACAAAAGCTCGTATAATGAATTTCTAGTTTTGGATAGAGAGTTTAAACTTCGTATTGATGCAAGTGAATCTGGCATAGGTGCCGTTCTGTTGCAAAACTATGACGAAATGAAATACCCTGTACCTTATGACAGCAAAACTTTGCTAAAGAGGGAAAGAGCATATTCAGTCATTGAGAGAGAAAGTCCCGCCGTACTTTAAGGTGTACTCAAATATCAAACCTATCTGTACGGTCGAGAATTTGGGCTTGAAACCCACCATTCCTTAATACTGCATCTCAGTCAGGCCTAAGGATGCAAATTCGAGGATAATGAAATTAGCTCTAGCCCATCAACCTTTCAGATTTCGTATTGAGGCAATCAGGGAGTCATACAAGATCGGAACATATTTTCTTAAGCACGGTAGACGTTGGGAATGAGTAACTATCAGTTTTAATTCGTTAAAGTCACACTTCTGCAAGCATGTTGATGTTCTAGCTGTTACATATACCTAACTGTAGAAACAAGTGAAAATAATCTATTTTTCAACTTAAGCAAGGGGGTATATCACAAGTCGATAGTCAGGTTCATCATTTTAATAACTTTATTTGCCTAAAATTTTATGGAACAGTATAGCTTTTAGATGAATGCATGTTTGTATAGCTCAGCTGTTTGTGTACCTTACTTTATTTATACGATCCAAATGATACCACACTCGATGCGAGAAAGTATCAAGGGCATTTAAGGGCATTTTTTATAAGTAAGAATTATAACTGTATGACAAACAGGATTATGTCTACAAAGTTGGAAAGATCTGAAGAGATCAAGAGAATGAAAAGCAAAAAGTATGTGCTCCTGAATCGTTTAACAGTTGGAAACAGCAGAAAGCATTGTTCAGTTAAAATAAACATATATAAGTACCTAGATAGAGTTATCAAGCAGTGTGAAACCTTTGAATGTTGGGAAAATAACGAGCTTTTGGAGTGTGACATATACGGTAGAAACAGTGCACTGGAAAATGGGGGAGTTCAAAATTGCAAGTTATGCGAATTTGTATTGATCGCGAGACCAGAGGGTAAAAATAAACTACGTCCAAAACATCGCAGCTAAAAAAACAAACTGATACACATCAAATACTTGATAAGGAGGCTAAATGTGGGTAATATTCTGACTGGGTATTACATTATACCACAGATAAAATAAAACGAGACATCATTGGACTTGATTAAAAGTACATCACAGAAGCATGCTGAAAAACAAATACATTGTTAAAGACTGCAACCTATTTTATGAGATTGTGAATAACATAAGTGGTAATGAAAATACAGCAATGAAAACATTTAAACTTATCTCAAATTTCATTCAAAAAGGTATAGTAGCGACTCACGCAACTACTCAATCAACGATGCATTTTTCCAGAACAAAATATCTACTATCAACAAATTTAGCATATCCATCAAACCTTTGATCACGAAGAATTGCCGCAAGATTAATCAAATCAATTGATATGGGAAGAATTTGTACTCCATTTGGGTGAAACAAAAACCACTACACCTTTAACATTATGCGGATACACAGACCTCGAAGACTCAGTTTTCACTGAAGTAGAAGTATCAGCAGTTGTAAGATATCACAAATACCACACAGTAAAGTTGGCCAAGCAATTGGAAAAAAAAGCAATATAAAATACCAGCAGTGTCCTGAGTGCGTGAAACCAACGAGCTTAATCTGGTATTAAGGTAAAGGAAATGAACAGATTAGGGTGATAAAATTAGAATTACACATGAGTGTGGAAAATAGCAAAATATGGGATCAGTGTATTTACACAAGAAAAAGTCAGCTTCATGTACAAATGGCAATGACCAGCGCTTATTGGTATATATATAGACTTCAGATTTTTAAAAAAAAAAAAAAAATTAACCAGTACAGCACCTTACCCTTGTTTTAATTCAGTTGAACTATCTAGTGAAATAGGATATTGTACAAATTATTTAACGAGATACAAATTTGCTACACTGAAATTCTGTTGTTCACATCTAAGTCACATAACATATTTTTAAAACTATATTCTAACAATTGATAGTGATGAATCAATGAAAAGATACAAATCACAGTGTGACATGAAAGTTGCGCTGAATCAACTGAACTGGGCAGTGTGGATTGCAACAGCTGGTTGTTGTATTTCATACTCCTTTAACAGGCAAAAATATACAGAAACTGCGAAATCAGTATACAAATTTCACGTTTATTTCCAGATACACAATTGCTGTCTGAATGTAAAATACCTCTGCCTGATGATGATGCATTCAAATCGAATCACAAAAACAGAGATTTGAAACAATTTAAATTAACTTACTATTATTTCAAACTTCCACCACAATCACTGGATCCATAAGGGTAAATGCAAGTACTTGATCAATAATGTATGGACCAAACCTCCTTGGAAACAATTATCCAACTGTACTGAAGAGAAACTACATCACATTATAGAAAAAAACTGAATTACCCTTATGTTAAATGTAAAGTTACACACTATTTAATAAGTAATGAAGGATTTCAATGACATACAAAGAAGCGTCTACTGGTAGGACATACCTTTTTGCAAGACAGTAATGGCATGACAAATGAAGGTATTTCAAGGTCAAGTCAAAGTATCAGATCATATACAATCTTCATATTAGGTGCAGAGGTTAAATAAAGAACATCTATTACTCACTCCGCTGCTACGGTGTCAGACACTGTTAAAGCGCTAATGGAACAACTAGTTCTAGAACAGCAAGGTTACGACACAGATGAAAACATCATGGTAAAATTACAACAATACATAACAGATTCAAATGTGAAATTGAGATATGCTATTACAGGTGAATGTATTTTTCTTTAACCTAGTGACATGGTTATCAAAATGGATGGTATCATTGGATACTGCAACAATTTCCGTAAATCGAGTGACTCATTTAAATGTTTGTTAAACCCTACCATCAATACCGAGGAAACCAAGAGAGGCATTACAAAGGTTAATAAACAACCCGTAACAGTGAGATAAAACCTATGGAGAACAAACATAAAGACAAAGTGGGTAAAAGTTATGTAGACACAAAGCACTATGAAGATGTCCCTACTGTCACAGTCCCTTCGGAATGAGCTATGTCGGGGGAGTGGCACATCTATCATGACATAGGCAAACATTCATTTATTTTGATACTCATGGGTATTACAGCTGCTTTAGTCTATTTTTTGTACGTAGACTAGTAACCCATAACTCTCTTAGATCCTTTCTTTGTGCGTTTGTCCAAAACTGTGAGTAACACCCCCACCCCCCAGTGCCAAGACAAGCAAAATAACGTGTTCAGAAAGAAATGAAAAAATGTATCCAGCACTCTTGCATAACCAGCCTATCACACTACCAATAATTGCGGGTAATGCTGCTGCTGCTGCTTTTGTTACCAACTCAAACAAATAATTAGCTAAATAGTTCAAACCTTTTTTTGCTCATTTCAAATCACGATTCACCTCTAGTTGGGGACGTAGTGTTGTAGGAGCATTTGGTGGACTTGGGGGAGTAGGTGGGGTTAGAGGAAAAAGATGTAGAAAAAACAACCAAATCTGCTATGCACAGAGCAACTACCGATATTGTCATAGTAATTGCTGTGCAGTTGCTGTGGTTATAGCGGGTATTGTTATATCCTGTTCTTTAAATAGACGTAATCGCTTTTCGCCTTATGGCAATTTTCCCTAACTTTGTCATTGACTTTTCCAACATGTTCTCTGAAACTACTATCTAATTATGTTAAATATCCAACTAATTATGCGTTTGTTTTTGCAGCCCTCTGCAACCGTTCATGTAACACAGCATTTTATCTGGCTCTGTTTCTTTTCAGGATGCTAATATTAAGCTCGTGATTATTTACTTTTGTTTACTTATTCCAACATCAAGTTTCATGAACTTTGTTTTTTATTTGACAACGTCCGTCCGCATCATTTATATATCCCCTTAATTCTCTTTCCTCCGGTGTAGTAAATAATCTTTTCTCACTTCCTTGAGTAAAGCTGGTCTCTGATTCCCTGGTATGTTAATCAAACAGTTAATTTGTATCTATTGTTTCCATTTTAATATTCTTAGGCACCTGTGTTGGCTGGCTTTGCACAACATGCGGTTCAATAGTATACATGTACTGTATCTCATCACTAGGTAACGCTCCTTTCGTGTCCTATCTTGTCCAACCTAACATGGTTTAAAAATCACCCCCTGAGTTATCCGATATGGTTCTAGAAATCAGCATTTTTCTAATGCCCCCTTTCAAGATATTTGACCTATATTATCATCAGGCTTTTCATAAAACAGCTTTCTAGCCTTTATTGTCAAGTACCATTTTTATTTTTGTCCATGTACTCATCAATGAGGCTGAGTGAAATATTTCATTTCGTTGCAGAAAATTGATTTTGTTTTGGGGTTCTACAAAGTTTCTGATGAACGAGTGAAAAACATGTTTGTTGATGCAAATGACAAACAAGACATTAGGACTGTCTTAGTTCCCGATGGGTATTACAACCTGGAGATGTGCGCAAAAAGAGTCAAAGAAAGAATGGCTAAAAAGGTGACAAAGAGGAAAGGTATTCATGTTGAATCTTTAAAACAAAACTCAAAAGTAACAAGTACATAATCCAGAAGCCAGGAAACCTCCCAAAACATAGCTTTGTGCATTTGACGCTATGTCTTCAATAAAGCATTGAATCAGTGTCAAAATTGGCTAATGTTTCAGACGATCCAGCGATATTATACATAACATTGTTCCATAATCTTAAATTACTTCATATATATGTGTATGTATGTCTATCTTTGTGTGTGTGTGCCTAATTATTTTTGCTGTTCAGTATAAGATTGTAATGTGGATGCGATTTCACCAGTGCCTTTATGACGATGCCCTCAAAACATACTTTCGATGCTGAATCAGTTCATGTATTTCCCTGCTTTTAGCTCCGTTTCTCGGGTATCCCTAATTTATGAATCATTGATTACCCCATTTTACATGTTTAGTTACTAATACAAATAACTAGGGAGTCAATATGCACGATACAAGTGAAGTTACTTCCCTTGTATTATTTGTCTATCTGCAGCCTATACCAGGTGTTATCAGAACATGTTTGTCATACTGATAAAACTGATTACTCTACTTAAGATGGTTCTGTGACAACTGTTGCCTTACATAATGGATAGTAAGTATAAGTCCAATAATTATTTTGCCCGTGGATGTTGGAGGCGGAGAGGGAGGGATGAAGGGGAGGCGGAGTGCTTTCGAATGGGTTATTTCCTCCACTGCCTCAAAGTAAGATTCAAAATATTCCTTTTACTCCGAACTCTATTTTCTTTTCAGATTTATTCTTATTCAAACAGACGCTAACAAATAGATCTATATTGTGGATCAAAAACATAACTCACTCAGTTTGCATATGATTTTTCATAACCTGCCTAGAGGAGAGAATGTTTGTGCTGTTCTAAACTGTTGCATTATTACGTTATGAATCATGATGAATCAGATCAAGTTTAGGAGATAGGAATAAAGACCAAGGTTCTCCACAAATGTTTTGTAATTTAATACAAAAAATGGACCGGTTGTTATAATCGACATCGGTAAAAAATGTTGGAGATTATTTTGCTGGTTCGTTGGTATTTTAACCATAGACGGCTCTTAAAATATCTTGCTTGAAAGACGCGTAGAGGAGGTAAATAATTGGGTCAACAATTCACACTACTCTACGGCGAATTTCAGCGGTGTTTATTTACACGCCTCTTTACCTGGAATGTCCGGGTCAGCCTTTACAGACAGCAACCAGGAAGTATGTCGGATATAACTGTTGTATTCAAAGTCAACGCAAGTGAAAAAAGAACTTGAAAAACGTATTCAGGCAAAGTCGAAATTCTTACTCTCAGATGTATGTGCATTTCGAATTCAACTTTTGTGAAAGATTTGTTTATGGTAATAACACAGGAAATAGTAAGTGTACTGAGTTTTAATCCATTTTGCAGTCAATTTTAGGAGAAAAGTAGAGGCTGTGTACAGGATGAAACACAATCCGTGTCCCTACATATTCACACAGGAAGTTTTGCAAGCAAGTATTAGATTTACATCTTTGCTGCATGAAACTCCTTTATCATTGAAAATTAGTGTCCGCTCTCTCTCTCTCTCTCTCTCTCTCTCTCTCTCTCTCTCTCTCTCTCTCTCTCTCTCTCTGCGTCTACAAGGTAAACACAAGAGGGCATCCATAGTTTATCAATCAAAGGGACCATATGCGAGGTGATAATTAACAGCCTACATATTGTTCAACACTCATTTCAATAAGTAATTGTGTTGCAGAGTAAACAGCCTTTGTAGATCGAAGCTTCCGTAGTAATATTTGCAAGAATGACACAAAATTGGAAAGAGGATTAAACTGTAATTTGAAAAATGTTATATTAATTAATACAGTAATTTCAAGTTCATTTTACATACTTATGAGGATGATGCAAAAGCGAAAGTACCACAATCAAGAAGTCAGCAGACTATATCTAAGTTAAAATTATATATATATATATATATATATATATATATATATATATATATATATATATATATATATATTTAACTGAATATCTTCTTTGTAAACACAACTGCATGCATTAGCATTACCTCATTTTACATGTTTAGTAACTAATACAAATGACAGGATAGTCAACAATGCACTATGCAAGGGGAGTTACGTCCCTTGTATATTTCGTCTATTTGCAGCCTATACCAGAGTGTTATCGGAACATGTTTGGCAAATTGGCTTACTGATTAAACCGATCCTTTTAAGATGGTATTGTGTCTACTATTGCCTTCCATACCTGATTGTAAGCCTTGTAAGCCAAAGACCAATACATTTTTCGCCGGTGATGAAGAAGGGGGAGGGGGAGAGGTGCCAATTAATTATTATTTACATGTCCAATAGACTTTACTTCTTCACTATCTACTTCCGTAAGTTGTTATTGATACCTACCACGTGTGTCTGGTGTAAAGTATTCGTCACTCCAATTTGGACATAAAAAAATCGACAAATTGGAGATTAATTAAAACATTTTTTATTTCGTCAATTTTAGTACTTTGGTTCAGATCACAGTAATAGCATTTATTATAATCTGCAATTTGTTTGCTCATAAAATGGGACAGTGTACTATTTTCCATACTGAACAATGCAGCAGCAAAATGTGTTTGGTTTCTTTAGATAGGAGATGAGATAAAACGTCATTTGAACAAGGCAAGAAAACTGGTAGATGTCGCAAGGGCAAGTCTTCTTTTTCAGGTATCAAAAAAATTCCTTTTATGTGCCATTAATTTTGATGAACGAAATTGCAATCTGCATTTTTGCCATAATATCAAAACAGCTTGGAACTCTCTCTGTCTTTCTATGTCTCTCATTCCCCCCTTTCTCTCTCTCTCTCTCTCTCTTTCTCTCTCTCTCTCTCTCTCTCTCCAGATTGTAATATATGTAATTATTTGTTCAATGCATGATGCTATTCAAATGATTTAGTCATAGTAACTTAAAGAATGAAAAATTAAATGAGTAAATATTTTATTACAGGAATGTGAAAGACACATAAATGACACCATGGGATTAGAGAGACTATACCTTCGTGAGAAAGAGATGAAAAAGTATCTCATCGAATGCTTCCAGTTGTATTGGCTGATGGCAATACAGGATCCACCGGTTGTACTGGCGAAGGAAGCGATGTATGCAGAAGACTTCG
The DNA here is from genome assembly GCA_029931535.1 of Margaritifera margaritifera. Taxonomy (NCBI): domain Eukaryota; kingdom Metazoa; phylum Mollusca; class Bivalvia; order Unionida; family Margaritiferidae; genus Margaritifera; species Margaritifera margaritifera. The sequence goes on along the minus strand of JAQPZY010001657.1, from coordinate 3,143,720 downwards.
ACCTTAACTTGTACAACCGCTGCACACGATATGGGGAAAGGGTTAACTTAGTGGTCTGGCCACCACTTCTCCTGCATAAAAGTGGACCATTGCTGGCAAAAGGCGTGGCAGAAGCAATTGAAAAGAAGAGTGATGAAAATGTTATGAAGCAAAAATACAAAGCTATCTGGAGTGACGAATCCATAACCGGGCGCACAGAGCAGCACGTAAGAGGTACTGAAAAACATGATCTTGTTAAAATGACATTACATAAACCTAGAGTTGAAACAAATATTCATGACATGCAGCACTGGTTAAAAACACAAAATCCTGTTACTACAACGTCATATCCATCATCTTCTGGTATGACATCTGATAGTCTGCAGGCTGCTAAAGATCAGTCCGGAGGAACTGGTATCAGGTACCAAATGCAGCCTGTAACAACTACTTACTCAAATGTAAGCGAAGCAAGACAACAGGATTACCAAGCTTCTCCGTCAATAAGAAACGTAGTAAGCAATTCCGAGGATCCTGGGATTTTGACGCCGACAATAAAAAATAATGCTGAGAGGCAGGTAGCAGTAAGGAATTATGCTCAATCTCAAGCAAATACAAACCAGTTTTGTTCAAGAGTAACTCATGGTTATAAGCCCTTAAAAGAAAATGAAATTAACGAGTTTGAAACATTTGTTTTGATACTAAAGTACAAAGGACATCGTATAGTTCAAATGCTTTTTGAAGACAATTTTGACAGATTTCATGCATTCTATCTTGACAGACCATAAGAAAAATCTGGCTCAATTTGTTATGTCTAATCTCATTATACAAAGAAGCTGTCATCCTGCGTTAACATTTCATACTTTTATAGTTCTTTCAAAATCCTTATTCATAGATATCACTGTAACAAAATTTGCATGTAGGTAGTCTAATATTATTTTTTTTTTCACTTTGGAAATCTTGACGGAATCTTTAGCATGGATTGTTAAGCCTTAAGAAAAATTCAAAATGTACAGGTTATAGGAACATAACAGCGTATTTTTCTATTTATCATTATTTAGTTTTGAATTGTTTCAAACAATTTTGTATATTTATATATATATATATATATATATATATATATATATATATATATATATATATATATATATATCCATTCATAACATAACTTCTGTCTGTATCCCCTTAAAATAGAAACGTGTTAAAAGAATACAGATGCCCACCATTCCCTTCTTCACATTACTTGCACAAAGCCACTAAAACATTTAACATAGGTCACACTGACCTAATTTTTGTAGAAAGGTGTGCACTTACCAAGCGACATTCACACACAAACTTGATATGACCCAACAGTCAAAAAAGTACGTGAGAAACTGACCTAAACTTTAAACTGGAGTATTTTGGTGGATGGTAATTACACTCACCAGAAGGCATCCACATACATGCAAAATTGTATTACCCAGCAACAAATACTGCGTGGAAAAGGAGCCTAACGGGGGGAAGGACGGACAATGGTAACACCATATACCCTTTGCATATACGTGGCAGAGAATGTAAAACAAGTACATACACAATGCTGTTTTAATGTCCTTTAGATGTCTATATTCAGCAACTAGGGTAGATGTCCAGTCACACAAAAGAGCTTGCATTTGATGCGAGCCTAGTGGTGATAACTTGCGTTATTGTGTTTCTTGCTATGAATAAACAATACATTTTAACACTTTTCGTTGTTTTTGTTTTTTGGGGGGTTTTTTTGTTTTGTTTTTTATATAGATAAATAAACACATGCCAAAATTTGTCTTCATTACCCAGCAGCGTCTAGTTTGCATATATGTAAGAGCTTATTGTAGTAACGCTCGATAAATGCAATTTGTGTCTCAAAATATGGTGTCTTAAAATTGTATATGAGGTTTCAAACATTTATATAACCTGGTTAATTTTTGTATTTTGATACTGCTGCTGGTATTGATGATCATGATAATAACGACCATGATAATGATGGTGACGATGATATTGTCACCCGACAGATTCTCATTATAGCGTATTATGCGGAATGATTTTCCAAAATATATAATAGAACGACAGCTTGCAATTTCTTTTAAACTAAAATATTAAATGGGTGATTAAATATTTTCAACCCGTTTCACTGACGCATACATTTTGTCTCCAGGCTTTTTCGTAGTTAACCAGCGAGGGTCTATATATAGTTTAAAACCCCTGCGGAATTGGGGATGTAGAATAGGTCTGATGTTCCCTCCTCCATGTTGTAGCATGCTACTAATGGAGGCAACCGTTTTGCCCTGTGTTGCGTCCTGTGATGATGATATTTATAGTGTGCAAGATCCTTGTGAAAATTTGTTCACTATCTATGTAATTACAAATACTAAAACGTCACGGAACATACTTAACAGCGACATAACTGAAAGTGAAGTTTGAAGTAGTAATTTGTAAACTTAAAGCTTGTAAAGCGTGTGGGTCTGATGGTATCGGATTCGATTTTTTCAAACATACCTCACCGCATATAGTTCTCTTACTTACTGTATAATTTAATACAGTTTTTAACACTAGCACTTTTCCAGCATTATGGACAGAAAGTATTATATTAAAAAGGCTCAGAAGACAATCCAAATAACTATAGAGGTGTATCTTTAATTAATGTAATCTGTAAGATCTTTACATCTATGTTGATTAAACGCTTACAATTATTTGCGGACAAAAGAAACTGATAGATGAATCACAAACGGGATTTCGTTTGGGATACTCTACTGCAGATAATTTATTTATTTGTCAATCATTTGTACAAAAAAATATTTCAAGAACTAGAGGTAGATTTGATTGTTTATTTATCGAATTCTCCACAGCATTTGATATTATAAATATCATTTAAATTATGGACTTCTCTCTCTACGAAGAGAATACAAGGCAAGTTTTTAAACATCTTGAGAAGTATATACAGTAGCTTTAAATCTTGTGTAAGGACTAAAAGTGGTCTAACGTAATATTTTAGATGTTCAAGGGGTACCCGTCAGGGCTGTGTTTTGAGCTCTCTGTTAATTTCACTCTTCGTAAATGATTTTAGCCATTTATTTAGATCAAGATGCAAAAGTGGAATACTTATATCAAATGATATATCAGATCTGCATGCTATTGTATATGCCGATGACATGGCAAATTGCACAGAAACAGCAGTACCTTTAAAATAACAAATAAATAATGTGAAAAATGTTTGTGATTCTACTAGAATGAATGTCAACCTTGATAAAAACAAAGATTAATGTATTTAGAAATGGTGGGCCCATTGGAGAATTATGGAAAATGGTCGTATAAAAATAACCCAATTAAAATTGTATCATTTTCTAAGTAAATGGGCGCTTTTGTTTACTCCAAAGTTTATATGGACTAAAGGAAACAGTGTCACGGGCAACTAAGTCTGTAATGTCAGTACTAAATTATCAAACTAAATCTTGCTATTTCAATCACCGTGACATTTTTTCAATGTTTGATGTTATGATTAAACCAATTCTTTGTTATGGCTCTGAAATTTGGGGAAAGAAATACTCGAATGCGATTAAAAAGGTACATGTGAGATTCTGTAAATGCTTCTTGAATGTATCCCATTCTGTTAGTGAGTCTGTAGTATCGGGTGAATGTGAAAGATTACCTTTATTCATTGCTTGCTGTTTACGATGCATTAAATACTGCTGTACACGTTTGCAAATGGAGAATCATAGATATCCAGTTAATAGCTATAAGATGTTAAAAGAAACAGATGACTGTGGTAGATTATTATGGGCTCCTAAAATCAAAAACATTTTCTTTGAGTATGGTTTTGGGATTATGTGGATATGTCAAAATGTCGGTGATATAAACATGTATCTCAAACATTTTCCCAAAGACTAAAGGACAGCAAAGGTTGCAATCATGGTATGGAAATATAGCAGAATCTACAAAAATATTATATATATTGTCTATATAAGTCGATTCTAAATGTTGAAAATATCTACTAATGGATCTGTCGTATTACTTGCGTACAGCTTAAGCTAGATTTCGGTGTTCCAGTCACGGGATGAACATTGAGACTTGAAGACATGTAGATATATCACGAGATATGCGTTATTGTGAACATTGTTTTGAGAATGGATATTTGTTGATTGAATATGAATTTCACTCTTTAATGATCTGTTCAAAATATGCTGATGTCAGAGAGAAATATTTACAGTATTCCTGGTATAATCAGGCAAATAAAGATAAATTCTATCAATTTGTCTCAAGCAATAGTCCATATGTTATTCATTGTGTGTCGAAACTGGTTCGCCACATTTTTCAATGTGGAAAATACTGTTGTGTAATTTATAGTGTACGGTACAATTGACGCTATGATGCTAACAACGTGTGTATATGCTGTTGTATGATGGGCGGGTGCCCTGAATTACCTCAATAAAGAATCTGTTCTATTCTATTCTTTCCTTTTTAAGGTTAATCAGTGAAACACATACAGATGAATTATTTTCTTGGAACTGAAGAGGAGTTTCAAGTTTAAACATGACTACTTTTTAAATTATCTTATGTTGACAAATGAAACCTGCGTATGCTGTCACAATATTCCACTTAATTTGCTGACAAACATGAATATACTGATAACTAATCAACTGTTGTGTTCAGTACGGGGATGGGGACAATTGAGGAAGAAGGCTACGAGAACAACTATTTAGTGTATTATCAGTGTCGGCGCGAGGGTTCGAGGGGCCCTTCCGAGGTGCCTGGGGGCAACGTTCTTTAGTGGCGCCCCTACTTTGCCAAAAAGAACAGTTTTTATGTCAGTTGTCAACCTCCCTTCCCCCCCCCCCCCCTCATAAATATAAGTTTTGTGAAGAATTGCCCCCGTTACACTAAGGTGTGGTGAAATACTATGAAAATTTCAGCTGCAAAAGAGCTCTGAACGGGGCCTCCTTTGCCTGGCGCCCAGGGGCAATTTCTCCCCCTCCCCCCTCCCCCCCCCCTCGCGCCGCCACTGTGTATTATCATTTGGATATGCTATAGATATAACTTTGCATATACTAAAATATAAGTTCTACAGTATAGTACAGATACATATATTGTAAAGGCGGTTGTTTGAGAAGAAAAAGACAGAAATGTAAATCATTTTTGAACGCCGAGTATCAAAACAAAAGCAGCCAGCTCTGCTGTGCAAAAGAAGAGAAGCAAGGTGAATTTACCCTTGATATGTCAGCCATGAGGTAAATGCCAACCCAATGGCCCCGCATGTCTCAAACTCATCTACTCAATGCTACGAGAAGAAAGGAAACATGTCGTAGTTTTTCCCTATGTAGCTGTCCCAGCATCTGTTCATCGCTGTGATTACTTCACTCTATCAACCAACTAACAATTTACCTTTATCTTAATTCTAAGTTGCAAAACTGTACTAGGGTGTTGTCAGTATTCGTCGTCTCAACCTGGAACCTTGTCACACATAAATAGACGATGATGGCGGGTACCTCTCCTACGTACAGTACCCTGGTCGCATCCACTCCCATCAACTAAATCCAACTTATACCCAAATACATAATCCATTTCTAAAAGACGTACATCAATTATTAGGAGTAAGATTTTTTCACAAAATTAAAACTTGAGTAACTTTTCTGACAAATGTGTACATGCATTTTAAACTGTTTATTAACTTGAAACAGGGACTGAATCAACAAGAAGTTTAGATGTACAGGACATCAAGTGCAGAGGTTTATAGCAGGCATGTGCAAACTTATTTACATCATAGGGTGAGGCTTTGAAAATCGCTTATCCGGCCCGCGCCCTGGAGGAAGTTGCAGATGCCTGGCTTATAGTGTACATGGTACACTATATTATCTCCCTTACACCATTCATTCACCTGCTTATCTCCCTTACACCATTCATTCACCTACACAAAGTGCTTCCTACATGTAAGTTAATAAGCGTTCCTAAAAGGTATAATATTTAACTCGTCTATGTGGCATTTTATCAAATTATTATTTATATGACAATTGTAATTATTACAGCAAACATGAAACGTCGCGAAACAGAACGTGATTTCGGAATAAATATTTCCGTGCATAAATGATCAAAGTCATATCTTGATATTTGGAGATTTTTTTTATCATTTTTTTAAAATTTTTCTATAGAAACGTAAAAGAAAAAAACGTAAAAGAAAAAAACGGAGATATTACTCTCTCTCTCTCTCTCTCTCTCTCTCTCTCTCTCTCTCTCTCTCTCTCTCTCTCTCTCTCTCTCTCTCTCTCTCTCTCTCTCTCTCTCTCTCTCTCTCTCTCTCTCTCTCTGAACATTTGGCTGAGATAAGAAGAAGTCACGCCCAGGTTTACTCTCTGTTTGGATAGCCGCTTTTTTTTTTTTTTTTTTTATTGCCCCTAAGCTAAAATAACAGGTATAATGTCTCACATTCATAAATAACCATTACTTCCAAGGTAAAATAATAGGATTGTTATCTCACCGTTATGATTAACAGTAATATTGTTATATAGTTTCACTTTCGTCTGAAACCAATGTACAAAACTTGAAAATCCTCCTCAAATAATGAAACAATGAATAAATTAAAGGCACAATAATGCACACATAGCGTTTAATTTTATTTTTAGCACAAAAGGTCATAAATACATAAATACAAACTTTTGTTATAATGCTCTCTCTCTCTTTCTCTCTCTCATACTTTTCTGGTTGGAAGTAGGAACTATCCTTCCAAGATTAATAGAAAGCATGGAACGATAATTTGTTTTCGACTGGTCCCGGTAATTGAAAATTTTAAGATTATATTTGTTACAAACCAGAACAAGTTGGGGTATCCGTTTGATGGTAATGCAAAGTCCTCCTAGATATCAATCGAAAGCAGTTCTAAAGCAAACTTGAAAAGCAGGTATAGGTGTTACACTAAAATCCACGCAAATCAGAAGAATTAGAAACGAGAAACGAATAATTCGATAATACATAAATGAGATTGATAAAACCCTAGTTGATGGAAAGAAATCAATATAATGTTTACTGCTAGATAGAGATAATAAGAGATACCAACCTACCTACCAAGTTACCTACCCATCTACCTACCTTCCTACATACATATATAGATCCGCAGTTGCACAAGTGGATTTTCTTCGTATTTTCGAGGCAAATTGTTTTTAACTGATAAGTCGTAACTAAGGAACTTTTCAAATATTAAAACATTACTTGCGTTATTTGTACACGCGAAAAAAGGCCAAGTGGTAACTATTAGTTTTGTTTTAGATAATTTAAAATATAACGCTAACGTTGTTTGAAAATGTCCACCATCCGGTCAACGTAAGATGTTTGTTATAATATTATCATATATACACTTTCCACATTTTCACCACCCCGGTAGACATGCAAGAAATATGTTAATTTCAACAAGAATATCTTACATGTTTTAGAATTGGAGTAAAGGTGGGGAGCCACTCCACATAATTATCCTCCTATCCAAAGGGAACCCGCTCTGTCATTAATGTATATAAAACATGGATGTATTTATAAATATATCAAATGTACTTATGTATTATTTGTAAAGATAAAAGCACAAAGTTCCAATTATAACCATGCATACTGCATACAGGGAAGGCGATTGATAGCGTGGCTTCATTGTAACTACCTTGTGAAAATAGGCAGGCCAAAGTATAAACAGTCAAGTATTTTAATCAATGTACGGGTTTTGGTAGTCTCTGTGCTGACGCGAGTCATGCACCTGTTGTAGATTCCATCCGAAAACAATAAGGATGTAAAATCATTGTCAGAATAGAACAGATCTTAATTTATGACAAATTCCTCAGGCCACACTTAAGAGAAACATAAAAGAACCACGACTGCTTATTTGGTTTAAATATGACATTACCAAAAAATATCACAACAATCTCAGTATACTGCATCTTAATATTCAGAGTTTAAAATCTAAAATTGACTTGATTCATGCAAATACTATGCAGTTTGATATATTGTGTTTTACTGAAACTTGGCTTCACGAATTCACTTCGAACAATGAAATCACCGTATTAAATTATTCTGAACCGTTCCGTAAGGATAGGACATTCCTGTAATTCTACGATCTGATATTGATTTACCGGGGCAAGAATGTATTTGGGTAGAAATAAATTTAAATTTGAAGCAAATACTGATTGGAGGGCTATATAGACCACCAACTAGTGGATCATCTGTTTGGGATCGTATTGAATTAAGCACTGAGAGAGACCAGAACACTAACCAGACTACCTAGTTTTTATGGGAGATTTTTATGAAAATTTTCTTGTTACTAATAATAAAGTGATTCAACTATGCCACTCTTCCTACAGCAAATTATACAAGAAACGACAAATTTTGCAGAGTATTCCGAGACTTTGGTAGATTTAATAATGGTGTCAGATCCCAAATTTGTACCTATTGCTGGTGTCCTTGATCCATTTCACTCTAGCGGAGTCAGATACCACTGTCCAGTATACGCCAACTTAAAATTTACTGCCCCAAAAGTCGAGTGATATAAGAGAGTGATATGGTTTTATGATAAAGGAGACTAAACTTTGTTAAATTCACGTCTGCAGAATGTTCTATGGGATGAAATAGTTTTAAAAAACTATATTAATGATATCGTTGCTAAATTCACAAATCTAATTTGGGATGCAGTAAGTAAAACTGTCACAAAACACGGTTATTATTCGTGCTAACGACCCAACCTGGATGCACAATGAAAGTAGAAAACTCATTAGGCAGAGAAAAGCGGGCTTTACGAGCGAGCAACCCCCCCCCCCCCCCCCCCACCACCACCACCACCACCACTAGTTATTACATCGTCAAAAACAAAATAAAATTATTAGTGAAATACGCGAATCTAAATATTTCTTCAATCAACGATTGGTAGATAAAGACATCCAGGGAATGTATAAGAATAAATCATGTGATTCATTGATTATAAACGGGGCTACGGTAACAGATGATGGAGAGAAAGTTAAAATATTTAACGATTTCTTCTGCGAACAGCCTTGAATACAAATTGATAATATGACACAATGTCAACTTGCTGAACTAGAAGTACATCAATTGCCGTACTACACTATCTCTTGCATTGCCGTACTACATTATCTCTTGCATCAACATTAGAAAATGTGAACAAAACCATACATAATTAGGTTTAGATACATATGATTAGCGTACAAGAAGAATGACCGTGGAGTGAACAAAAGTATTCGACAAATGCATTGTTAATGTATAATATAACAGCAGACCAATAGAATAAGATGAAGTATAATTTAGGATATTGTTCTCATTATAAAAGTAAGAAATTTGATAAATTATGAAGACCTGTGCAATTATGTGTCGAAAATCATGAAATATCACTGTTTCACTGAGTATCCTTGAATGATGAATCATGCATTAAATTCCTGATGAAATCCAGAGTCATTTGTATAAGAACAATGGTATTTGTGGATATGGGTGTGCTGCACAAAGCGGTATACACCTTAAGCAAGATTAATGGGGCTTGGGTGTTATGTCGGCTTGTGATGGAAGCAAGCCGTGTGGCTCTGCAGATTTGGACAGTAAAAAGTGGCATATTTTCACTTTAATGGTTTCTAATTGTTTGGATGATTTGTGAATATTCAAGAAATGCATGGTAGATAAACTCACATGTGGATTATATGAAATTTTGGAGAAAAGGGTGTTTTCTGTCCTGGATTATAGATGGAATTGTAGAGGTGCAGTTTTGAGATTTTCCTTATTTTGCTTATTTGATCCAGTGCATTAGAGTCACCCTTTCACAACAATGTTCATCAATGACCTTCATTAAAAAGTATTGTTTGGCAATTAGTAAGTAATAACTGTCAAGTAATACCAATGAATTGCAGTGAGAGAAAAAAAAATTAGTTTAAATAAAATTTTCTACAAATAGGAGTAGAACGAAAGTCCAATACAAACAACAAATGAAAACTAGGTCACAGATTAGTTTTCAATTGGAGGCATGAGACGCAAGTTTTAAATGTCCATACCTGATTGCAATTCGGTTACACCTAGAGGAAATAAATCAAAGTCTGATATGGAACAATAATAATACAGATTTCACATGTACTATTGCTGATCTTGTAAGAAAAGACTACCTTACAGAAAGTGTCACAAATACAGTGAGAGAAATGTTAGAAAAGTTGAAAGAAGATTTGAGAAAGGAGATGACAGTATAAAACGAAAGAGTAGTAAATGAAAGTATCATGTCATCCTTTTTTTTTTTTTTTTTTTTTTTTTTTTTATTCATTCAGTTCATTACTTTATTCATCAGTTTATTCACTCATTCATCATGTAATTCTTTAATTCATTCATTTATTAATACATGTACTACTTCGTTTATTCATTCATTCGTTCATTCATTATTATCTTCTACATTAGCCATTTAGTATCTTGTTCGGTCTGTCTTTCAAATTTACTGGTACACTTATTCATCTTGTAATTAATTCATTCATAATTTTATTAATTCTTTGATTCATTCATTTGCTATTTATACTTACAATTGTTTTGGGCCTATTTGTTTACAAAGCTGATTTAATTTAGCTCTATATAAGTTTTTGTCAGAGTTATATCAGAATTACATCAGTTATATCATGTGGACTCTTTCCATTTATGGTTAGTTCTATCTTCTGATTTTTGACAGTCTGTCACCTAATATTTTTGTCTTACATACCCAAGAATGTTTTGTTTATTAAATATTAATAAATGTTGTTTTACTTAACTAGTATATAGAGGATGTCTGCATTTTTTTGTAGATATAAGGAAATATTTACGGGTGAAATGGAAACATCGCATTGTCGCGAGTGATGAATCCACGAGAGTCAATGCAAAATGTTTCCTCTTCACAAGTGACATATTTCCTTATATCTACTAAAAAAAGTAGATTTTCGTTTTATTATATATTTTAAGGCAAAAAGCTGATGAGCGCCAATGCGATTAACGGCTGTATTACTACATCGATAAAAAGAAGTTCCGAAATGTTAAAATAATTTAGGATAGTAGCTTTCGATAAATGTGTAGCTCTTGCATATAATGTTTTAGATTGTGTATTTTGTCAAATTATTGACTGTTTTATACGAAAATGAAGTCATTTTTATTTCCATTAACCGATGTCTTGCACAGATTCACACATTAAACATTTTTGTGGTGGGGCTACCGTAGAATCATCACAGGGCGATCGCATCCGACAGACTACAGAGCTTAACATCTTTAAACAAAATATTTTAATGATTGTGAGTTTACCTATAATAATTTAAGTTCTCTGTTTTGGTTAGTTCTGCATTCAGACGTAAATTATGTGACCCTGGCAATCTTGCCGTCTAGTTCGGTAACATACGCTGCACCACAATTTTGATAGTCACTTAATTTCGGTTTGCAATCAATACTCATCTATCCCCAATTTCTCCATCATTTTCAGACATGATGTTGAGAGTGATGAGAGTTAAAATCGCTAACTAAGCAATTTTAGTATTATATTTAATGAAGAGTTTTTCCCTCAAAACTTGTACCGTTTGGCGTAGTGTGCAATAGATACTGTGAACGGAAATTATTGTATGTTGTGTGTAGGCTGTATTGTTTTCAAGGGAATCATGGCAAAAGAATGATGAAAAATACTCGGCAGCTGAAGGAGTTAAAAAATAAAAAGTAAGAAAAGCAACATACTACTAAGCAAGAAAAGTTACAAGTATGAAATACCACTATATGTAGTAATGAGTAGTATGAGATATTGCACACACATGTGTACTAAAGATACCATGTAGATCTCTTCCAGTTTTAAACTAATTCATAGAATAATCGTAACCAATCATTTTTTGAAAAGAATTAGAATGGAAGATGATGACTATTTACCTTTTGTTAGCATGAGAACGAATGTATTGAACATCTCTTCTATGACTGTGGTGTTACTTCAAATGGTTACTTTTCACAGCGTTTTATATAATATTTTAGACCTTTTCGCCTAAATATTACATATTGATCCAAGATATACATATTTTTTAGAACGTTAACAATTTCACATTTTATGTTTATTTTGGCTACATATTATATGTAAACCAGCAGATTCAGTATGTGAAATCCTTCCATTTATCCTCTTAAACAAATAAATGAAAGACATAAAAGCATTTTTTTTTAAATACACGCTAGATTAAACAAAACGAGGACCAATTTCCTAAAACAAATGGGCATCAATCATGAACAGATACCCTGTTAAAGAAATACCTTTTCTTGTTATTGGTACATGTATTTGGTTCTAATTGTATGAACAGAAACCAAACATTGTAATATTACTAAAGTCTGTATCATATAAACCGGCTTCGTATTCCTTTTTTTTTTTTTTTTTTTTTGCATATTATATTGTATTCTATTGATATGCCCTACATTATATATGATAACTCAGAATGTTTATAGGATGTTGATGGGATGCCTTTTTCCAACCCAATGATCAAGCAAAATCGGGGATATTTTGCTTTCAAATAGCACGAGACTTTAAATTAGGAAGACGTATGTCAAGATTGTTGAAACTATTTTCCTATAATGTTTTACAGAGTTATGGCTCCTGTTTTTGACCTGTAATTTTGTCCTAATTGTATGATATTGGCTGGGGCATATGTGACAATTTTACACATTTCTAGCGAAATAGTGTTCTAGTTCAGAATATATTAATGAAAATCTGTATTAATCATGATATAAAAAAACACAGCTGTCTATTACGTCACTCGGTCCAGAAAGATCTGAATGAAACGAATTGTCTGGAAAATTATGAATATTTTAGTCAAAACATTACAGCCTTAGACACGTTATTTTTTTTTAACAAAGTATATCGATGCTGTTTCAGGTTAAATCATTAAACATTATACATGAAACAAACAACATAAACATATATTGTGTGCCCCTTTTTCCACGTAAACTTAGATTCGAAGAGAGAATGAGATCACATTTCTTTATGTTTTCCCATGGTGTATTCAAACATTGTGAGAAAACTATCCAGCACTTTATATCCACCGCATCCTTAGTGCTTCAAAATAGTGATTGCAGACTGAGAGAAATTTTCCGGGCTTTAACTTACACATTTGGAAAACTTTAATGCAAACCAAGCAGATGTTTTACATACCGCTTACTTGGAATGCGCGGTCGACATCAAGGGACAGTCCATTTACTCTTTTTTCGGGGGTGTGGGTGCGGTGGGGTGGGGGTGGATTGTTTTGAGAAAAACATTCCGGCCCCCAACTAGCTTTAAAAAAAAATTCTTGCTGATTTATAGTAAAAAAAAAAAAAAAAAAGTTATTTTATCCATTGCAATAGTTGCAAAACTAATTATCTTGAGGCAAAAGAAAACAAAAATATTCTGTTTCGAAACATACTCACAGGAACACTCGAAAACAGACAAATAAATGGGCGGTCCCTAACCTCGGGGAAAACCAGGAAGTATATTAAGCACAAAGATTGTATTCATAGTCGGCACTGGAGAATACAGAAAAAAAAACATGTCCAAGCAAAGCCGAAATTCTTCTATCAAGGAATCCTGTCTGAGGTATGTTCATTTAAAATTTAAACATTGTGAAAGAATCCTATGTAGTGGCAGAGGAAATAAGTATACTGCTTTTATTCCATTCCGTGGGCAAAATTAACAATCCGTGGGCAAAATTAACAATGTCGGTTCTGTACATTTAAGGTGTAGAAAGAGGTAAGATACCTTGTTTTCTAGCAGTAGATTTACAGTTAGCTGCCAAAATCATTTATCAGTTACAACAAAGCGATCAGTCGTCAGTGGCAGTTCTTACTAGAGGGGTGTGTGTGTGTGTGTGTGTGTGTGTGAACAGCAGGGGCAAGCGTAGATATCCATAAAAAGTAAGCTCAAGAGCACGATATCTTTAGCAGTCAAACATCATTCAGCACCTGTAATACTACTACTACTACTACTACTAATAATAATAATAATAATAATAATAATAATAATAATAATAATAATAATTATTATTATAATATATTATTAATACATCAGCAATTTGCACGGACATGTATGGGGTTTAATAAATGAATATATGTCTTCTACCACTGTCTTTGGAAATTGGAAAACAAAGAAGCAACGGTTTTACCAGAACCTAACTTAGGGTATATGTAATAACGGAATGATCGAACTGTGTGCTCCTACTCCCATTTATACAATACCATACAAAAGTGAAAGTAGCACAAGTCAAGAGCAAAACAGACGGTAAACAGGTAAACGATTTCACACATTTGTCTGTATACATAAAAATGAATATCTTTTAGGAAATTCACATAGAATTTATCGGCATATGTTTATTGACCAAACATATACGGATCATATCACATGTGTAATCAATAACACAATTGACTGGACGGCAAATACAAACATACATAATACGAAAAGAGTTATTTCCCTTTCAATATTTGGTTCACTTATACATTTTTATCTCTTGTAACCACCGCCTGTCTTGTGGGAAGAAAAATGCTGTCTTCTTTCAGTACTCGCACAGAGCCAACAATAACTTCACAGTCCAGTACTCGCAATTAGCCGATACCAAGTTCACCCTCTAATATTCACAGGGAGCCAAATAAAAGTACAGTCTATATCACTCAGGTAGAGTTGAAAAACAGTGCGCCGCCCAGTACTCAAAAAGCCGGAATTCATATGGAGCCAAATAAAAATCCGCAGCCCGAAAAGGGTGACACGTCCAATATGGAAGAATTTCTACAGGCTCTAAGGGACATCCAAAACATAAATGTTGACAAGCTAAGGGCACATCTCTCACAGGTATCTTTCTATTCATACACGTTTGTCCACCTCTCTCTCTCTCTCTCTCTCTCTCTCTCTCTCTCTCTCTCTCTCTCTCTCTCTCTCTCTCTCACTCTCTCTCTCTCTCTCTCTCTCTCTGCATACATACATACATACATACATACATACATACATACATACATACATACATACATACATACATACATACATACATACATACATACATACATACATGCATACATACAAACAAGGGACATCCACAGCATTATTGTTGAGAAGCTAAGGGCACATCTCGCAGGTATCTTTCTATTCATACACGTGTATCCATGTCTCTATCTATCGCCTCTCGCGTACGACTCTCTCTCTCTCTCTCTCTCTCTCTCTCTCTCTCTCTCTCTCTCTCTCTCTCTCTTAATATATACATACATACATATTATGTCATTTTATTTTAAGCTAGGCAGTGAATTACTGGATTTTCCGAGCGAAATAATTGTGATATTTGGCTGCAGTGACAAAATATCATATGTTTTCACTGGCCGTCAATAGACATTGATAGCATTATGACTAAGAAATTTGAAGCTTTTGTATGACGCTTGCGAGGTCTAATGGTAAAGATGGTAGCCTCATATCCAGACGAACCGGGTTTAAATCCAGCAAAGGACAATTTAGTTTATCTATTTATTTATTTATTAATGTATTTATTTATTTATTCATTAATTTATTCAATTTTGTTTGTATCTGCTGTTATACCTTGAATTGGGAAGGAGCATTATGTAACTACGGATATTGTATGTGCAAATATGCACAAAACAGAGCAGAATATAAAGGGTAAACCGCTGACATTATCAGGCGGGATACAGTAAGAAATCAGCTACTTCAGTGTGTTATACAAATTGCCAGACAATACGCTTGAGCATAAAATAAAAAGAATATTTGCTTGCTCCGAGCGATTAAAGGATATATTTCATCGAGCGGGTTAAAAACTTAAGTATTTTAACTTGTATCTTCGCCACTCGTGAAAATACTGAGTTTTTGTCACCCACTCGATGAAATATATCCGTTATTCACTCGTTTCAAGCAAATATCCTCAATATATTCACACGACAAAAATCACTTTGTGGTACTGTATTTCCAAGCTTTTTTGAAGTACAAAATGTAAACAAAAAATTTAAAAAAAAAACAAAAAAACCACTGAACTTTAACTAGATTAAACGTTTTATAAAATTTAGCTGTTGATACAGACATTATCTTCCACAATAAACAAGATTTACCAGAATTTATATCATATCCTGTAACCGTAATGTGCCCTGGAAAGGCTAAATTTAAAAAAGTAACCCATTAGCGTATGGATACCTCAAATATGTTTAACAGTGTGTTTTAGGTAATGTGAGAAATATTAAAGAATCTATGCGAACCAAGTAAGCTTTCCATTTTTGTTTGTTTAGTTGAATTGTTGTTTTTGTAATTTCCTTGTGTTTTTACGTTTTCATTCCAAAGTGTATTCTGATCAATTGGTAAATTCGTTATTTATTATGTATATGCTTTGAACGCACAGGACTAAGTTGTAAAACGTCAATAAAACGTCACAATAATATAGAAGTATTTCCATTAAAAGCTTAATACGTAATTTAAAAACAAAACACAATCTACAATTTAGTAATATCTGAATTTGTTTTCCTGTTTAGAGCTCAAAACAGACTAAACCAGATGTAAGTGAAACTTTAATACCACCTTCAGCTCGTGCCTTAGAATCCCAGAGAAGAGAGACGGAGAGGCTGAGAAAAAAACTAGAGGAAGAGAAAGAGTTTAAAGAAGAATATTTTAAAGTGTTTGGGAGTAAGGAAATGAAAGACTTAAATAAGATGATAGACAACATGGAAGATGATATTAAAAGACTGCAAGAAGAGAAAACAAAATTGGATGAGAAAAATACAAGTTTGGAAGCAGAAACGCGGAAAGCAATAACAGAAAAGGATAATGCAATGACACGGTAATTTCCACTTCCTCAAATCAATACATTTTAGAGAAAAACTACTCCTATGTTTAGTTATCTAAAACTTCAGATAATATCACGCACACGTCTTATACATATTTTGTACGAACTGAAATCCCTGTAAATTCTGATTAATTATTTTTCATAATTACAGTTTTAGAGGTCTACAATTAACTCTGATTTTATAATTGTGAATCATCAAGACTGTTTCTAAAATGTTCTGTATGATTGCAAGTACGTAGAATTCTATCCCATGAGACAAAATCCGCGTTTCCTGTCTAGAAAAAGTATTCTAGCTTGCGAAAAAAGAAGCAGTTTTGGCTATATACGTAAATGCTGATGCACTAATTCCTCGCCTATTTCAGTATACTTACGATACTTAAGTACCAAGGTCAATGACAACTCATTCACGGCTGGTGACTTCTTGTATTCTCATAATTCTCCGTCTAACAGAACTTTCTTGTACCAAATATAACTTATTATGACACATTACACAACGAAAAGGACGAAGGAAAGATTTTAAAAGACATTTTCTTGTCGAAACATAATACTACAATAGACGTCAACAGCAAGACATTTCTACAGAAGGAGTATTATCTTGAAAGTAGATAATAATATTTAATTTCAGATTAAGGCGGCAAATGGGAAATAAGATGACCGACAACACCCCAGATATTGCAGATATGAGTGACCAGAATGGACCAAACAAGTTAGGGAAGAGATACACGGATTTGTATGACTCTCAGTGGACAAATGCTTTCGAAGTGTTAACTGAAACAGAAAGAGAAAACGAAAAGAATGCCATTGACATATTGTTAAAACTGTTGATCGTAAGTATCATTCATTCATCAAGAATATTCGGCAAAATAGGCTCACACAAACAGGCCAATTCCAACCGGTTTCGTAAATGAATGTTTGGGATCTCAAGCACACTCAAACATCGGAATTTGAAGTACGCACGGTGATTAAGCACATTGTTTAAAACATATAGGTCATGCGTGCGTGTGGGTGGCGGGACAAAATGGTAGCGGACAAAACAGTACGGACAAAATGGTATGGACAAAATGGTACGTGGACATAATGGTATTGGACAAATTGGTATGGATAAAATGGTGCGGACAAAATGGTACGGACAAAATGGTATGGGACAAAATGGTACTAGGATTAAATGGTATGGACAAAATGGTACGAATACAATTTTATTAATACGAAATGTAAAAAAACAGACAAGTTTTTACTAAATAACATTAATATGCTGCTATTGTGAACTGACCATGGATGATTTATAATAATTACTTATACAAACAATTGTTTTAAATTTTAAAATAAAAAAGCAATTCAAGAAAAATAAAGCGCAAACTATAAAGCTACATGACAAAAGACAAGTACAATACCTCTGACTACTATAAAATATTTTAGAAATAGAAAAAATAAACTAACAAATGTCATACATCCAAGGCATACTCAAATAAAATTTATCATATGCGTGTGTAATAGCAATGTAGGGATAACGTAAATACATATTTGTAAGTTAATAATAATGATAATAATAATAATAATAATAATAATAATATAATCACGAATTACTACAGCGCTTAATCTTACAAAGCTCTAAGCGCTTTACAATAATAGTTAACACATAAGGACACATATATATATATATATATATATATATATATATATATATATATATATATATATATATATATATATGTATGTATATAAACAAGATTACAAAAATCATGACACCGTGCAATTACAAACAAAGCATGGTGAAAAATAATTAAGGGTAAAGAAACATAGTTGAGTCTTGTTAAGTCTGTTCTCGCAGCTGAAAGATTTGAGCTTTTAGAGCTCTCCTCAATGAAATCATGGTGTCATTGTGTCCAAGTACGAGAGGCAATTCGTTCCAGGTAGCTGGGCCCTGATAACCAAAACAACGTTGTCCGTAGGACTTGGTTTTAATGGTGGGAATAACGAGAATACGAGCGTCAGAAGAAGAGAGTAGGTTTCTAGAAGGAGTGTGTACATTGGTGAGGTCAGATAGGTACCTCGGATTGTTGGCAAACAACTAAATGTTGTAGAGAGAGGAGATTTTTTGTTTGATTCTGAAGTAAACGGGTAGCCAGTGGAGGTACCGAGCAGGGGGGATGTGTGCTCAGTTTTGGTACTCTAAGGACGATCTAAGCAGCGGTGTTTTGAACTTTTAGAAGTTTCTGTAGTAGGTATTGAGACAAACTAGAGGGAAGAGAATTACAATGGTCAAGTATAGAAAGTACTAAGGAACACACAAGTGTTTTAGTGGCATCAACAGAAAGAAAGTTGCGAATGAATCTGATGCGTCTCAGCTCCAGATATGCAGCCTTGCATGTGTTCTTGACGTGTTGGTGCAATACAAGAGAACTGTCAAGAGTGACAGCTAGGTTTCGTACTGATTTGTGTGAATTTAATGGTGGTGTTGCTGATTCTTATTGTTTAGGTAAAGGATAAGAATGATAAAGTCTTTGTTAGGTGATCAGAATGACTTCAGTTTTATCGTCATTCATCTGCAGCTTGTTACATGTCATCCACCACATCATATCAGAAATGCACTTCTCTAGGCTTCGGATGGTAGCATCCACTTGAGTTGGGTGACTAGATTTGTATATTTGGGTGTCATCAGCATACAACTGGTGGGACACCGGATGACGATTTATGACACTTGAAAGGGGCTGAGTGTACAAAATGAAGAGAGCGGGTCCGAGAACAGAACCCTGTGGAACGCCAAAACTAAGACAAACTGGACTGGAATATTTTCCATTTATGGCCACAATGTGTGTCCTTTCGTCTAAGGTATTACTTGAAGCATGGTAAGGCTGTATCACGAATACCAAATACATGGAGGAGACGGTGAAGTAATATATCATGGTCTATTGTGTAAAATGCTGAAGATAAAACAAGTTGGGTGAGAATAGAAATTATTTCCATCATCCAAAGCAGAGAGAAGGCCATTAACTACTTTCAGAAGGGCAGTTTCAGTACTGTGACAAGGTCTGTATGGGGGTTAAACATTACTGAAAAGACTATTTAAATTAAGTTAAAGCATTTGCAGGAGCATACGAAAAAGGCTTGCTACCCTTCGGCTCTAATTCTTCCTTCTTGCTCCAACAAATATTTTCACTTAGCAAGCCGCATATGACCCCTACAGTATTGTCTCAGCGCTTCCATGGTTCCAAATCCCGTAACCTCCTCCTCCTCCGCATACGTGGGCAGCCAGGTTACCAGCCATCTTACCCGTCTTTTCTTCGATAAATGCTGGAACATGAACGTACTTATTGTATCCTGGGAGTTTGCACGTCTTATGCGGTTTCCAATCAACGTTGTTAAAAGTTTTCATTTGATGCTAGTAGAGTACAGTATTACCCTCCATTTTACGGCTGAATTGATACATTTTCTAAACAATAGTTTCAGATAAAATGTGCATTAGTTGATGGGTGAAAATAACATGAACAAAAGACAGGCATTAAATGGTATTTTTATGTATAGGAATGCCATAACTTTGCGAAAATGAGAGCAGAGAAGCAGATGAATGAACTGGTGCAGAGCATATCTGGTGACTCAACGATGAAAGTATGTACAACCATGAATTTATTCGCGACTCGTTACTTACGTAAATGGCCAAAATATTACTATAACTTACATTGAATGAATCAATTAAACGTGCTGTTTGTTGATTATACAACTGAATATTTGGTTTAAACAACAATCTGTATCAGACGAAGATTCAACCGTCATACGATGGTGATCTGTTTAATCTTTTTTTAATCTGTATATTGATACATTTACAGGTAAATAGCTTATGTGTGTATGTTTGTGTGAAGATTAGATATCGATTCCAAATTTATTGGCATCTCAAATGTGTTTACTTAATTTTCCTATCAACAAACTGAACCAAAAATTACATTGAAGATATTTTATAAGATGTCTGTTCATGATTCATCTAAGAGTTCGGTAATTATTGATACATGCTACATGTACCTTGTGTCAAATATTGATACATGCTATATGTACCTTGTGTCAAATATTGAGCACTCGACAAAATGGAGGTTCATTCCAAAAAGTTCTCACGTAGATTTGAGTACTTTGGATAAAATGACTGTAATAAGCCTTCTAATAGTCTACCATTTATGTTCTTGATTATTAAACGAAGTATTATACTATTTTTCGTAATAAACATATACAGTAGCAACATATCTTTGGTTCATTTAGGTCGGAGATGCGATAAAACGTGAACTGAAAAACGCAAGAAAACTAATGGACGTAGGAAGAGCCGATCTTCTTTTTCAGGTACACACACACACACACACACACACACACACATATATATATATATATATATATATATATATATATATATATATATATATATATATATATGAACTATAACTTTGTTGTGTCAGTTGTACGTCATTCAAGATATTATTTTTCAAGAACGGGGATACAGCCTGAATTTCTGACATCACAGCAAAGATTTGGAATGCTCTCTCTCTGTCTCTCTCTCACTCTCTCTCTCTCTCTCTCTCTCTCTCTTTCTCTCTCTCTCTCTCTCTCTCTCTCTCTCTCTCTCTCTCTCTCTCTCTCTTCAGATAGTAATACTGCATATGTAATTATTCATTGAATGCATAGTGATCTCTAAATTATTCAGCCATATCAACTTAAAGAATCAGCATTTAAATGTAAAATATTTATTACAGGAATGTGAAATATACGTGAAAGGCAGGGTGCGATTAGCTACACTATACCTTCTTGAGAAAGAGATGAAGAAGTATCTCATCGAGTGCTTCCAGGTATGTTGGTTGATGGCAATACAAGATCCCCCTGCTGTTTTTGGTAAAGAAGCAAAGTATTCTGAGGACTTCAACACTGGCTTGTACAAGCCCTACACCACATCTGGAACTAGGGTTGACTTTGTGGTCTGGCCACCACTTCTCCTCCATGAAGGCGGACCACTGCTGGCAATAGGTGTGGCGCATTCAATTCAAGAAAAGAGTGAACGGATGAAAACATACAGAAATGCATGGGATGACGGAGACAAGATTGGAATTAGAGAAAAACCAATAGGAGGTACTACAGAACACTATCCCGTTAAGCCTTCATCGACGACAACAAGACCAGAAACAAATTATGGGCAGCTGAATACAAATTTTCCTCAGACTTCAACGTCCTCATTGTCATCTCGCGCCTCTACATCGAATCTTTATTCGTCAACCAAGGGAAATCCGCAGCCTACTACAGAGCTCTCGCAAAGTACTCGTACCAGTTATGGAATGGAGCTGGTTGGCACTTCCTACAAACAGAACAGTCATAGATGGTCAATGAATAAATCAACGCAAAGTCAGGACGTTCTCTCGCCACATACAGGGAGTGCAAGCACTAGCTATCAAGGCGAGATGACGAGTCAGTTCCATCACTCAACAGCAAAATTTGAGAATGATACAAGAGGTACTGCTCATAGTTACTCGCCTTTACAGAAATATGAGCGAGAGGACTTTATTAGCTTCATGCGCATGTATGAAAGTGAAGGAGAGGCGGTGACTCGAAAATATTTCTACAAGAGATACGATAGATACTATGCTCTATATCTGGAACTCCTGCAGAAAAAATATGGAGAGAAATAATGAAAACAAAATGTGGTAATAGTATACATACGCAGGATGAAACTTTTATTTATTTGTATTTTTTTCTTTTGTCACAAGGTTTGAAGTTTTCATTATTTGTAGAGGGGGGTGGGGGTCACGAGAGACTACTAGAATCTAATTAGCAACACGAAGTCCTTGTTGTAAACATTATGGTTTACAGTTAAAATAATAGCATATATTTTGTTCCGATTGCACTGTGTTTGAACAAATACATGTGTCCATGAACTAATTTTTCTCTAATTTTTCACTTTGTTTTGTGCATAGTTTGTTCTTACCTTGCAAATATTTAAGTAAAAATTGTATTTTTAATTTCCGACATGTCCACACTATAACTTACATTTTCTCCAAAATTGTACTCAGATATACTGTAATACCTGTAATGATTCCATGTAAAAGATTATTTGTGGGCGCAGATATGATTTGTCCTTTTAATAAAATTATTGAGCGCAATTCTATCTGCTTTCATGTACTATTTGCTGTGAAGGAAATGAAGATTGTTGCGTGAATTTGATTATTGAGATGAAATGTAACTCTTACAAATTTGTATATTCAAGCGAAAGTTCTTCACATTAATGTTGTGCACGGACGCGATAGAAACGTACAATGACAATACTCGTTGAAAACATTGAAACAGCAATCTGTCCCTCTCTCTCTCTCTCTCTCTCTCTCTCTCTCTCTCTCTCTCTCTCTCTCTCTCTCTCTCTCTCTCTCTCTCTCACGCGTAACAATCCAGTAGCACTCTTCAACTCTATTATTTTTAATATCATTAATTTTTCCCTCGTATCAAAGTTTATTACGGTGTATATTCTTATAAGATGAGCTTAATGAAATTTGCTAATAACGTGACTGTGATCTGCTTGTATCTATATATCTGCAAGATTTTATATATAGAGGATATCTACGTTGTTCGAGTAGATATTAGGAAATATTTCACGAGTGAAGCGGGAAACGGTGTATTGTCACGAGCTGCGAAGCCACTCGTGACATGTTTCCACTTTATGAGTGAAATATTTTCTTATATCTACTAAGAAAATGTAGATGTTCTTTTTATCATATATTTTAAGGCAAAAACCGTCGATTTGCATGGATTTGTTCTCCATTCTGTGCCATGCGATTAACGGCTGCATTACTATATCGATAAAAAGAAGTTCAGAAATTTACAATAATTTTAAGACAGAGACCTTTTACAAATTTAACCTGTACAAATAATGCCTAACGTTGTGTATTTTTTCAAATTAATGACTGTTTTAAAATGAAAATGAAGAGTTTTTTTTTCGTTAACACGTGTCTTACGCGGATTGATACAGTAGACAATGATCGGGTGGAGGTTGTGTAAACATCACAGAGCGGTCTTATCTGACAGAGTTCAGAGAGTAACATCTTTTAACAAAAGATTTTAATGATTGTGAGTTTACGTGTATGGATTTTGGTTGTTTATCTTGTTCATTTCTGCACTCAAACGTGAAATTTTGACCTTGGCAAGCATGCAATCTAGTTCGGTAACACCCTGCCCCCAAATTTCGATTGTCACTTAATTTCTGTTTGCAATCAACACTCATCAATGCTTAGTTTCTCCATCGTTTTCATACATGATTATCATTGCGTTGAGAGTTAGAATATCTATTTAAACAATTTTGTTACTATATTTAACCAATCGTTTTTCCTAAAAAAAAGTGTCCGTTTATCGTAGAGTGTAAAAGGCACATGATACTGTATTGGTGACGGAATATTGAATAGCAACAGTTTATGTAAGTTCAGTCAAAAATAATTTGCAGGATTCGTGTGAAAACTAATTAAAAAAGTCTTTACTTGAAGCCTACTTTTTATTGTTTGGAGTTTGTTTTTAGTTATTTTTTTATGGTGCCTCCTTATTGATTAAATAAATGTGTACTAGAGGGTCTACAGTCTGGACACATTTTAAGATATGTTCATCCTGAGAGAGAGAGAGAGAGAGAGAGAGAGAGAGAGAGAGAGAGAGAGAGAGAGAGAAAGAGAGAGAGAGTAGTAGTAGAAGAAGAAAAATATATAATAAAGATAAAATATTGTATTATGGATCGGTGGCCTCAATTACGAATAAATCTTCCGGTACCACGGTACCAATATTTGTTTTTCCACAGACCTCAATACCAACATTTGGTGAAATAAATACACCTTCTACCCCACTTCAGCATGCGTGTCACACCCGCCATTCAGAGCAATCTTAGATTGTCAATTTAAAGAGGATATAGTAGAACACAGCGTTTCAGAACTTCTTTTGGATGTTTGGGAAATGTTTGAAAATAACAACCAGAGAATGCCAAGAAAAAATAACCAGTGGACCAAGTCCAAGAGAGTTAAAAACAAGAGTGTGTTTCCAAAAGGGACATTAGCTTACAGAAAAGGAATCAAAAGAGACAAGAGTAAAGAAGATGAAATTGAGAAGAGAAAGTTTGTACGCCTTACTTAGTTTAATACAGCGTCAGACTCGTGATCCAAAGGTCGCGCGTTCGATACCCGCCCAGCCCAGCCCAGGTCAGCCTTCTTGGTGTATCCTTGGGAAAGGCACTTAGCTCACACTTCCTCGGCACGACAAAGCCAAGTATGTGTTAAAAAGTGCCGTTAAAATTGGCAATTGTTTTTTTACCATAGACAAATATGTGGAGACAATGCCCCATCGGTCCAAGGAGAATCCCAGGTACGTGCACATCTACATCTCTTACAAGTACCAACACTAAAGGTGGAGCAGTATTTAATTTCATCTGAAACAGAAAGGTAAATAATTTTAATTATATGCATACGATTCATATAATTTGTATTGGTCCAACACATGAATTTAAAAAGAATTAACTTTAGTTAGGGAGGAAAGAAAAAACAAAGGCAAAACAACCTGTATCAACGTTTTATCCTTTAACATTTCTGTGATGAATTATTTAACCAGTTTTACTTGAATTGGCATCATGATCCATGGTTAATATAAATTTCATAGAAAGTCTTCTCATTATTGTCATACACAAGCATTTTCCATGTAATAAATATTAGTTCATGGAAAAGTGGTTTAACTCATAAGTAGGTGTGCAATCAAAATATCCACCACCCGTCCCCAGTCCCCCACCCCAAAAGTCTTGGATAAAACGAGAGACTAAAATTCTGGCTCCAATATATAGCGGAGAATCTGAGGGTACCTATGTTTAAAAAAAATGTATCAGAGACGACGCGGCTGCCTTATAACTTATAGTTCGTGTCCACCAGTGTGTTGTTTTATGCAATGCAGTGTTCCGTTAACATCCTGAAAATACCCCCTGCTATTATGGATTCCTGCAACGGGATTTACAGTTTTAAGAACTCTGTGGGCTTGTATGAAGAACAGGCAATATGTAACCAATGTGGTTAAAGCTCAGAAATATTTTTTGTATTTATTTTGTCGGCTTTAGATGTATTGCAACTCAGATCTGAAATAATAATAATAATAATAATAATAATAATAATAATAATAAGAGCAATGACGACAGGCTCATTCGTGGATTTCATTTAAATCATTTCTATTACAAAACACTTAATGTATAATCCTTTTTTTTTCTTTCTTTTTTCTTCTTTTTTTGGAATTTTTGTTTATTTTTAAGCAAGTACGCTCATCTACAACCTTACACTATTAATCATGTATAAACAACTTTATTGTACGTTTTATTGGATATTATTTAGACTGTGGTACATGACAAAAACTATCTATGTATCAAAACAAACAAAAAATCTGCAGAAAATTTCAATGTCCTTGATCTTTTCCTACTCTTTCACCATCCAAACACGTCACCCTTACAGCATAACCCTCATTTTGAGAAGATGCATTAAAACTTTGTTTCTATTCTGCACTCTCAGGTTTATAAAACAAATACTCAAAAGTGCATGGATTGTCAAGTAATATTGAGTCGATTGATCAGATGATAAGCTTCAGAAAATTATATTTATTTTTTTAGAATTTTAAAAGCTGCAAGAAAATGTAAATATTACTATTATAAATAAATCAACTAAAAGTATGCTAGATTATATATAAATGCAAAAGATTATTGGAAACGATGATAGAAACTCTCTTTGAAATACTTCACGCAAAATTTAAGCAGAAAGTAAGCGAAAAGACAAGATGGATATTTGATAGATAAAAGTACATGACGTTGCACATAGATAAGTACGAACCGCTAAGGGAAAGCCTACACATAGATCTGCCTAAAATGGATTGAAAACAAAAAGGCTTGTGTTAATGTGAAAAACAGAGACATTATATTTTTCTTTTATGCTCTGGAACGTGCATTAAGTATACCAAGTGGTCATGTCGATAGACCATCAAAAATACAATTTAAATAGATATAGTCATTGCCTTGATAGATGTCCTCTGAAAATATAGGACGTCAACAAATTGAAAATAAATTTGATATATTGGGTAATGTGTGTGTAATAGTTGAACCATGTTGCATGAAAACTGCTCGACTAACTGAGACAGAAAAAGACACGCTAATATGTTAATCTTTACGTTGACGGAAGGTATCAATAAGCTGTAATTATGTTTTTTTCAAAATAAGTAGTATAACAAATAAATAAGCTTCACATTTAAAAAATGTGCCTGAATTTTGCGGTCCACTAGATAAAGTATGACAGCACTGAAATCTATGTTACAGTATAGACACCTTGATAGATATAATGCATGAGGTTAGTTCTATTATAAACTTTAAGTTAAAAGTTCCATATGTTATTTATTATGATTTCTGGAGTATCATAGTACCACATACATAAAATAGTTATATGCAACAACATGGTGTATCCTAGGCAATCCAGACGGCTATACACGTTAAATCAGTATTGTTAAATATGCCTAAAGCAATAACTTCCCCTTCGTGGAGCGCAATGGAGCTGAGTTTCCTTAATCAATCAACAAGAGACACAAACCAGCAACTTTCAGAGGAACAGACTGTGTAAACATATTTGACGATGCTTTGGGTAAATTGCAAAACAAATATATGGAGAATTAAGACAGAAACTGCGAGACCTATGACTTTCAAAAAGAAAGACGAAATACATTTTAATTCAACAACTGCATGCAATATATGTGACAGAAAAAATTTATAAGCAACGTGTTTGACCATGACTGACCACTTAACAGGCAAATTTAGAGGCTAAATACACAACAAATGAAATCTGAATTCTAAGTGTCCTAAATGAATACCATTGTGCAGTCATAGCATGTCTGGTTATGACAGCCATCTGTTCGTCTGGGCACTTGATCCAGATGAAGAGATAAAACTCATATCAAGCAACGACGAGAAATATATTTTTTTTCAGCATAGATTTCATTGTCAATAGGGTTAAGAATGAAGAAAAAGAAGTAACAATTAAAGAACAATTAGGTTTGCATATAGCATTTGATATATGAGACAGTCAGTAGAACAGCTGGCTAAACATTTCAATGATGTAAAGTTCACAGAAATACCAAAACATTTTGGAGAGAGATGACTTCAAATTTGTATGGCAAGATATTTACCGCTGTCAATACATGGATAGTTGCGAACGATATAATGAGACAACTATACCACGGATATATATATTATATTCAAGTCTGAGTTATTACAACAGAGAAAATGATGACCACTAGTACGTACATGATGTCATGGAACATTTTATCATTCAACACTCGATGATCTTCACAGCTACTACTTTATGAAGTATACATTGATGATATGCGACCTTTTTAGGAATTTAGGAATGTATATATGAAAAATTACAAACTAGATGGAACCTACTAATTCAGTACACCAATACTCGCACATGATGCATCATTAGGGATATCAATGATAGAAATTGAATTTTTGACAAACAGTGACATGTTCTTTATGATTGAGAGTGGAAATAAGAGGTGGAAATAGCATGATGCCACATAGATACTCTGAAGCAAATCACAACTAATACTCAGACCGAAATAGAAAGATAATAAATGATGATGAATACGAAAAATCAAGGTCAGTATAATGCATTATGTGTCTAGACCATAACAATCTTTACGACATGCCATGAACCACTAAATGCAAGTTATAAACTTTAGGTGGGTAACTAATGTGCAAATTTGAGAGAAGAACATCTACTCGAAATATCAGACAACAAGTCTCGTCCCCTTGGAACAACGATTATAACACTAATTGCATTTTTAAGTGGATCTTGAGACACCAATACATCTACACAACCATTTTAAAGATCACCCGTTAGTTCCAGAACAAATAATTCCAGCTGAAACTGATTATCTTCTTCGCACAAAAAGTGATAAATTGTTACAAATGTACCAAACCAACTGCACCGAAACGATTATGTATATAGCAAAACAAAGAGAACTATGTAATACACAATATAAATTTAAAGCTTGATGTACGGTTAGGAGTCATCATGTTTCATAAGTGAAAGTGAATACAAGTTTGAGACAAAAAACAACAAATGAATTCTTGAAAGATTTTTTTTTTCTTCAAATTGATGAAGCAGATAGACAATTTGAAGAAAAAAATAACAACAGCTGTGAAAACATGACGGAATGAAATTAATTTTCTTCAAATACCAGAAAGATCTAGCATTTCCCAGGAGAACGATTCTAGGTGACAACTTAGTCCTGGCACTTACGAAAAACAAGAGTATCAAATGTACAAAACTAATGTACAGTGGATTTACAGTGTTTAATTATCCAAATGGCTGATGCACTACTTCTATTACAACAAGTTGAAAAGCAAATACGGTAATAACATTAGACTACTTATGATTGATACAGATTTATTATGTATTCGTGTCGAAATGGACAATTTTGACAATGAGGTGGAATACAACATACCATTTTACGACACATGTGACTATCCAAAGGTTTGTTTGTTGTGCCAAAAATGAATCAATTAATAGCGGAGTTTTCAAAGCTGAACTAATCGACACACCAGTCAGAGAGTTCAGTGGGTTAAAATCAATATTCTAAAAACTAAAGTATGCAAAGGAAAATTAAAATTAATACTAAATTAAAAAGTACCGAAATTGTATTTTTTAACATAAAAATGTTGTTGTTATTCAACTTCAAAAGATCGTCACTTCCGCGTGATAATGTAATATCTTTCACAAGCATTTTAGCCAAATTGCTTACTACTGCATTGTTAGCAGCTCCTTTTATCTTCGTAGCGAGTCAAAAAAACTACTCGTTACAGTGAATACATGGGGAGGTAGTTTAGGTATTGCTATCTGTAAAGATTTTTCGGCTTCAGTGCTGCTTGGTGTGTGTGTGTGTGTGTGTGTGTGTGTGTGTGTGTGTGTGTGTTTCCATTATTAATTCTCTTGTCGGAGGCCAAACATTGATTTGGGTAGGAGGCCAGAAATTTATTCTTTCTATTTATGTGTGGCTGTTGACTCTCAGTATAAATATATCTAGGACGGTCATTTATAATGCCATGGTGCTATTATCAGTGGTGTTTTCATGTCGCTAACTTGGATTGCCGGATCGATATCAACCAGGAAGTATATTAGATATAAAGACTGTAGTCAAATATTGGCGCCGAGGAGCATAGAAATAAATAAACATGTCCAGGCAAAGCCGAATTTATTCTGTTAAAGGACCCTATCAGATGTATGTACATTTTAAAATTTACATTTTGTGAAACAGTTCTCTTTATTGATAGAGGAAATAAACGTGGTGCTAACATTTGCGCCGTGGGCCTACTGTAGGCAATATTGTGGACGGTGTGCCTTTAAGGTATCGAAAGAGGTAAGATGCCTTATTTAATAGTATTACATTTACATGTGTCTACTGAATTCATTTATCAGTGACAAAAAAAAATGTTCTCTCTCTCTCTCTCTCTCTCTCTCTCTCTCTCTCTCTATCTCTCTCTCTCTCTCTCTCAGAGTAGATTTGTAAATACTTCCGTGGAAGGCCTCAGACAATATGTCATTAGTGTAATACAAAATGATGAACATGGAACCATTTTGGAACAACAGAAACCATGGGGAAAAAGAGAGAGAGAGAAAAAAAAACATCAAGGGAAAAGAAAAGATTTTATTTTTTAGTTTAGCAGGTCTTACTAGATGAGTGTGTGTGTGTACAAAAAAGAGGAGTGTATTTCATAATTAAGCTCTTAATGGGTCAGTATGCTGGTGAACTCTGAATCTTTAACAACGGGCCTTTGAAACTTTATCACTGTAGTAAGAATATGTCAGAATATCTGAGAAAAAACGCAAAAAAGATCCTATACAGGTTGGTGGGGGCGCATAAAATAAAAAGTCTTTATTTTTTTCGATAGCATTCAAAATATTTGTCAGAATCCTGCATATGATAAGATGAATGAGAGCTAATCATATATTCGCCATGGTAGTATGTACTATAAGGACGGTAGTTCCAAATATAATCCAGAAAAAGCACTGTTGAAACAACATGAGAAAATTCAGTTTGACTCCATTTCCAAGGTCAGGGTCGCGTGTGTACGTTGAGGAATAGGCGCTTAGTATTTAAATCGAAATTGTTTTATGTAAAAAATGTATATACAGTGCAATCTTTCTTCATTTATAAATCTATAAATTCATTGCTCACTCTCGGTTCTTATCTTAGTGATCAAAATTCAAAACTCCCGCTAAATGATGCATGAAACCCGAATTATCTCCCTTTGCTATTTATATGTTACCACGATCACAACAATATATAAAAACAAATTAAAACAGTTTTCGTTTCATTTTGAGAAATTTATTTATAGATTTGTAAATAAAGAAAGATAGCACTGCTTATTATTTTGTATAAAAGAATTCAAATTAAAATATTAAGCGACTATTCCACAGCGTACAGACGCTAGCTTGACCTTGGAAATGGAGTCACACTAAATTTGCATACATTTGCATAGTAAATTGTGTTTATCAAACAAATATCAGAGGTGCTGTGGGGAAAAAAACACCCCTACGGAACATAATAATGGTCTGCTGACCAGCACTCAAAAGCAGCCGAAATAAAGCAAGTTCGTCATCCAGTGTTCATACGGAGCCAACTAAAAGTACAGTCTCCAGCTCTCCCATAGAGTTGACAGTACTCAAACAGACAATTTTCACATTGAACCAAATGAAAGTCCGGTGTCTCAAGAGGGTGGCATATCCAATATGGAAGAGTTTCTACAGGCTGTAAGGGACATCCAAAGCATCGACATCGATAAGCTAAGGATACAGTTTCCTCAGGTATATATTTATAAACTTTTATAAACGTCCCTCTGAGCTAATTCTGACACTCTGCTGCGGGTACCCAGAGGGACAATTTAATGATCGAATGTTTGTCACTGAAAAATATATAAAATATAATTATAACTTTAAAAATGATCATTTTTAATAATATTTTTATGTTGCCCGACCGGGCTTTCACATTGGACAAATGGTTGCCAGGTATTATTTTCAGTTGTCCCGGGCAATATATATATATATATATATATATATATATATATATATATATATATATATATATATATATATATATATATATATATATATATATATTGTACGCATCGCTTATTTGCATGCATCATTGCTATCCGCGTATGCGTATAGACGGAGCCGATAACCTCCAATACGACTTTGTGTAAATCATAGAAAGATATATGAGTCATACAGTGACAAATATCAATATTAAGGGGATAAAACAAAAGTCAAGGATGAATTTTAAAAAGTAAAATATTGATGTAGCTATAATAAATTTTAACGTTGGGTAGAAAATTTTCATAGGCATTGAATTTACATTCTTTTTAATTATTTTTGATGATGAAAAGTCATTTATTTGTCTTTCTAAATTTTTCAAATTGTGTTTCACTTGCATTCAGTTTTCCATATTGTCTGCATTCAATTTCATCGAAATAAATCTGTCAGCTCTTGCTGCTTATAAGCACTAATCACATGCAATATAACAGTATCATCAAGGCAATACAAATAATGAAAATCTCTACTCTTATGTCTCTCTAAAAAATGTCTTATGCATCGTGAAGTACTGATTGCCTCAGATGAAGATGACATTGGCCCCGTATCTACAGAGTCGTCCTCATCAGTCTACTCAACATTGTCACGCGAAAAAAAAAAATGACAGCACATATATCGTCATCTCTAACCATTCCAAAACATTTTGCCTTGACATCCACTGCAACAATATGTCAGCCTCCTCTCGTGTGATTCCATTGGGAGTTCACTTTCTTTGGAGGCTTTGTTATCATTGTCACTTTGTGTGAACCCAGTCCTTGCAAAACAATTCTAAATTGTAGTTTCTTTCACTTGTTTCCATGACTCCAAGCATGTACATTGCATCCAATATTGAAACACTCTTTGCAAAACCATTTGCTCTGAGTTTGTCGATGCTCTCTATCTCAGAGATAATTTTCTTGACTTTTTGCTGCTAAAAATCATCTTTAAATGCCAGATAATTCCCATGTCACATGGCTGGATAAAGGAAGTCGTGTTAGGGGGCATGAAGATCGATTTTACACGGCTCACCATTTTATCCAATCGATAGGGATGGACAACACAGTTATCCAATATAACGACTATTTTTCTCCTCTTTGATTTCATCTCCCCGTCCAATTTAATTCCCCAGCGTCCAAAATTATAAGCTACACAAATTGTGCTATTTTAGCCGTGTCATATGAAAGGTGTGTAGCTGCGCCAACTTACTGGGCCATGCGCACGTGAAGTCTGCTAGTAAGGTGCTGGTAAATGGTCCAGGTAAGCGTTTGATCTTCTTTAATTATGTAAATAAATGGTGACTGGAGGCAAAAACGGACAAAAATATATGCATATACGCGGATTATGCAAATAAACAATATGCAAATAACAGAAATAATTTGTAGACGGAGAAGAAGAAAAGAATCTGTGCATGGAGACTTTATGCAAATAAGCGAATTATTCAAATGAGTGGACTCTGTACTATATATATATATATATATATATATATATATATATATATATATATATATATATATATATATATATATATATATTACAACAATTATTCCACTGTATTTCTTTACATTTTGGAAGAACAAGATTCGAAAACTGAAATACTAAATTAAGAGTTTTGCAATGTTAGTTGTTGATACAGGTATAACCTACCACGACAAGCAAGATTTATGATAATTTATATTCATTCCCTGTAACTGTAAGGTGTATCTGGAAAGGTTCAATCTAAGAAAGTTACATATTATCGTATGAATAATCTCCAAACCGTTAATTTGCTTTATGTGATAGAGTACTAATCAATCCATGCGAATCAAGGAGACATTTTTTTTTTTTTTTTGTTTGGGGGGGGTAAGATTTGCTAATTGACTTTACTTTGTATGGTGTATGGTGAAGAATTTATACATTCGTTATGTTTATTTGTTATACCCTCTACTCACGGAATGAAAATCTGTAAGCTTAATATTTAATGTCAACATAATTAGAACACAGAAGGATTTTATTTACAAGCGTAAATACGTAATCTACGAAACTGTTAGCAATTTATGGTTTAAGATTATGTGACTTCGCTATACCTTTTAGTTTTCAAAACACACCAGCACAGATGTGAGCGATACTTTAATGCCACATACAGCTCATGCCTTAGAATCCCAGAGAAGAGAAACGCCGAGGGAACAGCTTGAAGAAGAGACAAAGTTTAGAGAAGAATATTTTAAGGTGTTTGGAGGAAAGGAAATGAAAGACTTAAATAAAAGGATAGACGACATGGAAGATAACATTAAAAGACTGAAAGAAGAGAAAATAAAATTGGAGGAGAAAAACAAAAGTCTGGAAGAAGAGAAGCGGAAGGCAAAGGATAATGTAATGACAAGGTAATTTATGTTTCGTTTAGTCAATAAATTCGAAGAAAAAAAAACCCCACTTGATGGTAAATTGTAAAAAACTTCAAACAATATCATGTGCTTGTATTCTAAATTTCCTATATGACTGAAGATATATAAACACTTGATCACTTATTTTTCATAGTCACATTTTAAAATTTCCAACCGTTATTCTGATTTCATGAGTGTAAATAATCAAAATTGTTTCTAAAAGGTTCCATGTGATCGAACATACGTAGAATACTTACTGTATCCTGACAAAAATCGCGTTTTTTGTCAACAAAACCAATTATAGTTTACGAAAAAAAATGTGTTGGCTATATATGTGAAGGCCGAGGCACACACTCCACAATCCCCTTACCCCTATTGTACGATATTTACTGTAGTTATGATTGGTTTGGTTTGGTTTTGTGGGGTTTAACGTCATTTTTCAGCACACCTATTATAGCTCGTTATACAATTATAAAAAGAAAACAAAGTCCAAACAGAAATTGTCTTAATGGAAATATGCGTATTATTGTATATTTGAACAGAAGCTTATAGCTTGTAAAGTTTCTAAAGATAGATTATGATAGTTCATTTCAGATTAAGCCCGCGAAAGGAAAATCAGATGACCGACAACAACGAAGACATTGGGGACTTGAGTTACCAGAATACAATCAGAAAATTAGGGGAAAGATACACAAAGTTATATGACAGCCAGTGGTTAAACGCTTTCGAAGTTCTCAGAGAGGATCATGGACAAAATGAAGAAAATGCAATTCAAATATTACTAAACCTCTTTACTGTAAGTATTATTCATCAAATGGAATGTTTAGAAATATTTGCTCACCTGAATAGGTCTATTGGTTCGACACAATTTTGCTGCGTCGTCTGAACTCAAACACTGGCATCGCAAGTGCTTTGTTAGCACAATTTTTCCAAATGAAACCCCATTTTGTGGGATTTGCTTACTTTTTATTAATATTAGATATTGTACGAGTTAAATACATGATCTTTAAGTTCAAACATTTGCTAGTGTTTCCAGAAAAGACGTTGAACTATCACACCAACATTTCCCTATTGTTCTAAAACGTATTATAATTTAACAAACCGTATGAGATCCCTACTGTGATGCCACGGTGCTTGACGATATTTCACATTCCTCCCCGGTCTAACAACATCTTCAATTTCCTCCACCTCTGCCACAAGGAGATAAATTAAAATTATATAATTTATCACAGCTAAGTACATAATCAGGTAAACTTACACACGTGAAAAGACATATTTATATATAACTAGCTTTTTCTTCAAAAAGGTGCAACAACAATTTTAGTACATGTTGTATCCTGGGTCTCAGTGCGTTTAACGAAAGTTTTCTGTCATCAAGGCGTATACTTTGTTATTAAGACATCGTAGGAGACAGAAAGAATTTTAAAAAAGTTACCCAACCACCCATTGTACCCGTATCCCCACCCCACCCCATATCGCAGATAATCTGATAAACGAAATGTACGAGTCAGACAATGTACGTTAAATAGTTTGCTCAGAATAAAATGCACATATAATATGCATTAAATATTATTTTTATTCACATGAGTGCCATAACTTTGTGAAAATGAGAGCAGACGAGCAGATTAACCATCTAGTGCAACGAATATCCGGTGACCCAACGATACAGGTGTGTACATGTATGAAATTATCCTCAGTTCTTTGCTTGGCATCTGTGAAAAATAAAATTAAAAGATTATTACAAGGACATTAGAAGGTATTCTTGTAATTAATTGACAATTCTTTGAAAGATTTGTCGTTCAAGACGATATGTGTATTATATGAAAATAAAACCAGATACAAAGGGGATATGTTAAACCTAGGCTTAAATACACGTTGAAATTTGAAGTAGCTTCCATTGATACAGTAATATTAAGATTGGAAGTAAATCTATATTGAACTCCATATCAGAAGAATGTATTCTCTAAATAACGGATATATAGCGGATATTTTCTTTTCTGTTGTTAATACCGGATATATTTCATCGTGTAGTATAAATAAACGTGATATTTTAACGAGTGGCGAATCCACGAGTTAAAATGTATCGTTTTTTTTTGTGCCACAATATGAAATATATTCAGTTTTTAGGTCGGAAAAGGACATTTTCTTTTTTATTATATACCAATTTTGCTCCTGAATAAAGTTTACAAGATTGAACTCACTCTTCAGCGTACCACCCCACGACCCTTTTCGTAAAGTCACCTCAAATTGAACCCTATTCACATAAATATCAGCGACTCAGGAGAGCTGTAGGATTGGGTTGGCCTAATATGTTGCAGTAAATTACATTTTTGACATTTTGTAAACTAATTGACCCTATCTGACTACAAAGCAGGTGCGGTCAATGTATCACAGCTAGTTTATCACTGTTGACAAGGTAGTAAGGGGAATAATCGATAGACACACGAACGGCGTCGAGTCAAATTTATTCAGCAAAAAGTAATTTCCATGTCTAAGAGGCAATGCAGTTTCCATTTCTTTGTTCTAGCTCACAAAGTGCTCGTTTTTTCTTGCTACAGGTATAACTTCTGACGGCACTCACAGTCAAGCATTGTATGGCATGATGGAAAATTTTGCATTTTCACATGTGAAAATATAAGGATATATTTTTCGCATCTGAAAATATAGGAATTAAAAAAATATGAAAATTATTTCGCCAATACGTTTGCTTACTTTATGCTAGGCCTGAAAATTACTGGATTTTCCAAGAGAACTAATTTTGATAATTCACTGGAGTGAAATACCATGCAAACGAACCAGATTTAAAGCCCATGATGTGCATATACTTTCTTTCTTCAATGTTTTTATTTATGTATGCGAATATAAACAAAACAGCAGAACATAAACGGTTGTTATGTATGATGTTTATATAATATTATAAATATTTTAGGAAATTATAAATGTTTCTTCACTTTAATATTTGCTTAAATCTTAATATTATCAGGAAAAACATGTTTAACTAGTGTCCTTGAATAAGGTTGTTTTGATCAATATGTTTTCTCAATTTGAAGGTCAAGGTTGATTTTTGTTTACAAGTAAAAATTCCATTCAGATGACTCATGTTCTAGAACATTCTGTCATGTGACCAATCTTTATATATGCCATGTTTGGTGGACATTTATTGAGTTTTGACATTACCATCAGTCTTGTAAAGAGCTATTACAGTTGTGAAAATTCATTACAAATTCTAGGAGAGGAATTATTTTAAATATTCATTGGATTATAACAGTGCTCATAAACTTTTGGATTTTGGATTTTTAATTAATGATTTTGGAATTTAACTGAACTTATTCAGAGATTTTGGCATACTTCATTTTGACATCAGCACATCAAGATTTCTAGTACATCAGGACTTTGGAGACCATTAGCACATCATAACATTCAAGGACACAGCCGTGAATTCGGAACATTCTATATTTAGGACTTGTGATTAGAACAATCATTCTTATTGGATTATTAGGATTTCAAAACACATTACTGTAAGTGACTTTTTGATTTTTCATTTTAATTATCTAGTAATAAATTGCTTGTTGATTTTTACTTGATTTGTTGGTTTCACTTTCTTTCTGTTACATTTTTCTTAGACCATAGAGTCGTAACAGAAATTGGGGGCTCGTCGTCGTCCGTGATCTGAATTTCTTTAAAGCATATTAGAGATATTAAAGTTATTTTTGAAATTCATATTGATTTTGTCTTGCAATTTTTGTTTTTGTCTTTGGCAAAGATTTTAAATAAAGAAATTTTTTTTGTGTGTAACCAACAAGCATTTACTATGGCATCTAATGTTCAGAATTTCATTTCAAAACCTACCCAGGAGGGGTTAGAGTGTATGAGAAAGGATGAGTTGCTCGAGCTTGCCAGAAAATACAGTCTATCTGAGGCAAAAGTATCATTGACAAAACAGGAAATAAAGATTATTTTAATTCAGTATTTAGTAGGAAAGGGAATTTTTGAAAATAGTGCTTTAAGTTTGAAGAGAAAGCCTGTATCTGGTTCTGACAGGAAATTAAGGGAATTAGAGTTAAAGAACCAGATGGATTTAGAGTTTGCAAAGCTTCAGATTCAGAGAGAGAGAGAGAAAGAAGAGAGGCAGATACAGATGGAGAGAGAGAAAGAAGATAGGCGGATACAGATGGAGAGAGAGAAAGAAGAGAGGCAGATGGAGAGAGAGAAAGAAGAGAGGCAGCTACAAATGCAGAAGGAAGAGAGGCAGATACAAATGCAGAAGGAAGAGAGGCAAATACAAATGCAGATGCAAAGAGAAGAAAAGGAAATGCAATTTAAATTAAGAGAATTAGAACTGGCAAACAGAGCACACTCCACTCCTTTAAACACAAGTTCAGGTTTTGATGATGCTAGATATATTAGGTTAGTACCCCCTTTTCAGGAAAAAGAAGTAGATAAATACTTTCTTCATTTCGAGAAAATTGCTGAAAACTTGAAATGGCCCAGAGAGCATTGGACTTTGTTATTACAAAGTGTACTAATTGGCAAAGCTCGTGAAGTCTACATTTCACTGTCAGTACAACAAAGCACTGATTATGATGTGGTTAAGGAGTACATCTTGAAAGCTTATGAGTTGGTACCAGAGGCATATCGACAAAGGTTTAGGAATTGTAGAAAAGAAACTGGACAAACTCATGTCGAATTTGCAAGGGATAAAGAACAACTATTTGATAGGTGGTGCTCAGCCAAGAAAGTTGATCAAGCTTATGATAACCTCAGACAGCTCGTATTAATTGAAGAGTTCAAGAAGTGGATCCATAGTAATGTTAAAACCTATCTTGACGAGCAGAATGTGGAAACTTTGGAAAATGCTGCTTGTATGGCTGATGATTATTCCTTGACTCACAAAATTTCATTTGGTAATAAATCGTCCTCTCAGCAGTTTTCTGGTAAAAAAACCATTTCAATCTCATTCGAGTACTTCCAAATTTCACAACAGCACAACTGTTAGGAATCAAACATCTGATAAGACTGATCAGAAATCCTTATCTCTTCCTACGTGCACTTATTGTAAAACGAAAGGGCACGTTATTTCTGATTGCTTCAAGTTGAAAAATAAGCAACAGAGAAAAGACAGAGCTTTTCCAAATGCTCTTATTTCTACGAGGTCAAGGTCACGGTCTTGTATTGAAAGCAATACATTTGTTGGGTCAAACAAACCCCAGTCTGATTCTATTTTGGAGGCTTATGAACCATTTATGTCAGAAGGTTCTATATCACTTATTGGTGATTCTGCCAAACCTATCCCAATTAAAATATTAAGGGACACTGGAGCTTCTCAGAGTCTTTTATTATCAGGTACTTTGCCTTTGTCTGA
The DNA here is from genome assembly GCA_029931535.1 of Margaritifera margaritifera. Lineage (NCBI taxonomy): Eukaryota > Metazoa > Mollusca > Bivalvia > Unionida > Margaritiferidae > Margaritifera > Margaritifera margaritifera. The sequence goes on along the minus strand of JAQPZY010001657.1, from coordinate 3,104,104 downwards.
GGAGTCTTCTTCAAGTGAAAGTGTTCTTGTTCAGGGAGTAGAGTGCGGCTTTGTAAATGTTCCTCTTCATTGTGTAAATTTGGCATCAGACTTAGTTTCTGGACCTGTGACTGTTGGGGCAGTGACTTCTTTACCCATAGAGGGTGTTCATTTATTACTAGGCAATGACCTAGCTGGAGATAAGGTTGTGGTTAATTCACTTGTAACTGACAAGCCTTGTTTGGATCAGAAAGTTGATCCTGTCGAAACTGAAATCCCTGATTTGTACCTTGCTTGTGCAGTTACTAGAGCTATGGCAAAAAGAGCTCTTGAGAGGGATGTTGATCAGGATATTATTCCTTTAGCTGACACATGTATTGGTCAGTTTTTTGATGAGGTCACTTTTTCCTCAGGTATTGATCAATCAAATGGTATTGATCACAGTGATCCTCTTTTGGCAACTCATTCTCTTTGTTCTAATCAGGATGACAAACGACAATCCCTTGTCGTTGAACAGGAGCAAGATCCCGAGATATCTTGTTTGTTTCAGAGGGCTATTAGTGAAACTGAAGCCACACAAGTTCCAGTGTGTTACTTTGTGAAAAATGGGGTCCTTATGAGGAAATGGAGACCACCTGATGTACCCGCTGGTGACGAGTGGTCAGTGAGCTATCAAATTGTTGTTCCTAAGTCATATCGACAGGAAAGTCTTAATTTAGCCCATGAAACTCCTTTGGCTGGTCATTTAGGAGTCCGTAAGACTTATCACAAGATCCTGAATCATTTTTATTGGCCGAAACTCAAAAGTGATGTTTCTAAATACTGCAGATCTTGTCACACTTGTCAAATGGTAGGAAAACCCAATCAGAAGATACCTAAGGCTCATCTGCAACCTATTCCTGCATTTGATGAACCATTTAGTAGAATAATGGTAGACTGTGTTGGTCCTTTACCTAAAACCAAGTCAGGCAACCAATACTTGTTGACAATCATGTGTGCATCTACAAGATTTCCAGAGGCAATTCCTCTGAGAAATATAAAAACTAAAACTATTGTGAAAGCTTTGGTGAAGTTTTTTACACTTGTTGGCCTTCCCAAATCTGTCCAGTCAGATCAAGAGTCAAATTTTATGTCTGGAATTTTCCAACAAGTTATGCATGAATTAGGAATCCAACAGTTTAAATCTTCTGCCTATCACCCTGAAAGTCAAGGTGCTTTGGAAAGATTTCATCAAACTTTGAAGAATATGATTCGATCATATTGCTTTGATACAGAAAAGGATTGGGATGAGGGTGTTCATTTGTTGTTGTTTGCTGTTAGGGAATCAGTTCAAGAGTCGTTGGGTTTTAGTCCCTTTGAACTAGTGTTTGGTCATACTGCCCGTGGACCATTGAAATTATTGAAAGAGAAACTTCTTTCAAATGAAGATTCAAAGATTAATCTTCTTGATTATGTCTCTGATTTCAAATACAAGTTGTCAAAGGCCTGTGAAGTAGCAAGAACTAATCTTCACACTACTCAGTCAAAAATGAAATTAAGGTATGACAGAAATACACAGGAAAGGAGTTTTAAACCTGGTGACAAAGTTCTGGCTCTCTTTCCCATACCTCAAAATCCTCTTCAGGCTAAATTTTATGGTCCTTATACCGTTGCAAAGAAAGTAAATGACTTAAATTATATCATTAACACTCCTGGGAGACGGAAACAAAAACAACTTTGTCATATAAATATGTTAAAGGAATATTTTGACAGAGATAGCTCAGTTAATTATTTAGTTAATTTAGTTGTACCTGTCCCACACAGTGAAGATATCAACGATGGAGTACAATCAGACTATAGTGACTCTGGTATAACCAATCTTCGGAATTCAGAAATATTGAACAACCTAGACCAGAAACTTTCACATCTACAACAACAGGAAAGAAATGAACTAAAACAGCTATTAAATGAATATGAGCACTTGTTTCCTGATGTTCCAACACGAACAAGTAAAATTTATCATGACGTTGACATTGTAGATTCTGCGCCTGTGAAACAGCATCCTTATAGGATGAATCCTCTCAAACAGAACTATCTGAAGAAAGAAATTCAGTATTTACTGAAGAATGATTTCATAGAACCAAGTAAAAGTAACTGGAGTTCACCATGTATTCTTGTTCCCAAGCCAGATAATAAATTCCGTATGTGTACTGACTATAGAAAAGTCAACAGTGTCACCAAAACTGATTCATTTCCAATCCCAAGAATGGACGATTGCATTGATAAAATTGGAAATGCGGAATATGTCACCAAGTTTGACCTTTTAAAAGGATTCTGGCAAATTCCATTGACGGAAAGGGCAAAAGAAATTTCAGCATTTGTAACTCCAGATGGACTTTATCAATATAAAGTCATGCCGTTTGGAATGAAAAATTCACCAGCAACGTTTCAACGTCTGATGAACATGATAACATTTGGTCTTGATAATTGTGACGCTTATATCGATGACGTCATTATCTACAACAACACCTGGGAAGATCATTTGGAAACCATTCGAAAATTCTTTGATCGACTCAGCAATTAATTTGAGCAAAAGTGAGTTTTGCCATGCTTGTGTCACATTTTTAGGACATATTGTGGGACAAGGTCAACTTAAACCTATAGAAGCTAAGGTCAAAGCTATCTCTGAATTTCAAGTTCCAATTTGTAAAAAGCAACTGATGCGATTTCTAGGTATGGCTGGATATTATCGGAAATTTTGTTCCAATTTTTCCAAAATTGCTGAACCTTTGACAAGTTTATTGAGTAAGAAAGCCAAATTTTATTGGTCTGACAAGTGTCAGGAATCTTTTGACAAGTTAAAGGCCATGCTTAAGAATGCACCAGTTCTTTCTGCACCAAATTTTAGCCAATCATTTAAATTATCTGTTGATGCAAGTGATGTAGGGGTTGGTGGAGTATTGATTCAGGAAGACAAAAGTGGTGTGGATCACCCTGTGTTATTTTTCTAAAAAAACTAAACAAGCACCAGAAAAATTATTCCACAATTGAGAAGGAATGTTTGGCTTTGATATTGGCTTTACAGCATTTTGAAGTGTATGCTACCTCAGCTCTTTCTCCAATTATTGTGTACAGTGATCACAATCCCCTTACTTTCATCAACAAAATGAAAGATAAAAATCGGAGATTGTTGAGATGGAGTTTGATATTGCAAGAATATAACATTGACATTAGACACATCAGGGGAAAAGACAATGTGATTGCAGATGCACTCTCACGTGCCTAGAAATGTAATATTGCTTGATGTAATTAAGTCCAGTATCATAAAACATGTTCTTATGTAATTTTGGTTATTATAGTATTAGAAGTATATTCAAAAGAAAGCTTTATTATATAAATCTTTCTTTTTCTTTATGACGGGAGGTGTTATGTATGATGTTTATATAATATTATAAATATTTTAGGAAATTATAAATGTTTCTTCACTTTAATATTTGCTTAAATCTTAATGTTATCAGGAAAAACATGTTTAACTAGTGTCCTTGAATTAGGTTGTTTTGATCAATATGTTTTCTCAATTTGAAGGTCAAGGTTGATTTTTGTTTACAAGTAAAAATTCCATTAAGATGACTCATGTTCTAGAACATTCTGTCATGTGACCAATCTTTATATATGCCATGTTTGGTGGACATTTATTCAGTTTTGACATTGTAAAGAGCTATTACAGTTGTGAAAATTCATTACAAATTCTAGGAGAGGAATTATTTTAAATATTCATTGGATTATAACAGTGCTCATAAACTTTTGGATTTTGGATTTTTAATTAATGATTTTGGAATTTAACTGAACTTATTCAGAGATTTTGGAATACTTCATTTTGACATCAGCACATCAAGATTTCTAGTACATCAGGACTTTGGAGACCATTAGCACATCATAACATTCAAGGACACAGCCGTGAATTCGGAACATTCTATATTTAGGACTTGTGATTAGAACAATCATTCTTATTGGATTATTAGGATTTCAAAACACATTACTGTAAGTGACTTTTTGATTTTTCATTTTAATTATCTAGTAATAAATTGCTTGTTGATTTTTACTTGATTTGTTGGTTTCACTTTCTTTCTGTTACATTTTTCTTAGACCATAGAGTCGTAACACGGTATACAGCTGACATTATCGCGCGGAATACAGTAAGAAATCTGCTGTTATAGATATTGCTGACCAATACATTTGTGCATAAAATTAAAAGAAAATGTCCTTGCTCCGAGTGAATAACGGATACATTTCATCTCGTGGTAAATAACTTAAGTATTTTCACCCACTCGACGAAATATATCCGTTATTTACTCGTTTCAAGCAAATATCCTCTATATGTATCATAAAACATCTGAATTTCAGTTATTTGCAATCTTAAATTATCTGACCCTACAGATACATTCATGCACTTATTTCTATTGAAGTTCGTGCGATTTTGTTATTTTTAAACTATTTAAAGAACATAATGGTTGTCCAGGATGCTGAAATCCAAGTAAAAATATGTGTATTTGTAATTGTGGATGCAAGAGAATTCCAAAAACCTAGTCCTCGGTGTGCAGTTTTCTTTTTTTCAGCAGACTTGTTATTCCTTTGATCTGTTTCTACAAAGCGAGTATCATATGTAAATATCCTCACTATATTTCACACTTATGTGTATAATAAATAGTTAATACGTATTTTTAAGACAGTACTTGATGAGGTACCCAGTAGTTCAAGTACAGGCCAGTTAGACTTTTCTCTCTGTACGTGTAAATACTTGGAATATTTGTTGCAGTATATGTCACAAATACATCATAAATCACTTGATTATTACACACACAACAAACCCGAGGTTTATTCAAATATTTCCCTGATTACATTATATAGTACTGGTGCTGATGACAATAATATCTTCTGTGGTTTTCTACAATGCTTGTTTTAAAACGAAGAACTATGCTATTGTCCATACTTATCCAGTAGAGTAGCAAGAATGTGTTTGGCTTCTTTGGGTAGGAGAGGATGTAAAACGACATCTGAGGACGGCAAGAAAGCTGTTGGATGTCACAAGGGACGGTGTTCGTTTTCAGGTAAGCATTTTTCTTTGTTGTGCTAGCTGTTCGTGATTTATGATATTGACTTTGATAATAAAAAAACAACGATGCTCATATTTGCTTATAACAATACTAATAACGTTTTAAAGGACGAGCTCTCTTTCTCTGTTCATCAAGTAATAACTCAAATGATTCAGTGAATGCATGTTGATTATGCAAATCATTCTGTCATAGTTACTTGGAGAATGAACAGTTACGTTTGAAAATATTTTATTACAGAAATGTGAAAATCACCTCCAAGACGTGATGGGGTCAGCCAAAGTCTACCTTTATGAGAAAGAAATGAAGCGTTATCTCATCGAGTGCTTCCAGCTTTGTTGGCTGATGGTGATACAAGCTCCTCCAGTTGTATTCGGAAAAGAGGCCATGAAAAGGAAAGACTTCGACCCTGGCTTGTACAAGTACTATACAAGAAGCGGTAAATTGATTGAATTCGTAGTTTTGCCACCTCTTTTTCTGCATGAGGGTGGAGCACTGCTTGCACAGGGTGTGGCACAACCGATTCTAGAAACGAGAAGGGAGACCACCACCACAGAGAATCAAATTACAAAGTCCTCTTCTTCGACTCTTGCCGCTCCACCAAACACATCTGTTTCCAAAGCAGGAGATGCACAGTCTGCATTACATCAGGCTCGAGACACTGATACCGGGTACCAAATGCAGCTAGTCAAGACCCTACACTGAAATAAATTTTGCACGGAACCAGGACCAAAACGCTACTTCACGGTATGAAAACAGCGGTGACCCGATATCTGTCGGAAAGTCCGGGAATTATTCCCAGGAAACGAAATGCAGTGATAGCATAAAGCATCATGATTGGAGTTATGCCAAATCAACAAATCTATCAACATCTTTCCGAACGAGAGGTACCGAGCATGGCTATGAGCCGATAAATGACACTGAACGAGTCTTATATGAACTATTTGTTAGGATACTGAAGGAGAATGGTGAAGAATTGGCCAGAAAATGCTATCCATGCTCATGTGAGAGATACTATGCAATATATTTGGCAAGCCAGCAGACGAACAAATCTGATGCCAGTACTTTTGCCTGAATTATTGTGTGTCCAGAATCTACTCACGATGGTCAAATTTCAATGATAAATCACCAATACACCATTCCTAATTTATTGTAAGTGTTTGGTCTAAATGTGAGATATTCACAAAGATTTTGATTTTTTTTTTTTTTTTATTTTTTTTTTGCAACGAGTGCTACTAATCATAGCACAGTGGAAAGTACAGCAACTGAAAACATTAGCACTATTGTAGTTCTGTCCAATGTAAATATGTACAATGTAAACATCGGCATTATTATAGCTCTGTACAATGTACAATGTAAACATCGGCATTATTATAGCTCTGTACAATGTACAATGTAAACATCGGCATTATTATAGCTCTGTACAATGTACAATGTAAACATCGGCATTATTATAGCTCTGTACAATGTACAATGTAAATCTGTACAATGTAAATCAGTTTTCCTTTGCAAAACATGAAATAAAGCTTGATTTGTAATTGTACTTTTGTCGATTAAGTTGTAGAGGAAACTTCTTACATGACATATGTGTGCGATATTATTTCAAAATTAAACGGCGGGCTGAGAGGAATGTGTACGAATTGCCCCCTCCCCACCCCACCCCACCCGAACCCACCCCACCCCAACCCCATCACTTTCGTTTCTATAGGAGACGAATCGACATGACACTCACAATATCAAATTACTAAGAAAGTAATTGACTTCATCACCTAAAGCTTCCTTTGTACAGGTAAAAGTGATCATGCCATTTAGAATTTTGCCGACAGAAAAGATATGTATAATAGTTTTTTTTTTATTATTTTAGAAATACTAATCAACTTCCTTGAATAATTCAGTACGCATATATAGAATAAGTGCTGTCTGCTTCAAAATGCAGAATATCTTAAAAATTTCATATTTTCTTCTGTTCTTTGATAACTCCATCCGATCGTGCGACTGCTTGCACATTTATTATAACCAATCTGGTTTAGTAACCCCTTTACTAATTGTACATTATTGACTTGGATTTATTAAGGAGTTGCAATCGATTTACAAATTTCCCACTTGATACTTCAGAGTATATCTTTAAGGAAGAAGACGACTTGTTCATACTTGTAAATAAAAGTGGACCGCCAGTCGACCTGGCATCAAGCTCTACTTCCCCAAAGTACTGAAGAAGAAGAATTTGCTGTTGTTAAATGTACCGTGTCTGATACGGTCTTAATGAGCATATAAAAAGGAAAACAATTAATACGAGAGGTGTAATGTGTAATGTATTTGGGATTTCAATTCAACGTATTGTACGTTGTGTACTGGATGGGCTTGATATATACTGAAACTTTAAAATCTAGATGTGTAACTGAGTTACTATAGAATCTTCACTGAAGCCACAAGCGACTACTCCATCACAATGGAGGTTGCATTCGCAGGAGAGCTGGGGAAAAAACCCGGATACCTAGTGGTAGAAACTTACTGTGGAACTGTTGCTGAGCTGTATTGGATACAAGACATTTCATGAAAGCGAGTACGAAAAACAGCATTTATGAGGCATAATTACATGTACACTCAAACTTGAGTGTACATACCAAAACAAGCGTTATGGCCTTAATGGAAGCAAATAGAAAATAGTGAAGAGTGATCATATCACAAGACAGAAATATATGTAAAGGTTCCTTAGATATGCAGATTCAGTGGAAATTTTTAAAGGAAGATAAAAGGTAAAAGCAACAAATTCTGTCGAAAAGGGAAGTGAACAACAGCCGGTGTTTCTAGCAAATTGCATCAAAAGTTGCAGGTAGTTGCTGATCGAGGCCAGCTATTCGGGTTTACGAACGAGAAATAACAAACAACAAAGAAGAGTGAGCATGAAAGATCAAGGAGATATATTTGTCATCATGGGAATCCAAACAGAGAGATCAAGTAGATACGTCTGTCATCATAGGAATATCAACAGACAGATCAAGTAGAAAGGTCTGTCATCACAGGAATACAAACAGACAGATCAGGTAGATACGTCTGTCATCATAGGAATATAAACAGACAGATCAAGTAGATACTTTTGTCACCATAGGAATACAAGCAGACAAATCAAGTGGATACGTCTGTCATCATACGAACACAAACAGACAGCTCAAGTAGATATGTCTGTCATCATGGGAATACAAACAGACAGATCAAGCATATACGTCTGTCATCACAGGAATACAAACAGACAGATCAAGTAGATGTGTTTGTCATCATAGAAATACAAACAGATAGATTAAGTAGATACGTCTTCATCATAGGAATACAAACAGAGAGTTCAAGTAGATATGTTTGTCATCATAGGAATACAACACACAGATCAAGTAGATACGTTTATCAGCATAGGAATACAAGCAGACAGATCAAGTATATACGTCTGTCATCATAGGAATACAAACAGACAGATCAAGTAGATATGTTTGCATCATAGGAATACAAACAGACAGATCAAGAAGATACGTCTGTCATCATAGGAATGCAAACAGACAGATCGAGTATATACGTATGTCATCATAGGAACACAAACAGACAGATCAAGTATATACGTCTGTCATCATAGGAATACAAACAGACAGATCAAGTAGATATGTTTGTCATCATAGGAATACAAAGAGACTGATCAAGTAGATATGTTTGTCAGCATAGGAATACAAGCAGACAGATCAAGTAGATATGTTTGTCATCATAGGAATACAAACAGACAGATCAAGTAGATATGTTTATCAGCATAGGAATACAAACAGACAGATCGAGTATATACGTCTGTCATCATAGGAATACAACACACAGATCAAGTAGATATGTTTATCAGCATAGGAATACAAGCAGACAGATCAAGTAGATACGTCTGTCATCATAGGAATACAAACAGACAGATCAAGTAGAAAGGTCTGTCATCATAGGAATATAAACAGACAGATCAAGTAGATATGTTTGTCAGCATAGGAATACAAGCGGACAGATCAAGTAGATACGTCTGTCATCATAGGAATACAAACAGACAGACTCAATTAGTAACACGTGTCCTTTTATATAGAAAATACATTGCTCAAGGCTCCAGCTTAAGGAGTCAGAACCATTACTAATAAAAACAGTTTGCACTTATCAATTAGCTTGATTCTACACATATGAATACGGCGGTCATTGTGCTATCTTATGGCAAATATCAATTGATATCAGTAACGTTTCGTGTGCCAGAGGGATATGGCCGTGGAGCCATTGTCTCCCTTTCTTCCTTGATACAGATGGAATAGCCTCAATGGCGCTATAAAACAGATTAAAGAGAAATCAGGGATATTAAATGCTAATAGAATTCCACTTCTGCCACTCGACTACTTAATTTAATATATGTGTAAATAAATAAATAAATAAATAAACTTTTAAAAATAATTAAATAAATAAAGTATGTGTCTTAAATTCGTTGTTTCTAGCAAAAATCGTTTCCTTCCTTTGCGATTTCATTAAATGTACATTACAAATTATTTTATTCAAGATATGTTCTTGACATGAAAGTAAAAGGGTTGGTTGTTTGTATTTAATGTTCAAATATTAAGTCTAAGAATTCATAGATTTTCTTTCATATATTGGCAAACCTTACATTAACATTAATTATTGTATATTTGACGGTGGATCATTTCAAGAAGTTTTAACTGCATTAAAGTACTGCACAATATATGTTTTTCTCTTTGCCATTTGTTGTGTCTAGGAAAAGTATGCAAACTGAGGTACTGAGGTAATTTTTAAAGAAATATTTCTTTTCTTTTTTTCTTTTAAAATAAAATATGATGACATAGATTGATTTAAATTAGTTGAGTGAGAGCGTTTCATGCCAAATTATTACATTTATTGCCAGCATTCCCAGATGAAGATTACGTGGATTTAACCGCATTAAGAATCAAGATGCAAATTACTTTTTGAAATCTCCGAATGCAACGTATAAGTTGATGCTAAATGCTGAAAATATCTACTAATGGATCTGCTATATTACCTGCGTACAGCTTTAGCTAGATTTCGGTGTTCCAGTCACGGGATGAACATTGAGACTTGAAGACATGTAGATATACCACGAGATATGCGTTATTGTGAACATTGTTTTGAGAATGGATATTTGTTGATTAGAGATGAATTTCACTCTTTAATGATCTGTTCAAAATATTCTGATGTGAGATAGAAATATTTACAGTATTCCTGGTATAATCAGGCAAATAAATATAAATTATATCAATTTTTCTCAAGCCATAGTCCACATGTCATTCATTGTGTATCAAAACTGGTTCACCACATTTTTGCAATTATTGAACACTGTGATTACCTCACTCTAGCAACCAGCTAACGATGTACCTTCATCTTAATTCTGAGTTGCAAAACTGTACGAGAGCCTTGTCAGTATTCGTCGTATCAGCCTTGAACCTTGTGACACATAAATAGACGATGATGGCCGGTCCCTTTCCTACGTACAGTGCCCTGGTCTCATCCACACCCATCAACTAAATCCAACTTTATACTTAAATATATAATCCATTTCTAAAAGACGTCCATCAATTAGTAGCAGTAACATTTTTGCACAAAATTCAAACTTGAGTAACTTTTCTGATAAATGTGTACATGCCTTTGAAAACTGTTTATTATCTTGAAACAGGGACATAATCAACAAGAAGTTTATACATCATGTGCAGAGGTGTATAATGTACATGGTACACTGGGTTATCTCCCTTACACCATTCATTCACCAACCCAAAGTCCTTGATACATGTAAGTTAATAAAAAGGTATAATATTTATCTCGTCTATGTGGCATTTTATGAAATTATTATTATTCTGACATTTGTAATTATTACAGCAAACATGCAACGCCGCGAAACAGAACGTGATTTCGGAAAAAATAAAATGTGTACGGAAGTGTCGTTATAAATACATATTTCCGTGCATAAATGATCAAAGTCATATCTAGGTATGTAGAAAATATGACTGTTTTTTTCTATAGAAACGTAAAAGATAAAAACGGAGATATTACTCTTTCTCTCTCTCTCTCTCTCTCTCTCTCTCTCTCTCTCTCTCTCTCTCTCTCTCTCTCTCTCTCTCTCTGCGAACATTTGGTTAATATAAGAAGAAGTCACGCCCAGGTGTTACTCTCTGTTTTGAATAGCTGTTTTTTTTTTTATATAGTTTTATTGCCCCTAAGCTAAAATAAAAATATTGTCTCACATTTATAAATAACCACTGCCTCTAGGGTAAAATAATAGGATTATTGTCTCACCGTAATGATTAACAGTAATATTGTTATATAGTATATAGTCTCACTTTCACCTGAAACCAATGTACAAAACTTGAAAATCCTCCTCCAATAATAAAACTGCAATAATAAAAAGCATGATAGCTCACATAGCGTTTAATTTTATTTTTAACTCAAATGGGCATAAATACAAACTTTTGTTATTTCGCTCTCTCTCTCTCTCTCTCTCTCTCTCTCTCTCTCTCTCTCTCTCTCTCTCTCTCACACACACACACACACACAAACACAAAAGCACATTACACACGCACACACTATTACATGTTTATAATGTATAATGCCATCCAATCGATTAGCATTAAATCTGGATTAGATCCAGATTAATGGTAGCTGCTTGATGGATTGACATCATTTTTTCCCTTTGAAATTTCATGTATTCACTTCTTATAACTCCGTAAACGAAGTTTGTAGGGTATACTGGAGTCAGCGTGTCAGTCCGTCCTTCAGTCCTACTTTTGTTTACTTAATATCTTCAGAACCCTTAGCAAGATCTTCATGAAACTTGGCATGCTTTTGTATCATGACTAGACATTGTGTCCTGTAAAAATGAAGTATGTCTGATCCGCATTTTAAGAGTTATCCCCATTTTTATTATAAAAATGTGTCCGTCAGTCAATCAGTCACTTTCTTGTTCAGGTAATATATCTCGAACCGTTTGAGATATATTTATGAAACTTTATATGCCTTTCTATCATGCCAAACGTTGGTGTCCAATATAAGAATCGACTGTCACATTAGTACTTTTAGACTTTTCAAAGTTGTATTTACACGTGACATGTTATGGTGAGTATACGGTAAGCACTCGGTTGACAGATCCAGTTAAGACTATTTCTAAAGCTAGGGCTGAGCGTTCTCAGCCCATGTAATAGAAGATAGTGGTCTGACAAATGAGGATTTAAAACCATAAATATATAAATGTGTATTGGAGTAAACAAAGATGGAGTCATAGGTCTACTGAAACTTTTTATCCATGATGCTTGCGAATTTCAGCTACTTCCATTCTGGCTAGTTGTTGATAAATAAATATGCAACATAGTATTATTATATTAGAAAGCAAGCGATTGCATATTCGGTGACCCACAAATCAGTTGTTAATATTATTTAAAAAAATAATATATCATAATCCAATATATTTACTGCAAAAGTGGATGAGAATGGTACCAGAAATTCATAGAACGTTGAAAATCATTATTCTACCTCCTGAAAGATGATGCCGATAATAATTAAAAAGTATTGATATTCTCAGCCAAGTGCAGAAGGATTCTTTGCATTAAAATAAATGTAATTCTCTATGTACACAGTATGATGTATTTATTAATACCACTATTCCATGTCTAAATTTGGACACTGTCTATACTTGCATCATGATACTCAAATTTTGATCACGTCTACAACACTAGTGCTGGGACTTTGACTGGCACGCCGTACATCGTAGTACATGAAAGGGATGAATCTATTTTGAAATCTTTTTATCTTCTTTCTCTTTCTTATATATGACATTTGATGTTTTTCTTTCTTCTGTCGGTTAAAAGTTGATTATTGCTTTATATGCTAATATTAATTAAAAGTTTATGTACCTGCTTAATTCAATATGTGACATGCATCATAAATTAATATAGGATAAAGCTAATCATCTGTTTATTTGTTTCCTTTGCATATTTGCTTAGAAAATTGTTAGATCATACATTTTTAAAAATCAGGAACAATTTTTCCCTTTTTCCCTCTACTTTCAGTTACTGATTTTAGTGCCTTTGCTCATGGTTAAAAATTAAGTAAAGAAGTGAAGTAAAGTAGTGTAACTTAGAATTTGGAATATAACATTTTGTCCTCAGCTGCAAATTTTTTCTCCTTTTGGAGTTTTTATTTCAAAGCTTAAATCCGACAAACCGTTCATATCTCAAATCTTACAGAAACATGGTCTGCCCATAAAATCTGAAGAACGTATTCTATACTGTGGGGTACTTAGTCACATTAGTGTTAAGAGTAATGAAAGGGCAGATAAACTGCCCAAAACTGACATGCAGTCACTTGTTTATGAATGGAAACTTCCATATAGTGATTTCCAATGCTATGTGAATCGACATGTCCCTTATACTTGGCAAAATGTGTGGAATGAAAACTCCATAAGCAAGCTTCAAAATATCAAACCCATCGTTGGGGAGTGGCATCCCTCGTAACAGAACAAGCTGAAGAGATGATGTGATAGTGTTCCACTTGCGGGTAAGATGCACATACATAATCCAAGCATACCTCCTGAATGGTGAACCTCGACTTGACAGCGCACACTGACAGTAGAATACATTCTTGTGGAATGAACTGTGGTACATATTTTATTTTTATTTTTTATTTTTTGTGTGAACTCAATTAAGCAGGCTTTTTTTAATATATACCACCAGAAAAAATCTTTTCAAAATAATGTGGTTTATATAACAAATTTGTTATCCTACATTTGAAGGACTTTTGTTTATCTTATAGGACTACATATTTACATTTATCTTATAAGACAACATATTTACATTTATCTTATAAGACTACATATTTACATCTATCTTATAAGACTACATATTTACATTTATCTTATAGGACTACATGTTTGCGTTATTTTATAGGACTACATGTTTACGTTATCTCATCGGACTACATGTTTACATTTATCTCATAGGACTACATGTTTACGTTATCTCATAGGACTACATGTTTACATTTATCTCATAGGACTACATGTTTACGTTATCTCATAGGACTACATGTTACATTTATCTCATAGGACTACATGTTTACGTTATCTTATAGGACTACATGTTTACGTTATCTTATAGGACTACATGTTTACGTTATCTTATAGGACTACATATTTACGGTTATTTTTATAGGTTTATCAGTTTTTGTAAAATTCCAGTTTCTATATCTGCACTTTTGGAACTTATAACTTTTAGTCGTCATTATATAGTCAATATTATGCTGACGTGCCGATAATCCCTATACATACATCTATATATCTATTGTTTACCTAATCATAAGTCACTTATACATACAATTATTCTTTATAATACAAGATGAAGCATTTGGATTTATTCAACTGCATATATAATGAAAAAGTATTGTGGTCAATAACTATGTACTATAAAGGTACTCTATTACAAACGTTGTGTATGCAGCATAAATAACAACAAAATTAATATTACTTTTTGCATCATACGATGTTTTAAAATGTTTAATATATGTGTGTGGTGCTCGTAATTCGTTTAATATCGGGGTTTCTAAGCCATTGGTTCGAATCTGTATGGTTCCAATGACATATTATGGAATGAATTTCAAAGCTTACATGTTTCTCCACTTTTTCAACAAGAGGCAAAGGGAAGTGATACATACGCAGCATCGTCTTCGTAGAAAATACTTAAGGTCTCAACATTGACGGATATAGCGACTGCTTGATGATTACTGGCTCGGTGAATGGACATTTACCAAATTTATGGTCGATATTTATTAGCGTATCCAGCTATAATTAAATGGGAACGTTGCTCGAAAAAGGGCCTTTATACACATTGTAATGAAGGGTCCCATGTGTAAAATATGTTTTAGCTAATTTATTCTTTCATATCTTAAAATATGGAAACATGAGTATGAATTTAACTTTGTTCTTTACTTGTCAGGTCGTTCTTCCCTTATTGTTTAATCTGTTCACATGTGCAGATTAAAAATTACTTTATTTTCGGATACCAGGAGACTATACATTAAAATTTAAAGTGTTGGAAATTTGTAGACAACAGCTCGTTTGTCCACTATGTCTTGAATTTTGCTATCACTTTCTTTGTTTGGACCAGGAATGAAAGCGTCATTTATAGTCTTGATGCACATTACCCTGAAGGTGCATAGAAAATATTGTTGTGGACATGATTTGTTATAAATAAAGCTTTTTATTCATCTCAGTTTGACAAAATCGTGGTAGCATCCTGAAATTTGATCTAGGAAACAATTACACGTTAAAATGTAGGGATAACCCTTATTCACAAGAAAGATTTTAGCAAGCCCTGCAAAGCTACCTATTTGTAATAGAAAGACTGGTGTCTCGTTAGATTGGTGTCTCGTTAATGTAAATGATTAGTCAGCAGATATTAAATTATCCAAGTTTAATTACAAAGACGATCATAGGAAAAATGCAATGGTTTTGCGAAACAGTATATTTTGCCCGTAAACATGTGGCTGTTAACTGTTAGCTATATAATTTACAAATGTTAATAAAAAAATTTAAATATTGGTGACGATATAGACGACTCTTACGCCACCGTTATCACCAGAGAATCAATACTTGTATCTCTGTTTCCGTTAATGCAGACAAGACAACATACAGCATGCAATTTAAATACCTCTTTACAAGAGGAACTTTTGACCAGGTAAAACACGTATGCATTAAAATTGCTGTCATGTTTGATGTCATAAGGGCTTTCATAATTTTTAACCAGGCAAAAATTGGTATGGGCTTAATTTGCTCCCGGGATCAGTGTCATAGGAACTTTCACTCCAGTTAATCTGCCAACTCTTGTACATTTTGAGTATATATGCATTGCTCTATCTGACATTGACGTCTGGTCTCTGAACAATTATTAGCTAAGAATACGACAAACTCAGCAAAAGCCGTTTTTATGTCATTAAAAGAGGCAATTAGTACCCTTGTGAATGATATTATATAAATATATTTGTGTATATAGTGTGTATATTCATGCTGTTTTCTATGTTTGTTTATGTGTAAGCACAACTACCCTTGTATGTAATAGTATGTGAGTATGTTTGTGTATATAGTTTGTTTGTATTCCTAGCGCTTTCGTTGGCTAGTAGGTGTGGGTGCTGGTCTGTATATAACTGGGTATTGGTCATTCAAAACGGCAGTGATTGTTGGTAAGTAGTTTTAACATCACATTTCCCCTTGTACCCAGACAGTCTCATCGTTTTATTCCTATTGACATTTTAACGTTACCATTCCACTTGTCCCTATGGTGTCATTATTGTAAAAAAACAAAACAGCGTATAGGTACAAAGGGAAATCTCTTAATTTTTAAGGTTAACTATTCCCTTGTATCCAGAGTGTCTTTTTTTAAACAATATCCCTTGATATAGTGGTCATAGGTATCATCATTATGGTATCGCGGACTAATGGTAAATTCCCCTTGTCCGTATAGAGCCATTTCATGTTCAATTTCCCTTGTCCGAAAACAGCCATTCTACTGTTAAATTGCCTTTGTCCGTATAGGGTCATTATTTCAAGATGGCGGACGTAATGTTAATTTCCATTATCTGTATAGGATCAGTTTTGTCCGCATATTCAAATGCAGCCTGTAACAACTACTTACTCAAAAGTAAGCGACGCAAGACAACATTCTTACCAAGCTGCTCCGTCAAAAAGAAACGTAGTAAGCCAGATTCACGCCGACGATCCTGGGATTTTTGCACAGAAAATAAGATATAATGCTGAGAGGCAGGTATCAGTAAGAAATTAGGCTAGTCTCAAGCAAATACAAACCAGTTGTGTTCAAGAGGGACGCATGTTTATAATCCCTTAAAAGAAAGTTAAATTAACGAGTTTAAAACATTTGTTTAATACTGAAGTACCATGGACATTGCTTAGCTCAAATGCTTTTTAAAGACAATTTTGACAGATTTCATGCATTATATCTCGACAGACTATAAGAAGACTCTGACTCCATTTGTTGTATCTAATCCCTTTACGCGAAGAAGCTGTCCTCCTGCGTTAACTTTTCATACCTTTATTATTCTTTCAAATCCTTATTCATAGATATCACTGTAACAAAATTTGTTTGTAGGTGGTGTAATAATATTTCCTTTTCACTTTGGAAATCTTGACGGAATCTTTAGCATGGCTTGTTTAGCCTTAAGATATATTCAAAATGTACAGGTTATAGGAACGTAATAGCGTATTTCTTTTCATCGTTATTTGGTTTTGAATTCTTTCAAAATTATATATATATATATATATATATATATATATATATATATATATATATATATATATATATATATATAACCACGTTATCCATTCATAATATAACTTCTGTCTGCATCCCCTTAAAATAGAAACGTGTTAAAAAGAACACAGATGCCTTCCACTCCCTACTTCACATTACTTGCACAAAGCCACTAAAACATTTAACACAGGTCACACTGACCTACTCTTTGTAGAAAGATGTGCACTTACCAAGAGGCATTCACACACAAAATTATATGACCCAACAGTCAAAAAAGTACATAAGAAACTGATCTAAACTTTTAACTGGAGTATTTTGGTGGATGGTAATGCACATACACGCAAAACTGTATTACCCAGCAACAAATACTGCATGGGAAAGTAGCCTAAATGCAATATTTTACCAACGTGTGACAGACAGACGGGGGCGGGGGGACGGTCAATGGTAACTCCATATGCCCTTTACATATACGTGGCAGAAAATGTAAAACAAGTACATACATAATGCTGTTTTAATGTCCTTTCGATGTCTATATTCAGCAACTATGGTAGATGTGCAGTCACACAACAGAGCTTGCATTTATTGCGAGCCTAGCGGTGATAGCATCCGTTATTGTGTTTCGTGCTATGAATAAACAAGACATTTTAACACTTTTCGGTTTTTTGTTTTTTATAGATAAATAAACACATGCCAAAATTTGTCTTCATTACCCAGCAGCGTCTAGTTTGCATATATGTAAGAGCTTATTGTAGTAACGCTCGATAAATGCAATTTGTGTCTCAAAATATGGTGTCTTAAAATTGTATATGAGGTTTCAAACATTTATATAACCTGGTTAAGTTTTTGTATTTTGATGCTGATGCTGCTACTGATAATGATGATGATGATGATGATGATGATGATGATGATGATGATGATGATGATAATCACAATGATGATCATGACGATCAAAATAAAATGATGATAATGACTATGGTGATTAATGACCATGATGATGATAATGACGATGAGATTGTCACCCGATGGATTCTCATTATAGCGCATTATGTGGAAGGATTTTCCAAAATATATTATAGAACGACAGCTTGCACCTTTTTTTAAAACTAAAATATTAAATGGATGATTAAATATTTTCAGCCACTTTCACTGACGCATACATTCTTCTCCTGGCTTTTTCGTAGTTAACCAGCGAGGGTCTATATATCCTTTAAGCCCCCTACGGGATCGGGGATGTAGAACAGGTCTAATGCTCCCTCCTCCGTGTTGTAGGAGGCTACTAATGGAGGCAACCGTTTTGCCTTGGGTTGCGTCATGTGATGATGATATTTATAGTGTGTAAGATCCTTGTAAAAATTTGTTCACTATCTATGTAATTACAAATGCTAAAAGGTCACGGAACATACTTAACAGCGACATAACTGAAAGTGAAGTTTGAAGTAGTAATTTGTAAACTTAAAGCTGGTAAAGCGTGTGGGTCTGATGTCATCTATTATATTTAATATATTTGTTTCAGCCGTGCTTCTGTGAGATTTTATAAGCAAGCTTCATGGTGTTGCATTGAATGTGTTAGCCAAAGGATTGCATTTATTCTATTCTATTCTATGCTCAAATGAAACTCGAATTTGAATTTGCGAAGACAATATTCCAGGTCATTAATTTTTATGGCATTGTGTGCATTGCGTTTTACACAAGATGACCAGGATTGTCTTGTCTGCGTGTGAATATTATGTTCGTAAACTCTTAATGACAGCGGCTTTGATGCTGCTACCGTTACTGATGATGATGATGATGATGATGATGATGATGATGATGATGATGATAATGATGATCATAATAATAATGATGATGATCACGATGAAATGATGATAATGACTATGGTGATCATGATGATAACGACCATGATGATGATAATGACGATGAGATCGTCACGCAATAGATTCTCATTATAACGCATTATGCGGAAGGATTTTCCCAAATTTATAATAGAATGAGAGCTTGCACATTTTTTAAAAACTAAAATATTAAATGAAAGATTCAATATTTTCAATCAGTTTCACTGATGCATATAACTTTTTCTATTCACTTTTTCGTAGTTAACCAGCGAGGGTCTATATATCCTTGAAGCCCATGTTGTAAGAGACGACTAATGGAGGCAACCGTTTTGACCTGTGTTGCATCCTGTGATGATATTCCTACTGAAAGGGTCTTGGACATTTTAAAAGAGTGCGGTTCATATAAAACAATTGACTTTGTATTTTAGGGATTTTACCCTTTTTGTCTTTACCTTTGTTAGTATGACTCGTTGGGAGATACCTAAACTTACTCGGCACTATATAGCCAACATCATGCTGTTGTCTTGTTGAAACACATACATACATACATACATACATACATACATACATACATACATACATACATACATACATACATACATAAAATATCCCCAAAAAGTCTAAAGACTGTTTATTTGTTTCTTTTGGGTTTTTTAAAACTCGTATGGAAAAGTCTTTGTTGGATTATGCTGCACATATGATGTACACATACTCAATAGTAGACTATTTCAAGATACTGATGGTAAATACACCTGTATTGCTAATAATGGCTCTAGTGTTGTTGATTATATGGTTGCATCAACGGAATTATTCCCAGTTGTTACAAATTTCACCGTGAAAGATCTCAATGAATCTGCCTATTTCCCTTTATCATGTACGATAAAATTGCCGCTAGAGACGTTAGACTCCGACAAAAGCATAAATGTAAATGATCATCGCTGTATTTTAACAGACATTGTGAAATATTGTTGGAATGATCATTTTAAACACGTATTTATGTAGATGTTTTTGTGTTATCCTTTACTCTGAACTGTGTAACAATGTTGAAAAGAGAGACAGAAATATGAACGAAGCTGTTGAATTAATACTTAATATCAATCGTAAAGCTGGTGAGTGTTTATTACTGAAACCTAGGCTCTATAAGAAGAGTGCTCATTGTGCCTAGTGGAGTGTAGAATGTGAGAAAAGTAAACAGCTGAACTATAGACTTTTGAGAACATTCTGACAATCAAGCGAACTTAAAAATTATACATATCTGCAAAAAACCGATTCAAACAAATATGTCAAAAGAAAAAGGAGTTATACCAAGAACGTCAACGACAAATGCTAGTCCAAGCAATTTTTCAACTTTTTGGCTCACTTTGAAACGGTCAGGGCAAAGCTAGACAAACTGGTTCGAAAATATCAGCTTTCGAATGATTCCAATATGTAAAACGCATATTTAACGTTTCTGATAGCAATGATATTTATCGTGTTCAAGATTCTTCTGAAAATTTTGTTAAATATCCATCTAATTTTAAATGCTAAAATGTTACCGAACATGCTTAACAGCGACATAACTGAAAGTGAAGTTTGAAGTAGTAATTTGGAAACTTGAAGTTGGTAAAGCGTGTGGGTCTCATGGTATCAGAATCGAATTTTTCGAAACATATCTCACCGCATATAGTTCTCTTACTTACTGTATTATTTAATAAAGTTTTTAACACTAGCACTTTTCCGGCATTACGGATAGAAAATAGTATATGCCCTCTGTTTGAAAATGGCTCGGAAGACAACCCAAATAACTACAGCGGTATATCTTTAATTAATGTAATATGCAAGATCTTTACATAAATATTGAATGAAAGCTTAAAAGACGAAAATAAACTGATAAATGAATCACAAGCAGGATGTCGTTTGAATACTATACTGCTGATAATTTATTTATTTTTCAATCGTTAGTACAAAAATATATTTCAAGACTTAGAGGTAGATTTTATTGTTTATTTATCGACTTCTCCAAAGCATTTGACACTATACCTCATGATAAATTATGAATCTCTGTTTCTAAGAAGGGAATACGAGGCAAGCTCTTAAGCATCTTGAGAAATATGTACAGTAACTTTAAATCGCATGCAAGGAATTATAGTAGTCTAATGTAATACTGTAGATGTTCAATGGGTACCCGTCAGGGCTCTGTTTTGAGCCCTCTGTTAATTTCACTCATCATAAATAATTTGAACCATTTACTTAGATCAAGATGCAAAAGTAGAATATTTATATAACATGCTGTCTCAGATCTGCATTCTGTTGTACGTTTAAAAGAACAAATAAATAATGAGAAAACTGTTTGTGATTCTACTAGAATGAATGTCAACCTTGATAAAACAAAAATTATTGTATTTAGAAACGGTGGGCCCATTGAGGAATTATGGTACGTGGTCGTATACAAATCATCCAATTGAAGTTGTATACTTTTAAAAGTACACGTACATCGGCTTTTGTTAACCCAAAAGTTAATATGGTATAGAGCAAAGGAAACATCAGTGTCACGGGCATCTACGTCAGTATTAAGTTATCAAACTAAATTTGGATATTTCAATGACCGTGAAATTTTTTAAATGCTTGATGTTATGATGAAACCAAGTGTTTATTATGTCTCTGAAAATCGGGGATACGAAT
This sequence comes from Margaritifera margaritifera, assembly GCA_029931535.1. Taxonomy (NCBI): domain Eukaryota; kingdom Metazoa; phylum Mollusca; class Bivalvia; order Unionida; family Margaritiferidae; genus Margaritifera; species Margaritifera margaritifera. The sequence continues at coordinate 3,082,210 of JAQPZY010001657.1, read as the reverse complement.
CATCGAATGCGATTGAAAAGGTACATGTGAGATTCTGTAAATGATTCTTCAATGTATCTCATTCTGTTGGTGACTCAGTAGTATTGGTGAATGTGGAAGATTATCTTTATTCATTATTTACTATTTATGATGTGTTAAAGACTGGTGTAAACTTTTGCAAATGGGGAACTATAGATATCCTGGTAATAGCTATAAGATGTTAAACGAAATAGATGACTGTGGTAGAATAATATGGGATACTAAGTTCAAAAACATTTTTTTAAGTATGATTTTGGGTATATGTGGATACGTTAAGATTTGGGTGATATGAACCTTTTTGTCAATAATTTTCCCAAAGACTTAAGGACTGCATGTTGCAACCATGGCATGGAGATCTAGCAGATCTACAAAATAGTATGCATATCGTCAATATAAGTCAATGTTAAATGTTAAAAATATCTACTAATGGATCTACTGTATTACCTGCGTACAGCTTAAGTTATATTTCGGTGTTCCAGTCACGGGCTGAAGATTGCGACTTGATGACACGTGTATATACCACGAGATATACGTTGTTGTGAACATTGCTTTGAGAATGGATATTTGTTGATCGAAGATGAATTCACCCTTTAATGGTCTGTTCAAAGTATTCTGATATTTACACTATTCCTGGTATAATCAGGCAAGTAAAGATAAATTCTATCACATATAACTTTGCATATACTAATAAATAATTTTTATAGTATAGTACAGATACATATATTGTGAAGGCGGTTGTTTGAGAAGAAAAATACAGAAATATAAACCATTTTTGAACGCCGAGTATCAAAACAAAAGCAGCCAGCTCTGCTGTGCAGACGAAGAGAAACAAGGTGAAAATACTCTTGCTATCTGCCATGGAGTAAATGCCAACCCAATGACCCCAAATGTCTCAAACTCATCTACTCAATGCTACAAGAAAAAAGGAAAAATGTCGTAGTTTGTCCCTATGTAGCTGTCCCATCATCTGTTCATCACCGTAATTACCTCACTCTATCAACCAGCTAACGATGTACCTTCATCGTTGCAAAACTGTACGAGGGTGTTGTTAGTATTCGTCGTCTCAACCTGGAACCTTGTGACACATAAACAGACGATGATGGCGGGTCCCTCTCCTACTTACAGTGCCCTGGTCGCATCAACACCCATCAACTAAATCAAACTTGACGGTCAAATACATAATCCATTTCTCAAAGAGGTCCATCAAATGACCTCTCCACGAACTTCGATTGACAGCTTCTATCAGCCAATCAGATTGGGAATTTCTAATTCAGGGTACGCATGCTTTCACCGTCCGCCATTATCTTAGACAAGCTACGCTCTATCGGTTGTCCAAGTAAACATACCTATCATATTTAAACATGTTTGTCCAAGGTAGCAACTTAACAGTTATCTCCCATAAGGGGGCGGAGCTACATACACTGTATGGAGAGGTCAATTGGTAGGAGTAAGAATTTTTGCACAAAATTCAAACTTGAGTAACTTTTCTGATAAATGTGTACATGCCTTTTAAAACTGTTTATTACCTTGAAACAGGGACTGAATCAACAAGAAGTTTAGATGTACGGGTCTACAAGTGCAGAGTTTTATAGTATATATGGTACACTGGGTTATCTCCCTTATACCATTCATTCACCAACACAAAGTAATTTATACGTGTAAGTTAATAAGTGTTCCCAGAAGGTACAATATTTATCTCGTCTATGTTGCATTAAATCAAATTATTATTATTCTGATATTTATAATTATTACAGAAAAACATGCAACGCCGCCAAACAGATTGTGTTTTTGGAAAATACAAAATGTGTACGAAAGTGTCATTATAAATATTTATTTTATGCCATTCCGCGAATTATTGAATTTTCCAAGAGATAGCATTCACTGGAGTAATATACCAGATATATTTTTATTTTCACTGCTGCATCGATAACATTATGACCAAGAAATCTGGGCGTGGAGGTCAAGTGGTAAGTATGGCTGCCTTTCATACAGACGAACCAAGTTCAAATCTCACTCTCTATATTTCCATGCATAAATGATCTAGAGGTCATAACTAGGTATGTGGAGATCTGGCTGCTTGTTTTGTTTTTGTTTCTTTCTAAAGAAACAGAAAGAAAAAACGGAAATATATTATGCTCTCTCTCTCTCTCTCTCTCTCTCTCTCTCTCTCTCTCTCTCTCTCTCTCTCTCGCATATAGTTTCATTGTTGGAAGTATGAGCTATCGTTCCAGGACTAGTGGAACGCATGGAACGATATTTTGTTTAGCACTGGTCTCTATAATTGAAAATTTAAAAATTATATTTGTTACAAACCAGAATGAGTACACGTATCTTTTTTATAGTAATGCACAATCCTCCTAGATATTAAGCAAAAGAAGTTCTAAAGCAAACTTGAGAAGTAGGTATAGGTGTTACACTAAAATCCACGCAAATCAGAATAATTAGAAATGGATAATTCGATAAGACATGAATGAGATTGATAAAACCCTAGTTGATGGAAATAAATAAATATAATGTTTACTGCTAGATATAGATAGGAAGAGATAGCAACCTACCTACCAAGTTACCTATCTCCCTACCTTCCTACATATATATATATATATATATATATATATATATATATATATATATATATATATATATATATATATCCGCACTTGCACAAGTGGATCTTCTTGGTGTTTTCAAGGTACATGTAATTGTTTTTAACTGATAAGTCATAACTAAGGAGCTTTTCAAATATTAAAACATTACTTGCGTTATTTGCACAGGCGAAAAAAGGTCAAGTGGTAACCGGTTGTTTTGTTTTAGACAATTGAAAACATAACAATGACGTTGCTTGAAAATGTCCACCACCCAGTAAACGTAAGATGTTTTATTATAATACTTTCATATATAATTTCAACTGCATACATTTTGCACATTTTCACAACCCCGGAAGACATGCAGCACACATGTTAATTTCCAGAAGAATATCTGACATGTTTTGGAATTGGAGCAAAGGTGGGGAGCACGCAATCCACATAATTATATTCCTACCCAAAGAGAACCCGCTCTGTATTAATTTATATAAGACATGGATGTATTTATGAATATATTAAATATACTTATGTATCATTTGTAAAGATAAAATCACAGCGTACCAATTATAAACCATGCATACTGCATAAAGGGAAAACGATTAATAGCATGACTACATTGTAACTGCCACGAGGAAATAGGGAAACCTGCCGATTACAGATTAATACGACGAAGTAATATGGAGCAGTAGCCAAAGTATAAACAGTCAAGTATTTTGGTCAATGTTCATTTTTGGTAGTATCTGTGCTGGTGCGAGTCGTGCACCTGTTGTACTACTGATTCGTATAACATCTTGTTAAAGTTCTTTTTTTATTTCTTAAAACTGTTTATAATGACATACAAATTTCAATATTTAGAATGTCTTCTTTTTCACCGTTGTATGATACCCAAATAACAACTACCTTTTTATATAGCAAATTATAGATATTAAGGGTATATTTGTGTGTATTTGGATGTGCACACATATACACCAAATACACCCAAATTTGACTTATATTCACAGTGTATGCTCTTCGAGTATCATGTATTTGACGAAAATATCGGAAAAGTTGATAAGAAACTGTTGTTCAGATTTTTTGTTGTTGACAGTACACAGAATAACTCTGTCACGCTTGCCAACGTGTATTGATGTTGTTTCCAGCTGGTACCGCGTTGAGGTGTGACTAGAGTTTAGTTTGGTGTTTAATAGATTTATTAAAAAGTAAATGTTTCAACATCCTTTCTTGTGTATTGTATAATCCAAAATAATCAAAGTTAAAAGACGTATTCTTGTCTATTTTCCCTTCTTACTATTTTTTTCAAGGATTAGTTCTAAATAGAGATGATTAAATTTCGTTTTGAATTAGCAGATTTATTACCTGAGGAAGGTGCGCATCCACAAATGCTAGATGGATGTGTACCTCTTAATGGTAATAAAAGCTTGTATAAGTAGACCGATTTAAATAACAAATTGTACAATATATTACTGAACAAACGAAAATAATCTATAGATGAAAATAAACAAACACATATACATCCCCCGAACATCCAATTATAATATACATATAAAAATAAAAAAGAAACAAACAAAAAGGATTTATATATAGAAAATAAATAATAAATACAAGCAATCTCAAACTATAAAGATGTTCAACAAGCATACATCGCATGAACATACAATTATAAGAAAAGTATTCATTTTTTTATTTTAGTCAATTAATAAAATATATTGTGTTTTTTGTCTTGCTATTGTCTTTCATTTAGATTAATGATTAAAAAGAGGAAATTAAGCTAAGTAAATAAAAAAACAAATGTACAACATATTGAATGAAAGGAAAAAATAAATGCAGTTTTACACAGTTGGAGACGCAACTTAATTGGCAATCTCCACATGAAAACCTAGAAACACGCTTACTAGCCATCGTGATTGTCAAAATTGAAAACTTAATGACACGTAAAGCTTTTGCAATGCATATATCAGTCACTGAGAACTCTTCCTTATATATTTTTGTTAGTTATAAAAGGCATGATTATTTTCTCAAATAAATTAAGTTCTCGCTAATTAATCTCATTAAAACTTTTCGGCAGTTTGTGTGTTCCCCATTACTGTTTGTTATCAAAACCACGAGTTAAAATATACCTTTTTTGTACCACAAGATGAAATATATCCAGTATTTACGTAGGAAAAGAAATTTTTCTTTTTATCATGCTCCTGAATCGAAGCTTCGAAGATTAAACTCTCCAGTTGCGGGGGTTGCTTGGGCGGTTGCTACGCCACTGTTTCACACGTGAAATAATATGAATGAAAAAATATAAAAATGAAAATTATTTCACCAATAATTGTCTTTATTTCACAATTAATTATATACTACATCATTGTATTTTACGATGTAGAGCAGTACTGACTGCTGCCTATTACATATCTCGGTCCATAAAGATCTGAATGAAACAAATTGTCTGGAAAATTATAAATATTTTAGTTGAAACATTACAGCATTCGACACGTTGTTTAGTATTTTTTTTAAAAGTATGTCGATGCTGTTTCAGGTTAAAGCAGTAAACATTATACATAAAACAAACACTATAAACATATACCCGTAATCATTGTGTACCCTTTTTCACGTTAACTTTGAGTCGAAAGGAGAATAAGATAACATTTATTTATGTTTTCCCTTTGTACATTCAACCATTTATGAGAAAACTACCCAACACTTTGTATCCACCGCAACCTTAATGCTTCAAGATAAGAATTGCAGATTGAAAGAAATTTTCTGGGATTTTCCGAAGGCGCTGCGGGGTGCTAAAAGCTGCGAGGGTGCCAAAAATCGCGCTTGTAGGGGCTCCAAAATGCACGTGGCCCTATGTGCTAATTGCACGTAGCCCTATCTGCTTTACACCTAACACCACGCCGCTGGTATTGACTGAGGACATATGTGTACCGCTTTTATTCCATTCTGTGAGACAAAATTAACAATGTCGGCTTTGCAATTTAAAAGGTGTAGAAATAGGTAAGATACCTTGTTTTCTAGCAGCAGATTTACAATTAGCTGCCAAAATCACTTATCGGTATCAGTTGCAACAGTGCTCTCTCTCTCTCTCTCTCTCTCTCTCTCTCTCTCTCTCTCTCTCTCTCTCTCTCTCTCTTTGGGGGAGGGGGGCTTAGTCCTTCCGACAAAGGGCCCATACATTAGATCCATTATTATAATACACAATTATTCAGTAGATATCAAGTTGGAATCGGGAATCAAAAGACCAAACCTGGGAATAAAAATGGCGGTATCCAGTGGCAGGTCCTTCGAGGTGTGTGTGTGTGTGTGTGTGTGTGTGTGTGTGTGTGTGTGTGTGTGTGTGTGTGTGTGTGTGTGTGTGTGTGTTTACATGATGAATTCCTTTGTCGGAGGCCAAATATTTATTTGGGTAGGAGGTCTGTAATTGTCTGTGTGTGTGCTGTTGTTGTTGTTGTTTTTGTTGTTGATGTTGACTCTAAGCAGAGATGTATCTATGACATTCATTTACAATGTCCTTATGCGAATACAAGTGGTATTTTCAAGTAGCTTGCTTGGATTGCCGGAACGACATCAAATCCGGGAAACCAGGAAGTATATTAGATATGAAGACTAGTGTAGTCAAATATTTGCGCCGGGGAGTATAGAGATTAATAAACGTGTCCAGGCAAAGCCGAACTTATTCTGTCAAGGGATCCTCTCAGAGGTATGTACATTTTAAAATTTAAATTTTGTGAAACAGTTCTTTGTGTTGACAGAAAAAATAAGCGGTCTGCTTACATTTGTGCCGTGGGCCTACTGTAGGTAATACTGACAATGTGGACTGTGTGCCTTTAAAGTATCAAAAGAGTTAAGATGCCTTATTTTATAGCATTATATTTACAGTTCTCTACCTAATTCATTTATGACCCCCCCCCCCCTCTCTCTCTCTCTCTCTCTCTCTCTCTCTCTCTCTTGGGGGAGAGTAGAGTTGTAAATAGTTGTAAATAATTCCGGGAAAGGACTCAGACAGTATTTCATTAGTATAATACAAAATGATGAACAAGGAACCGTTTTGAAATACAAGATTTATGAGTGTATATGTATTTGTTCAGAAGAGACGAGATGATAGTTATAAGTAAGCAATCAATGCGTTAGTATGTTGGTGAACTCCATATCTTTAACATTCAAACACGTGACAGGCAGCCTTCCACATCCATATCAATAATAATATCAGCAATGTTCACAGAGAGAAATGAGGTTTGATAGACAAACAAATGTTCTCCACAACCTTTTTGGGGAAATTTTAAAGTGATGAATCAATTAACCCATAATCATCAGGGGTTTTAAAGTATGTAAAGACAGCAAAGGAATGATCGAATATTAAATTTCATACTTAAACACCATATGTTTCAGACCATATAAAAGCGAAAGTACAACAGTCAAGAGCACACGATACTGCAAACAGGTCAATTATGTTTTCATAGACGATGGTACATCAAACAAATGCATTAACTTTGTACAAGACGTATATAATTTCTAAAAATGCATATATTTAATTACAAAAAATGACCAACCATATCACATGTGTAAGAACTGACACAATGGACGGGATGGCACACATAACACGAGAAGAGTTATTTCCCTTCAACTTTCGATTCGCATGTACGTTTTATATGACTTGTTACCACCTGTCATGGGACAAAAATGTGCTGTGTCATATTTTTAGTCCTTTATGAGTTGGTTATATGCAGTCTATACATTATGTGATCAGACATAGTTATCAGACCATGCATCTGTGGCTACTGTTACATTTACAAACGATATTTGACTTGATATTATTGTACTATTTGATTCAACCGATAGTGAGTTGATAATACTGAAAAATAACCCGTATATAGATATGCTTATATAAGATCTCTACTCGAAAGAGATGCAAACGAACACGTGTAGGTATATGCCAAACAGGTACATCTGGTTTGGCGGGTGGGTTTTATCCACTGTTACTATTCTCTCGAGTGGTGTCATCTTGGACATAAACTTGTATTACTGCACAGTATGTTGTACATGTTGCGGGAGGGGGGGGGGGGAGAAGATCAGAGCAATTATTTAGCAAAGGAAGATCCATTTATTGTTCGGTCCAAAATAAAGTGATAACTAAGGAGGCAATGTTCGTAATAACAGTGTGTCTGAGACATTCTTTGCAAAATTTATAAATATGTGCATGTCTTTTTTGCTGGAAAATTTCTCAGGAAGGGCCACACATTGTTATATGGACCACATATCTCTGTAAACGCTAAATGATATACTTGTTCCACTTCAACCCGCTTTATACTTGATCGCCCTATCACACTTCCCACTTTCTTTTTGCTTGCAATTCAATGTTCCTGCTTAAAGCAAATGTTGAACCTATTTTTAAAAACCCTGATGCCAGGAGGAAGCATAGCACTAAAGTCGAATGTCTAAACATTCTTAGCATTTAAGTTGTAACATTAGTGGTCTACACTACAAATTCATTCAAAACTATTGATCCGGTCACGTGGCCATATTTTTGGGAAATATATTATGAAAGTGGGACTTTTTTCACCCATATTGGTAAACTGTCAAACCTAAAATATACAAATCATCCGATTAATTACGTCGACTTTAGTGTGCACATATATGCTTGAATCAATTGTGCAAAGAAAGATAAACCGGAATAAAGTTTTAACATGTATTGGCAATATATCTGTATCACAAATTATGAAATGCTGTCAAATCAGAAATGCCGTCGGAAAAAGAAAACTCGTATGGAACATGATAAAGGTCTACTAACCAGCACTGCAAAGCAGATGAAATAAAGCACGGAGCAAACAAAACCTTCACTCTCCAATTCTTCCATTGTGCTGACACCAAGTTCGTCATCCAGTATTCACACGGAGCCAACTAAAAGTACAGTGTCCAGCATTCACATAGGGTTGACATACAAGTGAGACTTTCAGAACTCAAACAGCCAATATTCCCATGGAATCAAATGAAAGTCCAGCGTCAAAAGAGGGTGGCACATCCGATATAGAAGAGTTTATACAGGCTGTAAGGGATATCCTGAGCATGGATATCGATAAGCTAAGGGCACAGTTTCTTCAGGTATTTATTTATAAACGTTTATGCACGTCCCTCTCTAATAGCTTCCAACGTGAGATTCTCTCTCTCTCTCTCTCTCTCTCTCTCTCTCTCTCTCTCTCTCTCTCTCTCTCTCTCTCTCTCTCTCTCTCTCACACACACACACACACACTTACACAAACAGATAAACGCACGCACAAATACACACAATAAACTGTACCAAATAGAATATAATGGATCTTAATTTGCATTTAGCAGATTGGTCATCAGCAAGTATATACATATATATTTAAGTTTGTTACATAAATTGTTGGTGGCACGTTTTATTCATACAGTCGAACAAATTTATGGCATGTACGAACATTCAATGAATACAAAGGTACATACTTATATATACATATAGATATTATACACGTCTTCATACCTTCATACCTGTGTATGTATATGCATATACACATATACATATACAACATTGAGAGATAGAGAGACACATGCATATAATACATACATACACAGATACGCACATAGACACCTGCATGCATATATATGGAATACGATACAACATAAGTATACAAAACATATTCGTTCGTGAACTATAAAATACACTAAAATATATTAGTTTCACTTGCATACAGTTTTGAATATAGTATGTAATCAATTCAATCAAAAGAAGTCTGCAAGCTTACGCTGCTTATAAGCACTAATCACATGGCACCTAACAGTATCTTCCAGATAATATAAATCTGTACTTGTATGTCCCTTAAACAAAAAAAATTGTATGCATCGTAAAGCACTGATTTCATCAACATTGTCACGCGATTCAAAAATGACGGCATATATATATTGTCATTGCTAACCATTCTGCCCCGACATCCAATGCAACAAATATGTCAGTCTCCACTCGTGTGATTCCATCGGGAGTTCACTTTTATTGGAGGCTTTGTTGTCATTATTATTTTGTGTGAACCAAGCCTTTGCAAAACAATTCGGAACTGTAGTTTCTTTCACTTGTCTCCATAACTGTGCAAGTATGTGTATTGCATCCAATTTGGTAACACTTTGCAAAAGCATTTGCTGTGAGTTCGTCGATGCAATCCCATCTCAGCGATACTTTTCTTGACCTATTGCTTCTATAGATCATCTATAAATTTCTGATGATTCCCATGTCACATGATTGGATACAGGAAGTTGCGTTAGGTGGCACGAAGATCAATAACACATTGTTCAAACTGTTATCCAATCCATACTAATGGGCAGCACAGTGATCAAATATAAGGACTATTTTTCTCCTATTTCATTTCATCTCCCCGTCTAATTTCACTACCCATTGTCCAAAAATATAATCTACAAAAATAAGATTAAAGTTCCTCAATGCAATTAAATAGGTCTTTGACATACTAATCTACCGTCTATAACTGTGTTATATTAGTCATATCATATGAAAGATGAGTAGCCGTGCTGGCTTGCTAAGCCAAGCACATGTGAAGTCTGCTAGCCACGTATGGGTACATTTTTAATCTAGATGCGCATTGTATCATCTCTAATTATGCAATCAATTAAAAACTGACTGGAGGCAATTTACGGACAAAACTATATACACATTTGCTGATTTGCAGATACACAATATGCAAATAACCGAAAGAATTTGTAGACTGAGACGAAGAAAAAGAATCTGTGCGCGGAGATTTTATGTAAATAACCGATATGCAAAAAAGTGGAGTCGACTATATATATATATATATATATATATATATATATATATATATATATATATATATATATATATATATATATATATATATATATATATATATAACAATTATGCCTTTATATTCACGCAATGAAAGTTTCTTTGAGGCACTGTATTTCGGTACTTTTTGAAGAACAACATTCGAAAACTGAAATATTAGATTAAGAGTTTAAAAATGTAAGTTGTTGGTGCAGACACTATCTACCGTGATAAGCAACATTGACGAAAATTTATATCCTTATCCTATCACTGTAATGTGTCTCTGGAAAGGTTCGATCTAAGAAAGTGACATATTTGAATCTTGAAACAGTAAAATTTGATTTAGGTAGTAGGTGGAGTACTAATCAAAACATGCACACCAAGTAGGCCATTCGTTTTTTATTGGACTTTTCGTTCTTTCTTAATAGGTAAGATTCATGTATTGACTTTGCTTTGTTTTAAAGTGTATGGTGAAGAATTTATAAATTTGTAATGTGTATTTTTTATACCCTCTACTCAAGGAATGAAATCGATAAACTTAATATTTAATCTCAACATGATTACAACACAGAAGAATATTATTTACAAGTGTAAACATGTACTATACGAAACTGTTAGCAATTTATCATTGAATATTATGTGACATCGCTCCACCTCGTAGAGCTCAAGACAGACCATCACAAATGTGAGTGATGCTTTAATGTCACGTTCACATCAAGCCTTAGAGTCCCAGAGAAGAGAGACACACATGGTTAGGAAACAGCTTGAGGAAGAGAAAAAGTTTAGAGAGGAATATGTTAAAGTGTTTGGGAGAAAGGAAATAAAAGACCTAAATAAAATGTTAGAAGACAAGGAAGGTAACATTAAAAGACTGCAAGAAGAGAAAACAAAATTGGAGGAGAAAAACAAACGTCTGGAAGAAGAGAAGCGAAAGGCAATAGCAGAAAAGGATAATGCAATGACAAGGTAATTTACACTTCATTCAATCAATAAATTCGAAGAAACTACTTGCATGGTAAATCGTCGAAATCTTCTAAGAATGTCATGTGCATGTAGTCTATTTCCTATATAAATTAAGATATATGTAAACATGTTATTATTTATTTTTCATAGTTATATTTCAGAATGTGTAAAAGTGATTCTGATTTGATGAGTGTGGATAATCCAAATTGTTTCTGAAAGGTTCCACGTGGTAGAACATATGTAAAATACTTACAATATTCTGGCAAAATGTGCATTTCTTGTAAAAAAACCATTATAGTTTGCGGCCCAAAAAAAAGTTCTGGCCATATTTGTAAAGCCTGATGCACACACTCCACAACCCTCTTACGCCCATTTTACGATATTGGATATAGTTATGAACCATGGTTAATGGTATGTGGATGTTGTAAGTAACCTCCAGCTTTCTTTAATCATACTGAGCTTTATGATACTTAATATAACTTATTATAACTTGTTATAGAATTACATAACGAAAACAAAGTCCAAACAGAAATTACATAAAGAAAACAAAGTCCAAACAGAAATTATCTCAATGGAAATCTGCGTATTATTGTATATTTGAACAGAAGCTTATAGCTTGTGAAGTTTCTTAAATATACCTCTAAAGATAGATTATGATATTTAATTTCAGATTAAGTAAACGAATGGAAAATCAGATGATAGACAACAACCCAAACTTTGCGGACTTAAGCGACCAGAATCCACCCAACAAATTAGGGGAGAGATACACAATGTTGTACGACAACCAGTGGTTACACGCTTTCGAAGTTCTCACCGAGACGCATAGACTAAACGAGGAAAATGCAGTTCAAATATTACTGAACATCTTGATTGTAAGTATAATTCATCAACTAGAAATATTTAGAAATATTTCCTTAAGTGATCAAACCTATTGGTTCAATACCATTTTGCGGCGTCATCTGTACTCAAACATTTGAATCGCATATGCCTTGTTAGTACAATTGTTCCAAATGAAACCCAACCTTCTGTGAGTTATTCGGTTCGGTTAGTTTCTAATAGCCTCCAAACACAATGTTCGAAGTTCAAACATTTGCTCATGTGTCAGGAAAAGACGTTAAACCCGCAGGTCAACACTTCCCTCTTGTTCTAAAAGGTATTATAATTGAACAAACCGTATAAGGTTCCTGCTGTAATGTCCCAGCGCTTGACGATATTTCACATTCCTCCCCGGTCCAACAATCCGTTCAATTTCCTCCACCTCTGCCTCAAGGAGATGGATCAAACTTTTATAACTTATCACAATTACGTACATAATCATGTAAACTCATACACGTGGACGGCAATATTTGTATAACCAGCGTTTTCTTCAAAAAAGTGCAACAACAATTACCACATGTTGTATCTTGGGTCTTAACGAATGTTTTCTGTCAACAAGGCATATACTTTGTTATTAAGACATCATAGAAGACAGATAGAATAAAAATGTTACCCAACCACCCCATTGTACCCCACCCCATATCGCAGATAATCTGACGAACTAAATGTACGAGTCGAACAACATACGTTAAATCGTTTGCTCCTAATAAAATGCACGGAGAATATGCAATATATAGCATTTTAATTTACAGGAATGCCATAACTTTGCGAAAATGAGAGCAGACAAGCAGATGAATGATCTAGTGCAGACAATATCCGGTGACCCAACGATACAGGTATGTACAAGAATAAAATTACCGCAATTCTTTCCTTGGCATCTGGCAAAAATAAAATTTATAGATTTATGTAGCGACATTAGAAGGTATTTTTGTAATTAGTTGACAATTAGTTCAAAGATGTGTCTTTCAAGACGATATGTGTGCTATATGAAAATAATCCCAGAGATACAAAGGTGACATGATAAACCTAGGCTTAAATACATGTCGACAGTTGAAATAGCTTCTATTGATACAGCAATATTAAGATTGGAATTTAGTCTAAATTGAACGCCATATAATACGAGTTTATTCACTAAATAAGAAATATTTCGAAGATATTTTCTTTTCCTACGTTAATACTGGATATATTTCATCGTGTGTTACAAACAAACGTGATATTTTAATGAGTGGCGAAGCCACGGGTTAAAATAAAACGTTTTTGTACTACAAGACGAAATATGTGTGGTATTTACGAAGAAAAAGGATATTTACTTTTTGTTATATGTGAAATTTGCTCCTGAATCAATGTTTACAAGACTAAATTCACTCTTCAGCGCACCACCCCCACCACCCTTTTAGTAAATTCACCTCATTTTTAGCCCTATTCATAGGCTGATCATATAAATAACAGCGACTTAAGAGAGCTGTAGGATTGGGTTTACCTAATGTATTGCATTCAACTAAATGTTTTGCTTACATTTTGTAAACTATTTGACCCTGTCTGACTACAAGGCAAGTCCTATTAAGCAATGCATCACAGCGGGTTTATCGCTGCTCTCAAGGTAGTAAGGGGAAATAACTTCATTGTCACGCGAACGGTATCGAGTCAAATTTATTCACCAAAAATAATTTCCATGTCTGAAAGGTGTTGCAGTTTCCATTTCTTTGTTCTAGCTTCCATTTCTTTGTTCTAGCTCACATAGTGCCCGTTTTTCTTAGTGTAGGTATAACTTATGTAGGTACATAAGCCAGCATCGCATGGCACGATGGAAAATCTTGTATTTTCACCTGTGAAAATATAAGAATATATTTTTCACATGTGAAAATATAGAAATAGAAACAAAAAATGAAAATTATTTCACCAATAATGTTCTATATTTCAAACTTACGTATATAATAAATAGTAATACATATTTTTTTTTAAAACAGTGCTTGATCAGGTACCCCAAAAGTAGTTCACCTACAGGCCAGTTAGACTTTTCTCTCTTTACGTGTAAATACTTCCAAAAGTTGTTGCAGTATATGTCACATGTACATCATACATCACTTGATTATTACATACACGACAACCTCGAGGCTCATTCTTATATTTTTCTGCATGCATTTTATAGCACTGGGGCTAGTGAGAACAATTTATTTTGTGATATTCTACAATACTTGTTTTAAAACAAAGAACTATGTTATTTTCCATATTTATCCAATAGTGTAGCAAGAATGTGTTTGGCTTCTTAAGGTACGCAACGAGATAAAACGACATCTGCAGATGGCAAGAAAGCTAATGGATGTCACAAGGTCCGGTCTGCTTTTTCAGGTAAGCATTTTTCTTTGTTGTGCTAGCTGTTCGTGATTTGTGGTATTGATGTTGATGAACACGACGACACTCGTATATGCATATAAAAATTCATCATAAATATTAAAGGCTGAGCTCTCATAAATTAGTATCTCAAATAATTCAGTTAATGCATGCTGATTTGCTAATCTTTATGTCACAGTTACTTGGAGAATGAACAGTTAAGTGTGAAATATTTTATTACAGGAATGTGAAAATCACATCCAAGACGTGGTGAGATCGGCCAAACTCTACCTTTATGTGACAGAAATGAAGCGTTATCTCATCGAGTGCTTCCAGCTTTGTTGGTTGATGGTGATACAAGATCCTCCAGTTGTATTGGGAAAAAAGGCCATGAAATGGGAAGACTTCGACCCTGGCTTGTACAAGCGTTATACAAGAAGCTGTAAATTTATTGAATTCATGGTCTGGCCACCTCTTCTTCTGCGTGAGGGTGGACCACTGCTCGCACAGGGTGTAGCACAACCAATTCTATACACCGAGAAACAAATTACAAAGCATGTTTGGGATGAGGGAGGCGAGACAATCCATCAGGAGCGACTCACACGAACCACAAGGAAACAACATCATATCGAGCATACACCGGTGACACCAAACACCAAAGCAGACGACATACCAAGAGTCAGAAAAGATGAATCAAATCATAGGTTGACCACAGAACATGCTGAAGCTACTACGTACTCTTCTGCAACTCTTTCCACTCCACCAAACACATCTGTTTCCAAAGCTGGAAATGCACAACCTGAAGTAGATCCGGCTGGAGACACTGATACCGGGTACCAAATGCAGCCAGTCAAGACTTCCTACACTGAAATCAATTTTGCATGGAACCAGGACCAAAATGCTACTTCACGGTATGAAAACAGCGGTGACCAAATATCTATTGGAAACTCCGGAAATTATTCACCTAAAACGAGATGTGGTAATAGCATAAAACAGCCCGACTGGAGTTATGTGAAATCAGCAAATCCAACAACTTCTTCCCGAACGAGAAGTACCGAGCATTGCTATGAGCCGCTAAATGACACCGAAAGAGTTCGATATGGAGACTTTGTTAGGAGACTGAAGGAGAATGGTGAAGCATTCGCCAGAAATTGCTATCCATATTCATTTGAGAGATACTATGCAATATACTTGGCAAGCCAGCAGACGAAATCTGATACCAATACTTTTGCCTGAATTATGTGAGCCCAGATTCTACTCACGTTGGTCAATTTTCAATGATAAATCACCAATACACCATACCTAATTTATTTTAAGTGTTTGGTCATAATACGAGATTTTCACAAATATTTTTTTTTTGGCAACTAGTGCTACTAATCATAACACATTGGAAAGTTCCACAACTGAAAACACCAGCATTAGTGTAGTTCTGTACAATGTACAGTGTAAATCTGTTCAACGTAAATCGGTTTTCCAATGCAAAACATGAAACAAAGCTTGATTTGTAATTGTGCTCTTTTCAGTTATGTTGTGAAACTTCTAACATGACCCATATATGCAATATAATTTTAAAATAATCGGCAGACTGAGAGGAATAGATACGAATTAACCCTTCCCCAATTGACTCTATTACCCAAAGCATTTTTTTTTAAAGCGATCGTGCCATCTAGCATTTTGCCAACAAAAATATGTGCATAATAGATTTTTAGAATTCAAGTAAATTTCCTTTGCTCTCTGCTTCAAAATGCATAATAACTATAAAAAAAACAGCAATTTCTTCTTTTGTTCCTTGGTAATTCAATCCGTCTGTCCGCACATTTATTGTAACCAATCTAATTTTGTAACCATTTGACTAATTGTATATTATTTACTAGAGATATATTAAGGAGTTCTATGCAATCTATTCACAAATTTCCTACTTGATACTACAGTATATAGGTTTAAGGAAAAAGACGACAAATTTCCTACTTGATACTACAGTATATAGGTTTAAGGAAAAAGACGACAAATTTCCCACTTGATACTACAGTATATATGTTTAAGGAAGAAGACGACTTGTTCATACTTTTACATAAAAGTGGATCTCCAGCCGATCTGGCATCAAGCTTTACTTTCCTAAAGCATCATTGAACGCATCATGTCCGATACGGCCTAATTGTGCATATAAAAAAGAACAGAATAAATACGATTTTTAACAAATCAGACGATGATGACCAAAACCATTCTATTGTTCTTAAAATACCGCATTGCCCTACCGACACGAGAGGTGTAACGTGTGATGCATTTGGGATTTCAATTTAACGGGTTGCATATTACATACTGGATCGGTTTGATATACACTGATACTTTTAAAATCTATATGTGTTGCTGAGTTACTATAGAATCTTCACTGAAGCAAAGTTATCGCAGAGGAGACTTCAGGAGCCACAACTCTATCCTAATGGAGGCTGCATCCAGAGGAGAGCTGAAAACAAACGTATATCTAGTGATAAAAGCTTACTTAGGAACGGTTGCTGAGCTATGTTGGACACAAGACATTTCATGATGTGAATTTGCTAGTAGAAGTTAGAGTGTATTCAAAAAGCAAGTACAAAAAACAGCATTTATGAGGCATAATTACATGTACTGCAATCGTGAGTTTACATACGAAAAATAAATGGTATGGCCTAATATAAGGAAATAGAAAATATTTGAGAGGAGTATATATATATCTGCTTGAGAGTGTACATATCAAAAGACAAAAGAGTATGTCAAGATCCCTTAGATATGCAGATTTAATGAAAATTTGGAAATAAAGATAAAAGCAACAAATGGCAATAAATGTTGCAGGTAGTTGCTGATCGAGGCCTGCTATTAGGGTTTGCAAACGCGAAAAACTAAATACAAAAAATAAAATGATTAACCATGAAAGATCAAGTACATACGTCTGTCATCATAGGAATACAAAACAGACAGACTCTTGTAGTGACACGTGTCCTTTTATATAGAAAATACATTGCTCAAGGCTCCAGCATAAGGAGATAGAACCATTATTACTCAGAAACTTTGCTCTTTTCAATTAGTTTGATTCTGTATATCTGAGTACAGCGGCTATTGTGCTATCTTTCGGCAAATATCAATTTGTATCACAAATTGTTCGTGTGCAAAAGGGATATGGCTGCGGAGCCATTGTCTTGCTTTCTTCCGTTATACAGATGGGCAATCCTTGATGGCGCTACATCATAAATGAAAGAGAAGTCAGGGATATTAAATGCTAACAGAATTCCTCTTCTGCCCATCGACTAATTAAATAAATAAATAAATGAATAAGGCAGAGGTCTTAAATTCAGCGTTTGTAGCAAAATTCGTTGTCGTTCATTTTCATTAAATGTACCATACAAATTATTTTCTTCAACATATGTTCTGGACATAAAAGTAAAAGTGTTTGTTCTTTGTATTTAATGTTCAAATATTAAGTCTAAGATTTCATCATGTAACATACTTTTTCATTTATGTCGCTGGTATCTTTTCAGATTTTCTTTCATAAATTGGAAATCCTGACATTATGATTTTGTAAAACTATTCCGACGATGTGAACCATAATATCCATGAATAATATATATATATATATATATATATATATATATATATATATATATATATATATATATATATATATATATATATATATATATATATATATATCTGTATCAAATTTCCTTAAGGAAATCCAACAAAGTGAATCTTATATTATACTCACGAATAGTTTGAACTGTACATATATCATTTACAGATATTAATATTCATTTATTGATACATAATATTCGTCTC
This sequence comes from Margaritifera margaritifera, assembly GCA_029931535.1. Classification (NCBI taxonomy): domain Eukaryota; kingdom Metazoa; phylum Mollusca; class Bivalvia; order Unionida; family Margaritiferidae; genus Margaritifera; species Margaritifera margaritifera. The sequence continues at coordinate 3,063,838 of JAQPZY010001657.1, read as the reverse complement.
TTCTTTTTTTCTTTCTTCCTTGATAGTTCAGTTGAGCGTCGGACTCGTAATCCAAGTGTCACATGTTCAGTACCCGCCAATGCCAGTAACTATCGGCTGTCGAGGTATGCTGAAACTGCTGTTAAAAACCAACCAACCAACCAACCTACCAACATCCTTTCATAAATATGTGTAGACTTTGACCAAGAGTGCCGTGTTCTATCTTTAAAATCATTATCTTATGCATTAAATGGCAACACTTTTTCCTTTTTCAATTTCCTTACAGTTGATATTATGTATTATATTCGAGTAAAGAACGCGCACTAGGAACCTGCCAATGATCTCTTGTTTACTTTGGATCTTTTTGTGTACTTTTCAAGCGATTGGATTGCACTCAAAAACGAGGACAAAGACAAATGTCATCCTTTAATATAAATAAAGAAAAAGAAATATCATGGGTGGAAAGGGATATTAAAACCCCCATCCTCAAAAAAGAACTAAAAAATTATATCAAAACAGAAACGAGCATCCACCATTAAAATCCCCATCACAAAATACTGGACCTCTATCAAAGGCTAGATCGATCGATATCAACCGTGGTGATCTTGAAGGAAATATCAAATGCATGATGCCCATCCATGGTACCTAGCACAAGCAAGGGCTGCAACATTTTTCCTCGAACGACTGGAAGGGTTGACCATTTGTCCGCATTTGCATGCGCCAGTGAGTGCGTGTTTTGTGCAACGCCCACTGCAACAGAGACTTCTTATCATGAATTGTCGTTTAATTTTACCGGATATAAAACTCTTCAAGTAAAAGCCTCAGAATTTTACTCAGAACTCAATCTATTGAAAATATAGCCCATCCAAAGCGAAAGCGTTAAAAATTAGCGTCAATGTTTTCTTGAAGCAGAGCAAAGCTGGAAGAGCTGAAATTGTTATGCAGTGATCCTTAACAGCGTCGAGATATTTGGTTTCAAATTTTCGAGTAAATGTTCACTCTAAGCTTTGTAATGTCAGAATTATCAGCGATCCCGCTGGTGCAGAATCAAGCAAAAAATGTGGAATATGGGATGCTGCTATTAATGAATAGATGAGAATTAATTGGGGAGACGCTGCATTGCTACCGATTTTTTATATATAGGTTTATCTCATTGGTTAACTGGGAAACATCCAAATATACTAACGTGATGGAACGAATGAACAAAAGCAAAACCAGAACAGAGATTAAACGATTTAGTTTTGACCCGACCTTCTTTAGAAATGTGGAAGCTGAGTTTGATGATTGTCCGACCACAGTTTCACAGCGTAAAAGTGGAAGACGGTGATTCGAAATGCTTAGCCTTGCATATAGAGGGACAATAAAGGAAAATGTACCAGATAATAATAATAATAATAATAAGAATAATAAATGTTTTAGCAAAAGAAATAAAAGTGCAGTCTAAGGTATGAAAAATCAGAAAACACACACACACACACACACACCAAACGATGCTCATAAAACGGCCTGAATCAAAGTGAAAACAGTTTTAATTTCATGTACAGAGCCCCAGTAGAAAAAACAATGAAACAAAACCAAAATGCTGAATAAATTGCCCTTCACATGCTAGTTCTAGCGTCGAAAGAGGCACATTTGTCCGTTTCCTTCCCAGCTATTGCTAGGTTATAGCAAGGGGATTAGAAAACTCCTCTCTCTCTCTCTCTCTCTCTCTCTGTTTGTGTGTGTGTGTGTGTGTTCATTACATTCGACAGTAAGCGGGCGTAGAGTATCGTGCAACTCATCCATCTTTAATTATAATTTAAGCAAGTCAATGTGCACAATCGTTTAAGAATTTTCAGCTATTCGACTATTTCAGAGACAGCGAAATACAGCACATTTCTTGGTGTAATTGAAGAGTAGATAATAAAACTAAATTGGAGACAGGCTTCGTACCCACAGGATTCTCTTAACGTATCCACCATTTACCTATTCAGGTAGCGGTGATTGTCTGGATTAATAACATTAACATAAAGAGGAAAACAGGACAGAGAAAAGTCGGTCCACTGTCTTCGGAAGTAGAGAAAGTGATTTTTATATTAGCGGGATACATTTTAGAGATACAGAACAAAACATATGTTATAAGAAAAGTTAACAAAGGGACAATATACCCGGAACGAATAATAATAATAATAATAATAATAATAATAATAATAATAAGGTTTCATCACATTTACACGACCAGTGTTGAAACCCTGATACGTTATGATCTAAAACAACAAAAACAAATGCCAAGTATTAGCTTCCCAAACAGCTTGAAGACTCTTAAATATTTTAGTTTATTGCTTAGTTTTTAAAAAAGAAATGTTTTAAAAGTTAGTCACAGGTGGAGTAAAAGTGGGTCAGTTAATCTATTAAAAGCAGTAATATTTACTTCACTTTGAGGTGTCGGATAACTTTTAGGTGTGGTATTTTTTTTGTCTCGTGATTGTTGATCGCAATTAAATTTCATCGGCTAAGGAAATCCCTATATCGGGAAGTATAAAAGCACGGATTCGATTACCCCTCAAAGAGAAAATTTCGCCAAGTACATGAAGCCTAACTGAAGTCACATATATGCGCTTTTCGTATGATGCAGCTAATGCGATGCAGTTTACTGGTAGCCCTCAAAACACGACTGACAGAAGATATGATCTAGATTGTTTTAATTTATTTATTTTTTTATCGTGCTACAAAGCATAGAACGACCTTATGTGCTTTCAGTTTGCTAATGCCTTGGCATGTATTTATACTACTATACTGTGGCATTAGCACATAACAGGCCATTAAAATAATGGATAAGGATTTTTTGTTGTCAAAAATGAGATCTAAAAAAACTAGTACCATGCTTGAATGCTTTTTTGACAGTGGATCATTTAAAGAAGGTATAACTACATTAAATTACTGCACAACGTAAGTTTTTCTCTTTGCCATTTTATGTGTCTAGGAAAAGTCTGCAAACTGAAGTACAGGGAGAAAGTTTAAAGATATATTTCCTATTTTTTAATTAACATATGATAACATAGACTGATTTCAAACAGATGCATGAGACCTGCAAAAGGACAGGTTAAAACTATCGCTCGTTGGTTCCCTTACATGCATATTTTGCGTTACATGCCAAATGAGGACAGTTATATACCCCATTCCCACCTAAAGAGACATGAGAGAATAATTTAATTCTCTACCGGTATGTCATCATGTCATTTCAGCCAATGAAGATTCGTTTATTATATGGATTTTGAGTACATTTTCATCACAAAAGTTGCAATTCCATCCAAACTTAATATACTTGAGTCGGAGCAATAATAGTATCGGTCAACACGGATACAGTTGCCTAATTTTATTTTTGGTGGGTCGGTGCGGTGGGGTTGTGGTGGGTGTTGTGTTGGGGGGGGGGGTAGAAGGCTGGGATTTTTTTGTTCAATTTCCAACACCACCCTCCCCTAATAGCTTGAATAAAATATTCTTGTCCTGATTTGAATAAAAAAAGAACTAATTCTATCCATCATGTTAGTTGAAAAAAAAAACATTTGTACTGAGTAAAAGAAAAAATATTATCCTGGTTGGAAAGAAAATCTGAGGCCCCTACCCGTCGCCCCTTTCCCCCCAACCGACCCCAAAAATGAAACGGTTGGTCCCTAAATCCTCCCTGTTGTCCTTGCAAATATCAAAGCATATAAAATTAGAGGCGGAGGGGTGAAACACATATCTTTATGCTTGTTTGTGATGCATACTCATGTTAGTGGACATAGAATATGGGGAAACTCCTCCTGAGTTGACTTGGGGAGAGACTTCACATTCTTTAATTGTCATTTGCCCACGTTTGTTAAGACGGACGATGGTTCAAAATTTTCAGCTATCTCGTCAACGCAGTGCTGGCTGACAGTAGAACTTGCAGTGTTGATGATGAGTTGCTGCGAAAAGTGCGGTGGACACGCTATTAGCAACAAAGTTCCATAGGTCACTCACTCGTTTGACAAATTGGGAAAAGGTGGATTTTCGAAACAAATATCTATATCATATGAAGAGGAAAAAGGGGCACATGAAAATCAGTCAGGTTTTGAATCTATGATCGTAAATTATTTGGGGCTATTTGTCTAACTATGGACGATGTACAAATTGCAGGAAATTAAGAGAAGTGTCAAAGAAAATGTGAAGATATGGTGAACAGAAAAGTCTTATGCTCCATTAAAAGACACAATGAAAAACTGAACTTTGATGGAATAAAGACGGCGGTTCGTAACAAGATCAGGTCTTGGGGAAATAATAACTTTTGTATGCTAAGTTAAAACATCACATTATGTGTTAATTAATTTACAAGCAAAAAACCTCCCATTTATTTGTAAAAAATACTTCTTTTTAAACAGTTGAAATTTGATTTTTACGACAAAATTCAATCCCAGAGTTTTATTATCTCCAAGCAAGGAACTCGTAGTCAAAAGGGGGAAGCAAGTACAAAAGATAATGCCGTCTTTCCAATGTGTACAATGTGCAGGGTTAATAATGAAAAAACAGTTAATTCCAAAATCATTGAGTTTAGCAAACTTTGAATGAACGAATACTAAATCCGACATGATAAACTAACATAAGTAGCATTATCCTAGAGGCTGCTTTATAAATATCAATTAAAGTACACAGCCAAATGGTATTATTATGAAGCAGGGAAAGCTTTTTGTTAGCAACAAATCCAAAATCTTGTGGACCTAGTGCGAGATAGAGCTCAGAAGGCCAGACTTTGGACTCGTTGACAAGGAGGGAACATGACGTACATAATAGCCATTTGAGTACCCCGGCTGTGTTTAGCAAAGATAAAGTTATGCACTGTTAGCTGTGGAGACAGATATGCTCTTCTTAACGTCCTGTCCTCTAGTGGAAATTTTGAAAATGTTGGACAAATGCCTGGTAAGAATTTACAAAACGTTGAAATATTTCCATTTTTCAATCTCGCTCAATATAGATTAAGAATTTCTTTTGGCTTTTAAAAGTCACATAGTGTGATAATATTTGTCGAGTAAACATTTTAAAACTCACGTCAGAATATTAGTAACGTCAGTGGTTGTAAGAGTAAAGACTTGGTTTGCCTCCCCCTTTTGAAACACAGAAACTTCCCGATCGCTTGTTGTAGACTTGGTAACGACTTGGGATGTAAAGTTAGTAGAAAAAGCAGCGTGGTTCTTCAATGAATGTCTCAGTTTAAATGTCACTGCAGTAGAAAAATGGTCAATTAAATTGGAAATATCTAAATGCACAAGTTTAGATCGGCTTTCTCTCTCTATTGATAAGTCCAGTCGTGTTTATTTATTGTGACATTAGAATCTCTCTCTCTCTCTCTCTCTCTCTCTCTCATGCACACTCACAAACGCAAAAGCACATTACACACGCACACACTATTACACATTTATAATTTATAATGCCATTCAATCGATTAGCATTAAATCTGGCTTAGACTCGGAGTAATGGTAGCTGCTTGATGGATTGACATAATTTTTCCCCTTTTAAATTTCCTTTATTCACTTGTTATAACCCCGCAAACGAAGTTTGTAAAGTATACTGGACTAAGCGTGGCAGTCCGTCCTTCAGTCACACTTTTGTTTACTTAATATCTTCAGAACCCTTAGCAAGATCTTCATGAAACTTGGCATGCTTTTGTATCATGACTAGAGATTGTGTGCTGTAAAAATGAAGTATGTCTGATCCGCATTTTAAGAGTTATCCCCATTTTTATTATAAAAATGTGTCCGTCAGTCAGTCAGTCACTTTCTTGTTCAGGTAATATAGATATCGAACCGTTTGAGATATATTTATGAAACATTATATGCCTTTGTATCATGCTAAACGTTTGTCTCCAATATAAGAATCGACTGTCACATTAGTACTTTTAGACATATCCGCCCATTTTGTAAAATATTATTTACACGTAATATGTTATGGCGTGTATACGGTAAGCACTCGCTTGACAGATCCAGCTAAGACTATTTATAAAAGCGAGGGCTGAGTGTTCTCGGCCCATATAACCGAAGATAGTGGTCTGAAGAATGAGGATTTCAAACCATAAATATATAATTGTTTATTGGACTAAACAAAGATGGTGCCATAAGGTCTACTGAAACTTTTTATCCATGATGCTTGCGAATTTCAGCTACGTCCATTCTGGTTAGTTGTTGATATATAAATATGCAACATCGTATTATCATATTAGAAAGCAAGCGGTTGCATATTCGGTGACCCACAAATCAGTTGTTAATATTATTTTAATATATATTATATTATAGACCATATATATATACACTGCAAAAGTGGATAAGAATGGTACCAGAAATTCATAGAACGTTTAAAATCATTATTCTGCCTACTGAAAGATGATGCTGTTGATAATGAAAAAGTATTGATATTCTCAGCCAAGTGCAGAAGGATTCTTTGCATTAAAATAAATGTAATTCTCTATGTACACAGTATGATGTATTTATTAATACCACTATTCCATGTCTAAATTTGGACACTGTCTGTACTTGCATCATGATGCTCAAATTTTGATCACGTCTATAACACTAGTGCTGGGACTTTGACTGGCACGCCGTACGTTGTAGTACATGAAAGGGATGAACCTGATCTATCCCCTGCAACACGTGCACTCATTTCAACATGGTGGAAAGTATCGATAATATTACTTTACATACTACATACTGCTTTGTACAAGATGTAAGTGTTTTTTGTGCTACTTTGGTATCTTTTTATTTTCTTTTTCTTTCTTATATATGACATTTTATGTTTTTCTTTCTTGTGTCCGTTAAAAGTTGATTATTGCTTTATCTGCTAATATTAATTAAAAGTGTACGTACCTGCTTGATTCAATATGTGACATACAACATACATTAATTTAGGATAAAGCTTTTCATCTGTTTATTTGTTTCCTTTGCATATTTGCTTAGAAAATTGTTAGATCATACCTTTTTAAAATCATACAATCTTCATCTTTTTCCCTCTTCGTTCACTTAATGATTTTAGTGCCTTTGCTAATGTTTAAAAAAATAGGTAAAGAAGTGAAGTAAAGTAGTGTAATTTAGAATTTGGAATATAACCTTTTGTCTTTAACTGCAAAATGTTCTCCTTTTGGAGTTTTATTTAAAAGCTTAAATCCGACAAACCGTTAGTATCCCAAATCTTACAGAAACATGGTCTGCCCATAAAGTCTGAAGAACGTATTCTATATTGTGGGGTACTTAGTCACATTAGTGTTAACAGTAATGAAAGGGCAGATAAACAGGCCAAAACTGACATGCAGTCACTTGTTTATGAATGGAAACTTCCATATAGTGATTTCCAATGCTATGTGAATCGACATGTCCCTTATACTTGGCAAAATTTGTGAAATAAAAACTCCACAAGCAAGCTTCAAAATATCAAACCCATCGTTGGGGAGTGGCATCCATCGTAACAGAACAAGCTGAAGAGATGATGTGATAGTGTTCCACTTGCGGGTAAGATGCACATACATAATCCAAGCATACCTCCTGAATGGTGAACCTCGACTTGACAGTGCACACTGACAGTAGAATACATTCTTGTGGAATGAACTGTGGTACATATTTTATTTTTATTTTTTATTTTTCGTGTGAACTCAATTAAGCATACTTTTTTAAATATGTACCACCAGAAGAAAAAAATCTTTTCAAAATAATGTGGTTTATATAACAAATTTGTTATCCAATATTTGAAGGACTTTATATATGTTTATCTTTTCTTTATACACCTTTTTGAGATTTTGAACATCTTTACATTTTATCGTTTATTTTACAGGACTACATGTTTATGTTATCTTAAGGGCTATATGTTTACGTTATCTTATAGGACTACATGTTTACGTTATCTTACAGGACTATATGTTTACGTTATCTTGTAGGATTACATGTTTACGTTATCTTGTATGACTACATGTTTACGGTTATCTTATAGGACTACATGTTTACGGTTATCTTATAGGACTACATGATTACGGTTATCTTATAGGACTACATGTTTACGGTTATCTTATAGTACTACATGTTTACGGTTATCTTATAGGACTACATGTTTACGGTTATCTTATAAAACTACATGTTTACGGTTATCTTATAGGACTACATGTTTACGGTTATCTTATAGGACTACATATTTACGTTATCTTATAGGACTACATGTTTACGGTTATCTTGTAGGATTACATGTTTACGTTATCTTGTATGACTACATGATTACGGTTATCTTATAGTACTACATGTTTACGGTTATCTTATAGGACTACATGTTTACGGTTATCTTATGGGACTACATGTTTACGGTTATCTTATAGTACTACATGTTTACGGTTATCTTATAGGACTACATGTTTACGGTTATCTTATAGGACTACATGTTTACGGTTATCTTATAGTACTACATGTTTACGGTTATCTTATGGGACTACATGTTTACGGTTATCTTATAGGACTACATGATTACGGTTATCTTATAGTACTACATGTTTACGGTTATCTTATGGGACTATATGTTTACGGTTATCTTATAGGACTACATGATTACGGTTATCTTATAGTACTACATGTTTACGGTTATCTTATGGGACTATATGTTTACGGTTATCTTATAGGACTACATGTTTACGGTTATCTTATAGGACTACATGTATACGGTTATCTTATAGGACTACATGTTTACGGTTATCTTATAGTACTACATGTCTACGGTTATCTTATAGTATTACATGTCTACGGTTATCTTATAGGACTACATGTCTACGGTTATCTTGTAAGACTACATGTTTACGATTATCTTATAGGACTACCTGTCTACGGTTATCTTGTAGGACTACATGTTTAAGGTTATTTTTATAGGTTTATCTGTTTTAAAAATTCCAATTTTTATATCTGCACTTTTGGAACATAACTTTTAGTCATCATTGTATAGCCAATATTATGCTGACGTGCCGATAATCCCTATACATACATCTATATACCTATTGTTTACATATTCATAAGTCACTTAAACATACAATTATTTTTTGTAATACAAGATGAAGCATTTGGATTTATTCAACTGCATATATAGTGAAAAAGTATTGTGGTCAATATCTATGTACTATAAAGGTACTCTATTACAAACGTTGTGTATACAACATAAATAACAACAAAATTAACATTACTTTTTGCATCATACGATGTTTTAAAATGTTTAATATATGTGTGTGGTGCTCGTAATTCGTTTAATATCGGGACTTCTGAGCCATTGGTTCGAATCTGTATGGTTTCAATGACATATTATGGAATGAATTTCAAAGCTTACATACAGGCTTACATCAAAAGACGTGGATATGTTTCTCCACTTTTTTATCAAGAGGCATTGGGAAGTGATACATACGCAGCATCGTCTTCGTAGAAAATACTTAGGGTCTCAACATGGACGGATATAACGACTGCTTGATAATTATTGGGACTGTTTGATGATTACTGGTTCGGTGAATGGTCATTACCAAATTTATGGTCGATTTTTTTAAGCATATCCAGCTATAATTAAATGGGAACGTTGTTCGAAAAGGGGCATTTATATATATTGTAATGAAGGGTCCCAAGTGTAAAATATGTTTTAGCTAATTTATTTTTTCATATCTTAAAATAATGAGAACATGAGTATGAATTTAACTTTGTTCTTTACTTGTCAGGTCGTTCTTCCCTTATTGTTTAATATGTTCACATGTGCAGATTAAAAATAACGTTATTTTCGGATACCAGGAGACTATACATTAAAATTTAAAGTGTTGGAAATTTGTAGACAGCTCGTTCGTCCACTATGTCTTGAATTTTGCTATCACTTTCTTTGTTTGGACCAGGAATGAAAGCGTCATTTATAGTCTTGATGCACATTACCCGGAAGGTGCATAGAAAATATAGTTGTGGACATGATTTGTTATAAATAAAGCTTTTGATTCATCTCAGTTTGACAAAATCGTGGTAGCATCCTGAAATTTGATCTAGGAAAGAATTACACGTTAAAATGTAGGGATAACCCTTATTCACAAGAAAGATTTTATCAAGCCCTTCAAAGCTACCTATTTGTAACAGAAAGACTGGTGTCTCGTGCGATTGGTGCCTCGTTAATGTAAATGATTAGTCAGCAGATATTAAATTATCCAAGTTAAATTACAAAGACGAAGCACTGAACATTAAACGCTTCATGATGCAAAGTTTATATGGCTAGATTATTATATCAGCAGATAATATGAACAAATGCTATCGTTGTGCGAAACAGCATATTTTGCCTGTGAACATGTGGCTGTCAAACTGTTATACATAATTTACAAATGTTAATAACAAATTTTTAATATTGTTGACTCTTAGGCCGCCTTTATCACCAGAGAATCAATACTTGATTCCGTTTCCATTAATGCAGACAAGGCAACATACAGCATGCAATTTGCATACCTCTTTACAAGCGGAATATTTAACCAGGTAAAACACGTATGCATTAAAATTGCTATCATGTTTGATGTCATAAGGGCTTTCATATCAGTCATTCCATCTGCGCTCTCTTGTACATTTCCACTGCACGTGCATGGCCATAGTTAAAAATCAACATCCAGTGTTTGGACACTTACTAGGTTGTATTATATATTATTTCCAAATATAAATCACACAATTTTGACATTGTTGACGACATGGACGAAATTTACACCACCATCGTCACCAAAGAAGTAATACCTATATCTCAGTTTCCATTAAGGTAGACCAAACGAGATATAAATGCTCCTTTACAGGGAGAATTTGTAACCAGGCAAAATCTTGTATGGGCTTAATTTGCTGTCGGGATCCGTGTCATAGGGACTTTCACTCCAGATAATCTGCCAACTCTTGTACATTGTGAGTGTACATGCATTGCTCTCTCTGACATTGACGTCTGGTCTCTGAGCAATTATTAGCTAAGAATACGACAAACTCATCAAAAAGCCGTCGTTATGTCATTAAAAGAGGCAATTAGTACCCTTGTGAGTGATACTATATAAGTATATTTGTGTATATAGTGTGTATATTCCTGCCGTTTTCTATGTTTTCTATGTTTTCTATGTTTGTTTATGCGTAAGCACTCCCACCCTTGTTTGTAATAGTATGTGAGTATGTTTGTGTATATAGTTTGTGTGTATTCCTACCGCTTTCGTTGGCTAGTAGGAGTGGATGCTGGTCTGTATATAACTGGGTACTGGTCAGTCAAAACATCAGTGAATGTAAGCAAGTAGTTTTCACATCACATTTACCCTTGTCCCCAGATAGTCCCATCATGTATTTCCTATTGACATTTTTAACGTTACCATTCCCTATGGTGCCGTTATTGTAAACAAAAAAAATGGATAGGTACAAAGGGAAATTTCATCTTAATTTTTAAGATTAACTATTCCCTTGTACCCAGAGTGTCATTTTTTAAACAATATCCATGAAATAGTGGTCATAGGTATCATCGTTACGGTATCACTTACTATTGGTAAATTCCCCTTGTTCGTATAGAGCCATTTAATGTTAAATTCCCCTTGTCCGAAAACAGGCATTCATCTGTTAAATTCCCCTTGTCCGTATAGAGTCATCATTCTAAAATGGCGGACGTAATGTTAATTTCTATTATCCGTATAGGGTCAGTTTTGTCCTCATATTCTCATTCTTTACTACGGAGGCTGCAAATTGCCTTAAGGAATTCCAATCGCTTGCCATTTGGTATCGCTGGACATGCGACAAGAAATCGAAGGTAGAGCACAACATAATTGCATGGAATAAGACTCTGTATGTTTAGGTAACTTGTCCTTATTCGCCTAATAACAAATTTTCTAGTGCCGTTTGCTGTTATAAAATCGTTCTTTAAAATACAATAGAAACAAAGTAGGCACTGTTTTGGGAGCTATAGATCTTGTAATGAAATTCCTTTGTTCATGATAAAACGAGATCTTCCAGCATTGCTCTCACACATAACTGGGACAATAGCACTGGCGTCGCGCAGAACGTCTTAATAAATTTTTCTTTGATATGACCACAAACTGACTCATTGTGCCCCAAGCAAGTATATCATAACAGCTCAAATGCCATTTCTGATTTCTTTATTCAAATTCAAATTTTATATAGCTGTAAAAAGTTTATGTTTAATGACCTTGCTTTCATCCAGATTTTCTTGTTCATATGATAGAAGGCGGGAAGAACATGTATCACTGCTTTTGACAAAAACTTTCGCGTAACCATTAGGCTTTGTTTCATGGGTAAGTAGCTGGGTATGCGTCTTCCAGTTCATATTGCTAAGAATAAGTGGTCAATACATCCTCCGGTAGACGAGGCGGAAATCGCTTCAAATTGTTTTATATCCATCTGGAGGCATAGTTTCTTTCTTGCTTGTAAGTTCTTGATTTAGGAGAGCTTCTCATGGAAGGCATTCTTTCTTGTTATTCACTTCAATGAAATTTCTCTTCTGTATGTGACACTATGGCCTCACACATGACACTGTGACCTGTAACGGGAATTTAAGATTCAGGCTGTAATATTTGGTCTCATACATGGCACAATAGCCTAAATGGAAATTTAATATTGGGGCTATATATTTTGTTTCAAACCTGGCACTATGGCCTCAATGCGAATCAGATGCTGAGACCATAACTTCTGTTACAACAAAGATACTATGGTGACAATGGAAATTTAACTTTAGGCCACCATCTTGGAAGTCCAACCCTATGGCGACAAAGAGAATTTCATGTTAAAATGTCTATAGGTTTAACATTAATGTGTCATTATGGCGACAAGGGGAAATTTAATATTAAAAATTAACACGACATTTCCCCTTGTCGCTATACATTCTTTTGGATGGGACTGATTGGTGACAAAGGGAAAGTCAACGTCAAAAAACGTTCACAGGTTTAGCATACACTTGTATTGACCAACACCAAATCATGTACTCATCCCCACACATACTATCCAATCCCCCCCCCCCCGTTTACTATTCATTACACCGTTTGGAGTGATCAACACACACTCATCAACCGACCACACAAGGTAGGATCTAAAAATAGGGGTATAAAATAGAATTAATATCCCTTATAAACAAAACTAACTTCCATATGCTCCTATAAATTCTCTATTATTGCTTTATAAACAAAGAAAACCCTATCCCCTATAATGTCTCTAACATCCCCTTTTAAACAAAGCTACCACCCCTACCACCCTTATAATACTTATAACCCTAATAATGAATTGCAATGAGAGAAGAATGGGCAGATGGAAAGAAGAACACAGTTAAGATTTTCGTACACTGAATGACTGTATTCAATGTCATTTCATTTCGTTACAGATGTGTTTGTTTTTATTTAGTACAGTGAATGAACTGCGACCTACGAAGAGAGGCGATAGAGTTAATTTGCCACATTGTCAAACTAAATCAGAACGTGGCGTGAAGCTGGTGTTTCTTGTATATATATATATATATATATATATATATATATATATATATATATATATATATATACATGCATACACATGCACATATAGATTAAGATCCCTGATCATAACTGTCAAGTAACTTCGACAATAATTTATTTTCCGTGGCACTGTGAACTGTGGCTTGCATTGTGCTTGAAAGATGTATCATCATTAGTGTCATTGTCTTCTACACTTTGATGAAGTATGTCTTGATCTACCTTGGCTTGAAGAGAGGGGTGTGTTCGAGGTCTTATATATTTACGCACTATACGGCTTGTACCTGCTTATGCAGGTGAAGGTGTAAGAGGTGGTGTCTTGCTTGGCTAACGCTATATGTATTTTCATTATTTTGATTAGTGGCATTGTCTTCTACAATTATCTGGGCCCCCCCCCCCCCCGTGGCTAGAGGAGAGGTGTACAATAATTAGGCCCTGTGTAATTTGTATCCACTTGAGCAAGGGAGTTTGTAATTAATTATGGCTTTGCATGACAGACACTGATAAGAGTGGAGGTTATGGGCCAAGCTGAGGATGGCTGTGGTGACACAGTACCGGTGTTAGCTGTGTTCTTTATGTCTTAACACAGTTCAAGAAATATGTTATAAGTCCAAGCCAAGCATCCACTGCCCTGAAATAAAATGTTATCTGTTGATGGGAATACAGTACATTTAAGTTTATTTACATATGTAGTAGTTATTTTTGACACATACCAAATTTACTAAGAATATTTGTAGAGTTGGAAATTAGTTCTAGGTTCATTCATCTGCTTCAGTGATGAGTGTTCCTGACATGGATAGAGATACTGTCTTGATTTTCTTTGATGAGGATAAAATCTGGGGTTACCTATCTGTATGAATTTACTTCCACATCGTGAATATCCTCTAGGGTGAATCCAGAGAACTCAAATAGACGGATGCATTGAACATTCTCTACTGTATTGACATTGTTTGATCTACGACCATTTTATTTGTATGCAGGGCTCTGGTAAGTATTTTTTTAAATACAGTTTTGAACAGTATCAGTCACAATGAGGATATACCGAAAGCATTTAAGTACTTAGATGAACAATATCCATAATGAATAAATCGTAGATGAATGAATAATCATATGCTATTCATTGATTTTGACAAAGTACTTCTAAGCAATTGTTTGCCTGGCCACCATCTTGCAGGATGAATGAAATGATGCAAACCCACGTGTTTTCATCATTCAAAATGGTACCCATAGTTAAAAGGAAGAAATGGTCTTATCTTGATTTCCTGGAAATTCTTTTCGCCCAGTAGAGCGTCAGTCCCTTCTAGAACCTTTTGTTTTTATTTCGTCACTGGAATGTGCTCCTTTTCTTTTGCGGATATGCCTTTCCTATTCCGGTCGTTATATATTATACCAGCAATAATTCCAGTGAGTAACTTCCATAGAATTTCTGGTTATATTATTGTCTACAATTGTTCATTGTTAGGCATTGTTTGACATTTTTCCTTGTCTTCATCAACAAACGGTGCAACCTTTTGTTATCCATGCTGCTACATTGTTTGAGTTCATATAGTCTGCTAGTTGTACTACTAATCTATCATAAACGCTAGTTCATTTCTTCTACAGTTTGATATTTTTTGACACGCTTCTGCGAGAAGTGTCTTATTACTATGATGCCGTTGATCAACCTCCCTAAATATAATAAGTCCAGCAATTTGTTTATTGCATCTGTTACTGCACAATATTTAACCTCCTTTTTGTTGGACAGGACATTTCAACCTTTACAATCACTCTTTCTTTACACATGAGCCTTCGGTATAGCAGCATGTTCTTTTTATTTTGTGTTTATATCCCCACTCTGCTATGTGGCGTGACTCATTGTTTCCATTCCTCTATCACTTCTACCGTTGTCTTCTAGTATGTTCTACTTTTTACTAAGATACCTCTGGTAACAGTATATCTTCGTAATGATTTGTCGTTGGCTATTTTGTTACGTTATACTGCCACTGCACCCACGTACATCAAGTTGTTTGTCTCTTAGACGTTGCTAATATGAATTATTAGATTCATTTCTTGTACTTCTGCGATGGATTTATGCCCTCAAGGCAGCTAGTCTTTTAAGCGTTTTATTGTTCCTTGATAGTGCTGTGCAACATTTTGCTTTCTTACTTCCATCATTCACTGGTACTTATCCATTTCCAGTCGGTTTATGAATATGTCTCAAATGATGTTACTTTTAGATTCATTTGCTATTCTATCTTTTACACACGAAATGAAATTTCCGAGACTATCTTCATGTTCTAACTCAGTATCTTCCTTTTGTTCAAGGTACTTAGGAATTTAACCTGTGTAATATAAGAAGACGGAAAGAAAAGGATGCAAACATGTTTACAGTTTCACAAATTAAAAATAAATGCTAGTTTGCAGGTAATTACTGTATGAGACATTTTGAAAACCTACACCCTGTCTTTTTTCACACAGGATATGTACTTCTGCTTAAAACGCGAATCTTAATTGAATGACTAACATAATCAAATTTCTTTTTTTTTAAGTGGGATAAGAGACGAAATTAAACATATGAACCTTTGAACTGCATGGTCTTGAAGAATCAACACTTTTTACCTCGTAGACAAGGAAAATATTGGCTGACCAAACTTGAAATAGTTTAAAATTAAACTAACACACACACACACACACACACACAAGTTATACGGACTGGAAAAACTCCAAAGAAATTCGTATTTTATAATCTAGATCCATCGCGTCATTAGTCCATGACCTTCTTTCATTATCATATCACTGAGAGGAAAAGGACTGAGAAGTAGACTGTAATTGAAATATCACATTGACTACTTAAAAGTTGTGAAGAGACGATTATGATATAAAAATGCAAACACGATGGCACCTTTTGTTTTAATATGAATTCCGGCGTCTATCGCTTAAAGAATATTAGGAGAGCACATTAGACAGTTTGTGGTAAGTTTGGTATAGGCTTTTACATTTTATATGGTTAGTTTTTGTAAGCAAATATTTCTAAGTTTAAAAGCGTGTAAGATTCGAAGAGTCTGAGAAATCTTTTAGTTATATTGTACAACACACACACACACACACACACACACACACACACATACATATATAGATAGATAGATAGATAGATAGATAGATAGATAGATAGATAGATAGATAGATAGATAGATATACTCTGTTGGAGCTCCCTCTGTTTGCAATGTACAAAAATATAGGAACCAAGCTGGAAACACAATATGATATGATAACAAAAATGCCAAAGACTATTCATTATATACCAAACTTTGAATAGGTAAATAAAAAATATTATTGTATTTCCATAAATTGTGCATGTTTTATATCCTTCAAGACTTTAGCTTTTAAAATCGGAAGAGGGGGGGGGGGGGAAGAAACTGTCGGGGGATTGGGGAGGACGGTGAATACTAGTCTCTCCTATGTCCTCAATGAGCCCTTACCTCTGTCTTTCTACAGATCACTAAAACACCTTCACAAATCTGTGCTGTTTTCTATTTATTCCACTTATTGTTCTGCTGATTTAATGCAGGATAAACTTGTGAATATGTTTTTGTCTGTTTCTACTTCCAAAAACGTTCTGGTCTATGCAGCTTAAAACAATGTTCAACACTAGAGTGGAAAAGTCAGAGAAAACCCAGACTACATTAACACAATTTCTCTGTTTTTGGTCTCACAAGTTCTCTACCTTTGGTCCCACAAAAATACCGAGAATGTTTGCATCTGAGGGAAACGAAATTATGACAAACAATGATCATTACAAGATGTCATCATGATCACACTATTAGGTATAGAAAATGGATAGGGGGAATAAAGCTGATACGCTGTGCTTACCTTTCAATCAATTTACAGGGGATTGGACGTGGTAATGACTTATGCTTCCCAAAGTTCATGGCTAACAGTTGACTTGTCAATAAAAATGTATCCTATAACCGTAAAAGCCATTATTTCAATCAGCCAAATTATCACATGATATATTGCATTGCATATATTTCGCTCAATTATCCAATCAGAATCGATATAAGCAATAGTTAATGAAACGCTTGCTGATCACGCACTATAAACAGGCAGGTACTTTACCGACCTCAATCAGATTAAAATCTTCGCTCACTACAGCGTGACAGATATTGGCTTGCGAATTATAGGCATTCGCTGAGAACATCGTCATACTTCTGGTGCTTGCCAAATTTAGCCGGGTACCAACATTATTAGAATCTAGTGTCGGTCTGCCCCAAAACTACGTTTCTTACTTTTTTTCACATCAAGCGGAAATAATTTGATAACATCCATTGAGAAAGTGCCGATATTATCGATATTGTGACGTCAAGCTCGGCTTGTATATTGGTAGCGTCCTTAACTGGCAAAACAATATCATACGCCGGTAACTAATAGTATCTCTGTCCCCAAATTGGTTAGCCAATGACGTCATTCGCTCAGCAGTGGCGTCAATCCCATAACGTTTAGTTTGGAAACAATCCTATGTATTGTAGTGGATTGGTTGGTAGCTTCACATCATCGAGGTACATAATGGGTAAAAAGTACAAAATGTCTGTACTTTTTATTCAAAGATGTAGGATTATAGTTATCGAATCGATGACGATAGCTGCCATCAGGGTTGGAACATCACTCATCCATTTCCGTCAAGTAATATAAATAAACACGGAATAAGTGTAGGAATACACATCATTTTGATGGGTTTGGTGATTCGCGCCTGGCGGAGTGCACCACATATGTTGCAATAGAAAATGCCGACTTAGTTCCAGTTTTGACTTTGTCTTCTTCGACCACTGTAATATTCTATGTTAACAAAAGTAGTTCCGAATATAGTTCTCAATGACGGCGAATTACATCTGAGGTTATATTCTCAACTTGATGAAAAAGTCCGATGACGTTCCGATTCCTGATATTAGCTGCCGTTTGGACCACCTTGGTTATTTACGAAACAAGGATTGACCGAGAAATTGCGAATGCATCGAACAATTTCTTCATTCACAACTTCTCGGTCAAACCTAAGATTAATCCAATCGTAGGAATGGTTGAGATGGTCAGAACAGATTGCGGAATTGAATTTTTTTTATTGATTTTGTTTGCGAAAAAATTTGCGGTAATCAAAATGTATGAATTTTTCTGTTAATTAATGCGCGACATACATCCGAGGCATATTTTTGTCTTGCAGGAACAGTCGCCCTGGTCCAAATGGTTATCTGCGGTCTCGCGAGTACCGGAAGTGTGACGCAATTGTCAGTGAAGACTTGTATGCAAACTAAGTTATATACATAAAACTGGGCACAAGCATTATTGAATTTAACCCTAGAAGTAAGTGTTCACTATATGGCTTGTATTATATGTCAGTGAAATTTTCAAACTCCGCCCATTTTCTTTTGTTTACGTCGACACATTACACTCAACCCATGAGCTGACCTTTTGACGCGAAATACGGACTGCTTCTCTCATATTGCGTCAGTCTCTTACACTGATATTGACCCAATTCCCGAGTAGACGTATTCATGTTACATACATTTTTTTTTTCATTTTACTATTTTTTTTCTTCTTCCCAGTCCCATGTATGGTTTTCACATTGCATACCAATGACAGCCAAAGCTGATGAAGCTCGAGAATTTGTAATATATCCGGGACAATTTTAGCATTTTTAACGATGTGTATCATAAATTTTAAATCATTTCTTTACTTGTAATATCGGAACGAGACAATGTAACATATACATTGTTCAGATACTGTGATCCTTTTTTATTTATGATTTATGTGCCCTGTTGAGAGAACGTTGTGGGTCAGATATCTTTATCAATAATAAAATACAGGATCTATTATTATTATGTGATGCAAACTGCGCCGACACTGATATAACATTTCAAAATGAACTAAATAGTATACAGGAATTTTGTAATAATACTGGCATGAGTCTGAATTTAAACAAAATTGAAATCATTGGTTTGGGAAATGGTGGTCCTCTACGAAAATTTAAAAATGGACTTAAGATGGATGATGGTGTTGTTATTAAAACGACTGATTATAAATACAGGGGTCTTCCATTCCCATCTAATTGTTATGGACGCCAACTAAAACAAAACCATATAACAAGCACAAAAATCGTTAATTGTGATTCAAAATTATTTTTCTTACAAAAAAAAGCACTCAAATTATTGAACTCTATGGTATCGTTTGCTACGGATCCGAAATCTGTGGTTATGAATATTCTGATACTATTGAAGTACTGCATGCTGACTTCTGTAACTATTTCCTAGTGTCAGTCAACAATAGTGTAGTATTAGAAGTGTGTGGAAGACTGCCGATTTGTGGTAATTATTATGTAAAGATGTGTACAATACTGGTGTAAACTTATGTAAATACTGAATAATCGTTATCTAAAACAATGCTAATTGATGCTTAAATAACTTAAAGAAAGTTTAAAACATGAATGGGCATTGCAAGTTAAAGAATTACAGTTTAAATACAGTATGTTTTGCACTTTGCCAGTTACAGTATTTATCTCTCTCACAGTCTTGATTGTGCATGATATTGCAATGATACCTGCTGGAACAATTGCAAATTTATCCAAATTACTGAAGACGATGAATATTGCTTTATGCACCCAATCCCATAAAGTCATTTAAAATACATGCAAATCATATCGCGCTGGCACATTTGCTCCCTACAGTAATGTGCACCTGAGGTGCAAATAACTATTTTACACTTACATGAACGTACTATAGCTGTTGCTGAGTCAATCAAATAACGTGTCTATGAGTAATTATAATATTATCACACTTTACTTCATGCTAATCTAATTTTGTGCTTCAATATGTTGCTAAATAAATGTATGAATTTCAAGATTGGACCGCCATGCAAACTAAATTTGGAAGAGTTGAATAAGGTGGTGGTATAAGTGGGCTTTGTAGCAGTAATCAAGGAATCAGTGTTGTTTTGTAACCTGATAACATCATGCCGTCCCAAAATGTGTGAAAATTTTTGTTTTTAGTTTGTCTTATAAATATGAGCAAATTGCCCGCCTCAGTATCTAAAACGTTTTGACCTGTAGGTAAGAAAAGTTTTACCACCTACATGGGTAATCCACATTTCCTTTGACTGATCTTATTTTTTCCTACGCGATAATATTTCGATCTCGTTTAAGACTATTTTGTGTTTCTTTTTCACGGTGCTGTTTATGCAAAACATGTATAGAACCAACACCGTCCCATCGCCTTTCTGGCTGACGTAAGCCATTTTAGTGAAGTAGTAAGAAAATTGGTCCAGCAATGTTCTCGTATAGGGGTTGTTACGACTCTATGGTCTAAGAAAAATGTAACAGAAAGAAAGTGAAACCAACAAATCAAGTAAAAATCAACAAGCAATTTATTACTAGATAATTAAAATGAAAAATCAAAAAGTCACTTACAGTAATGTGTTTTGAAATCCTAATAATCCAATAAGAATGATTGTTCTAATCACAAGTCCTAAATATAGAATGTTCCAAATTCACGGCTGTGTCTTTGAATGTTATGATGTGCTAATGGTCTCCAAAGTCCTGATGTACTAGTAATCTTTGATGTGCTGATGTCAAAATGAAGTATTCCAAAATCTCTGAATAAGTTCAGTTAAATTCCAAAATCATCAATTAAAAATCCAAAATCCAAAAGTTTGTGAGCACTGTTATAATCCAATGAATATTTAAAATAATTCCTCTCTTAGAATTTGGAATGAATTTTCACAACTGTAATAGCTCTTTACAAGACTGATGGTAATGTCAAAAACTGAAAAAATGTCCACCAAACATGGTATATATAAAGATTGGTCACATGACAGAATGTTCTAGAATATGAGTCATCTTAATGGAATTTTACTTGTAAACAAAAATTCAACCTTGACCTTCAAATTGAGAAAACATATTGATCAAAACAACCTAATTCAAGGACACTAGTTAAACATGTTTTTCCTGATAACATTAAGATTTAAGCAAATATTAAAGTGAAGTAACATTTACAATTTCCTAAAATATTTATAATATTATATAAACATCATGCATAACAGGGTACGAAGGTGTTCGTTTTATTTTATGCAGAAGTATCGAGTAAGTTTGATCAATCAGTACATAATTAATGGAAAACCTGGCATTCAGTCTATCCTTTTGTTTTATTTATTATCCTTACCTGTACAGTTAACTGGGGGAGCAGGATTCCCATTGGTTATCTACTCAAGTGGACAGTTTATATCTGATAGATCATCATCATTATAAAAGTGTCATCACTTGATAACAAATTAGTGACTTTATTTTCAGAACATAGCCTGTAGGAATCAATATGTGGATTATATTTCTTAAGGCTATAGCAATTCAATTTTGAACCACACGTATAATTTGTTTTATAGTCCGTATGACCTAATTATATGGTACGAATTAAAATAAAATTTACTTAATTTGACTTGGGGATGAGATATGTCAGAAGAATCATTTCAAAGTTGATATGCAAGATTTGTAGATGAAGTGAATATTTATGGACGATTCCAAATAATAATGAAATTATATATGAAAACTGACAATGTGCCTGCTAAGAATACAAATTTAACAAATCATCAAATTTATATTCTGTTCGACACTCCTTTATCTAATAAAATATGTGGCAATGAGATACACAATGGAATCCTTATTTTAACTCGTGTCTTTTGGAAACCGTTTCTATTTTTCCGTAACAATGCAAGATGCCAATTGTTTACTGTTTCCTTTAAATCCAGCAGGCATGGTATTTCCTTCAATTATAAACAGCATTTATGCTATTCATATTTTGAATTTTGTTACGTTTATCGACAGAATTGCCGGTATTGACCGGAACATCTGACCATCATTTTACATTGTTGGTCAAACTTGGCGAGAATCCGTATCTACCTATTTGCATGCACTGATTGAAAGCTTTTCAAACTGCAAAGGAGACTTTTTATAGTGTACTACAGCTAACAAGTTTTGTGTCAACCTGTTAACTAAATGTGGCAAAATCCCCAAATTAAGATCACCGACAGGCCTGAGAAATTGGGTCTCAAATCGTGGGTGGTCTCATTTCAGAAGATAAATTCGCCCATTGACATAGTCAATTGGACTATGCTACGCATGCATGATATTGGGGAGTGGACTTTCTTTTATGTGGTCGCTAGAGAAAGTTTTAATGCACTGTTTCATTTGGAAGTAGCGCGCTTGTGTGACCTTAAAAATTACGGCAGAAAATTGCCAACTTTTCATCTAAAAGAGTCATAATCAAGTGTGTGTACAGTGATTCAACTTCAACTTTCTTCCTTACCTTCGATACTAAAGGCCACCTCACGCTGTTTCACTCACTGAGTTGTCACCATTTTGAACTCGTGTCCTATGAGTGCTGCCATTATGTTCGTTCAGTGAGATAATCATGAATCAGTGAGAATTGGAACATAATGCAGACACACATATATTCGACAAAAATACATTGATGCTCTTACATTTTATTCAGCCTAGTAAATAATAGTTGTAACACAAAGGAGTGATCAAAATTAAGCTTAATAAAATAGTTTCATTCCCGACTGTAAAATACATCTATTACAATTTATAATTACAATTTTCCTATGCAATATCTTATGAAAATAATATTTATATTTCAAAAAGCAATTTATTATTCCAAATTCACTTACCTGTACATATAATGAAATCTCTTGAGCGTCTTTATTTCTTTTTCTTTTTTTTTTTCCCTCTCAATCCCTACATTTTTATATCCATCCAAAGTAAAAGCATGAGATAGATCCTTCAGGTAACTTTATAAACATTCCACAAGACTGATGAATCGGCATTAAATATTCGCATTACCGTTTTCGTTTCTTTTACGTCCTGCGAAACGGAAAGCTGCCAGAGCCACTTAAGTTAATGCAATCTCTAGAGCACCGGCTTTTTCTCTCTCGGTCCATTTTTTTTATCCATCCATGGATCGACAGTAGAATCACCAGACAGGTCCTAACAGAAATGTCCAGATATTACACAAGATTGATAATCTCGATCTATTACTCTTTACATTTCCACCTCGGCGTGGCGAACGTAAAGCACGTCTGCTTGAAAGGGCGGTTAAATGACTTCTGCAACTTTTCTTGAACTTTAGAGGACTTTGTCATGTATACATGGTCATGTTAATGTTAATGCTATTCTAACATCGCAAAGAAAGCATTTTTAACTAAAACATATTAAAACACATGTGCTGGGGATTAAGTCAGATATATCCATGTTTTTCTAGCTCTATGAAGAAATAATTGTGCAGTTTTATTAAAAGAAAACAAAAAACAAACCAGAAGGCTAGCTAATGTTTTATTCATCAATACTGTAAACATATCATTCACGGTTGAAGGGGAAGAAACAAATTAATTGATCTACACTTTAGTATCTTTTTTCTAGTAAATATTTGTTTTAGTTCCACTAAAACCGCCGTTGATTCACCATAGATTTGTCCTTTAGAAACGAGTGGAGAACTCGATATGGAGACCCGTGTTCAATCTACAAAATCAATTTGCTTTCTTCATTCGATTGGAACCCTTTGCTGATTTCATAAAAGTTGGTGTTCTTATGTTTTTTTGTAATAACTAGACCATAGAAACTTGCCTGTGATCTCATATCTACGTTGAACCATTTCGGCGTTGTGTAGTTTTTATCCCATTGGGCAGCACACGACAAAGATTGTAGAGAAAAATGTCATATTTCTTAATACAAATGAGAACAAAGAAGGAAAAATTTGGAGGTAATGTATATTCGAAGCCTCACACTCCCGAGAAAACTGTCTAAATATTAGTGAAATTAGTAACGAGAATCAAACAAAAATGTCTGCAACACAAAGAGTACGACTTATAATAAAGGCATAATCGAGACCAGCCCTGGTGCATGGTGAACTTGAATGAAAAATTAAATGGATAATGTCCGTTTATGGTGCCATGCACAAGCAACTGCTCCGATCTTGTGCTCAAACGACTAGCGAAGGTGCGGGAGGTAGTGTGTGCGTATTTGTGTAGATGCGTATCGTGCAACTTCTACTTGATCATCTAGAATAGAAACTTCTTATCATGGAAAAGTATTTAACCAAGCCTGGAATTTATAACAATTTTCATGTAAAAGAGTCAAGCATTTGCTTGCAACTTAATCTCTAGAAAACAGCCAATCAAAAGTTTTCAAACAGCAATTTTTTTCAGTAAAGTAGCTACAGCTGAAATTATTAGAGACATCTGATCTCAAACAGTTTAGTAAATTGTCAGTCTTTAAAGGTTTACTGATTCAAGACCTGATTCGTTAATAGAAGCAATATTAAAATCATTGTCAGTTATCCCGCTGGGAAAGAACCAGGCTTTAAGATGGAACAAGTACTGGTGATTTTAATGTGTAGATGGTAAACACAAAACTCCCCAAAAAGCAACAACAACAACAACATGGAGACAAATATGACTCGCCAAGGCCTGGTTTGATTATTGTGGGTCTAACCCATTTTTTTTTTTTTTTTTGGCGGGGGGGGGGGGAACAAAAGAGAATCATATATGAATAGTTAAGGGAAATAATGAAAGACAGACTGAAGGAAAATGTACCAAATACCACTACTGCTACTGCTACTACTACCACTAATAATAATAATAAAAATAATTTTATACATAGCACGGGAGTGCAACATCAGCGACTAGCATAGTACGTTCTATAAGAGAACTAATACACAAACCCAACAAACAAAACATCGACAACAAAAATGTGCCCACTGATGGTACCCTTAGCAACTTAGGAGTGTGTTATCATATGCATGGCTGTCGTTATCAGTAGTAGGATCATTGATCTATTTTCTGACTAAATTTATAAACAACAGAAAAGCACAAAATGGGCACATACAAATAAGAGAGGAAGCAGGAGAGATCTTGCATTTTAAAATAAACTATAATGTTTTGATTTTAAACTATTGAAAATTTAACCCGTCAAATAAAGGGATATATATATATATATATATATATATATATATATATATATATATATATATATATATATATATATATATATATATGATAGCTGCAACACAGAAAACAAGATGGAGGAAATGAGAAAAAACATGGCACAAAATAGAAACGATATAAAGATTGGTTGTACGAGATTCAATAGGGGTTTTCAACGGCATCATATGATCTACAAAAAAATCATTTAAATGTAAATGCGGAAAACAAATTGAAATTAACAGCAATTTATTCACATTTAAAAACATAACTATGCCAAAGGTATTTGTTTAAAACCAAGCAGAAGATACAGTAAAAGAAAATAAGGAGCACAGGAATGAATATATGCAACATAGAGATAAAGAAGCTATGGAGGAATTTTAAAAAAAGATTAGAAGACAGAACACAAAAAATAAAGAAACAAACATAACACAAGAGAGTAAATATGTTGTCGTTTATAATTTCATGTATGCAAATATGCGACAATTAAACAAAGCGCTTCATATTTAAAAATAAAATAAACAAGCAGTATATCTTATTCTTGTATAACAACTCATTTCAACGCTCCAGTTAGTTGAGACATTCGGAAAATATTTCAAGAGACAAGCGTCTATTACACTGAAAACAATTTCACATACAATACGCCAAACAATTTTGATAACTACCCATTAAGGCTTGACATTGATGACTATGTTAACAGAAACAAAGTGCTGCGTGACATGATAGTTTGGAAGAATCAATTAAAATGACTAATATGGCTGTCAACAGCCTTATATGGAGGGTCTTATTGACATTACCGGATCAAAGTGTGTCAAAGTTAGTGATATCCGTATACTAGTTTCGTGTCGTCTTTCATATGCAAAATTGTTTGTCTGAATGTGCAACTCCTTTATCTAATGAACAAGCTTTGATTGCAAGTTACAATGGCATCAAGATGATACTGTTTAACATAGTCTATACTACCTTTAACATTCCAAAAGACCACGACTGGAGATACAATAATGTACGAAATAAACACTGATTGATAAAGGACCTGAAGAACATAAATCGGTATATCAGGGTTTAGATAACATACACTTCTTGATGTGTTGAAGGCTTATACACGTCGTTGCAACTATGGAGGAAGAATATTGACATAAACATATAATAAACAAAATCATTGAATAAATTATCTGCATGACAACTGTTAATATTCTATACTTGTACATTTCTCTGATTGGCTTATTTGACTCGTAAATGAGTCTTCATCGTAACGTTAAATTCGTTATGTCCAATACCTTAATTTCCTGGGGCAGATAATGAGGATTCAAGTAAACTTCCTTGTTGGCGTAATATTACAAGAAATATTGTGGTTAGTTTGCTCTTTTACAGAAGTTATGTACACTAATTTATTGTCTTCTCGGTAATTATACAATGTGAATTTGATGCAGTTTCCGGCTCAGTATAGGACAACAATATCATTATTACACATTATTTAACTTAACTTTCTACTAATACTTCCTTCTTTTCTGAAACTTGTGCATTTTTCTATTTTAGTTTGACTTTTACCTCCTCCAATGTTAATTAACCGAGGGTAGTCATTATTTACTACCTTTCTTAAACTAAATGGCCTACTAACATTTCTGCTGATCCTATTATAGTATGCATTGATTCATACAGGCTATGTTCTGAAAATAAAGTCACTAATTTGTCATCAAGCGATAGATCTTTACAGTTTTATACTGATGATGTTCTATCAGATATAAACTGTCCACTTATAAGATAACCAATGGGAATCCTGCGACCCAGTTAACTGTACAGGTAAGTATAACATATAAAACAAAATGATCGATTGAATGCCAGATCTTCCATTAATTATGTACTGATTGATGGAACTCAATAAAACAAACACCTTCGTACGAGAACATTGCTGGACCAATTTTCTTACTACTTCACTAAAATGGCTTACGTCAGCCAGAAAGGCGATGGGACGGTGTTGGTTCTATACATGTCTTGCATAAACAGCACCGTGAAAAAGAAACACAAAATAGTCTTAAACGAGATCGAAATATTATCGCGTAGGAAAAAAACAAGATCAGTCAAAGGAAATGTGGATTACCCCTGTAGGTGGTAACATTTTTCTTACCTACAGGTCAAAACGTTTTAGATACTGAGGCCGGCATTTTGCTCATATTTATGGGAAAAATTAAAATGTTATCAGGTTACAAAACAACACTGATTCCTTGATTACTGCTACTAAGCCCACTTATACAACCACCTTATTCAACTCTTCCAAATTTAGTTTGCATGGCGGTCCAATCTTAAAATCCATACATTTATTTAGCAACATATTGAAACACAAAATTAGATTAGCATGAAGTAAAGTGTGATAATATTATAATTACTCATAGACACGTTATTTGATTGACTCAGCAACAGTTGTAGCATTGCTACGATGTAAGTGTAAAATAGTTAATTGCACCTCAGGTGCACATTACTGTACGGAGCACATGTGCCAGCTCTGATATGATTTGCATGTATTTTAAATGACTTTATGTGATAGAGTGCACAAAGCAATATTCATCTTCTACAGTAATTTGAATAAATTTGCAATTGTTCCAGCAGGTATCATTGCAATATCATACACAATCAAGACCGTGAGAGAGATAAATACTTTAACTGGCCAAGTGCAAAACATAATCATAACCGTATTTAAGCAGTAATTCTGTAACTTGCAATGTCCGTTTATATTTGAAACTTTCTTCAAGTGATTTAAGCATCAAACAGCATTGTTTTGGATAACGATTATTCAGAATTTACAAAAGTTTACACCAATATTGCACGCATCTTACATGATAATTAGCACGAAGTGGCAGTCTTCCACACAGTGCTAATACTACACTTTTGTTTAATGACACAAGGAAATAGTTACAGCATGCAGTATTTTAATAGTATCAGAATATTCATAACCACAGATTTCGGACCCGTATCAAACGATACCAAAGAGTTCAATAATCTGAGTGCCTTGTCTTGTAAGAAAAATAACAAATGCTTTCGATAGTTTTAAATCACAGGTAACGATGTTTGTGCTTGTCATATGATTTGGTTTTAGTTGACAACCATGACAATTAGAAGTGAATAGAAGATCCACCTATTTATAATCAGTGGTTTTAATAATCACACCATCATCCATCATAAGTCAATTGTTGTATTTTCGAAGAGAACCACCATCTCCAAAACCAATGATTTCAGTTTTGTTTAAATTCAGACTCATGCCAGTATTATTACAAAATTCCTGTATACTATTTAGTTCATTGTGAAATGTTATTGCAGTTTAGGCGCAGTTTGCAACATCGTCATCATATAATAGACATAAGTGGCAGACATGTCTGTTTGATGGAGAAAATGATCTTCGTTTACTTCCTCCGCAATTACTAACAAAACCTTTCTTAAGAATAAAGTTTGCCATAATGGCACCTTTTGAAGAATCTATCTATATATCTAACTGTATGTCTGTCTGTCTTTTCATCTGCTTGGTTATACATATCCAATGTCATCGTAAAGTTATATTGATCAAAATGTTTCTAAACGTTATTTGACGGGAAGTTTAAGTGTAATACAGATTCAGTTGAATCATAAAGAAGAAATACGATTGTTAAGGATGTGCTTTTTGTTAATAAGTATTCAAGTAACTATCAAGTATCGTCTTTGCATTCATCATTGATATAGTCGCGCTTGTATCGATGGAAGAGGTATTACCTGCATTATGTAAGAAATGTGAAACATAAGAGCATTGGTATTTCCATACAACTATAGTTTCTATCTTGTCAAGTAAGGTTGAACATATAGAAGGAGAATTTTTTACGACTATGTCTATTGAGCTAAAATGATACGTTTTTATTCAGATATCATCTTTGGTATGAACTGTTGACAAAGGTGCGCTTGTACAGTGTAAAGACGAATGAGCAGTAGAAGGTCAGTTGTTCGGTATCTGAGTGTAGCACATTTTGATGTTAAATTCAAGAAAAGAAAAGTATCTTATTATAAAAGCTTGAGGATAATATGGTTTACATCTATTTCCGTGCATATTAGGATTCCATAGATATTCGTGTAACTTGGTGGTGGAGACCTTTAGATATTATAGGTCACCGTCGGGGAGTTAGTCCAGTTTGGTGAGAGAAGATGCAATCGTTGCATTCAGATATCAATATGTAAAGAATGGTCCTATACACCATGTCCAACCAGGTTCCTTTGATTTGATACAGGAAAAACATGTGTCGTTAATTTTTTTTAAAAATGCTTGATGATTATCGCACAGAATACTGCATTCTTAACATTATAGCCACATTAATTTCACTTATCCCTGTTCCCTACATATGAAACAAATAAACTTGTAGGTGTTCGTTCAGGTCGCGCACATACTGGTAATTTGGCGTACACATATTGCCTGGTCAAAATATTGTTCTGTGCTGAGAACATATTTAGTTCAATTCATCACACATGCCATCAAAACCATCCCTGACATAACAGTCACCTCATTAAT
Source organism: Margaritifera margaritifera (assembly GCA_029931535.1). Taxonomy (NCBI): domain Eukaryota; kingdom Metazoa; phylum Mollusca; class Bivalvia; order Unionida; family Margaritiferidae; genus Margaritifera; species Margaritifera margaritifera. Next base: position 3,033,866 of record JAQPZY010001657.1, on the reverse strand, counting down.
ATAGTCAGTCCCCAGGTGGCTGTCTTATACAAGCTTCATTATTCTTACTGTATGTTTGAAATATTTTATATTTGTAATGTACCTTTTATTTTAGATACCTTACAAAGATTTGATACATATTTTATCTGGTCAGCCTGTCCTAATGAGGATATTTACTCAGTTTGTACATCTGTTTTTCTTTTGATATACTGATCATTGTATCCTTCGCCCTCTGGCCAATGGTTCTACATCTTGCTTCAATAGTCCCTTGTTTTGCGCGTTACTCATTCTGTGTATTGATTTATTCAGCCGTATTTACTTGTCTTTTTGCAACAAAATCTTAAATCTCTAACCTTCATTTATTAATAATATATAAGTATGTTTGTTGGTATAGTGTGTGTCTGATTTGATCCTCCCTCTTCTACATCCTACTCTTGGTTTGGGGTTTAGATTTTGAACACTGTGTAGTAATCGGTGTTATTATATACTAATTTTTTTCTCTATTAACTTTACATTGTTAGAATCGTGCAGTATTTCTCCATACTGCACCGTTTCATACTGCACAACACGTGTGTCTAAAAATAGTATCGCGTGCTAGGAACTACTTTTTTATTGTAAACAAACAATGTACGCAAATATAGCAGACACCGGAGTTTTTCCTTTATTAGTTTTGTATGTGAATGAACTAAGCAAGCTGTTTAAGAGTAGAGATGATAAAGCTGACGATGTGGATGAGTTGAGTCACAAAAGAAACTTTCAACAAAGCAAGTGACTGAACGTGATATTCACAATGTACAGCGGTGGCTTTATGACAACTGATGTGAGATATGCAGTATTGAAAATATAATTCTGAGCATTTAAATACTTATTTAGCCTATGGTTCAGACTATGAAACGTGCTCTCTAGAGTATATAAAAATAGTATAGAAAGGCATCATAAAGCCAAAGGATATTCCGTCTCTCTCAGAGACCGCACATTTTACAAGTCAGTCCAAGCACTAAATTAAAAATAAAAATAAAAAATAAAAAAATACAACTAAAGAAGGCGGGTTTTGGTATAAAAGCAAGTGCCTCGGAGCCAATAAGCCACGATAACGAAGAAGCCTTATTTTCCACTGACGAAATGGGTTCTCACACCCCAGCCGCTTCGCAATTTTGCCTGCTTTAATTTTTTGAGAAAATTTTTGGATTGTACAAGTCAGAGAGGTCATGTAGCTGGGGTCCATCCAACAAACATCATGCAAGTGACAGTGCATACAAATATGTCATCTATAGTTGGTAATAAGAATGGCGATATATGTACTTGCCTTTCTGCATCTTTAATATCGTCAATATGTAAGAGATTCCCTCAGACATTTTCCGTTAAGAGATTCCCTCAGAAATGTTCCGTACAGATTCCTCTCTGAAATTATTAAATGCGCATATAAATATTTCTGTATCATTTCCACGGCACAAAATGAGAATGTTAATTTTTATTTGAGTAAAACATTTGCAAATCAAAAAATAATTTATAACGTTCACTCTTTGGAAAATAAAACCTTTTTAAAATGGGGTAAAAAAACTAAACTGTATAATATGTGGAATTTCTCTAATAAAATTGTCACTGTGCGCGAATGTTTGCAGAAACCAGACAGTATTTGGCAATACTATTAATGCAAGCAGATTCCTTGCAATTCACCAGGTATTTTAGTCACAGTCCTATTCAAGATGTGTGGAAAATAAGGAAACCGGTAGAAAAAACATACCATGAAGTGGACAAGATGGCTGCTGAAATTATGTGTCGGCTATACCGGATATGACGTAGTATACCAGCCGTGATACATGAAGGTCAGTGTACGTGATTTACACAGTGAAGTTCTGAAATTAGTATCAAGAAAATAGTTACAAAACTACAGTGTAAGAAAATGACCAGTGATAATTAGCTTTGATCAATACGAGGGATCACTTTTAAAACAAAACTATTTAATCGTGGCGTTCTATGGACTGCAATGTGTTCTGCTTATTAAATTTTCGTTTACTACTTTTGCACGCGTGTGTGAACACGATATATTGGGATAAAAGTAGGAAAAAAGGATCATCTATGCTGACTAACCTCGAGAAAGTTATATTAGATATCTTTTGCCATCTACGACGGTGAGAAACACAGGTATTGAATGCATCTTTGATATCGAGTTTCTAGATTTTTCCTCCGTTTCATGTGTTTCTTAAGATGATGATGACGAACACTTTAAATAAAATAATTCCTTCATTTTGTTATATGTATGTGCTACTTTTAACTTTTTTTCAAAAAGTCCTAATTTTATTATACATTGTATATCATGAATTATTATAAAACCTACCTGGTACCCCTTTTGCGCCGATATATAAGCAGTACCAACTGCTACTGAATACCTATAAAATACAGAACATGCGTGCATCTTGCTTGAAACTTTAGTAAATGCTATATTACAGTGTCAATTTATGTGTTTTAAATCTTTCTGCGTTATTGCAATTTAGCTTAAAATGTTCAAAGGTAAATACAAACAAACGCACGTTGTCTTGCAAGCAAAAGGGCGTGTTTATTTTACGTGATAAGCATTTTGAAAAGATTGAGTACTGGTATTCTGGGAATAGATAAAGAAACAAAGTATGACTCACTGGATATCTATATTTGTGGTCTTTTTTTAACTTTGTGTTTCATCATCTGTTCTTACCATCTTGATAACAGTTTGAAATATGTCACTTTGAAATAAATCTTAATAATAAGTTTGATTAGATGCATGCAAGCATGTAATTTTTATTGTCTGTCTTTGTTAACTGATGACTAAAATAATGTATATGAGTAAATGACTAACTGTCACCAATAATATGTATGAAAAATGATTACCAGATATTGAAAACGAAGCTCCTGGTCCTTTTCAGTTGTACCATTCTCTTATGGCCTAAATCATGCTTTAAAACAGTAACCTAAGAGATTTGGCCCTCTATTGGCAACGACAAGGAATAATGCACATTGATACAAATTTGGTTTCTCTTTCTAGTATATATATATATATATATATATATATATATATATATATATATATATATATATATATATATATATATATGTGTGTGTGTGTGTGTGTGTGCGTGCGTGCGTGTGTGTGTGTGTGTGTGTAATTCATTTTCTGGTCTAATTTCACCGATAAATTTAGTAGTAACGAGGCACAAGACATTAATAGTTCTAAGTTCCAACAAAATCAGAATGTTCTTTGTAGGATTTAGCAGTTGCGTCGCTCACACTAGGCGTGCCAAAATCAAGAAATGTGCACCCGCCCCCCACCACTTCAAAAAAGGGGGTCGGGTACACTTATTAAGGCATGGTAAATTTTATATATATATATATATATATATATATATATATATATATATATATATATATATATATATATATATATATATATATATAAGCAACAACCTGCATCAAAGGCCTTAGAACTCAAATGATAAACATGGGACGGTGGAGTGGGGTGGGCTGGTGGTAGGAGGAGCAGTCATTTATGTATAATATATGGATTGGTGACCAACACACTCAATTTACAAATTCACCTTGCCATCTCACCTAGAAACAATTAGACATAGACACCCATTTTATAAAAGACTGAGAATCTGTTTGATGAGCATGCACAAATCAGAATTCCTACAAGGCTTATAAACAGTAAAATGCATATAAACAAAGACACTGTTTACTACCAAATAGGAAGACATTTCTGAATTATTTTGTTTTTAAAATTTTGCAACCCGAAAACAAATTTCTAACATTTAATCTTATTAAACAAAATCAAATTAACCCTAATAAATTGGATGGAATAGAATAAATTAACTGGACATTTATTTTGTTTAAATTGTTGAGGTTCAACATGCATTTTTTTAAATCCAAAAATGAGAAACTTACAATGATCATAACAATTATTAACAACACCAAAACTTCATTATTGGATTATCAGTTTTTTCTTTGCCAAGTACAAAAATAGGCATGAAAAAACACTCCAAACGGTTAACAGGGAGTAATCTCACGAAGTGCACGAACAAGTCTTAAGATCCTAGAAGAGAAAATAATTGTTTGAATAAACATGATGAAACTGCAAATTATTATGTAGATTAAAGTTTTGAATTCTTAGACACAGTAAATGTATAGCATTTGTAGTTTGGCCAATTTTGTGTTTTATTACTCTATGTAATCTTCGGTTCTTAGAAAAGATAATTTAAAATAATTTAAAATGTCAATCACGTGCTCACCGCATGTGGAGCGGGGATTCCCAATAACCCCTTCTTCCCTTCAAAAACTTACCTGCACCGTTGTATAGGTGTATGAATCAGAAATTCCTGGTACATTTTGTGCCACCCAGATTTTTATGTTTTGGAGACAGTGTAAAAGTTCTTGTTTGAATAATACTGTCCTATTTTCCTGATTACTTGGATTAGTTGAGATATGTAGCAGTGCATTTCTAAGCATAAAGTAGTGCTTTTGAGTGAAATAAAATCTTGAAACACCTGCAGGTATTAATAGAAGAAAAAAGAATGATGAGGAATATGTATTGTTTCAGTTAGATGCTTTCATCACATCATCACCATCATCAGCATCCGCTACCACAGCAACTGAAGCATTTTATATAGGTTGTACTCCGAATCAGCCTGAGCCACCTATTCTTAAATTAGAAGACAGCCCCATTAGCTGTAACATCGGTAGCAAAAGAAAAATATTGTAAAACCTTTAAAGTGAGATGATTCCCTTAGACTGACAATTGATATAGCATAGACTAGATTTTTTAAAAATTGAATTCTTCTTAACTTGAGCAAAGTTTTTTTTCTCCAATAGCTTAGATGTTTTGCATTAATATAGTTTTATCAGATCAAATACGATATGTACATTTAATTTTGCTTTTGTTTTGTTTTTTTAATTCGAGATATTTTTTTAAGTGAGTTAAATTTTACCTTATTCTAAGTTTATAATGTTTTCGTATAGTTTGTTAAACATTTTTTTCCTAATCATGTTCAACAGTACATTTTGATAAGTAGGTTAGATTTGTGATCAGTGAAGTATGACAATGATTCATATTTGTTAATGGAAGATTCTTGTTATATTGCCAAATATCTGCTTATGATGTTGTTATTTAATGTAGACATTTAATAGAGTTTGATACTATATTTTGATAAGTATATTAAATATTTTGATCAAGGAAGAATGACTGATTTATATTTTTAAATGGGATATTCTTGTTACATCTCCAAATACATGATTATGATGTTGTTTTCTTAATGTAGGCATTTAACAAAGTTTGATATTCTATTTTGATAAGTATATTAGATTTTTGACCAGTGAAGTGTTTCATCAAGGTTGATTTTAAAATAGGTTAGATTTTTGTAATATGACTGATGATTTCATATAGTCATCAATACATTTGTTATAGTATTTTATATCAAGTTTAATTATATCTTTTGATAAGCAGAATAAATATTAGATCAGTGTGGTCTTTTATTATGAAAGTGATTTTCTAGTTTTGCTATATCCTCAAATAAATGCCTATGATGTGGTTATTTTAATGTAGTTAGTTAAACTTTTTTGAAACATTTCCATTATCTTCAGCAGTGTTTGTTTTATATATCTTTTCAATTAAGCATGCATTTAAGAAGGACTTTTTCAGGTTTTGAGATATATTCATGTACCATGAGCAAAACATGTTAGCACTTACCTTTCTTTTACTCGCCGCAGCTGCAATGGCCTGGTGGCGCTAAGCAGTATGGACAGCTTTTTAACCATTTTTCTTTCGACCATTTGCTTTCTAAATTAATCTTGAAGTTAGGGTGATCACATACCCATTTTTCTTCCATCCTTAGTAACTCCCATGAGGTACCTGGTATTGAAACCCCACGGAGACTGAGACTTGAGCGATTGTACTCCCAACCTTCTTTCCTCAGCATCTCCATCGAGGTTCCCTGCAATGCTCTCCCATGTAGACAAAATTTTAGATGGCTACACTCCACATCTTCCGTCCTTGGCGCTTCCAAAGAGGCGTCTGGTAATGCATTCTCACTGAAAATTACTTTTCTTTCTAAACCAATAAAAATTACATCTTGCAATACTTCTGTGTCTTCAACAGTGTTCTCTGCCTCTTCTCTTATTTCAACTACTTTTTCTTCATTTTCTAACATTTTATTTTCAGTAGAGAAAGTGACTAATCCATTTGTTCTAGTAATATTTTTTGGCTATTATTATATCTTTGAAACTTCACAAAGTTGCTGATGGCTGTTTCAACAAGATTGCGTTTACTCATTTTGAGTTCTTATGGTGGATACAATTTTAAACCCAAATTTATAGTAAAAAAACGCTTTCAGTTATGATTAAAAAACCTTATAGTTGTGAAATATGTGTGCTGAGTAATTAGGGGTGAGTGTGGGTGATGATTAAAATAATATTATTGAGAAATTGATGAGAGGTGTAAGAAGGGGGTGAGTGTGTGTGTGTAAATGATGATTTAACATAGTATTGTTGTGAAATTGGTTGGAGGTGTAAGGAAGGGGCGAGTGTATTCTTTGGTAATAATTCAAAAAGAGATTCATAGCTGTGAAAATAGTGAAGCGTGTATGAGTGTCATATGGACTATTATTCTTTTGCTATGTCTGTACAACTTTATTTCAAATGAATGATTTTTTTATGAAAGTCATCTTTGCAAAATACAATCCCCAAAAGAGTATAATGTCTTTAGAGCGAAACATATGATCTATAAAATCAATAACCCTTGTGAGGACGAATGGTTATCTCTAGTCATCTGAAACAGGTGCAAAGTAAATCTTTAGAATGTCGTTATGTATGTCGGGTATCTCATCTCTAATATCTTTGTCCACTATTGGAATATAATGTTATCTTTAGTTACCGGTCACACGTAAACCAGCTTTATTAGGTAGAATGACTTTGAAAGTGGCACGTCGCACCCTCATCAAAAGTGCGTATAATTGTTTGTAGAGTACAAACATCCTAATTTTATTTTTACCTAAAATCTATTGAAGTCAATCACTCTCGCCTTTCTCCACTGGAGCGAAAATTATTGGCCACTGGTGTGAAAGGTAACATCTGAAGGCACGTCGCACCCACATCAAAAGTGCGTATAATTGTTTGTAGAGTACAAACATCCTAATTTTATTTTTACCTAAAATCTATTGAAGTCAATCACTCTCGCCTTTCTCCACTGGAGCGAAAATTATTGGCCACTGGTGTGAAAGGTAAGATCTGAAGGTATTAATCTAACTCCTACATCATTTCTCACATACCTAGGCGGGTATCTGTGAAAGATATTATTATGCGACCAAGGTGCCTACAGTTATGATTGAAAAACTTATAGTTGTGAATATATGTGCGATGTGTGAGAAGGGGGCGAGTGTCGGCGATGATTAAAATAATATTGTTGACAAATTGGTGTAAGGTGAAATAAGTGCTATTTGATAATATTTCAAAATACTTATAGTTGCGAAAATAGCGAGGCGTGTATTTTTTTTTTTTTTTTTTTTTTTAGAACTTTTGCAAAGTTTTTTCCTTGCAAACGAGTGTCATAAGGCCTAAGTCTGTAGCACAACTTTATTTTTAAAAAAATGTTTGTTGTGACTTTCATCTTTGATAAATAAAACCCCCATTAGAGTATAATTTCTGTAAGCAAAATCTTTATAGAACATTATGTACGACAAACATCTGATTTATAAAACCTCTGCCAATTATGAAGACGAACGGTTATAGAGACTCTAGCCATTTGACTCAGATACAAAGTAAATTCTTTTGAACACTATTATGAATGTCAGGTAACTGATTTCTAAAACCTTTGGCGAGTATTGAGATAAAAGGTTATCTCTAGCCATGTGACACAGGTAAATCAGCCTTATTAACTAGAATGAAACAAATGATTCTATTTTCAGACTACAGTTAACGTTCCTTCTTTCCGGGGAACAATGAAAATCTACCACTCCTTCACCACCAGTTTTCTAAACTGGAATAAAGAAGATATAATTGAGATTGCCCCATCTCTTCTAATTATTATAATATATTATAAGCTTGAAGTATCACACGACTTATCATTAAAAACTACACCCTATCATGTGTTGCTAAACCTAATTGATATTTTGATGACAATAGCCTAAACAAATACTTTACCTCGATAATATGTCGGGATGATCGGATTCTTTCAAAACGTTAATCGGCATACCTTTAGCATACAACTTAAAACCAAACTAAGCTACAGAAGAAGCATGCGATAAGGGCAAGCATCTGCTAACTCCTTCTACTTTATAGGTATCAGAGACGGCGGAATGAATCCCATAGCAAGTCTTAAAATCTGGAAAAGAATTATTCTACCCTCTGTTCTATACGGATGCGAAATGTGGTCGGGCATCTCACATTCCATGATAGAAAAACTCGAGTTATGTCCGATGTATGCAGAAAGACGTATTCAAGATTTAGATAAGTACTCGCCTTCAGAAGCAATGTACAGTACTGTAGGACTTTGGTCAATGGAAGCATACGTAGGTAAGGCGATATTATCGTTTTTCAACATACAGTACGCGAGTGAGTGGTCTTATATCTGGAAAAATTATATTCATTATATGTTATTGTCAGTATTTGACAAACCCTTTAAATCAGACAGGTTTTGTACCAGACATTGATCGAATAACTAAGAAATACGGCATGGGAAACTTTCCTGAGTACTACTCAGTAAGACTCCAGCCAGAAGACAAAAGAGTTTGGATTCAACACGTTAGTTATGTTATTCAAACTCCAGCCAGAAGACAAAAGAGTTTGGATTCAACACATTAGTTATGTTATTCAAAGTCACGAAGAAACTCCCTGGGGAGCAAATATAGAATTAATGGATGACCTAATTCACTTCATAAATATTCATTTAGATTTAAAACCAAGTTACATGTGATTTCTTGGACGTGTTATGGCCTTTTCTGAAATAGTGAAACTATATGTCATGCCAGTTGTTAAATCTGTGATATGTAAACTCTGTACAAAAGTGGTCGACGACAGAACGAAACATCTTATTTTAGGCTGCAAATGCTACTTCCAGAACGCAATGATTTCTTTGAGAGAGTGATTGACACTTTTGAGGTGAGAGACGGGATTGACTTATTCAATCAGGTTGATGATATATTGTTAGAGATACTTCTTGGAAGCAGAATCGACTGTTTGCTGTCTATCGTTTATGATGTATAGAAAAGACTAATAATGGTGACGGCTGGCTGTATAACTTCCTTTTTCAATACAATGCATGTCCTACTTACAACCATCATATCCTAGCATAGCAGCGAAAAAAGCAGTATATTATCGTTTAATGAAACCAAATCTGTCAAAGACTTATTGTAAAAGTCCGTGAATCTTGTTGTTTTGCAATCCACGTAGATGTAGTGCCCTTTTGTTGATATATAATAATTGTTACCACATATTCTCACCTCGGTTTCTCTTTATTCACACGGGGCTTGTTCATTGTTATTCTTACCTTTATTAGAATCTCGTCTTATTAATTTTGTCACTGTTTACTGCACAAAAGATATTTGTAAATCATCTGTTATTACATACATAATAACGTACAGCGATATGTTTCGATTTCTCCAATCTCCCTTTAATATTACATGCATATTTGTCCTAAGAGTGACCCGCTTATTGCAAAGTACGTATTGTTCAAGAAAAGCGCACAGATTAAAAACTAAATCTCATGTTTCGAAACTCACCCCACGTGTTGTCGGCGGAACACCATGTCAAATGAATGTTTGCGAGACCATGCACGTCAATGCCACGAAATATCATTAACATGTTGCAGTTGTCACGGATTACTTTAGGTACGTGTGCGTATCGCTGTGTCACATAGATGGCGTTTGTGTTTTTGTGTCGACCCCGGGAAAATATTCTCGCGGGATTTTCTTGATGTTCTAGCATCACATCATCGTGCACGAGAAGATTGTTTTCACTAGGATCAAGATCGTCAATGGCAGGAGCTTCATCAATTGTGAAAAAGAAGTCAACCGAGGACGATTTGCTTTTAGTGACGACTAAAGTGCTACAATACCATCTCTGAATACATCGTAACACGGTCGATCGTCGGATGTCGGCGCAATTATGTACAACTGATCCCACGTTAAAATCTCACTATCATATTCAATAACAGCTGAGTTTTCCCTGATCCGGCTGGTCCAATGATTAACACATTAACTGAATTTTGAACACATCGCCGTGCTTGGATCGTTTGGATTTTGCTTGCGCGGAGAAGTCTATTGCAGTGAACGCATCTTCAGCTTTCCTTTTCCTTGATGCCATGTTGAATATCACTTGTTTTGTATAATCATATCTTCATGTTGTGTGCGATGCCGCACGAAAATACGTACCGCAAATCCAACTCGAGTTTGGACGCGTAATGGTAGAGCTGCAATCAAGGGAGCTTGTGTTCGATATGTAACAAAGAACTTCACGTTTATTAAAAGCGTCGTAGGTGGTGATGTTGCTGCTTCATTAGCAAAGCTACAGGGAACAGCGTGGAGCAAATAGAAAAACATACCTGGATACAATTACTGTGGACGTGGAACACGGCTGGATATATGACTTGATTCTAACAATCAACTGAAACCCGGAGAAGCACCTGTAAACCGTGTCGATGCTGCATGTTACCGACATATTCTAGCATACCAAGCATCAAACGATATCCGTGCAAGTCAACGTGCTGATGTAGATCTCATCCATGATTTGAATGCGATTAATCCTACACTCGGAGAAAGAATCGTTAGATGGATTATCAAATGAGGAATAAAAGCCAAGATTGCACTTGATTGTCGCTAACGTGCCACTAATTGGAGGTAAAGCACATTGATATAATGGATAAAACGCGCGTAGTTGCTTAGTGGACATAATCGATAATATACTACAGTCCACGCGGTTATTAGAAAAGCGAAGCTGCTGTTGACAAGTTAGCGAGCGCGACTGGTTAAGCATGGAATTGCTCGAGCGGGGTTGGCTAAACAATCGTTGTGGCAAATTTTCCTTCCCGCGCCAAACATGGTTTGATGTGCAAACATCTAATGAAGTGCACCAAGCTGATCTTTTGTTTTTGCTGCATGATCGTGTCCGTGTGCATGATCATGTCTGTGATCGACAAGGTCTTTTACACACATACAAGTACGCGTTAACCATCGTAGATGTTGACAGCAGATACAAAAGAGCAGAGTCGTTGTCGTCCAGATATTCAGCAAGTGTCGCAGATGCACTCAAATGTATTTACGGATGCAGACCGGTAACATGGCACGATTGTTGCAAGTGGATCTAGACAAATAATTTTTTGGAGCTGATCCTGCATTTTTAACACATCAAAAGGTGTGGGTTCGTCTTAGACATGTTAACATACATCGAGATCAAGCTATTGTAGAACGATTTAGCCGTGCACTTGCGGAACGATTATTCGGACATCAGTACGCGCAGGAATCATTGATCCTCTCACGAATGGGTAACACGACTTCCATCAGTCATCGCAGCGCTGAATAATGAAACAACATGTTCGATTGGGGTAAAACCCGCTGATGTGATTCGACAAAAGACTGTCACCCTGTCGCATAAAATGATTTCACAACCACCGCCGTTAGAACCACTCTGAAACAATTTCATTCTGTATTTGTATGCAGCGGGGGAATTAGAAGGCGGGCATCTGGTATGGTCCTTGGATGTATTTACAATCTCGGATCGGACTGAAACTCCAAGACAACCAACATGTTATCATTTGGCACCCTCGGTGAGCGGGCAACGTGCATAAAGCCGAGCATTTATACGAGAGGAATTGCAAGCCATTACTGCGGACACGGAACTACCACCAAGGTTTATTTTATTGAGCTAGCGCATCAAGCAATACGAATATCAATGGGTGCCCGTACGCGTAAGTAGTATCACTGTCTGGTAATATCCATCGTTTGATGCCAAACATATTTTAGTAGAACGATACACGCACATGTGATGTTTCCGCAACCGAATACGATTAGCTGTGTGTGTAACTTCGCGTAGTTGCTGAAGACATTCCACATACATATCGTGTGCAAAATCCTTTTGTACAATTACTTTTGGAACACTTTTCGTTATTTGTTAACTTTCTTGCTAGTGGATCCGCCAATCACCATCAAATACATTTTTGGGCGCAGTCCCAAGTATTCTTCGATAGGTTTGCATGAGCACTCATCTTTGAACTTGCTAACAACCTATTTTATGATGTTGCTGAACAGCGAATGATCTTTCGGATGATCACTTGAATTGAATTCGCTTACCAAACTTGGTTCAGCCATGTCTGTGTACACGTCATTGGATGTGATGTGCATCAACAGTGAGTCCGTATCCGTGTACAGCATCTTGATGTTGTCATAGTACCGCAGTTTGATCTTGTCGTAGTAAAACTCATACATGAGTAATTTGGACAAGTCCAGCACATACGCACCAACGTAGACAGGTTTTGTCAACTTTAGCTTAGCTTTCTTGCTGTGTACAGCAATGAGTTCACCGTCGACGATCTTCCGAGACTCCAACGCGGGGTCAGCAATTAGCCTTTGAAGCATATCTTGCTCACTATCACGGCCAAGGTCAACACGAATCCGTTTGCAGACGTTCTCCATAGATTTCCCAAACACAGAACTATTCGTTGATGGCTTTTGTTCTCAGATCTCTATTCATCTGTATGTAAGGAACCATTCACGCACGTTGGCAAGACTGTAACACTAGGTGGACTTTCCGCATACGCATTCCAAATCGCATATACAACTGTGGGTTTTGTACATGGACTACATAGTTGGTTTTAGTTCTCAGTTTTGGTACTAGCTTAGTACATTCCGTATACGTGTGGCCAGTATCATGTATAAACTTGCACTGATACGGGGACAACAACACCAATCATGCGGCACCGACAACACTTCCGGTGCTAGCGGATAATCATTGTGGGTTTGATGAAGCTTATCTGGATACACCAGGTGAACTCCAAAGAAGTATCCGACATCACTGATACTGTCGTGCTCGCGGATGTGTTTGTGAATGCGTATGTGCGTGGGATCGATCCACGTAAACCCACCAACATGCATGGACTCCATCATTGCCCAATCATACAAGCTTTTGGTACATGAACATGATGTAACTCGCCATAGAAATCCCGCAACGGATTCCACGCTCAACAAACAGATGCCGGTCAATGTAGGTGAGGAGTTCCAACTCTGTTTTTGTCATTGACAGCAACGCATCCCAGGCCATTCCCTGAGACGAAAAAAAGTGTGAGGGATCGACATTGTACACAGTTACAGCTTCTAAAAATAAATTTATAGCAAACAGTGACGTATCGAGGAAGGTGCTGTAGGATTACTTCTGAAGAATATGAAATATCGCAGTGCAAGAGAGGACGCACATGTTTACACAAATTCTATGTACTATCAATTCAAACAAAGGACACAAAACTATTGACCAAAACATGGAAAATGTAGACAATATGACATTATTGACAATTAGGTCTCCCATTATCCTGCAAAATGAAATGAAGACAAACATTACTAGACTGTGCATGAACGGTTTAGACTCGGAGGGTTAGTGCACTCAGACTTACTTGTATTATTATTATTATTTTTTTATTTTTTTATTTATTTATTTTTTTTTTTTTTATCCCAGATAACTCCTTAAACCTTTCCAGAATCAAAGCATGATTATCCCTTCCCTGGGTAAATAAATCATTTGTTAAGTTTTAATTATTCCTCAATACGGCAAGGTGGCAGTCTGGTGGTTCCATACATTTTATAAATGTGTTTAGATGGAAGCTCGCGACTGAATTTGTAAATATATTCGTGTATTGTGCTATTGTAAGTGTGCGTAAATTAACAATATCTAGAAAGTGTATACATGACTCCAACCCATTCCACACAATTTGAAACCATATAATTTATAAAACTTCAAGCTGATTTCTTTTCTTTAAATTATTACTAAGTTTGTTCTATTTGATTTCTATTATTTGTTTCATAATATTTATTACATATGAAGCTTGTTTGTTAAATTCGACCTAACTATTCAATGCACGCTTTTACACTGATGGACTGTTCTATACTTGCAACGAAAGACGCACATATTAATTTTCAAATCTTCATAACCTGAGCATTTTAAAATCATTTTTCATGCAAGTTCAGTAGGCACTAAAATATTAACACTAATTCAGCTAGGTAAGTGTCAAAATATAATACTTTGATTTTATATGATGTGTTATGTTAATGGGTAGGACGTGGTTATGAACGCATTAGCGATAGGTCAGTTATAAAAGTGGACCGGAGTGCACACAAACAACCTGTAACATAATTACATATATGTATTAGATCATAGTACACATCATAAACTTTCTCTTTTTATGAAGGCATAGTGCAGAAAAGACAAGTGAATGTATTATGGTTAACAGCAGACATAAGATTAAATTTGTTTTGAATGATCTGTTATTGGGCCGTCTCTTATGTAAATATGCTTCTGTGCGATTCTCGTATGCGTTACATACTAAAATAAATGATGTTCATCTTGTACAAGTCTTAAACCATTCTTTTCACAATGTGGGCAGATTCTATCAGATATTTCCGAACCATGAAATTATGAATGAAACATAGCAATTTGAGAATATTATTTCTAAATTTCAATGGAAGTCCTTTTGGTAAAAACCGCTCTGGATTTAACAAAGACGTAAAACATCAATAATTTCCTCGCGTTTAACCCATACCTTCACTATGCCATTTTTGTATCATACAGTCTTTAACTCTTTGTTGAAATATCTTTATAAACAAAATAATATATCCAACATTTGCTCAATCCATACGAAACCAAACCCATATGAATATAGTAATTTTGTTATGTGCGCTGCTCATGTAATACGATTATTTTCATCGACATGCTTTAACATTATATAACAATTATACGAATACCTTTAGTGCTCTATATGTAATAAACTTAGCCAAAATTTAATACACTGGGTACAATAGGTAACACATAGTGGGTATCTGTCACATTCTCCAACTGCATTAGCTTTATTCGTTGATGGTGAAAGAAAGATTAAGGGACCGTTTACAAAACTTGTGTTGTGCTTTTTCTATTACTTCCGAATATTTGTAGCCCCAGACTTCAGAACCATAGCACAAAATTGGTTTAACCATGCTATCAAAAAGTTTAACCATGCTATCAGAAAGTTTAACCATGCTATCAAAAAGTTTAACCATGCTATCAAAAAGTTTAAAAATATAAAAATTCCTAAAGCAGCCAAATTCATACTAATAGCAGAAGTTATTGCTGTACCAACAATATGCATTTGTTTGTGTTGTTGTTGATGTTGTTGCTGTCTTTCGGTGGGGATACCATATAGTATACATCAAATTACTCTGTAAGTAACCACAGAGAAACAGTTACACCCATTTGTACATTTATTTGATATGCCTTGGACAAAATACATCGCTGTCGAACTTAACATTGTTATATTGGATTATGGTATTCCCCCTTCTCAATGCACTTGCGTTTACTGTAAGTATATCTTGTAATTTGGATTAGTGGCCTATGTTACTGACAATAAACTTTCATCATACTAATGTTCACAGATTGGTGAGTTTCTTTTTAAGTTGGCATGATCATTTCTCTCTATGTTCACTCTCTCTCTCTCTGTCTGTCTCTGCCTCTGTCTGTCTGTCTGTCTCTCTCTCTGTCTCTCTCTGTCTCTCTGTCTCTCTGTCTCTGTCTCTCTCTCTCTCTCGTTTTCCTTACACTCCACAACACGAAAACCCGCCTTCCTCTATCATATCTTTCGGGCTTCCTGTAACTGTTTATTAAAACGGCACCTCTAAAGAAGTATCAACATTTTATTTATTAAAAAGTAACCAGCAATTAAAATGGCATTTCTAAAGAAGTACCACATTTTTTTTTAAGTGTAAATTTATCAGCATAACTCAAATACTTTATCCTGGACGTGACTTCAAAGGAAAAGATCCCGACTACTGAATTTATGGAACAGATCGTGCACAGGTGGCGTTCTAGATGGGATATGCCATATATTTAATACAGACTTACGGTTGTGTTATGACCCGTACACTCAAACTGGTACCATATAATCTGTGATGAAGGAAGTTACGAAGTTGCTATAATTGTTGCATGTTTCACCACAGCAGCTTACATTGTTACATTCATGTGACAAAAAACACCTTTC
Source organism: Margaritifera margaritifera (assembly GCA_029931535.1). Lineage (NCBI taxonomy): Eukaryota > Metazoa > Mollusca > Bivalvia > Unionida > Margaritiferidae > Margaritifera > Margaritifera margaritifera. Next base: position 3,017,662 of record JAQPZY010001657.1, on the reverse strand, counting down.
AAAAATTGCTTATACAGTTGATCATGTTGATTTTTAAATATTGCATCTTTCATATCTTTTTTGCATGGATCCGTTCATGCTTATATAGGTTAATTCAAAACTGAAAGTGGCAGGCATGTTTGTCTGATGGAGAAAATGATCCTCTCTTACTTCCTCCGCAATCACTAACAAACGCGTAAAGCTAATACCTTTCTTAAAAATAAAGTTTACCATAATGGCTTCTTTTGAAAAATCTATCTATCTGTGTATGTATGTATGTATGTATGTATGTATGTATGTATGTATGTATGTATGTATGTATGTATGTATGTATGTATGTATGTATGTATGTATGTATGTATCTATCTATCTATCTATCTATCTATCTATCTATCTATCTATCTATCTGTCTGTCTTTTCATCTGCTTGGTTATAAATATCCAATGTCATCGTAAAATAATATTGATCAGTAAGTTTCTAAACTTTATTTGACGGGAAGTTTAAGTGTAATACAGATTCAGTTGAATCATAAAGAAGAAATAAGATTGTTAAGGATGTGCTTTTTGTTGATAAGTATACAAGTAACTATGTGCAGATGGAAGAGGTATTTCCTGCATTATGTAATAAATGTGAAACATAAGAGTATCGGTATTTCCATACAACTTGAGTTGCTATCTTGTCTAGTAAGGTTGAACACATAGATGAGGCGTTTTTAAGACTATGTCTACCGGAGCTAAAATTATCACATTTTATTCAAATGTCATCTTTGGTATGAACTGTTGACAAAGGTTCGCTTGTAAAGTGTAAAGACATATGAGCAGTAGAAGGTCAGTTGTGAGGCATCTGAGTGTAGCCCATCTTGATGTTAAATTTAAGAAAAGAAAAGAAAAGTACATGTCATTGTGACTCTATGATTAAGCTAAATAATAGCAGAGGACACACTTTATTCGGTAGTTTTCTTACAAAGAATGATCGTATGACATATATTTAGGACTTGTACATTAAGACACCTACGCCTTCTTATTATAAAAGCTTGAGGATAACATGGTTTACATCTGTTTCCGTGCATTATACGATTCCATAGATATTGGTGTAACTTGGTGGTGGAAACCTTTAGATATTATAGGTCACCGTCGTGGAGTTATTCCAGGTGGGTGAGAAAAGATGCAATTATTGCATCCAGATATCAATATGTAAATAATGGTCTTATATACCATGTTCAACCAGCTTCCTTTGATTTGATACAGAAAAAACATGTGACATAAAATAGCAAAAATATGAATTCATCATTATCACACAGAGACTGCATTTTTACCAGTATAGACGCAGTAATGTCAGCCATCTCTGTTCCCTACAGATGAAAAAAATAAGTCTGTAGGTGTTCTATCACATTCACACACATGCTAGTAATTTGGTGTACACATTTTGCCTGCTCAAAATATTGTTCTGTGCTGAGAACATATTTAGTACAATTCATCACACATTCCATCTAAAACCATCCCTGATATAACAGTCACCTCATTATCATAGTCAGTATTAGTCAGTCCCAAAGGTGGCTGTCTTATACAAGCTTCACTCTCTTTACACACAAACACACACAAAAACACACACATATATATATATATATATATATATATATATATATTTGTAATGTATCTTTTATTTTAGATACCTTTCAACGTCTTTTTAACATATGTACTTTCATACTTTATCTTATCAGCCTGTCCTAATGAGGATATTTACTCAGTTTGTACGTCTGTCTCTCTTCTCATATACTGATCATTGTATCCTTCGCTCTCTGCCCTGTCGTTCCATATTTGTTTCAATAGTCCCTTTTCTGCGTTAGTCATTCCGTGTATTGATTCTTCAGCCGTTGTTTTGTTTGTTTTTTGGGGTTATTTTTGTTATTTTTGTTTTGTTTTGTTGTTTTTTTCTTGCCTGCATGTTTATGTCTAATGTACTCTGGTCTGGTTTCCCCAGAGATACCTGCGCATTGTTCATTGGCTGCTTTCGTGAAGCCATCTCTAAAAATGTTGTTGCGGGTTCTGTAATGACAATTATAAGCAGTTTCGAATACGAATTGAACTATCACTGAACACAATGTAAAATTAAAAACATTTACATTACATTTTAAAGCTGTCATTTATCACTGTTTATTTGTGGCATCTACTTCAAACATTAATAGTGTTCTGTTTGTCTTGATCATGTAAGTGACAGAAATCTATGACCCCATTTATAATTACTGTAATTAGTTTGTGTTTGTTTAATTTAAAGAGTGAGATAATATATGCAACTCAAATATAAAAATTTAAAGAATTTATGTAAGGTATTCTTAGAAGTAAAAGGCAATTCTTCTTGCAAACAAAAAACAGATATATCTGCTCTTCGCAAATAAATTTCATCTGTGACAGTGAGTCGAACAAAAACAGATATATTTGCCCTCCCACCCCCACTCCCGCAAATAACATTCATCTGTGACAATGGCTCAAACAAAAACAAATATATCTGCCCCCGCAAAAAAACATATGGCTGTGACTATGGGTCAAACAAAACAGATATATATGTCCTTCCACCGAAGCTCCGCAAATAACATTCATCTATGACAATGGGTCCAACAAAAGAATATATACCCTCAGCAAGTAACATGCATCTGTGACAACTGTGACAATGTTGAAGCAAGAAAACCAGCGTTACCAAAGTAAATTGAACTGGGTTATGAGTGACACAAAGAAATGCTACAATTTTAAAGTCACTGATTAACATTTCTGCATAGAATCTAATGCCCGATGCAAGCCATATTATGCCTTCTCCCGGACTTTGCAATTGACTTATCGCCAGAGCGGATATAACCACGCCTACTTATTGCCATATAAACTAATGCCCACAGCCAGCCATAATATGCCTTCCCCTGCTTTTGCATCTGACCTATCGCCAGAGCAAAGATAATACTGCTCAATGCTAGCCACAGCAAAATTAAAAATGCCTACTTATTCACATAGCACATGATAAAAAATCAGAGCATTTTTATGTTGGCGCTTACCTCATGTGAATTAGTGTTCCTAGTTTTAGTATAAAATGAGAATTTTTCTTTAAAAAAAAGGTTGAAATATGTTAACGTTATAACGATTTCAATTTGTACATGATATATCGTGGCAGTCAGCTAGGTGACGGAGATCAAGCCTGAAAATCTGACAAGCTTCCAGTGCGTCTGTAAATCACGAGATGGCTCAAATCTTATGGTGTCCGAAAAGAGTCGAAACTTTCAGTACGGTTTCAACGGTATCCAGTTGTCGTTGCAACGCTAAATGTTGTTGGTACAACAGTAATTCTTTTTGTTGCAACGATAAAATGTACTGCTGCAACAGTATTTGTAACGCTAATGTTGTTGTTGGTGGATTAAGGTCATTATAACCTAATTAGGTCTTATAGCACTCTAAAGGCACCTTCATATAAATTTGGTCTTGTTCTCTTTAATAATTCTTCAAATATTTTGTTCACAAACTCAAAGGACGAAAAATGAACAGACTACTGCGTTATGTAGCAGGGGTAAGACTTTACAAATGGATGATTTATTGAACACGAAATCAAGATATTTGGCGCAGATATAACACTTTCTTTTCACGAAGTCAAGATATTCGGCGCAGGTACAGAGGTTTCCTTTTCACGAAGTCAAGATATTTGGCGCAAATCGTTCGTGTCCACCATCTTGTGAATTTGGACATCCTCCTCTTCAATCCTATCGCAAATACTCCACATTGGATAGAAATACTTTGGAGGAATAAACTGTGGAATGATTGATTGATTGATTGTTTGACTGATTGAATATCAGGTTCATATATTTCTTGATTTTAAGGGTCTAACAACGTCTGTTTTTAAATAAAGTGTGTTCAAGGGTCTAATAACGTCTATTTTTAAATAACGGATGTTCAAGGGTCTAATAACGTCTATTGTTAAATAAAGTGACTTCAACCTACACAACGAGGTTTGCACATTTTGATCAGATGATTAATAAATACAAGGTTTGTTCCTTGTATGTCTATACGCTCATAATTCGACCATTTCTAGGACAAATAAGGTACAGAAAAAGGCCTTTTTAAAAAGTGTATTGAATAACTTGTCAACAAAATATCTGTGTGGACATATCTGTGTAACTAGATATAACATAATTAATATCATTCGACTAAAAAACACGATCGAGTTTACTCTTAATGCACACAGCCTTAATACCTTAATATTTGTACCAGAGAGAGAGAGAGAGAGAGAGAGGTACAATAATTTTTTACTTGCATTCCTAGCTATCATCCAGTTGGGAGAAAATAAATCTCTCTAACATATTTCACATAGATAAAGATGAAAAGGCTTTCAGATCGTACAAAACTACTAAAATGTAATGTATTTGATACCCCTCCCCCTACTTTATAGTTATGAGCTCAGTTTCACAGGTAATGATTTTCTGTTTTACAATCTGAAATTTTTTTCATCTTTATCTATGTCAGCGGTCCTTAACCTTTTTGGGCGGCGACCCAGATTAGGTTTGTGGTGTTAGGCTCGCTATCTATGGTTCAATTGTGAAGACACACGAATCAGTATAAACGTTAAAATATAATATTTAATTAAAATAGCTATTCGTACAAAAGTACACAAAATTCTAAAAGAAGATCATAAAATTAAGTAAGTAATGATATATTAATGTGGACCTTGACTTTACACAAGTTTCGGAAGTTCTTCAAACCGTGGTCTTGTATTTGAAAGACTGCATCTTAAGTTATGCTCTGGCTGCCGTCGGTTTCGAAGCTTAGAGTTAGTAATAGTAAGTGCTGAAAAACCTGCCTCGCACAGGTACGTTATAGCAAAAGGCAGTATTACTTTCAGAGTTCATTTCTCAGAACTGGTTTTTCCTTTTTCACTTTGATCCAGAACGCACTCAGCGATTCTGTTTGCTTTTTAAAATTGTAGCTAAGTGTTTCTTCGTTTTGGATCTCTATAAGCTCTTTTTGAAGTGTGGCAATGCTTAAATGTCATCAGGCCAATCTTCCATGTCAACATCAAGTGTGCACCCAGCTGTATTTCGCCACATCCTCCGGAATGCAGCGGTTGAATTCTAATATCAGTTTTGTTAAATGTTCCACGATGACGTTCTATACGCCGATGAATTGAGCATCTTCGTCTTCCAGAAGTAAATTTAATGTTGAGAATGAAGCAAGCTTCCTTTCTTCTATTTTTCTCTTCCACAACTTCAGCTTTCCTTTGATAGCTGTCAACTCTCTGTTCCCAGCCAGCATCTGATCCCGGTCTTGCACTGAAATATTTAGGTCGTTGATTTCGGCAAATATATCCGAAAGATAGGCTACTTGTAACATCCACTTCCAATATGAGAACCTTGGAGCCAGGGGATAATTTTATCTGGACATTAAAAATGTCCACCTCATTGCGTAATGCCACAACTCATTGAAGGACCTTACCTAGAGACAATCATCTGACCTCGGAGCCAACATCAGAGCACATTAGGCCAATGATTCTGCTATCGAGCCACCTTGCTTTGATTAAATTCACAACCTGAGTGACCTCTTTCATCACAATCTCCAACTCCCGCGATAGCCTCTGGGAAGTAACGTTCTCCCGATGGAGGAGGCAGTGAAAAATATTCACTTGCAGATTAACTTCCTTCAATCTGGCGCAAACACCATGGCGTGCTCCGAACGTTGTCCGCAAGGCAGAAATTCTTCTTCCATATATTTTAGACCTGGATAGCGTACACGTGCTATGAGCCGGGCACCATCACTCACATCAGTTGTTTCATCCAGCTGAAGACTAAAGTGTCCGTTCGTCTTTATAGCTATAATCACCTGCTGTTTGATGTCTTTCGAAATGTCATAGATACGTGTACGAAATGTATCATTTGACAATAGAACCTGTTCGATTTTCTTAGCAGCATCATCCCCGCAGGTGATACGCACCATGCCAACAGCTGCCAAGTTTCAACAGTTCCTCGCCAATGGTATGTGGCTTCTTCTGTTTTGCGATCAGCCAAGCAACTTAATAATAAGCCACTGTGGTTTGTTGCACAGAATATACAACCCTATTGGTTGGAACATCCAGTCTGTGTCGTTTGATTTGTTGTTCTTTCCTTTGAAAGAAACACCCTTCTTTACCTACGAAAGGGCTGTGTTTCCCTTCAAGATGTCTCTTAAGTTTATTCTACTTCAATGACGTATTACTCAGTACTTCACCACAGATGACACTGTGGCTTGACTACTCCACGCTCAGTGATGTACGTGAATCTTGGGTCTACAAACTCTAATTTGTACTAATGTATTCTGAGGAAGTTATACGAGAGTAAAATATAAATAAAGTTAACATATTCACTATTTACAGTAAGTGTACAGTCTCATGCATTCACAAGGGTCGCAAAAAATGTCTTCAGAAACGTACGTACTGACAGTCGCAAAACCACATAATCGAGCCAATATACATGTGAACTTAGAAAACACTTAAGTCGTAGAACAGGTGCACTCACTATAACTCTCGACGCCAGACTGACCGCTCTGGGAAGAGGGCCCGTTTATATTTTGTCACATAATATTCTGAACAAGGTCGCTGACGTCAGCAGGAAGCGGGAGGGAATGGTTTCAGAGGGGGGCACTTTCTTGAACGTAGTTGAAAGCTCGTCTTTGATGCCTCCAGCTATTCAAGGTCAACGCACACACAGCGTCTTCCCTACACACTCCCTTCCACACATGAAATGCTAAAAAAAAAAACGGTTGGGTAGGAAATTTCAAATTATTAGGGTTGATCTCGGCGACACACTCAAAACGACAATGCGACCCATTTTGGGGTCGCGACCCATGGGTTAAGAACCACTGATCTATGTGAAACATGTTCGAGAGTTCTAAAGTTTGCCCACCTGGATTAAAGCTAAGAACTCAAGCCCCAAGTTATTGTACATCTCTCTCTCTCTCTCTCTCTCTCTGGTACATATATTAAGGTATTAAGGCAGTGTGCATTAAGAATAATTTAAATTTTAGTCTCTATCTCTGATGAATACATATATTAAGGTAGTATGTATAAACCAAAGTATATTCTCCTCCCCCTCCCCTTCCTCTATCTGATACATACACATGTTAAAACAATGTGTGTTAAAGATAAATGAGAATTTATTCTTTCCCCTCTCCTCTCAAGTATTAAGGCTGTGTGCATTAAGAATAATCTCGATTTTCGAGTCGAATGATATTAATTATGTTATTATATTTAAACGTATCTGTCCACTACGACTTTGTTGACAAGTTAATTCCTTCACGTTTCTAAAGAGCCTGTTTCTGTGACTTATTGGTCTTAGAAATGGACGATTCGTGTGCGTATTGTAGCAGTTGTTTCGTATTGTTCTTGTTAAAGTTAATTTTGTTTGTTGTTGTTGTGTACATTTTGCACTGACTATGGTTTGTGTCTCAGGTAACATAAACCGATCGTCAATTAGAAATGTTTGCTAAAACACGGTTGAATGATCATAAAAACTACAAATCTGTCTTCCGAACTGTGCTGCTGTTACAAGGCCAACCCATCCCCTTACTGGCCTACCCCACCCAGTCGAGATCATTCCCTGTCAATACCAAAAAAAAATCTTTATTGTGAGGTTTTTTCATGGGTAAAACTTCCCTCTTTCAGAACGATTCCCGCCATCTCCTTGAAACACACATACACACTCACATTCTTATATTTGGCGGATATCGAGGACTCGGGTATGGAATCCTGTACTGAAGACCTTTGTTCTAGCTATCATGTAGTGAAAATAGATACAGTATTTAGAAGCAAATTTATAGCAAATGGTGACGTATCGAGCAAGGTCTTGTATGATTAATTCTGAAGAATATGAAATTTCGTAATGCAAGGTAGGACCCACATGTTTACAAAAATAGTATGTACTATCAATTCAAACAAAGGACACACATAACTGTTGACCAAAACATGAAAACTGTAGACAATGGGACACCATCGACAATTAGGTCTCCCATTATCTTGCAAAATGAAAATGAAGACGAACATTATTAGGCTGTGCGTGAACGGTTCAGACTCAGAGGGTTAGTGCCCTCAGACATCATTGTTGTTCGTAATTTTTTCTTTTACCCCAGATAGCTCCTTAACCCTTTTAAGAATAAAAGAACGACCGCATCGTGATTATCCCTTCCCTAGGTAAATACGTCATTCGATAACTGTTAATTATTCCTTCATACAGCAAGATGGCAGTCTGATGATTCCATACATTTCATAAATGTGTTTAGATTGAAGTACATGACTGAATTCGTAAATAAGCTAATGTACCAAAACATCTATTGTGCTATTGTAATTATGCGTAAATTAACGATATCAAAAGTTTATACATGACGCCAACCCATTCCACACAATCTGAAACCATATAATACATGAACTCTCACGCTGATTTGATTTGTTTCATTATTACTGAGTTTATTCTATTTGGTTTTATAATATTTGTGTCATAATAGTTATTACATATGAAGCTTGTTTGTTTAATTGGACCTAACAATTCAACGCACGCTTTTACACTGATGGTCTGTTCTATACTTGAAACGAAAGACGCACATATTGATTTTCAAAAACATGGAGACTGTGGACAATGGTGCATCATGGACAATGAGGAAATCTTTACACAAGTAGAATGAACTATCAATACAAACTAAGGACGCACGTAGCTATTGACAACGGACATTGGACAATGGGGGGGGGGGGGGCATGTTTACACAGATAGAATGACGTAGCAATACAAAATTAAGGACGCACAAAATGTTTGACAAAATCATGGAGACTGTTGACATTGGTACCCCATGTAAAAAGATGAAATGTTTACACATACAACATGAACTATCAATACAAACTAGGAGGCACTTAACTGTGGACAATGGTATATCATGGACAATTGGGATTCGCATTAACTTGCAAAATGAAAATGAAGACAAAACATATGAGGCCGTGCATGAACAGAAGAGACTAAGATGGTTAGTACATTCAGATGTTAACGTATCGCAATATGTCACTCGATCCCTAAGATGTTCCGATACCTATTGATCACCTACCAATACTGTCGATGGCAAATATGTGAGCATCACGTGATTTACAAACACATTGGCAGCTTGGCGGACTGTTATATATCATGTATAAATTCAAATCATCATAACCTGAGAATTTTTCAATAATTTGTCATGCAAATTCGGTAGGCACTAAAATATTAACACTAAGTCACACTAGGTAAGTGTCAGGATAAAATAATTTGATTTTATAATTGTGTGTTATGTTAATGGTTAAGAATTGGTTATAAATGCTATGGCGATAGGTCAGTTGTGATCCGTTTTTGTTTTGTTTTATAATCTTGGACGGATCCTTGACTCCTTCCAGAATCAAAGGTTGATCGCATTACTAATATACCTTCCCTACGTAACATATCAAATGTTAATTCCTACGGCATACAAGAAGGTGGCAGCTTTGCGGTTCCATACTTTAACATACATGTGTCAAGACGCTTTTTTCAGTTGTTTTTAAATTTACTCTATTGTACAAAATATAAAACCACCATATCATTCATTATATCTCAAGCTGATTCCTTTTCTATATTATTATTAAGTTTTTTCTATTTGGATTCCATTATGTTTTTATAATATGTATTAAAAATGGAGTTTCTTCACGTCTATCTCATTATTGAATGCACATATTTACAATACAATACAATACAATACAATACAATACAATACAATACAATACAATACAATACAATATAATACAATACAATACAATACAATACAATACAATACAATACAATACAATACAACATAACATATTTATTCAGCATTGCAGGCTACCGGCCCATAATACATATAAAACAGCATAACATAATGTTGGAACAGAGCGCACACAAACAACCGGTAACATAAGTACATATATGTATTAGATCATAGTACACATCATAAATTTTCAATTCCTATCAACTGCATACTACAGAAAAGTATCTACACCAGTCAAGGTACTATAGTTAACAGCGGACAAAAGATTAACAAAATGAATGAATGATCTGTTATTAGGATATCTCTTACTTATGTAAATACGCTTTTTGTATGCGTTACATACTAAAAGAAATGATGTTCGTCTTGCACAAGTCTAAAACCATTCTATTCACAATATGGGCAGATTCTATCAGATATATCCATAGCGTGAAGTCTATCTGTATCTATCGCTAAATTATGACTGGAACATAGAAATTTAAGAATAGCATTTCTAAATCTTAATGCAAATATTATTGATAAATCTACTCCGGATTTAACAAAGATTTCAAACATCTGTCACTTCCTTGCTTTGAACCCATACATTGACTATGCCATTTTTTTTTCATTCAGTCTTTAACTCTTTGTTGAAATATCTTTATAAACAAATGAATATATCCAACATTTGCTCAATCCAAACGAAACCAAACCCATATGAATATAGTAATTTCTTTACTTCTACTGCTCATGTAATACGATTATTTTCATCAACATGCTTTAACATTATGTAACATTTATAGGAATACCTGTTTTGATCCATATGTATTAAACGTAGCCAAAATTTTATACTTCTGTTACAATAGGTAACACATAGTGGGTATCTGTCACATTTTCCAACTGCATAAGTTTTATTCGTTGAGGGTGAAAGATTACGGTACAGTTTACAAAACTTGTGTTGTGCTTTTTCTATTACTTCCGAATATTTGTAGCCCCAGACTTTTGAACCATAGCACAAAATTGGTTTAACCATGCTATCAGAAAGTTTTAAAATATAAAAACTACTAAAGCGGCCAAATTTACGCTGATAGCAGAAGTTATTGCTGTACCAACAATATGCAATTGTTTTTGCTGTTGTTGTTGTTGACTTTCTGTGGGGATATCATTTAATACACATCAAATTACTCTGTAAGTAACCACAGAGAAACAGATACACCCATTTGTACATTTATTTGATATACCTTGGACAAAATACATTTCTGTCTAACTGAACATTGTTATATTTGATTATGATATATCGCTTCTCAATGCATTTGCATTTACAGTAAATATATCCTGTAATTTGGATTAGTGGCCTACGTTACTGACAATAAACTTTCATCATAATAATGTACACAGTTTGGTGTGTCTCTTTTTGAGTTGGTATTATCTTTTCTTTTTTATGTTCACTCTCTCTGTCTCTGTTTCTGTGTATCTGTCTGTCTGTCTGTCTGTCTCTCTCTCTCTCGTTTTCCTTACAATCCTCAACATGAATACCCGCTTTCCCCTATCATATCTTTAGGGCTTCCTGTAACTGTCTATTCAAACGGCACCTCTAAAGAAGTAGCAACATTTCATCTATTAAAAATTAACCAGCAATTAAAATGGCTCTTCTAAAGAAGTACCAATGTTTTTTTTAAAGTATAAATTACCCAGCATAACACAAATAATTTATCCTGGAAGTGACTTCAAAGGAAAAGATTCGGACTACCGAATTTATGGAACAGATCTTGCACGGATGACGTTCTAGATGGAATGTGCCATATATTTAGTACAGACCTACGGTTGTGATATGTCCCGTACACTCAAATTGGTACCATATAATCTATATGAGGATCGTATTACATATATTTAGGACTTGTACATTAAGACACATACGCCTTCTTATTATAAAAGCTTGAGGATAACATGGTTTACATCTGTTTCCGTGCATATTAGGATTCCATAGATATTCGTGTAACTTAGTGGTGGAGACCTTTAGATATTATCGGTCACCGTCGGGGAGTTAGTCCAGGTGGGTGAGAAAAGATGCAATTATTGCATTCAGATATCAATATGTAAACAATGGTTCTATACACCATGTCCAACCAGCTTCCTTTGATTTGATACAGGGAAAACATGTGACATAAAATAGCAAAAATGACTTGATGATTATCGCACAGAAGACTGCATTCTTAACATTATAGCCACAGTAATTTCAGCTATCCCTGTTCCCTACATATGAAACACATAAACTTGTAGGTATTCGTTAACGTTCGCACACCTACTAGTAATTTGGTGTACACATATTGCTTGGTGAAAATATTGTTCTGTGCTGAGAAAATAATAATTAGTTCAGTTCATCACACATTCCATCTAAAACTATCCCGGATATAACAGTGACCTCATTAATATAGTCAGTCCCCTGGTGGCTACAAGCTTCACGCTATTCTTACTGTATGTTTTAAATATTTTATCTGATCAGTCTGTTCTAATGAGAATATTTATTCAGTTTGTACGTCTGTCTTTCTTCTCACATACTGATCATTGTATCCTACGCCCTCTGGCCAATAATTCTACATCTTGCTTCAATAGTCCCTTTGTGTGCGTTACTCATTGTGTATTGATTTCTTCAGCCGTTTGTACTTGTCTTTTACAACTAAATCCTAAATCCCTACCCTTCATTTATTAATAATATATAAATATGTTTGCGGGTATAATGTGTGTCTGATTTGATTTTCCCTCTTCAACACACTACTCTTGGTTTGGGGTTTAGATTTGTTAATTACAAGCTATAATTCTTCTCAATATTTTTTTGGAAACCCTAAAAATCCTAAAATGCATCTGTAAATAACATAAGGAGCTATTCGTCTTTATCTTAAAGGTCAAATGGGGAGCATACGCAAGCAAAGTTAATTTGTTTCTTGTCAAACCTTAATATAGCGGTGTTCTGTTTCCATTCAGTAAAAAACAATATGTAAAATATTCAATAAAACATTGAGCATTTTTTATTAATAACAGGTAAATACACTTTTTATTTTATGTTTAAAAAAACATATTCATTATTTTGTTACATTATAGGAATAACGAATGAAACTTGAACACCGTGCAGTAATCGGTGCTACTTTACTAATATGGATGCGCATGCATTTGATACATCTATGAAAACTGAAGCTACCATTATGCAAAATAAAAAAGAGTCTACCTAATTCCTTCAAAATTGTCATCGGGTTCTGGACTTGTTTACGTCTGGACTCTCTTACATTAGTACATTTCTTTGTACTTTTTAAAATATTGAATTTTAACTAAAGGGGTATGCTGTAATCATTTCGGTTCACAAACAAAACTCGGCATTCATATAAAGGTAGTCCTTCCGTTCAGAAACCAATTGATTCCTTTAAAGTTTTTTTCTTTCCAAAATGAACTTTTTCTCAGGACCAGTGAATAAAGGATGTATCTTTCACCCCAGACATGTTTGTTTCATTGAGTACTCTAATAGCTTCTTTCAAATGTAAGAAAAATCTACCGTTTGATTTTCCAAACCCTATATGGTTACAAATGTGCTTTTCAATTGCAAGGTAATATTTGTCAATTTCTATAATTTCTCAATATGAACGTCTCTTTCTGTAATAAAAAGGTGGAGGTGGTTCAAAACCACCTACCTTTCTAATATTGCTGTTTGACTCCTCCAACAGTTCTATTTTCAATCTATTCCTTCTGTTGACTGTTCAAAGTGTTCCTCTATAATTCTTGTTGATTTCTCTTTTCCTCTTATTTTTGTTGTTTTTGTTGAACACATGTAGCATTGCAAAAAGGTTTATAACTCTTCCTTCTGTTTCTTTCTGAAATCAACATAGACTGGTAATGATGGAGACGAATGTGGAATTAGCACTACTGACAAAAAATCTTGGGAAGATAAGAAATCACACAATGTCAGATGGAAGTCATTCTCCTCTGAAGGAATGTTTGCAACATCAGCAGCAGTAGTCATGCTTTCACTCTGAGTATAAGAAGCATCCACTGCAGGCGCACCCCAACACAAAGTCTCCATACTTGAACTCTTCAACAATGGTATGCATCGTAGAAACACTTATACCTATATACATTGAAAGTGACGTTACGCTTCTTCAGTGAGATTACAAGGATTTTCTTTTTAAATCTGAATTTGATTCAGGCCCGTTGCCTTGGATTCCTATTACAATATGTACTGACGTTGATTTAGTTATTTAGACTGTACGATCGTAGCATTCTCTTAGTCTTTAAATATACATTATAAAATAACTTTCCATACGGATTCCCCCAGAAATTTTCCGTCAAGAGATTCCCTCAGAAATGTTCCGTAAAGATTCCCCTCTGAAATTATTAAATGCGCATGTAAATATTTCTATATCATTTTTTCTCTTTCAAAAAATATTCTTTTTATATCATTAGATGTCCTCCAATAAATGTAGACTACGCTATCGTAGGATACAAAAACTTCTGGACAAGAAGTATTCTTAATTGAATAGTTTTACAATGGTAAGCCGATGCTAAGGAACAATCCCCGAAGGTAATTTACATTTTTTCCAATAGGTGGCCTTTTTTTTACATAGGATTCAACTATGTACATTTATGTAAACATTAATGTATCCCTCCTTCTTCTTTCCATGAATTGCTTTCGATTTGGAAAGAAATAAATCTGTTTGTAACAACATAAAAACTGACGAAATCTGCCTCACTTAACACTGAATAAGTTTTGCAACACAACTTACTGGCAGTGGAGACAAGTTTGAGTTATGCCAGTGGTGGGTCTAAAATTTGCCACTCAACTATCGGAAGTGATCCCATTCGTGTGCCGATCTATGGATCTCATCCACGCACTCACAAACCACTCTGGATACAGCTAGCTCATCGAAAATTACAAATAAAAAACAATACACGTTTCCTGTGATTTCGTCTATCTATGAAGATGCTGAGAGTCAATTCCACTTTACATATTCTATTACCTGTGCTCTAACATGTCTTGCTTATTAAGGTAAAGAATGCACAAACTTTCTAAGGAAATAACTACTAAATATTTATGCTGCAAATTATTTTCAAGAAAGAATCCTGGTGTGCGTTCTATTTCTGTAGTTCACTGCGTAGAGCATCAAATTCGTAATTCACGGGTAGCGGGTTTAAGACTCTCCTAGGTCAGCGCTGATCGGCTACCTTATTATGTTCTAGGGAAAAACACTTAATATACCCATTTCCTCGGCATGATATAGCCGAGTATTGTTCCAATAGTGTCATTAAAACCAACCAACCATCCTTTGTTCTTCTCTCCATTCTGTTCATTGTCTATAGAAAACTACTAATATTTTCCTTTTTTTTTGTGGTGGTATTTTTGTTTGTTTTGTTTTTTGTTTTCTTTTATTTTTTTACTCCAGACAAGAGACTTCAAACTTCCATGAGTGATGGATTGTCTAAAAACGATCTGCATCTTTAGCTTGGCAAAGAAATTGTATTGGATGTTTGATGAAAAGATGGACTGACATTACATATGTGGTTTCTACAACTAGTCCTGAAATATGTAGCAATCAGTCTTTGGCTTGGCGAGAAAATGTTCTTGAATAAATTTAAACTACGCGATCGTAGGATACAAAACTTGTAGACAACTTGTCGAATTTCTCTAATAATATATATATAATCAACAAGCTTCATCAAAGGCCTTAGAACTCAAGTGATAAACAGATGGCGGTGGAGTGGGGTGGGCGTGGGGCGGGAGGAGCAGTCATTTATGTATAATATATGGATTGGTGACCAACCCACTTATTTTACAAATTCACCTTGCAATTCCACCTAAAAAAATTAGACTTAGAAACCTCTTTTATAAGAGACTGAGAATCTGTTTGATGATCATGCACAAATCTGATTTTCCTACAAGCTTATAAACAGTAACATGCATACAAACGAAGACAATATTTGATACCGAATAGGAAAACATTTCTGAATTATTTTGTTTTGAAAAGTTTGCAACCTGAAATCGAATTTGTAACATTTAATCTTATCTAAAAAAAATCAAATTACCCCTCATCAGTTGGATGGAACAGAATTAAAAAAACTGGACATTTTGTTTAAATTGTTGAGGTTCAACGTGCATTTTTTTAAATCCAAAAATGAGAAACTTACAATGATCATAACAACTAATAACAACACCGAAACATCATTATTCTAAATTGGATTATCAGTTTTTTCTTTGCCAAGTACAAAAAAAGGCATGAAGAAACACTCCAAACGGTTAACATGGAGTAATCTCACGAAGTGCACGGACAAGTCTTAAGATCCTAGAAGAGAAAAAAATTGTTTGAGTAAACATGATGAAACTGCAAATCATTATGTAGATTAAAGTTTTGAATTCTTAGACACAGTAAATGTATAGCATTTGTAGTTTGGTCAACTTTGTGTTTTATTACTCTATGTAATCATCGGTTCTTAGAAAAGATAACACCAAAGAATTTAAAATTACTTCAAAAGTCAATCACGTGCTCACCGCATGTGGAGCGAGGATTCCCAATAATTCCTTCTTCCCAATTCAAAAACTTGCCTGCACCGTTGTATAGGTGTATGAATCAGAAATTCCTGGTACATTTTGTGCCACCCAGATTTTTATGTTTTGGAGAACGGGTAAAAGGTCTTGTCTGAATAATAATGTCCTATTTTCCTGATTATTTGGATTAGTTGAGATAGATAGCAGTGCATTTCTAAGGATAAGGTAGTGCTTTTGAGTGAAATAAAATCTTGAAAAACCTGCAGGTATTACTTAAAGAAAAAAGAATGATGAGGAAAATGTATCGTTTCAGTTAGATGCTCTCACCAACTGAAGCATCATTTATAGGTAGTATTCCGAATCAGCCTGAGCCACCTATTCTTAAATTAGAAGACAGACCCATTAGCCGTAAAACCCGTAGCAAAAGAAAAATATTGTAAAACCTTTAAAATGAGATGCTTCCCTTAGACTGTTTAATGATATAGCATAGATTAGATTTTCTTTCAATTGAATTCTTCTTAACTTGAGCAAAGTTTTTTTCTCAAATAGCTTAGATGCTTTGCATTAATAGAGTTTTATCAGATCAAATACGATATGTACATTTAATTTTGTTTTTTTGTGTTTTTTTTTAATTTGAGATTTTTAAGTAGGTTGAATTTTGCCTTATTCTAAGTTTATGATGTTTTCGTATAGTTTCTTAAACATTTGATAGTTTTTCCTAATCATGTTCAATAGTATATTTGATAAGTAGGTTAGATTTTTGATCAGTGAAATATGACAATGATTTATATTTGTTAATGGTATATTCTTGTTATATCTGCAAATAACTGCTTATGATGCTGTTATTTTAATGTAGACATTTAATAAAGTTTGATACTATATTTTGATAAGTATATTAGATTTTTGATCAGTGAAGCATGACTGTGATTTATATTTTAAAAATGGGATATTTTTGTTATATTTCTAAATACATGGTTATGATGCTGTTATTTTAATGTAGGCATTTATTAGAGTTTGATATTCTATTTTTATAAGTAGATTAGACGTGTTTCATCAAGGTTGATTTTAAAAAATTTGAGAGTTTTGTAAGATGACTGGTGGTTTCATAGTTATCAAAACATTTGTTATAGTATTTTATATCACGTTTAATCATATATTTTGCTAAGCAGACTAGATTTTAGATCAGTGTGGTCTTTTATTATGATTGTGATTTTATAGTTCTGATATATTCTCAAATAAATGCCTATGATGGGATTATTTTAATGTAGTTAGTTAAACTTTTTTGAAACATTTCCATTATCTTCAGCAGTGTTTGTTTTATATATTTTTTTAATTAAACATGCATTTAAGAAGGACTTTTTCAGGTTTTGAGATATATTCATGTACCATGAACAATTTTATTTTAGTACTTACCTTTGTTTTACTCGCCACAGCTACGATGGCCTGGTCGAGCTAAGCAGTATGGACAGCTTTTTAACCATTTTTCTTTCGACCATTTGCTTTCTAAATTAATCTTGAAGTTAGGGTATCACATACCCATTTTTCTTCCATCCTTTGTACCTCTCGTGAGGTACCTGGTGATGACTCCCCACGGAGACTGAGACTTGAGCGATTGCACTCACAGTCTTCTTACCTTAGCATCTCCATCGAGGTACCATGCAATGCTCTCCCATGTAGACAAAATCTTGGATGGCTACACTCCATATCTTCCGTTCTTGGGGCTTCCAAAGAGGCGTTCGGTAATGCATTCTCACTGAAAATTACGTTTCTTTCAAAACCAATAAAAACTACATCTTGCAATACTTCTGTGTCTTCAACAGCGTTCTCTGCCTCTTCTCTGATTTTAACTACTCTTTCTATATTTTCTACCATTTTTTTTCAGTAGAGAAATGGACTAATCCATTTGTTCTAGTAATATTTTTTGGCTATTAATATATCTTTGCAACTTCACAAAGTTGCTGATGGCTGTTTCAACAAGATTGCGTTTACTCATTTTGAGTTCTTATGGTGGATACAATTTTAAGTCTAAATTTATAGTAAAAAGACGCTTTCAGTTATAATTAAAAAACTTATAATTGTGAAATATGTGTGTCGAGTAATAACGGGTGAATGTGGGTGATGATTAAAATAGTATTATTAAGAAATTGATAAGAGATGTAAGAAGGTTGTAAATGTGGGAGTAAATGATGAATTAACATAGTATTGTTATGAAATTGGTTGGAGGTGTAAGGAAAGTGCGAATGTGTTTTTTGGTAATAGTTCAAAAAGAGATTCATAGCTATGAAAATAGTGAAGCGTGTATGAGTGTCATATGGACTATTATTCTTTTGCTATGTCTGTACAACTTTATTTCAAATGAATGTTTTTGTTATGACAGTCATCTTTGCAAAATACAATCCCCAAAAGAGTATAATATTTTAGAGCGAAACATATGATCTATAAAATGTATGGCCCCTGTGAGGACGAATAGTTTTATATAGTTATCTGAAACAGGTACAAAGTAAATTCTTTAGAAAGTCATTATGTATGTCGGGTATCTCATCTCTAAAACCTTTGCCCATTACTGAAATGGAATGTTACCTCTAGTTACCGGTCACACGTAAACCAGCTTTATTAAGTAGAATGACATTAAAAGTGGCACGTCGCACCCACATCAAAAGTGCGTTTAATTGTTTTTAGAGTACAAACATCCTAATCTTACTTAAACCTAAAATCTTTTGAGGTAAATCACTCTTGCCTTTCTCCACTGGAGCGGAAAGTATTGGCCACTGGTGTGAAAGGTAAGACCTGAAGGTATTTATCTGTCTCCTACATCATTTCTCACATACCTAGGCGGGTATCTGTGAAAGACCTTATTATGCGACCAAAGTGTCTACAGTTATGATTGAAAAACTTATAGTTGTGAATATATGTGGGATGTGTAAGAAGTGGGCGAGTGTCGGCGATGATTAAAATAATATTGTTGACAAATTGGTAGAAGTTGAAATAAATGCTATTTGATAATGGTTTAAATGATTCATGGTTCCGAAAATAGCGAAGCGTAAATAACATTGTTTTAGAACTTTTGCAAAGTTTCTTCCTTGCAAAAAGAGTGTCATAAGGTATATTGTTCCATTACTATGTCTGCGCAACTTTATTGCAAAAGAAAATGTTTGTTATGACTTTCATTTTTCATAAATAAAACCCGAAAAATAGTAACATTTCTTCAAGCAAAATCTTTATAGAACATTATGTACGACAAACATCTGATTTTTGTAAACCTCTGCTAACTATGAAGACGAACGATTATAGAGATTCATGTCATTTGACACAGATACTAAGTAATTTTTTAGATTTTAGAAGACTATTATGTATGTCAGGTAACTGATTTCTAAAACCGTTGGCGCGCACTGGGATAAAAGGTTATCTCTAGCCATGTGACACAGGTAAATCAGCCTTATTAACTAGAATGAAACGAATATTTCTATTTTCAGACAACAGTAAAGTTTCCTTCTTTCTGATGACCGATGAAAATCTACTACTCCCTCACCACTATTTTTCTAAACTGGAATAAAGAAGATATACTTGAGATTGCGCCATATCTTCTAATGATTATATTATTATATACTTGAAGTATCACAAGACTTATCATTCAAAACTACACCCTATCATGTGTTGATAAACCTAATTGATATTTTGATGACAATAGCATAAACAAATACTGTACCTTGATAATATGTCGGGATGATCGCAATCTTTCAAAACGGAATTGACCTTTTAAATCAGGCTGATGATATATTGTTAGAGATACTTCTTGGAAGCAGAGTCGACTGTTTGCTGTCTATCGATCATGATGTATGGAATAGACTAATACTGGTGACGGCTGGTTGTATAACTTCCTTTTTCAATAAAATGCATACCCTACTTTCGACCAATATATCCTAGTATAGCAGCGAGAAAAGCAGTATATTATAGTTTAATGAAACCAAATCTGTCAAAGACTTATTGTAAAAGTCTGTGAATCTTGTCGTATTACAATCCACGTAGATGTAGTGCCCTTTTGTTCATATATAGTAATTGTTTATTTCAAACACACAAATTAAATATCCATCGTTTAACAATAGATGCCACGTGTACATATATTTTATTTACCATTACTACCACCAGTTAAATGTTTATAGAATGACCAGTGTTATACTAAGCTAAAAATATATTGTATGGTCATTTATAAGTAGATACTTCACTTTGTAAATATGTTAGTTGACGCAATACTCAGCATTCTTCGTTTAGTTTGTAATGTTATTCGATGCTGTGTTTCAGGATCGCGTATTATCCAGAATCTGATAAACCTGATGCTATTTCTGTTTAATAGTACAAAAAGTCAGACAGCCAACAATGCATACATACACACATACATATACATTATACATAGTAACATACATGCACACATACATGCAACATTTGTCATTTAGTAAGAATGACACATATTGCTACCATTTGGATACATTTTCCATTTGTGTTTTTCTTTCCTTTTTTTTTATTTTGTTTTCAGGCTAACTACATGCATTAGCGTATCAGTCGCCCGCTTTAAGAATAATTATAGCTTAATCCTCAAACATATTCCAAAAAGCACATAACAATCCCTGTCTTTCCTATTCCAAAGTTATTCTTAATCATGTAACAATATATTCCAGATGTTCTGACACTCGCTATGACATTAGCAGCATCAGGCAAATGTTTAAAGAAGGTTGGGGCCATATTAAGCTAAATGATATTTAGTTCCAATATTTCTTAGACACAATTATATGATTATATATTAATATGTTTCATCTTGTAAATGTGTTAGTTGGCACAGTATGCCTCTTTTATTTTCTCACTCGATTCGTTGTTGTGTTTCAAGTTTTTGTTTTATCCGTGTTTTGATTAATATGATGTAATCTCTGTTGAAGATGAAATAAAGTCAGTCAGTCAGTCATACATACATACATACATACATACATACAATTATACATACTTAGTTACATACATACATTCTCGCTCTCTCAGTTACGAGTGTCATATGCACGCATTTGTTGCAGGGGTATGAGTTGTGGTTACAATACCATAAAACAGGATATATTTCAATTACTCATGCTGCATTCTAATATCACTCTATTTGATCGACTTTTATTTTAGAACCATTAGCAGAATTTTAAAAACTTTAGTTTTCCGACTTTGAGACTGACCTACATTTCTATCGAACGACCTTTATTGTTAGCACAATTAGGTGAATTTTACACACCTGCGTTGTCCGACTTTGAAACTGGTATTAATCAGTACCATGTGTCATGTGTATGACTTACAAACAGGTATGATAAAGCGGAAAAATCCAACTTGTAAGTTAGTCTGATAATGCAGATTTATCTGTACTATTACATTATTGACTTCGCTGACTCAAACCTACTTTATGCACTTTAGATCTGCCCCCTCCACACTTTTAAAATCTACTCAGTTTCTGTTTCTGCTAATAACTTCATCACATGTTTATAACATATGAATAATATTGAACACCAGTGCCATGTGAATCAAGACACTCTAATTCTCAGTTTAAACTACAACTGCTGATTTTGCAGCAGTAGCAAAAACAACTGCCGCATTTATTCCTCCTCTTTTCACCTCTAGTGCTGCTATTATAAATAGTGCTAATGGTATTGCCAGTTTCGGCTGTTTATTGTGTATATATGGATATACATGTATATAAGATTGAATACTTCCTGCCAATTCCGGACGTGTGATTCACTCTTGAGCCCAAAGATGTCAACGTTAACGACTACTATTATGGCATCTTCATACAATCAAGTCAATAGCTGCGTGTGTCATATATACATTTTTACTTTTTCTTTTTCTGTTTCTTTTGCCACATATTGTTGCTACAGTATATTAACTGTCCATTGTTTTTTGTTGTTTTTTTTTACCCTGTGCATTATAGCGCTTAATTTTTTTTAAAAAAAAGATGAAAAACAAAAATCTGCTTTGCTAATATATTTTACCACAGGCACAAAAATTGTTTGGAAGAGAAAAAACGAATACCGGAATATGCAACGGTATTTGATTTCAAACAATGCTACTTTTCAGGTAAGAGTCTCATTGGAAGATATGTAATGGAATTTTAAAATTGGTGGTACAACCTATACAACCAGCTCCACCCAGTGGGCATGCTCGATTGATATCTCTCAGTATCTGATACACACCAGTTTCGGGAGGTCCTTGTTATGTTAATGCATTGACCCAGTCGTAGTATTTATAGGGGGCCAATTCTATGCAAGTGACAGTACAGTAGCACGATTTCATGCCGCTAAAATGGATTCCGAGGCTTAATGGTGAGTGACTAGTAAACCTAGATAATTCTTGTTACCATTCGACATTACTACTGCTCCTACTACTTCTACTCCTACTACTACTAAACAATTTGTTGATATGTTGGTGGGTCTTTTCTCATACTGAGGTCGGCATCTGCCCGTGACTATAGATCTATAGATCTATAGGACTTTGCGCAGAATACTTGCCGTCTCTTGTAGTGCTTGTCTCTTTTACCAGGTCTGAATTTAGTATTGTTACTGAGGCTGTCGCTGAGTTTGTGTAATAGTACCCCCACTATTACCATACCTTTCTTAGTTCTATGGTCAAGTCACTTCATTTCATTATTATTATTATTATTATTATTCGTTTCCTTTTCCTATTTGCGTTTGACGCGTGAGTTCTTTGTACTGCTATGGAGACATAGCAGTACAAAGAACTCACGCGTCAAACGCAAATCATGTATATCAGCTTTCTTTCTCTCTCGACCAGTAAAATGGATATATTAATTTGCTATATCTCGTGGACATTCTAAATCATTCATATGCAACTTCCTCTAAGGGCCGAATGGGCGATTTTTAAAGTCACACCCTACGATGCAAATAAACTCATAAAACCAGCCCCCTCGGGCCGTAGGTTGTCGATGCCTGTTGTAAATGCTGAAATCTCGTGTAAGTTTTCCAATGTTGTTGTCACAAGGGCTCGTATCGTTGCTTGCAAGTTATCTATGCATCATATATGTACTATATAATAATAATACAAGGGAGAACACTTCATCCATTTTCTCCTGCGACGTATTTAAGAATCGACCCTGATATCTCAGGCTATATGTCGCGTAGCGTAATAACTTTAGCATTGATGTTTAGCTCAGAGATTCAATTTTTTGAGAAAAGAATGCCAACCTGTTTTCCAAAGTTACCGTTGGACATGGCCATGATTGCGCCTGCATAATATGCAAGTGCAACGGGCTAAATCGAATACCGCCCTCTCACTGGTCGACCGAAAACGATGTAGTGCGTCTACTGATAACCTAATTTTTAGCCAACCAATGAGAGGGCAGTATTCTATTTGTTATGTATCATAAATTCCACAGTCTATGTGGGACAAAAATCCGCTTTCTAGTTAAACTAAATATGAAAAAACAAAAGGTTAATGTGCAATGGGTTTTCACTAATATCTATGTGTGGGGTTTTTTTCTATTATAAGTCTGTATCCAGTTCATTATGAATCGTACCCATCTCCTGTCTTCAAAAGTATTCACCTGGCACAATTACAGTCTTGCTGAGGATTATTTAATCCCCTCATACTTTGCAAATTTCAAAGTGAACCTTTTTCCGTCAGCGCAAGCTTTTGTAATTTGGAAGGTCGTCAACGGTTATAATAATTTTGTAAAACTCTTAACTAACTAGCATTTAAAATGTCGGTGCTTTGACTACAAATAATTTAGACATTATTATTATTATTATTATTATTATTATTATAGAAAACAGAACGATCCATATATATATTTATATAGAATCAGGTACTATATCAAATATTCACTCGAGTTTTTTTTTTAAACCAAATCAATGATGAATACAAATAAAAATGGAAATAATATTGTAAAATAATGGCTGATATTTGTTATCATAATTTTAAAATTAGAAAATATAATCAGATTTATAAATCAAGAAAAACTTTTAATGATTATAATTTATATGCTTATCAGAATTTTAAACTTATATTTAGGAATTATTTGTATTGTATTGTAATAATAATAATAATAATAATAATAATAATGTCTACATTACATATTCTTTTAAGTTTTAGTCAAATTACTGAAATCTAAATGCCATCCAAATACAAATTAAACACATTTCTAGGGTAAAGACACTTCTTTCCATACTGCATTATTGTGGAATGTTTAGCATATACTATAAAAATTATAAAAATCTATAATCTACTTTTATGACTTAATTATGATTTAGAGAATTGTGTTACTGTAGTTTTTTCTAACTAACAACAAAAAACAACACAAGTTATGTTGGGATTTTCCACAAATTCGGCACGGTCCTTTTGGTTCATTACCTGAAATCCTCCTTGTTTCATTATCTAATCTTGGTATTATTCTCATCTTTAATCAACAGAGAATTTTCCCCGAAAAATAAAAAACCATAAAATAATACTAATTTGAAGCGACGCACACATCAAATATTACTTCCAGGAGCAATTTTTCTCGGCTCGCCACTTGAATATTTCATTTTTTCAACTGGTGACGGGCTCATACTCAAAGACATGTATGCTGTTGATTGCAAGCGTTTGAAAATAAAGTGTTTGTTTGTGAAATGAACATTTAACATATGTAATGAACATTTAATGACAAGTTCTGTAAGAAAATCAATCTTTAGGTGAACCAATAAAAAAAATTTCTCCTCTTTCTTTCAAACCTAGATCAGAACTTAGGTCATATTCAGTGAAACGCAGTTTTAAAGTACCTATCAAAGACCACGACCAAATATGACTTTAAAAAGTCATTAGAAAGCTGTATATTATCTGCAATTGTATCTTTAACATCAATTCTATATTTATATCTTTGCTCTACAAAGACTTCCTAAATAGTTCATTATTTCGTTGAATTCTTTAATATAAAAGAAACATATACGTTCTAACTTATAACACTTGCCCTATAGGTAATATTCTTTCATTGCATTACTTATTTTTGCTTTCTTAACGTTCATATTTGAATCAGGCAAAGTGGACAAATATGAACATATCTACTATATTAATTTTCATTTTTATGTCAATTGGTTATTATCCAACACAAATTTTCCTTCAAAATTATTATTAGCAAATGACCAAATCGATGATTTATTTATATTTGAACATAAAATGGTTCAATAAAAATTTAATATCAGCTAATGATATTTATCGATTTGCTCTTTTTAAACTTTGATATCTTGCACTTCTACTAAGGTTTTCTAATTGATTTTTGCTATCTTCAGATGACATTGCTTCTAATCTTGAGTGTGTCTCTTCATTCAATCTTCATATAAACAGAATGTGAAAAGGAATTGTCGTAGACTTGGCAAAGATTGCAATAAGTGTGTGAAGTTTGATTATGCTTAAGATGTTAGTATTGCAATTTGTCCAATACAGAAGGTTCCATTTTTTCTAACTATTAGGCGTCAATTCTGCTTTGTTCATTATTTTAGTTTATTGTAAGTTACCACAAATTTAAAATTAACGTAGAACCTTAAATATTCTATAATCATAGTCTATTGAAAAGTATTTGCCTAATATGAGACACAATTGATATGCACAAATTTGATTTGTTGTTGTTGTTTGTTCATTGATAGGTCCACCTGTTGAAAGTTTGTATTACACTCAGAGTATCTACAAGAGATAGCTACCTATGATCCAAACATATTAGAGCATCATCTGCCTATTGACATACTCAGTTGTTTATTTTTACATTGCGAATAGTAGTCCCCTTTATGATTTTTATTCTTAATTTCGTCTTCCCCTTGTTGACATCCTCAGATCAGATTCCAAACTCTAACATATCCACTTTATAAGATATGTGGTTGCTGCAACCACCAAATCCTCGAAAATTGGTACCCCTCGAATAATAGTAAATTTACAATACTCTTCAATGCACAAGGAATCACGCACGCACAAACCCACCCGAACGCGAATAAAATAAATTTACTTACTTTTCCTCTCTTTTGTGTGTGTGTAGCAAAACAAAGGTCCAATAAATGATGTATTTGCAAGTAGAATGGGAAAATATATAATTTACATCCCCGTACAGATTGACGACTATTTTTGCAAAACTTTTCAATCCAATTTCTCGTGAAAAATTTAAAGACCAAGCACTGGTGTTACATGCTCACTATGATTTATTTGGATGTATGTGCCAGATATTAGGAAATCATTGATTTTGAGAACTGAAAATAATCATAGGATAAGAATTATGTGTTCTGAAAAGGTTCGAAATCCGTGCCTCGTACGCATCTTTTGAGTAAATTTAGTGTCTTGCTTCTTCATACATGGATTATTTTAGTGAGTGTAGGTATATTATTCAAATATATGTATGTCTTGGAATAGACATGTCGGAGAAAAAAGTTAAGCACCTACCTTTATCTGTGAAACTTGCATATCAGTTAAGACTCCATCATTATTTAATGGGTTTGTTTCCTGTATATCCCATTCACACGGTCTTGTGATTTTATTTATTTGAAGCACTTATGACTTTTTGCTCCTCACTATCAACAAGGAGAAGACGCTTAAATCCAGTGATAGGCATCTGATAGTGTGTAGTGTTAGCTATAAATTTTTCATTCTGCACTCAAACTAAATTTATACTAATTAAAATTTATTGAAGATTGTAAAGTTTATGCGAGTGATAATTTTTTTTTTAAATTTCAAGTGTGGTTTAAGGATATTTTAAAACAAAAAGTATTTATTACTTAGGCCAATATGTACATGTCTACCTCAACGGAGGTTGTCTTTCACCTCTGTCGCTTCATTTTTTTAGTGCAAAAGTAAAAACATCATTTTATGACATGCCGTCACAGGTTCTGGAGAAATGTATCTCTTTCGTCCTTTTCTGGATATGTGAAACAAACGAAACATGAACAATGCGAGATAGATCAAATTTCCCCGAAAAGAAAATTGTATTTGGGTACATTGTCAACTCTTCGTCCTCAAAAAATGAATTAACAAATTAGCAATATGTTCTTGTAACTTATATTTTATGTTATTCATCAAAATTGTTAATTATCGATTTGTTTGAAATAAACAATGGAACGATCAGATTAAGATACGGTTTAGTATTTTATGCTGCACAGACATGCCTTCTGTACATATCAAACTTAATTTATCTGGATTCTGTGTGGAAACGTTAATTCTATCCCGCGTTTCATGTGCATTTTTGCATTATCAGGCTGGTTAGTTTTCGTGGGTTGACACGTGCGATTTGTTTAACGTCAGCAAAAATCGGAATTGCATGTGTCGTTTTTGTACTGATTTTTCGTGTGAAAATATTTTTCTCAGTAGGTATGTGCTTTATAATGTGTGAACTTATTTAATTCGTCATGCAAAAATACAAATTATACACGGTTTACTATGTGTAAAAATTTGCCAGAGCACTCGGGAACTTCTTGAACCCTCGGCTCAAACATTTTCTAATGCTACGCCAAATAGTGGCCAACTGCAAACTGTTTAAAACCTATCACTGATGTCCAAGATTTTACAATAATTGTATTTATACACTTGTTTATAGTTTGTCAGTAATACATTTTGATTTCTAGAATATGTCTTATCTAAGGAAACGCAAACAGTCATGCGCTTAGACTTGGTCAAACTAACTGTCTCCTAATTACCACTTTACTGCAATATATATAAACTCTGCCTTAAGCCTGTGCTTGTCTTCAGCATGCTACACTTTCTTTTTGTCCAAAATCGCTTTTTTATTGCTCAATAAATATATCAATACGACTTTTGGAACTATTCTCAGCTACCCTTTAACTTTTAGAGGCACTCACATTTGAGTTAGCTAGAAGAGGATTTGATTCATTGTTTTGCATAAACTTAATTTAATTCTTCGACGATAATCAAAATCTTGAAATGATCTGATATTTAAAAATATTTTGCCACTTAGTTATAGTTACGTTTATAGTCTTTGGTTTAATTTGTTTTTATTGTGAAGACAGTACTTATTGTTTACAACCGTGTTTAAGTTTTAGATTTCAGGAATACATCTTGTATGTAGATACGTGTATGTAGTAGAACCTCAACAATTCGGACACCTTCGTTCAAAACCCATTTAATCCACAATAATATTGAATCCTGATTTTACAAAAAAGAGTCGGGTCAAAAAGAAATAATGAAATCTATTAAGATAAAATTCTGTGCTGATACAAAGACTTTCTAATTTACAAAGTATGGATGAAAGAGGCGTATATGTATGTATATATGTATGGATGGATAGTTTATTGGTCTTTCTCTGTGTGTTTGTAAGACAATGCGGCAAGGGTAGACAAACAATAGTAGACAAACATTGTAGACAAACAAAGAACCTTTCGAAGGATTCGATATGTATTCTGGAACACAAACTTTCATTTAACTTCTCTCTGTGTTTGTTTTATTATTTTTAATTTTTTATTGCAGATGGTCTTTTTGACCTTGTAAAATTTGCTAGATCTTCGACTTGTACTGTAAATTTAACAGAATGCAAATCTGTGTATTTACTCATATAGTAATATATTCCTTCCTCATACCGGACTCCTTTAACCATCCTGCTATCTTGGTTGATGATGCTTGTCTCGATCTTATTATAATTGAATGTAATATGCAAATTAGCATTTTTCCAAAGCATTGCATGACATCTATTTTATGTTTGAAATCAACAAGTTAGTATATTTATTCTCTTTTATGTTACTTTGCAACATAACGAGAGAGAGAGAGAGAGAGAGAGAGAGAGAGAGAGAGAGAGAGAGAGAGAGAGAATTGAATAGAAGATATATTCAACTCGTCTAGTTTTATTAACAATTACGGGCACATTGTATTTCATGGAATTACTTATTGCTTTTGCAAACAGATTATACATGTATGTAGAGCAATTGTGTCAGTGGATTGTGATTATTCACCATCAAAACCCATCTGGGCATACTTGAATTCTCTTCACAGATGGAGCCGAATGGATGAGGAAAAAGCAGTGGCAGTAATTGGCATTGGGTGCCGATTTCCAGGGGCAAATGACAAGGATGAGTTTTGGCGACTTCTTCTGAATAGCGAAAATCATATTGTAGAAGTCAAAAGTCATCGCCCTGGTTTCGATGACCACTTCATCACTGACCCACTTGACCCGGAGAAAAAACAGACCTACCGAGCTGGACTTGTCGAAAGGTATACCTTAGAAGTTCATTAATTTTGCGGCATTTTAGTACAGTGACCAAAACGTTCGTTGATTATCTGACTCCCTTTAGCACTTAGAACAACGTTCAGACCAATAAACCATTATTAGCTGGAGGAAGAAAGCGTTTCAAAGTTATGGACTGTCTCTAAATATCTCTTTTGCTTACGTTCAGCAAGTCAGGTGTCCCCTGAAATACGTTTGTCCCTTCTCAGACAAAAACACACATCACCCCATCATGCATTTCGAAGTAGCGAATCCTGATCACAAAGACCTTTGTTGGTTCCAATCTATTTTTCTAAGATGGTGCAAAATTAACACTACGAACGCCAATCATTTCTGTATGGTCAAGATACTGAAGACTTGTTCCAAAATTTTTACAGTTCAAATGAGTTCAGTCATTTTCATCCGATATTTATCAGTAGTGTGTCTGTACTAAGTCAGATTTTACTACGAGTACAACGTCAGTCTGGTACATATATAACCTATGAATCTATGACTATCTGATCATCGAAGAGTTAAGATTTTAGTTTTTCTCTTGTTTCTTGTTACACGATCGACATACGATGCATAATACTGACAGTCAACTTATCTGATCATCGTTTGACGCCATTCTATTTTAGATTCAGTGATGAACTAGTAACATGAAATCAGAGAACCTTGTTACTGAAGTTTATTTGTTGATGATTTAAACAAGCAGATTTCCCTAAAGTCAACAATGTCGGTTCTCTGGATAATATTTTTTTCAATGGAGCGATGCATGTTTGTCTATGCTATAACTACTGGTATGTGTCTGTGGCTGTGTCGCTTTAAAAATATTTCCACGGAGCCTAGCATTGCAAATGCTGTTGCCTCAGTTTGAGATTATGGGTGCGTTTCTTTTTTTTATTAATATCATTTTTAAAACCCATAGGCTTCACATTTTCCATCGTCAAGTTTTGCATCAGCACTTCCATGCATAAAACCTGATCAAAACATTTTAATAATCAGAATTATATCTCTGTTCTTACTGCTAGATTTTCGTGTTGGGACAACAGAGTATTTGGAATAACAGACCAAGAAGCTGAATGGATAGACCCCCAACAAAGATTTGTGCTGGACTGCACCCACATGGCAATGGAAGATGCCGGGCTCACGCGCCGAGACCTGGATGGCACCAACACGGGAGTGTATATTGGTATAAATTATATTCGCATGTTTATTTTAATCATTAACCTACAATCTTTGTAGATTCTAACGGGGTTGTAATAATAAAACGTATTGCTTAGTAATATGAAAAGCACACTGTCGTCTCTGCTGAGAGTATTTCGGTCTGTCAACTTGTTTGTGCAAAAAATTTAAACGTGGTTATTTTGAGATCTTTTGTGACACGTTTCTGTATTAATTAATTTTTACATGACATTTAAACAATATTTTGAAGTCTGTGTGGTTAGTTGTAGACGAGAAACAGCTGCAACTCAAAAACAATTGATAAGTACTACCTTGCATCGTCCTCCTAAAATATCCCGTGATGGTGTGACTTCAACACGAAAACATTTCTACAGAAATTGTATGGGAAACAATAGCAACAACTGACTGTCTGTAAAGAATTTGATACACCGCCCATGAATGATAACTTTTTGTATATCAAGTTCGTGTTTTTCATATTTCAAACAAAAAAACTGACGTCATGCACACATTTTTTTCCAATTAACTTTCTTCCTACAGCATTTTAATAGATTTCATTGAATATAAGTATTTCCTCATTTGGATTTGATAGAAAAGAAATGAATGTATTTCAGTAAGACTATCGTGTATATCACTTACTTTTGATATGTGGATCCTTTATGAAGGCAGGAAAATAAAAAAATAAAATATACATTTTCAGGTGTGATGAATGATGACTTTAAATGTACAGTCTTGAGAAATCTTGACAGTGGTAGCAGTTACATCGTAACTGGCATAAATGCCAGTATAATTAGCGCTAGAGTGTCATATGTGTACAACCTACACGGGCCTTCAATGATAATTGACACTGCATGCTCGTCCAGTCTAGTAGCCATTCATCAAGGAGCCTTGGCATTAGGAGCTGGTAAGTTGGTACCGTCTTATTGTACGATAAATACTTCCCTCTCTACTTTAAATCGACTAAAGTATCTTATCCTGGTCCCATCTCTTTTCTCTTGGTCGTAGCAGTGGGGTGGGGTGGCGTGGGTATAAATCGTATTTTAATAGTGTCCATATTTTATTGCTAAATGTTTGTTTCAAGTACAATAAGTTTATAATTTTCTATAAGAAGACAATAACAACTTCTACCACTACTGCTATTACTAGACTCGGCGATCCTGCGCCGAATTTAGAACAGCTTCTAGTTCCATGTACACAATAACATATTTGACACGTTATGATGGTTTATGCATAAAAGGTTTCAGAAAATCAGATATTTAGAAATAAAGAGCTGTAAGTTATGGATAATTTATTTGGCACAAATTCTATAAATATTATATTTATTCGAAATGATTACCTTTTTACTTAGCGAAATGTCATCTATATAAATACCGGTCTCAAACTATCAACCAATGTTTCTTCAGGGGACTGTGACATGGCAATTTGTGGCGGAGTGAGTCTTCTCCTGGATCCAAACCTATTTAAAAGTTTGTCAAATGCCAGAATGCTGTCCCCAACTGGTCAGTGCCATTCTTTCACTAGCAAGGCTGATGGATATACAAGAGGCGAAGGGTGTGGAATGGTCATCTTGAGGCGTGTCAAAGATGTAAGTTGTATTATTCATATTAGCAATATCCCGGTAGATAGATAAAAAAAATCGATAGACATGACCAAATACGGTGAAAACGAAAACTCGATTGAACGATTGGGTCACTCACCACTTCGACTTTACGAAGTTCTGCATTTGTTTCCCCTTCATTGAATATTCAGAAGGTGCTATCGGTTCATGCACTTGAAAAGGACAATCGGTTAATACACGTATATTAAATAAATGCAACGTCATGCACTTTCATCAAAAGTACTTGACTCTATTTTTTCAATTGAACCTGCGGTGACGTTTCCTTACTCTCGTGGCTGTTATCGGTCAGTTAGTGGAGAACAGAGATTTATTATAAAATGGCAATACTATATTTAAAGTTTTTAGACATGATTCAAATTTTCATTACAAAGGATATACACGCAGTAATAACAAGCCGAGACAAAAAGAAATCATTCCATTTTCCATACATTTCCAGTCTTATTCTTTAAACTGTGAGGTATTAAGCACGTATGGCTGATGTATGAGAACATTCCTTTCTACATCAAGCTTCTGACGTGTACATTTTATCATCATTTGAAACAAAATGAATTTTAAATTTTACAATATGGGAATGCTGGGAAGATTGGAAGTGCTGAGTGGTCCTAAAGGTAGGAAATTGGCTCAATATTTAGCGTATTTATTTCCATGTGACCTTCATTTCTTCTCAGTATCATTTACATTTACATGTTCTCATTTTCGTGATAATTATGTTGTTGCCTGAATGCATATTTGTTACCAATGAATAGTTCTACGCTACACAGCGTGCAATATAATTTTAATTCTACGAAGTTGTGTTTGCTTATATGAAGTAAGAAAGTTAAAAGGAATAGTGTTTTCAGTTCCAATGTAAATCCTGATCTTTAAGCTGGTTTATATCATTTATATCTAGGCTGTAAAGTGTGGTAACAAGATATGGGGTCTTCTTGGGACGGGAGTTAATCAAGATGGACACATGGCGACACCCATCACTGCACCATCTGAACAGCAGCAAATAGCTCTTCTTCATCGGGTCTACAAAAAGTTTAACGTTTCGAAATCAACCATTCAAGTCATCGAAGCACATGGTAATTTATATTTACCAGATTACTGGCCATAAATAAGTTCTTTAAGCTATGCTTTTAATCTATATGAATATCATATTCATCGTACTTCGAAAAAATAACGTTTTTACTTAGCAAAATGTCATTTATTGCTGGATTTTTATTATGGTCAACCTGTAACGCTGTTACACAAATTTTCCTTAGTAATGTGATGTGATTTAAAAAAAATTGTACAGAGTTCAGTGCGTAGATAAAATGGCAAAT
The DNA here is from genome assembly GCA_029931535.1 of Margaritifera margaritifera. Classification (NCBI taxonomy): domain Eukaryota; kingdom Metazoa; phylum Mollusca; class Bivalvia; order Unionida; family Margaritiferidae; genus Margaritifera; species Margaritifera margaritifera. The sequence continues at coordinate 2,984,097 of JAQPZY010001657.1, read as the reverse complement.
TCCCCCGAGATTTGTAGATTGGCCATACACACACATACACAAGTACGTATGTGTGTGTGTGTCTGTGTGTTTGTGTGTGTGTGTGTGTGTGTGTGTGTGTGTGTGTGTGTTTGTGAAGCACGATGCAGCAAAACAGACAAGCTGGCCAAGCGCTTTCTAGATCTATTGATTCCATTTTCAAGACTGACGACTCTAACAAAAAATAATTGCAAACATAATAACGTAAACAAATTGTATAGTTCCATACTATTTTGTTACTGTAAATACAAAATCACCATCTAGTACAAAATATATTAAGAACAAAATAGAAAATTGTACATATTGAAATATTTAAATTGTGGTAAATTAAGTATTACACTTTGCCGAAAAGGCTCTTTTGTAACAACGTGCCCACATATGACCGAGATTTGTACTGCTTGAAACAAACCTTCGCTTGTATCGACCACCTTGAAAAATTAATCCGAAGGTCTCGAAAGCTCTCATCCAGTTTAACTGACTTTTTGCTCCGGGCATAGTCATGTTTGTTTCCTGGATAATATTTGCATGACAAACCCAACATTTGTCATTCCTTTAGAGTTGTGTTAGGTTAAAGGTTTCTCTGCATTTATTTCTATTTTCATACACTTTAGGTACCGGCACACCCCTCGGAGATCCTACTGAGTGCAATGCACTAGGAACTTTTTTCAAGGAGAAGACTTCCTCTTCTTTAAAACATATTGGTTCTGTTAAATCAAATATTGGGCATCTAGAATCTGCTGCGGGTGTTGCTGGCCTTATCAAGGTATTGCTTATGATGCACCATGAAAAGATTGTGCCCTCTCTGCATGTAGACAAAGAAGGAGTCAATGAAAGAAACAACATTGGAAAAAATGGATTAACCATTCCAACAAAGCTTAACATATGGCCATTGCCAAATGGTATCCCGAGAATGGCATGTGTGAATAGTTTTGGATTTGGTGGAACAAATGCCCATGCAATAGTTCAAGAATACAAAAAGAGCCCAGGTCAAGAAAGAAATTCACAATATTTTAACCAAGACCAAGCTATAATTGTACTCTCAGGTACAAATCAAGAAGCCTTGACTGAAAATGTTCGCAAGATGGTAGAGAGTTTGAATAAAAACCCATACAACCTACATGATCTATCATATACCTCCACTTGCAAAAGGGACCACTTCCCAGTCAGAATAGGATTTACTGCATCAACCCAATCAGAGTTGACGGCCAAATGTCAAAATTACTTGAATGGAAGAAATGATTCAAAACGAAAAGGCAAAGTTAAACTTGTGTTTGTATTTGGTGGCGTGGGCACTGTGTGGCAGGGAATGTGCTCAAATCTTGTTTCAATCAGAACGTTTCGAGAAAAACTGATCGAAGTAGATAGGTTGTTGGCAGTACACACAGGTTGGTCCGTAGCTGAAAAGATGAAGTCGGATGAAGTGATGAAAAATCCCATGATAGGTCATATATCAATATTCGCCTGTCAGATTTCTCTACTAGAAATGTGGAAATCTTGTGGAATACATCCTGATGCAATCGTTGGTCAGTCTGTTGGAGAGGTGGCTGCAGCCTATGCGTCTGGTGCAATTAGTTTGGAAACGGCTGTAGAGGTAATTTATTTGAGATCGAAGCTTCTGTCGAACATAACCGGCGGAAAAATGATGGTTGTAAGTGGTTTAGAGATTTCCAAACTCCAAAGCATGTGCAGATCCCAGTCTCATTCCTTATGTATAGCAGTTCACAATAGTCCGGTCTAAGGTACTTTGTCAGGGGATGCAGGAGGAATTGAAGTGATAAAGCAAGAAATTTTACGTTTAAATAATGAAGGCCAACATATTCTCTCAAAAGAACTTAATGTCTCATGTGCCTATCACAGTCACTGCGTGGAGTCTGCGAAGATCAGCATCGTACAATCTTTGTCAAAGATAAGTAGAAAACAGCCGCACATCCCAGTTGTATCTGCTGTGACGGGAAAGTATGCGGAGAGCAGCGATTTCATTACGGCTGATTACTGGGGAGAAAATGTAAGGGAAGAGGTTCGATTTTGCGAAGCGATCCAAACAGTTGCTGAGGAGAAATGTACAACTGTATTTTTAGAGATAGGTCCACACCCTGTACTAGCCCCACATCTAAAAGATATATTGCCATCAAGCAAGACCATGTCTCTTCCTTCAATGAAGATGGGCAACGAAATAACTCCGTGGAAAGAAACCTTGGTGGAACTTTACCAGCTAGGCCTTGGGATAAATTGGGAAAATATTATTCCAAACACAAAACATATCACAGACATTCCAAAGTACAGATATTTTGGAAAAGATTTGATTACTCCGTGTGCCTTAGCTGTTTCCCCATCTGATAAACTAGATGAGTCTCATCTATATGTGAGACAACAAAGAGGCCTAAATGATGAACACACACTTTATAAAGTAAAGATTAACGAAGAAGAAACGCCATTCGTTTTTGACCATTATGTTCAAGAGAGAGTTATAGTACCTGGGGCATTTTATCCCGATGTTGGTCTTCAAATCGGGAAAGATCTTCTACAAAAGCCAATTCAAGAATTACAGGTAGAGTTAGAGTTTTTAAAAACCCTTCCAGTAAGTTCGACAGCCTTGACTGAACTTGATATTCCTGTCGAAATGAATGAAAACATGAAAGGCGAATTATTTTGCGAGTTTGAAGCATTCAGTCAAGGATATGTTCGTGCCAGAGGACGTGTCAAGTCATCTTCACCTCAACGCCAAAGACTATGTGATGTTGAACATATAAAAACACTGTTTTCTTCGCATCTTTTGAAGGAGGAGGCTTATAGAAGACTGGAAAATCTTGGCTTCAAATACGGAGAAACATTTAACCTTATAGAGGAGTGTTCAGTCAAATTAGGCGAGTGTTTAGCAAAATTCAAAATTCCTTCCAAAGTTATGTCTACCCTGACCAAAACACACTTACATCCATCTATTTTAGATGGTATGCTTCAAACAAGTGCTCTAGCTGCGAAAGAAAAAAATATGCATGTTACTGCAAATTCATCACCACAGGGATTCCCAGTTGGAATTGATAGTATTAGGGTTTTTATGTCCCCGAGGAGCCAGGTTATGTATTGTTACTTGCGCTTGACAGACTATCTTATGACTGACAAAGTCATAGAGAGTCATGCCGATGCACTTCTGATAGATGAGGATGGCGTCATCCTTGTTGAATTGAAAAATATCACAATTTTCGGAAGGCGCCCAGAGGTACTGATACCTAGGGAGTTGAAATATGTGACCACTGCGCGATCATATCCAAAACCAACTGTTCCGCGGACAAACAATGGAATTGAAAATATTCTGTTGATTCATGGTGATAGTTCACGAACAGACTACTTTTGTTTGGATCCGTCAAACACGATACCTATCAGCCCAAAATCACTCGACGGGACCTTTCGCGATACTCTCCTGCAGGCAGTGATTTCTAAATGTGGAAGTAGTGATCGTATTTCAACTGTACTTTTCCTACCAGGATCAATTGAGTTAGATGATAGTACTACTGATGGACTAAAAATAATGAACACGTTGAAATGGAACTGTCGTCTTTTGGGTGAGCTAATAAGAGTTGTGAATGATCTCCCGAAGCATCCGTCAGTGTTTGTCATTACAGAGAATACGCAAGGACTTGACAAAACAGATGAAGCACCAATCAATGTATGTGGGTCAGAAATGTGGGGACTCGTGCGAAGCTTTCTTAAAGAACTTGTCTACATGAATATGTTTCTAGTAGATGTTGTTTCTATGAAACAAAATGAATCCCTCCTAAAAGAGTTACTTACTGTTCCTTCTGAAACTCTGAATTCTTTTCCCAGAGAAATTGTCATATCTAAGGGAAAAATATATTCACTACAGTTACAAAGCGCTGCACCAACAGACATAATAAGTGTTGCAAGAGCAGTTCCTCAAAGGGCTGGTGAAGAAACTCTTCTAAAATCTGAAGAACATCATCAAATGATTGATCATTATCTCATTCCACGCAGAGAACAAGAAGAAGTAAAACCAGGATGGATCAAAGTTGAAGTACAATCCGTGTGTCGAAATGGCTTATCAACATACATCTCAAGCACGCAAGACAGCATTTTCGGCTACACTAGAAAGAATTGTACTGAAAACAATATTGAATCATTAGAAGTTGTCGGTTATGTTGAGTACACTGAGATGTACAACTCTCCACTCAAGCAAAAGATTTGCAGAGGCAGTATAGTCAAATGTAGCCCAGAGGACTCGCCTAATGCCGATAAAGCAAAGGTTGTTTTATGTTATCCCGTGAAAGCTGGGTCCTTCGTAACAGCGCCAAAGGCCTGCGTTGTGCAACAAGATGAAATTCCAAATTATTCTCCTGGAAAGCTATCCAACATGATCCGAGCTTGGTATCTAATCAAAAATGTTCCCAAGAAGAAGAAAATCGGCATTTTCTGTGACCACGTTGGAGAAGACTGTCCAATTGTAAACATGATAGATACCTTAAATGATAAGGGATATAAAGTTGACGTCCTTCATCTGACACACACGAAAGTGACGGGACAGAACTATCATACTTTGAACACGAGCATCCTTATGCAACCTCTGCAACCAGGACAAGAGGAATGCTTCCTAGAACACCTCAGGTATTCAAAGAGGCTACTCTGCATGAAAAACCACTTATCTAGGTTACTCCAAGAAAGAATATTACAGAAAAATATCACTACCTGCAAGCTTCTTGAGGACTATGAAATATTCAGCACAGAAAGACTCCCCCTCATCGTGCCAAAGTTTGTATCCTGGATGAAGGGAAATAACATAACATTCTTTAAGCAGCTCATTGAAAATGCAAATCACAGGGCGTTACCTAAAGTTATAGACATTATGCCCATCCAAGGGCAATGTCCGTTAAAGAGGAAAGTTAAGGTATCACAGCTGTTCGACAAAGTATCCTCTTATATAATTGTAGGAGGATTAACTGGACTAGGTTGTGTTATTTTGAAACAACTGGCAGAAATGGGAGCCGGAGTGATAGCAACATTCTCCAGAAGAGGACTAATGCAAGAAAAAGGACAAGAAATCAGGCAAGTTGAGAAAGCATACGGCTGTACAATTCTCTGTCTTAAAGTCGACGTCGCGGATTTGAATTCGCTTCGGCGTGCCTTAGAAGACATGAGATGCCGATTTCCAGCACATCCTTTGAGGGGAATATTCCAGGGAGCAGGAACAATCGACAGCGGTCTATTCTTAGAATTGACTGCAGATAAGTTTGATACTGTTATGCTTCCAAAAGTCGCCGGATCCTGGAACCTCCATCTCTTGTCATTGGATCTTACCTTGGATTACTTTGTCCTACAGTCTTCCATTTCTGGGATACTTGGGTCCCCGGGAGATAGCAACTACGGTGCAGCAAACACTTTTCTGGATGCTCTGGCTCACTACAGGCGTCAGAAAGGCCTTCCATGTCAAAGCATTGATTGGGGTGGTTTACATGTTGGGCTTGCTGCTTCTCCCCAATTTGCTGCAATCTTCGAAACCAAGGGATTTCTACGACTGGATGAAGAACAGATACAACACTGTTTCTTACACGCACTTATACAAGATCTTCCACAAGTCGTGTACACAAGCTTGGACTGGGATCTCATAGCCAAAGACTACGCAAAGCCAGGGATGAACAGGCTTGTTTTCAAGGTCAGCAGCATACTTAAAACCAAACATATGAAAACCCCTGAGCAAGAACAAAAGCTCAATAAATCTGCATTAATAGATTGGCAGACTTTTCAAGCTGATAACGGGTCAGCTAAGTTACAGACTGTGATAGAAGTTGTGAAAGAAATTACTGGAACAGTGACAAATGTAGACGTTTCAGAGCTTCAGCTGGAATCTTCCCTTGCAAATGCTGGAATTGACTCCTTGTCTGCGATTCACTATATTAACATCATCTCTGATATCTTCAAATGCAAAGTTCCCGTACAGAAAGTTTTGTCTCCAGATTCTACCATTCAAGTAGTTGCTGAATTTTTGATAGAGAAAATAGATGTAGCAAAGCTACTCTCTTCAAACTCGTACATTATACATGAGGGGAATGCCAACAGAGAAAGAAATGGCGATGTACTCATGGCTTCGAATGCGTCACCAGAAATCAACACTGTCAGCACTAAGCTATGATTGAAGGTAAAACAATTGTTTGAAAAATAACATATGATATTATACTTTCTACGACTAATTTAATATCCGGTTTAGCTTTATTCCCGTTTCCCCAGCAGAGAACCCTGTACTAAGTATTATTAAACGTGAACAAAGTGCTCGAAAGCAAAACTTTGCATTTCATCAAATAATTATTGGCTTACATAGAATACTTAATTAGTAATTTATAAATTGATAACAAATATTCTAGGAGGAGTAAAAAAGCAGCTGGGAAACAGTAAAATCATATGTTGTATCATAACTGCTTGAATTAAATTCGCTTGTTTCACAAACATTTAGAAATTGATCTAGACAAGACAACTTCGAAATGCGTATATGCACTATACTGAACGTCATTTGTTTCTCATCCTGAAAGGTGAATTATGTAGCGACAGAGCCAAGGAACGAGTCCTTTGCCTGCATATGTTGACTCTATCTCAGTACGAAGTGGAGTAGAGACCGTGGACAGAATGGGTTTTGTCAACTGAACCGGAACGAGATAGTCGTCTTACTATTGCCACCTATATCCCTCACTTGACCTTCGTAAATATTTTATACATGTACTTACGCTTGCTTCATGTTCTATTTGCATCATCTGTGTTGTAATATTTGTACATATAATAATACCTGTGAGTATCAATTAAGGTCTCAAGGAGAGCAGTTTCATTGTTTTTCTCCAAAGTAATATTTGCTTGACCAATAGTTTAATATATACACCCCGTCCTACCTAGTATCTAAAAATATGCAAAGAAACAGAGTAATGACTAATACCAAGGAATTATTTATATTCAAACTGAAAGCATTTTATTGAAGTACATTCTTATCCCAGTTCGTGACTTGATCGATTTACATAAATCTTGTAAATAGTGTATATAATATTCTTGCTGGACATATTTTGCTTTATTATTTTTTGCATTCAGAATTCACGCATGGAATATCTATGGTAAGAACCAGACTCTTAAAATTTTGTACGAAGAAGAAGAGATGAATAAATCCTGAAAGTACTCAGTCACGCCTACAATTATCAGAGGTGCTAATGTGGACTTTGTTTTCGTATACATTTCAGTGAATTTCGAAAACTAGATTCAAATACTAAGCTATTAAAATGCGAATTCCAGTTTGAAATTAGTATTTGTATAAAACGTTTTAAAGTCGATAACAGTGACTTACAGTAGATTTAATCCGTCTCTTTAACAGTTTCATAAGCCTCCATTGCATATATATATATATATATATATATATATATATATATATATATATATACATCCTATACCTGTACTAATTGTGTTTGTGAATACGTTAGTGTGTGTGTGTGTGTGTGTGTGTGTGTGTGTGTGTGTGTGTGTGTGTGTGTGTGTGTGTGTTTCTTTTTTTTGGGAAGGGTCTTTACTAAAAACGGATGAATAGCTTAACGCCATGGAAGCATTTTAAAATCGTTGTAATCATATAAGTACGATTTTAATAACCAGCAGTTGGAGTGTATAAGGTTTATATACCATTTTTAGATTCAGTAAGGTACTCTCAATTCATTTGTTAATACTTTTAAATAATAACCTGATTAAGCACTCTTGATCGGATAACTAATGTTGATTGAGCAAAATTACATGGAGAAAGTCTTTTAAAAACTTTATCGCTTTTCTCTTTTGAATTTAAAATCTGCTGTCCATAAAAGATATGTAGATGTCATTTAATGAAATACCGATGTCCTCGCCATGTTTATGAATCTGTTATGATCTACACATTTGACTTAGTAATTACACGTCAGTGAAAAAAAGCAGCAATTTATTGTAACAACCAGATTTTTTTAATTGCACAGTAGGGAAAATACATATTCAAATATAAGACCTAGATATCATTACTTACACTGTAAATAAGTAGTTTTATAGCATGCAAGCTCTTTGACAATATAGATCTATTTTCTTTGTAATATTTCTCATATCTGATCCGATTATTAAAATTTATTTCTAGAGAGAGAGAATTTTCTGAATGGCATTGAAATCTGTCTGTAGTGAGTGCAATAGGTAATTTGTTCTGGGAATATATTTTGACTCAACACACACGATTTAATTAATCATCTGATTAGATTCTTGGCCAGATTGTCGCATTGTGTTTTCTGTCTTTTTTCTTTTCTCTTTTTTTTCAGACAAATGAGTTTTATCGCTGGTCAACTATCTTCTTTATATAAAATGACTGCAATACATTTTAATACTATGAAGAACCGAATGTTTTTCGCACAAATGAAAAATTACTATCTGATTTCTCGTGTGTGTTTGGTCAAAATATATTCCCAGAACAACTTACCTATAGCACTTATTACACTGAAATTTCAATGACATTCAGAAAATACTCTCTCTCTCTCTCTCTCTCTCTCTCTCTCTCTCTCTCGTATTAAATTTAAATACTATATACTTTTGGGATCATTGTCACATCATGGTGATTAAATATGATGCTATGATTTTTATTATGCATTATTCATATGTATTCTGCATATATTTTTATGCAATTGTAAAGAAATGCTAGAAATTAACGTTTTCTGATCTAATTCAAACGAAATTTGAAAGTAATGAACTTCAAAGAAGAGGTTTTTCTGTCGAAGGTTTGCAATATTTTCTTTCCAACATTAACGGTTGTTATTTTTGAGTTGAATGTAAATGTTGATTGCTAGACACTTGTTACCTATCGTAATTGTCAGCATATTTTTTATTTCAATTTTAGTTATCCACTGTTGGTGTGTTGTTGTTTAACACGGTGTCATTTCAAAGTAAGAATTCATGCGATATTTGTCCAATCACCAGTTCCAACTACTAGTCTTCCCATTAGATTAAGGATACTAAATGGAACAGGATTTTTCCATATATTTTCCTCGAAATGTAGCTTCCGAACCAAAAGAAGAAGAAGAAAAATTATGATAATAAAAGGACCTTAATGAATAGATATTGTTTTATTTACCTCAAGGTATGCATATGTTTAACCAAGTGCACCAACGTCAACCTCAAGGTATGCAAATTTTTAACCAAGTGCACCAACGTCAACCTCAAGCTATGCAAATGTTTAACCAAGTGCACCAACGTCAACCTCAAGGTATGCAAATGTTTAACCAAGTGCACCAACGTCAACCTCAAGGTATGCAAATGTTTAACCAAGTGCACCAACGACAACTGTTGATATAATTTGCTTTTTCTCGACGAGATAATCAATAAAGATTCACTTTTCCAAAAAATGGTTTTTATTCATACAAGTTATGGCAACCACTATTGAAAATCAATTTCTATTAAATATTTTCTCAAAATTCACGGGAATGAGTTTTTAGCTAGTGTCGCAAGAAAGTTAAACTATGTTTTTATGTCACCTCAGATATTAGAAATCCTATATTCCAGCTTCTCTTATCAAACTACATTTACTTAAATTCCTTGCATCTCCGATGCATATTATACATCCAACTTATAAACATTTTCTTGCTTTTGAAACGAAAGCATTTCAGCATCACATTTAAAGATACTGAATAGTCCACAGACATGTCCATATACGTCAATGTCGAGGTCAAGAAGAATTGCCATTACAGTTAGTTCCAGGACAGCTAAAATAGCAATGAAATGATATTATGGGAATCATTTATTTTGATAAAGTATGCTGATTTAGCATTTTAATTTTTTTGCAGCACAAGAAAAAAGGAAATGAATTCACAATTCCATTTGTTTTAACAGACATTGTGAATAGCGTTTCTAAAAAAAAGAGCCTTTCAATGATCATTAATTACCTGTTAGAATCAGGAAATATTACCTTTATTTCATAGCCCTATCGGTTTATACTGTTACAATTGACAAGTTTTGCAATAAATGTAAACACTATTAAAATATTACCCCACCAAATATTTACACAAACAAGCACATCATATCATTCACTTGAATGGGCAAAGGGTATGACGTGCAACCAAGCAAGTTCTTGAAAGATGGTCGATTTTCATTCCATTTACAATTTGTATAGAGTAGAACAAAATAATACAACAACTCTTAAATGCAAAATTTATGTTGAAAACCACTTCACAAAAATCAAAATCACTTTCTGCAGTTAGTTGAAACTTATATTATATAATATGTTAAGCACCCTCTTACCAGACAAACTTTTAAAGAAAAACTGGTAAAAGCAGGAAAAGTGGAGTGTTGGACACTAAGTGGACAATGTTTAGAAACTATACCACATTTACTTCCCTTGCTCATTTGAAATGTACTAGGTTGTTTTCAATGAGAGGAAGCAATTGATGTTTGTTAAAACTAGTGAATAGACTTTTGTCCGATCACAGTCCCTAAGATAGAATAATATGCACGGATTTACCTTGAAGTTAACCAATGCTGCAGTCGATGTTGTTGCACCTTTATTGAATAAAATTAAATAGTTATTTTAGTATTTTGAGGGGTCCTTAGATCTATGAGTGAAGTTACATTTTTTTAATTAGTATTTTCCAAATTGACCCGCTCATGTGTGGAATTAAAATGGGGCCTAATAATAATATGTTGCTGTTGTTGTTGTTGTCGTAGTAGTAGTTATAATTATTTTTATTATTATTATTATTATTATTATTATTCCCTGTACTTTTTTGCATTTTGTATGAACTCACACAAAGAAATGTATACTCCAAATTATACGGGCTTGGGCAAAACCAATTGATGCTACGCCTCGTCCAAGATAGAAAGTATTATATATATATATATATATATATATATATATATATATATATATATATATATATATATATATATATATATATACAGAGAGACAGACAGACAGACAGAGTGAGACACAGAGAGAGAGAGAGATTTGCTCATTATTTTTGTTATCTTAAACGGGAGGGTAATGTAATCTTAATTAAACGCCCGAACGTGACATTTCCTATCGCAGACAACATATCTTTAGGCCGTCCAACATGAAACACTTCATAGTAGAGCATTATATTACAATTTATTGAATCAGCAGCCAAATTATTTCTCAACTAAAGTTGTATGTTACCTTTGGCAAACTTTCTAACTGACAACGCTTAAAATCGGGTATTACAACGAAATTATATACTCTCCTGGGTGACTAGACTCCCCACAAAAAAAAAGAAAACAATTGAAAAAATTAAAAAACCCCAGGTTCCAAACCTCTGGGGTAATCAGTATTTATGAATGATTTCTTAACAATGCATCAGATAAAACACCCATGCCGACAGAATAAGATATACTTGTGTACATTAAAAAGACGAAAAATACTTTTTGTAATAACGTTAAAACTTCCTAAGAAATCACTGTGAAAAATGCGATTTCCGACGCAAGGCTGAAACATCTTCAAGTGTGATGTGCAGCCTTACCATATAATTTGAAAGTTATTTTTGTGTGGTTTTTACTTAGTTTAAAGTACATTTTGAGGGAAAACCATTTTGAATGTTGTTTGTTTGATAAAGATACATTGAATATATGCCTCTGTAGAAGTATAATTTGTCTCTTAAATATGTTTGTTTGTGTTCTTTCGTCTGGATTGGAATGCTTGTTTGTATGTCAAAATTTGTTCCCAATCATAATTCGTTTATGCGGTTCAAATGGTTGTAGTATATTTGTGTTTTTACTTTTATTTCTCCCAAGTACGATAAGTAATATTGTTATCTTCCGGAATGAATGGTCGTATCAACATGGACCTTTTAATAAACGGTCTTGTTGGTCCTAAATGAAAATGGTTCCGCTCAGACATCCAATACGCCCGTCACAGTGGCCATCTTGAAAATCTTGTCATCACTATTTCTCCTCAATGAACGGTCATATCAGCATGGGATTTTCACTGAAAGACTTTGTATGGTGTCTAGTCGGTCGTAAATGAAAATGTTGGCGATCTGACCGCCACAATGGCCATATTGAAAATCTTGTTCTTCTAGATGGCTGGTCATATCAACATGGTACTTTCACCAAACGACTTCTAATGATGTCTAGTTGGTCTAAATAGAAATAGTGCCAATATGATATCCAATATGGCCACCAAGGCAGACATCTTAAAAAAAACTTGTTATCGTTACTTCTTCAAAACAGAAAGTCGTATCAACATGGGGTTTTCACCATCATACTTATTATGCTGTCTTATTGGTCCTGAATGAAACTGGTGCCAATCTGACATCCAATATGTCCACCACAGCAGCTAATTGAACAATCTTGTTATCGCTGAAGACTATTAGATATAGTTTCAACACTCAGCAGTTAAAGGGAAAAAATCGACTTACCTTGTATCCCTGGAAATTCTTTTCAACCAGTAGAGCGTCAGTCCCTTCAAGGTATATATATATATATATATATATATATATATATATATATATATATATATATATATATATATATATATATATATATATAACGCTTTAGTCCTACTCGTGATACGCATGATAGACACTTTGAATAATTTTTACACAACTTTGCTGGGCTGATGGCAGCATAACATAGATATGTAGTTATCCCGTTTTAGACCGTTTTTAATTTTGTCTTCTTTCTTTCTTCTTTTGTTTATCCATTGTTTGTTTATTTCCCCGTCATTTAAACATGTAAGAGTCAAGAATTTTTCTTTGTTTTTGTGTTTGGTGTTTGTTTTGTGGATGTAAATTGTTTTGTTCCCTGAAGGAGAGCTTGTTTAGCTCGAAACGTTGGGAAACTATTTTGTATTTGCGCCGTTATCAATTTTTGTGTAATTATATATATATATATATATATATATATATATATATATATATATATATATATATATATATATATATGTGTGTGTGTGTGTGTGTGTGTGTGTGTGTGTGTGTGTGTGTGTGTGTGCACACGCACACACAGTTTAAAGGGAGGGAAATCAGACCCCAAGGACCATTCTGATATACTTTTGGAATGGCCGTAGAAAATTAATCTTCTGAATAGTGCCTTAGAATCAAAAAGAAAGAGTTGAATTAACCAGAAGCAAATGGTTTTAAATGTCCATGGCATTTTGGTTCAATATTATCTTTCCACTGAAATTGTTGCCAGTAATGTTTGTAATAGTACTATTTGTAATTGTCAATAAAATCATTTACAAATTATATGTCTCGTTGTTTTTAATACAAATATCATTTATCTTGCGACTAGATATAGATGTCCAAGTTTCACCTATACGAAAAAAATACCCAATTTTGTACGAAACCGACTAATTGGTTCTCTCTGTCTCTGTCTGTCTCTGTCTGTCTGTCTGTCTCTCTCTCTCTCTCTATGTTGGGCACATGAACAACCCAACATCCTACCTCCCTACATCTATCTATCTCTCTATTTATCTATCTATCCATGAATTAAATAAACTGACTATCCGCCTTATATGTAGCCAAGGTAGTTAGGATAAGGGAGAACTTGGGAACTTTTGGTGTTTTTCGGGGGGTGGGGTGATTTTTTATGCTCGGGCTCGTCCCTCACACTCGCTCTGCTCGCATTCGGTCCTCGACTCCTCGCAAAGAATGCCCAACCCTGAAAAACACCAAAAGTTCCCTGAGTCCTCCCTTATCCTAACTACTACTATATTTTTTGTCTTTATTATTATGATCACATTAATTCTAACTCTTCCAGGAATGAATAATCATTAGCAGGTATTTCCTTTCAGTTATTTATAACCACTGTGCGCTCACTAGAGGTTTGGTATCCGTGCGCGAATGTGTTAATACTGTCTCGGCAGATGCGCTTATCATCAAACGAAGATAAACCAACTTTATTAACCCGATTTGTGACTAGTTTGTGTTTGTCTGATCTTAGCACAGTGATTTCTGCAAAATGTTTCTTTCCTTCAAGTACACTTTTATAATTTTCTTCGCTAATCGCTTTTTCTACGATACGTTTTTTTTTTTTATTCCTTTGGCCCGTTTCTTCTCAACGTTGTTATCAGTCTTTATAAAATACATTTTGCTCATGAGGGTAACAAATCCATTTATTGGCACAAAGTTTGGCACAAAGTTTGTTTCATCCTTAAATTTTCCAATAACTTTTTTATTATCATCACACTGAAAAATTGAGTGCTTTGGGTAGTCAGAAAGACCAAACAATCCTCTGTGCGTGTACAAATCGCTGTAAATATCATCAGTGTAATTTTATAACAGATCGAGTCAGTGTCTGTGAATAACAATTCTGCTGTTTTATATTTCTGTTTAATATAATTACAAAATAAATCGTACATGTGCAGCTTTGAAAGATCCAGAATTGCAGCGCCAACGTAAATTGGTTTGTTTAGTTTAAATTAATTTCTTTTTCTGTGTATCGCGACTATATTTTCATTAAATATTTTCAATGAAACAAAATCATCAGCAGAACGTAACTTATCTCCCCTCTTAACATCATTTACAATTTTTACAAAAACTGCGTTGTTGATCACCTTAAAGAATTTTTTAAAAATCTGTTTTTGGGGTGCTTCCCTTGCTGGTGTTTAAATCAATATAATTTTTTAACCATGGACACCGATCAAATTTTAAAACTCTGTGGACTTTTCTGAGTACAAGGTCAGCACTGCTGGAGATTTCTTACATGAATCACATACCGCCGCTTGTCAAGCAAATTTAGAATTAGTTTTTCAACTGTGCTTTATCCAATTCCAAGAGATTTTTTAGCTCAGTTTGTTTGGCTGATAACATGTCATCAGTAATCAGCGTGAATTGGTTATCGTTGTGTGCGTCATGAAGCAATAAAGGATAATCTAGGTCTACCTCAACAAAATATACAACGCTCTCTGGAATTTTCTTGTCAGTTTCCATTAGAAACTTATCCGGATCCACCCACTTGAAATTACCATATGGCAGTGGTTGTGACATTGCATGTTCATATAAATTATTTTTGTAAAGGTAGATAATATACGACGATGGCTCTGCTGGGTTAAAATCAGACAAATATTTGTTAATAGCAACAGAATGTTTGTTCTTTTTGTGATGACAGAAATTCATCCGCGAATACCTTTCTCAATAAAGTAGAACATATTGGGGTATGTTAGCAACTCCAATTCTATTCAACTGAGTTTTAAAGCTGCGTCCCATGATAATCCTGTAGCAGAATAATACCATGCTGGGTCAAAAGAATAATTTGCCAGGCAAACACTCCTGAAATTTTCAAAAATATCAGCCGGCAATAGCACATCAGTGCGAAGATACAAATCACGATAATCACCCATATTCGCACAACCAAAATCTCCTCCAGACAAACTCTGCTTTTTCATATTCACCATCAGTTATCCCTTCAAGATTTAGCGAAGAATAAAAAGCGTCCTTTGGTGGAAGGGATGTTTCCTCAGATTGTTTCCATCTGTTCATGTATTCGTATGGGTAAATTCCTTTGCGCGCTAAGAATACGCTATCGAGTCCAAAATGATTTTTCAGATTTGGAAAGCTGTTCCATCCCTTTGCTAACTCTTCCAACGACACCGCCATAAACTGACAACTATCTATGAACCTTAATGAGTTTTTTTTTTTTTTTTTTTTTTTTTAAACTATCGAGAAAGATAAAAATTTGTCCATATGCATTTTATTCTATTTATCGTTGAGGTGATATCCTTGTCGCCTAAAGCTTCTACAATAATATATGAGTAATACCCACGAAGAATGTGTAAAACAACTGTAATAAAATTTGGGAATTTGAAATGAAGGTTGTAATTATCATTTGCGGCACCTCTGTAGTTTCCGGTTAACTCGATCATCACATAATTCTTTGCCGCAAATATGACAGCATACCGCTCTGTTAAAATCATTTACTTCTTCTGTGGTAAATGGCAACATTCCAGCTTTATCAGAAATAATTCTTTCTATGTGCGCAACTTCCAGCTTTAAATTTTCCAGCAACCATTTGGCTGGATTTTCTCATCGGCACAATTTTATTGGCAGGCAATATTGTTCATCTACCGAGCAGACGACTTTGTACGCGACACTGCATAGAATATTATTATTTTTTTTTTGTTTTTGTAGTTGAAGAAATTTCGCTGTTTGGCATTGGACCCTCTATCACTTCAAGCACCGCTTTAAAGTCACCATAAATTATAAATGGGCATTTCAGCGCATGTGAAAAAATTTTAAACCTTAAAACTCTTTCTTCGCTGCTTTGCATTGATATTTTATTAACCTCACGGTTCAATCAGCTCTTGCAAATATTTATGAACAGGCATATTCAAGGCCGAGAAAAGTTCATAAAAGCGATTTATCTTTTCTAATATTTTTAATCTCGTTGAGCTTCCAGAGAAAGCGGTGCTTGGTAAGCCAGAAAAATGCCGCAGGGTTCTAGAGCAATATGCAAACATTTGTAATGATATTATTAAGCCGTATATTCTGCGATAGATTTTGTTGGTATCCAGCAGTTAAATAAATCCCTTTTGTTCTTACAACTTCTTCTATTCTAAAAATATCCTGCGAAGTCTTCTGCAACTCCTGTATGCAAAAAGTTCCCGTACTTATTCTCTTCTCAAATCTTTTAGCGTGTAAGTTACAGGAATCGTAAATAAAATTTTATCAACAACGAAAACTTCTTCTGTCCAGTTTGGTGTAAAACCCTTTTCAAATATTTTTGACACTAAAATTCTTACATTGTCTCCAATGTTAAAGTTATGCCGCCTGTGCAGGTTTTCATCTTTTTTCAGCTTCTTCTGAGGGGTATTTTTATTTAATTTTTTTGTTGTTGTTATTATCACTCACAAGATTAGATAAATTATCAACATATATGTTCGTCTTACTTTCTGTAAAGTGTTTGTAAATTTAATTTTTTAAAGTCCTGTTAAATCTTTCCACGATCACACTCTTACCCTCATTACTTGTTGTGTATTTTTCAATATTATTTTCTAATAACAAAAATTTCAAATCTTTTGTTAAATAATTCACCACCATGATCTACCCAGAGTTTATTTGGCTTGCGTTCAAACTGTGTAATACACTTTAGATAGCTCTATCCAGCATTTCTTTGTTTAATAAACATCACGCAGTAATATCTGCACGCAGATGTACCAAGCGGCTGCAGCTGATTCCTGGAATAATTTATATCGCCGCCAACATCTTTTTTTTTATAACGTCGCTTGGTGGAAGCCCAAAACTATCAAAATAATCGTTGTTAAATAACGCAACCCAGTGAGTGCCGCTGCCGTCATTAAAGAACCATAATACCATAGTTATAGTGGTCATAGTTATCATCATTATAGTATCATTGAAAAATATTAAATTCCCCTTGTTCCAATGGAGCCATTTTAATGTCAAATTCCTATTGTCCGCATTGGATCATCTTTAAAAGATGGCGGCCGAAATGTTAATTTCCATTGTCCGTATAGGGTCAATTTTGTCCGCATATCGTTATCCTATACTACTGAGGCTGTAAATTGCCTTAATAAATTCCAGTCACTTGTCATTTGGTATCGCTGGACATGCCACAAGAAATCGAAAGTGGTACACAACATAATGGCATGGAAGTGGACTCTGTGTGTGTAAATAATTTGTCCTAATTTATTGAATAGCAAATTTTCTAGCCCTGTTTGCTGTTATAAAATCGTTCTTTAAAGTGCAGTAGAAGCAAAGGTGGCACTGTCTGGGGGCGACAGATCATGTAAAGAAATTCTCTTGCTCATAACAAAATTGGATCTTTCCGCATTGTTCTTACACCAGACTGGAACAACAGTATTGGCAGAACGCCTTACATAAACCTTTCTTTTGATCTGACCAAAAACTGACTCATGGTATCCCAGCCAATTATAGCATTACAACTCAAATGCCATTTCTGATTTCTTCATTTATATTCAACTCCTGTATTTATCCAGAATTTCTTGGTAATATGACAGAATTGTATTGCCGCTTAAGACAATAATTGTCTACGTAACCATCAGGCTTTGTTTCATGGCCATGCAGCAATATACGCGTCTTCCTCTTCATACGCTTAGAAGGAGTGATCCGTTCTTCCTCCTGTAGACAAGGCAGCAATCGCTTTAGATTGTTTCATGTCCATCCGTAGGTATAGTTTCTATCTTGTTTGTAAGTGTTTGATTTAAGAAAGCTTCCCTTAGAAGTCATTCTTTCTTTTTATTCAGTTTAATGAAAGTTATTTTTTGTTTCGATCATGGCATATCTCTTCAGCTGATATTCTCCTAATTCATCTACGCCTTCCTGCACATCATTCTGATTCAATATTTAATCGAATATACTTACTAGCAATCTAGATCAACATCCACTTTGGTCCGAAGTGGATATACATTTTCATATGCACAAAAGCATGGGCCATGTCTTTAAATGTTTAAGCTCCATCCAGTTTTCCCATGGTTTAAACTAAAACATCATTGAATAATTATACAAGCCGGTATTTGAGTTTGAGGTACATATGAATGTGAAACAGTTTCTACTTCTTCTATACATGAGTATCATTTCATGTGCAGAAGCAAGAAAGATTATTCTTATTTGGTAAAGTTATATTTTCCATGTAATTTCTGTCTCATCTTCAATATAAACATTCTTACTGGTTTGCTTCATGGAAACAATGGGCAGCTGTTCAGTGTATTTTTGTATTTACTTTTCAAAAGATTTGCAATAGAAACTGCAGCTGATAAGTGTTGTCGGCCATATCTGTGCACAGATGCGTCCTTTTATAGACTTGTAAGAAACTGCTCTGATGCGCGTTCCTGCATAATAAAAAATGTCTCAACTTGTGTGCCGCAAGATTTGTAACACTGTCCACAGCCTTTATTCTGCCTAATGCATTTATTAGCCATTGTAATTTTATTTCAGTCTAAAAATTTTAAACTAATTGAATACGTATGATTCATTCAAAGTTATTTGCGAAAGGTTTCATGTTTACATCTCTTTATTTGTACCAACATCCTACCACAACAAATTTTAGGCTGGATTTGTTATAAAGTTTAAGCTCTCGTTGAATTTTTTTAAGTACAAAGCTCCTCTTTGTAAGTAATATCATGAAATAAAATGCACATAAAACAACTTGAATAGCAATGGAGTTTCTCCAATACATTTTTTAAAAATAAAATATTACTTAAAGGATGACGACAACTTTAGTCTTCAGTTAAGACATTTTACTTCTTTACTTGTATCCCATTCTCCTGAATAAAATGTGCACACGGTCTGCATATTTGCACATGTGCAAATTTATACACGTATTAGTCGCCATGATCCCACACTTTTCTATGGATGACATATAATGTTAACCTTGTACCTTCGTCCGTCTGTCCTTACGTGCCGTGTGCACAGTGACTTTATAAGAACTGTAAAGACTGTAATCAAATTTGATATGGAGCTTAATATCGGTGGTCAGGTGTTAGTTTTACTTTTTTCCGTCACAAGATTTAAAAAGTTATGCCTTTTGTTCGGCATAGAGATTTTACCATGAATCACTAATTTCGTTTCCTCTGGATAACTTTTTAAGTACGCATGATTGAAACCATAATTACACTGGGATCGATATAAAAACGACATAGGTCAAGTTCAATAAATGTGATTGAGTGACCTCTTTTAAACCTAGACGTTCTCGCTAACATTATGAACTAAAGTTTCTTCAGGGATGCTATACTTGCATTGGAATCAGTGTCCTCTAAATTCATTGCCATTGAACTTTGCTCGTTTTCAGAGGAAACAAAAGTGATTCGAAGCATCGTAAAAGCATTGATTTTTCATCCACGAATTTGACATGTCTTGGTCTTAATTGTCTAAGTTTTAATACTAAGAATATTACAATCAAAACTGCCTTTAAATGTCACCTATATCAATTCAAGCAATCACCTGTCTTCAGGAGCCACTTTTTGAAGGTCCTTCAACCAAATCATTGTAGAAATAAACCTCTGTTAAGCCTCTTTAGAGGCCTTAGAGTCCTAGATTTCACACTTCCCAGGGAGATATGCTTAAGACTCGTGTGACTGTAATTAGGTTGTTATTCTACCTCACAACCTTCATCTAACTACTAACTCATCCCTCCATCCGTCCATACTACGGGTTGTCACAACATATCCTAGGATGGTCAGACATGCATATGGACAATGCATGCTTGTATAAGAAACATTTTATTTTAACCGAGATCCCACAAACAAACAGACCTATAGTCTCAACCGAACTTTGCTAAAATTCTAGTAAAATGACTAATTTGTTTCAGATAATGTTTTAAATAAAATGTGATTATCATACACACTTGTGTATATTTTATTGTGCGTTTACAAGCTGAATTTCGTATACTGTGCAAATTTACACATATGCAAGTTTGCTTTTGCACAGCCTACACAGATGGAGCAAATTTATAATAAAAAAAATGCACACAAATGTTAACAGGAGCATGTGAACGGCTTATAAGAGGGCAAGAAAAGGGTTGCGGGGGAAACAAAATGGCCTAAATATGCCCTGGTGTAGGTATCGAGGGGTGGTGAATAAGTGACCGGATAAAATTGTCTGACTAACCGTTTATAGTAGTTTCCAAATATAATGTCATACTCATCACCATCAGCTGACTCGGTTTTTCATTGCTTCGACTTGAAAGAAAAAAGAAAAAAAAATAGTTTGGGTATCAGAAGTGCATAAAATTTACATTTAGTCTTACGTCGGTCTGCATGATTTTCCAGGGTGGTGACAGGTTTTTGTATACTTTAGAAAGATCTTTGTAAGAAAAAAGTGCCATGTTGGCAGTATGTGACACAAAAAAAAAAAAAAAAAAAAAAAAAAAAAAAAAAAAACGTCAGTCATAGTATTGAAAGCAGCCTCCAGACTAATTCTGATTTTGATTTCCTTTGTGGTCGGACAATTTTGGGGCCAGGTTAAGATGCAAAGATATGAAAAAGATTGACCTAATCAAACAATTCAACAAACTGAGGAGTTTTAGTTAGAGTGACTAACAAACACAGACGAGAGAGAGAGAGAGAGAGAGAGAGAGAGAGAGAGAGAATATGGATATGAGTAGCAGTATCTGTCTCTTCCATATTCATTGCAAGGATTTTTTTTATTTAAAAAAAGGCATCAGAGGAATTGTAATGAAATTTTATACACAGTAACTCCCTAAGAGCGTCGACGGGCAAGGCAGACGGATAAGCGTGAATGTAGCTTCAGATGCACTTAACAATCTTGAATTTAGTCAATCGGTGTTTAATGAAGATCAATATCTTTGAAATCTTTCTTTTTCTTACTTATTTATCATGGGTTGATTCAGAAATATCGTTTGGTATCATTTAGGGGGAGCGTAAACAAGCAGACGAGTAGTCTGTTTGACGGAACCCTCAGTGGACGAAGCACTCTGAAACTCCTGCATTTTAAGCGTTTTCAGGACATAATTTTAACCATCTAACTGTCAAGAAAACTTACTCCAGGTGGGGGGAAAGGGGAGGTGCCCTCCACACTCCCTATACGCCCCTTATTATTATTATTATTATTATTATTATTATTATTAAAGACATTAGACAATATTCTCTTGTCAGCCAAGAATATATTTTAATCTTGCAGTCTGTTCACAATTTTTAATATAATTGCAAGCAGTGAGTATACGTGTACATCTAACTCCATTTGCACTACCTGCCCAACTGTGTGTGCATTTCACAAAGTATAGGACCTACGACCAAGCGCTTGAAAATGCGTTAAAAGTTACCAAAAGAAAAAAAGAAAAGAAAAAACAATATAGGTGGGTTTTCCAACAATCAGTGTTTCGCATCAAACTTAGATATAAGAGTAACGTACATAGTAGATTGTATATAATTTGCTTGCATGATTAATCCTATTTTTGAGCTAATTTCGTAGATAAAAGATGGTTCGGTTTTCAAGTTCCTTACATAACAGACGAGTAATATAACTGTATACCGGAATGAGTGATTTATTGTGTTCTTTGTAGAATTACAGCTGTGTACATGCCGCTTAATTTGAAGGATCCCCGGGTCGACCTTCACCCTAAACAACAAGGAAGTATATTAGATATTTTGTTGTATGAAAAATCAGCGCCGGGAATAAAGAAATCGATAAGCATGCCCAAGTAAAGCCAAAGGTATTTTACCAAGCGTAGGCCTCAAACGTACGTGTATTACAAATTGTGTGAAAGGTTTGTTTGTAGTGGTAGACGAAATATGGCGCACTGGTGCAAGGGGTAAAAGAAATTAAGGCATCTGCAATATCAAGTAAGATGTTTGGATTACAAGTGTTAAATCTCTCTCTCTCTCTCTCTCTCTCTCTCTCTCTCTCTCTCTCTCTCTCTCTCTCTCTCTCTCTCTCTCTCTCTC
The DNA here is from genome assembly GCA_029931535.1 of Margaritifera margaritifera. Classification (NCBI taxonomy): domain Eukaryota; kingdom Metazoa; phylum Mollusca; class Bivalvia; order Unionida; family Margaritiferidae; genus Margaritifera; species Margaritifera margaritifera. The sequence goes on along the minus strand of JAQPZY010001657.1, from coordinate 2,961,719 downwards.
TCTCTCTCTGGGGGCCCCGGGTAAGGCGCTCGACTTTACAGATCACTCGCATAATCTCGCCTCTGTCAGCGTGAGTTTGAGTCTCGACTCGACCAACGTGGGCATGTAAGAAAGCTTGCCAGTAGCTTCCCGCGGTGGTTCTTCTCGGATTCTTCCTCCAAATACACTGGCCGCCATGTATAGCGTATCATGTACTGAAAAATGGCGTTAAACCAAACCAAACCAAACCAAACTCTCTCATTATACCTACGTACCAAACTTAACTTAAGGTTTTGCTCAATAATGGGTAGAACGGATATATTTAATTTATTTTAAAAAAAAAAATTTTTTTTAAATAAAGTAATCAGTGGGTAAGTTAAAAGCATCTTTGCCAAACAAGCAAATGTTTTTTTTTTTCTTGTATCACGAAGATATAGGCGATTCAGAACATTACACATTTATTCGAAAAGGAATAACACATAGTTGGAGCACGACCAATCTATGAACCCTAACAGATTATTTTAAACTGACCTTCAGATTGAAAATATGTGAAGTAATGCAACAATGGTTACATTCTATGAGAATACATCTTCTATACTTGAGTCACGTAAAGTGAAAGCAGCAGTCAAAAACACAATACATGATGTATATACATAATGGAACTCAGATTTTCATACTTAAAAATAAGTATCTTTCAAAATATTTATGTATAATTTGAACATTTATTTTTGAGAAAAAAAGCTGCTGTGTTCGATATGTGTAGGACCTTACTCACTGGACAGAGAGGACAATGTGTACAATGCAAGTTACACAGGATTATCTCCCTGTCAGATTTAAGATAAACGCCTAACTATCATGCATCATTACCTTGAAAAAGGGATGGAAGAGAGTAATTTAAAGCCCCAAGTTTGTCCGTGTTTTCTTTCTTTTAAACAGAGGTGTTATTGGCTCTACAGGCCTCATATTCCTAAGTATATAAAAACTACATTTCCCCCAACCATCACCACAACTAAATTTATTTCACTAATTGTAATACATGCTAAAGCCAATATATCAACTATATTTCATGATTCGAATCTCTCAAGGTTAGTATATGAGTATATACATGATTTAACAGTTACAAATGAAAACTAAAAGTAATATGCTACACAACACGACTGCATACATGTACACCTTTGCCTTGCAGGTTATGTTCGGCAACCTCATCATAGAGGAACCGCAGAGCAAAATATCTTGGTAAGGGGCCATCCAGTATTCTCATGGAGTCGACACAAAGTCGACTGTCCAGTGCTCGCATGGAGCACATAAGAAATCCGCTATCGACAGAGAATGGTACACCCAAGATGGAAGAGATTTTACAGGCAATTAGCGACATTCAAAGCATCGACATTGATAAGCTAAGGACCCATTTGTTGCAGGTATATATTTAGCTAGCTGGCCAGATAATTAAGTGAGTAACCTACTGCAGATGGATAGATCAAGTTGCAAGTATATGTTGTTATTCCATCTATGTCTCTTGTGAAGTAAAACATTTTAAAACTAAAACTTGCGAAATGTTTTCAGCGAAGAAAATAGTGGCTACAAGATTTCTTTTTAAATCAATATTTTCGCAAGATATGTGACAATTTGTTCTATTTTTCTAACTTGCTTTATGTAAAACGTCCAATTGAGCATTTGTACCGAATATCGCCAGTAAGAAAACAACCTCTTGTTGCAATGTATAGTATCAAATTAGTTAATTCACTGTAGTACATGTGAGTTACGAATAAGTATGATAAGTACATTATACTGGAAATGTACATTATATGGTTTGCTTCTTATCAGCTCTTGTTTCCATTAATATTTGACCTGTAAGACATGAACTTCTTTGTGTGTGCTTTGTGTTTGCTTTGTGTGTGCTTTGTGTTTGCTTTGTGTGTGCTTTGTGTTTGCTTTGTGTGTGCTTTGTGTGTCCTTTGTGTTTGCTTTGTGTTTGCTTTGTGTTTGCTAACCGCAGAGGCTCAGTTAGTAGAGCGCCAGACTCGTAATCTAAAAGTCACGGGTTCGATATCCACCCAAGGCTATCCAGAGTCAGCTTCTTCACTGTGTCCTTGGGAAAGGCACTTAGCTTCTATTTAGTCAGCATGATATTGCAAAATAAACTGCTGAAAGTGCCGTTAAAAATCAACCAGCCTCTTGAAAAAGATACAAAATGTAAAAGTTTAAGCTAGTTTGTGTAAGCACTAAAGTTATAAAAGACTGAGGAAGAAAAGATACGTTGCAGGGTAATGCGAAGTAATATGATCTACCCGAGGAACTGGAGAAATGTTTAGGCAGTTATTCATCCGATTTTATTCTTTGAAGATGAACTGAAGCAATGTGGTATCAATTAAAAAAAAAATACGCATAGCATTAAAAAATTCCAACCAGATCGCAGATTTTTCAAACTTCCTTTTTCCAAACTAAAATAATCTCTGGAATTTTCTAATGCTTTTAATCTGTCTTTATTTTGAAACAAAAATTTTTTTAATTGGAGTCTTAAACAACCATAATATTTCATTGGCAAATGACACTTTATCTTTCTTCGTACAAAGATAAAACATGCTATGTACTTGACATAATCGATCTGCCGTTGTTTGTATGCGGTTTTGACTCGAAAGACACAGAGCATTATTTTTGTATCGTTCCCGATATAATACGCATAGGTTTCAACTCATTCGCTCAATTTTTCAACTATCTACCTCTGTAACATTAAGTTTAATAATAAAAAGGTGACGCTGATTTAAACTACGAAATTAACTGAAAATATTTTGGTTCGTTCAATAAGACATGCATGACTCCAGATTTGCATATCCAAACAATTCATATTCTAACCTATTTGAACAGGTGAAATGAATAATAGTGACGTCAATTACTGAAGAACATATAAACTCTCTCTCTCTCTCTCTCTCTCTCGCTCTCTCTCTCTCTCTCTCTCTTATCGAATAATATCTCACTTTTATTTATCCATCTGTATAACTCTTCATTATGAAACCACACGACATATCGACGTAAATCATACATATACAAAGTGTAAATATACCAGAGATCTTTGAAAAGTTCTGAATATTTTGTTATAACTTTTTTTGTTTCTTTAAACCTGTCGATGAATTTAATGCCGACCAATAGACATAATAACGTCATATATAATGATCTGCAGCTGCACGTGCAACACGCCGGATACCTGTAGATTTATGCATGTGACGTAACATAGGTAAATGACATTTTTAACAGAATTGTGTATCTTCAGTGAAGTGATTTGGATGAGTTGACTTACTCGTGTTGATTTCATCCATTTTGTATATTGACAATAAAAGCTTGTTTAAAACAAAGCAAAACATAAATTTCCTGTTGAATGAGACATATGTTTGTTAAAGCCTCGGTTTTATACTATTATTAAATAATTTCGATATATTTCCAAGAAAAAACAATTTGTCATGAATAATGATAAATCTGGTTTATATGGATGTCCTCACTTACCGGTTCAAAAGAAAACCTATTAAAACATAAGCCTTAAGCAATATTTCATTTTACCATTTCGTTTGTAGAGTTCTAAGCCAGTCGGTGTGGTGGACGATTTGATGCAGAAGACAAACTGCACCCTAGAGTCCCAGAAAAGAGAAGCTGACAGAGTCAGAAAACGCTTACAAGAGGAGCAGGAATTCAAGAAAGAATATGTCAAGGCTTTCGGAGAAAGGAAACTAAATGACCTTCACAAAATGATGAAAGAAATGACTGGTTTCATAGAAGAGCTTCAAAAAGAGACAAAAGAATTAAGGGAACAAAATAAATATCTCGAAGAAGAGAAACGGGTAGCGCTAGAGGAAAAGGCTAAAGCATGCACGAGGTTATTTAAGTTTTTGAATCATCACATGTATCTACATAATCAACTTAAAATAATGTTAAGTTGTTTAACAAACATAAAATACAGTTAAAAGATATCATTCATTACTGTGGTTTGTCAGTGTGGTAAATTGGTTCATAAATGCCACATCTATAATTGTTCTTTTGCTTTCTGAAAAATCATAGACAGATGCGGCCCGGTATTTGGTAAGAATAAGTACATGTAATTCCCTAATTATACTGACTACTATAGTAGAACACGACCAAAATACACAGAGAAGAATTTATTTCAAGTACTTGCTTCGAAAGTTTGAGCATCTGGATATTAATTAACTATGATGGCGAAGTTTAACGTGCACTCCGGTTCTTCCATCTCACAGAGTTTTGAACATCAACCCTTGCCTTTGCGAGCATTGTATGAAATCCAATAGAGCCTGATAATAATAAAAAGACAAAAGTAAAGATTGTAACTAGAAATTCTCTCTATGAGTAATGATAGGTATGTTTTCCATTTGAGCAGGAAGATGAGCAAATAATTTTAACACAGTTGTATTTACCAGAACAAATTCGAGTGTCCACCTTCAAGTTTACATCTTTTGACTCCGTAAGCAGTAGGCGCTGACTATAGTAGGTCACTAGGTCAGTGCTTTAGAATGCTTAGTCATGTTACCATTTTGAAATCTGGTTATGATCGAGTTTCTAACTGTTAAAGAAATGTACAAATGCTGGACGTATGACTTTGGTGGAGTTAGTATGTTTCCACACTCCTCTTGTTATAAACTTTGCAGTAGTTAATGAAACTGGACCCGAGGTCTTTAAAAACGTAAGCACCATAGCTGTTATTGTCCGCATTACTTATGCAAATTACTCATTGTGTTGTCCTTTAAGTGCACAAATGTGTTTACTTTCCCCCACAAGTCATTCTTGATCAGCGAGTCTTATCAGATCGATTGCCATCTGTAATAAAGTTGTATGTTGTATTTCCCGGGACAGGTATGAAAACTGAAACCAGGATTTATTGTATAGAGTGTGCGAAACTGTAATCTTCCACTACTTTACTAATTATTTCATCTGACTGCTTTGTATCATACAATGTTATCATCCTGTGCAATATTCTCTCTCTCTCTCTCTCTCTCTCTCTCTCTCTCTCTCTCTCTCTCTCTCTCTCTCTCTCTCTCTCAAAATTAAATCAGTTTTGTTTATCAAAGACCTCCGATTGCCTATTGGGAGTCCTCCAGTTCCGCTAATGACGTTGCTTTGGGCCTTACAAGGAAGTTTTCCGTCTTGTCTTTGTTTGACTTTTGCAAATCAAAACCGAGTGAGTGAGGGTGACTGGAAATTGACATAGTTTCAGTACTCATTGAGATACAGAGTTAAAACTTGGCACCCAAATAGAATATTTAATTTTCTAAAACTTGTATTCGTATATGATCTAGTTTGTTCATTCCTGATAATAGATTTTTCAGCTGTAAGTTTACCAATGAATTTTCACACAATCGTATACCAGATCAAATTAGAGTGTCAGACTTCTATTTTGCACTTACTTGCTTTGTAAGCAGAAGGCACTGACTTTCATGGATCACCAAGTCAGTGCACTAGAATGTTTGGTTATGTCGCCATTTTGAATCAGGTTATGAGAGTCTTCTTCTATTAAGAAAATGTACACAGCACTGGATAAATGACTTTGCTGGAGCCAGTGTTCTTCCATACTCCCTTGTCACAAACTTTCCATACTTAACAAAACTGAACACAACGATTTTGAAAAAAAACTTGTGCAGCGTTGCTCTGTGTGTGTGTGTGTGTGTGTGTGTGTGTGTGTGTGTGTGTGTGTGATTAGTATGTTTAAATGTTGCAAGATAGGTAGGTAGGCAGATAGAACGTACAGAGAGAAGACGATATTCATATGCGTCAATTAATGGACGAAGTTATAGATATGCAAATACATATTTTAAGCAAGATGACATTTTTCTAAATTATCTTACGAGATAGATCACAATACTTAATTTCAGATTAAGCAAACAAATGGAAGATCAGATGACCTACAACAATCCTAACATTGCTGACTTGAGTGACCAGAATCAACCCAACAACTTAGGGGAGAGATATACGGAGTTGTATGAAATCCAGTGGAATAATGCTTTTGAAGTGTTAGCTGAAACATATAAACAAAACGAAGAGAATTCAACTGGGATATTGTTAAAACTGTTGATCGTAAGTATGGTTCTTTAATTACAAATGTTCAACAAAACAGGCTCACACGAGCATGCCGATTCTAACAGGTTTAATCAACTAGATTTTGAACGCCAACCGCACTAAAATATATCGGAATTAGACTCGCATGTACCTATTAAGAACTTTTCTTTTTAAAAGATGATCTAATTTTATATTGTTTGTACTTAACCATATAAGTCACAAAGAATAGTTTCGTAAATTGGCCGCTGTCAAATTTCTTACCTTGAGACTATGGTGTGACTCTTTCAGCTAGTATTGTTTCATAATTAAAAATAAGCACCTTAGCCAACTTTGGATAGACGGCTACCTTAACTTCTCACGCACTGGTACCGGGGATAGAGCATGGGACAGTAGATGTGCGAAGAATGTGTGTCACCAGTGCGCTGTTCAGGCCTGCTAAATAAATTCCCTCCGTATCGGACTTGATGTTCATTAGTCGATGGTTACAATAATACGACTGGAAGCCATGCATTAAATGTTATTTTTGAGACAGGAATGCCATAACTTTGCGAATCTGAGAGCAGAGCAGCAGATGAATGATCTTGTGAAGAGCATATCTGGTGACCCAACCATGAAAGTATGTACAACCATGAATTTTTCAGTGAACTTTCATTTTTGCAATAGGCCTAAACTCTGCTAACATTTTAAAGCATTACGCTGGATGGATCTTTTATTTTTGTGATTGGTTGATAATTCAGCGGATTATTTAGCTTTAACGACAATCTGTGTATTAGACAAAGATCGAGTCTAAGATATGACATTTGTTTTAAAACTCTAGATGTTACACACATGTCAGAAGTTGAAATTTGTTTCATGTATAGTTAGGTCAAGATTTCTTAACTTACCTACGAGCAAACTGAACAAATATTTACATAGAAAATGATTATTACTCTACAAGTCTGGTGGACTTTATTTGTTTTCAAATGAAACACTTCCGTACGATCTTATTGATACATTCCAATTGTACTTTATGTAAAAAGTTCAACACTCCAATTTTTATCTCTTACTCAACAAAACTTTTTCTGCCATGGATTTGATTTCTTTGGCTCAGGTGACTGTAATAGTCTTTCTTAAAGTCAACAACTTCGCTCTTCTTTACTAAACTGAACATTATATTATTTTTCATACCATAACGAAATGCATTTGATTTATTTAGGTAGGAGATGAAATTAAACGTCATCTGAAGAAGGCAAGAAAACTGGTTGATGTAAGATCGGCCGATCTTCTTTTTCAGGTAGCTAAATATCTTCGTTGTGTAAGCTGTTCATCATTTCATATATAACATTTGACGTACGGGATTTGAACCTCGATTTCACAACAAAAAAGTTTGGAAGCATCTTTCTCTGTGTGTGTGTGTGTGTGTGTGTGTGTGTGTGTGTGTGTGTGTGTGTACAAATAGTAATACTATATATGTAATTATTCATTCATGACATGCTGATCTACAAATGATTCAGACGTAGTAACTTAAAAGAACTTGGTTTTAAGTTTAACATTTTATTACAGGAATGTAACAGACACATACAGAACAGGGTGAAATTTGCTAGACTATACCTTGATGAGAAAGAGATGAAGAAGTATCTTATCGAATGCTTCCATCTGTGTTGGTTGATGGCAATACAAGATCCCCCGGTTGTACTGGGAAGAGAAGCGAAGTATGCAGATGACTTCGACCTTGGGTTGTACAAACACTACACAAGATCTGGAACTATGGTTCACTTTGTGGTCTGGCCACCTCTTCTTCTACATAAGGGAGGACCACTGTTGGCAAAAGGTGTGGCACAACCAATTCAAAAAAAGAGAGATACAATTACCACTTCAGGGAAGAAAGAATACAAACATGTGTGGGATGACAGAGACAGGGCCGAACAGCGAGAACAACCCAAAGGAAGCACATCTGACCTTCCTTCGCTTATGTTGAGCTCCACAAGAGAAATCGATGATCCAAAGTTTTGGATGAAAACACATCATCCTCCGACTTCAAAATCATCAATGTCTACTTTTGCTACGACACCGAATCCACATTTTCGATCCACACACGAACAGGAACCTATTATAATTCGCACCCGTATCAAGTACGAAATGCAGCCAGTCGAGACTTCCTACTCGCATGCTAATGCTGATTTGAACAAGTATCAACACATTACTTCAACGGTCTGGAACACAGAAAACAGGGTAATAACAGGAGATGTTCTGAACAGTTCTCAGAGAACGGGAAGTAGACATGGGATTGGAATTCGTGGTCAGAGCCATGCAGAATCGACAACTGCGACAACTTCTTTCCGCACGAGAGGTACCAGTCATGGTTATGAGCCACTTTAGGGACATGAGGAATCGCAGTTCAGAACTTTTAAAACAAGACTAGGGCTTTACGGAATGGAGTATACTAAATCAGTTTACCATCAAGACTTTGATAGATTTTATGCAATATACCTCATGACACTATAAAGGCAATCTGACCGCGCGAGTTACGCATAATGTACTTGAAAATCCTCATTCAAATATCATTTGTAACTTATTCAAAACTAAAGAAATATTGGTAAGATCTCTGTATTTAATGTTTGTTTCGTACGTAACGTTACTTTTTACATGTAACTTGCATTTCCTTTCTTTAATATGAAGATTAAGTCTTACCTTTATGTAAGTAGGTACTGTCAATAACAAAATATAAGCCAGCATAACATTTTAGCAAATTTATGTCTAAATTATGTGATGAAAAGTTTTTAATGTCATAAATCAAAAGATCAGAAATTATATAAACAATGAAGACTACCACAGACGGATAGTTTCAAATGTTTGTTGCTGGGGTTAGACTTTATTAGTCGTCATTTCATGTACATCCTTTTATTCTAATGATGTCAAAGTAAAAAGAAGACGGACTGTAGAAAGATGTTTTCTTTATACTTTTATAAAGTAAACATCCATCATAGTCGGTAGCGATTCTTTTTATTTAATGTCTGATAGTTTTCCTTATTTCTTTTGTGTTCAAGAAAACCTTAACCACCCAAGATCTGCATTTGTGCCCAGCAGTGATTCGCTAAAATTGTATGTCGTTAATATACTTTTTTAAAAGATTTACTAAAGTTTAATGTTGCTAAAATATTGTAATTGTGACTATCAGGTGGGTAATAATATGTATTCAGTAAAATTTCCACTGACTAAAAAGCAGAAAGGATTTACAAATGAATATTCGCATCTTTTATGCAAATATATATGCATTGTACTTTGAAATATAAACATGTATGTTGGAATATATGTAAATATGTATGCATACATATATTCATTCATATACATAGAAATAACATGTTATAAATATGTGAATTATATGTGTTGAGGTAATTGCAATTTTTAAGTAGATGTATAATTTTTTTATAGTCCGTAGAAAAATATGGAGAGAAGTTCGTGTTTTATGTCCTAATTATATGGTACCAATTAAAATAAAATTTACTTGACTTGACCTGTAGATTAGTAATCATTAGTAATCATCTTAAAAGTTTATATGTATGATTTGTATATGAAGTGAAATTTTAAGGACGATTCCAAATAATAATGAAAATATAGATGAAAACTGACCATTTGCCTGTTGAGAATACAATTTTAAGAAACATACCTAAAAGTTGTATTCTTTTGGACACGCCTTTATCTAATACAATATGTAACAGTGAGATACGTGATTGAATCCTTATTTTCACTCCTGTCTTCTGAAAACCGCTTCTATTGTTTATTGTTTCCCATAAATCCAGCAGGCATGGTCTTTCCTTCAGTCGTAAACAGTATTTATGAGATTCATATAATTTTTAATTTGTTAAGCTTATTGACATAAATGCTCGTATTGACCGGAACATTTGACCATCATCGAGAGTGTTGGTCAACCCAATCCTTGGCTGGAGGCCGTATCTACCTATCTGCATGCATTGATTAAAAGTTTTTGAAACTGTAAAGGAGACTTTTTCTGGTGTACTATACCTGTCAGGTTTGTGTCAGCCTGTTAACTACATGCAATAAAAACCCCAAATTAAGATCACTGATAGGACTGGGAAAATGTGGTCTATAATCGGGAGTGGTGTCATTTCAGAAGATAAATTTGCCCTTTGAGACAGTGAACTCAACCAAATAAAAATAGATGCTATTGGGGAGTGGTCTTTCTTTGCATGTGGTCGCGATGGAAAGTTTTATTATATTGGTTCGTGTTTAAGTGGCGTGCTCGTGTGACCTTAAAAGCTTCGGCAGAGAATGGAAAAAATCGATTGTGTCTAAAGAGAGACCCTTTGAACGTCAACTTTTTTCTTTAACTTTGAATCCAAAGGTCATCTCACGCGAAATTCTGAGCAGTTAGTATAGTCATTGTTTCATTTTGTACTGCAAGATGAAAACAAAGAGCTTAAAGTTTATATACTGAATAAATTGATACCTGTTTTCATCTAGCATTTTAAGCAGAAACTCCGATTTGGGCTTCAAACCCCAAATTCTGAGCCACTTCATGGAAGTATAAGATGTCATTGAAATTTAGCAGCGGCCAAGAGAAAACAAAGATATAAATAAATTGCAGAATATGACTCTATCTTTAAGCAAGAAAAGTTACAGAAAGTAAACAAAAATAATACTACACTCTGAGTTTGAGATTCATACTCGCAAAGTTGGAGAATGCACGGTTAAAGCATTCTCGAAGGCGCGAGGATGTTGACTTTAACTTGCCCTTAAAGCTTTGAAAACGGAGTAAATGGTGAGAATCTTTAGCATTGGATGAGTAATTTGCAGTATTTAAGGGCGCTGGGTACAAAGCAGATACTTTATCATTTGCAGATATAATTTGTATTTAATATATATATATATATATATATATATATATATATATATATATATATATATATATATATATATATATATATATATATCGCTGTTTCACTTATTTAATTGTCGCCGCTTTGAACAAGTGACCTATGAGTGTTGTATGTTCGTTCAGTGTTACATATCCATGCATCAGTGAAAATTGGCACATAATACATATACACATATATTCGACAAAAATACATTCATGCTGTTACATTTTATTAAACCTGAACAAAGTTTAAACATAAAGGAGTGGTCAAAATGAAGGAGAACAGAACAAGTTCATTCCAGACATTAAAATCGGTCTATTAACATTTATAACTACGTTTTTCTTTTAAAATATCTTATGAAAACAATATTTATATCGCAAGGAGCAATTTAATATTCCAAAGTCACTCACTTGTAAATTTAATGAAATCTCTTGAGCTTCGTTTTTTTTCTTCTCTATCCGTCCATTTTTCGATCCATCCAAAGTAGAACCACCAGATTGATCCTTGAAGTAATTTTCTATACATTCCACAAGACTGATGAATCTCCATTAAATATTCGCATTACCATTTTCTTTTCTATTACGTCCTGTGGAACGTAAAGCTGCCAACGTCACTTATGTTACTTAAATCTCGAAAGCGCCAGCTTTTCCCTCTATCGGTCCATTTTTTTATTATTATTATTTTTTTTATTTTTTTTTTTTTAAATTGTTTTTTTTATCCATGGATACACAGTAGGATCACCAGGGAGGTTCTAAAAGAAATGTACAGACATTCCATAAGATTGATAAATCTCGATCTATTATTCTTTCCATGTTGGCATGGCGAACGTGAAGCGCGTCCACTGGAAAAGGCCGTTAAATGACTTTTGCATCTTTTCTTGAACTTTAGAGCCTTTGTCATGTAAACTTGGCCATCTGACTGCATCAACCAATACACGCGCAGCAATGATTTCATGCTAATGAACGTGTACAATAAAGTTGGAGTGGTTCATTGTATTACAGGGGAAGTAAGGAATTATACAAAATTCAAAATGTTAATAATTTCAGCAAGAACAACAAACAAACAAACAAAATAAAATACATGTTCTGTGGATTAAATCAGATATATCCATGTTTTTTCTAGTTGTATTAATGAATACTTGTGCAGTTTTGCTGCTGTCCAGTGATATTAGACCTCTTTTAAAAAAGCAGTTATAATGGGGGAAAAATCCATTGCTGTACCCTTAACTTGAATATCTTTTTTTTTCTAGTAAAGATTTTTTTTTCTTCAATTCTCCTAAAGCCGCTATTGATTTACCATAGATACGTCAAATAGAAATGTGTGGATGGCTCAATATGGCGACCGTGTTTAATTTTTAATCAGTTTCTTATATATTTTATTGGAACCTGTTGTTCATTTCCTAAAAGTTGGTGTTGTTATGATTTTTGTAGTGAACATGCTATCGCCTGGGATCTCATATTTATGTTGAATCATTTCGGCTTTGTGTATTTTTTATTCCATTGGGCAGCACACTACAAAGATGGTAGAGCAAAATGTCATACTTCTTAATACAAATGAGAACAAAGAAGGTAAAATTTGGGAGGAATGTATATTCTAAGCCTCCCACTCCCGAGAAAACTGTCGAAAATTAATGAAATCAAAAATTTGTATCAGCCAAAAATGTCTGCAAAACAAAGGGTACGACTTATACTAAATACATGATCTAGGCCAACCCTTGTCATCTTGAAAGAAAAAGCAAATGGCTAATGACCATATAAGATGCCATGCACAATTAAAACTGATCCGACCCTGTGCTCAAGCGACTAGCGAGCAGGTTTAGTGGGTGCGTATCGTGTAACTTCTACATGATCGTCTAGAATAGAAACTTCTTATCCTGGAAAATTATTTAACCAAGTCTGGAATTCATACAACTTTTCAAGTAAAAAGTCGGGCATTTACTTCAAATTTAATCTCTAGAAATTATAGTTCCGTCCAATCAAAAGTTTTCAAACAGCAATGTTTGCAGTAAAGTAGCTACAGTTGAAATTTTTGGAGACATTTGATCTCAAAACATTTGAATAAATTCTCAGTCTTCAAAGGTTTATTAATTCAATACATGATTTGTTAATGTAAGCAATAATGTAAAAACTATCAACTAACCCGTTGGGAAAGAACCAGGCGAAAAATATGGAAAAAGTGCTGGTGATTTTGATGCGTATATGTAAACAAAAAATTTGAATTTCCAAAACAGATTACAGTATGTAAGAAACGAACAAACGGAACAGACGAAAACGGTTTAGTTTGGGAGTCTACCTTCTTCGGAGGAAGAGTTTGATTATTGTCCGGCTACAGTTTTTTTTTTTTTTTTTTTTTTTTTTTGGGGGGGGGGGGGACAAAATAGAAATCATATATGAATAGGTAAGGGAAATTATGATTAGAAATTCTCATTCTTGGTTGAAAGAGAGAACGAAGGAAAATGTAACAGATAATAATAATAATAATAATAATAATAATAACAATAATTGTATACATAAAACGAACGTACAATATGAGGGACAAGCAGAGTACATTCTACAGCAAGAAAAAGAAAGAAAAAGCGTAAACAAACCGATTTTCACTAAGCTACCTGCATCACAGCAAAGAAAATCATAATCTCAGGTAGACAGCCCCGACAAACAAAACAAGAACACAAATGTGTACACTGATTGCACCCTTCACAAGTTAGGACTGGTGTTGGTATATGCACGACTGTCGTTATCAACAGTAGTGTGACTGATGTTTCCTGACTAATACAAAAAATAGGCACATACAAATAAGAGAGGAAGCAGGAGAGATATTGAAATTGAACTATTGTACTTTGATTTTAAACTAGTGAAAAATTAACCCGTCAAATACATATGATAGCTGTAACATAGAGAAAAAATCCATCGAAATTTACAACAATTTATTCACATTTGAAAACATAAGTACAGCAAAGGTATATGGTAGAAAATTCAGAAGATATTGAAAAAGAAAATGAGGACCACAGGAATGAATATACGCAACAACAGAGATAAAGAAGCAAGGGAGGAATTACAAAAACGATTAGAAGACAAAAATAAAAAAGCCAACGAAAAACAAGAGCGTAAATATGTTAAAGTTTATAATTTAATGCATGAAAATTTGCGACAAATAAATAATGGACTTCAGATTCTAAAACTTAAACAAACAGTACACTCTATTCTTGTATTGCAGTTTATCTCAACGTTCCAGTTAACCGAGACATTCCACAAAAAGTTAAATAGACAAGCATCTGTTATACTGAAAACAATTTCACACACAAGCCGCTAAACATTTTGATAACTTCACTTTAAGGTTTGACGGTGATAACAGTGTTAACAGATAAGGCAGTAGTGTGATATGACATTTTGGAAGAATCAATTAAAATGGCTAATATGGATGTCAGCAGACTGATGAGGAATGTCATATTGGCATTTATTGGATCAAAATGTACCAAAATTAGTGCAATCAGTATACAAGTTTCAAATCTATTTTCAAAAACTTTGAAAACTTTTCTGAACGTGGAACACCTTTACCTGTTGAACAAGCTTTTAACGTAGCTAACAATGGTATCAGCATGAAACAATTTAACATTATCTGTTCTATCTTTACCAGTCCACCAAATCATGACTGGGTTACAATAATGGAAGAAATAAATACTTGATTGATAATGGAGCTGAAGAACATAAAACGGTATTTTTGGGTTTTCGAAAGCCAACACCTCTTGATGTGTTAAAGGTTTCAACACGGCATTGCAACTATGGAGCAAGCACTATTGAATAGCAGTTAAAATTGTTGGCTGATGAAATTAACTCAGCGGCGCAAGTGATAAAATGACAGGATGGGCATACTTTTTAAGCGATAATAAAGGATTCACACAGTAGGGAATACCAAGATTAAAAAGGAGCATTATGTCTTGTGTGATTTGTATTTTAGATGTTCACGATCAAAACAGAACATATATTATTCAGTCCAATCCACTTTTCAAGCCACTGTTAAAGAGTCACATGAAACATTGCGAACAAGACAATTACTTATGATACGATTTCAGCGATATATTTAGGATTCTAAAGTTAGAGAAGAATATATTGTTTATGGTCATGGTATATTTTTATTACCGAGTGATATAGTGATTACAACGTGTAGCATTGTTGCGTACAGCAACCGTAAAAAGTCATCATATGTCTTTAAACTATGACTAAACACAACTATAAATAGCTACGTGCCACAAATATGATTCCAGCAGGTGATAAGCAGTCCAAAACAATTCGTCAAAGGATAGACAATGGAATAGAAGAAAATAACATGGATAGGAATTATGTTGACAAAAAGGACAAAAGTGGTGCAATCTTGTAATTGCAACTGCACATGATTTTAAAGACAAAGACCATGAAACAAACAATAATTTATAATAATGATAATCGCTGCGGGAGCTGGATTCATTTACTTTTTGAATAGGCTATTCATTTTTTATCCTCTTTGTTGTCGCGTCTAAACTTCTGATCAAAGCTGTAAACAACAGGCCA
This sequence comes from Margaritifera margaritifera, assembly GCA_029931535.1. Taxonomy (NCBI): domain Eukaryota; kingdom Metazoa; phylum Mollusca; class Bivalvia; order Unionida; family Margaritiferidae; genus Margaritifera; species Margaritifera margaritifera. Next base: position 2,946,286 of record JAQPZY010001657.1, on the reverse strand, counting down.
ACTAATGTTAGAGTAAGCAAAGTGATATGATTTGTATAGGTGGGATTGTCGTGACGTAATCAGCCATTGTTTGTTGTCTCCCATACAAGGACCGAAAAATTCGATCCGGTGAATGACTCGGTGTTCTACTACTGGAACACCACAATTTTGAAGTTAAATTCAAGTTACTGTACTTAACTAATCGGCATAAATGTGTTGAATTATTTAAAGAGAAATCCTTCAACAATATGTTAAGAACATTACTTAAGTACATAATACGGCCACTACTTCTAAATAGGATCCTGAACTTCATGAATACAAGAAAGATAAAGAACGAGTTTTCAATTCAGACGAATGAGAAATCACCTCAACATAACGGAAGAAATAACAGTCCATTTCGAGAAATTTGATCTTGTTGTGAATTACGTCCACTTAATAGGGCTCCACAGAGAAACCTCCGAGCTATGTTAATCGGTCAAACTCTGACTTCATTGTTTAGATGAAACATCATCATGAATCAGTACTCTGTGAAATAGCCTTGTTGTTGTCGGAAAAATTGGAGTATTAAATGTCTTCCAGCAGTTGTTCTCTCTCTCTCTCTCTCTCTCTCTCCAGGTACCAATCAAATGTGTTTTATCAGGCTTTGTTTGCTTCTTCACACGTGTACGCACACACAGAGTACTCTTCTCATTATCATTAATATATTAATATGCATTTTTATCAAATGTTTAATTTTTTCAAGTTGAAATTTTAATTATATAGCAAATAATTCATGTATCAATTTCAAACACATTGATTCAAAAGAACTTTAATTCATAGTCAATCACAACAGAAACAGCACTTAAATAAATACCTTGCATTTAATTTGGGTGTAAAAGATAAAGATCCTACTTTTCTGTTTCAGTTTTCTACCCAGAACATAACTGCAGATTAATGTCAGTTTTTGTATGACTCTCAGCAGTACCCCAGCTACAAGAGAATATTAAAAATAAAAAATAAAAATAAAAATAAAAAATAGCTAAAGACCATACTAATGGTTTTACAGTTTGAAGTACATGACTGCCATGAGTAACTAGACATGCATCTCAGTCACATGTACAAGTAGATAATTAGACCAGATTTTATTCCTATGAAAACAAAGGCCTTATTCGTATTTGGTGTCAGGGTGCTTACCGCTCTCTCTCTCTCTCTCTCTCTCTCTCTCTCTCTCTCTCTCTCTCTCTCTCTCTCACAGACACACACGCACACACACACACACACACACTTTTCTAAATTTTCTAGAAATTAATTCAACGATGATTTATTCATAGTGCACAGGCGGGCAGTAAAAAATCTTCATATACGCCTGCAATTACATTGTTTACAACTGGCTGTATTACCTCAGATGTAATCGTTGGATTTCTAAACCAAAAATTGATAGATCGAATTTTACTTTCGTCAAAAGATTTTGAATATATAATCGAGTGACACCTTACTACCTAAAACTGGCCGAATAAAAACCATATAAAATACACTACCAGATATTATCGGTTTAAAAACAAAAATATAAGTTTACACGTAAGCAATTTAAAAGCAGCCTTGTTATCGTAAAGGACATTATAGATGATTTGGTCTTGTGCAAGTGCATGCATTGAGACCCTCGTGACACAGTGGTAAATAAATAAACAAAAGGTCAAGTGATCCACCATGTGTATGAAGCAGCTCACCTCAGCCAGAAAGTCTCTGGGAAGGTGATGGTTACATGTATGTCTTACATAAAGAGTCGCGTGAAACAGAAACACAACTAGTCCTACACGAGGCCGATTAGACAGTCCTTGGTTACTTCTGCTAATCCCAAAGATAAAATCAGCCTCAAAAACTCTTCAAATGTTAGTTTGTATGGCGGTCCAGTCTTGAAAGCCATAAAGTGTTTAGCAACATACTGAAGCACAAAATGAAAGCAGTACGAAGTAAAGAGTGATATTATTACTCTCTTTTTGATAATTTATTCAGGCAAAAATCTATAACATTTCGGGTAGGTCATTTACATATGATTGTATCAACTCAGCAGCACCTACACGTGTAGGATATGTATAAATTTAGTGCATAAGTGTAGAATAGCTAAAAGGCACCTCCGGTGCACATTGTTGTGAGGAGCACAAATGCAAACTTCTTTATGATTTTCGTATGCTTTAAATGACTTTATGGAATAGGGTTCATCACCTACAGTAATTTGGACATAATTGCAATTGTTCCAGCAGGTATCATTGCAACATCATACTCAATCAAGACTGTGAGAGATAAATGCTTTAAATGGCAAAATGCAAAACATAACAATAACCGTATTTGAACAGTAATTGTGTAATTTGCCATGTCCGTGTTCTGCGTCTACTTTCTTCAAGTGAAGAATCAAATAGCATTGTTTTGGATAACGATTATTCGGCATTATTAAAAGTTTACAACAATAGTTGACACATCTTACACAAATGGGATGTCTTCAACACTCTGCTAATACTACACTATTGTTGACCGATCTATGAACGCTAGAAATTGTTACAGAAATCAGCATGCAATGTATCATAATATTCGTAAAAACATATTCGGACCCGTAGCAAAGGATAGGGCTTACCACAGAATTTCATATTTTTAATGTTTTGGTTTTTAAGAAAAAACCAACTTGATTTTGATAATTTTAAATAGCAATTTACGATTTTTGTGCTTGTCATGTGATTTTTGTTTTAGTTGGCGTCCATGACGATTTGGAGTGAATAGAAGATCCATGTATTTATAAACCGTCGTTTTAATAATTACACCATCATCCATGGCAAATCCATTTTTCGTATTTTTGTAGATGACCACCATTTTCAAAACAATGATTTCAGTTTTGTTTAAGCTCAAATTGTCGCAAAATCTTATCTATCTAAAGAATTTCCAACACACACACACACACACACACACACACACACACACACACACACACTCACACACATATATATATGTGTGTATATATATATATATATATATATATATATATATATATATATATTTATATATATATATATATATATATATATATATATATATATATATTGGAAATTCTAGAGTTTATATAGCATGGGTCACGCGGCCCTCTTCGGTTTCATCGCTTTGCAATGGGAAAGCCATACCAGGGGCTTGGGAAAAATAAAAACGAAGGGAAATTAAAACGATCGATGCGCCCCGTCTTTTTTTGGCACCTGGCGGCACAGCAATGAAAATAAAACATGCCGATTTACATTTAGGGCAAGGAAAAGTCAAATTTATGTCAGTCAGGGATAATGTTGTAACAACAAGTTGTATTGCAGGTCACTGAAAATTCCGTTGATGATGAGACTGCTTTGAATCGCTTAATTCGAAATAACTTAAGAAGTGGATCCTAAAATCGTACTCCTACTTCTAGGTTATGTTATATCTTAAACACATTTCATTAATGAAAATCAATCACCATCTGCGAATTCAAAAAGAGTGAAGAAAAAGAATTCTAACGTGCGGTATTGTCTAATAAAAAGAATAATTGACACTGCATTTACATTAAATTATCCGCTTAAAATTAATTCTGTAATATATAGCAACAAATAGCTAAATTACTAAGCCTCTGTACTTGCGTTCACCAGCAAGAATAGAATATCTGTAAATATCCATGCACAAATAAACATCAGACACAGTTAACTTAAATTATCACCCGTACATAAATAAATTTATTATTATTATTATTATTATTGCTAATAGTTACCGGCCTATGATATTTGTTTTTAAAGTTTAGGATGCTACCAGACAATATACAAGACAAACGTCTTTTTCACGTCATGTACATTATGACTTCATTATATCCATGATGTAGATACTTTCTCAAGGGACAAGATGAAAATGTATCCGCTTGATGTAAAGAAAACAAAAAAAAAAAAAAAAAAAAAAAACGACAGGGGATGTAGTTTTAGGGCAGGCCGACACTAGATTTTAATTACCCTGGTGCCCGGTCTAAACTTTGATGGTACCCGTCATAAATTAGCAAGCACCAGAAGTATGACAATGTAGTCAGCGAAGGCCTAAAATTATCTGTCATGCTCATTCAGCTAAGCTTTTAATCTGATTGAGGTTGGTGGGCTGAACTGAATTTGAATTATAGACGTGTGCGACGAATCTCGTCATGTACGTCTGAGGTTGGTGGGTACAGTACCTGACTTTTTCTAGTCCGTGATCGGGAAGCGTTCGATTAACTAAGATTGCTTGTGTCAATTCTGATTGGACAATCGAGCGAAATGTATGCAATGGTGGAATCAGGTGATGAAATGGAAAACGACAAATAAAAAGATAATTTGGCCGATTGAAATAATGCCTTTTAAGGATATTGGATAAAATTTTTATTGACAAGTCAACTGTTAACCATGAACTTTGGGAAACGTAAGTCAATACCGCGTCCAGTCCCCGGTAAATTTATTGAAAGGTAAGCATAGCGTACCGGGTCTTTTCCCCCTACCCCCGTCCATATGTAATAGTTTGACCATGATGGCATCTGGTAATGATTATGGTCATTTTTATTTTCGTATGCTGCAGATGCAGACATACTCAGTATTTTTGTGAGACCAAAAACCGAGAAACTGTTAACATAGTCCGAGTTTACTCTGACCTTTCCCACCCTAGTGTTGAACCTTGCTAAGTTTGAGCTGCCTAGACCAATGCGTTTTTGGAAGTAGAAACAGACAAAACTCATTCATAAGTTTGTCCTGAAATAAACAGAACATTAGGTGGAATAAATAGAAAACAACACAGATTTAAGAAGGTGTTTTAGTGAACAGGAGAGCGGAAGAGGTTAGGGCTCAATGAGGGCAGAGGGGAGACTAGAAGGGCACTCTGGAAAGAGTAGTTCGAATTTCCTCTGACCCTTTCCACCCAATTTTAGATGTTTTGACATTTATGTTAGGGTGTGGGGTCAGAGCCAATTGCCTATCGAAAAGTACACATAATTTTCAACTTATTGATTCTGAGAACAATGAAAAGAAACCTGTCGATGTCGCCGCAACCTGGAGAAAGACAGGTTGATCAAGCCGAGAGCACGTCAATGCGGTAGTCACATGATACCAACAAAAACATTGTTGACACGTGCTCTCTGCTTGATGAATCTGTCTTTCTCCAAGTTACTGTGACAGCGACAGTTTCTTGTCGTTGTTCTGTGAATAAATATGTTGAGAATTATGTGTCCTTTCATTTTTGTACAAGCATTACATGACTTTCATAATATATTTTAGAATGTTTTGTACAACAACATTGGAAAGGGGTTTATTGTTGATATCACATGACTATTGGACCTCTGATGTCATGGACATGTAGGTTGCGAGATTTGTGTAGTCATGTGACTAGCAATGCAAATGGCGAGTACCCGGTCAAATTTTATCAACGCTGTTGTTTTGTCTTGTGTGTCAGCAGATTAAAGACATAACAAATAATATACTCGCAATTTCTGAGAAATCATCCTCCTATCAATTTCATGCAGGTATGGTTCAATGTATGGTTGTTTAAGTTTGCTAGGACCGCTAGTAATCAGTTACTTTTTTACTGGTGGCAGTGAATTACAACTTTTCGATAGGCAATTGCCTCTGACCCCACACCTCAACATAAATGTCAAAATATATACAATGGGGTGGGAAGGGTCAGAGGAAACTCGGACTAGGGAAATAGGGAAAGACATTGATGGAGGGAGGGGGAGCCTTTCTGTTTCTATCTAGCGAGATTACTGCAGATGTTTTTGATTTCTCCTCAGTGTCTGGTCCTTTATTTTTTCATACACAATCACTTCCCAAAAATGAAAAAGTTTTTGCATTTTATTTTTTGTACTTTGAAGAAAATTATTATTTATTGTATATGAAAATTTACAAGAAAAGTGATAAAGAAACAGCTTTTTGACATTGACTGATAAACTAAATGACACAAGCTCATTTAAACTGAGACCCTGACCAGGTTTAAATGAACTTGTTGAAATCAGAGAATTATGTTTACAATTCATTGGGCAGGTGGTTCCAGACCCTGGAGGCTTCAAATTTACTATATCTTGTGGTCTGTACGCTTGGTATTATGACCACCAAGTTGTGGTGTCTGAAATTATATCTGCATTCTTTGAATGTGATCAGATTATTTAAGTAATTAAGTGTTTTCTTATGTAGTATCTTATATACAGATATACTTTGGTTGCTATGTATCCAGCTCTACTAATATGCAAAATAGGAAGATTTGCTTTTCTTAAGAGAGAATCATATGCGGTGCTAAAATCATGAAAATCCAATTTTAGTTCCCTACACTGTAACTTTCCATTTTGTTATAATTTTATTTGCTACAGAAATGCAAATTAAGAAGACTAATTTAAATGTGATCTAATAAAGCATTTATAGATCATCAGCTTAATATTAGTAGTGAAATAGTGATTGAGCTATGTAATTGTCTTGCTGCTTTCTGACGGATCTTAGATATGTGTTTGTTAAAATTTAGTTCAGAGTCAGTGTGTACTCTAAGAGGTTTTACACAATCCTCACAGGGTGGTTCATTGCCTTTTATTTTGAAATTAGACAAATATTCAGCATTTTTTCCAAGAACAATGGCTTGAAATTGCTTGTGGTTTGCCAACCATTGGCTGTAAATCAGTGGATGTAAGAGATGGTATTGTCATCAGCATAATTATACAGTATTGTTGGTTGGTGAGAGCTCAGGACATTTTTTCCAAGCACATCTTGGTATGAGCGAGTTGCAACAGTTACTTCACTCTGTCATCATTTTGCTGAACATGGTACACTTCTGCACTATACTAGTTATGCTCTTAATAAAAAGCCACAGGTACCAAATGCAAGCTTGGTGCTAAAATGGGTCAAAATCATGAAAATAGCATTTGGAGTGAAGACAGCAGGTTTAAAACCCCCAAAATACATGGTCCCAGATATATATATACAGTAGGACCCCGTTATAGCACGATGGTCGGGGTCCACAAAACGAGATCGTGCTATGCCCGAACCGTACTATAACCGAACAAGACAAAACCAAGTCATTTAGCTGAAGAAAATTGTGGTCTGAAAACAACGTGCTTCATTGGCACCGTTACCATCTTAAATCAATGCATATTAAATGAGAAATACACATGCAATGAAAACAGAGATTGCAAATATAATATTTAACTTTATTCAGAGAACTATGCATTGGTACATTTATATATACATGTCTAATGTATAGCATGAATAGTTAAAGGATCAACACATGTACTCACTAACCGATCTCATGGCATGCGTAGGAGTGAGTCCATAATAATTCCATCGAAAATATGCACACAGAAGTATAATATTTAGTCATAGATCATTATGTGTCTGAATTAAATGCAAAAAAATAATTATAATCGATAAATCACGTAAGGAATGATGAAGCACATTTACAGTGTGTATGCACGTGTACGTCCCAAGGTCAATAAATGGTGTAAGTATAAATTTCATGCTGCTATAATTTTATCTGCTACGAATTAGAATACTTTATTGTTTTTGGAAAAACTGATTAATTTTCAGCTGCTTCTTGCTGCTGTCACGTTTACTCTTTGCAAAGTCAACCATATTCCTCAATTGAAGAATTCGAATGTAGTCAAAATCCTGTGTCTATGGCTTCAAGCTTCTCTTTAACAGTAAAAGCTTTACGTTTCTGTGTGCTGTTATCCATTGTAAATAACTAATAATTAAAACTCTGACACCTATTTGTTTGAACGCCTACGGCAAGAATAATTTTTAATCAACAATGGGGTCATTTTTATAGGGAATGTACAATATTATTCACTGGTCAACTGATTGCGTGGCGATTGTCTAACAACACCGCCAAGCCACGTGTGTGTGTTGGCGGCTTTCGTTTTTTGATATTTTATAAATCATTGCCGCATGGTTTGAACAACCTTAGCTTTGAGATTGACTTTGATGATTGTCAATGACTTAAATTAATTGATTTATACATTCAGGTGCGAATCTTTTATCAACCCCCCTTTGTTTGGTGCTTGGCTGTGTATGCAGTTGAATGAGCAAACATATGTCGGCTATTGTTTGAGCAACGATTGTACACAGAATGCACTGACAAACACAAAGAAGACTTAATGACTTTATTGTTCATGTATCAGTAATAATAAGATTAACACTTATCAGCTTTAAAATGAGCTGACATCTTTCAAAAATAAACTAAGATCAAAGTGCAGTGATTGACTACTGACACATTTGAAATGAACATTCACAAACAGTAGTTTAAGAAATTGGTGAAATTATTGTAAAATTTCGGTAGCCATGCCACGATCGTATTATATCCGAATTCATACACGATCTCTTCCCCAAAATGATAATAAATTTTTTACACATTGTTTTTCGTACTTTGAAGAAAAAAAAAAATTTTTTTTCATGTACGAAAAAATAGATTAAATTTCGGGAGCCATGCCATGATCGTGTTATATCCGAATTCGTGCTATAACGAAGCGTGCTATAGTGGGGTCCTACTGTATAAGGTTTCTAACTTGAGAAAATGCAGTTTCACATCTTGCTGTCAATTTCTTAAAGGTATTTGCCTTTACAGTGAAACTTTTCAATAATATAGGTGTCATTTTAATGTAGAAAAATTGTCATTTTTAATGAGCTAGTGCCCATTTTTATGAGTTAGACCTGTGAGAAGTTAAGATCCAGAGAATGTAAACAAAAATAAAAAAATTGATTTTTTTTCAGTCTGGTCAGAGAGTGTTAAGTGCATCTTTGTCTTCACTACAAATATAATATTTTCATGATTTTTACCCATTTAGTATCAAGCTTGCATTTAGTACCTGTGACAACAAGTAGGTAAAATTGGCAAAAGTAATTGACAACTGAAGTACACTAAAATCTTAATTGATGTTGAACTTCAGTGCTTATTAATGGTAAAAAATGCAGAGATTTATTCTCAAGGTGTGAATCTGCAATGCTCGGCCTAGTGACAAGTAAGTAGTAAAATTTACTTGGCGCAGTCAATTGTTCCTGGTGAGGACAAGTGGTTTTCCTGAGCCCTGAGAAAATGTAATTTCAAAAATTGTTTAGATATGAGTGGTTCCAATGTTGAACCTTGAAGTACTCCTTTGGAGATTTTATACCAGTTAGTATATGAAGATTCCAATTTAACACATTTTCTGTGAGACCAGTAGTTTTCAGTTAGTTTGAATGAGTTCTGATCAGTGTTATCAGCTTGCATCTTTTCAGTGATGATGATGTGTGGAAGGCTTACAACTAATGAAAGTCTTGGACAGGCCCATTAGGATTGGTGCTACAGTCCAGGGCTTCCCTTAAGTCTTCCACCAGCCTCAGTAACTTGGTTTGACAATCCATAACCTTTTTTTAAAGCAGATGTCATAATTATGAAATACATGATTACATTGAAGCCTTTAAAAAATGTTGAAAGTGCATGATAAAATATAGTCTGATAAATCAACCCCCCAAATTTGTGTTGATACTGATGGATTATTTGTGGGTCTGATATCACCTATCCATAAAATTGATGAATCGTTTGCAGACAGATCTGTCCGCAACATGTCAGTGTATATTTTAGACACTTACCAGTATTTCTCACGTTTCTTGACCTACCATGGTTGAAGGTTCCTTTTGGCAGTATGTACAGAATATTTTCAGATCAAATTCTATGTTTGACGACTTGTAAATCCAAGTGGAATAACACAACTCTATGTACTGTGGCCATTTTGAATTTCATGGCAACATAGAGCTGTTACCAAATAACGGTAAGTGTCTATACTGTATGTGGGCGTGTTCTGGACAGATTTGTATGCAGCAAAATTGCACATTTTAATTAACAGATGACATCAGGCCCACAAATAGTTCATCAGTATCAACACAGATTTGGGGGGTTGATTTGTCGGATTAGGTAAAATACTAATTGGTCTGTAGTTGCCCTTTTCCATGGGATCAGATTTATATGAGTTTGGGTTACCTGTCCTTGTTTGAGATGATCTGAAAATCTCCAATGTTTCTTACAAGTATTAAAGAGTATGCTAATTTCTGGGCATAAAATGTGAACATAATTTGGGAATTTTAAGATACATATTGTCAATACTGTAGATTTTTTTTATTATTTAAAAAAAAAATTCTTTTTATTCAGAATAACAGATGCCTATGTTCCATACATTCTGTGCAGTAACATAAACAGTATCATCAGAATTCTCTGATGAGCATACATCAGAAAGGGGAAAAACAACTGCATAAATAAAATAAATCTTCAATCTAAAAGGAAAAATATACTTCATATAGATAATTAGATAGGCATATATTAATCAGGGTTCTCCATAGGATTTTGAGAGTTGTGGTCCAGGACTCCTTCATTTAAAAAAGTTGCAGTCCCAGCCCTAAAAATAAGAGTCCCAATAATGATACTTTTTTCCCCTTACAATAATTCAGAACATTATGCGAGTATTGTTGGGTTACCAGTATATAAGTCATCAGATTGCTAATGCTCAATCATTGTGAAATATTTACTATTATAGTTATAGAATGAAAATCTACAGCAAATGAGAACACTGATGATTGTGATTGTTTGTGATTTTACAACTATAACAATGTTCAATCGCTTACTTTGCCATTCTTTATTTTTGCGTGCAGCTAGAAGGATTCAAAGAAGAGACTTTTTCTTTCCTATATTAATTTATTTAATTAGCTTAATTCCATTTCAAAACAATAAATTTGCCAAGATACTGAAAGAAGAAGAAAAATAAATGACCAAATTCCATTCACTGTTTTCATTGTATCTTTAAGCAACACAGCACATCATACCACATTGACTTTTTTCTTTAACAAACTTTAAGGTTTATGCACCCTTCTCGGTCATTACACCATGTATTTTTCCATATGATTTCATATGAGCACAGCAGAAGCTATACATTGTAATTAATTCTAACCGATAGGAGTACCTAGATTACAGTGATGCTTATCACATTGGGGTGTCAAAGCAAAAGCATGTGCGATTATTCTTTTGATCAAACGATCATTATGCACTGGCAATCAATTAACAGGTGTCTTAATTTTCTTGTCTGCTAAGATTAACCTATGTGGCTTTGCCTGAATCTCTTTAAAATCACTTGAACTTTGTTTGATAGCTCACACACTACATAATTGATCCTTGCTTTGTAATAACGGATGAAATAAAAGTTCGCTGACAAAATAAATTTGCATACTGTGGACTCTGCTGTTGGAATTTTCATGCATCCAAAATTAAAAGTACATGTACTTTTAAATGGATTTCTGCATCACAAGAACCCTGTTAATGGTATCAGAAAGAAAGAAAAAATATAACAATTCAACATCTAAGATGTTTCACAAGTTATATATACTGAACAGGGAACAAGCATTATCGCAATAAAAATTTTCATTGAATTATCCTTCCATCTGTATTTAGTGTCGCTGAGCTTGCTGGGGTGAAAGAACACTTGCACTGTATCTGACAACTGGTGATGGGGGTGGAGCTTAGCTGTACTACAAGTTCCCAAACCTGGAAGTTAAAGTATGGACTTTAGGCTCCACTTCATAAGTTATTCCAAATGAAGCAATTTAAAGCAGTCTCATCATCAGAGAAAATTCTTCTTAAATGCATGATATAAGTAGGCTGCAAGTGCTTTAAATATTTCTTGATCATTACTTCTAACATAATTCTGAAATTCATAGAAATTATTTACAGAAATATCAAATTTAGATCAAAGTTATGTATTGAGTAGACATTTTACTGTAAACTGAAATTCATCTTCAGTAGCATAAATGCAATTAAGAACACAAAATCTACAGTATATCTCTTCCCATTTTACATTATTTCTTCTGTCTATCTCTATAGCCAAACTTTAACAGTATGACTTGATCATCTCAATCTAGGTAGAAGTATCTCTAAATTTAAAGGGCATGTCTGATGCCAAATGGATTTCCAAAATTAAATCTGTTCTTTTTTCATTCATTTCTGAATGCCAGTTGTGAAAAACTAAGTACAGTACTGTAATCTGTCCTTCACAGAGTGTAAAAATAATGTTTTTTCACCTACACCCTGATGTAACCAGACCTCACCAAATCCTAGTCTTCATACCGGTAATAGACTTTTTACATCTGCAGTCTAAGTCATTCTTCCTAGTGATTTCATCAACACATTTCAGCTCATCCATTTTTATAACTTTTAAGCAAAACTTGTTACATCTCATATAATTAACTGATAATGGTTAGCAATCCAACATACATGTACATGTACCAGTTTGTCCTTTTCATAAAGTTAAAAACAGCATCATTGATAATGAGTTTATTATAAGAAGACTTGCAAAGTCTCTGTGATCACCTGTCTCTGCCATCATTCTTGCAACTTTTTTCTCTGTCTGGCATTAGGAGTATAATCATGAATAACATCGTCTTGAGTTTCCCATGCTAATCCAGCTACACAGTACCACTTGCCTGGCCTTGTGTGAACTGATTGTTGGTTGGTTATTTGGTGTTTAACTGCACTTTAAGCACATAATTGGCTATGTCATACTGAGGCAGCTGATCCAAGCTGACCTGGATGGACCTGGAATCTGTTACCCTTGGATTATGAAATGACACTACCAAACTACCGTAAATTACTGCAGTTCTCCTTGTATGAACAACTTTGCAGTGGTATAAATTGGGCCATGTAGAGAGGTTTGTATTATTGCTGGTTTCCAGTCTGGGGGACTTTTTGATAGGAATACATGTACACATGTTTAAGAGCTATTTTCTTGGGGTTTTATGGCAATGGAATCAAATTGGGTGAATCAAATGACATGTGACATTTGCAGTTACCAGATGGAGTTGCATCCCTTTGATGTAGTGGCACAGTTGTGTTGTTTTCTTCTACGTTAGTACCAATGTATATTGTAGACAGTGATAAACAATGAAAAATATGGAGCAGCTTCAAGTTCCAGAAGAAAAATTGCCCCTTGAAATCTTTTAGAATTACTTGAAAACTCTTTGAAATTTTTTTATCTATGGCTGTATGGACCATGAATATGAAGTGATTTGTCAAAGACAATGTGAATAAGAGGTGTGCAGTATTATTGGTATACTGTATATTTTCCAGTGGTATGTACCACGGTACTTTTTCACTGTAATGGTACTTCTGTAGTTTCCATCAGTAAGGAATGTATGGAAATTCTCATGTTAACATGTTATGAATTTAATGATATTAAAAGCACGTTTGCATTTTTTATGGCAAAATAATTGCAAAAATTTACAATTATTAATTGTTTTAATACAAAACAGTTGTATTTGTCACAAATTAATTTCAAATATTACAAAAATAATTATATTTATGAACCTTTAATCACATGTTTGACACATGTCATGTATGCCAACATGGCATCTGAATGGAATTTTGTGAAAGATATTCGGGCCAAATCCAACTTTTGGAAAAAATTTCAAAGAAAAAAGGAAGGAAAAAAGTCACTGTTTTTAGTTATTTACTAGTGTATGTTAATGTGTTAAGTACATATATTCCTTTGTAAGACCGAGAATCATCCTAAGATTTTCAGGAGAGCATTTGTTATATGTTTGAATTTGATGTAAGTCAGTGTATTTTATGTTTACTGGCCCTCTCGGATAAATATCTTGCCCGGATCTTAGCGTCTCACTCAAAGTTACCCTGCAGATTATATCAATAGTGTAGCTAGTATACTGTAGGCTTCAATGTAAACACTTCCCATTTTTATCAACAAGCTCTCTAATGTCAGCGCAATGTCTTTTTACGGGTTGTCAGCTATAGTGTAAGCTTAACCAACCCACTTTAGTTATATTTTTTAGATGACAATTTATACAACAATTAACATATATAGAGCAAATTCATCTACTATAAGGTAATGACCATTTTATTTTTGAAAGTGGGGGGTGGGACTGTGATTTTCTTTTGAGCTGAGATATTTTATTTTCTTTTGCTTCATGAATAAACTGGTATATCACATAGAACTGTATATAGAATATAATGCAGTCAAGTAATATATTGGTAAGCAAGCATGATATTTAACTTGTTTTTGTTTGTCCTTTTTTAATAACCTTATTACTCCCCTTTTCATACATAGGTGTATGTTGGGGAACCATCCTAATATCTATCTTAGATGTAGAAAACCAATTAGTGGCCAGGAATAGACAAGATATTGCCTTCAAATATGGCCACTGTTATTAATAATACAAACACCTTTAAAACCACCTTTTCTTTACAAAAACAACATACAGCATAATTTGACCACATTTTACAGAAAGCATACTGGAATGGCGGGTTTTCGATTTTATACATTGGTGCTGATCTGCCATCAAATATGGCCAATGTTACTGTAAATACAAGAAACTTAAACTACTTACTCTCAAAAACCACTGATCAGAAAATGACCTAATTAGAGAATTAGAGAAAAAGCATCCTGGCTTGAAGGGCATTCAGATGTTTACAAATGATGCCAGTCAGCCATCAAATATGGTTGATTTTGCCAAAAGTAGAAAACATTGAGACAATGTCATCTGTTAAAAATGCTGAATAGAATTTGACCAGCTTTGACAGAAAGCATCATGGCATCAGTGCCTTTCAGTATTGGAGAAATGATGCTGATGTCCTTTCAGATAATGATGAAGATAAAAGAGAAACCTTGAAACAGTTGTTTTTATAACATATGTAATCAACAGCAGAAGAAATTTCCATAGAGAGCATCCTGCTGACCTAAATTTCTTGGACAACTGCTCTTGTGTTTGGCTGTTAGGCAGATGTCAGCAAGGTGAGTGATCTCAAGCCCACTTGGACCTCTTGTTTATATAAATTATGCCCCATTATTGTTTGATACAACCTCTTTTGTATCTACAAGTATTCTCTGTTTAAAGTCTTCCAGATCAAATTGTAGCAGGTGGGTCTTTTGCAATGTACCCAGAACTAATAGTTCTAATTTTTGTCAAAGTTTGTCTAATATTGCTGTTTTTAACTTTGGTTAAGTAAAGTTTTAAGGTTGATTGATATATTTTTGTAATGTTGTAATTATTTAGTGTCTTTTAACTTTTGGTTATAGTAAGGTGTGTGTTATGCCCCTGATGCTGATTTAATTAATTTTGCATTTGACTTTAGAGGATTATTAGTGCAAAATTTGTTTATATCTCTTTCCCATCCTCTCGTTTGATGCCCACACCAGTATCATGGATACTTGGATCTTTTGTCATGATGCACAAGTATCACAATGCAAATCTTATGACCAGTTTGTTTTCCTATCATATACACATTACAGATCAAAGCAGGTTTGATATATTGATTATTTTATCTACATTGCAGTGACAGCACACAGGCAGATGAATATGAAGAGGGTGGAAAGGGACACAAAAGGTAACAGTTGGATATTTTTTCCTGTTTATAAGGGTTTTGCTTTTAATATGTTTGCACCTTCACTTTAAATTATTGGATAGAGAATTTTTATATCTGCTTTTTTGTGGTTATTGTGATATGCCATGTTCATTTAAGTGTGCATTCATTCGTAGATTTTTGTTTAGCATGGACTTTGTCAATTAAATTGAAAGAGCATAGGGTAATTTCAAAAAATATAAATAATTGAGTCTGTCCTTTATATTTGCAAGTTTTAGACAACCATGGTAGCTGTATTCTTTGTTTTACTGTTACATATTTGTTGTATGTTTAAGCCGAACTTAGTTGTCTTAATCAACCAGCACAAAGATTTATTTGAGAATGATCTTATGGGGGAAGAAATGCATGATATAATAACTTTTATGATGATGATGATTCATACATCGAACTTCCAGTCCAGCAACCATCATTATCATTCATTCAGGCATCATGCTTAGGGCCAGTTTGGGTAAAATTGTCACCTATATCCATAAAAGTTTGCTTCATCATGCCAGGAAGTCAAAGTTGACTTGCTTTGCTCCAAATGAGTGCCTGCCCCTCCCACCCCATTTCTCCAGTTGAACCTGTGTTTGGTATTAGCTATGAAACTTATGTTTGTCTGTATAAAACAGTAGAAATATTTCAAAAGTAATTTTGTGTTAATTTAGTTGCTTCTGATATACTCCAACATGCACAGAGTTTATGACTGAAAATGTGAAACTCTCAGGATAGAGTGAAATTCTGCAGCTTTTTTCAACCCATAAACCAGATAGTGTATTGTTAAAGAAGTTTTCTGAGACTAAAATCTGTCAAGAATATTAAAGAATTTTGTCAATATTTGAACTGAAAACTTGGTGGGAAGAGTTGATTTGCCTTTGACAAGTATTAATTACCTGTTTTCAGGAACAGGTACCTATTTTGAGGTTGCTGTTTAATGTCATACCAAAGTTATCAAGTAGCTTTTCAGATTCGAGACAGAAAGTTGTTATATTTTCATAAAGTATGAGGAGTATTTTGTGTATTTGAATACTAGTTAACTATCAGAACCAATAAAACACCAGTTGTTGATCAACTTAGTTTTCCATAATAAAATTTTTACCTCTAATTAAATTCCTATTTTCCCAATTTGTTACTTTGCCCACTGGGCAATCAGCCTGCAAAATCTGGTTGCCCAATAAAATCATCAGGTTGTCTAAAAAGAAATTTCCTAACACAATTCCAATTAAAACGATTACTTTGGAGTAAATCACATTTTGGAACACCAGGGAACTTTAACATTGATACATAAGAACCAGTTTCAGGGCTCTTAAATTGACAACATTCTGGATGTCTGTTAATTTGAATGTTCCTTGTATATGTGTTATTTCTCAGCTGTTACAGTCAAATCTTTCTCTGTATATTCTGTAGAATTGGAATTATTTGTAAATTCATAATTATTATTAGTTACAATAATTATTAATTAATAAATGCTTTAAAGCTTTTTACCTCATAATGCATGTGAATGTATCATGTCAGTTACCAGTATACATGTAGGGTAAATACCCCCTCCCCCTTTTTCCCTTATTTTATCTGTAATCCTTTTGTCTTAAACAAAAACATGAAAAGAAAAACAATGTCAAAAATGAGCATAAAAAAGGTATTTATCATCATAATATATTTTACATAGAATTAAAAAAGTATAATTTCCATTTGAAGATATCCATATTTATGCTTTTAAGCTACCAGTATGAAGGTACATTGCATGATGTTGCTGGATACAAAAACAGCTACAATCCATGCATGTGACAATCTTAGAATAGTGGCGACAAGAATGTGAATATTTTGATTAAAGATATGTTCCTTGTGTCTTTTCTTTGGGTGATTGTTATTTTACAATACCTTAGTCAGTATCAGGAAAAAACATGCCTCTTACATTGGGGCTTAACATCTGGCAATTGTCAGTCCCGAACCGCTGGGTGACAGTAGGAAGAATTATTATACGCATGTTTGACTTTCTCAAGTAGGTAGCATGTTTTTTTTCGTAAACCTTATCGCCAGACAGGAATAACAGCCAACAAACATGTAGGCAGGCAATTGAATTGATTGTGTATCATAGTAATAAGATTTAGAAGTAGCAGGCAAAGATTTTGAAGTAACAGTAACAGTGAGATTTGGGAGTGCTTCAAAAAGCAGCAAACAGTAGCTGGTTGCTCTGGCATATTTCAGCAGGTAAATTACCCAGCTACCAGCGCTTAGAGAATGACCTGATTACCATAAAAATCTAGTCATTGACCAGCAGGGGACAACAATTCCATAGCCCTACTAGCTTGGACAATTAAACACCTGTGTTGGGCAAGTGAAATTTCATGTAAAAAATCAAAAATTTTACGTATAGGAAAAAAGACCATGAACTCAAATTTTGAGACCATTTACCTTGTGTCATCCTTGCAGGGCTAGTAGGTCAAAGTTAGAATTGTTGCACCCTAGAATGGGCTGGGACTTTGAGACACTTGGTTGTCTGTAGCTAACATTTAGTTGTCTCCAGCTGCCAGGCTTGGGATTTGTTCTGCTCCTGCTTCTGAATTCTTTCTCATCCTCATCATCAAGTTCTTTAAAGTAAACAAAACAACATAATGCTATATTCAACCCATCTTTCCATTATTTGCACCAAATACTTGGATGCAAGTAATTATGGTATAGTGATGGGTAGACCTATTGAAACGCCACCCAGCATCTTTTTTTTGCAAGGATGTCTTTTATTTAGCAGCTATATCCCTTTACAGTGGGATGTTTTCTGTGAGATGGCATCTTTTATTTTTAAATGATATCTTTAGAAATTTGTGTTGAAGTTTTTTATTATAACCCAGAATTATGTCTTCACTTTTACAATCATGTCTTTAGGACTTTGAAGTAACATCTTTTGAAATTTTCTTTTATATCTTTCGTTTGTCATTGATGTACTTTGAAATGATGGCATTTATTTCTCACTGATTTCTTTTTAATTTTGCATTGATGCATTTCATTTTTACATATATTTTCCAGCTTGGCCTTCAATACCTTACAAACAGACCAATAGTCATATTGTTTTGATACACCCATTGTAACAAAACGCAAAATGTTTCTCAAGTTAAAAACTCAAACTGTAACATTTCAACATTGATCATCCTTAATTTTTTTCTTGGATTTCAGTTTGGTGGACAGTTGCATTGTATACTTGCACATCAATTCCAGCCACTCAGTGTAGCAGGAATCAACATGCTCAGCTGAAGAGCTGACAACAGACAGTCTGTGCAGAAAAAAAAAATAAACTGATTTATTCTCTTTGATTTTCTGTATGTTTGTAAATTTCTGTGACCTCACATATTTTGTACCCAAAGAAAAGAACATTATACCATAATTATTTGTGTCATTTATTTATTTTTTATGTAGAATTTGGTATTCTTATTAAATTTTGAAGGTATCCATATTTAGGATGATGCTACAAATTATTAATATTTCTACCTCAAACTACATGCATTTGCAGAGCTGAGCAAAAAAAAATTTCGTCCACTTGTCCAGGACAAGTGGTTTCAGAAAATTCACTTGTCCCACCTTGCTTTTCACTTGTCTCAAATTGTAATCACTTGCCAAAAAGATTTTATGAGATGTATGCACTTAATCCATAGAAAGAACAAATGAAAAAATATACAGCATGATTATTTCTTAAAGAATTTAATTTTTCAAAAACATTGGTTGATATACATTTGGCTACTTCAGGTATATATGTTTTAACTGCTGGATTTGAAAAAATGTCAATGTGCATGTCTGCCACCTGCACCAGCACTAAACCAGCAGTCGATAACTGTGTCTGGGTTAAAGTCCTCAAGCTCGGGTCCATTTGCTGAAATGTTCATTAGAATTTGTAAACTCTCTTGGTTTAAGGAATTCCTTAATGAAGTCTTGAATAAGTTCATTGAACTAAATCCTCGCTCACACTCAGCAGTGGACGGCTAATAACAAACATGATTTCTAATAGTTTGCATAACAGACTGAGACAAGGTGGAGTATTCACTAAGAGTGTTCCAAGAATTTCAACAGATGGATCCAGTGACTGCTTGTATGCCCTCATCTTCTCTTTGAACTCTAAATACTGCTCATGAATGACATGATGGTCTTCCTGTTTGAAAATTACTTCAGAATGATTTAGAATGCTTTTCCATAATGGGCTAGGGTGTAGGCCGCGAAAAAAAAAAGATCTCATTTTTTTCATTTCAGTATCATTTACTTTTGAAAGGGCCTTTCCTAGTGGAGTGTCAGCAACTCTAACTTCACTGATTTTCTGCACATGCTAGCTAGTGTCATGCATATATTGTGCTGCACAGGTCTTGTGGGGTTCAGAAATGTCACGAGACTTGATTGGTTCAATCCTGAATTTGTCAGTTCCACTGACAAATACACTGGTTGAATTTCCAACCTGTGCCAGTTTTGGATATTGTTTGCAATAACTGTAAAACATCTTTCCTTCTGAGTCAATAAATTCAAGCCAGGCATAACAATCAACCCAACACGGCTGAAAATTTCTCTGTTTCTTAGTAGTGTCATATATGACATTTTTTGCTACCACTTGATTAGATGGGATTCTGGCTTGTGTCTCTTTGGAGAAATAGCTACCTCACACTCAGTAGCAGTCTTACATTTTATCCCTCCACTTTCATAAAAATTTCCTTCTCTGAATCGTCCTTATTACCTTCCTTGTGAAAATAATTTAGCAAACTCATTTTATCCACAAAGTAAATATAAGCTTGCTTGACAACTACTTCTAAAGTGATCATAAAATACATTATCTCTTTTAAATATGAACAGAGACAGCTCATTAATTAGCATAATTGTTTTGCTTCAAATGCAATATCACACGTGGAAGTTAATCCCCTGTATAATCAATTTAAAATTAAAGAATCATTACTGTCATTTAATCAGTTCATAAAGGAAACCAACACTGATGTCGGTAAAGTACCTTTCATTAATTTAATTACACTGACCCGCTGGATTAAAATCGGAATGATCCACTCGTGAGGATCTGGTTTGAGTAAAAACAATGCAACAAAGCTGCTTAAAACACTGCTAATTAATCGTACCAGCTTTGTTTTGTTTGACGTGTTTTGATTTGCCGCTAATTTGGTCGCTTAACCCAATATGCAGTCAAGCGGTAACAGAACGTGCACATATGTGACAGTTTTCACTGACCCACCTGTAGGTGTTATACAGGATGTAAATGTATACATGGAGAGGGATAGAATCAAGTATTCAGTACGACCAGAGGACATGATGTCCAAATAAAGGTAGATATAGTGATTAAAATAAAAAAATAAGGACTTGCCCGACTTTTTAAAAATAGGATAAAAGCACTTGTCCTGGATTAGCGACTTGGAAAATTTTACTTTTCCAACTTCAAAAATGAATAATCCAGGACATCAGGCTATGGGATTTGCTCAAGCCTGATTTGTATATTTAAAAAAAAAAAAAATTAAATAATTTTAAAAGTTTTAAAAATTATGGACAGTAGGGTATACATGTATGAACTCTATGGAAACACAATATCAAGTTTTGAACTGTTTAGATGATCAAAAGATTTATGTATTGAGGAAAATGGCAGTATTTTTTGACTGGCATTGTTTCTGTTAAAAATTGCATTGTTTCTGATAAACAATGATCAGATATCTGGATGTTGGAGTTTCAGGTGAATAAAGTTTGTAGTTTAGTTTACTCCCTGTCTGCATTTACAAAGTTGGTAACTGTAAACTAACATGGATGTGGTGCATTTGGTGTTAGATGCGCATGTCTAGGCAGTGTGTCCACTTGCATTATCAGTTTTTTCATGTAGATATATGAAGCAGTATGAAACAATATCATGACGATCCTAAGAATGTTCAACCTAACTTATCAGATATATTCAACAAAGACCTGTCTTACAGGCTGAATCCTAATAAGAGGTAAAAGATGTTCAACAAAATGAAAGAATTGCAAGATATGGTATGCAGATTGTAAGTGCACACACATATATAAGTGTTGACTGTAAGTTTATCATGCAGGACGGTACACATCTGCACCATTAACAATGGATACTTGGAAATTTGCAGTAAGTTGTATGGTGGTTTAAAGATGTGCACAGAAGTATAAGACTTTTGATCCACAGAATAGCATGTTAGAGTTTTGGGATGATGCAGAGCTTGAAAATTCCATTTGTTTGTTTGCCGTAATGAGTGATAAGTGTGTCAGGATGTGACCTTTCATTCCACTCCATGAATGTAGTTGCATGTAGTCCTGTGTTCCTTCCCTTTGGTAAAGTTTTGCATTGAGGTCAGTTTTTAGCACAGTGGTGGGGCTTTTATGTTCCATTAACACAATTATTGTTTGTAGAGAAATAGCACTCAGAAAATCAGTCATTTTATTATCATTTGTCTTACAAGATGAATAGTATTTTTAAAATCTTGTGAAGCCTGTCATTGGGAGTGGTAAATCAGTAATATTTCACTTGTTTACTGAGAAAAGCTTTTGAATGTTGCAGATTTTCAGAAACTGTTCTTTATTTTCAGGGTGAACCGAAACCTAAGTGAGAAGAAGAGACGTGACCAGTTCAACATGCTGGTAAACGAGCTCTGCTCCATGGTGTCGACCACTAATAAGAAGATGGACAAATCTACTGTCCTCAAGAGCACTATAGCATTCCTCAAAAATTATCAAGGTACTGAAATATATATGTATGTAAAATACGGTATAGAAATATTTCTTGTATGCTTCATTATTTTCAATAAACTTTCAAGACATATTTATCAGCAATCCAATATGGCATCTTTTTGGACAATATTTAAGTTGGCTGGCATATGGAAAGTAAAATAGCAGATTAAAGTTACAATACTCTTTGAAATTTTGATTACTTTGACTTAGAAATATGTTCAGAATATTTCTTCGGTACACATTTCAGACTAGAAATCTATATGTGCCTGTTGCCATTAAGAATCTTTAACAAATCATTCAGCTTCCTAAAAGACATTTTGGCAATATAGATGACTCCATTGCCTTGTTAAATTTTGGCTTTTACATACATGTGCAATTTTATGTCATATACATGTAACATAGTGCAGTTGTCATAATGCTTGCTGCTATAGTGTTGCTGGTGACTGAGTTAAATATTTGTAAGTTTTATCTTAATGTATTAAATGTTTATACAAAATTGGCACAACCTAAAAGGCCTACTGGTCACTCTTATGAATATCAAAACTGCACACACACCCTCCCCACAATAATGAAAGATGTATCTATTATGAACATGCCAGAGAGAGAAACTGCCCTCCATCTGAAAATCATGCAGCAAATGCTGCTTCAGCTGTCCTCAAAATGTCTACATTTTTGTTGGCAAAACTTCAAAAGCAGTTTTTTGCACAAAGACATTCTTTTTTCTCCTTCAAAAAGTGTATCAAGAGAGGTTAACACTTAAACGAACAGAAGAATTACAGTCCTAGCTGTACTGCCACTTGTACTACATAAAATTGAAATCATCATATATTACAGGAAGTAAATTTTGTCTTCATTATTTTAGGGTTGATTGACATTGATATACCATACAGACCTTTGGATATGATGTCAAGAGTTAAGTGTATGACCTAAGAATTGATATATGTAATGCACATAATAAATATTGCGCACCTTGAGTCCCAATATATTGACATCCTTACCATACATATATCTAATCGTGTTTGTGTAACAGTTGCATGTTTATTTGTTTCAGAGACCACAGTTCAAGCTCAGGCCCATGAAATCAAAGAGGACTGGAAACCTTCTTTTCTAAATAATGATGAATTCATGCAGCTGATGCTGGAGGTATGTTACTTATTACTTGTAGCCTTTTATACTTTACATTCATTTATTCTTGTGGTTATCATTTTGGATCATTTTGCAAAAATAAAAATACCATTTTCATTTGGTAATTTAATTTTGTAGAAATGTCTCTCATAGGTGGGGTGGTATCCTATTTATTCACAGGTGGATATTTTGTGGTTTGTTCAATTTTATACATTGTTTGCAGAAAACACAAAACCATGAAAGTTTGTTTGACATGAATTTAAATGAATCCACAGTATGAAACGTGTTTTTATTACCAATGACACAAAAATACAGTCCTACCCACTTATAATGGCACCACTTACGTCGACAAACCGCCTGTGTCAACAAAAAAGCAAATTCCCAGTCCCCTGGTCTATTGTTGCTATCAAATTTGTCTTGCTTATGTTGATGTCGAGATAAACAATAGATGTATATGTCGACAGAAGCCCTAGGTCCCAGCTTGAACAAATCCTTAGTTTTCTTATCATTATGTCAACAAGCTCCCAGTTCTGACCCATACTTTGTTCTACAATTATTTGATGTTACTGCCAGGCTTTAATGTTGTTGTCATATTAACAAACAGACATTTGTTTGGTCCTCCAAAGTTGGCCTTTCACTGCAACTTTTTTCAATAACGCATGTACCCTCATCAAAGCAAGTTGGCTACAATCTTCAAATAAAACAATGCACCCTTCATCAAAGGAAGTCATCATCAAACTTGAATAAAAGCAATGGAATCTGATCAATTGTTGCATTTTCCAAAGTGATTGGTGATTGAAACACGTTTATTGTGCCGTGAAAGTTTCCTTTTCTGCATGAAGAAAAGTAACTTTATTTATGCTTACGATGGCTACCAACGGCAGGATAAAATGCAAATTCTACTTGTGTTCAACTAAGACTTCTTTTTTTAAAAATGTTCTTGAATGTTTTGCGATCAGAGAGAATTCATAACTTGTTGACAGGTTTTCATTTCCCTATGAATAGCCTCATCCCCTTGGTAGTCTCAGTAAGATGATTACATTTGTTACCTGAGCAGACCAAAATCTAGGCCAATTTAAGTACATGTAGCATGTAAATAACAACTATACAGCCATGTGCTACTGGCAACAATGAATATCCTAGTGAATTGTTTAGTCACACATGTTGGTTGACAATGGGATATAGATCAAACGAGGACTATTTTTTTTCAACGTGTTTTCTAACAGGACGTGACCGATACATGAATTTTCTAACATGTGACCTATACTCGAATTCATGGATTTTTCATATACTATAGTATCATCAAGTTTCGTGGGGGACCAATTATCGTGGTTTTCGTTGTTGCCCCAAACCACGAATTTAAATGCCCTACTGGTATTTGATAAATCAAGGTCAATACTGTAATCTGGTAATTAAATATTAACTTTTACATGTGTTTGTTTATTTTTTATTTTAACCTTTTGAAACAAGAATTATAAATCATTAATAAGGATAGAGAGAAAAGAGAAAAAGTATAAGGTATTCAAACAATAGTAATACTGAAAATGAAAGAAAGAATACCGTATTCACGGCATGTTTTCGGACACGGTTTATATTCACGGCATGTTTTCGGACACGGTTTATTTTCGGACACCATATTTTTTGGGAGAAAATAATATTTAAATGCCTTGTAATTTTCGGACATTGCTGGACTATAGTTTTTTTCTATAACTTATGTTTTCAGACACAAATCTAAGAATATCTGCTGCGTCGTTTTCAAGTAAAATTCTCAGTGTGTTTGCCGGTAATTTAACCGATACAAAGTTACACCCGAAACCACTTCAAGCAGGTGTGACAGTTATGATTTTGATTAGAAACCATGACCCCTGCTTTATCTCATTAAACAATACATCAGAGTCGGTGTGGATTAGTGAATTCATTGGCATCGTGCAATAAAAACAAACCGATTATCCCTGAGGCATTATGTACCCCGGGTTAAGCATAGTTATTGTTCTACAGGTAATAAACCTCTTTGTAGATGATAAATATTGATTGTGGGTGTTACGTGTTCGGTACATCGAGTGCTCTTTAAACGAAATCCAGATGGCTTCCTTTTATTTCCAAACACACCAGTCAAAGAAATCCCACAAGTTATATTATTAACAATTATCACCTAGACACCTTGAAATCTCCGACATGCATCAAAACAATCTTTGAGCAGTCGATTGTTTCGAGTCGGCAAGCTCTGATCACTTTGAAGCTACCCTCGGCTAGGTGGACCCCCCCCAAAAAAAATAAAATAAATAAACCCCCCAAAAAACAACATCAAAAACATGAGAGAACCACAACAAATAGATCATCTTTATTTAAAAAATATCAACATATTAATCACGCTGACTCGTATATTGCAACTTGCTTGTTATTTTTACCCTTCCTAGGCGTGCTTACAACACAAACCCCATAAGGAACCTCTCACTCTGGTAGACGTCATACATGTATTTCTACTCTCGATACTAAAATGTTTCTGTTATAAATATCTTCAGAATCATAATTCCAAAATCTTTTTACTTAGTTTGTATTAATATCTTAATTACGCAGAAATAAAGCTTGCGTGTATTTGTAAGGTAGATATTAATGATCACTGATTAGCAGAGGGTTAAACTGTGGATTGTGAGATTACTAATATGGCGGTTCTTTTGGAAAATACACATACAATCATGGCTCTAATACATGTATGGCTGCGTTTTCTGGTGGATGGACATGTATCAAATAGACAAAAATAGGCAAGTAATGTCTGTTTTTCATTCATTATCCTTCCCGTGGATATAGACAGAATACACGTTTTACTTCATGGCAGCACGTCGTCATATGAGCTAACGGTAACTTCGTTATGGGGGGGGGGGCGGGCACATTTATATTCCCCTGTTTGTTTTCGGACACCAAATTAAAGAATTTAATATATCTTCGGACGACAAAAAAAGTAATTATTTTTTGCTGTACGAAAACATGCCGTAAATACGGTAATACAAAATAACTATATGAAAATTAAATTTTATACTTATTCAAATCGATCGTTCATTCGAGTACAACTGTTGTTGAAACATTTAAATCCTCCTGAAAGCACATTTCATTTTATCCATGCATTTTTAATCCAAAAGAACAACAATCCTGTAAAATACTATAACTATTTCTTGAAACACTATTATTAATGAAACACTATGTATATACACTAATTACAGCAGAGTATTAAAGCTCACACTTCACAGATTTTCGGACAAAGCCACTGTATCAACATCATGTCAGTCAAGTCTCATGGTACTCACAAATGCTTCTCAGGTAAATAATCCCCAAATTGCAGAATTAAACAAGTCCAGCTTTCTCAAAGCCACTGATAATTAGGTCCGATCTTTCACTCATTGTCGCGTGAGCTGCAATTATCCATTCAGCTTGAATTGGCTTGATTAGTGAGGTTGCAAGGTTCACTAATACTGTGCACTGATCGTCACCAGTAACATCTTTTTATGTAATGGCGTCCATGATGTGTTTAGTATACCACTCATGGAAGTGTGACTTTAATTCTTCTTTGAACTCTTTATTTACTGTCAAGTCTAGTTGTTGAAGTCGGTCTGCACAAGAGGCAGGCACAAACAAAGGAATGATTCCACTGTCTTTCAATTTAGTTAGCATCTTTGCACTTTGGTGGGCTTTAAACACATCAAATATTGCCACTGCTTGCTGATTACATTGAGCAAGGGGCAGCCAGTCACATGTTTTGTTCACATATGGAGTGATGACATTATTCACAGAACGAATCATAGATTCTTCATTACTCCAGTGTAAGTCTGTTTGAGCCACATCCCAGTGGTCAGTGAAAACTACACCCTTAGGCAGGCATCTGTCAGTCTTCCCTGTGTAAATGACCTGTGGGGGCAGGAGAGTACTGAATTTTGTTATTGTGAGTAAAATCGCAGTCTGCCTCTTGTCATCAAGTGCGGAAACTGACACTTGCTTAGATCCATGGGCTTCCATCGTCCAGTCTAAGTTGAATTTTACCACTCTTAAGCCACTGTGTTAACGCCATGATCATCAGAAAGTACTGATGGTGCAATCTGATGGACAGTGGTTTAAGTAAGAGATCATTCATATGTACTTTAATAACCGATTGACTTAGTGTTGTTAGTTGCATCAGCTTCCTTTGATGTTGAGCACTCAAAAGAAAACACTGTGTAAGTGATTAATCTTGACAGGTGTTTTATTTGTGCTCATAGAGGTGGTAGTATTGTTTTAGTGTTGTTGGCTGTGTCAGCTTCGACTGATGTTATTCACTTGGTCGAAAACATGGTGTAAGTATTGAACTTGTCAGGTCTTTGATTTGTGCTCATACATGTGGTAGTATTGTTTTAAACATTAAAGTGACCACCGTTTGCGTCGGCATAGTTTTATTCTTTTGTATTCTTTATTTTTGGTATTTGTAGAGGTTAAACCATGAAAATAAATACCTAGTAATATGCAAACTTTGACAGGCAAAACCACGAATTTAAGTACTCAGGAAAATTACTTTTTTTTACAAAACTACGAAAATTGAGCCCCACGAAAATAAACGATACTACAGTATATGTACTTAATGCATTATGGATTTTATTACACAAAGGTAACAAAAATGTAAGTTGTCAATATACACGTGTATTTCCCACAGGTTTCGTCTTAATTTACTCAATTTCCGGAGTTTATTTTCTCAAAGTGTAAATCCTACCCACTGACGACAGGTGATCCCTTACAGACAAATTTCACTTGATCAAAGAGAATTATGCTTTTTTTCAGCCCTCCCCCCCCCCCAACATTTATCTCGACATCCACTTATGTTGACAACATTGCTTTGGGCCTGAGAATGTCGACATAAACGGGTAGGACTACTTATGATAGTGTCTGCAACAAAAATTTAAGAAAAGAGTTCATCAATTCATTGGTTAAACTTAAATTAGACTGAAATTTCATCGAGTCATATTGCTTGATTTCTGATGTTCTATTATTGCAATCTATGCCAATCCTGGAAATTTGTGTAAATGTAAAAATTTATTAAACAAAAAATACAGAATTTGAAATTTAACAATTAAATGAGAAGGAACGGCAGTAGAAAGAGAGCTCTAGCAATTAAAGGGATGCAACTCTAGTAGAAAATTGCAATGATCAGTGCAGCTTGTTTTTGTTTTTCTAATCTTTTATCCATACATAGTAATTATGGTCAAAACTCATATTACTTAAAGGAATCATACCTTCCTAAAAATTTCCAGTGTAGCAATAATTCTATGAAAAATGCTTGCAATAGATGCAAGATGTATGAATTTATTTCTATTGCACTCAGATTTAGGAAAATAGGTGTAGCTTATAGTAGCCCTTAGATTAAACTAACTGTGTTATCTGGTGAAAGTATACATAATGACATAAGAGCTTTATGTGTACATTTGTACTGTGTTATCTGGTGAAAGTATATATAATGACATAAGAGCTTTATGTGTACATTTGTACTGTTATCTGGTGAAAGTATATATAATGACATAAGAGCTTTATGTGTACATTTGAAAAATAATATTGTATCACCTTTGAGGCAGTACATGTATCTAAATGACAATTTTTCTTCTCACCATAAAGGTTTTATCTTCATAATACTATTTTTTCTGCAGGCATTGGATAGCTTTCTCCTTGTTTCCACACAACAGGGAACCATCCTGTATGTATCAGAGAGCGTAACCTCCCTGTTGGGGCATCTGCCAGTAAGTTTTAAACAATGTGAATTTCTGTAGATTTTACCATAATTAACCATGTGTGAGAAACACCAAATTATGAATAGCATTGACATGGATCTGTTGTCATGTAATGATCTGGTAGATCAGAGTTTCCACTGTTTGGCTAAAATCATCTAGAGGACAAACCAGGTAGACTCTGACCATAACGGTCCGACAAATATGAGTCTACACAGTTCATATTAAAAACGTGTACTGTACAAGAAAATATTGTCATATGTCAGTATGGTAAAACCTATACAACTTCAAATTTTTTAAACATTCATGAAATTATTTTATTTTTCCTGCACAAATTTGAAATTCCACTGTTTATTAAAATTTCAATTTTTACAAAAGAACATTTTTTCCAGTGCTTGAGGATTTTATTTAGTAATGTGAAAAATCAGTGACATATCATAAATTGTAAATAGACTATATCTTGCCAGAAAAGAGGCAAAGTCAGTTAAATAGGAATACTGCATAATCTACAAAGCAGCAGTTGGATGGTACTGATAAAACAGACAGGTATTTGTTTTTAGACTATTGCATTGTCCCAACCTTTTAGAAGAAAAATGGGGAGCAGAGTATCCACATTTCCATCCATCTCTCCAGCCATCACACTTATGTTTCCACTCTATAATTTTAAACCCACGATTAAGGAATAAAACTTGTTATATTTGTATAACATCATTTGAATGTGTGTCATGTACTGCATTGGGAGTCCTGTCTTCATGGTTAAGTTTGTGGCTCAGTATCTTAAGTTCTCCATCACTCCACTCTATAACTTTAAAGCTGTTCGAGATTAAGGGATGAAAAACTTCATATACTTATACAAGTCGTCACTAGAAGGTGTGTCACATACCACATTGGATGTGTTGTCAAGGTCAGAGGTCATTATTTTATGTTTTCTGTCTCACTTTCCCATCCGTTCTAACTTTAAAGCCATTTGAGATTAAGGAATGAAACTTTGTATACTTGTACATCATCACTAAAAGGTGTGTATTGTACCACATTGGGGTTTCCCATCTTTAGGGTTATGGTCATGGCTCAGTATTTTAAGTTGTCTGTTATACTCTGTTTTCTGCTCCATAACTTATAGCCATTTGAGATTAACGAACGAAACTTTGTACACTCACACATCATGTGCCACAATAAGATTTCTATCTTGAAGGTCATGGTGAAGTTGCGCTTCAATATTTTTGATTTTCCATCACACATTCCTTTCAGCTTTGTAACTTTAGAGCCATTTGAGATCAAGGTTATGTAAGTTTGTATACTTGTATATCATATTTAAAAGGTATATCAAGTACCACATTGGGTTTCTGTCTTAAAGGTCAAGGATATGACTCAGTATTGTAAGTGTTCCATCTTTCTATTCCACTCTATAATTTTAGCCTTTTGAGATTGAGGGATAAAACTTTGTATACTGGTATACATCATCTTTGGAAGATGTGTTATGAACCGCCTTGGGATTCCTGTCTTTAGGGTGAAGATCACAGATCAGTATTTTAAATGTTCCATCACACCTTTCTATTTGCACTTTATAACTTTAGAGCCATTTGAAATAAAGGGATGCAACTTGGTATACATATATTTCATCATTAGCAGGTGTATTGTGTGCCACATTTGGGATATAATTTTCATGGTCATTGTCATGGTGTTCTATGTTTAATTTTTCCTTTCTGCTATAATTTTAGAACCATTTGAGATATATAAAAAAAATGAAATTTGGTATAACTGTATATCATCACTAAAAGGTGTTTCACATACTACATTGGGGGTCCTATCTGCAAAGTCAAGGTCACATGTTAATATTTTAGGCATTAGTCGCATTGCCTTTCTGGTTTCTAACTTAAGAGCTCCTTAAGATAAATGGATGAAGCTTGGTATGCTTCCATATTATCACATAAAGATGTGTTGTATTGTCCATTTGGGGTCTTGTCCTCAAGGTCAAGGTTACAGGTCAATATTTTTAGGTTTCTTTTATTTGTGCTTTATACAGGGATGAACCATGGTATAGTGAAACCGTGCTATAACATACGGTTGGGGTCCACAAAGTTCCAGCATTTTATGTAACATCGATACAAGTCAGTTAACTGAATAAAATATTGCATGTGTATCCTTTTGACTATACAATATGGGGGTGGTTAGGTGCAAAATGGGCTTCAGTGATGAAGTTACCAACTTAAATCGATGCATATTAAACAAGTAATACTTAAAACAATGATTAAATATTGGCAACTGAATAGCATTAATAATTAAAGTATATGTGTATTCACCAACCAATCTCATTGTGTTCATAATATTTCTATCGAAAATGTACACAAAGAATCATACTTTCTAGAATTGTCTCTGCGAAATTCCATTGAGATCCGACATCTTAATTTTTTGCTCAAAAACGTGCATTAACTTATGAAATGCTATAATATATTTTTGAAAATATTCATGCTGGACATATCAGTTGGGACAGATTTTTACTGAAAATAAATGCAGAAATCAGATATTGGGAGTTTCTAATAAGAAACTTGTATTTAGGCCAAGAATTTTCTTTTTAACTGAAACTCAAGTGTTTGTCTCTACTACCACCCTTAAACCCTAAATCCTTCAGCTACTCTGATGCCTTATCTTTATTAGCACTCCTAACCCCTGAACCCTTAAGTCACTCTGACACCTTGTCTTTACTACCACTCCTGAACCCTTAAGCCACTCTGAAACCTTATCTTTACTACCACCTCTAAACCCTGAACCCTTAAGCCACTCTGACACCTCATCTTTACTACCACTCCTGAACATGAACCATTAAGCCACTCTGAAACCTCATCTTAGCATTCATCTGTGTGTGTTTTGTTGCAGGCCGATCTAATTAACAAGTCCATCTATGACTTTGTACACAAAGATGAGAAGGAACACCTGTACAACTTGTTGTACAACTACAGTGTAACTTCAGGCAATGAAATCCCAGATTTTCAGCAAGGTATGATTGAAGGCTGGCTTTGTGTATCATATAAAGGGAAATATTCTGCTGTGTGATTAGCCACGTCAGAAACCATCTGCATATTTATGTTACTAGATATATTTGAAATTAAAATGTAATTTGAATATAATAATAATAGCTAAATATAGATAATTAAATCTGAACATTGGATATTCCAAAACTCCTAACTTCAAAAAATTTTGCTTTAATTTTCCTTCATGCTTGGAATAAAATACATATCTCAGACTTTGGAATGCAGCTGCTTTTTTCCTTAAGAGCTCAAGTTAGTTTGATAGTCAGCAATACTATAATTTGATTGATGGATTGCCATGAAACTTGGTGAATATAAACATATGGACAAATCACTTTGCTCCTGCAATTTTTGTTAGACTTATTGACTTCATGTCTTGTAGCAGTGTTGACAGTCTTGTTGGTGCAACTAATCCTGCAGTTTTTGATGGATTGCCATGAAAGTTGGTAAATATTATGGTCATCACCTGAAGATACACATATCGACAAATCACTTTGTTCCTGCAATTTTTGTTATAGTTATTGACCTTCTTGCCTTGTATGACACAATCTTGTTGGAGCAACTAGTCCTGCAGTTTTTGGTGGATTTCCATGAAACTTGGCAAAAATTATGGTCATCATCTGCAGATGCGCATATCAACAAATCACTTTACTTGCACAATTTTTGTAAGAGTTTTTGCCCTTTTTTGTCTTGTTGCTTGAGGTAAGGAAGAACCTTTATCAGTTGCAAGGTCAATGGTGAAGGTCGCTGGCTGATTGAAGAAAAATGGTTTGTACACAATTACTTTGAGTTTTCCACCATCTACAGTTACCAAACTTTTTGGATGGCTTGCACTGGATGTAAGGAAAAACCCAATAAATTTAAGGCTAAAAAGATCAAAGGTCAAGGTCACTGACTGAAAGAAGAAAAATGGTTTCCACACTGGTGTTCTCCATCATCCACAGTTACCAAACTTTATGAATGGGTTTCAGTTGGTGTAAGGAAGAACCCTATTGATTTTGGAATCCAAAAGTCAAGGTCAATGTAATTGAAATAAAAAAAATGGTTTCTACATCATATACCTGGCTCAAACTTTGTGGATGGCTTGCACTTAGGGTAAGGAAGAGGCTTGTTGATTTTTTGCGGTCAAAACTGCAAAGGTCAAGTTAACTCTGACTGAAAGAAGAAAAATGTTGTCTTTGCACAAATATCAGTTACTATCAAACATGGGATGGACATATAATGTACCATTCAGGGTACTCTTGTTGATGAATTGACATGAAACTTAGTACATATTATGATAGTCACCTGAAGATGCACATATTGACAAATTACCTTTCTCCCACAATTTAAGTTAGAGTTTTTGCCTTTTTTTGTTTTGTAACTTAATGCATTGTATGGCACTCTCGCTAGTACTAGTCCCAGAGTTTTTGATGAATTACCATGAAACTTTCTCATTCGTATGGTCATCACCTGAAGATATGCATTTCAATGAATCAGTTCGCTCCTGCAATTTTTGTTAGAGTTATTTTTCTTTTTGTCTTGTAGCCTAATGCAATGTATGACACCATCTCATTAGTGCAGTTTGTCTTGCAGTTTTTTTTTTATGGATTGCTGTGAAATTTAGTACATATTATGGTCATCATCTATAGATGCACATATTGACAAATCTTTGTACTCTTGATTTCTGTAAGAATTATTACCCTTTTTTACTTATAGTTAGCTGCAATGTATGACAGAATTTTGTGAATGCAACTGCTTTTGCAGGTTTAAGTGGATTGCTGTGAAACTTAGTACATATTATGGTCATCATCAGAACACATGTTGACAAAATCATTGTACTTGTTATTTTCAGAAGAGCTATGTGCTTTTTGTTTTATTATAGATTCATATCTATCTTGGGTTAGGGGTGGGATGTGGGAGAGGCAGGGGTATATATGTACATTAACAAATTGCTCTCCATTCTTCTAGTTTATGTCTAATTTTTAAGTCTTTGAATTTTACAAGCATGATATATCAGTGAACTTAAGCAAAAAGTATGATGTAAATGTATGGAGTAACATTATATAAGTTGTCAAATTTTGAACAGAATCCTTTTTTTTTTGCTCACATTTATGTTTTTTATTTCTTTACAGAGGAGAATCAGTTGTGTTTTGACTGCAACTTTCTGCATGGAAATATGAACCCCCTGACTGAGCCAGTGTATGAAACTGTGGTCTTCAAAGGCAGCTTTAGGCATTGGATTAACAGCGAAAATTTAGGTAAATCATATGATTCCACTACCATGGAAAATTTGGTAATGTGAAGAATATTGATGTAAATAAAATATACAGTAATAAGTATATGATACAATATAAAAATACAGCTTCTGCACTTAATACTATTTCCTCTTCGCTTTTTTTCCAAAATAAAATATCTTGGAATCCTGCTTTTGTACATAGAAATGCAAAATGATATAAAATTATGAAATTAACCATAGCATATGAAGTGCTGCAAAACATTTTGTAATACAGTATGATCCAAGATGCAGGAATCATTAAAATTTATTTCTTCAGGTTCAGTTTCAGATAAAAATTTTAACATCCTTTACAGATTTATATAATGACAATGATAGTAGCCAGTTATCTGGAATCTCTTCACAAATGGGGAAGGAAAGAATTTGTTTCTGTAGCACTGTGAGACTGAAGAATGCGAAATTCACTCGTGAAATGTGTGTAGGCCATGAGACAAAAGCTGCCTTCACTTCCAGACACAGCCTAGAGTGGAAATTTCTATTCTTAGATCATAGGTATACTTTCAGATTTTTACTTATAACCCATATGATGGAACTATGCATTTAAATGTGATTGATGTGACTGATGTGTTAAATAGGATGTGCCTCTCCATATTTATTACATTGTGTCCAATTCTACTGATTTCTTTCTGATTTATGGGGAAAATTTTGAGGTTAAAATTTGTGTTTAATGTTCTATGTAGACAGCAGTTCAAGTTTGAGTTTAAGGTCTTGTGGCAGGAACTATGCATTTAGATTTGACTTCTCTGTGTTGATTAGTGTATGTCTGGCAGTATTGCTGACTTTTTTTTTACAAATGTAATTTTTTGGCAAGTTGTAGTGGATCTAGGTTAAATTTTGCAATTAAGGTTTGTTGCTTGTAAATAGCAGGTGAAAGATTTTTGTGTTTTAAAGTTTTTTTTATGGATTATATCAAGGTACTATGCATTTGAATTCCACTTCTGAATATCAAGTAACATA
Organism: Margaritifera margaritifera; assembly: GCA_029931535.1. Classification (NCBI taxonomy): domain Eukaryota; kingdom Metazoa; phylum Mollusca; class Bivalvia; order Unionida; family Margaritiferidae; genus Margaritifera; species Margaritifera margaritifera. The sequence goes on along the minus strand of JAQPZY010001657.1, from coordinate 2,911,097 downwards.
TGCCTGACATTATTTGTTACTTTTATAAAATGTATCTAATTTTCTAATTTTTCCTTGCAATTTATAGCGAAAAGTTTCATGTTAAAATTTGTATTTTAGGTTTGTTATATGCAGTCCTTGGGTAAAAATTGGTATCAAGGTTTGTTATATGTAATCATTGGGTTAAAATTTGTATTAAGGTTTGTTATATGTAGTCACCAGGTTAAAATTTGTATTAAGGTTTGTTATATGTAGTCATCAGGTTAAAATTTGTATTAAGGTTTGTTTTATGTAGTCATTGGGTTAAAATTTGTATTAAGGTTTGTTATATGTAGTCATCAGGTCAAAATTTGTATGAAGGTTTGTTGTATGTAGTCATTGGGTTAAAATTTGTATTAAGGTTTGTTTTATGTAGTCATTGGGTTACAATTTGTATTGAGGTTTGTTATATGTAGTCATTGGGTAAATATTTGTATTAAGGTTTGTTATATAATGTAGTTATCGGGTAAAAATTTGTATTAAGGTTTGTTATATGTAGTCATCAGGTTAAAATTTGTATTAAGGTTTGTTATATGTAGTCATCAGGTTAAAATTTGTATCAAGGTTTGTTATATGTAATCATTGGGTTAAAATTTGTATTAAGGTTTGTTATATGTAGTCATCAGGTTAAAATTTGTATTAAGGTTTGTTATATGTAGTCATTGGATAAATATTTGTATTGAGGTTTTTTATATTTGTAGTCATCTTGTAAAAATTTGTATTAAGGTTTGTTATGTGATGTCATTGGGTTAAATTTTGTATTAAGGTTTGTTACATGTAGTCATCGGGTTAAAATTTGTATTAAGGTTTGTTATATGTAGTCATCAGGTTATAATTTGTATTAAGGTTTGTTATATGTAGTCATCAGGTTAAAATTTGTATTAAGGTTTGTTATATGTAGTCATTGGGTTAAAATTTGTATTAAGGTTTGTTTTATGTAGTCATTGGATAAATATTTGTATTAAGGTTTGTTATATGTAGTCATCGGGTAAAAATTTGTATTAAGGTTTGTTATGTGATGTCATTGGGTAAAAATTTGTATTAAGGTTTGTTATATGTAGTCATTGGGTTAAAATTTGTATTAAGGTTTGTTATATATAGTCATCAGGTTAAAATTTGTATTACGGTTTGTTATATGTTGTCATCAGGTTAAAATTTGTATTAAGGTTTGTTATATGTAGTCATCAGGTTAAAATTTGTATTAAGGTTATATGTAGTCATCAGGTTAAAATTTGTATTAAGGTTTTGTTTATGGCTCATATGCAACCAGTATTCATTAAAATCTCACTTCTATTTGTTATATAGCATGTGCATAACATTGTTGGTTACTTTGTATAAATTTTACTCATTGTTTTTTTTTTGCAATGTGTAGTGAAAAGTTTGAGGTTCATGTTTGCATTTAATATTTGTAACATAATATATGTGAACAGCAGGTTCAAGTTTGCATTTAAGATTTTGTTTTTCGCTTATATGTAAAAGTTTCTTCTTCAATAGTTACTTATTTTTTTATAACAGTTTCTGATGAAAATTGTGAGATTAAACTTTTATTTTATGTTTGTTCCATCAAATTATATTTTTAACACCCTCTTTCTTATTACCTTGAGGCCTACATTTTGAATTGATTTTTCTTTTTTGTATGATCCACATTAAATGTGGAAGGGTAATATTGTGTCAACATCAGAACCTGCCCATCTCTCCATCTCTCCATCATACCTTGCTTCACTTTTACATTACTTTAAGTAAGTTTTGCTGGCATTCTTACATTTGGATTTTTCTAGTTTAGTGTGTGCATTCAAATGGGAGAGAACTCAACCATCATACTGAAAGTAGGTCACCATGACCTACATTTCATGATGCTTTGAATTTCACCTTAGGCATATGGTTATTGTGTCATACAGATGTACAGTCATGTGGCTTTGTGGCTCCATTATGTAGAATACTACATCACATTAAACATAGGTCACTGTGACCTAAATTTCATGCATGAATTTGACTGCATTATGCATTCTGTTCAGTTTCTTAAGCAGTATTAGTTATAAGATTAAATATCTTTGTGTGTGTACTCTCTGGTATGTATGACACTAATATTAAAAGTAGGCCACTGTGACCAGTGTTTCATGCTTCATTGTCTTTGCTCAGTTATTTGCTTGGGATCAGTGTTTTATGCACTATTGACTCTTCAGGTATATGTCTGTTCATTGATCATGGTGAGTATGAATCATGTACTTGTTAATCCCCAATTAGAAAGTGTTCAGTTTATATTACCCCCATTCATGTAATTACAATATTTGATGAAATTCCAATACAAATACCTATGTAATTGTGCCTCAAAAGGCAAGTTATGTTGTTAGTAGAATTAGTAATACTAAATCTTTATTATCAAAACAGATAAACAAGTAAATTACTTAGCAAGTTGGGATTTCCTTAGAAAATGTAACATTTTGATCTCGGTCAAATAATATCAATTGGCATATTAGTGTACAGGTGAACAGTGCTGTTTTCCAATAGCTTATTTTGATTCTTGCGTATTGATTGTACAACCTTGGCAAGCAAAAAGTAATTCAACCTTAACATCTCTCCAGGAAAAGGAACAAATTTAGCACTATAAGAGAGGTGGCTGCTTTAGAGAGGTAAAACATCTAGATATAATGAAAAAATATGTGAAAATTAGTACTCAGCTGGGTATGAATGGTAGTTGTATAAAGGAGGGGACTGTTCTAGTAGGTTGCACTGTACACTAGCACTCTATCAGAAATCATTTAAGAACACAAACAAGTTTGATTAAAAGGATTTCATACGAATGAACTGCATATTTAGCACACATGTACTTTGGATAAACCAAAGATCCAGGTGAATAAGGTCAGGATAAATGAAGTTTCACTGTAGATTAAGTAGTTGGTGTGTTCAGTAGGTCTTTGTATTGGAGAAAGTTGGAAAACAAAAAAAGCACATTGATTGATCAAGTGAGTGATTGGTGTTTCATGGCATATCAACACATGAAAAGTTTTGTCCACCAAGGCAAGTGCACTCAGGTTTCTTGCTCAGGGTCACATCACAACAGCTGTCCAAGCCTAGTCTAGGTAGGATTTGAACTTGCGATCTATATCATGAGTCAGGCACACTAGCCACTGAACTATCGCACCTCAGAAAGCACATTGAAGCTGGTTGGATGACTTTAATACTTGATTTCCCAGGTACTTGGAATGAAACGCAGGAACCAGAGGGAAGTGGGTGTCATTTCATGATTATTAGATCTTTGAATAAGGACAAATTTTGTTTCATTAAAATACTTGTAGTGATTTCTCATTACAGTCAAACCTGATATAGAGACCACCTGCAACAGCATGACTGGTATATAAAGTTTCAGTTCAATAGGTCCCATTAGTACATACTGTAAATTAATACTAATTTACTGGTATGTAAAGACCACCTGCTGATTAAGGCTCCTTCCACATGATATCCTTAGTGTTGCAGATATATCTGAATACCCATCTTGTCCAATGTTATGAGGATTTTCTTGGTCAAAGTAAATCTGTGAATGTAATTCTGCTAAATGACCAGTACTAAATAAATGCATGTCATGTAGAATTTAGATACTGTAACTCACATATAATTATGTTGTTCCTTGGCTCGCTTATTTACTTGGTTGATACTGAATTTTGCAGGGCATCAAATATTATAGGGTATTTGCCAATAGAGGTTCTAGGCATGTCAGGGTATGACTATTACCACCCGGATGATTTGGAAGCAGTTGCCAAGAGTCATGAACAGTGTAAGTTGATTTTCATTTTCTCTGGCTGCACTGTCGTTTTAAAATTTAGTATCTCTTTGGTGACATGTTAAAGCTACAGCTCTTGTTATAACATGGTAGACAAGGTCCATAACCACTGATCACGTGTACCAAACCACATTATATTGAGAACCATACCAAAGCATGATATATTGAGAACAATGTTATATACGGAACTGCAGTATAGCAGGAATGATAAAAAAAAAAAATAAAATAGTGTTTTGAATAGAAATTAAAGATATAACACTACATTTCACATTGTTTTCTTTTAACCGTTATTGTTATACATTGGTATGATTTTGGTCATGAGGTCCATAGTGGCACCACATTATATCTGGAATCATATTGTAACAAAGTGCATTATAACAAGGGAGAACTGTACTGGTTGCTGTTCAGATTTTGCAAGCACAAGGTAACAGACTCTGTAATGATACTAAATATTTCTTTTAGTAGGCCTCATTCTTTGTGTTTATAAGCTTTACCTTTCCAATCACAGAAGTGATCAATGTTGTGATATGAGAAATTCCATGCAGTTAAATGATCATGGGTACATGTTAATTGTTGCTTCCACCTTGCATATATCCATGGATCTGTATGTACCTGATGATGATTATTTAATATTTTTTCCCCATTTTAGTCACCAGAAGTATGTGTTTGCAGTCTTTTTACCCAGTTTCACCAAATCTCAGCCAATTAAAAAATTTTGTTGAAGTGTTTGAATAAATCCAAACTGCTCAGACAAGAAAACTAGCTGAGATAAATAGCTATTTCTTTAGTGTCTTTGGTGTGCTAAATTGTTTTCACAAAACATTGCCTATGTCAAATGAGAGAATTTTTTTTTACCTTGAATTGGACTTGTTTTTTGAGATTGCAGCATCTGGTTCAAAAAGTTTTTGCCCATAAAGCAGAGTTTCACAAAAACAACGTAGCACACCAAAGAAATTGAAGTAGTAGCTAACAACCTTAAAATGCTTGCACCATTTGTTGTGATAAGACAATATGTCACAGTGAAAGTGCCACATGTTGGAAAAAACTGGTTCTACTCTGCACTGGTTATGATTAGACCCAATGTCCTCTTTTCTTGATCCAGTTTAGTACCAGGTTGCCATTGTAAAAGTCCATAGTGAGCAATAATTTTCATCTGGAAGTTTTCTGATTATAGTTAAGGTGCCGAGCATTCAACAGTCGGGAATGAATAGTAGTTGTTGATGATTTGGTTTTTACGGCACAGCAACACAAATAGGTTATTTAGTGCAGAGGCAATTGGAGGGAAGTGCCTTGCCTAAGGACACACCAAAGTAGCTGACCTAGGCTGATCCGATGGTAGGATTCGAACCCACACCATTTTGATCGCGAGTCCAGCATTCTAACCACTGAGCCACTGTGCCTTCTGGGAATGAATAGACTTTGGTGAAACTATGTTAGCATTAAATTTTAGAACAATTAGTATTTTATTTAATATCAGTGAATGCGCTTACATGACTAATTTTCACGTACCTGGCTTGCCTGTAAGAGAGACAGAGATTAGTTGTCTTCTCTATGTTATCAGATATTCACATAGGTGTCTTTTTCCAGAAGTTATGGCAATGTTGTTGTATTTGTTGTCAAGTTAAAGGTTTGTGTTTGAGAAAGTCATGTACCTGGAGGGTATACCATGGTTTGATTTACAGGCAAAACATAGCATTCTGTGAAAGTCTTACACGTAGCAATGACCTATAAGTACATATTTTAGGTGATCATAGCTACACAGTTTATTGCTGTTACTGAATAGTTTCCAATTATCACATCAGCACAGTTGAATTGGTTGTCATTCACTTTTTTTTGTATTACAGTAATGCAGACTGGAGAGGGGACATCTTGTTATTATCGATTTCTTACCAAAGGCCAGCAGTGGATCTGGCTGAAGACTCGATATTACATTACCTACAACCAGTGGAACTCTAAGCCAGAATTTATTGTCTGTGAAAATACTGTAGCCAGGTGAGACAGATAGATAGAGGGACAGTGGGACAAATTAAACAGCTGACTTGTATTACTTGTATGCTTTAGAATAGGTGATTCATTATACCCCAGACTTTACCATGGTGATATCCCCTCCCTCTATATATCACTTAGTCAGTCCCTTTTTCCATAACTCTATCTCATTCCTTAACTGCTAGATGAAAATAACACATTGTGGATAGCTACTCTTCAGCTCTTTAGTGTATGAAAGCAGTTTTAGTATGCTCAGTTACCAGTAGGTAAAACTGCAGAAATCCTGTCATACTGCACTGAAATCTAATGTACAGTTTAACATTCACCGGCATTGAGGAAAAGTAGCTTGTTACAGATTATAAGTTTAAGCATTAAGTTTAAATTATACTATATTTCTTTCCAAGCAAAACATGTATAATGAAAGTTTAACAAGCTAAATAACACTATAAAAAACTTGTCCCTCAATACAACAATAACATTGACCATGCTTGTATTACATGACTACCCATGTATTTCTAAAAAAGGATAAAATTATGTCATGTTACATGCCTGAGTGTATCTCCAGTTTGCAAAGTTTGTAAATATTTGACAGCAAAATCATACATATTGGCACATGTCAAACAATTCATTTGGGCCACTGTCTTATCTTGCACGCATGACACCAGGCAACCAGGCTAAGAGACATAAACAAATAGACTCTCGGAAGAGGTGTATTCACCAAATTTTGTACATGGGTCCTTTCAGGAGAGTCCAAGGTCAAATATTTTTAAAAAATGGAATTACAGTGATATTTTAGAATAATTTTTTTTTAACCAAACCTGATTTATAGCATGCAGATAAATTATATAGGTCATGAATTTTGGTTATGTCCTCTAGTCACTGTCCAGAAAGGGGGAAGTAGAGACTCACCATGGCAAGCCATGAAAGTAGTGTTAGTATTTTTTACTGTCAGTATTCCTTGGTTCAGATACAGAAGGAAGCAAAATGTGCTGTCACTGATTGTTGCAAGGTTGCAAAATTCTTTGATCAATATATAATGACTTTTGATGATGGAGCAAACTGGGCAAAAATACTCTGGATTTCACTTTCACAAAACTCAGAAGAAAATGTATCAATATCCTGAAATCATTCCCAATTCATGGGAGGGTGCAAAGGTCACAGAAAGTCAGTTAATACACTGGGGGTAAAATCTGACATAGGCGGTCTAACTGTACATGAATAAGATTTCCATTTTTGTGCAGTGCAGACGATAAAAAGTGACCACCATCCTAAAAATTATATCATGTTGTACTTGGATTAATTATGTGATGGTGTCCACCTTGCATGTGGGCATAAAGGTCACAGAAAGGTACAGTAGGGATCCAATCCTGTTTTCAACTAGAGCAAATTAGCAAAAGTATTCCATATTTAAATTCCATATAAGCAAAAAACAAAACAATGACCATTATTCAAGAAATATATTCTAGAATGATAAATTTACATCATGATGTTTGTATTGATTTGGCATCAAAGGTTCACTGTCATTGTTTTGAGGGTTGGGGATGGGGCGCATCTTGACAATTACTAAACTCTGACTTTTTTGGTTAAATTTTGTGGTTTAAGTTTATTTGTAAAACTCTGTTCATGCTTGAATCATTAGGTTATATGATTGTATGCATCTTTATTAGTATCACACTTTGATAACAAAAGAAGGTCACTGTAACCACATTTCACATTTTACTAGCTTGGATTAAGATTTGGCATTTAGCTCATGTCCTTATAGGCTTTTTGCATGCTGTGTACTGCCATGAATAATGAAACTTTGTGAAGGAATGCTTCTTGATGAGTAGTACACACTCATATCAAAAATAGGTCATTATGGCCCATAAAAAACACTTCACTAACTTTGCCTAAATTTTGTTTGTAGTTAATTTCTCAGGAACTGTTCATGCAAGAATCATGAAACTTGTTGATGATATGCATCTCTATTAGTACCATGCCCTTGTAATAAAAAATGGTAACCGTGACCTACATTTCACATTTTACTGACCTGGGGTTAAGTTCATGCATTTAGCTCATGATCACAATTTATTGTGTGCTATGTACATACTATTCTACCTAGATTCATGAAACTTGGTGATGGGATGCATCTTAAATTGTACTACACCCCCCCCCCCTTGCAGAAGTAGGTCAGTATGGCTCATATTTTTATGCTTCACTGACTTGAATTAAATTTTGTTTGTAGTTAATTTCTCATGCCTTGTTCATGCTTCAGTCTTGAAACTTGATGATATGCATCTCTGTTAATACCACAGTCTTACAGCAAAAGGCCAACATTACATAATACCCAGTCACAGGGGCCAACATTACATAATACCCAGTCACAGGGGCCAACATTACGTAAGTCAAGATCACTTTAGTCTGAATGTATTTTCTTCATGATAAATAATATTTGTAATTGCTGCAGGAGCTTTCTAACAGCTTCATAGAGACAAGCTATGTAAATAAATGTTTACATTCTGGTTTCCTGTGCAGCTATTCTGATGTCAGATCTCAACTACGCAAGGACTTGGGATTTAATGAATCAGCCAATCAGGATGAATCAGGACCTCACTTCCTGCCCCCTAAGAGAAGCCCTTCCTTATGTTCAGTGACATCCTGTCAGAGATTTGAGTCTCAGTTGTCCAGTCAGTCTGCACGAACTACACCAGAACCTGGGCCAGGTACAATGCAGTTATTTATTCTTGATGCCCTCATGTTATTGGAATATACACAAAAATTAGAGACATTTCACCCTTACCTCTGTAATAGCCCCCAAAGAGTCACCCCCCACCCCCCACCCCCAGATATCTACTTAGTAAACTTGCAAGATTTTATTGAGGTAGTCTACAGCAGAGAAGATCATAATGTCTTTTCACACTGTCTCATATCTGACAAATGTCACAAAAGGTGAGATGTAATGGTCACAGTATCCATCTGTCCATCTGTCAGACTTTGGCCACAAATGCACCATAGGATAAAGAACATCTCTCGATATTTTTGGCCAAATAGCTCAGAGGTTAAGGCTTGAGGGAACAATTGTTTAAATTTTGGGGTTGGTGGTCATTGGTTGAATTTTTTTGGGATCTGGCAGTGCTATCTGTTATTACCATGGATGATTTGACATCAGAAAAAGTAAAGATGTTTACTATGGGATATAAATATCGCTGCTGGTATGTAAGTCAAAAGGTCTGGAGCCAAGATCACAGTTGTCAGTTTCTTATATTGGAAGGGGTGTGTGTGAGGAAACTTGTGTTGATTGATTGACATTAGACTTGTAACCAGATTCACCAGTATACATGGCACATCCTTGGGATGATGGATACAGGCATCAAATGTCAAGGTCACCAGGTGAATACTTTTTTAGTATCTTAGAGTAAATTGTTAAGAGCTATATCTTCTGTTGACTTCCTGTATTGTTATAAGATTTTTCACATATTAGTAGAGGAATGGAGTAGTTAAAGGGTCATATGTCAGGGTCACAGTGGTTGTTTAATCATGAGTTACTAGAGCTGTAATGAACCAAACATTTGAATCAAAATATTTATTTGCAAATATTCAAATAGAAAATTCTTATTGGAGTTACTGTACTTGTTTCTTTACCTGGCATGTATGGGCACCTACAACTAGACTCGGCAATCAACCATGTTACCATGAATCACCATAGAGATGTTTGTTAGCATTTTGTAAAAGAAACAAATGAGGCAAAATGTAAACTGCTGGTATGCAACATCGAATTAGTTTACAGGGGAACATCTTCAAAGCTGCTAAATCACAAGAATTGATAAACACCCACTAACAAAGTAATCATAGTAAAAAAAATTGTAATAGTCACATTGCTTACAACATCACCATTATCTATTCATTGTCATTCATGTGTACTTGAAAAAATAATGTGTTATCCCGCAAGTTGATAAAAAACATGGTATAGAACAGTTGTCATAGCAAAATCCACGGGTTTCAACAAAGTAATCTAATTGGTAATTTGAGCAGTTTGAGATTAAATCCTCGTATCTCTAAAATTTAGTCTGAATTGGATTTGTTATACAATAAAAGCAAGAAATTATTGAGTCATCTGTGTGCTTGAATTGTCTTCAATTTTGTGAACTCCAATCAAGTTCCATCAAAAGTTGATTTGTGTGATTTTCATTGTGAATAAATCGCTTCCTAGAGAAATTTATTTAGATTACCTTTAGTCCATCTTCACCATGAAATGAATGTTTTCGGTCATACTGTGTTTGAAGATAAACAGGGAAAGCAACATCTACATCTATTCTGAGTCAAAAATAAAATGTAATTTACTTAGATTTAGAGTTCACAATGTTTTCAATGTAGCTTGGCAGGGAGGGGTGGGGTGGGGGTGGGGGGTGGGGTAAATAAATACCAAGGTAGACATATAAAAGAAAGAAAGAAAAAAATAGATTTTATAGATTTATTAACAATCTTAAAATATTTGAATGGGAAAATTTGGTATTTGCTTCAGCTCCTTGTGTTACTAGAGCTGTAAAGATATCAGTGCAGGCAAGACAAAAAATTTACCGATTTTATTGCATAGCGATTCAATCTTGCATGCTAAATAAATAGAGGATAGTTGCTTGCATCGAGTGAAAAATGGATATATTTCAATGAGTGGGTGAAAAAGCAAATTTTCTTTTTATTTTATGTTCCAATAGTTGGCTAGCTAAAGTGTATAACATATTGAAGTAGCAGATTTCTTACAGTAACATCAACTGTTTACCGTTTATGTTCTGCTGTGTTTTGTGTACATTTGGGTAGAAAATATGAGCAGTAACATAATTCTCTTTCCTAATTCACGTTAAGAAAGCACATACTTGGAAACCAATTGAAAAAAATAAAGTTCAAAGTGGGATTTGAATATGGTTCTTTTGCATAACAGTTCGACATGTGTCCACAGCACCAAGCAATTGACAACATGGTAGACAAAATTCTTTGGTCATAATTTTATCGATGTTTATTGACTTGAGTGAAAATATAAAATTGATAATTCACTTATCGCAGATATTTCTCTTGAAAAATTCATTAATTCATGGACTACCATAAAATAAATAATACTGTATGCTGTGGTTTATTTATCCACTTAAAGTACTGTGATTCGCCATTGCCCTTGGGTACTAGTTATAGTTCTTATGGATTTTGTGTTTGCTACAAACTATGGACAATGATCATTCTGTGGAAACAGTAGGACCCCTTTCCCAATCCACAAGCACAAGTTTTAATGGAAATGCCCATTTCACAAAACCACGAACATTGATAAAGACAAAAACAAATGAATTCACAGTACCTAATCTTTAATACCATTCCAGAACTTTGTCTTTTTCTGTGGAATCCTTTCTCTTTCAAAATATATTTGAATGAAAGAATAGCTTTCAAGGGATTCATGAATGTAAAATGTGCATACATTTTCCACAATAGGTTGTTGTATATGAGGAAAATTTCTTAATTTTGACCTAATTTCAGGTTTAAGGCTGTTTTGATTTCAGTTTTTATGCCCCACTGCTTGCAACAGGGACATCTTAATTTGGTCCAGTATGTCTGCCCATCCTGGGAAAATGAGCTGTGGTGGCTCAGTGGTTAAGGCATTAGACTCGTAACCAAAAGGATGTGAGTTCTGTTTCAACCATCATATCAGCCTGGATTGACTACCATGGTGTGTCCTTGTTCAATAAACTTGGCTCTAGACATTTACTTATTTTGTCATGTTATAACCTTCAAAGTGTTGATGTGCCATAAAAAAAATAATTATAAACCAAACAAAACCCATCCTTGGAATCTTGATAGCACAATTTTGTAAAAAAATGATTGATTTAGATAATGGAAATTTGGTAGGCATGTTTGCATATATATGTAGATGATCTGATAATATTTTCATGACAATAATTTTTCAAGTTTCAGCTCACCTGGCCATAAGATCAAGTGAGTTTTTGGTATGGCCATGTTTCCTTTCTGTCTGTCATTATTTACTTGTGACCACTCTGGAGACAACGTTTCTGATCCAGTTTTGATCAGATTTGCAGTATATTAATGAGGTGATTTTGCATTTGATTGACTGAGTTTGTTACCACCCTGCAAGCCATTTTTCTGTTCAATGTTTGATCAAACTTGGCATATGGGCTTATTTCATTAGGATCTCCAAAGAGTTAGATAATGAGGAAGATCCACATATATTAATGTGTTGATCTTGCATTTGATTGGCAGAGCTTATTTCCACTGTGGAGACCATATTTATGATCTAATTCTGATCAAACTTTAAATATATGCTTATATCATCAAGCTCGCAGAGGAATCTGATGGGTGAGATTCATACATAATAAATGATGTGATCGTGCATATGCCTGGCTGATATTGCTATCACTCAGGAGGCCATATTTCTGATTCAGTTTTGATCAAACTTGGAACATAGGTTATATGATTGAGATCTCACATGAGTATGATCCATTGGGCATGAGTCACACATATTAATGAGATGATCCTGCATGTGATTTGCTGCACCTGTTACAAGTCTAGAAACTGTATTTCTGATCTGAATTGATTAAGCTCGGTAAATAGACTTATATCATCAAGACCTTAGACGGGTACAGATATGAGCGAGTTCCATGCATATTAATGAGGCAATCTTGCATCTGATTGGCTGAGATAGTCACTCAGTATCTAATCAGATTTTTGTCAAACTTGTTAAATAGTCTTATATTTCACACCAGAAATGGATAAATTTACCAGTGTAATGAAAATGGAATGCAAACAGAATGCAGGAAGAATGCAAACAAAGTGCACAATGAATGCAAATGAAATGCAGAATACCATAATTAGCACAAATAGTTTGGCCCTCCAATTTTCCGGATATCATTTTTTAAAATTTTTTAATAATTTGAGGTAGTACAGAATGATTCTGATACCAAGAAAGTTTTTTTTTTTTAAAGCCGAAGACAAAACAATTGAAGTTGGAATGTAAACTTAGGAATGTTTTACCTGTACTCAAAAACTGGTGATTGTATAGCCACCCATCAGGCCATGAAGTTGCTTTGATTACCCTCATTATCATGTGGATTCAATGAAAGTGTTGTCAATAGGCAGCAATCAAAACAGCTGACATGTCCCACAACTTGTGATCAAGTAGATCTCTAACAAAGTGAGCCGTGAACTTGTTAAAGGTGATGGTAAAGGATACAAACTTTCATCTTGAGACATTTGGAAGAATTAATTCATGAATAACTTCAATAACTGAAGTCAATGGTCATCAGTGTTATGTCGAGCCATTTTGTTGTTGCAGGCTTCTTTTATATTTACCACTGGAGAGCATACAAAACGAGATGAAGCAGTCATACACATAAATTTCTATTCACAGGAAAGTGGATTAACTTGTGATATAAAGTCCTTACATTTGTATGTAGGTTATTATCTCTTTTTTCCCTTTTCCAGTAAACTTAACTGAGTTTACGTTTATTTCTGATAAAGTGGTCAATATCTCCAACACAAGTTTTACAACTTCTTGTAGTCTAAGTTTTATTCAGTGGCATATTTTCCTTTAGTAACCTCATTGTGGATGTAGTTGGTTCAGTGTTCATACCTATAATCGGAGTTCAGATAATGATATTCTGCATTTAAATTGTTGAACCATTCTAAATGATTTGGCTCCATTACATATTTAGGGCAGTAATTGCTATAATTGGAGTTTTAGTGTCGAGATTGCTTTCAGCCTTTTTTTAAAGAAATATTGATTATCTTACAGATTTTCAGAAGCAGGATAATATGAATAGATCTATATTATTTCGGTGACACATTTGGTTGTCAAAGACAATCTTTATATTACAAAACAATAACAATGTTAGAACTGGTTTATGTTCATAGACAAAGCTTCCACCCAGACTTGTGACCAATGGCAGTACATGTGCATGATGAACAGACTCATAGTTTTACAAACAAAAAGAAAAACAAACCAGAAATGCAACTAGAATTCTTTATTTGAAGAAGAACATCGAAACATTAACATACAGGTGTTCTTTGTTGGCAATTATTGATATAATGCAACTAGGTTTACCTACCTTGATGTTGCACTTGCCAGGTTTATTGAACACAATTGTGAAAATAAAGATATTAATTTTCTTGACAATATTTGTAAAAATTGATAATTTTCATTAGTACACATTATCCAGACAGAGAGAAAAGTTATTATTTTTTAGTGTCCAGATATTTGTATCAGTGACAGTAAATACAACTGAAATGATATATGCAATATGTAGGAAATGGATAACACATATACTAAACACAGAATGATGATTGAAAATGAAATGAAACACAAAAGTATTTCATGAATGGTATTGAAAATCTATTTACCTGTCTTTTGGACTGCTGCAAAATTTCCAAGGTTGAAAGCTTGTTTGCATGACAATTTTTCACTATTTACAAGCCATCAAATTGTTCTAACAACTACCATTGATGTGATGACATCATCATGGGTAGTTGTATCATTAAATTTTCTTACTAACGAAATGAAATAAGAAAAAAACATTTTCCAACAAATATTCTACAGCTATCTTTTTATATTTATTGAAGTTGTATTTATATTTATAGATTAATTCAGTTATGTTTTTAGCTCTACTGGTCATAGACCAGAAGAGCTTATGGGATAGTCTGTTGTTCGTCATCTGTTGTCCGTCATCCATCCATCCATCCGTTAGTACAAGTTTATTATCGCTACTCCCCCTAAACTACTTGAAGGATTACCTTGAAACTTTACACACACACATTTCCCATGGTCTAGTTGGTCCTAAATGAAAATGGCGCTGTTCGGATATCAAATATGGCCACCACAGTGGCCATCTTGAAAATCTTGTTATCACTACTCCTTCTGAATGGATGGTCATATCTACATGGGGTTTTCACTAAAAGACTTTTTATGATGTCTAGTTGGTCCTAAATGAAAATGGTGCCTATCTGATGTCTGATGTGGCCGCCATGGCAGCCATCTTGAAAATCTTGTTATCACTACTCCTCCTGAATGGATGGTCGTATCAACATGGAATTTTCATTAAAAGAATTCTTATGATGTCTAGTTGGTGCTAAATAAAAATGGTCCAATATGGCCACAATGGCAGCCATCTTGAAAATCTTGTTATTGCTATTCCTCCTGAATGAATGGTCATATCAGCATGGGGTTTTAACTGAAAGACTTCTTATGATGTTTAGCTGGTCCTAAATAAAAATGATGCCAATCTGACATCCAATATGGTTGCCATGGCAGCCATCTTAAAAATCTTGTTATTACAACTCTACTTGAATAGAAAGTCGTATTGATGGTTTTCACCAGAAGATTTCTTATGATGTCCAATTTTAGGCATTGTATTTTTTTATTAAAGCACACTTTTAATAAGACAAAATAGGAATGCAATAGTTCATTCCATTTAATACAAATATTTAAAAAATAGAAACCTAGACTTTGGTAAATGCATTTCAAATGAACGAAAAAGAAAGGAAACAATGAAAAAAAAATGCAAAATCAGAATGCATATCTGGGACTGTAAACAAAAAATGATTAGATGACAGCTGAAATGCAGACATTAATGGAATGCAAACAGAATGCAATAAACTTGGTAAATAGGTTTACACCATCAAGATTTTGGATAAGTTGGAATATTAGTATGCCTTTATCTTTTGAAAATCATTTTTATCAGACTATAGTGAAAGTTAAAATCAGCATGATATTTTTATCTATATAGTTTGCAAGATAGTTTACATAGGGTTATGTTCTTACAATATTACATAATCCTGTGTAGTGAAATGGTCAGCTATAAGTTATATAAGCCAGGTAAGGCTGCAACGTTTACACATTTAAATAGCTCAGTTTAGATTACTGCCAGTAAACATTTACAAAATCAGTAAACGTGTAAACAAACATGCATGTGACTGTCAGTGATGCAGGAAGTACTTGTTCCAATTAAATTATATATTTCCACATCTTTACTTAAGAGGATTGTTTACTTTTGTTTTTTATGTTAAGTCTAATATGTATCTTGATTTTCACATTGAATGTGGCATCACTAGGAAAAAGTAGAAGTTGATGAAAATTGATTATAGTGCACATTACACAACATTACACATCAGGTTGATTTACTGATAATGCTGATAAAAATATCTTTAAACTACATTATTTACCTTTAATATTTTATTTTACAGAAACACCATTTCAAGTTGTAAGTAACTGCATAGTTTCTTAGTCATTGTAGATGCTACAAGAGCATCTCATGTGCATGTCCAGGCAGTATTTTTGGTTGCATTATCCATTTTCTCCATCAAATACATTACCTGATCACATTGACATTAGGATTACTCTCTGGTACCTCCAAATCCAGCCCTCAGTGAAATACGTTAAAACCTCTTTCCAGCTATACAACACATTGACAAAGGGAAGTAACTCTTACAGGTTAACTCCCCGTTATACCCACTAGGTGGCCACTGGTATCCCAGATGTAATCAGTTTTAACTTTCGCTTGATTCTGTTAATAGTGACCGCCTGGAATCCATCTAAATTTATACTTAATTTCAACCATCCACCTTTTCTTTTCAGCGGTATCGTAAGTCAGAATGTTGTTGTATATTGTGCATACAACATTACATGATTTCTGGTGAATTTATTTGTATTTTTGTATTTATTCTTCTGTTCGTTATTGTCCATGTGATATCAATCAGTAACATGCAATTTTCACCGGTGGAATTGTCATACGCTGTTATATTTCAGTTATTGCACTTTTAAGTCATCTCTGTAATGCGAGTTTGCCTTTATTTCAATAATTTATATATTTGTTATATGCATTTGTTTGTTGTTCTCTTTTCATTAAAGAAATGTCATCCAGGTATAAAAAATGCAAACAATTTAAGATTGTGGAGAACAAACACGTATTTGACATGCACAAAGTGCTCATCATCTAACACATGTAATGTGTGTGCGTCATTGGCAGAAAACATCTGGTCCATTGTTTTAAAAAGGAACTAAAAGGCCACGAAAAATGAATGTGTTCAAAATAATCAGAGCAGGAAATTTAAAGCCTCCACCCCACTTTGGAATCGTTGATGAGTTGTATGAGGGATATATTGAGATGCCACATCCACCCCCAACAGAGATAGCAAAACCGCAGTGACTGCAGACCCAGTCTACACCATGTCAGGTGATTCCAATAGAGAATTGGAATCATGAATGATTCATATTTTGCAACAGGCATTATCGTCGAAGACATTGACAAATGAATTTGAAGAAAATATAAATTGGCATCCCACTTGGTATTACTCTTTTTCCCTGCCCATGCATAGTTCCAGAAATATGGAAGCCGAGAATATGAGATTACTATTCGACTTTGCCAGCTGGACTAGCCTGCAAGACATTTATTGTAAAGCGTAAGCTGTCCCAGCTGCTGACCAACTGGTCCAGCTGTCTGGACAATCCATGTTCTGTCATTTCAGACTAGTGAACTGACCCAGCTGCCCACATCTCTTGACAGTACTGACAGTGATCCCATCTTACTCCCAGCAGACCACTGAACTGGCTGGCCGGCCTTCCAGCCACACCAACCATCTCTGTTTTACCCAGCCAAATCGACCATGCCGAACTGGGATTCCACAACCGCACCATGTTCGGTGCTGGATATGATGCGACTGACATTGATTGCATATTCAACAAAGAAAATGATCACACACACTTTATTGGATTTTGCTTCTGTTGGAATGTTCTCCACCTGCAATCAATCATGCGACTAAGGATAAGGCCTCTGTGGATGTAGAGGATGATGACAACAATCTGTCATTCAGAATTCCGCCACAGCCTACAAACATTGTGGAAATTACTGGGCGTCTCTCAGGTAAAATTCTTGACCCTGGTAATGCAAGAGCCTTTTTTTTTATGAGTCAGTTGCCCACAACTTTCTCACCCCTCTGGTACAAATCACATACTGATATGAATTATCCAGATGTACCAAGTCTAGACAAGGATATTTCCATCATCAGTATGTCTGCTTCACTTTGTTATAGAGTGAACAGACAGGTGTTTAATGCTATGTCATAGTCAGAAACATGGTGTCAACTTCATCGCTACTTAACCTCGCGTCTCTGGCGATCTTTCGTCTAGCTGAAAAGGCCGTAAGTGACCATGATTGGGATTCGGTAAGACATATTGCACCAAGGTAGTTAATAGGATAGGACTCCTCACCACACAATAGCAAACACTCTTACAGTGTCCTGTAATATGGATTTGATTGAAGAGATGCACTCTGCATTATGCTTCTTTAAAACCACAAGTGGCAACCTGTGGTCTCTTCCTTTTGGCTCTCCCCGTCTGTTCAGGGGTCGAATTGAGGAGGTCAGAAGTCAAGCAGCACAAAAGTTGCTCCTTCACCTTTCAGTGCAAGCTCGTATATCTACACAACCCCTTCAGGGAACATATCAGAAAAGAGACAGTCATCACCAGAGAGACCACAGAGGCAGCTCTTAGCAATGGTAGAACTTTAATGGTCAAGCGATTAATAACGGTCATATCTTTTGGAGGCAGGCAGACAGGGGAGAAAGAAAGCAAGGTTTCTCCTCCCCCAGGCCTCCTGCCAACCATCATTGACTTGCCTTCCCTCCTGCCTGCTGGGTGCCATACTTGGATCAGCTTATTCATGCAAAATGATTGAGTGATACAAGTTGTTTCATTCTTCCAGCCCCCTCCACATTTAACATCCCCCATCATGAGGGGACTCCTAAGCAATCATATGAAGTCAGACATTTTACAGAAGGAGATAGAGCTTTTGCTCATTAAATGGGAGGTGGAAATAGTCTGAAAACCACATTCCCAAGGCTTCTACTCCAGAATCTTTATAGTTACAAAATCCAATGGCAAATTGAGACCTGTGATAGATTTAAGCAGGCTCGGTCAGTTTATTTTTGCTCCGAAATTCAAGATGGAGAAGGCCAAGGTTCATCCATTGTTCAGTGCAACATGATGAATACATGATCAATCTCGACTTATCCAATGCGTACTTCGGTATACCAATTCATACGGCATCATGCAAATACCTTTACTTTGCATACCATGGGGTAGTATGCCAATTATGCACCCTTGCATTCGACCTTAATCTAAACCCATGTGCCTTAACCAGATCACATTGGACTGCATCATATCACTGTTCAGGACGTCCTCCTCCACATCGATGGCAACATACTTGGACAAGATACTGCATGAAACATTCAGTAAGTTTGGTTTTGGTTCATGACATGAACAACCTGTTCGTCATTTGCAGTCTAGGGTGGATAATTAATGTAGAGAAGTCAGGCCTTATCCCTTTTCAGAATTTTATCTATCTAGGTATGCAGTTCTTAACACATCTCAAGTTTGTGTGTTTTCCTCCCAAATGCATTAAAAGTATCGTTAATGCATCAGGGAAGGCATCAACCAAGACATTTATTTCAGCGTGAGAGTTTCTTCAACTTTTCTGCCTATTTAGTGCAATGGCAGACCTGTTACATCTCAGCTGCCTTTACATGTGCCCTGTGCAGATGGCCATTCTGGCACAGTGGTGCCCAATCTCGGGACATTTAGATCACCATATTACAATCAATGGCAAGATGGAGTGGCTAGCGTGGGAATTTCCCCAAAAAATCCACAGCCAAAAGTAACAATCTGTTCTGATGCCAGTTTGTCCGGTTGGGGAGCACGCTTGCCACTGGACTTTGTGACGGCCAGCCATTCTCAAAACTTCCCATGCCTGGGTGGAACACATCCAAGGAAAGACAGTCCTGATAATGTCGGACAATTCGGTCATAAGTGATATACCTCTTCAAACAAGGGGGGACGAAATCACCAGACCTTTGCCTCCTGGTATGGGAATACCTTCGTTGGTGTTCCCGATATCAGATAAACATTCATGTCTGACACATTTCGGGGCAGACTCAATGTCCTTGCTGACTCATTATCAAGGAGAGAACAACAGCTGCATGCAGCGTGGTCTCTCCATCTGTAAATCTACCATTGAGTCCCTATGGAGCAGATCAATGCTGGACCTATTTGCGATGAGGTGGAACAACAAACTGCACACCTTCATCTCCCCATTTACAGACTCAGAAGCATGGGCCATATGTCTTCCCTCCATCAGTTCTGATTCCGAAAATAATTAAAACAATGAGGGGTGCATACTGCAAAATAGTTCTGATTGCCCCTTTCTGATGGGACAAGTCCTTGTTTCAATGATCTGCTCAATTTATTGACAGATGTACCCAGAAAATTGATAGCAACTTTCATGCTGCTCAAGCAGCCGCGGTTGCCACTATTCCATCTGTGTCCGGAGAAATTCCTGCACACCTGGCTCTTGTCAGGGATGTCCTGCACAAAAAGATGTTCGGAGCTTCAGTAATGGATAGGATCGCACAAGGTAGAAGACCCTCCACTTTGAAGGCACACAGGGTGGGGAAATGGAGAGTTTTCAATTACTGGTGTCATGTCAATAATGTCACACCACTCTCAGTCTCTATTCCCCAACTGGCTAACTTCTTTCTCTTTCTATTCAAAGACAAGAAGTTAGCTCCTATCACAAACAAGGGATACTGCTCCATGATATCAGACATGTTCAGACATCATGGAAGAGACAATATTGGCCACAGCAAGGACATTTCCAACTTGCTGTCCAATTTTGACATATCCAGAGTGTGCTCACTCACCTTGTTCCCAAAGTGGATTCTTTTATGGGTCTTGACATGGCTCAACTTGTCTTAGTTCAAGCCCCTGTCTTCCACCTCACTGAAACATATAAAACTTGCCTCCTGATAATGCTAGCTTCAGCATGCAGGGTGAGTGAACTATATGTGCTGTCTATGGATCCAAACAACATGCAGTTCTGTTCTGATGGCTCAGTTGTTCTAATGATGCAACAAAGTTTCTAAGAACAGGTGGCCATTACTAGGCAACCAACAAATAACTATTTGGTCTCTCTCGATTGACCTGTAGAGAGATGTGAAGCTGCAGAACCATGTTTGTGCCCTAAGATACTATCTGAGGCACACAGAGAATATCCGCAGCAGCTGTAAAAGACTATTCCTACCACTTAAGGCAGGCAAGCAAGACATAACCCCAGAATCACTGTCCACATGGCTAAATGGAGTTATTAAATCAGCATACTTTGAACTCTCACAAGATTATGTATGACTAATGAAGATCTCAGCTCATGAAATAGGAGCGATTTCCATGAGCTTAGCCTTCAAACATAATGTCTCAATTCAGGACATAGTGGAGTCAGTTGGCCTGGCATGCCCCAGTTTACTTTCTCCAGCTTCTATTTGTGTGACATGGCCTCACAAAGGAGAGAGCTGAATCTCGTCAAGCCACTGGTAACTGTCCAGATGTTACCATGCCTCATTCATGAAAACACAACTGCAGACCCAGGCATGAATTTACCACTTTCATTGGATTCTCCTGGGAAACTTTTGAATGTAAGACAGTAATCAGGTGCGGGATCCCACCAGGATCTCCCTTGCATGTTTAAACATATTGTCTTCTGTTGTGCTAAACTAATGTTAGAAGAAGCGATCATGCTCCTTCTGGGTGATGCAGCATTTCTTCCTCATCTTAACCTATTCTCCTGATGTTAATGTAATCAGGTAATGTATTTGATGGTGAAAGCAATTATTTTAGTAAATTATGTTTCTCTAGTAATACTTATATGATCACATTACTAAAAATACCTTCCACCCTTCCCCACAATGCGAGTATCCTGTTAAAGGTTTTGCTCCAGTTCTGATATGTTATATCCAGGATACCGGTGGCCACCTAGTGGATACATCTGGGATACTGATGGCCACCTAGCAGTTGTTAAGGGGAGCTAACCTGTAAGAGTTACTTCCCTTTCATATGTTTTATAAACAGAAAGACGTTTTTTCGTCTTTCAGAGAGGGCTGGATTTGGAGGTTGCAGAGAGTAATCCTGATGTTAATGTGATCAGGTAAGTATTATCGGCGAAACAATTTACAAAAAAATTAGCTTTTTCATCATGTACATATATGTAACAATAGAAAACATTATCACGACAGTGTAAGGGATGTTTTACTGAAGCTGTCAGATATATTCAATAAAGACATGTCTTAAGAACTGGCATAGAGCAAATTAAACAGTCGCAAGTTGAGTGAGGTACATCATGCACATTATAATAGCTGTCAGTTGTTTAGTAAGCCTAACAGGTAAAAAGGTAAAAAGTTGAATTTCTAATTGTTTTATTTAAATGGCGTCATTTCAGTTATTGTAAACCATATACACATTTAGAAATTTTAATAAACGTTGCAGCCTTAAAGCCAGGTGAGCAGTATCAGGCACACTTGGGCAACTGGTTCATAAAGTTTTGAACTTTTGGGGATAAAGATTTGTTTTTGTCAAAGCCTTGTAAGCACAATTTATGTTGACAAATGAAATTAGGTAGGTTTGTTTTTATGCATATTTAGATAAGATGATTTTCATGCTGTTGAAACTTTTCCATTTTGTTATCAAGTTTTGACATTTTAATTCTCCTCTAGAGGAGAGCTATTGTACTGCCTCCAGCATTGGCATCAGTAACCACACATATACAAGGTTATACATATGTGCAACATCTCAACCATGCTTTCTTCCAAAAAGTTTGGAGTAGGTTTCATAGCACCTACCTAAGGGGAAGATGTTAAGGGGGCTAACTTTGTACATACATTTACGTTATTTGTGCATTCTTGGTTTCGTTTTTGTGCTTAGCTCCGGCATTTTGCACTTTGTATGCATACTTTTATATCTGGAATCACAAAACTTGGTAAGGGGGTGTAGCTTGATATGTAATACATACTTATCACAAAAGTATATTTCTCAAGCTCTTTATGTAAAAGATTATAGGAATTGGTTTAGTGGGCTGCATGCTTTCATGTAAACCTCAGCTGTAGTGGCTGATCAGGGTAATTACTGATGCATGAACTAAGCTTTGATACTTCTTGTCTCTACAAGGTTACTCAAAGCCATTGACATTCAGCCAGTAAGTCTATCTTCTAGGTATGACAGTTATAATAACTTCAGAAGTAGATTTTAAGAACAATGATTTTAAAATAAATAAATTGAAAAAATAATCTCTGGTTTTTATCAACTCAGTATAGTACCTCTACTTTGATACCATAGGAAATAATCTTTTTATTGTTTTGTCTTATATTCCGTGGCACAGTATGTATGTATGTATTTGGTCTAACAGCATGTTAACAAAACACTGGCTGTATAGTGTCTAATAAAAGTTACATTCACAAAATATAAAAGATTAAAAAAATTGCAAAAGGAAAAGAAAAACAAAGAAAAGGGGCCAACATTTCATTGCCAAGATCACTTTAGTCTGAATTTATTTCCTGCAGGACAATTAATGTTACAGTGGCTGCTGGAGACTACTAAAAGAGCTTCATAAAGGAGAGTTATGTAATCATAGATTGCATTCTGGTTTTATCTTTAATGGGACATACATGTTTTACAAACACTTATCTAGTTATGTACATTTACTTTTGTGTTATTACCAGGCCCTGTACGATTGCAGTCAGAAACACCTCCCCTTAGGTCTGCCAGTAGCAGCATGCAGTCTAGTCCTCAAACCGTCCCAGAACAACTGCAGATGCTTTTACAGAGACATATACAACGGCAGCAAGAGCAGCAGCAGCAAAGTCAAATGCAGGCACAAGCTGTTCAGTTACCCATTTTAGCTACATCACCACAGCTGTCCAAACCTGTGGTTTCTCCAACAGCACTACACCAGTCAGCAAGTCGTGAGGTTATAATGTCACTGAGTAGCTCACAGACAGGTGGAATCAGCATAACAGTAAGAACATTTATAAATGCGTTTATGGGCTGTCTTTGTTTAATTAATGCAATGTAAAAAAAATATACGATTGGAGACATTAATGAATCATAATGCGTAAATCGTAATATTTTATTGCCATTCAGTTTTTGCAAATACAGTTCATTCAGCATCATTGTGACAAAATTGTTGCAAACAGTTCAAGCTAAATACTTCATTATATATTATTTTAGTGAGAAAAAAAAACATTTAGCAAATATTGTTTTCTCACTAAATTTGCAAAAATATGCTCACTAAAATTTTTTGATTTACTGTACATTATTGATAAATGTACATTTATTAGCAGTAATACATTATTATTGTGTTGCTATCTCTT
This sequence comes from Margaritifera margaritifera, assembly GCA_029931535.1. Taxonomy (NCBI): domain Eukaryota; kingdom Metazoa; phylum Mollusca; class Bivalvia; order Unionida; family Margaritiferidae; genus Margaritifera; species Margaritifera margaritifera. Next base: position 2,887,102 of record JAQPZY010001657.1, on the reverse strand, counting down.
TTCCTGTCACTTGTCCCCAGTCCAAGGAGAATATTCCCTCCAGTTAGTAAATGGAGTTCTAGAACAGAAAAAAAACTTATGGGCTGTTCCAGGAAAATATGCTTGTGACCCAGGGAATGCAGTTTTAATGTAGAGTAGTCAACCATAGATGCAAGTTAGAATTCTGTATCATTTTCATAAATGTGCCTTCCCAGTGTACCATGTATGTTTAAATGGAACAACCCTAATCCCAGTCTGATTCTTCAGTTATTCCTGTCATGTGGAATATAGTCTGTATTTTCCTTGGACTTCATGTAGTTCTCTCAGGGTGCTCAATGTTTTTCATCATCTAAGTATTTTGGCATATCTGTTGTCTGTTGTATTCATTTATTTTGTTGTGATTGATATTTTCAACTCAGTCCTTGTGTAATTTTCATTTATTTGTGTCCCTTTTCATTCATTTTGATGGTTTTTAGTACCTTGCTAGCAAAGTGGTACTTCTTCATTTCTTATCCCTCTTTTTGTAGATGGTGTCTCTGTAAGTATTACCCACCCAATTTTTGTTCTGATTGATTATTTATATTGATCATTTATTTTTGTATTTCCTTTCAGCTGTTCATTATCCCTCATAGTGTGGGCAAATGCTGTCATAAAAAGGCCACTTGGTGTAGATTTCATGCAAATGCATGGACAGATGTCATTTTTGTTCCCTTTAGTCTGAAAAACTGCCTTGCCTATAGGGACCATAGGAAGGGACCCACTTCTTCTTCACTGGAAGATCCCCTCCATTCCAGGAGTCCATGGCTCTTTACAGGGTATGGAAATTTCCTTCTTGCACAAGTGTGGAATCACTGACGCTTCCTAGGGGAAGGAAGTTGTCAGCTCCAATGAGTGAGGGATCCTCTGCACTTCAGGTGGAGGCAAGTTGCTAATACCAGGAAGTGAGTCCTGACTTCCCAAATGCAATTGAAACATGGTCTTTTTCTCGTTCAAGCAGACCTGTCTACAGACACCAGTTATTGGCTGGTGACTGGTCACTGGGCAACAGGCACTGGGCACTAGTCACTGGGTAATGTGTCATGTACCGGTCACAAGGCACTCAATACCAGGCACCAGGTAATGTGTCAAGTAACAGTCACTGGGCACCAGTTAAGGTGATCAGTACTGGTCTCCTGATATTTGTCAGTGGTCACTGGGTTTATCCACCAATCATCAGTCATCAAAATGAGCACTGGGTCTTGACTGTCAGTCTGAACAACAGACCCCCCCCCCCTTCCTTCTCGAACAAGCTCTGGAATTTGTTCACCCATTTAGGAAAAGGGATGGGGTTGACACCTCTTTCTCTATGTTCCCATTTAACTTCTTCAGGGCTTGGGGACTACCACCATCTGATGGTGAGTCTGACATGTCTCCCATTACCTCCCACAACAATATACCACCTGAGAAAATCTTAAGACTTTTTGAGGTAATACATGTGTTACTTTTATTTTACAATATCTTTACATTTTATATTTTATCTGATTGTACTTCATTTTTTGCAATTAATTTTTAAATTTTTTTAATTTTACCCAATATCCACTGTTATGCTGAGGTGCCATAAAACACGGATAATACATATATACATGCATACATACCTCCCTACACCATGGATAACTTTCTCATGGCTCCATCAGTTTGTGGATCAGGCAGGTTATAGACCCTCCCTATCCCTTTCAACTTTGTTATCGAAAAAAAGGTGGGAGACTGCCACTCACCTCCTCCTGCATCGAGAGGGGATCACCAATCCCCTTCTTATAGGAGAGAGGAACAACAGGTTAGTCCCATCTTTCACTGTGAGTGTAGAGAGGATGATGAACCCACAATCATAAAGTTCCCTTCTCCAAGGAGGGAGATGAGAAAAGATAGTCCTGTCTTGTATTGAGAGCAGTATTAATACAGTGAACTTTAAATTTTGGTAGATGCAAATAAGTTCTCAGAAGGCCTAGTTACATAGGATCCTTATCCTCATTTGGAGTCCCCATTCTTGTCCCACCCGACAGGTCAGGTGATGGAGGAGGAAGTTTGGACCTTTGACAAAGTGGTAAATGGTCTTCCCCCAGATACATGTATAAAGCTCCCAAGGGTCTTCAGACACTAGGATCATCTCCAGTTCAGAGAGACTGTCCATGGTGCAATCAAAACACACTTTCTGTTGTTTCCACACTCTGTGATGGTTAGAGAATTAACACAAAGTTGTCTTGAGGTCATGAGGCAGCCAGACAGCAGGAGGGGTAGTCTGTCCTCTCTTATATACTTTGTACTTTGTTAGGAGAAATCATTGTCTTCAGCTTCTTTGCAGAGATTTTAAGTGGCTTTTGCCAAGACATTGAGACACACATTCTCAACAACCATGGGGGTCTCTGCCAAGCTTTTCCACATCAGTAGGAATGTTGCTTTGGAGACATAAAAGGTTTTGCTAGAGCACAGCAAAAGCTGTTGAGGGACTCCTCGCTTGATGCAGAGACACTACTCGCGGGGGTGGGGGGTGGGGGGGGAGGGGCTGATTTCTACAGTGGCCTGACAAGATTTGAGGGATCAGCAGCACTGGTCCCTTGCCATGGTCTTGGGCCTGACTAAATCAACAAAGAAATGCCCTTATTCTACAAGGTTGATCGGTCCTCCTCCCAAATATTTTAAGCAGGGACCCCAGTAGAATTATCAGACCCATTTTGAAACTACCTCCTGCCTGTCTTTCACACACTGAGCTGGCTGGAGGGGATGGGTAGAAATATGTGGATCCCTCCCCCTTTCTTAAGGAGAAAGGCAGTCAGCCCTAGGGAGTCACACTCTCCTGCCTTGTCCCCCTCTTTCTGGCCCTGTTTTCAGAGACTTGGTTGGACCTCAGGAATGATGCATGGGTCCTTTCCACAATAAAGGAGGGTTACCAGCTTAGTTTCCAGGACCATCCATCTCTTTCAAGGACCACCATTTGGTTCCACCAGTCCCAGCTGGTACTTGTAAAGGAAGTGGTATACACCCTTCTAAGGATTCGAGAGTGTCCAACATCCAAAGTCCAGGATTTTTATTCTCGGATCTTCCAGGATTCAATAAAAGGCAGAAAGTTTAGACTCATTATTGATCTTTCTCCAGTAAACAAGTTTTTTCAAGACGAGCATTTCAAAATGAAGACATTCACCACAGTCCAGAATGCCATAAGGTCGAAAGACTGAGTAGTCTCCACAGATCTACAGAATGCCTTCCTTCCCATTCCCATCTTCCCACACCACAAGAAATTCCTGCAGTTTTGTCTAGGCCAGGAAATCTTTCAATTTTGGGCTTTCCTTTCAGTCTCGCCTCTGCCCTGAGAGCCGTTACCAAGGTGATGGGTGTAATAGCACCTCTCTGGAGGTCTTGAGGGGTCCCCATCATCCAATATTTTGACAACTGTGCTCATCTGAGGGATCTGTCACTCTGTTGGAAGTTGGATCTGATCCCTTCTCAGAATTTCGTTTACGTGGGAATAAATTTCCTCACCCATCAAGGAACAGTTCGTATTCCTCCTGACAGGACCTTACAGATCCTGTCTTTCATAGCAAGTCTGTCAGAGAAGACTTCAGTGTCTGCTTGCCTCTACCTTTCTCTCCTGGGGATTCTGAATGCAGCAGTGAACTTAGTTCCCATGAACAATTTCATTTACAGCCTATCCACTGCACAAGTGCCCTCAATCTGCTTGGATCTCCCTGGGATCCAAATTTCATCACCATCTGAGTTCATGGTAAAATCCAGACAGGTTTCTGACCAGAGTCCCGATTCATGCCTTGGACCCTCACTCTTTTCTGTACTATTACTATATTCGGCCTTTCTAAATCATTCTTTATTGGATGATGTCATGAAAGATGTTTTCTGGGGTCTCACTTTGCCTTTTTGTTTTACCTTTGATCATTGTTGCATCAGAGCGGAGGCATTTACACATTAGGTCCAGTTGTGTTAGCCCAACAAGTTGTCAAGCCTTCGTCCAGTCAGCAGTAAAGCACCCTACTACAGCAATGGGTAAGTTCACTTTGACAGCTTATCTTAAGGAGGCCATTAGCCTCCCACCAGGTTGGCAAATTCAACAATACAATAATAGCAGGTCATGTATTACTGCTATTAAAATCAGTTTTTTGTTTGGAATAAAACTAATTTTAATTATGTAATATTTAGCTGCTATCATTGTCTAAATCCCATCTCACTCCTCACTCTGATGTCCTTCAGTCTCACTGTAAGTCAAAGAAGGATGATATTCCAAATGACAAATAACTAATTACTACAATATTTGCCAACCTCCTTGGCAGTTTTTACTCCCCTTCTGATTTTAGAAATGAAAAGCCTGAAGGATATAAACAATGCACAAAACTTAGCCATTTCATTCATTAATTTATAATTTTAAACTCGATTGTCACCAGGGGGTCCATAACACACTATCTTCTTTATGTCTCAAAACAAACGCAAGTTTAATGTCAGTACTAACTTACCTGTCACTATTATTAAGCTTTCTCCTTTCCACATGGAAAGACCTCATCTGTGCTAGAAGCTTCTTGAAGTTTCTTAGAACATGTGCATCGACCCAGTCTGATCTATGTCATCAGCTTGTGCTCCACAGAGCGTCCTCATTCTTTTCCGGACGATCGTTGAGTCAACATGTGGAAAACTTTATGACGAAGAAAATATCTACAAGTGCAATAGTTTCAATGCTAATAACCAGGACTTGTCATGAATATTCTCTATAATAAACGTTAACCTCTGTCCGTATTTATCAAATTCGTAATTGATAACATTAACATTGATATTCGCCATTTGTGCATTGATAATGCACAACGAGCCACCTACCCTCCTACGTAAAGGGCTTGGGACATAGTGGTAGCAATAAGTATTCAGAATTTCCTTTTTAAAAAAGAGTGTTGCAACATTGGGGTCCATCTTTACTGTGATTATTATTTATTAACGTAATAACTTGGTCACAAGACGACATCTCATAACTGTTGTCTATTTGTAGATTCTAGGGCCCATAAATGTTTTCTATAACATTACCTTAACCTACAATGATGCTGTGGTGTTTATCTCTGCCACGAAGTACCGAAAAAACTCAGACATTCTTGTTTATAAAAAAAAATAACAAATCAGTAGTAAGGAGATACAACGGGCTGACACAACCCTTATTATTATCATTGCTCTGTTATTTTGTTAACTAATTTTCTTTTTTAGAACTTAATTTTAAGATGTCTCAATCAGTTGGTAATTGTGGGCATAAGAAAGGCCCATGGGACACTCACCAAACTTGTTTTGTCATGTACGAAATGTACACATATGGACAGATGCCCCATGTGTTGTCTATGGTCGGATGACACTTGGGATCTGGCTGAAAGCCGTCACACTTATCTGAAGAGGAAAGAAGCACATTTTTCCCCTTCTAAATCAAATAAATCTCACTTAGAAAGAAAAACTGGTGCTACCTGTGAGGTAGAAACAGATGTTTCTAAAGGGTTCAAGTGTGATACCCCAAATAAAAGAGGGAGGAGCAGCACCTTCCCTAGACAAGAGAGATAATGTTACTACTGGTGAGATGGTAACAGATATCTCTCAAGGGTTTGAGTGCGATCCCCCGAATATAAAAGGGAGGAGCAGCACCTTCCCAAGTCATGATAGAGTGTCTTCTAAGAAGGCAGCTTCTATTGTTAAGGACTATCAACTTGCTGGGTCCAAGTGCACCCCTCTACTACGGGAGGGAGGGGTAGCACTGACCCACAAGCAGACAGAGTTATACCCCCGGAAGGGGTTACACTGAGCCCAAATATGAAGAATCCTTGTGTCTTCCCTTTGGGGCAGGAACAAGACCTCCATAGTATCCGAAGTCAGGCGAAAAATACACCACGCAAACCAAGGGGTTTAGTCGTTGTTCAAATTCTTCTTGTTCTGAGAGAAGTTCTCATAGACAGACCATATACTGGGTATAGGTCTGCAAGACATGCCAAATCTTGGTCTAGCACTAGGGGTTAGGTTCGAATACCTCCCTTTCGCTACATTACCTAGTTGTCACACCACAGGGACAGAACATGCAAATAGACACGCTTCTGCGATAGGGAATTGGACCGATGTCTCTTCCTTTCCCATGTTCCCTTTCAATCCATTTGGTATGTGAAACTTTCCCCCGCAAGAGAGAGAACTACCTATACCATGGATGTTGTCTATGTGGCCTCCTGCATGTACGAGTGATGAGATCCGACGACCATCACAAGTTCTGCAGAATAGGTCATCAAGGGAAGGGAAGATTAATTCCCCTCCCACTAAGAGATGAAAGAGAGGCGAGAAGGGTTCTTGCTCTCCATACATAACACCCATTGAGGACAATTCTGTTGCTCCCCATGCTGAGACACAGAATAGATATGTCCCTACTTCCCAGCCGTCGCCGCCGAGGGATCATTCGAGATACATTTCTCCTGCTTCACACTAAGCTTTGGAACAGGAAGATGATGCCGTGTCATCATCTTTGCCCTCAAAGGCTGCCTAGAACATGTCAGAGGGCATTGCATCAAGATCTATTCAGAAAACAAATCAGACAACACCTCAGATGACAAGGAGGCACTCATGCTCCCTCACTCTGCGTGGAAGTCTGGAACCTTCTACGTTGGGCACAGTCAGAAGGGATTACACTCCGACTTTGTCACATTCCAGGGAAGAAAAACATTCTGGCAGACAGTCTGTCCAGAACAGGCAAGGTAGTCCTAACAGAATGGTCTCTTCATCAAGCGGTTGCAGAGTCTCTGTTCAGTCTATGGGAGCGACCTCTAGTGGACTTGTTTACGACAAAACTCAACAACAAGCTCCCATTTTATGTCTCCCCAGTCCCAGATCAGGCAGCCTGAGCAGTCGACGCCTTCAGCCTAAACTGGGATCGACTGTCAGCTTATGCATTCCCACCCTTCCGGTTGATTCCACAAGTTTTACAGAAGATCAGGATGTTCACCGCACGGATCATCCTGATTGCACCTATGTGGCCTCAAAGGTCGTGGTTCAACGACTTACTCAACCTGTTAATCGACAAACCAAGAGCATTACCTCCTTGGAAATATCTTCTCTCACAACACAGAAGCACTCTAGTTCACACCAATCTCCAGATCTTCCACCTTCACGCTTGGCTTATCTCAAGCGATCGATCCACCAGGCAAAGTTTTCGAGCAAAGTTGCTGACTGCATTGTACAAGTCCAGCGATGCTCTACATCCAAGGTCTACAATGCAAAGTGGAAAATCTTCTGTGATTGGTGTGTTAGGAAACATGTTAATCCTTGCCGACCCTCTATCGCTGCAGTAGCAGATTTTCTTCTCTTCCTTTTTGAGGAGAGATCTTGTCCAGCCTTCAAAATCAAAGCATATAGGGCTGCTCTTTCAAACACTCTTAAATTCTCTAAAGGTCAATCCATTGGTTCAGATCCTCACTTGTCGGATCTTATAAAGTATTTCGAGCTTCAGAGACCAGTGTCTCGCTCATTGACACCAAAATGGAACCTTTCATGTGTTTTGTGGGCATTGACAAAAACACCTTACGAACCTTCGAGTGAGGCCTCTTTTGAAAATCTCACATTTAAAACCGTTTTTCTTCTGGCTGTTGCGTCAGCCCGGAGAAGAAGCGAGCTACATGCTTTATCAATTGAAGAGGGATGTTTACACTTCAATGGAAATTATGAGTCTATTTCCTTATTGTGTCAGCCAGGTTTTCTTGCCAAAAACTAACTTCCATCAGTATTCCCATCCCCGATTGAAATCCTCAATCTTAGTCGTATCTGTACTGGGGATGATAGTGATAGACTTCTTTGCCCAGTTAGGGCACTTAGATTCTATTTAACATGTGCTAAAGGAAGAAGGAGGGGTAGGAAAAGACTTTTTCTCCCCTTTAGGGGTTCAGCTGATATTTCAGCATCCACTATCTCTCGATGGATTTTGCTCACCATCTAGAGAGCTTATGCATCTCTCACAGAAAGAGACTTATTGTTCATGAAGATTAAAGCCCATGAAATCAGTGATATTGCTACTTCCTGGGCATATTTCAACCATTCATCTTTAGACGATATTATGAAGGGTGCATTTTGGCGCTCACACACAACCTTTTCGCCTTTTTACCTTCGGTCATTAGCAAACTAAAGCCAAGGTATCTTCTCTCTGGGTCCGATCATCACAGCACAATCTACGACCCAGACAACTGCCGCTTAAAACTGCAGTTGACTGCTTGGACTGGAAGGTGAGTAATTTTTTCCACATTTCTACTCTTCTCAAAGTCCATCAGCCACCCTCCTTGCTGACAAATTCAGTTTAATAATAGTGACAGGTAAGTTATTACTGACATTAGAATGTAGTTTGTTGGGGGAGTAAAACTAATTTTAATTATGTAATACTTACCTGTCACTATTGGATGCCCTCCTCCCACCCTGCGCTGATGTCCTTCATTAGTCTCATGTCCTGAAAAGAATGAGGACTCTCTGTGGGGCACGAGCTGATGATGTAGATCAGACTGGGTCGATGCACATGTTCTAAGAAACTTCTAGAACAGGGAGTTGGTGCATCGATCACGGACGAGGTCTTTCCATGCGGAAAGGAGAAAGCTTAATAATAGTGACAGGTAAGTATTACATAATTAAAATTAGTTTTACTCCTCCAAAAAACTACATTTTTCAATGTAAATGAGGAGCCTGCTTATGCACATTTTTCAGTTCCTGGAAATGTAAATTTTCAATGAAGGGTGGGATCTCTGTACTATACATACAGAGAAGGTAAACACTCCATCATCTGCATGCAGTATTTTTAAGTTCTAGTTCTAATATTTCCCCAAAAAAGGTAAAAAAATAAAAAGGGAAAATATATGATTTTAATATGAAAACAAGTAGTTAGAAGAATTGTAACTTTATTGTAAAATTCATCAAAATAGACTTGCCAACACAAATATGGATGTCATGTTTGTATAGAAACTCCCATTTGGTTTGAAACATGATGAAGATGACAGTTGGGGACCCCCTAGTGATAGAGAGATGCTGCCAGGGCGTGCGAGTGTGTGAATCATACAAAAATTTTATGAATTCGTGCACTTGGAAAGCAGTGGTGTGTGAGAACTCCCGCATATTAGTTTAAAGTCGCGCATATAAAAATGTACTCTGTGCAGTATGCAATTTTTATTTAACTGTTAACTCTTAAAATGCTTGCTGCGACATAACTCGTGCCACTAGTAGAGGTCTCGTAGCGCTTGTCTAGTCATCTGTATTTTTTCCAGTATGCAACTGTTTACACATCAGAGTACTTCGGCTTGACATGAATGGTTGTTAATGGGCATATTTGGCCCTGGAACAAGCATTGTCATGGTTGAACCTTGCATTCATGAAGGAACTTTTACAAATGCGTGTTTAAAGTAATGGCTCGTAGAAAACTCAAAATGGCTGACTACCAACATGGTTCATCTTCAGATGATGATTTCATTTGGCAAATACTGGCTGATGATAGCAATGATGACAATGATTTTTAAAGTTTTAAAGTATATGAGATTATTAGAGCCTGGAAAGTGTTACTCGAAATACCAGTGAGTAATTTTGAACCCGAAAATGATGTTGAATACGAGTCCGATGTACATGCTGGATGGACAAAAACAGATGGCATGCCAGTCAATTCCTTATTAAGCAGTATTTCAAAATTAAATGTCGAAAAGGCAGAATACCAAGCCTAATTAAAATACAGGCAATTTAAAAGTAGAGTGCAATTTTCATTTCTTTTCTCAAACAATTTTGCCATGAGGGATCTTGTGCTACAAAATTATATAGCACTCTAAGGGTTAAGATAAATTGAATAAATAAGAATCTAAAAAGAAAATTAAAAAGTAAGGATATTTATTTTTGATCAAAATACCTCTCTCTAAACAAGCTGACTATGCCATTGATGGACTTAAAACCCTAATACAACATTATGGAACAGATAAGAAATCTGGTATAGTAGTCAGCAAAGCACTGATTCAAGAAAGTGAAACTTTGGCAGAGCTCTTGTTAGTGAAAAATGTTATTTTGAAGCAGAGATATCCAAGAGACAATACCTATGAGCTGTTGAAAATTGTACATAACCATAATGAACAGTTTTCCAACTTGTTCAAGCTGGCTTAGCTAGCTGTGCATATGTGAAAGGGGGTTCACAGCACAGAACAAAATTCATACACAGATAAGGAACAAATTAAGCTCAGAAATGATTAACAGATTAATGTTTATACAACTACAGGAGACATCTTTTGAGGATTTTGATTTACATAGAGCTCTGACAAAGTAGAGCAGGAAGAAAGAAAGAGACAGATATTTATGTGTTAGGTAAATATTGTACTATGGCCGTTTGCTCCTCCCCCTCAGTTTTTTTCTTCTCCCCCCTTATTTTGGTGACAAGGGGGAGCTCCCCCCCCCCCCTTTAGATAAAATCCTGGCAGCATCTCTGGTGATAGTCATATTAGACATTATAAATAAATGAATGAAATAACAAAGTTTTGTGAATTTTTAGCTATACTTGTCATAGATCAGAAGAGCTTATGGGAGTCTGTTGTCCGTTGTCCATCCGTCGTCTGGCGACTGTCATCTGCCCATCCGTTAGCACAAGTTTGTTATCACTAGTCCTCCTAAACTACTTGGAGGATAGCCTTGAAACTTTACACACACATTCATCCCATGGTCTAATTGGTCCTAAATGAAAATGGTGCTGCTTGAACATCCAAAATGGCCACCACAGTGGCCATCTTGAAATATTTTTATTGCTACTCCTCCTGAATGGGTGGTCAAATCAAAATGGGGGTTTCACTAAAAGACTTCTTATGATGTCTAGTTGATCCTGAATGAAAATGGTGCTGATCTGATATCCAGTATGGCTGCCATTGCAGCCATCTTGAAAATCTTGTTATCACCTCTCCTACTACATGGATGGTCATATCAACATGGGGTTTCCACTGAAAGACTTCTTATGATGTCTAGTTGGTCTTAAATGTAAATAGTGCTGATTTGATGTCCAGTATGGCTACCACGACAGCCATCTTGAAAATCTTGTTATTGCTATTTCTCCGGAATGGATGGTCATATCAACATGGGGTTTTCACTAAAAGACTTCTTATGACATCTAGTTGATCCTGAATGCCAATGGTGCCAATCTGACATCCAATTTGGCTACCATGGCAGCCATCTTGAATTTTTTTTTATCACTACTCCTTCTATATAAATGATCATATCAGCATGGTGTTTTCACTGAAAGACTTTATATGATGTCTAGTTGGTACTCCTCCCCCTCATTTTTTTTCTACTCCTCCCTTATTTTGGTGACAAGGGGGGAGCTCCCCCCTTTAGATAAAATCCAGGCAGCATCTCTGGTGATAGTCATATTACACATTATAAATAAATGAATGAAATGACAAAGTTTTGTGAATTTTTAGCTATACTGGTCATAGATCAGAAGAGCTTATGGGATGGTCTGTTGTCCGTCATCTGTCGTCTGTCATCCGTTGTCCGCCCGTCTGTTAGCACAAGTTTGTAATCACAAGTTTGTTATCACTAGTCCTCCTACACTACTTGGAGGATTGCCTTGAAACTTTACACGCAGATTCATCCCATGGTCTAGATGGTCTTAAATGAAAATGGTGCTGCTGTGACATCCAGTATGGCCACCACACTGGCCATCTTGAAAATGTTTTTTTTTTTAATCACTACTCCTCCTGAATGAGTGGTCATATCAACATGATGTTTTCACTAAAAGACTTCTTGTGATGTCTAGTTGATCCTAAATGCAGATGGTGCCAATCTGACATCCAATATGTCTGCCACATTATCACTACTCCTCCTACATGAATGGTCATATCAACATTAGCTTTTCATTGAAAGACTTCTTATGATGTCTAGTTGGTCCTAAATGAAAATGGTGCCAATCTGATGTCCAATACGGCGACCACTGCAGCCATCTTGAAAATCTAATCATTACTCCTCCTGATTGGATGGTCATATCAACATGGGGTTTTCACTAAAAGACTTCTTATAATGTCTTGTTGGTTCTAAATGAAAATGATGCCGATCTGACATCCAATATGGCCACCACTGCAGCCATCTTGAAAATCTTGTTATTGCTACTCCTCCAGAATAGAAAGTCATATCTTGAAAATGTTATCTCTACTCCTGTCAAAATGGATGGCTATATCAACATGATGTTTTCACCAAATAGACTTCTTATGATACCTAGTTGGTCCTAAATGAAAATGGTACCAGTCATACATCCAATATAGCTGTCAAGACTGTCTTAAAAATCTTGTTGTCACTATTCACCCTGAATGGATGATCATTATGACATGGGGTCTTCATCAAGTCCTCAATGAAAATGGCGCTGGTCATACATCCAATATGGCTGCCACAATGACTGTCTTAAATATATTGTTGTCACTACTTCCCCTGATAGGATGATTATTATGACATGGGGGTTTTTACCAAAAGATTTCTAATGATGTCTACTTTGTCCTAAATGAAAATGGTGCCAAGCTGACATCCAATATGTGTAGCACAGCAGCTAATTTGAAAATCTTGTTATCACTGAAGAATATTAGAGATGGTTTCACCACTCGACAGTTAAAAGGAAGAAATGGTCTTGTCTTGAATTCCTGGAAATTCTTTTAGCCCAGTAGAGCGTCAGTCCCTTTGAGAGACTTTTGTTTATATCCTTCAGGCCTTTTATTTTTAAAATCAGAAGGGGGTTACAACTATCAGGGGGGGTTGGCGAATACTATAATTGACAGAGGGAATATTTACCTTGGACTGAGAACTAACACTTGGAAAAGAGATAGCAATGCAGTAATAGCAGGTAAGCATTACTGAATTAAAATTAGTTTTACCACCCCAAAAAACTTCATTTCTTGTACAGTCTTTGTTAAGCCCAAGACTTGTACAAGTGAACTTAGTTTATTCTCACTAATGTCATGGAGGATTATTTTTAGTTTGCCTAAGGCAAAATCTCCAGAGCAAATTTGTGTTGTGGATTGATTAAGATCATAAACTGTCCTTGCTGTTAGGTCATTTCATCAAATTCTAAAACTGTAGGTCATGCTGATATTTCTTTGCCCGACTTTTTGTTGCAATTCTCTCTCTCTGAGTTTTCCGATCTATCCTATATGTTTCACCCATCTACCCTCACCTATCAGTTAAATAATCAACAACAGAAAATATGATTCAAAGCAATCAATTCAGTGTAACTGGGCAAAATGTTATTTAGAATTAAAGGGGGACTGGAAGGTACTTTGTTTAATTAAATATGAGGGGTTGAGGTAATCCATACTGTTATAAGTGTTTTATGTTCACTACTCCAATTTAAGTTTGATGGGTGGTGGGGTCTTTGAAAAAAGTGCCTTTAATACCCCTGCCCACCCCACTTTATATTTATTTTTTAGACCAGAGGTTTTATTTTTTACTTTTATTTTACTAGTAAATAATGTCTCTATTAGTAATAAGATATATCTCTCATTCTACATTAGTATTAAATATTGCATTGATTTTTTCCACTGCATGCATGAGAAAATCTTAGAAATTTTTGGGTAGAAACATCAAATGATGACATTCAATTTAGTTTGTGTTGTTTTACTTTCAGCCCATACTGTCAACAGCAGGCAGCAAAAGTATAGGAACTTCTACACAGGAGACCTTAAGTTCTATGGTATGTTTTTTTTATAAATTATCTAAAAACAGACTTCTTCCTTTGATACATGTAGTTGTTATTTCTGATATATTTGTTGAAATTTTGCATCCCTCCTTCACTTTAATAGGTGGTTCTCCTTATTCACCTTACATTTGGTTCTTGACATTGTGTTGTGGCAGGGGCATTCATTTACATTAGTATCTTGACATTGTGTTGTGGCAGGGGAATTCATTTACATCAGTATCTTGACATTGTGTTGTGGCAGATGAATTTATTTACATCAATATCTAGACATTGTGTTGTGGCAGGGGCATTCATTTGCATCAGTATCTTGACATTGTGTTGTAGCAGGGGCATTCATTTACATCAGTATCTTGACGTTGTGTTGTGGCAGGGGCATTCATTCACATCAGTATCTTGACATTGTGTTTTGACATGGGCATTCATTTGCATCAGTATCTTGACATTGTGTTGTAGCAAAGGCATTCATTTACATCAGTATCTTGACATTGTGTTGTTACAGGGGCATTCATTTACATCAGTATCTTGACATTGTGTTGTTACAGGGGCATTCATTCACATCAATATCTTGACATTGTGTTTTGGCAGGGGCATTCATTTACATCAGTATCTTGACATTGTGTTGTGGCAGGGGCATTCATGTACATCAGTATCTTGACATTGTGTTGTGGCAAGGGCATTCATGTACATCAGTATCTTTACATTGTGTTGTGGCAGGGGCATTCATTTACATCTGTATCTTGACATTGTGTTGTGGCAAAGGCATTCATTTACATCAGTATCTTGACATTGTGTTGTGGCAGGGGCATTCATTTACATCAGTATCTTGACATTGTGTTGTGGCAAGGGCATTCATGTACATCAGTATCTTGACATTGTGTTGTGGCAGGGGCATTAATTTACATCTGTATCTTGACATTGTGTTGTGGCAAAGGCATTCATTTACATCAGTATCTTGACATTGTGTTGTGGCAGGGGCATTCATTTACATCAGTATCTTGACATTGTGTTGTGGCAGGGGCATTCATTTACATCAGTATCTTGACATTGTGTTGTGGCAGGGGCATTAATTTACATCAGTATCTTGACATTATGTTGTGGCAGTAGAATTCATTTACATCAGTATCTTGTTTGAATTTTTGATGTAATCACTCTGCATGTGGCATAGATTGATGCTGCATTATGATATTGATCAGACATTGGTTGAGTTTGATTTTTAGCATTCTGAATCTTTGTTAAGTTTAAATATCTGTATTGATAAAACATCAGTGGAATATGATTATGAGCTTTCTGCTTCATCATTAAGAGCTGAATGAATGTTGCTGAATGGATGCTGGACCTGCATACTTTTGTTTCTGCACAATAAACTTTCTTACTCTAATTTTTTTTAAAGCAAATTTTGTATGGAACTGTATATTGATGAGACGTCACCAGGGCTTCGGATGTCAGTGTCATTAGTTTTTTTTACAAATGTACCTTAACATGTTTACTATATCACCAGTGCCACATAGCCCCTTCCTGTGCAGAACTACACACCCCATACACAGAAGATTTAAAAGTGACACTTGTGTAAGCTTGTTAGCCTTCCCATGAAACACTTATCAAAGATGTACAGGGTGCAAATCTTTTGATTCCTTTCCCTGTATGTGCTAATCCTGTCCCTGTATGTGTTAATCCTGTCAGTTTCAGTGAGTTTCTGAGTTGCAGGGACCAATTGCTTCCTCAAATCTGCCACCAGGAGTCAGTAGGGTCATTATGCTATGCTAGATAACTGCATTGTATTAGCTGAACCAGTAAATATCAATTAAAAAAATGATTGAAAGTTAATACATCAGACTGGTGGCAGTACTATCACTATCTGTGCACCAAAGCAAAATTTCAGTCTTGAAATATTATATGCCTTGAAAGGTTAGATGCATGCAATAAATAGTATAGATGGCTGACACAGTATGTGTCTTTGATGATTGTTTTATTGCAAATTAACACTTTTTTATATTTCTGCTGTTAGTTGGTGCTTTCCATTTGTTTTCCATTTGTCTGTTACCAATTTTTTATCAGCACAATAACTGAAGTTCTCCACCATCTACAGTTACCAAATTTTGTGGATGGTTTGCACATGGGGTAAGGAAGAAGTCTATCAGTTTGGGGGTAAAAAGGTCAAAGGTCAAGGCCACTATTACTGAAGGAAGAAGAATGGTTCCCGCACAGTGACATTAGTTCTCTGTCACAGACCTGGACCAAACTTTGCGAATGGCTTGCAGTTGGGATATGGAAGAAGCCAATTGATTTTGAGGTCAAAGGTCCAGGTCACTGTGATTGAAAGAAGACAAATGGTTTCTGTATAATAACATTAATTTTACATCACAGGTTTGAACTAAACTTTGTGGATTGCTTGCTCTTGGGATAAGGAAGAAATCTCAGTTTTGAGGCAAAAAGTTAGAGTTGCTGTGACTTAAAGAAGAAAAATGGTTTCTGCACAAAAGTTTCAGTTCTTGACTATGTATCGTCAGCAGAGTTAGTCCAATAAATCGGTCCCCCAACCTGTACTGCTATTGATGGGTGGTTTGGGGGTTCAATCTCACCTGTTCATAAAACCCAGCAATTATTGCAGACAGATCTGTCCACAACACATCAGTGCACATATGGATTGTTTTTATATACTTGCTGGTATTTCTCACAGCTCTTGAGTTACAGTCAGTTGAATGAGCCATTTGGTGATGTGTACAGCATATTTACAGATCAGACCTGATATTTGGCAACTTGTAAATCAATGTTGAGTAACACAGCCCTTCCCGTTGTCATCATTTTGAATCACTGGGCTATATTGGCAAATAATTGGCTATTACATCAATATCAAGGAATCAACTAGATGTGACTTAGCTCATTCAAAATCGTTGTTATGGACATGTGACTTGAGCATCTGTGGATTTATCATGCAGCTGTTACATGATGAATATCTCATCAGGTGACTATTATCACGGTTCAACAGCACATCAGATGACAATATGGGCAGATTAATTGACAGTGTTCTGAGCTGCTTGGGTTACAATGTAAAATGAATCCACCCATTTTGTAATTTGATGCATTATGAATAGGTGAGATCAGAGACCCAAACCACCCTTCAATATCAGAACAGGTTTTTTGTGTATAATATTAGTTCTAGACCACAGAACTTGACCAAAGTTTGTAGAGGATTTGCGTGTAATCAATGGGAGAGGCTTATTGTTGGGGGTCAAAAGATCAGAGGTCAAGGTCATTTTCACTAAAAGAAAAATGGGTTTTGCAGAATAACTTTTGTTCTAGAGTAAGTTCCTTAACCAGATTTTGTGGCTGGTTTGCACTTAGGGTAATAAAGAAACTTATAGATTCTTGGGTCGAAAGGTTAGGGGTTATGGTCATGGTAAATCTAATAAGAAAATAATGGTTTCTACACAGCAAGTTTAATTAAGACTGCATACCTTGACCAGAGTCCTAGGTCATTGAGACCCATTGGTCAATAATCTCCAGGCTCAGGTCATTGAGACCCACTGGTAAAAAATCTCCAGAGTCAAGCATGCACTACTAGTGCCTACAAACACAAAGTGGGTATATAATGTGCTGTTCACAGTACTCTTGTTTTAATTTCAGCCATAGTTGTCATTACTGATCTACTTTAACATTGGTATATAAGCAACAGAGGGAACAATTATATACTTCCAGATATTACTTGTCACAAGATGTCTAATACTTTTTTTTTATCCATCAATCCTTATAAAATGATGCTATGTGAACAAAATTTGTTGTTTATCTCTGATCTCAAAAATCACACAAAAAAGATTCTTTCAACTCATGCTTGATTTAAAATTCTCACATCTGATTGACTAATGGCAAATCAGCAACCAATCAGATGTCAGAATTTTTAGTTGAGTATATGTTAAGTGTAAAAATGTCTTTAAAATATTTGAGCCTGGAATTTCCAGTCAAGCTGGGACCACAGTAACAAGTTTAAGTATTGTCTTTAATTATCCAAACCCCAGATATCCAGAATTATCACTTTATCCAAAACAATTGCATTTTCACCACCCATTTCTTACTTTCTGTCAGGACCACATTAGTGGGAAGTGAGACACAAGTCTTTTTTTCTGCTGGTGTTGGCATCAGCAGTTTATTATGGTTTTGGATACAGTTTTTCAGATAATGCTTTGATCATGGTCTTGACATTCCCTGGCCTCACAGTTATCATATTGGCTGGATTCTTCAAACACCTGAAAATCTTAACAATTTTATGTTCCCTCATTGAGTTTTCAGAGTAGATGCCAAACAGCAGTTACCTTAACAGAAATTCATTAAAATTCGGCTATATCAAATGAAAGTCGTAAATGCTCAACATGTGCCCAATTCTTCTCTACAGTTGTCAGCAGCTCCACAGCTTCACATGACTCCAATACAACACCAGCTTCATGAGCAGCTGAAACAGAAGGCACGACAGGTGCAAGAAGCGATCTTGCGCCAGCAGGAGGAACTGAAGAAAATCACAGATCAGCTCACCCTGACTCAGCAAGGACTGCTGCCATACCTGATACAAAGAGGTAAACTACAAGTTTACTTTGAAAAAAATATAATTAACTTAAAATGTGTGAAGCTGATATTATTTTCAAAGCAATTTAGTAATGTTTTCTCCATTATGTTATTTCCATTTATAAGTGCTTTTCTTTATTGTCTTGATTTACTTGTTTCCCAGTTTACTTAATGTTTGGGTGGATTGTAAAGCAGTTTTGGTCTTTGGATTGATGATGTCTGTCTGTCAGTACATCAGTCAACACTTAGGGTTTGTGTTTAGCTCAGTTTCTCAGACACTGTTGCCTGCAAAGTCATTTAACTCTTTAATGCATCGTGAAGAGTGGGACGACCTTTAGTCAAAACCAGGTTACTTTGACCTATAGTTTATGCACCATTGATCTGTGTTAACTTTTGCATTTAGTTTATTGGACACTGTTACTAGTTGAGTAAATGTAACAGTAGAATACTGTGGATGCATCACTAGGCATACAACTACATTATTTAGATAATGCAAAGTTTTGCAATCCAGCCATACCACCATTGGCAGTTTTATTGTTCAGACAATGCATGAAAAAGTCTGAAATTTATTATGTGGGTTCATTGTGAGAATACCTTAATGTCATATGAATTTTTATGGTGTAAGACCTGACTTGAAAGACCACTGTTTTTGAAGACTACTTGTCATTTAAGACTGGGTTATTAATGCACAGCTCAATCAAGTTACATTGTGTGAGAACCTCTGTTGAGAGACCATCTGCTTTTTTTAGACCATTTTTTGTTGGTCGAAGGTGTGGTCTGTCAAGACTGATTTTACTGTATTTTAAAGTTTTCTTAGGGATATACTTCATATTCTTGTAAAAAGTATGTCACTGATAAATTTTGGTCTCTTTTTTTTCAGACTTGATTCAGTACTCAACCATGTTGCTTGATTATGAAACAAGGACTATAGATAAAAGCACAAAACTTTCAGTACTTTGATGTACATTTCTGTGTTATTTAAAATGAACTATTCCTAAATTTTGATGACTTGGTGAATGAACAAATAGTTGTAAACATGTGTCAGATATTTTTTATGCATTTTTCATTTCTTTTAACCCCTAGTTTACATTGCAGATCTTTATCATATGAAAGGTGATCCAAACTGAAATTTTTATTTATCCTGTGCTTCTAATATCCTTGTAGCCTTGATTATTTAATTGATAGGAAGTTGGACTTTGAAAGCTATGTCCTGTAACACACTCAGATTCATACTAAACCTTTTTGATTATTCATGATGAAAATGTTAATTGATAAAATGACACAACTACACCATTCTCTTGTTAATCTGCATCATAACTTAGTGTGAACCCACTTATAATGCAATAAAATCTATGGATCCCATTTGTTTGTGCAAAGTTTGCACAAAACCCCCCCAAACAAATGACCTCAAAGTAAGACTCTAAGTCCAGTAATACTGTACATCCAGTATTCACTCATTTGAAATATCCAATTATCTTTTGATATTAATTGGGAAAAAGCAAATTCAAAGAATTCATGTCTCCTGCATTTTGTTGACCTTTTCAATATCAGGCTGCATATAAAATTTGGTTGAAATCCAGGAGTTATCATGTGGTAACAAAGTTGGTTGGTCTGATGCTCAGGGGCAATAACTCCACCAAATAATGCAGAATGCGGACAATTAAACGGGGCCAAGATCTCATGAAAATCGAGCTGCATACCAAATTTGGATGAAACCCAAGAATAGTTAAAGGGTTAATGTGTGGGAACAAAAGTGGTTGGGTCTGATAATCAGGCTACAACTCCACTTTCATATTAGATTCAGTGGGAACCAGACTAACTTTACAGGAGCACCTTAGATGCTTTAATCTGCCCATGTTTTTCATGCAGAATGCCTTCATGATTGAGCTTTGGCTTTTATGTTATAGAATTATCCAGAAATGTAATCCAACAAACGAAAGCACATTGAAGGCAAAAGGGACACTCAATCTCTTAAAAAGTCTCAATAATCAGCACAGAAATATAAAAAGGTATGTGCAGATTCTTAGCTGTGCTTGGAAAAAAAGCATGAAAGGCAACAGTTACATTTATTGGACATGTTGTGTTGACTTGAGTTGCTCCCTATGGGAGAGATGATATCCTCTGCCATGTGAAATTTGTGTAGAAAAAAAAGATTATGTTGAGTTGAGAGATCTAATAAGAAGCCAGTGACCTTTATGGTCATTAATGTCTAAGAGTACTTATGAATTTTTTGTTGAACATAATGTTGCCTTCACTACATCAGATCACACTTCTGAACTTTTCAAGTGCATGTGTTCCAAGTCGACAATAGCAATACATGATATTTTGTTACACCTTACTGAAAATTGGTTCAACTTATAAAAAAAACATGTAGACTGCCTTATTGAGAAACTCTTAAAAGGGTTGGCAGGTCTGTAATGCTGACAATTAAACTCAGCCAGGATCTCATCAGTATCTAGCAGCATACCAAATTTGGTTGAAATCCAATAATTATTTAGGGAGTTATTGTGGGGAAACAAAGGTGAGTGAGTCTCACAGTCAGGGGCTTTAACTCTGCTAAACAGTGCAAAGCATTGACAATCAAACTCAGCCAAGGTCTCATCAATATCAAGCAGCATACCAAATTTGGTTGAAATCAACTAATAATCGGGGCTTTATTGTGCAGAACAGAAAATGTGGGAGTCCGACAATCAGGATCTATAACTCTGCTTACAAGTGACATAAAAGGCTGACAGTTGAACTTACCCAAGGTCACATCAGTATCAAGCAGCATGCCAAATTTGGTTGAAATCAAGTAATAACCAGAGCTAGTAATTGGTCTAACTTACGGAAAAATATTGACTGTCTTACTGAGAATGTCTTCTTAGGGTGGCAGGTGTACTCCAGGGCATGGCCCCTGGGGTGCAAGGTCACACCCAGGAATCCATGGTGACAGCACATATTAACCCCCTTGTAGTGCCAAGTGAGCGTATATACTTTAAGGGTGTGGTTGTGTGTAGTATCTTAGTTTGGAGTCCAGGTCTAGTGCTAAGGGCAGGGAGAGATCCAGGAGACAATGCTGGTTGTATAAATAACTTGTTCTTTTATACTGAGAAAGTGATCCTATATGTATGGTCTCTGAAAGAAAATAAATGACACCAACATCAATTGACAAAGTAACAACTATGTGTTCCATACAACAAATCACTTTGCTTTCGGATTTTTTTTAGAGGTGAAGACCTTTTACTCTTGTAGCAGTTTATGACACAATCTCATTAGCACAACTAGTCTTGCACTTTTTTATGAATGACTTTGAAACTTGGCACATATGATGATCATTCATCTAAAGATAAACATGTTGACAATTTTTTTTGCTTCCTTGAGTTTTGTATGAGTTATTACCCTTTTTGACTTACATGTGGATGCAACTACTCTTGCAATTTTCAGTAAATTGCTCTGAAACGTGGTACATATTATAGTCCTCATCAGAAGATATGCATGCTGACAAATCATTGAACTCGCGCTAATTTCAGAAGAGTTATGCACTTTTTGTTACTATAGACTCCATCAGGCAGTAAGGCTGCAAAATACAGGACAGGAGAGGATGGGAAATATTTACATGAGCAAATTGCTGAACATTTCTCAAATTTTTGTTTAATGTGGCTACAAGCCTTTGCAACAAATTAAAATCACTTGTACATATATCATTTCAAAGTCAACCCTGTCTATGGATGACTTTGTTTGGTAAGTACAATGTATTATCGTTGCATACCATTCTAATGACTGGTTGGTCTTGCTTGTAAGGGGAGACAACTCATGTAATCCAGGATGTATCTCCAACTAAGGGTCCAGAAATTGCTTACTTATCTTCCAAGGTATAAAAATGGGTATCAATTAAAACCTTTGCTAGTAGAGATGGAAAGGCTAGTGTTTTTATGTAAGCAAGTCACAAACTAATAAAATTATGCTTTTTACATCCTGTTGCCCACAAACAGGAGTGTCTTTGAGGAAATACATCACATTACAAAAGATTTCTTTCTTTCAGAGAACCCTGCCAACATAGATTCAGAATACCCTCGGGAAATGAAAGGGATGCAGAAGCCCCTCACAAGCCCCTCTCAGCATTCACAGTCTAAGCATCAGCATCCACTTGGCAATATCATGGTGCCAGTGGTCGCCATACCTGCTACCAGCAGCCAAATGGTTATCAGCCCACCAAGATTCTTGTCTATGCCAATCCTTCAGGACCAGCAGATTGTCATATCACAGGAAGATCTATCAGCAGCTGCCTCCAATCTTAAGTAGCCATGATAATATATTGTGCAGCCTTAGCTATATGAACCTTGGTCAGTCAAAGCTTTGGTTCATCCAGACAAACACTATGTCCACTAAGCATTACAGTCAAACATCAATTGTAAGCGTGCTACCTGTGGTAACTTTTCATTTATACATACCACAGAAGTATTCCTCAGATTTGCAGTTCATTCTGTTTAAATTTAGCAGTGATCTAAATTATGATTCACATCTGCTCAATGAGTTGGATAATGGACATTTTACTGTTTTAATACAAACAAACTGCATTATCTGAACTTTCTTTTATCCAAACTGTTTGCATGTTCTGCAACAAGTTTTGGTTATATAGGCTTTAGTGAAAATATGTTATGCCTATCAGTAAAAACATTGGACATTCAGATGTACTAGATGAATACAATTCTCCCCCTTTGTGTTGCTAGATAAGGAAATCTAAATTGAAGTGACAAGTTTTGTGTCAGTGACAAGGCTTGCTATCAAAGGTCTTGTTTCTGCAAGGTTACATTTCTCCTGTTCTGTTGCATGACATATGGGCCATACAGAAATTCCTTTTGTCATCATGGATGTTTCTCTGGAAAATTTGGCTGTCAAGAAAAAGGCTACAGTACATGCAAGACATGATGACAGAGCATAGACAAAGTCCATTGTAATAACAGAGTTGAAAGGTTTGTTGCCTTCAATGTCAACACTTAGCCATCACATTGTGATTGTAGTGTAATATCAATTATTTAATTATAATTATCTAGTACATTTCAAGGTTAATTAAACATTGCTCTCGTTGACTTCTTTAACTGGATTATCACGTCAGCAGTTTGAATATACTTGAAATTATGCAGTGGTTAAACAGTAATTGGAGTTTTGTTTGAAAATAACAACACATTCATTTGAAACTGTTTTGTTTTCATGTGGTTTATATGCTTTTTCTCCCAGTTCCAATCATGAGAAAATTCAATTTTATTGACAATTCATGATCATGTGAGAATAAACTTTGGTGTATATATTTTTGTTACAAAAAGCAGTCATCACTTATTCTGCTATTGGAACCCCAGCGGGCTCTGGGATGTAGAATAGGCCCGATGCACCCGCCTAAATTTCATAAGAGCTGACTAATGGAGGTAGGAGCTGTGGTTGCTCAGTGTTTAGAGTGCCAGACTCGTGACTGAAAGGGTACTGGTTTGATTCCTACCATTGGATCTGCCTGAGTCAGGTACTGTGGTGTGTAATTGGGCAAGCCTCAGCACTAAATAACCTACTTGTGTTGCTGTGCTGTAAAACACCAAATGGAACTAAACCAAATCTACTGTTGGCACATATGATGTCTTATTTAGAAGATTTCTTTTTTTTAAAATATATATCTAAACCATCTTGCATTCTAAAATCTTTTAATATTCCTAACAGAACAGAGAACTATAGCTTTTTGACTGATTCATTAAGCTTTGTTCTTACTTAAATAGTCTTGTGTATGATATGACATTTTAGAGATTTCCATTCATCATTGAAGTTGAACTACTTGACCCAATTGATAAGCAAGCAGAATTCTGTGGCAAACTTATCAGGACTATTTGCAAAAAGATCTTTTCTTTGAGGCTAATTGTAATTCTGATTGGTTTATTGTTTATGGCACAGCATCACATGAAGACTATTTAGTGTTGAGGAAATTGAAGTAAAGTGCCTCGCCCAGGGACACACCATATTAGCTGACTGGGGCAAATCCAGTGGTAGGATCTGAACACTGCACCACCTGGTCATGAGCCCAACACATTTAGCACAGAGCCAATGCAGCTCCCAATTTTAATTGCTATTGAAAATCTGCAAGTCTGTATGCAACCGTAAAGTTTGTATAACTTAAAGATCACTTTGATTTGGTCAGCAAATTCTTTCATTATGAATGTTCTTATTCAATTCCATGTTGTTGTAGATATGTAATATTATTGAAAACTTGCCAAGGCCAGGCTTCTTTGAACAGGTGCTCATTGCATACAGTCAACGTTGATCTGTCAATAAAGAGAGTTGCACTACACATGACAAGGGTCAAGTACAAAGTTCAGTCTGTATAAGCCTTATTGAGGAAATTTTACCTTTATTTTTGTAGGTCATCCATTAAAGTTGCCTATATTCTAGTGGGAGCAATATATATTCTTTCTTTAGAAAAAATTAAGAACACAAAAATTTAAATATCTTCTTGCTGTTGATTATAAAAATATTACTTACTGATTACTGTTTTAATGAGGAAGTGACCATTGTTAAATAATTATTGATTTTGTTTATGTTTTGATTGCATATACATCCATGCATACAGTCATTTGAGAAATATTTATTTTCTAT
The DNA here is from genome assembly GCA_029931535.1 of Margaritifera margaritifera. NCBI lineage: Eukaryota > Metazoa > Mollusca > Bivalvia > Unionida > Margaritiferidae > Margaritifera > Margaritifera margaritifera. The sequence continues at coordinate 2,862,246 of JAQPZY010001657.1, read as the reverse complement.
TATACATTGTTATTAATTAGAGAAATATATTTTTCTGTATACAGTGTTATTAATATAAAGTTTTGGAACCAGCTGTAATCCTAAAGTTGAAGATACACCTTTTATTGCTGTATTATGTCAGTCGGAAAGGTTCCAACAAATTTCATGATCAAATTGTAGTCCAGTGGGCTACAGGAATAAATAAATGGTAGATAGACTTAACTTCAGTAGCTGATAAAAGGCACTGTAATACTGAACTATTAGCTTAAGACTGCCTTTATTCTTCTCCCTTTATATGTCATTCATAATCATCATCCTTTACAAAATATTGTCATATTTGTTTTGTAGAAAAAGTCTTGATATTATGTGATAGTCCACTGGGCTCCAGTTGCATGATTTGTTAGACGCTGTTCAAATATTGTCATAGTTAGGTTTTGTAGAACAAGTCTTGATAATGTGTTGTAGTCCACTGATGCTACAGGCATAAGATTTGTTACACCCTGTCAAAATTAATATTGCATGTTGTCTTTGAATGGGTTGTGATTTGCTTTTGTTGTTAGATTGTTTTACAGATTTGTATCCATAAGCAATCAACTTTTACTGCGAAGTCCCAACTTTAATCATTGATTTTTCATTAAATTTTGAGATTTATTTGAATTTTATTACATGCCCATTTAATGTTACATGCTTGATCTGGCATTCGATACAGCTGTTCAGTCTGTATTTATGTATCAAACATCCAGATTCTAACGACTTTGGTGTCTTCTTTGACATCCACACTTCGATATTTTTAGATGCAGTCAATTTAACTTTTATAACTCATGATTTGTATTGAATTTCTTTCATGTAGGACAGCTAAAAATATTTAGAAAGTGTAAAAGAGGGGGGTGTAATAAATACAAAACTGCATTTGTGTTTTGTTCTGAGTTGGGGGGAAAGAACTTGTTTGATATGGCTAATGAATATGTCTCAGTCTGGCTGCCTTGACGTATTCCTACGCCGTATCAAACACTTTCTTTCCGCTGACTCAGAACAAGTCACGTATTCAGTTTTGTGTATGTATCTCGCCTTATAATGCAGTTGAATTTAAATTGTATTAAAATTTATCATTTAAGTTCCCATTTCTTGCCATTGTACTTTGTTATTCTGTACATATACATGATAGAGCATGAGATTACCTCAACCTCCATGTCCATTGCAGAAGTGTCTTGGCCCTGTGAGAAAATGTCAAGCAATAACTTTTTTATCTAACCCTCCAAAATAGATGCTTGGATTTTGGTTAAGGTGCTTTATATAGTATTTTTGTCATGTTGAGCCTAGGGGGCCTGCACACTGTAAATGTGTAATTGGGGTCAGGGGCCTTATTATTGAACACAGCTTTTAGTGATGAGCTAGCTAATCATCAAGCATGGGCTTATGATTGGAGAAATATGGGCAATAATTGTCAGGGATTTTTCTTCAGTAAATTGGAAATTGGTCCTAGGTATATTATAATGTGAAAACATATATCAATTATAAGTACCATACAAATTCTCAAAAGTGAAAAGTGGTTGTTTCAAACAGGTGGTTGCTTAACACAGGTGGCCTTTAAGGCAGGTTTAACTGTAGTTGTTAACAGAACAGACCAAACATGCAAGAACAGTAAAATTTGAACATTATTCGCTAATCAGACCAAATGAGCAAAGGTTTGCAATCATGTCGTTTTGTTGCACATTTTGTGAGCTAGATTAATATAATCAAACAAGTCTGGGGAAAAATTGTTACGTTAACTTCACATTAGTTTTCAATGTTTTTCAAATAAGTAGTCCCATGCATGTATATTAGATACCGAGCTTAAATAAAACTTTTGAATAGTTACAGTTAATATTGTAGTGCCCATACATGTATCTAAATACCGAGTTGAAATGAAACTTTTGAATCAATGTTATGGTTAATATTGTAGAATAATATTCAGAGAAAGATAATGTGAATTCATTTATTTTCATGGGGGTTGTTTCAGTAAAATATACTTGGGACCCAGGGAAGGCACCTTCAATGTGGAGTAGTCACCCATAAATGCAATGAATTTTGTATCATTTTCATATGAACTTGGAGTAATCAGAGTACCGTGGCATATATTTTTTTTAAAAACCCAGCTTTCCCCGAGTATGAAGTATGTTTAAATGGAACAGCCCTAGATATAAATTTTAGTGGTTTTGTGAAAAATTACATTTTTGTTGGTATTGGGTGAAAGGGATTGTTAAGCTACAAAAAGATCATTGTTCATTGGGTCTTTCAATTTGTGGTTTGTAGCAACTATCAGCTTGATGTAAAATAATTAATTCATGGTATTCAGCTTAATTGGTATTACAATGAAAACCATTTTGCTTTAAGCCTTAATTACACTGGTAATTATTAGATGTGATTTTATATGGTATCAATATATATATATGCATTCAAAAATGTAAATACATCATTTTCATGTTTTTAATTCACACCTTGTTTTTTTTTTTTTTTTAGTTTTTTTTTTGTTTGTTAATTTATCCTGTTGAATTGGAATAACAACATACCATTGTGCATTTGAATTGATTTGAAAATAAGTAAAATACACTGGAATGTTTCTTGAAACCTGATTCTATAGAATTTGAAAAAATGCAATGATTTTATCTCACCTCAGAATGAAGTTACTTATTTATATGGAAAATAGTCATTTTAGGTATAGTTGTCTGTGCATGTTTTGGTAAGTGCAGAATATAGGTATTGCTAGGTTTTCACCTTCATTTGAACATGTAAAGAAAACTGTTACAAAATGTTATATGTATATTTAGGTACTGTTACATTGTGAATTTATAATTATATTTATTTATGCCACTTCATATGGTACTGTGGAATTGATTGTTCCCATTTACTTGAGAGGAGTGTTCCTCTGTTTTTGCTGTCCTTCAGATTTTAGGTCCACATTACTATTGTTTGATAAGGAAAAGGTGAAAAATGAGTATTTAATGTGCAGAAATAAAACAATTTCCATTCATCACCATTTAGACATCAAGCAAAGTAAACTACTTTTTATATGTTGTCTGTTCATCTGTTACCAATTTCATTTAGATACAGTAACTAGAGTTTTTCATGAACCGCATTTGGAAAGCTTTGTGGATGGTTTGCACTTTGGGTAAGGAAGAAACCTATAGATTTTGGGGTCAAAGGTTAAGGTCACTGTGACTACAAGAAGAAACATGGTTTCTGCACAATAACCTGAATTATATACCATCTACAATTTACAGAACTTTGTGGATCGATTTGGGGGTCCAAAGGTCAAGGTAACTATGATGGAAGAAGAAAAATGGTTTTTGCACAATAACTGGAGTTCTCCACCATTTTCAGTCACTAAACTTTGAGGATAGCTTTACTTGGGGTAAGAAAAAACCCTATCAGTTTCAAAATCATAGGTCAAAATCACTGGCTGAAAAGAAGAAAAATGGTTTCCTCACAGTAACGCGAGTTGTGCACCATCAACTGTTACCAAACTTTGGATGGTTTGCACTTGGGGTATGGAAGAGTCTGTCAATTTTGGGGTCAAAAGGAAAGGTCACTGTGATTTAAAGAATAAAAATAGTTCACATACAGTGACATTAGTTCTACATCACATACCTGCACCAAACTTTATGGATGGCCTGCACTTGGGTAAGGAAGAAGCCTATTGATTCTGGAGTAAAAGATCAAAGTCACTGTGGCTGAATAAGACAAATGGTTTCTGCTCAATAAGTAACCTTTGTTATACATAACAAACCTGGACCAAACTTTGTGGATGGTTTGCACTTGGGGTAAAGAAGAAACCTTTTGATTTTGGTGTCAAAGGTCAGTGTGACTGAAAGAAGAAAAATGGTTTTTGCACAAAGATTTCATTTCTTGACTATGTGCCTTCACCAAAGTTTATAGACAACTTACACGTTGGGTAAGCAAGAAGCCTTTTCATTTTGGGGTCAAGGCTAATGTGACTGAAAGAAGACAAATGGTTTGGGCATATTACCTTTTGTTCCAGACCATGTACCTTGACCAAAATTTGTGGAGGGCTTGCACTTAAGGTATGGATCAGGTCTGTTGATTTTAGGTTTAAAGGTCAAGGTCATTACAGAATACCTTTTGTTATAAATTAAGTTCCTTGACCAAACTTTGTGGATGTCTCGCACTTGGGGTAATAAAGAAACCTACAGATTCTGGGATCTAATGGTCAAAGGTCAGTCATGACAAGTCTAATAAGAAAATAATGGTGTCAGCACATTAAGTTTAGCTCAAGACCACATACCTTGACCAAAGACCTTGTGGTCAGTAATCTCCAGAATCAAACATATCCTTCTAGTGCCTACATAGAGGACAATTAAACACGGGGCAGGTGTATAATGTGCCATTGATCCTACTCCTGTTGTTATGGAGAAAGAACCAGTTTCATCTCGAAATTGCTAACAGTAAGTCCAAAATCTATATATTTTTTGTCTTCTTCACCCTCTTTACTTAATAATCCACAGATGCTTCTCGTTGCTATTTGGCATGTGATAAATCAGATTAGAAACAATTTCTTTTCCTTTCAATGAACCATCTCAAACATAAATGTCCAGAGATCTATTACAGGAGTTGAATTATATATGATATTTATTTTGAAGTTTATCAAATTCACTTTGTTTCATGGATAAAATATATGTGTATAAGAATGTCATCATGGTATCATACTTTACTGTAGTGAGAAGTTAATGTCATCAGCTTAGAGGTGACTTTGTATGGAAAAGCTCCATTCACAGAATTTTTATTAGCTATGTTTGAGAAAGGAAAAAGATATGAAGAAAGAAAGCAGTCAGTTGGGAATGTTATTTAGTTTGAGATCAATTGTTTTGCAAATTTAAAGTATTGGGATGAGTTCAGAAGGTGCCGTTTCATTACATTCCACATCATTTATCAAATCAAAAACGGACTACTAGTTGTTGTAGAGCATTGATACTGATCTTCCATCCTCATAAAATTTAGATGAGTACTCCATGGATTTTTAACTGTTTTGTTTAGAACCAGCTGTATTATGTAAGGACTATATGAAAAACAAGGTGTTGGTGGGCCCAAAATAGCTCACCAGGCTGAAATCTGCCTAATAGCCAAAATGCAAGAGAAGTTAGTCAAAAGATGTTTTCTGTTGACATAACAAGTTTGTACAAATTATGTAGATTCGTAAACATCAAATATGGTCAGACTCGCCATTAGTAAAATCAGAAAAACATTTAAGCATATCAAGAAACTGCTCAATGGAATTAGCTTCGACAGAAAGCATCCTTTCATAAAGGCCTTTTTAATATTGGTTTTTGATTTTGTTCAACACTTTTAATGCATTAATAGCTTTTTCCCCAAGGACACAAGGACTGTCCTGGGCTGGTATTGAACCCATGACCCATGATTATGAGTCCAGTGCTCTGCCAAATGAGCTACACTACTGCGGCTGCCTGTTTTTGATTATTGAATATATGATGAGCAGATGGTCATACTAACATGAGGTTTTCACTAAAAGACTCTTATACTGACAAGTTGATGTTAAATGAAAACGCTGCCAAAATCTGAAAACCAATATGGCCAAATTGCAAATTTGCTGGTAATTTTTTTTAATCATTTGCCTTATTCACCTTCCCTCTTGTAAAATTATTTGTTTGAACATTTATCTCTTTAGGTTATTAATCTCTAACAGGAAAATGAAGTTCCCACTGAAGATATTTTGTTTCCTTCCATGTAACTGACTCATTTAGGCAAAGCTTGTTTTAGAGAAGTCTGACTGTCAGATGTAAAATAAATGGGAAAATGAAACATATTTTCATTTGAAAAATTAATATTTATCAACATCATTCATATCATACCTTTTGTGAATATACTGTTTGCATGTGTGTCATGATATGGTGAAGTAAGGACACTTGTTGAATAAAATATCAGTGGAAACAGCAGATATTTAGTTTTTCATTTCTTAATGTAGGTATGTGATTTTTCCTTTTGTTTTATTATACAACAAGAGTTCCACAAATGACATGATAATTCTGTCTCGTAACCGTTTTCTCTACTATGGACTTTACTATTGTATGATAAGGTATGGACGTAGGTAAAGTTTCATTAAAAAAATATCTGTATGGATTAAAAAGTGACATCCTGGATAAGGAAACAGATTTACATTATCCCTAGTAGTAACCTTGACCTTGATGCAGAAGCTATGAGTCAATATGTTAGACACTGTGAAATCGAGATATTTAAAAGGTAAAATTTTCATTAAAATATCTTCATTGGCTTAAAAATTGGTGGGGTGTCGCTGTGGTGTGACACCGTCTAGCCACGATATATAACTGGTTGAAGTTTCATTAAAATATCTTAAGTGGTTCAAGTTATACTCCAGTCAAGGATACAAGTCACAGAATTTCTCCATCAAATACATTACCTGATCACGTTACATTAGAATAACTTTCTCTGCTACCTCCAAATCCAGTCCTCCTAGAAAAACAGAAAAGTGTCTTGCTGTCTATATATAATATAGACAAAAGGAAGAAACTCTTACATGTTAACTCCCCTTTCTACCCGCCAGGTGGCTACCGTTATACCCAGTTTTTACTTTCACTGCCATATTGTTAAAATGTCCTGCAGACAATCTAGTTCAATTCTATAACTTAAGTTGTATTTTCAGTGGTACAGTCAATCAAAATGTTGTTTTATATGGTGCATACATTTTTGCCAAAAATCTGATGAATTTATTGATGTTTTTGAAATTATTGTACCATCATTTTCATCACAAACATACATTTTCACCAGTGGAATTTCCTGGGTACTGTTTTTAGACATTTACTCTAATTATAACTTGTTTTTATAATGCAGTTGGCATTAATTAAAAATTGTATATATATTTGTTGAATGCACTTTTTTGTTTATTCTCTTCTTCATTACAGAGATGACAACATGGTGCAATAAATGCAAGCAATTCAAAGTCGTGGAAGATGTCCATGAAACATGCCTGCTCTGTATCAAATGCTCTTCATCACACACCTGTAAAGTGTGTATTTAGTGGACAGAGAATACAAGGTCTAAACAACTCAAGGATAGCAAAATGTGAGCACTATCTATTTCTTCTCAGTATGAAGTGCTGAGCTTATGCCATATGTCAGAATTGCTCACAAGTATCATGAGGGACGTTGAGATGCCCCCTCTACCCCCCATGAAGATACAGAAGACCGCACCATATCTTAATACAGTTGGAATGAGAGATGATTCCAACCAAGAGTTGGAATCGCGTATACTCACTCTAATCAATAAGGCTTTATCGTTGAGTTTGTCAATGATGGAACAGGAAGAATTTTTTCGGGATCCCATTGGTGATAAGCCTTTAGCTCTGCCCATGAAGCGTGTCAATCCTTAGTCAAATATCACCCCATCTATGGGGCATGAGGTGCAGAGACCTACCTATCTCTGCCTGTGAGGTGCGAATATACAATACCCCATACTCAATCTGTGCACGATAACGTTCTTGCCGGACATGAAGCTGCATTATTTAACTCGTGCAGATGGCTAGCCGGACCAAATGAGCTGCAAATTGACTTATATGGATGGACGGTTGGCCATACAACCTGACCATCATAGCATTTATCATCCACCATGTGCTGTTCTAACTCGACAAACTGGTCCAGCTGTACGAACTTGTGATATACGACTACAGTGGTCATGAGTTGGTCATCTTGGACTGGGGAGCCAGTCTGCCATCCACATATTCTGACAGCTATGGCATCTTATGCCGAACATAACCATACAGCAAAATCATCCAGCTGAACAGAACATTAGTATGTTTCTTCATAGCGAACCGGCTTTATTCATAGAGCTGTCCAGCCAAGCAAAGACCGGCATTCTAGCATACCAACACTATTAATGGCATATCCCATGGGGAAAATGCTACATGCTGATGATATGGCATCATCATTGCCATATGGAATGCTCTACCCATGAACCCAAGGTGTACAAGACAACAATCTCCAGCTAGATGATGGGGATGAAATGGAAATGTCTGAATCATCCGATCCGACCATGGAACAGATGGAATTCATCTTTAAGGCAGCAATAGAAGAAATATATCATATCCTGCCTCCGTCTGAATGTCCTCCACCTACTGTCATCTCTACCTCCAAGGTCAAAGCCTCTGTGGAAGTAGACGATGACAATGATAGTCGATCATTTAAAACATTGCCTTAGTTGTCAAAACTTGTAAAAAATCACCGGGTGTCTCTTCGAAAAAATTTGCGACCCTGGTAATGCAAAAGCCTTCATTTCTGTGAATCAGTTGCCATCTAGCTTCTTGTCTCACTGGTACACTGGTACAAGTCACACTCTGACACATACTGGTACTTGACACATACTTGTCTCACTGGTACAAGTCACACTCTGACACATACTGGTACTTGACACATACTTGTCTCACTGGTACAAGTCACACTCTGACACATACTGGTACTTGACACATACTTGTCTCACTGGTACAAGTCACACTCTGACACATACTGGTACTTGACACATACTTGTCTCACTGGTACAAGTCACACTCTGACACATACTGTTTGGAAATATTAGTACCTAATGCTGACAAGGATGTTTCTGCTTTTGGCATGAATGCCCCACTTTGTTACAAGGCGGATCAGCAAGTCTTCAATGCCACCTACAAGCTACTGATAATATCAACTACCTCACTACTTGACTTAATGCCTTGGCGATTCTTCGCCTAACTGAGAAGAACAGAAGTGATCATGCCTGGGATTTGGTAAGCTGTATTGCCAAGGTCGTGAATAGGGCTGCTCACTACACAGTGGCTAACACCTTGACAGCCTCCTGCAACATGGATAAAAGAGACGCACTCTTTCACTGTTCTTCTCTAAACCACACCATGCGGCTGCCTTGCACACCCTCCCTTTCGGCTCTCCCCTTTTGTTTGGGGGTCGAATTGAGGAGGTCAGAAAACATGCAGCAAAAGAGTTGCCCCTACATCTTTCAGCACAAGCTCTCAGATCTAGATGTTCTGCTCAGGGATCTTTCCAGAGAAGGGACAATCATCAGCAGGGATACAACAGAGGCAATTCCCAAAATAGCCGTGGCCAGGCAAATTATAGGCATAGGCAGTCATATATCCCTACTTCTCACCATCGGGCAGGAAGGGGAGATAGAAAACAACATTTCTCCTCCTCCTAGCCTCTCCCCACCTGTGAGTTACAGTTTCCCCTGCCCGATGACGACTCACTTGTGGGCGATCGACTCCTTTTTCGTCAGGCTTGGATCAACCTCTTTACGCAAAATGATTGGGTGATGCAAGTAGGAGGGCCTCACAATCTCATTTATCAGGCCTCCACTTTCAACATCCCCCTTCATGACAGAAATCCCAACCGATCCCATGAAGGTGGCAGCAGACATACTACAGGAGATACATCTTTTACTCATAAAGTGGGCAGCAGAAATTGTATGAAAGCCATACAAAGTCCAACGGCAAATTGAGACCTGTGATTGACCTCAGCAGGCTCAGTCAATTCATTTTGGCCTCGACATTCAAGATGGAAATGGCAAAGTCTTTCAGTGTGACTATGTTACAACTATGCGATCAGCCTAGACCTCTCAGTTGCATATTTTCATATTCATATTCCATATGACATCATGCAAATATCTTCGCTTCGCCTATTGGGGCACAGTATATCAATTCTGTGCTCTTCCTTTCAGCCTCAACCTAGGTCCTTGGGCCTTCACTAAAAATTTGACTGTGTAATCTGAACGTTCAGGATGATGTTCTCCACAGTGACAGCAGCATACCTAGACGACATCCTTCAAAAACACTGGGTAAGTATGGTTTTGGTCCAAGATATGAACAACCTTTTTGCCCTCATTCACAGTCTAGGGTGGATAATAAGCATTGAGAAGTCGGACCTTATCCCCTCTAAACATTTTATCTATCTCGGTATGGAGTTTTTCACACACCTCAATCTTGTATCTCTCCCTCCGAAATGTATCGAAAACATCATTCATGCATTGGAGAGGATTTCAAACGAAATGTTTATGTTGGTGAAGGAGTTTCTTCAACTCCTCGGCATATTCAGTGCGAAGGTAGATTTTTTACTCCTTGGCAATCTTTACATGCGCTAATTACAAATGAACTTCCATGGGCCATCCTAATCAGAACATTACGATCTCAACCCACATCAAAAGCTTCTTTCTCCAATGACAAGACAGGAAGTGGCTCATGGCAGGAATACCCCTCGAAAACCCTCAATTGAAATAATGATCTGAACAAATGCCAGTCTGTTGGGTTGTTACCTGACTTTACAATGGTCCATGGTCAGTGGACACTTCAAGAGATGGCTCTTCACATCAACCTCCTGGAAATCAAAACTATTCTCAATGCTTCCAACACTTGGGTAGAATGCATGTGCAGACATATGGTCCTAATACTGTCGGACAATTCGGTCATGGTCACGTACCTCCTCAAACAGGGAGGGGCGAAATCACCGTTGCATCATGGCATGGGATTACCTTTGGTGGTGCACCCAATACCACAATACCAGATAAATATTCAGGTCTGCCACATACCAGGATGGCTCAACGTTTAAGCCAACTCGCTGTCAAGGAGAGGACAACTGCTTCATAAAGAGTGGTCTCTCCATCCTTCCACATTTAATCAAGTCTGTGCCATATGGGGTCACCCAAGGATAGATCTCTTCACGACAAGGTGGAACATCAAATTGCCCACCTTCATCTCTTTTCCAGGCCAAGAAGCATGGGCCATTGATGCTGTATCAGCCAGTTGAGAGGGAATGTGGGCCTATGCCTTCTCTCCATCAGTCCTGATACCAAAAATAGTTAAGAAAATGAAGGACACAAACTGTCAGATAGTTCTGATCGCCCCTCTATAATGGGACAAATTCTGGATCAAAGATCTGATTGCTCTAGCAACATATGTACCCAGGAAAGTCACAGTGACCTTCACCCTGTTTAAGCAGCCCAGATTGCCACTGTTCCATCCATGTCCAGAGAAATTTCGCCTTCACATTTGGTTCTTGTTAGGGATGCCTTGCACATAAAGTAGAATTCTGGTGCTCAGAAATCCAATATGGCCAGTATAACAGCCATCTTTAAAATCCTGTTATTGCTGCCACTCCTGAATAGATGATCATATCAACATGGTGTTTTCACCCAAATACTTGTGATGTCTAGTTCATACCTGTCAACCTCCTGAGACAAAAACCTGTACACCAGACCAAAAAAAAAACGTACAAATTACGGGATTCACGTACAAGTTGACAGGTATGAAAATGTATTGGATAATTACTTATCATTGTTACTGTATGGATTAATAAATTTATTGGTATTGTGCAACAAAACAACCCATTATCCCTGAGGCATTATGTACCACGGGTTAAACATAGTTATTGTTCTACAGGTAATAAACCTCTTTGTAGATGATAAATATTGATTGTGGGTGCTATATGTTTGGTGCATCGAATGCTCTTTTAACTAAATCCAGATGGCTGCCTTTTATTCCAAACACACCTGTGAAAGAAATCCCATAAGTTATGTTATTAACAATTATCACCTAGACACCTTGAAATCGCCGACTTGCATCAAAACAATCTTTCAGCAGTCGATTGTTTCGAGTCGGGAAGCTCTGCTTACTTTGAAGTTACCCTCGGCTAGGTGGGGGGAAAAAAACCAGAAGAGAACCACAACATATAGATCACCTTTATTTAAAAAATATCAACATATTAATCACTCTGACTCGTATATTGCAACTTGCTTGTTATTTTTATCCTTCCTAGGCTTACGAACAACACAAACCCCCATATGGAACCTCTCACTCTTGTTGCTTTAAGACTAGCCATCATACATGCATTTCTACTCTCGATACTAAAATGTTTCTCTTATAAATATCTTCAGAATCATAATTCCAAAATCTTTTTATTAAGTTTGTATTCATATCCTAATTACACTGAAATAAAGCTTGTGTGCGTTTGTAGGGTAGATTTTAGTGATCACTGATTAGCAAAGGGTTAAACCGTGGATTGATAGATTACTAATATGTCGGTTCTTTTGGAAAATACACACACGATCGTGGCTCTAATACATGTTTGGCTGCGTTTTCTGATGTTCCGAAAACATGCCGTAAATACGGTACTACGCCTACTGATAACCTGATTTTCAGTCGACCAGTAAGGGGGCAGAATTCTGTGCTTGAATAAAGAAATAAAACTCTCAAATCGGCAAGTGAAAGACACATCAATATTTCGGGTAATCTAATAGGTGGTTCAAGCGATTCAGGTTCTATTCTCGTTGTATCTCATGAAGAAAATAAAAATCCCCGTTGAATTCTGATCTTGGCGAAAATTGCTGAATTTTTTTTTTTTTTTTTTAAAATATTAAAAAACCGTACAAAATGCCTGTACGGCCGTACACTGCAAAATCCCCCAAAAAAAACATACAAATTACGGGATTCCCGCACAAGTTGACAGGTATGGGACTCTAGTTGGTCCTAAATGAAAATGGTGCCAATCTGATGTATAATATGGCCACCATGGCAGCCATCTTGAAAATCTCTACTCCTCCTGAACAGAAAGTCATAATAACTTGGGGGGGTTTCACCAGAAGATTTCCTATGATGTCTAGCTGGTCCTAAAAAAAAGGTGCTGATCTGCTTCCAATATGGCCACCATGGCAGCCATCTTGAAAATATTGTTATTGCCACTCCTCCCGAATGGATAGTTAGATCAGGATGGGGTTTTCACCCGACAATTTCTTTTGATGTGTAGTTGGTCCCAAAATTATAATGGTTCTGATCTAACCTCCAATATGGCCAACACAGTGGCCATCTTGAAAATCATGTTATAGCTACTTCTCCAAGAAGCATGATCACAAGAACATGGGGTTTTCACCAGAAGACTTCTTGTGATATTTAGTTGGACCTAAATGAAAATGGTGTCAATATGGCCACCATGGCTGCTATCTTGAAAATCTTATTATTGCTACTCCTCCTCAACGAAAAGTCATACTGACATGGGGTTTTCACCCGAAGACTTGTGCTACTTAGTTTGTCCTCAATTAAAATGGTGCTGACCTGACCTCCAATATGACTGCCATGGTGGCCATTTTCAGATTTTATTTTGCTACTCCTCCAAGATTGATGGTCATATTGGCATGGGGTTTTCACCAAAAGACTTCTTATCATGTTTAGTTAGTTCTAAATGAAAATGGTGCTGAACTGACATCCAATATGGCCACCATGGCAGCCATCTTGAAAATCTTTTTATTGCTACAACTCCAGAATGGATGGTCATATTCACATGGGGTTTTCACCAAAACACTTCTAGTAATGTCTAGTTGGTCCAAAATGAAAATGTGCCGATATTACATCCAATATGACTGCCAAAGAGGCTAATTTTAAAATGTTATTGCTCAAAAATATCAGATGGTTTCAACACCCAGCAGTTAAAAAAGAAGAAATGGTCATATCTTGATTTCCTTGACATTCTTTCAGCCAGTAGAGCTTCAGTCTTTTTGATGGACTATCGTTTCTGATTGTTTTAGTACAACTCGGGACACTTCCATACATCTGTATAAAAGTTACATGCCACTGCAGGCAAGAAATCTTAAATGTAGCAAGACACAATCATTACCCTAAATGTTGATGCTGGCAACAATTCATAGGCTGCTGTTGCAGTTCAATCCAACCAAAAACTAATTTAAAGTAACCCCTTAGTCTCCTGAAGAAGATGATGATGATGAAAAAGAAGAAAGACAGTAAGTAACTAGAGATAAATAATAAGTGTAAAAAAAATTTAAAAAAAACATGACAATTTTATCTGGGATTTTCTCAAAGATCATACAATCCAACTTCTCTTGACCGGCCACCTTGAAGATGCATAAATTTGGGCTGTGTAAGTGGAGGCCTTTAAAGAGAGTTGTGATGCCTGTGCAAAAAGGCAGTTGAGGAACTCAGACACTGGCTGGATAAGAAAGTTGCTTAATAAGAGGTGTGACCATTATGGAAAATTGGGCTAGATGAAGAGAATAAATTTCCTGATAAAGCAAAAAGCAAAAAAGATAATAGTAACAATTTTCCTTCTTTTTTCCACCAAAATTCAGAAAGAACCAAGTAAAAGAGAGTAAATTCAAAGTTTAATCCTTATAATATTGTACTGGGATGAGGTATTATGCAATACACACAAAGTTGATTGACAATGTTTCACTTGGGCTGTGCAGTTGAGTGTATTTCAGTGACACGCTGGAATTATATTCCAGCATTGGTTGTGCAACACACACAGGTGTAAATTACACAAACAACACAAATGGGATCTACCTGACCAGTGTGTGACATATCAGGTATAGTCCATCACATTCCCTTAAGGACTCTCTCCAGATGGTAGCTCCACAGGTCATAAACCAATCAAAATTAAACACTTACCTTGAGCCTGACTACAGCAGTAAGATACTACACAGTGGATTGGTGTGTAAATCAGTGGCATCCTAGTTACACAGACTTGAATATAGTCAATACACTTTGTGTGTCCTGTACTCAGTTTCTACCATGCCAGTCCTTGGTGGGAGCTTTACATAATAATCACTTCGGCATCCAAATACTTGTCCAAATATCTGTCTGTCCATCTATCAAACCCAAGACTTAATTTAATGTTACAATTTTTAGATTAAGTCCAATGATAAAGTTTTTAGATTAAGTCCAATGTTAAAGTTTTTAGATTAAGTCCAATGTTACAATTTTTAGATTAAGTCCAATGTTAAAGTTTTTAGATTAAGTCCAATGTTAAAGTTTTTAGATTAAATCCAATGTTAAAGTTTTTAGATTAAGTCCAATGTTAATGTTTTTAGATTAAATCCAATGTTAAAGTTTTTAGATTAAGTCCAATGTTAAAGTTTTTAGATTAAATCCAATGTTAATGTTTTTAGATTAAATCCAATGTTAAAGTTTTTAGATTAAGTCCAATGTTAAAGTTTTTAGATTAAGTCCAATGGTAAAGTTTTTAGATTAAGTCCAATGTTAAAGGTTTTAGATTAAGTCCAATGTTAAAGTTTTTAGATTAAGGGATTCTCTTGTTTTAATGGAGATTACCATTAACTCTTTGTTTTTTATATTTAATGGTACCACCTCTAAACTGAAACTACCTTTGAGTAACAAGCTTGGTCATTAAATGGAAATTACCATTTATTCTTTATGTTTTTACATTATACAACCTTTTCATGGTACCACCTCTGAATTGAAACGACCTTTGAGTAACAAGCTTGACCATTTTTGTTTACGTTTTAGAATAGAAAACCTCTAAAATCAGACCATCTCACTATTCAGAACACTTGTCTTTACCTGTCCAATCAGTAGTTTTTGAGGTTTTTAATGTATTTCTACAAAACAATACACAAGATGCAGTTTTCTAGAATGCATATATTTTGCTGAGGAACAAGTTATAAAAACATATGAACAGACAATATGAATAGATGTAAGGATACAATAAAGTATCTGAGCATATACACTATATATATATGACTCTATAACCTACACCCTAATGGGAACAGTATTATACAGGAACAAATCTGGGCTGTGTTCAGTAAGGCTAGACACCAACAAATCTGGACTGTGTTCAGTGTTATGCACTGCTAGTGCCAAAGACAGTTCACTTGAACAGACTGGTCTTTTTTTCCTCTTGAAAGAATTTTGAATGTGATTGACAAAACTTGCATAGGGTTGGCATAGCATTGAATTTTCCAATTTTTAAATTTTACTTTCCATAGATTTTTCATAGATTAACAAATAAACATTACTTACCTTCTGAAAAATTATATTTAATATTGATGAGTATTTAGGTTTGAATACATGTTTACTTAGGTGAACAACAATCAAGATGAATTAACCTGTGTGTCTAGGTTCTCCCAGCCTATATTGATGAGTCTCAGTAGGCAAGCTCTTCTGCGAGTGAAACAAAATGTGCATTTATTGCTCATGCAAGCTACTTCTCCTGACTGTTCACTTTTGTCATACAGCAAACACTCATTGGCATTCCATACAATAGGATGGTATTGCTACCTAACGCTACAGCCTTATGAATACAGCCCAGTCAACATGGTTTGCTTTTTGAAATCAAAAATAAAACAAACAGCAATTAACCAAATTTTCTGATTATGTCAGGACTGATATGTTCAGATTATTACTTCAAATTTCTTAAAAGAGTCCACTTCTATCACTTTTTTTAATTAAAAACAACATTCCCAACTTAGCTATAAAGTGAAATTTAACTAGACATGATTGGTTTCTAAGTGTCTCAGAGTCAAAGTCCAGGTGAACAACCAGATTTTGATTGTAATTGTTTAAAATAAGTATATTTGCCATGATGCAAAATCAATTAAAAAAAAGGCTGTCGACATAAACTGAATAGGCTGTTGACATAAACTGAAAACTGAAAATAGGAACTCAAGCCTTCATTTTCACATAATTTACAAGAAATCCAATGCTAAATTTAGAATAACTGAATAATCACTTTTCCAGTTAGAATTAGCATGAAGATTTTTAACTGGAGAATCAGGTGTCTTTGCTGGTCAACCTGATTTTGCATTCAGGTTCTCCAGTGTGCAGCCATGCTTTTTGAAAATTGTTCCAGCCCTGAATACAGTAGGAAGCATCCATTACCACCACCACCCCCTTCCAAATAAATGAAAATAGATTTTGGACTAAAGCCGGAACAATTTTGATAAGTTTCATTTCAGTCTACATTTAACAACTGATTAATGCCCTGAAATAGCATTATAAACTTTAATAAGCCAAAAAAATGCAAACATTTAGAACACATTTCTTTTAAAAAAACTGTAACACAACACAAGCTGTATGTGCAAAGTATGGAACTGGCTAATCCTACTGGCACCAGCAATTGCCAAACTCACTAATGGCAATACAAGCTTTCAGATGGTGATTCATTCCATTCACAGGAGACCCAAGTTTGCTTGATATTGCTCACCTGCCTTGCATAACTAAACAGTTGACCATTCACTAAGCAGGTTTATTTAGTACTGTAGGAAAATATCCCATGTAAACTATATCCTGATCTTTATATCATGATTTACTTATTTTACCATATCCTGATAAAAAAAAAAATTTTCTCACAATAAAGGCAGAATTAATATGCAATGTCTCTTGCTGTTAAATGACATTATCCAAGATCCTGATGATATAAACCCATTCACCAAGTTTTATATAAACTGGATGAGAATTATAGTCTCTAAAATTAGAGAGGTAACAAGCTTATGATGATGCTCTGATCACACTTATTCAGAGATCCCAACCCCAGAGAATATATAATATGAGCACAGCTAACCCTAGAAAATATATAATATGAGCACAGCTAACCCTAGAGAAGAAAACAATCTGAGCAGAGCCACAAGTGCCAAAGCTATCTTAATGTCGGTCCTTCACCACGTGCAAAACGCAACACATCACCAAGTCTAAAGTGTATGTCAATGTGGTCAATTTGGCACATTTACTCAAACTAAATTAAATAATAATTGTTGTTCTAAAATTCAATAACAATATAGTTTAACCAAAGTCTATTCTATCCTGACTGTTGAATGCTCTGCACCTGAAATGCCATAAAAAAATTCCAGATTGAAATTATTGATCGCTATGGACTTTTACAGTGGTTGCTGGGTACTAAACTGGGCCATGAAAAGATGGCATCGGGTTTATCATAACAGATAACAGGGTAGTAATTTTTTTTGTTCGTTTTAAGACGCAGCTTTCATTGTGAAATTACAGCACGCATTACATTCAATCCAATGTGTACTTGATCACACCTTTTGGTTGACCTCATCCAAAAATGGCCACATCCTTGAACACTAATTTTGCCATATGTATTTATTGGGGTGTGTATATAAATGACCTTCCAAGGTATATGGATGTATGAGGATTGAAATGAAGTGAATAATCGCAATTTAAAGGTAGGTGTAATCGAAGTCTAGAAAACTACACCTATTACTGAACTAGTCAGTACTAAATGCCTACATGACCTATGTGACTTGTACTATTGATTTTATCATACTAGGAAAATCTTCAGTGTTCTTCTCAAGAAATTTCTGTTTGTGCTTTCTCTTTTTCCTTTTGGTTGCAAATCCAAGTCAGGAGACGGCATTTGGAGAAAATGTTTAGATTTCACACCCAACTGACAACTACTACATGCAATGGCACCCATTCATTATCAAACGGTGCATTATCCCAAAACAAGGCCAAGTGCTAATGGTATAAGCGATCCAACCAGATGTCTCATTGAGCACATAAGCGATCAAACACGAAAGTGGGAGAGATCGGGTTTCATAATGCAATCGTCAAGTTTTTATTGTTTTGATTTTAAGCATAAATAAAACATTTTCTGAACATCAGAAATATCGTTGTTTTGATTGGAGCTTGGATTTTTCTTGGAAAATGGCTTAATTATTGGAGTTTCTCCAATGAAATTGGAGGAGTTGGCATCTGCTTATTACAGAACCTCTCTATGATAATGATAATATAAGCTTCAGATGGAGCAATTTTGTTTCCTGATTGGCATTTGTTCTCCAGACTGGTAACAAGCTCAGCCAATCTGATACAAGATTAAGTCATCAATATGCACAGATCTTGCTCATAATCAAACTCATCAAAAACATCTTGATAATATAAGACTATTTAACAAGTCTGATAAAAATCTGATCATAAATATAGTTGCTAGATTGTTAACAATCTCAGCCAATCAGGTGCAAGGTCATATCATTAATATGCATAATTTTCACTCATAATTATACTCAACCAAGATTTTGATGACATAGGCCTATTTTACCCAGTCTGATCAAAATCCTATCAACAATACAATCTCAAAAATGATAAAAAAAATCTCGATATCAAATGCATTATCACATAAATATGAACAAGTCTCGCTCATAACAAAATTCATCCAACATTTTGACGAAATTAAACTATTTACCAAGTCTGATTAAATTTGTATCAGAAAGACAGTCTGTTAAGTGGTATGAAGCTCAACCAATTACAAGGAAGATAACCTCATTAATATGAGTAGATCTTGCTCATAATAAAACACGTGGTAGAAAGCTCAGCTAATCAGATGCAGGATCACCCCATTAATATTCATGGATCTTGCTCTCAAAACTGTCCAAGATCCTAATGATAAAAGCATACATTCCAAGTTTTATCAAATTCAGATCACAAATATGGCTTCCAAAGTAATAACAAGCTCAGCCAATCAGATGCAAGATTACCTTATTATATACGTAGATTTTGCTCCTCACTGAACCTATTTAAGATCTTGATGATATAAGCCAACATTTCAAGTTTGATCAAAACTGGATCAGAAATCTGGCTTCCACAGTGGTAACAAGCTCAGCCAATCTGATGCAAGATAACTTCATTAATATGGGTGGATTTTGCTCATTATCAAACTTGTCCAAGATTTTAACGATATAAGCATATATTCCAAGTTCAATCCAATCTGGATCAGAAATATGGCCTACAGAGTGGCAACAAGGTTAGCCAATCAGATGCAAGATCACCTCATTACATATATGAATCTTGCTCATTATCAAACTTATCCGAGAATTTGATGATATAAAGCCATATTCAAAATTTGATTGAAATCGGATCAGAAATATGGATTCTAGAATCGTAACCAGCAATTGTGACAGATGGACGACTGATGATACTTAAATACATGTAATGATTTTTCTCCTTTGAAAATCAATTGAGTGAATCTGACATTTAGAAAACTATCTTGTCAGTCTCTGTTGGCAAAGCATCAAAACTGAGGCCACATGCCTGGTTAATTAAGCCCAGGTATTTAATTAAAAACCAAAGAAAATAACATTCCAGTGATCATTTATATTAATGAACAGAATCAATCACAATTATAGCAGATAAACATAATCTTTCTTAATCGACTTATCGACAAGTGTTTTGTAATTAATAATTTATCTTAAAAGATGGCTCTTTTTTATTGTGCAAAGACTTCAGAGTAGCCTATTTTCAGCCCTACTCTGTGTTGGCACATGTGTCAAGTATTGTTTTAACCTTGTGTGCCCCATCAACATTTTCTCACTGATAAGCCTATGAGAGTGTTTGCTAACCATGAATAATCTGGTTCAGTGGGTCAGGAATTTAGCAGCTAAAATACATTTCCAAGCTGGAAGTTTTCAGTTTAAAGGGGGTTTTTTTAAGAGTAAAATTGAAATCTGGGATTGAAATTTGTTTTGGTTCTCAAAGTTGAGGGTTTTTGATTTACTGGGGAAAAAAATGATAATATTAAAAGAAGGAAAAATTCCAGATCCCCAAAAATTGCAGATCTTGAGAGGGATTCCAGTATAATGAGGATTCAGTTTTGAGGGATTTCCCTGTATATAGTTAAAGGATAGGGATCTAAAAAAATTTAAGTTGTGACCCACAGGTCAAAAATGTATGTCCCTGGACATTAGCCAGGGGTCCCATTAAAACATCCGTCTGACATTTCTTGACACTTGGGTCCCTTAGATGCAACCCCAGGGGCCGTTTCAAAATTTAAAAACCATAATACACATCTACAGGCCACCCCCAATAATATCCCAAGGTTACACATGTCTAGAAATGCAGGACAACATAATATGTCCCTTTTTCTTCAAAAAACTTGGAGGTAAAAAAATTGCCTGGGTTTTTAACAGCCATTAGGAATTCAAAGTAAAACATGGACCATAACTCTGTAAATTATACTAAGAATACTGATCATCAAACTCATACAAGACCTTGGTGATAAGAAGCTTCACAATTAAATTTTATTGAAAGCAAAAGGAAACTGTAGATGCTAGAGTGTTCACAGACTTGTGCATGGACAGACAGCTCCCATCAGCAAAATGATTGAGGACAATAAGCTCCCTCACTAACAGACTGAGGACAACAAGTTCCCTCACTAAGTGATTGAGAACAACAAGCTCCCTCACTAAGTGATTGAGTGATTGAGGACAATAAGCTCCCTCACAAAGTAATTGAGGACAACAAGCACCCTCACTAAGTAATTGACAACAAGCTCCCTCACTAAGTGATTGACAACAAGCTCCCTCACTAAGTGATTGAGTGACTGAGGACAACAAGCTCCCTCACAAAGTAATTGAGGACAACAAGCACCCTCACTAAGTAATTGACAACAAGCTCCCTCACTAAGTGATTGAGTGATTGAGGACAATAAGCTCCCTCACTAAGTGATTGAGGACAACACGCTCCCTCACTAAGTGATTGAGGACAAGCTCCCTCACTGAATGATTGAAGACAATAATGTGAGAGCCATTACATTATTGTAATAAAAATAAACCAAAACTAGAATTATAATCTACAGTCCACGCATTATATGATAGCTGTGCATGGACTAAGCTCTCATTACTCACCATGGTGGGAGATTTGTTGATCTCAGCCTGACTTGATCCAATATTCATTTGATTATTGATTGATAACGACTTTTAAAATCCCTAGAATTTGCTTAATCCTCTCAACTACTCTGTTATATATTACAAGAGTGGCATTATCACAATTTGGTGTGTTTATCATCGTATATGATACAATACGATCACATTTTCCACCAGACTATTCCTTAAATGTAAATACTGTGCCATAATATATCATGCCATGTACTTCATCTTATCATATTGTTTATTAGAACTTTAATTTCTTGGTCATTAGCAAATCCATGAAAATCGGTAGCCCACGAAAATTGTGAATTTACAGTAGTACAAACACTGCACTTAACACAATGCTGCTAGTCACTAAGTCTGTCTCACTGGTCCCTAATGTCCCTCCAGAATTTCCAGGAATAAGGCCCTCTCTTTGACTTCTTCTGCCCCATACACATGCTCCAACCTAACTATATCTTCTCCTTCCACAAGTTTCTTATCATCTCTGGGGTTCCAAGGCACTAAATCTGAAAATATCATAAAATTAAAGAAAAATTATATAACTGACTTTCAAATGCAGATGCATTTAAAATTAACTAAAAGAGGAACAATCTTGCCACCTTGTTGAAAGTCTGCAAATACCGTGAGTTCATTTATCTCTGAGGCAATCATTTTTTCATGATTTTGCAGGCATTTCCATTGGTACTTTTATAGTCCCCTTTCACCATTGCATGAAAGAATTGTCTCCCTTGCTGACATTCTGTTAAGAATGAAGATCAAGGTGTAAAGCCACAGGGTAACACAATAAATATGGTGACACATTATATGTTACTCTCGTACAATGAATGCATTAAACTTGAAATCATCATCCGTTTAGTTCATCACGTCAGTTTTATTTATTTCTCTCTACTGAAATATGTGTGTTGGCTAACAAACTTGTTCTAGAAAATAAGCTACATTTTACTCTCCTTTCCTCGCCATGATAAACTCTACTTTCCTTGTTAGGATATAACTGTAAAAATGTTAAAATACCATAAAACACCAAACCAAACCAACCCCAACCCCCATGGCAAATCAAAGTATCCTATGTGATTTATTTATTTATTCCGGGTGAGATTTAATTTAAAACAAGGATAATCAGATAGTATATACATTTTGCATTTCACTTTGTTCATTATTAAGCTCATGATAACTGTGCACAACAGATAATAAAGAGGGAGGGTGTGTCCACACAAAATATTGCCAGTTACATCAAAGATGATGTCCACTCTATAATCCTCATTTTTGCTTAAGGCCATTATTTTTCCTTTCACACAATTTTTTTCTCCAAATACCAGGTTGAATACTTGTGCAGATTTTTCAGCATCATAGTTGGACCTTTAATTTACCATATATACTTGCTTATAAGTCAAGTCCAACTGCAAACTGCACAGACCCAGATCTGCCATCACACAATGTACCAGCAGATTTGGGTCTGTGCAGTTTGTTAGGAGTGATCAGTAGAAGAGACAACATAGACCCTGATCTGCTGGCACATTATGTGATGGCAGATCAGGGTCTCTTTTGTTTGCATTTGGACTCTACTTATTAGCGAGTGTAAATGATAGTGGTTTGTGACAACCACTAAATCCACAAAAATTGGTACCCATAAATAAAAGTGAATTCACAGTGCAAATAAGCTTAAATCTCAAGGGGCAGTATACCATACACTGACAGCACTGATTTTTCAGTCATTATTGCCAATATACTCCAACTGCTTGGTTGTACAAATCTACTGAACAATTCAAATAATTTACAAACATTTTGTCACCTATTTCAATAAGGACTGTAAAGAGAAAAAAGCTTGGTCACGATATGTTGTCTGAAACAAAAGTTATCACAAACCATTTTACTTCCATTTACTGTGACCTTGACCTTTGATCTCTGGACACCAAAATCAATAGGTTTCTTTCCTTGCCAAAAGTGCAAGACATCCACAAAAGTCTGGTCAATGTATGTAATCTAGAACTAAAGTTATTTGACATAAACATTTTTTCTTCTTTGGGTTGACCTTGAACATGTTGACCCTAAAATCATAGGTTTCTTCCTTACTCAAAATGCAAGCCATTCACAAAGTTTGTTCTAACAATAAAGTTATTGTGTGGAATCCAAAACTGAACAGATGGACAGACAGAAGATTGTCATTATGTACTATACTCTGCCCTTCAGTGGCCATACAAACTGACAAACCATAGAATAAAATGATGAAAGGGTTCCACAAGAATTCCAGTGTTTTGCCTGTTTTTGCATTATGATGACAGAAATTTCACTTGAACAGCATATCAGAATACAAGCTTTTGGCATATAGTAATATACACCAAAATTTCAGTTCAATACAGAATAAGCTATAGGAGATATATGACTCTGAAAAACATGAATACAGAATTTTAATGCCAATGCCTCTGATCTTTCCTGTGCTGGTGAGACAGGAAACTACCATATATACTTGCGTATAAGCTTATACCAACTGCAAACTGTATAGATCCAGATCTGCTGTTGCATAATGCGCCGGCAAATCTGGGTCTATGCAGTTTGTACAGACTAATCAGTAAAACAAAAATCATAGACCCTGATCTGCCGGAGCATTATGCGATGGCAGATCAGGGTCTATGTTGTTTGCATTTGGACCTAGCTTATACGCAAGTATATACAGTAGCATGCCAGGATACAAACTTCAGGCATGAGGCAATATTTTTCCAAAGTTTCAGTTAAACACAGCCACCGATGTAGAAAATAAATAACTTTCAAGAAACCTGAACATAAAACCTTGCTGCTGCTGATGCCAAAACCTCCTGAAAATTGATACCTATCCTCATCATTCACTGGCCAGAAAATTTTTAAAAAGTAATTTTCAAATAGAATTTCAAAAGTTGACAAATTGAACATATTGGTAAAGTATGCATTTTGAGAAAATACTGATATTACCAATTATGTCAAATGATTTATTTTTCAAATATAATTTTAACACTAAATTGCACACTATGGTTGTTTGGAGGATTTTTACTTACCAATCGAGTCATTTCCAAAGCGTATCCAGTTCACAGCTCTCATAGTATCACCATTACAGCTCAACAGGATCTCGAACACCTCACTTTTCGTCAGGGAAAATCGTGCTGCAGTCCTCTATGAGGAAAGAGAATTAGTTTACTTATCAAAATGCAATTTCTTGTCCACACACTTTAACATGAATGCTCTGCCACCCCCTTTCTTGTATGACCCTGAAGCCAAATGCACATAAGAAACCTACCTAAATGCAAACTTAACCCAAGTCACTGAAGCGTGAAATATAGGTCAAAGGTGCCTACTTTGGTAGTATGGTGTTGTACGCTCCACATAAATGGTTGACTGACTCTGCAGCTAACAATGCCTCAAAGACTGACCCAATTATAAAATTTAACCAGTCACTGGGTGCGATATATTAGTCAGTGACTTAATGTTGGTAGGATGGCACTATACTCACTTAGATGAATCCACAAAATTACATACCTCTGTAGCCAAGAATACTCAAGATACAAACCTAAATGTAAAGCTTGACCAAAGTCGCTGAAGCATTAAAATGATGTCACAGTGAACTACTACAAGGAAAAAGTGCTGTCTCACCAAAGCACATCTACATACAATGTTGCATGACCCAGGGGCTAATGGTACCTGACTGAGAAACGGAGTAACTCGAGTAAATGCAAAACTTAACTGAGGTCCCTGAAGTATGAAATTTAGGTCAGTTACATATTTTGATAGAATGTTGTTGTACTTACCAACATGCTTCTACATAAAAAGTTGCCTGACCCTGGGGCTTACAGTATTTGAGAAAATGACCTAAAACACAAAACATTACCCAAGTGACTGAAGTATGAAATGTAGGTGACAGTGACCTATTTTTGATGAAATGGGGTTATACTTCCAAAGATGCATTTACACACAAAACGATGCATAATTGAGGGGCTAACTGTGTCTGAGAATATGACCCAAATATGAAACTTAACCAAGGTGTGATAGGCAGATGGATGGCCAGACAAGGGTAGCACTATATACCCCTTCCACATTCACGGCAGGGCATAAAAATACATGAAGTCTGACATTTGAAAGCCCATAAAGCTCAAAGATGCATGCATGTGATTGCCCTGAAAGGTCAAGTCATGAGATTTACAAAATCTGATTAGGAGATTTGACTTCAAATCAGAAACATTTTCATCAACCCAATCTTTAGTATTTAAAACAAAAATAGCAATAATGAAGCAAAATTTCAACATACACGATTCCCTCATTATAGCGTGCCTGAATAACTCGTGAACCCACTTATAAAGTGGCGTGAGGTGTGGATCCTATTTTTTTTTTATAGAAAATACCGAAAGAATTGGCCCCTATTTGTTGAACATGAAGAAAACCTTGACATTTCTTGTTTTAGGGTCAAAAACACCGACTAGTGCCCAGAAATTTAGAATCAACATCATGAAATTCATAAGTTTTAATAAGAAATCACATATTATGTTAGATTTCCTTGGAAAAAATATTTTCTTAATACACCGTAAATAACAATATGCAGTGAAATAGCAATCAATGAAAAATGTTGGTAAATGCTAACCGGTGGCAACACTGTAAGAAATCAACACCAATTAAAGATGTCTTGTCAGACAAAATTCATATTTCAATCTTATCTTTTAATTCGGTTTCAATGTAATCAGTATAAGTATGGTATGTTCTCTTCTATTCACACAAGAGAAGTGTCAATTGACTGTCACATCAATACCCGCGAGCATTTCTGTGAGAACCTAATAAAGTGTCAACTATGTCTTGATCTACAACTTTGAGAAGTGTTTGTTGCATTGTAACAATCAATTAAAATAGACCTGCTTTGTTGTATCATGTTAATTATTCTTTTGTATCAAATCAAGTAAGGGAGGTAGAATAAAAAAGTTAAAAGGCATGCAAATCCTACCTGCATACGCTCTTGTGGTCATTGTAGTGTGTCAATTCATTTCATCTAATCAATTGAACAGTTTTAAATATTACGCAATTAACGTCATTAAAGTATATATATTAATCAGTAATTTATCCTAATCATTTGCAAATGTGATCATGAAGACTAAGGGAACCAAGCAAAAGGCGTACTCGGTGAATGAAAAGTTTAGTATCGTTGGGTTCATAATGGAGAAGTGAGATTTAAAGTTGGTAAATAACTTTAAATTCTCAAGTGTACACTCAGAGGTCAGCTCAAGGATGAGCAGAAATTCTGGGATTACTTGCATGATGTTTATTCTGATGATGGACTTAAATGGAAATGGGCATGGGCTGCAAATGATATGGAATTAGATGATGCTGTGTACACCTGGTTCACACAGTAATGTAAACAAGGTGTTCTGATCTCTGGAACAATTCTTCAAGTCCGGGCAGAGAAAATGGCAAAAACTATTGATAATGATTCCAATTTCATGGCAAACCATGGATGGCTTTGGTGACTTAAGTGCTGA
The DNA here is from genome assembly GCA_029931535.1 of Margaritifera margaritifera. Classification (NCBI taxonomy): domain Eukaryota; kingdom Metazoa; phylum Mollusca; class Bivalvia; order Unionida; family Margaritiferidae; genus Margaritifera; species Margaritifera margaritifera. Next base: position 2,835,316 of record JAQPZY010001657.1, on the reverse strand, counting down.
CATGGGACAAAACAGAATCCATTGTTGGAAGAGTAACAGGAGGCAGCATACAATTATCCCAACCAGTTTTGAGAGATGCTCACCCATGAGGGATATGCAGAAGAAAAAGTTTACAATTGTGATGAGGGTCGTATCTGTTATCGAATGATGCTGGGCAAAACTGTAGCTACCAAAGGTGACAAGCACAAGAACGAGGGCTTCAAGCTGAACAAAGAGAGGATAGCACTTTTATTTTGTTTATGAACAAAACTAGTACACACAAGATGAAGCCTTTATGTATTGGCAAATACAAATCTCCACATAGTCTGCATCACATGAACATGGACAGCTTTCCATTTGTATACAGAAACAGTGACAATACTTGGATAGATGCGACTATATTTACGGAGTGATTTTTCAAGATGTTTGTCCCAGCCGTAAGAAACCACCAGCAATCTTGAGGCTTACAGGAGAAAGCTTTACTGCTATTAAATAATTGCCCAGTCCACCCCCTGATTCACTCACAACGATAGATGGAAAGATATATGTGGAATATCTCCCTAAAAACACAACACCTTTGACCCAGCCACTAGATACAGGAATAAGTTGCACTTTTAAGCAGAATTACAGTTGGCTGTTAATACAGTCAATGCTGGACAGTGGAGACTGTATTACAACCTCAGCTACCACCCCTAAGATAATAAGGGAAACTGGAGGTGAGGTCTTGGCTCTGCCTTTTTATATAAAGCAAGTCAGTGATGGAGATAGTGATGATAAGAGCGACTCTGAAGGTTTTGCAAAACAGATGTAAATAAAGCAGAGGCTGTTTGGAACATATTTGTAAAGACCCATGGTTCTGAGATGGGTGTTACCTGTGACATTGTGGAGCCATGGATATGAGCTGACAATGACTGTCCCACAGATGAACACATGTCAGAAAAACAAATTGTCAATTCAGTAACAAACAAATTCACAATGTAAGATTATTCCAACTGAAGCACCACTAATGTCTCGAGTGATGCTGATTCAGATGTTGCTCCCCCTCCCCTCTCTGTGCAGGAAGCACTTGAATCTTTCAATATTGCCATACGGTGGCTGGAGACCCAAAGTGTTGATTCTGTAAAATTCATGCAGTTAAGAGACCTGAGAGAAATAAGGGGGTCTCACAAAAACAATTAACAGATTTTTTCAAATTGTGAACTGTTGTGTCCCGATACGCTGTTTTTTTTTTGTTTTGTTTTTTAAACATGCTCTCTGAAGTTATGACCCATTAAATTCATGTTTGGTAATGGCAGGGTTCTCAACAGAAACATACCCTTAGGTTTTGATGCATGGGATTAAATGTGACCCATTTCTGACACATGGAAATTCCAACCTGTGCGTTTTTATGACACACGTTGATTTGATCCTGAGCACCAGTCTTAATTACCCTTGACTTGGCTCTGGCATAACTTCCTACCGAGTGCACGCTGTCCATAACAAATTTACAGCATGCGCACGCCAGTGATCGACATTTGCTAGACTACTGTTTACACCTTATCAGACAATAATATCACACCTATGTAAAATCAATATGAACTGGGCGGAGCCAACAAGTCGTTGGTGTCACACTTAGGTGTGCATAACCGAATCAAGGTTAGATTGTTTTGCGATTATCTTTGACATTTATGATAGATGAAGAAGGAATCAATTATGACTTGATTAGATTAACTTTTGATCAAATATCAGTATTTGCTTGATTGCCCATAAAATAATAATCAATTAGATGTAATTGTGGAAAATATGGCACCTCGCGAAGCCAGTTGTCAAAGGTAAGTGGACACACTTTAATTGTGTTTTTTGGACATAAATTTGCTTCAGTCAGTGAAATGTTTAAAAATTCAGGTTTTAATTAATGTATCATTCAGTAAGAATTTACCGGACATTACATAGTGATTTATTTCGTGCTTTGGAATTACTCGAGATTGAATAACGAGATGGAATAATTTTTTATATTAGATGTATTTGTGAACTGTTATGTCACAATGGCTCAAAGAAGTATATTTTCTTTTCTGTCTGTCTCAGAAACAACATACTAATGATGATCATTCCAACCCTCAGACTCCAAAGAAACCGAAAATTAGTAACAATCCTGAGGAAAAAGGAAAATACATCTCCTAATATTGTAAGAAAATTTAAGTAGCAGTTGAAAAGTAAATTTCTGTGGGTTAAAAATGTTGTAAAAGATGGAAATACAGTGATGATATGTGATGGGTGTAAGGACGCTGGAAAACCAAACACATTTGCCACAGAGGACAGGTGTAATCTTCAAAACTAAAGTATAAAATAATCCTTTTCCTGTTAAATATACCAAATATACACACAGTCATACATAATTAAAAAGAGAAACACATACAAAAATCAGTAATGACCATGTCAGTCTCACTGTCTGCTTGTCTTTTTCTTGGAAAATACTATACAAGTGTTTCTCTTTATTCAACATGACATGAAATCTTAAATATCAGTTTGCTCCACGAATAATGAACAATCCCAGCTATGAGCTCATGACTGTCAAAAAACTAATGACTATTGAGATTTCAGTTTTGACTCTTGAGATTTTTATTTCGACTCTTGAGATTATGGGGACAAGGGTCCAATGACTCCTCAGTTTTGAAATCTATTGAGAACCCTGAATGGTTTACATATGTTACTCTATTTACATTCTAACTAAATCTATCTATCTACCTTTCAATCTATCAACATAAAAATCAAATTAAAAAACAACACAAGTTTTGACATTTCTTGAAATTAATGTTTACCATTTTGAGAAAAAAATTGTTTTATTTTGAATGAACAATAACATTTGAATGTATCCAATTCACAGGCAAAAAGTATTGATGTAATACACAATGTGTTTGCTGATACACATGTGAAGTGTACTGAAACCGCTTGCAAATGATGTTTTCAATGATCCTTTCAAAAAAAGTTTAACCTGAAAAAAAGGTTATTTATAAAGAAAAATTAACAATTCCATTATAAAAAGCTATTTATTCACAATTATTCCCAATGTGATTATAAAATGTGTATCCAACAATGAAACCTGCCCCTCCCCCAACTCTACCTCCTCCTCTCTCTGTTGATCTCCATCCCTTTCCAAGTTTTTCAAAGGTACCTCGATAACTCATGCCCTCACTTGTGCCAAGGTCTATGTTCTTGACCCTGGTGTGCACAAGTTATCAAGGGAAAGGTGTATTTACATTTAACCCAAACCAGTACATAATTTAACAGCATAACAAAATCATCACAACTGTCTCTACACAATAGAGCATTTAACATCATTACTTTCTTTCCAGAAGAAGCAGTGTAATATCTTGAACCCAGTTTCTATTTAAATATGTCTGCATTACTACTTATTGACATAAAAACATATGATCACTTCTCCACCGTACTCAGTACAAGTATATATCTCACTTCAACTTTGGTACTAATGGGACATTTAAAAGGCATCATTTGCATGCACTCAAGCATTTAAGGTGCAATCTTTCATTCCCTTCCCCAACTCTGATGCTTTTAACATTTTTCAAATAATCAATATTTAGGTCTAGAACTTAAAATTTAAAGCAGCAAAATGAGTTGGTGTCTGAAAAAAAAGCATTTTAAACTACCTATGTAACAATGAGAAAGCAAATTTGTTAGTAAATTATGTTTTTCCGACAATACTTACCTGATCATGTTACATTAGGATAACTTTCTCTGCTACCTCCGAATCCAGCCCTCATGGAAAGACAGAAAATATGTCTTTCTGTCTATATATTTTATAGACATGAGAAGCAACTCTTACAGGTTAACTCCCCTTTCTACCCGCTAGGTGGCTACTGTTATACCTGGTTGTAACCAGTTTTTTACCTTCAGCAAAACCTTCAAGGATGCTCGCATTGCTGGGAAGGGTGGGAAGGATTATTTGTAAAGTGATCAGGTAAGTATTATCAGAGAAACAAAATTTACAAAAAAAAATTTACTTTCTCCATCAAATACATTACCTGATTACATTAACATTAGGAGAATAGGTAAACGTAGGAGGAAATGCTGAGCATCACCCAGTAGGAGCATGATTGCTCTACTAAAAGGATGAAGTTCTCCTTATGTCAGTTTAGCACAAGAGACAATTTGTTTATACACGTGCATGGGAGATCCTTGTGGGATTCTGTACTTGTTTATTGTCTCACCATCAAAAGTTTCCCAGGTGAATCCAGCGAAAGTGGCAAATTCATGTCTAAGTCTAAGGTTGTGCTTTCATAAATGGGAAGTGATCACAGAGTGCGGCTACCACTAACCCAATGAGATTCAGTTCTCTCCTTAGCGAGGCCATGTAAAGGAAATGGATGCTAGAAGGCATCTGACTCCACTATGTTCCAAATTGGGACATTACGTTTAAGGTCAGGCTCATGTAGTCGCTTATATTTCGTGAGCTGAAATCTTCATACCTGATCCTGTGAGAGTTCAGAGTACACTGATTTAATAACTCCCTTTAGCAAAGTGGCCCATGCTTGTGGAATTATGTCTTGCATTCCTGCCTTCAGCAGTAAAAATAGTCTTTGACAGTTGATATGGATATTGTCTGTGCATCTCGGGTAACATTTGAGGGTAAGAACATGGTCCTGCAGCTTTGCTACTCACAACAGATTGATCGAGGTGAGGGAACGAATAGATATTGTTGGTTGACTAGTGACAGCAACCTGTTCTTAGGAAGAAACCAGGTAGTGTCATTAGAATGAATGAACAGTCAGAACGGAACTGCATGTAGTTTGGATCTATGGATATATTATGTAGCTCACTCACTCTGTGTGTTGAAGTTAGAATTATCATAAATTCCAAGTCATGTATGATAGCTGCTTCAGTGGACGGGGGATGTCAAAACCCAGGAGAGATTCCATTTGGGAATAATCGGAATAAGTGTGGTCTGGATATGTCAGAATTGAACTGCAAGTCATAGATTACCTTCCTGCTGCCAAAATCATCTCTTCCATGAAGTCTGAACATGTCTGAGATCATGGAACAGTATCGCTTGATTGTGAGAAAAATAAAGAAGTTTGCCATCGGGGAATTGGTGCTGAGAGTGGTGTGAAGTCATTGATGCAACACCAGTATTCACAACACACAATTTCTGCTTGTATGTCCTCAAAGTGGAGGATCTTCAGCTGTTGCGATCCTCTCCGCGATTGAAGTTCCAAACTCCTTTTCAATCACGATATCCCAGAAAGGAGCCAGGAGTGAAGAAGGAGTTTCTTTGGACATGGATGAATTAGTGGCGATCTCGACTGGGTACGTCTGTCGCTAAACCGAGCAGATTGTTGATCCAGGGTGTTTCATCTTTGTGGGCCAATCAAAGCTATTGCAGTCTGTGCCCCTCATTTCTTAATTATCTTCATAATCAAAACTGATGGAGGGAAGGTGTATGCCCACATTACCTCCCAGCTGATTAAAAGTGTATGCCCATGCTTCTGGGGTTGGGGGAAAAATGAAAAAGAAATGTCTAGCATTGGACAGCCTCAAAGGGCACTGACCAGATGGAAGGTTGCTGGAGGGACAACTCTGTATGAAGCAGTTGTCATCCTTTGATAATGAGCCAGCCAGTGCATTGAGCCAGCCAGGAATGTGTCTGACTTCAATATGACCCAATATTGGTAGTACCCATGAAGGTTTTCCCTACTGTGAGGTAAAGGTCTGGTGATTGTTCCCACCTTGCAGAGGTATGTCACCACAACTGAATTGTCCGACATTATCAGGACCGTGTTTCCATGGATAAGTTTCCAAGAGGTTGATATGAAGAGCCTTCTCTTGCTCTGGAACAATACGGTGTCTGAATAATTATGAAAACATCATCACTAAATAATTGCATAGAATGATTATGGGTATCTTATTTCAAGTATCTTCCATGCCAAGTCACTTCAAATCATATACCAGACATGTCTGGCAAATACTGGTGTTTATATATATATATATATATATATATATATATATATATATATATATATATATATATATATATATATATATATATATATATATATATATATATATATACATACAGTCAAACCTGTCCAAATGGTCACCTTTACTCAGCAGTCACCTGTTCACAACGGCCATACTAACTTCTCCCCTTCAAATTTCCTATATAAATGTCCTGTATGTAATAGTCACCTGTCTTCCGTGATCTTTCTCCCTGCCTTAAGCGGTCACTGGCGTCTATCTAAAGCAGTGACCGCTCAGTCTTTTGCTTCATGAGGAAGGCATTGTTCAGATAAAGGAATATCAAATGAATCGATGTGCAAACATTTCTTATCTCGCTTTACTCACTATACTCTAGTCATGTTGACAGTGAAACTCAAAGGAGTCACTGTCAAATTTGAAAGCGAGGCAGTTTTTATCATTATGGTACAGGATCGAAAAAATTTGTTTGCTGGATGGTGGGAAAGGTTGTTGTGTTATTGCAGCAGAAATGGAAGTCACCTTTTGTGCCAGTGTGACAGGTACAGTTAGATATCTTCATCTATTTGTTTGTAAATTAAAGCTATCTCAGAAGAAAAAAGTTCGTCTTTGCGAAGAGATACAATTTACATCCCCTTTCATTAGGGTCAGGGGTCATTCAATATTCAAAACTTGTTTGTAATGGCAGGTGAAGTTTCGGTTCATGGGTCACAAAGAATAGCAATATATGGCTTCTTTTGATTTCCTATTCATCACATGCTTCTCACATAAACTGACTGTCTTTTGATCTTGACGATTTGAGCAAACTGTAATCTAAATACTTTTTTAACAGCATGAACAAACTAAGATCAGTGTATATTTTAAGTCAGTGATGATTTAATTTATAGGATGGATTCAAGTAAGCAGGATACAGTAGTCTTGTGTGGAACAAATATTTGGGAGAAAACAACATATACGCATAATTTATGATTTTGCTGTACAGCGCACATAAAACAATCTTGATAATGTAATAATAATAATAATAATAATAATAATAATAATAATAATAATAATAATAATGATAATGATATTTGGTCCATGGTATTTGTTCAAAAACCAATTTTAAAAGGTGAACCTGTGTACAACAGTCACCTGTGTGCTGTGCCAGTTTTGCCTTTTCTCATGAATGGCCGCTAGTGTCAGATTTGACTGTATATATATATATATATATATATATATATATATATATATATATATTTATATATATATATATATATATATATATAGAGAGAGAGAGAGAGAGAGAGAGAGAGAGAGAGAGAGAGAGAGAGAGATCTGTATGATAAATACCTGAACAAATCTATAGACATCCTTGACCTGCTCTGCATCTTGATCATCATCCTGAAAATTGTAAATCTCAGCTGTACCATCATCAGCTGGAAACTGGGTCAAGTCATCTGTTATTTAAATAAAGAATATGTACATGTATATTCCCAAGAAAAGACTTAGATCTATTAATGTAAGGCTACCTTTATCTAACAATTTAAAACACTTTTTGTCTCACCTGAACCATCAGATTAGAGAATTTCAAGAAAAAAAGGTAAAGTTTCTTCATAGATCTGACATGACCACAAGTAACGTTTTCATTAAAAAAGCCACTACCCTGGTGAAAAACTACTTGCAGACCCTCTCATCTGCCTGTCTACCACTTCAGTACAAACCCCATTTACTAAAATCTGGGAAAGCAATCGATAAAACATCTATAATAACAATAAGAATATATATGTTTTTTGCTTGTAACAAGATTTATATTTTTCTAATTTAAAATCTTGATTCATTGCTACATACAATACATGAAAATACTGTCATGTTAGTCACATTTAATACATGAAAATACTGTCATGTTAGTCAGCTTTCAATTTCTCCCAAAGTCAAAATCTGATGTAAAAGTTGGGGTCACCTTTTAAAAAAAATGACATAATCTCACGAATCTAATACCTAATAGGACTTGGATCAATATCTTATAAATGCTTAGTCTTTCTCAATTAGATGCCAAACTACTTTAAACATCTGCATAGCATTTTAGGAAAACAAAATAATGCTTTTGTTTAATGCCTATACATGTATCTTCATACACTGACACTCAGATTTTTAATCTCTGAAACGGCAGGGATACAAACATTTTTATTTCTATTATAGGTCAGTGGTCGGCAAAATATGACTCACAAGCCAATTGTGGCTCAGTATGGAACAAAATATGGCTTTTATGTCATCCCTAAAAGACACTAAATTGTTTTTATTAAAATTTAAGTTAATTTAAAAAATAAAAAATGCTTAATTACTCACGTCAATTCTGTCTTTTGGTTGCTTTCTTTTCATCTCATATTATTAATCAACATGTTTAATATCAATAATGTTAAATTGTATACTGTCAGTTACAAATGGGCTTTCTTATACTGGTTCTTTGTTGATCCCTTGCTCTGAATTGTGACATAATTTGGCTCTTTAAGTATAAATGGTTACCGACCCCCGTTATAGGTAAAAAAAAACAGACACACTTTAAAAGGATACATGTAGAAATGTTAAGCATTATGGCCATTCAGAGACAAAGGTCAGGTAGGAAATGACCAGGATTTTATAAACTTGCAGAAAATATGTACTGAAATCAATTTTTTGCTGTATTAGAATCATAAATTAATTTTATCTTGATCTTAAGGTAATCAATTTAAACAAATCTGACTCATCAGGCAGTTCTCAAAAATGAGTCCTTTTAGAGAATTATTGCCCATGTTCACAAATTTACAAATCGAGGAATTGTACTTTTTTGTTTTGTTAAACCATACAAATTGTTGTCTATAAAAAGTGTTCTGTTGAGTCATCACATTAGTTAATATACATTAAAATAAAGGACAACAGCAATGACAATACTTTAAGTGATGCAAAAGGGGTTAAAAATATGGAAATCTGTTCAAATAAAACTTGGTGCCCAATTTGCAAAAGCAAAACTAAGGGTAGCATAGGACAAGCTTTGTAATAAAAGGTTAATGCAAAATTTGGAATGACACTATAGCTACCAACATTGCTGAAAATGACAACCCAAGTAAACTAAATGTTGCTGAAAATGACAACCCAAGTAAACTAAATGTTGCTGAAAATGACAACCCAAGTAAACTAAACATTGCTGAAAATGACAACCCAAGTAAACTAAACGTTGCTGAAAATGACAACCCAAGTAAACTACACATTGCTGAAAATGACAACCCAAGTAAACTACACATTGCTGAAAATGACAACCCAAGTAAACTACACATTGCTGAAAATGACAACCCAAGTAATCTACCGGTACACATTGCTGAAAATGACAACCCAACTAAACAACTGGCATTGCTGAAAATGACAACCCAACTAAGCTACACAAATTGCTAAAAATGACAACCCAAGTAAACTACACATTGCTAAAAATAACACCCCAAGTAAACTAAACATTGCTGAAAATGACAACCCAAGTGAAGTACACACTGCTGAAAATGACAACCCAAATAAAATACACATAAAAATGGACTGATCATTTTATACCTGTGGTGGTGTTGTCTAGTGGCATATGCTGGTGTTATTATCTGGCATTGACTGTACTACATTCACCTGGTATATATTACACTCAACTGCACAGGCAGAAATAGAATCTACCTGGCCAATATGTGAATTACATCGTATAGTAAATTGTATACCTAAATGGACAAGCAGCAGGTGGTAACTCCATCAGTTGTAAATCAAAGTCATAAAGCTCACCTGCACAGAGTATCATGGGCCCAACTCCACAAAGGATATTGCACAGAGTAGTGGGGTGCAAATCAGTAGCAGCTACACAGGCATGAATGAACAATGATCAATAAACACTTGTTGGTACTGTAATCCCTATATCTAACTTTCTTTCACAGGTGAAACTAAAAATGTGTACAGATAAAATGGACAGGCACTCTCCTGGCCAAAAAGAATTTGTAGGAATCCATATGAAATCCATTTCTTCCATCCTTTTATTCTCTTTAATTTTGAATACTGTAATAAACTCAAATATTCTTGAGAAACACCAACACACCAAATTTGGTAACAAAACATTTTCTTATATGCTGGAGTTAATATATTTGCAAGATAAATGCAGTACAAAAATACCTGTCATGGCCTTTGACTTTGAACCTGCTATTATGGATAGAAAATCCTGAACTCATCTCAGTGTCAAGATATACCCACATGCTAAGTTTGATTTAATCAATAATTAATATTCTTTTTAAAAGAAAAAAGAAAACATGTTATTGATCTGGCATCATTGAAAATACTCTTTTGATATATCCATGAAATGAGTTTGATAAAAAATAATGCTCACAAGCCATCACTGATAAAAAACAAAGACAAATCAAGACATTTGACCTTGAAATCAATGTCCGGGTCATGATTATCACTTTGTTTATTGAAAAACATCAAAATTTATTTCTATATGTACAAGTCACTCCATACATGAGCTTTCAGTAAAGTACAATAATGCAAGCCATGACCTTTGACTTAACCCAAAGGTCAAGAAGGTCTGGTTTTCAAACTTGTTCACAATAGCATGGCCATGTTAACGCTCAGATTTGCACCAATTAAAAACTGCAAGAGGTCTTTTAGTGAAAATCCCATGTTAATGCCATAATTCATTCCAAAGTAGTAGTGATAAGATTTATGTGATAGCCAGTATGGTTGCAATGATATAGGTAAAATCAGCACCATTTCCATTCAGGACCAGCTACAAACTGTTATAGTTTTTGCTGAAAACCCCTTGGTGATAAAACAATGCATCCAGGAGAAGTAGCCATCAGAAGATTTTCCAGATGGCCACAAAGACTATTTTGGTGGTTAGATCAGCATCACTTTCATACAATACCAACAACATATGTAACAGGCATACTATTTTACAAAATAAATGTAGATAAACAATCAAGTTTTACATAATAAATGTAGATCAACCATTACTATTTTATTATTTAATCCCACATATACCCAATGGGGAACCTCATTTATACATGCAACTGTTGTTTTTACCTGTATTACTGACCACTAAAGATTAAACTCTGAACATCCAAGGTCAAGTGGTCAGTCACCCACAAAAAAAAAGATTAATTGGTTTCAGACAAAGACCACAAAAAACATGAATTTGGGTAGGGACAGAAGTTAGTTCTTCACATGCTTGCTCAGATGCAAGGGGGTCTGCCAAAGCACAACTAAAACATACCTTGAAATTCAGAAGCCAAGATATACAAGGCAGGTAATTCGTTCATACACTAAACTGTTTTACATTTAATTTAACGTAATTACTTTCATGATTTTAAATGGATGTCTATGTTTTGAGAATACAATTCCATGATTTTATTACAATGGTGTCAGCCAACTTATTCTCTATGCTGAAATAAGTATTTACTATATTATTTTTCATTTAATTGTAAATTAACAAATATAGTGGTTGTTTGCAATTCTGGAATTCAAGACAATGTAGTTAATTAATCACTATATATATTGTTACGACTAGGTGTAATGTAACAAAAGAAAAGACTCAAACAAGCTTTCAAGATTTAAAATACAAATATTTAATTTCCTAAAATATTAAAATATTTCAACAAACAATCAAAGTGAAAGAATTAAAAATAACTTACGGTATAGAATATCCTTAAAAGTCCTAAACTGTTCTAAAGTTCACTGATCCAGAGGTTAATCCAAATATTCCGAATGAAGTAGGTTCCGAATGAAACCTTCACTGTACTGATGTACAAACAAGAATCAGTTATATCCAAGTGTTGTAAATTCCAAATTGTCCTTGTGAATATGGAATATGATATTACTGTATTATGATATATATATCACTGAAGAAGAATATCCGCACACAAAATGAACCAATATCGTTTATGACCTCTCAGGCTGAACGAACTATGAAAAGAATGCCAAACACAGCAATACATCCTATTATATAGCTTCTGACTGCGCAAAACAGAATAAGGAAAAGCAATTTAAACTGTATTGCGACTTAAAAACATTTTAATCCTTCTAGAAAACGACCTTCTCCGAACCAATCAGAAACTAGGTTATGTGTGACACCGCTAAAGTACCTTTAAACTGACATTATTACCAGTCAACAAAATATTGACTCTTAATTGAATCATAGAATCTAGGTCAGAAGTTCAACCATCATGCGCTAAATCACGTGATATACTAATCCTACAAGCGACAATATTTCCCAAGTCCAATGTACTGAGTCACATTGAAATACCGTATATGTACTTTCTGCAAGACGACAGCTGTTAGACTGTTATGCAGAGATCATAAAACTATACCATTATTTAAAAACGAAATAATACATAATTCCGTAACAATATATATATATATATATATATACACACATACATCTTACAGTCTTACAGTGATGAGATAAATAATTGAGTACTAGTATACTAAAATGTATTCTGCTTGCCCACATGTCTCTTTGTTGTCTGTCTGTCTGTCTGTCTCTTAGAATTTGTTCATTGTTTGTAACTCAATGTGAATGCAAAATCATTCAAACCCAACAGAATAAAGATGAAGCGCGTAGGCATTAAGAACAAGTCTACATAGTCAGATCAAGTGCATGTACATTATGATAATAGAAGAAGGAATCATACCTAAAATGAAATATACCAGTTGCCTGCTAGGAAAGGATCTAGATCAAATGTTCTCAAATAGAAACTGAAACATGCAGAAGAACATATAAGTAAATGTGAGGAAGAGCATCAGGAATTTAATGTAGAAAGATGCAGTTTGCAGAGACGTAAAAAGTGAGAGAAAGGCTATGAAAAGAAAGGCCAAAAGATCAGAAAGTGAAGTCAGAGAAAAAGTTTTCATATGCTTAAGAGCATTTAGTCAGGAAAAAGAACTGAAGATGCTGCAGAAAGAACTGAAGAAAAAAGAGACAGAATTAAGAACGAATAAAGGTGAAAATAAAAGCCTAAAAGTTAAACTGTCTAGCCGCAGGATTGAAAACATGAAATTTTGAAAGCTGACCTTAATGCACAGAAAATGAAAGCTGATGCCAAACGCAGTGATGCAACAGAGCTATGTACAAAGCTTAGACAAGTCAGTCAAGAAAGTGAAGAGGCTAAAAAAGAACTGGAGAAACTGAAAAAAGAACTGTAATCGTGTTTTGATTACTTACAAGCCATATAACCAATGAAACTGAACTTTGCATCATGAATCTGCCGAGTTCTAAAATAGGCATTCAACACATTGGACCAGTTGTCGATTCAGTGTCAAAAATGTATGGCAAAAGTCATAACAAGTTTGCCATCAGAGAAAACCATCAGGAATGTGAACGATAGAATGGTACATCATATCTCTGAGGAATTTGTCCAAAAGGAAGATATAACATTAGGGGTTTGACAATGCCCAAAGAATGCACGAGACATTCCATCTAGGCAACTGTAAGCAAGATACCGATCTCTGAAGCTCAAAGTATCCGACGAGATCAGAAAGATGAGGGTCCAACCAAATGGCGGGACCCCTAGAGAACTCAAATGTTAGAAAGGGTAGAGAAGAAAATCTGCAACTACACTGAAAGGAAGACAGCTACAATCAATACATTTCCTAAAGCACCTATCACAGAAGATTCTCCACTTTACATTATGGGGCTTGCTAGTGGACTACCTCCCAGCCTGGACAATACAGTTGGCAACCTTGCTTGATATCTGATCCTGGCAGATTGATTGCTTGAGATGAGAAAAGCATGAAAGTGGAGAATCTGTGGGCTGTTGTGGAGTAGAGACCCCCTGTGCTGCAACAGCAGGTCCCTCCTCTGTAGTAATCCCCTGGGCTTGTCTATGAATAAGTTGAGTAGGTCGCTAAACCATGACTGTTGGGGCCACAGGAAGACTACCAGGATGAGCCAAGCAGTGGAGATCCTGAGCTCATAGAGCACCTGCAGAATCATTCTGAAAGGTGGGAAGTTGTACATAAACAGATGATCCCACTTTAGACTGAAGGAGTTCACTGCCCAGGCCCTCTGATCTGAGACTAGGGAGACATAAAAGCAGAGCTTGTTTTTCAGTCTTGTCGCAAACAAGTCCACCAAGGGTCTCTCCTACACCTGGAAAAGGGACTCTGCTACTAACTGCTGTCTCCCTGACAGTTGGAAAAAAGACTGCTAACTGGTGCAGAGACCATTCCATGAGGACCACATGGCCACCTCTGTGCAGACTGTCTGCCAGGATATTCCTCTAGCCCAGAATATGGCAGAGTTGGAGTGATCTCCTCCAAGAGTGTCCAGTGAAGGAGGTTCCAGACTTCCATGCAAAGAGAAGGAGTATGTGTACCTCTTTGCTGGTTGAGGTATGCTACTACTCATGTGTTGCCTGAGGTAATCATAATGCAATGACTCCTTATGAGGTTGACACACCCCTGTAGGACTAGAAACACTGCCCACATTTCCAAGTTATTTATATGAAGGAACCAAGATCCCTGAAGTGCCATGTCCTCTGGCTCCAGGGGGATGTGGTGGGGGTGTAATCAACCCAGTTCCTTTCCCCAAACCAATTATGGAACCCCACTGATAGGTGATCAGTCATCAGACAGAGACCAGTCTGGTGACGTGAATCCAATGGATGATTCCACATTAGATTCATTAGAACAAAATCACTCCTCTTCCTTCTCAGGAAGGTGTGATTTACTAGTCACATTCAACAGAACACTGAACTTGAGAGGGCGCTGCTCCTCCCTCAATGGGGAGGAGGGAGGTTTGGGGGGAGGGGATGCGACTCGCTTTCTGGTATTTTTCCTCTCTTAGAAGGGACCTGGGTTCGATCCCACATTGGCACTGATGACATCGTAATGAGCATCTGGGATCCTTGAGCCATATGAGATTTCTGAAACATTGAGGTCTCAGAACATTCTTGCCCCAGGGAGACATTATCCTTCCCCAAAAGGGAAAGGATCCAGACCCCTCCCGGGAATGGAGGGGATCATCCAATGAAGATCAAAAGGAAGAAGGCCCTTTCTTCCTCCCTGATATATGTGATGACTTTCAGCCAAGTCCCACTCTTCATCAGACCAAAGACAACTGTTCGGACAACTGTCAGTGCATGCACACCTTGTACATGCTACGAAGGTGGGGTGAGTGTCCCACGGGACCTTTTTGTGCCTACATCTTGCAACATTATACTCTGAAAGAGAAAAATGTATAAAAAAAAACCTGCCAAACAAACCTGGAAGCACTGGAATAATGAAAGGGGATACAATTTACTAAAGCACCTCTTGCTAAGCAACATGCAAATAGAGTCCTAAAATTAACACAAAAAGCACTGAAAACACTCAAATATACTGTATTTGCTAGCCAATAAGTCGATACTTTTTTACCTGGAAGTCTGGGCTTCATCCTATATTCTGAATATACTTATATATGGATTATGTCACTGAAATTGATTTACCATATTTAATGTAATTTTTCATATGTGAAAAAATAAATATTTTTTTAAAAGTACGAAAATTAATGTGTAAAAAATAATTATCATTTTGGGGAAGAGATCGTGTGCGAAAAAAATATTGGACCCGATATTGAGAAGGATTCAAAAATATTTACATGATTGTCAGTATTAAATTCACATGCATCAGACGTAATTGCGCTAAAGCAGCATGCACTAGTAATATATGTTGTTTAAATTTGCTTACAGATGTGAGTATTAGAATAGACAAGTTAGAAAATGAATAACCACGACATGGACATGGGTATTCCATCACACATTTTTCTTCATGCACCCCAAGATCGAAATAAACTATGCCCCGATATGAGAGAGAGAGAGGGATAGAGATTTCAGCCCTTCTTCGTGCTATTTTGCTTAATGTATTTTACTGACCCCATTTAGCTGAAGCCTTTGTCAAAGACAGAACACAGTAATAAAATAGTCAATGGAAATTTTAAAAATACATACCATACTCCTTCAGTTTCCAAGATATATCATTTATATTTCAATATTCACAATATTTATATCCATATAGACTCGAATTTAGTTTAAATCCCAATATGAACATTTAGTATGCTGTGTTGTTTTCTTTGCAAATACAATGACCTCTATATTCCCCATGAAATAAGATCACCCTTCACCAGCAAGTGCATGTACACTTTCTGTTGTTAGGCGGCATTTTGGTTTGATCTTTGCTCATGAATTCAAAGCTCTGACACTTCTGTCGGCGAGAACAAAAGATGTCACTGGTTGAGAAATTTACTTGCGCAAGCACCTGGCATCACAGGTCATTCATTATACAGTACTACATACATTAACATGCTTTACAGGATCGATTACAACACCCTATGGGTAGCCTCGTTTCCCTATTGGTAGCCCCACTTATTTGATCACATCTACTGCTGGTGTCAACTGGAATGACCTGGCCAAAGCTGTAGGCATAACACTGCAAAGCCATGTGCTTCTGACAATGGATATTGTAATTAAAACAAGAATGAACTGTTTAATCAGAGGTATTAATTGATAATGGAACATAGTAATGCTCCTATACATGAGTAACATCACAATCATCAGGTAACTCAACAATACATATTACAATCACCCTGTAACCTCTTTCTCTCTCTCTCCAAAAGCTACAAGTAAAAACTGCTCTGAATGCATATGTTGTTACACACTGACATAGCGTTCTTTCCTCTCTCTCTCTCTCTCTCACACATATACGCATTCACTAACAACAAACAAGTCTTAATCGAGTTCTTTTATTTGTTATTGTGCATATAATTTGATAATGAGGTTACTGTTGCTGTAAGAATACAAGTTGCACTTAACTTTTTGACAACAAGGGTTCATATCATTGTGTACAATGTACCAATAAATAATACCTATAAATAATACATGTACAGACCATCTTAATAATTTTCCCAATTAATCTGGAATAGCATAATGATACCATTAACTCTTTAACTTCTAGTGCTACTGTAGTGGCTCACTGCTATGCCTAGCTGCTGAGGTCACTACTGCAGCTGATTTGTGGGCTGACTACCAGAGCCTGATGCTGCTGCAGCCAAATCATAACTTTTTAGCTGATGATGTGGGGATATGGGCTAAATGTGTTAGTTATTTTCTGTATAATAAACTGATTTATAGACTAAAACCATGCATATATAAAAGCTATAACTACCTTATATATGTTTGATTCTTTTATCCTGCTGACATCAACAAGATTGATATAAAATCCAGGAATATAACACAAAACACTGTTTGTAAACACTAAAATTTATCTGTGAGTCTTTTATACAAAGTTATTTGTCAAATATATACATGTAATTACTAAAAATGTTATCTAGTCACTGTGTTCTACTATTTCTTAAGTAGTTCCTCGTGGTATCTAGAGAAACAGTTTAAAGAAAAAATCAATTTCTTTTTTCCCCTCATCCAAAACGAAAGTTGGACCGACGCTTTCCGTAAACTCGGTGACTTTCGGAGCATGTGGATCTCTTGTCCACACTTCGCCGTCTTCATCATCGGATTCTGTCTCAATTTCTGACAGACTTGGCAAAGATAGATCAATGTCACTACCAATACTTCTTAATTCAATATGATCAAATTCGTCCTCAGAAAAAGCTGAAAATTCGGAATCCGAATCACTATCATAAGCAAACGCCATTGTTTCCACTGTCAACTACAAATGCATGTATTAACAAACACGTGGTACAAATTTGAAAAAAATCCCCGGATTTAGTAAGAACAATCATTTGTTAACTCTATTTTGATTGGTTGAATGTCCTTTTACTTCCGATTATTGACCAATAAGACCAATTGTAACATGAACATACAGAGCGGATCTATCCGTCACTATGGTATAGGAAGCAAAACCAGCAAGCGGATATATCAGTCACCGGGAGTAATAGTGCTCTGTTTACAAGCGGATTTATCAGTCACTGGTGAGGCTAGGCACATTTATGCAGCAGATATACACATCAGTCGAAGTTAAATAGTTAATATTCATGAAACTGGAAGTTACTAGCAAAAAAGACGAATCCAGGGTGTTGATCTGGCTTCGTCTAATACTCCACATCGACTTATATATGGATGAAGAATTGAAAATTGACGAAATTAGCGAATTTGACTTATACTCCACATCGACTTATAGGCTGTCAAATACGGTAGCAAGGACTAAAACTCGATCGAAAGCAAATTTTAATTAGTGATACTGAACAAGTATAACATGTACATCGTCTAAGGAAAAAGACGATAGTATCTTGTATGTGGACTGTGATACAAGAGTCAGACTGGGATCTTGTTCTTTTCAGTTCTCGAACCTTCCGATACTAATCGGTGGAAGGAATAATTTGGCTTGGATGGGGTATTATTAGTCCCAGAAAAGAAAAGCAATGTAATAGTTGCAGGTTATGTATTACAGCTATTAAACAAGAGTTTTATATTCTACTCATTTTCATGAAATTATGTGGTACCATGGACATCAGAATGGAACCTTTTCATTCAGGACCATCTATATGTCACAAGCAGTCTTACAGTGAAAATCCTAGGTCAATATGACGATCTGTACAGTAGGAATAGTGATAACAAATTTTCTAGATGGTTGTAAAAGTTTCCATCTTGAATGTCAAATCAGCATTATTTTAAATCTGGACCATTTACATGTCATATGAAGTCTTTTAGTGAAAACCCTATGTTGATATGACCATCCATTCATGAAGAGAAGTAATAACAATATTTTCAAGATGTCCACCATGATTGTCATGTTGGATATCAAATTAGTGCAATTTTTCTTTAGGATTATCTACATCTAAGAAGTCCTATGGTGAAAACCCCATGTTTATATGTTCAGCTGTTCAGTTGGGGTAGAGATAACAAGAACTTCAAGATGGCTGCCAAGGTGGCCATGCTGCGGTCAAATCCACACCATTTTTATTTAGGGCCATCTACATAAGTCTTTTATTGAAAACTGCATGTCAATATGATAATCCATTATGAAGGAGTGGCAATAACAAGATTTTCAAGATGGTCGATGTGGTGGCCATGTTGGATGTCTGGAGGCACTATTTTTATTTGGGGAAATAAGACCTAGGATAAGCTGTGCCAAGTTTCATGACTTTCCTCTAAGTAGCTTTAGAGGAGTGACAATAACAAACAACTGCTCACAGATGATAGATGGGTGAATGGATGACATACACAGAACCATCGAATGAGCCTTTCTGGTTTTCAACCAGTGGAGCTGAAAAAGTTGACAATCAAGCGATCTAGTCCTTATTAATATTAAGGTCATACCAAGTTTGGTTAGTTTGATGCAGTCCTTTCAAAGTTATCGAGCAGAAAAAATCCATCACCAAGAGGGAAAGTTTTAAGTCAGAGAGAAGGTACATCTCAGTTAAATGTTGACAGGAAGAAAATATTACAATTAAACTTGTCCTAGGTCTGACATAAAAGCCTCCTGTCAAATTTGGCTAAATCCATGAAGTGCTTCAAAAAGTTCTTGAGCAGAAACAAAATTCTTGCTAAGCAGAACATACAGATGGATAATGCCATTGAATATGACATACTGTATGCAAAACTACAGGAATCATGGGAAATTTCCTCTTTTAAAAATATCCCTGCCGCTCATATTACCCATCCCTGCCTCTCATACATCCCATCCCTGCCATTATGGTGAAGATTAACGTATAGTGTAGTCTCAACTGAAAACAACTGTCAGACTAGTTGCCTCTAGCTACAAGTCAAAAAGGGATTCATATTTTGAAAGCACAATGATTGCTCAGTATCAACATCTTCATATAATGACCATAAGACAGGTATGTAGCATCTTCACATGACAATTATGACACTGGTATGTACCATATTCTGATGACCATGAGACTGGTATCTGCCATCTTCATATGACAACCATGATATTGGTATGTACCATCTTCTGATGACCATGAGACTGGTATGTGCCATCTTCATATGACAACTATGATACTGGTATGTACCATCTTCTGATAACCATGATAATGATATGTGCCATCTTCATATGACAACCATAATACTGGTATGTACCATCTTCTGCTGACCATGATACTAGTATGTACTATCTTTATATGATGACCATGATACTGGCATGTACCATCTTCAAAAGATGAACATGAGACTGGTATGTACCATCTTCATTTAATGACCATGAAACTGGTATTTACCAACTTCATAAGACAACTATGAGACTGGTATGCACCATCTTTATAGAACAACCATAAGACTGGTATATACCATCTTCATAGGATGACCATGATACTGTTATGTACCATTTTCATATGATGACCATGATACTGGTATGTACCATCTTCATTTGATTACCATGATACTAGTATGTACCAATTATAATGAAATCCATCTGTGAAAGTAAAATATTGAGTGATAAGTGCAGTCAAGGTGCACTTATCTGTAAATCAAAAAGGGCAATAACTCTTAAAAAAATTGTGGGATTACAGTAATTGGTCAATGTGTACACTTTCTGATAATAGTTGTAAAGCATACAAAGTATGAGAGAAAACCATCAAAAACTACAAGCATAGCTGAGCTCCCCTGTCATATTTTACATCCAACTGTAACTTAGGTAAAACAAGAATTATACAGAGTGTTGGGTCTCACCAGCTCCACCATAGCATAATCCAAAATCCTTGCAGAGTCTCTAGAGCATGAAAACTGGATCACTGTGACCTTATTAACAGTAGGTCACTGAGGTGATTAATATTCCTAATATAAATACACTCATCAGGTTTCATGACTGTACACACAACAGTGTCTAAGGAACTGAGCTACAGCAAACAAATTTAACATCATCATTGCAGCATGAAAGTTAGGTCACCATCGCCTACTTTTCCAGTGGTGAGTAGTACCCGCCACGATGAATACGCTCATCAAGTTTCTTAACTGTACATACAATGGTGTGAAAGTAACAGAGCTAAAAATCCTACCATTAGCACCTATTACAACAACAACAAAACCAACTCTTTCAAAAATAGAGCAAGTACAATGACTGGTCAACATGCACATCTTCTGACTATAATATGTACCAAATTAAAAAATCACAACAATCCACTAAACACTGACAGTAGCTGTATTTACAAAATCTGGTCATAAATTGCATCCAGCTGCAAATCATAAAGGGCAATAACTCTTATAAAATCACAGGATCTATTGAAAACTGAGAGACTAGTTGCATTCACAATGTTCTATCATAAACAACATCCAGCTCAAAATAGGGCAATAACTCTAAAAAAAATCACAGAAGCAAAGCAATTTGTCAATATGCGCATCTTCATATAATTACCATGACTTGTACCAAGTTTAATGGCAAGCCATCAAAAAACTTGAGACAAGTTGCATTCACAAGTTTGTCATACACTGCATTCAGCTGCAAAACAAAGAGGTCAGTAACTCTAACCGAAATTGCACAAGCAAAGTGATTTGTCACTAAGTGCATCTTCAGACAATGATCATAAAATTAACCAAGCTTCATGGTGATCCACTGAAATTTGTGTGACTAGTTGCATTCTCAAAATTCTGTCATACCAAACATTCAGCAACAACTCTTATAAAAATTCTGGGTGCATAGTGGTTTGTGAATAGTCACATCAGCTGATGAGCAAAATATTTACAAAGGTTCATGGGAATCCACCAAAAGCTGTGGGACTATTTGTGTTCACAAGATTGAATGATGGATGGAAGGATGGATGGATAGACAGAGAGCAGGATGAATAGACAGACAGATGGCCTTGAGGAATTCGATATGCCTCCACTTCTATAGTGGTGAGTATAAAAAATGTACATGTACCTGCTTGTGACTCCACATCTGTGTCCATGATTTGGTCAAGGTATGGTGCTCTTTTCTTTTCTCTACCAGATTCTGATGCTAGAATATATAGAAAAGTACATGAAATGAAAATAAAAACTTTCACACATAGAAAAGAAGCATCCCAGTAGATTGTAGTTGTGTTTTACCTACTGATTATGAGCCGAGGGACATATACAGTCCAACTCTAAAACACCATTCATTTATGAGGACCTAAGTTTGATCCTTGATTCCAACAATCATTGATTGACTGGTCTTTCATGGCACATCAACACATGGAAGGTTATGTTATGCCAAGGCAATAGGAATAAAGTGTCTTGCCCATAGACACACCTTAGCAGCCAACCTAGCCTGGTCTGAGCAGGATTCAAACTCACACCCCTCTGGTCATTATTCTGATGTGGCAACCACCATGCCACCATGGCTATCTTGATTCCAGCGAGCACTATGTAAGTGGTTAGCCATTTAAGTTTGATGTTTTCTTCCTGTTTTTAAGTTTTTAAGTTCTTAAAACAAGAACATTTCACACAAACATCTTAGTCAAGGAGCAAACAACATGCTGTCAATCAATACAAAATAAATACATGTTTGAAAGCTACATGAACAGAGTGTGTATTTCTACATGTATGTAAATGATAGCTGTAGTTACCTCCATGTTTACAAACTCTAATAACTTCTCTTTGAATAACCAGGGGGATTACATGTGGAATCCTTGAAATAAACAAACAAAAGATATAATGAATCAAACAGTGTTTGTCCTAAAAGTAATACAACAAGGGCTCCAAAGTACTCTCTGTTTTTCTCTGAATGGCTTCATAATGCAGCTTTATACTGTCCCACATGACACGGGAGTCCTAGCATATCCAGTACAAACTACATGCAGTAATATATGTGCCCTTCTTGCTCATTGCACCATGCATTTTGGCCATATGACTTCAAATAAGCACATCAGAATCTAGACAGTGTAATTAATTTTAACTGATAGGAATACCTAGATTACAGTACTGTAATTAACATAGGTAACAATATTTAATCAACCAACTGCCACTTAAACAAGCAATTTAAATTTTTCAGTTTCTGTAACTTCACAAGAAAATGACCAAATCGAAAACATTTCAAAACTAGTTCGAAAAAAACCCATAATGTACATGAGAGCACATGCAAATGTGTCTACACATCATAGTGTTCATCTATTCAGACCATAGTGATCACAGATGTTACTAATGAGTAATCTTAACTCTACAACTACATGTTTTTGGGGTTAATTCAAAACAAATTTTTGGTGAAGCTTTGAACACTAAAAATAAAGACAAATTGCATGTTCTAGTGGCAGCTGATTACCTATTTATACCTATTTGTAATTACAATAATGTGCTCTAGGTACTCCCATCAGTTAGAATTAATTACAATGTATAGTTTCTGCTGTGATCATTAGAAGTCATGTGGCCAACAAACATGGTGTAATGATCAAAATGGGCACATAAATCTTAATATAAAAAGTTCACCACTGAATAAACATAGTTATTCCTCCTTGCACCTGCAATGGTCAGAAAGGGCATTCTGAGTAGGCTAGGACGTACACAGGTCTTGATATAAGCATAGGTCTTGATGATACAAGCATATATTCCAAGTTTGATCAAAATCAGATCAGAAATTTGGCCTCCAGAGTGGTAACAAGGTCAGTCAATTGGATGCAAGATCACCTCAATAATACGCATGGATCTCGCTCATTACTGAACTTGTCTGAGATTTTGATGACAGAAGCCCATATTCCAAGTTTGAAATTGGATCAGAAATGTGGACCCAGAGTGCTAACAAGTATTTGTTGATGGATAGATGATGCACACTGCACTACACTCAAGAGACGCTGGGCTATACCATGGGCTCACTTTGACTTATGGTCAGGTGAACTAATGAGAAATAGGACAACCTGTGTGCACCTGATTTGTCAGAATTTTATTTAATGACAGATCTGGGTTATACTGTTTTTAGTTTGGTACAAATTATACACTGGTAATATAGTACCTGAATCAACATCACAGCTGCCAACCTGTTTACAGCTTTGTAGTATATACTGTAAGTCAGCTTTATTCAGTCCTATTGATTTACCTGTCACCTCCTGTGCCACCTCCTTCTCCTCCTCCTCACTGTCTTCAACTTCTTCAGACTCCACGCTTGAGTAATCCATAAACCTGTTCCGCCCTCCACCTGATTTGCCCCTTTGTGACTTCCTAGAACTTATGTTGCTAGATTTAGCATCCTTTGAGTTATGATCATCAGCTGTTTCGCCTGCTGATAATTCTGAACTATCTGTATCACTAAAAGCATGTGCAGGGGTCTTTTTCTGCTTGCTTGGTGCAAATTTTCGCCATTTGTTTATTTTCTCACTTTCTTCATCGGACAAGTCTCTTTGCTCCACAGAATCAATCTTTCTCTTTATAGGACTTTTTCCTTTAGGCTTTAAAATAGTAGATTTATTTGAATTGGAATCATTTCCATTCTGTTCATTGCTTTTAAGGTTTGAGTTACTTGCACTTCTCCTTCTGAAGTCTTTCAGAAGAGTATTATTTGTCTTTACATCACTACTTGTACCTGATTTGTTATTACTTGTTTCCAATTTCTCTAAAAGATACTTGTCAAACTCATCTTCACAAGAAACAAATGTATCATCTTCAGAATCATTCACATTCATTTCTGCATCATCAGGAGTAGCAAAAGAGTCACTGTCGGAATCCAATACTTTATTTTCATTGTCCCCAGCATCAACGTAATTTTCTGACTGATTTTTATGTTTTTCATCATTTTTCATATATTTTGTATGCATAGGCGTTCCTTTGATTGATGATGGAACTGATTTTGTGGGAGATTTTGCCTTACATACAGTCAAGTTTTTATCCTCTTCTTTATCTGTGTTGTTTCCAAGCTGTCTATTCCGCAATCTAGTTCCTGGTGGACTAGTGTGAGAGGTATCATTTTCTGGTTCATTCTCAGTCCGAGTCTCCTTTTGACGAGCTTTTTTACTACCTTGCTTGACCTGATTTTTGAATGTCAAAGGCTCATATCTTGCTCTTCTAGTCTGCAGAGTCGTCTCATCCTCTTCAATTTGTATCAGTTCTTCAAAACCACCATCACTTGCTGCCACTGAGTTCATCTGAGAATCGTTTGAATTTTGTGTAGCATTTTCCTTAACTTTGATGTCTGATGATCCTTTCTTTTGTATTTTTGATTGTGAGAATTTTTCTGAACCTGTCTCATTCTGCTGCTTAACTGGTGATTTAATATGTTTAACTGAGTCTCCAACTGAGTTTGCTTTATTCTGCTGTCTAACTGGAGATCTAGCATGTTTCTGAGCCAAATCAGCTTCACCATGGTTGAGGTTTTGCTCCTCCTCTGCTTTTTTATACTTTTGATTAGATACTGTTGTTCCTATGTGAATTTTAATAGAATCTTCTTTCCTAGGTGTCACAGTAACTTGTCCTGGTTTGCTAGCACTATCTGACCTATCCTCAGCACTTTTAGTTTGATTAGGAGAAGAAACTAGCTCTATGGCATCAAAAAGCATTCTTTTTCTACTTTTCTTTGATGTGTCACTTGAACTTACACTGTTGTTTGCATTTTGCTTGGAGGATTTATTTTCCTTCAGGTTTTCCATGCCTGTAACACTATTCGTCTCCTCACTATTATCTTTTATAAATTTAGATCTCTTGGCAGGGGAAGTTGTTGGGTTTGATTCATCTGTAGATGTTTGTTTATTATCCAATTTAACTATCTTTTGTGGTGAGCTACTTCTTTTCTGTGGTGAGTTACTTCCCTTTTGGGGAAATTGGTTTTCAGACTGGTCAGCCAGCTGAAGCGGCAACTTTGAATGTGTGAAAAGATCTTTCTTCTTAGATGACCCAGTCTGATTTTGTGGCTTTTCCTTTGACTTGAATAAGGCATCTACACCTGCTAAAGAAAGAATAAAAATTACAGAAATTACTTTACATCAATTAAAAAAAAAGCTCTTCATTCATGTTGAGAATATGATTGCAATCTGAAATGAAGCACATAATCAAATCGTGCTGTAAAATGATCTAATGCTCTAAAAAAAATATTACAATATTCCTTATGCAGACATCTCACAGCAAACTAGTTTTTTGCAGGGGTAAAATCAATTTTAATTATGTAATACATGTACTTACCTGCCAGTATTGCATTGCTTATCTTCTCCAGGATGCAAGTTCCCCTGTCCAAGCTAAAAACTTCCTCCCTCAAATTAGTGTGGAGTGTTTTATTACATGAGAACAGAAAGAACACAGTCCCAATCTGACTCCTACAACATAGGCCCATATGGAATACACTTCCTCATTTACTTGGACCTAGAGTATTCTTAGGACATCACAGCAGGGAAGGAGGAGGAAATCTTTGCAATAGTGGCAGGTAAGTATTACATAATTAAAATTAGTTTACCCCTCCCCCCCCCCTTTCCCAAAAAACTAATTTTAATAGCAGTAATACATAACCCGCCACTATTGCACTGCTGAATTTGCCAGTCCAGAGAAAGGGTGATGACTTCAGAAAACTGGTGTAAAATATTGCACTAACCCCAACAGTAGGAGTGCTCACTGCTGTAAGTGGTAGAAGGTTAGACCACTTTTTGTGCCGTAACTATTGGGCCCAACAAAAAATGCTTTCGCTCTGGTGCAACAAAGACCGAAGGTAAAAGGAGAAGGTAGTGTGAGACCGCCAGAAGGCGGCTCTCATAACATCCTCCAATGAAGAGTGATTTAGGTAGGTCCAACAAGTAGCAATAGCCCTCACTTCATGGACTTGAATTCTCATGAAGAAAAGGTCTCTCTCAGTGAGGGACTGATAAGCTTTCTTGATAAAGAGGACAATCCACCTGGAAATGGTGGATGCAGAAATATCAGCATACCCCTTAATAGATAGGAAGAGATGCTTCTGACCCTTTCTTTGCCCTTTAGAAGCAGCCAAATGAAACCTTAAGGCCCCCACTGGGCAAAGAAACCTGTCTTGATCATCCCAGCACAGACCCAACTGAGACCAGGATCTCAATAGGAGGTGGAGCTACTGACGAAAGTGTGTTCTTGGCCAGAAACCCAGATTGGCAAAGAAGAGAAACCAAGCCACAATTCCCACTGAACCATAAAAGAAACCAAATCATAATTACCACTGAACTGTAAACAACCCTTTTCCACAAAAAAAGAAATGAAGTTCACTCCTTCTCCTCACAGATACCAAGGAGAGCAGGGAAACAGTTTTAAGGGTAAGGTTCCTGAAGGAAGCTTCAACGGTTCATAAGGGGATTTTGACAATGCCCACAAAACACACACAAGATTCCATCTAGGAATTAGTGAGCTGGATATCAGCCTCTGAAGCTCAAAATACCTGATGAGATCGGAAAGATGAGTGGACCCCAAGAAAACTTAAGAGTGTTAGACAAGGCTGCCCTATAGCCCTTGATGGTGGACACCCAACATTCTCTCTCCTGTAAAAGGAAGAGAATAAAGTCTGCCACTGCACTCAAAGGGGGATAGCTAGGTTCAGTGCATTTCCTACTGCACCAACCCCAGAAGATTCTCCTCATTGCATCATATACCTTGGAAGTGGACTGCAGTTTGCAACCTTGCTCAAAAACTGGTCCTAGCAGATGGACTGCTCGAGATGAGCCAGGCATGAAGTTTGAGAATTTGTGGGCTGCTGTGGAGAAGAGATCCCCTGTGCTGCAACAGCTGGTCACTCCTCTGTGGTAATCTCCTGGGCTCGTCTACCAAAAGGTCAAGCAGACTGCTGAACCACAACTATTGGGGCCAGAGAGGGCCAAGCAATGGAGGTCCTGACTTTGTGGAGCACCTCCAGAATAATTCTGTAAGGTGGGAAGGTGTATGTGGAGAGATGATCCCACTTTAAACTGAAAGTGTCCACTGTGCAGGCCCTCTGATCTGGGACTGGTGAGACAAAGGAAGGTGCGATTTGCTCATCACCTTAACCGTGACCCAGGATCAAACACTCACTGGCACTGACAACATTGGATCGAGGACCAAGAATCCTTAGGCCTTGTAAGATTTCCTAACCATGGAAGTCTCATTATTGTTGACATATTATTTGCATTATCTGCATTATTATTTACCCTGAAGGAATCGTCCACAGAAGACGAGGAGAAAGAAATGCCTTTCTTCCTCCCCTAATATGTGCAGCGACTTCCTGCCAAGTCCCACACTTCGTCGCTCCTAAGACAGCAGACTAGACACCTGTCTGTATGCACACATCCCATGCATGCTAAGCATGTGGAGTGAGAGTCCCAAGGGGCCTTGTTATGCCCACATTTACCCACACCTTATGATATTATATGCTGAAAGAAAATATTTATGCAAATATATTCTGAAAAGAATATTTATGCATACAAACAAACTCCGGAAATAAAAAAGTATATGTGACAAAGAGTGAGAAAACAATTTATCATAACACTGCTAGATTAGCAAGGTGCAAAAATTGCCTAAACTCTACTGATAGCTCAAGTAGAACTCAATTATTGCAAGGACTAAGTTCACTACAAATATATAACTGAAATGCCAAAATATGTTTTAAAACTTGAAATTAAGGCAAGTTTTCACCAAGCAAATTTGCACACATCTACCACTTACAAACGTATAAGGAAAAGGGATAGTGTATTCCATATGGGCCTATGACATAGGAATCAGACTGGGACTATATTCTTTCTTTCTGTTCTAGTGTTCTAGAATATTCCATACTATTATAGGATGGAATTGTTTAAGCAATGCAATAGTGGCAGGTCGTGAATTACTGCTATTAAAACCTTGGTTATCCAAATATGTCTGGAGATATGAGAACAACTTGGATAACAGAGTTTCAATAATCAAGTCTGCACTGAGCATACACAGTGGAACCTGTGTAATCCAGCTATTTGAAAACAGAGGCAGAAGTGGGCCTTAAATCACTCATTCATCAGTCTAAATGGCAAAATGTAATAATAAATCAAGGATCTTGGGATGAACAATACCTATGTCAGGATAATTTCCAGCTATTTGGTAGAAATTGGTGGTATCTGACATGTTGTTTAAACGTGTTTCTACTTTGAGTGACTCCAACTGGACTAGATAGTGATGTTTGTGCTGAGAAGTGAATTTAGAAAAGGGAGATGTTACAGCTCAGAAGTTCCTTTTGGGCATGAGACCTTAAAGTGGATGTAGCCCAAGTCATGCTACAACTCTGCCTTTCACATTTGATCCGATATGGTGAGGCAGTTTTGGAGAGTGAAAGTAATTTTTTCTTTCAATATCTTATTAACAATAGCTATGGTTGATGGGAGATAAGCATCATCAGAGATTCCGTTAAACTGCATTTTACCAATAAATGTTTCCCCTGTAGAGGAAAAAATTGAGACTGTCGGTATTCTTGAACCGAAAAACTGTCAAATGTGTTTTAAGTCTTGAAAGTTACATGTCACAACATCAAAGTCTGTCAGAAACCGACTTGTTCCTTTCGTTCACCGCTACTATTGTAGTCCCATATCCCTGCCAACTTTGATTAGTGATTGACACCAACAACAACAGAAGGATAGTTGACTTATCACTTTGATGACTTCAGGTGGTGTACTGGTATACACATATGATATAATCCTGCCTCCCTAGTCTGTTAAGATAGACAGTTTACAGTTAGGGCTGGAGCTCCCATGGTTATCAAATTACTGAAACATATACTGGAGTACTGCTTCTGCTTAGAAGCTGGTTTCATAATGTAAAAACCTACCTAATAGAATCTTTAGTTATTAAACTCATTATTATCTTTAAAATGGACTTAGAGAAATCAATACAGGTGGTGTTACTGAAATAAAAACACCACCTAAAGCCATCCAATAGATATGCCGTCTCTCCTTCCTGTGCTGTATTGTTGCTGTCAATCATGAATGTCAGCAGGCGGGCAGGTAAAACCTGCAGTACTTAATTAAGCAAGAACTGAAAAATTAATTTCAGCAGATGAAAATGACCCTAACGAGACACAGTCAGCTGAATGGTGATTCTTGATGCGAGACCTTAATCAGAGACTATTCTGACATCTTTCTGCAGTTTGCAAAACTTGCAGTTATTTGATTGACTTTTCCAGTAACCAGTATTCCGGCTGAGCGTGGCTTCAGTGCACAAAATTAAATAAAAACTGCTGGAAGAAGTCGTTTGAAGAAAAAAGAATGACCAGGCTGATGCTATTGGTAACAGAAACTCCTGACATTGTCCAATTTCCATTTCAATGGCCAATGACGTATTTCAATTCCATGCATCAGTGTCAACACAAAATTAGCGACTCTCAGACTTGAAAACCCTCACTGATATTCTCAGAGTTGTGACATAAATGCTTGAATACTGAGATATTTCTTTGTTATGGAGTTTTTTAATTGTATACCATTTATGCTTTTATTTCTTCTTGTTCAAAAAAAAGTAAGAACCATGTGTTCGTTTGTGAATGGACCAGCTTGGTTTGGATTTTGCCGCTTTTTATTTTTAGATGACTGTAAGTCATGTGATTTATAAGCCATGCTGAAGTTGAAAACTTTCACTTGCACCAAGCCACTAAAATTACACCTTAACTATTCACTTTATAAGTGAACTCTGAACCATAGTTGTTATTGTGTGGATTAAGTTGGTGATGGACAGTTTCGATATTGGAATGGGATTACACTACTGTCGCAATCTTGACTTGTGATGCTGATTATCAACACAGCTCCTGTAAAGGTCAGAAACTCATTCACTTCATTTTCTTTTTCAAAATATTTACAACATAACTTCGTCAACTTTATGCAACTGATAACCATGTTTGACAAGACTGGTTGATTAGGATTTGTACTGGTAAAAATCTGACCTTTTCTGTACTGACTTTTTCCGTCCCTGTCGGTACAAGATACTGATAATTGCGCAACCCTAATGGAAATGCTGATCATATGTAGGTTTTCCACACAGATGCTATGGAGACCACACCACTGATAAAGTATGTCTTAAAAACATTCCTACCAAGTTTGATTAAAATTAGATCAACCATTCCAAAGATGTTGAAAACATGGTTTTTCATAAGCCATATTGGTTACTTGAGTAGACATCGCAGACAAAACTTTGACAGACCATGTCTTTACAAACATTCATACAAGGTTTATACAAATTTGCTGTGCCATTCTAGAAAAATAAGTCAAAAACACATTTTCTAGCTGGTTGCTAAGACAGCTACATTATCAATGATAATGCACATCCTAACAAACATTCCTACTAAATCTGATTAAAACTGGCTCAGCTCAAGTTGAAAATAGTTTTTCTATATTGATGCTATATAAGCCACATTATTGTCAGGGATGCCACTCCACATGCAATTTTGACTGAACAAGTCCTATCTAACATACCTACCAAGTATGATCAAAATTGGCTCAGTTGTTATGGAGAAGTTAAAAACATGTTTTACATATGGTTTCTATGGAATCCACACCTTCACTAAAGGAACCACGCTGAGCAACATTTTGATAGAGCATGTCCTAAGAAACATTTCTACCAAGTCTGATTAAAATTGGCTCAGCCATTCTTAAAAAGAATTTAATAAAATAAGTGTTCCAACTCGCTGCTAAAGAAACCACATCATAGTTAGAAAGACATGTTGGACATGATTTTGATAGAGCATGTGCAAAGAAACATTCCTACCAACCATGGTCAAAATTGGCTGAGCCATTCTGAATAAGAGTTGAAAATAGGTTTACCAATTTGGTTACTATGTTTGATCCAAATTGGCCCAGTGGTTTTTAAAAAGTCGTCCAAAATAACTGCTGATGAATGACACAGCCAGATGCAGTGCCATATAATAATAGAATAAACTCATCGGGGTTTTATGGTCAGGTGAGCTAAAAATATTCTCCACTGAACAGTGAGCAAGAATAGCCAGTGTAAAATCTATAATAATGAGGCTAAGAAAAACTGAATTTTTGCATCCACAATGGGCAGAGATAAGAAATACTGCATGGTCTGTAATTTTTCATATGCCATCAATCCATAAAAATCAACATTATTTTTTGTAATGTAATATTTTATACTGTGAACATCTTTCTGAACAGCACAAAAACAATATGCCCCCTTCTACTATTGCAGAGAGGTCATTATTTTTTGCACAAAACACATGTATTACAGACATTATGGTAGAAAATATCCAATCTGGACTGATTCCACTGTATTTAAAATGTTTGGGAAACATGGTACTGATTGGAATAAACCACACATTTGGTTAACCCTTTACTGCACATCAGTCTGGAGGTTGGACTGCCTGATTTGCACAGGATTTGTCCATTAATTCAATAATTTGGCATCACTTTTGAGTTTACTTCTTGTACAATAATAATTTTCCTTATAGTGGGAAATTTGTTGTGGACAGTGGATGGATATTGGGTATACTTTATTTCAGCATACAGGGGATGAAATGGTTGGTTGCCATGCCAACCAAATCAGGCCTAGAATGTGTACAAATCATGACAAAATTGTATATTTTTCAGTATTCATTTATATTAAGCTTACTATTTTCTTGCAAAATCAGTCAGGTTTTGAATTTTTTTCATTTTTGATTGAGAAAAGTGATATTTTCTAATTATTTGGCTTGGATTGTCCAAGTTCCACCCAATTATAGGCACAACAAGTGTTTTGTTTTGCACAGGATTTATCCATAATTCAATAATTTGGCATCACTTTTGAGTTTACTTCTTGTGCAATAATAATTTTCATTATAGTGGGCAATTTGTTGTGGACAGTGGATGGATATTGGGTATACTTTATTTCAGCATACAGGGGATGAAATGGTTGGTTGCCATGCCAACCAAATCCTGCCTAGAATGTGTGCAAATCATGACAAAATTGCATATTTTTCAGTATTCATTTATATTAAGCTTACTATTTTCTTGCCAAATCAGTCATGCTTTGAATTTTTTTCATTTTTGATTGAGAAAAGTGAGAATTTCTAATTATTTAGCTTGGATTGTCTAAGTATCACCAAATATAGGCACAACAGGTGCTTTGTTTTGCACAGGATTTATCCATTAATTCAATAATTTGGCATCAATTTTGAGTTACTTCTTGTGCAATAGTTATTTCCTTTATAGTGGGAAATTTGTTGTGGACATTGGATGGGTATTGGGCATACTTTATTTCAGCATACAGGGGATGAAATGGTTGGTTGCCATGGCAACCAAATCCTGCCTAGAATGTGTACAAATCATGACAAAATTACATATTTTTAATTATTCATTTATATTAAGCTTACTATTTTCTTGCCAAATCAGTCATGCTTTCAATTTTTTTTTAGAAAAGCAAGATTTTCTGTTCATTTGGCTTGGATTGTCCAAGTTCCACCAAATATTGGCACAATAGTTAGGTGTTAAGATTGAACACTTAAAGTCAATAAAGTTTTAGATGTATATTCTGTGCTTATGTTTTTTTTTAATGTACTCGCATGGTCTTAAACATTTCAAATATACAAAAGTATTTTGGTCTAACATTGAATTTGTTGAAATTTATACCAAATAGCTGTGCTACTATGGTAACAATTAAACAATGCAGTGATAATATTAAAATATTAAAGCTGATTTTATACCATATCTCCAAAATATGAATGCCTGTGTTCAAATTCAAAAGATGTTGAAAGAAAGTTGAAGAATGACAACCAATTCATAAAAACCATGAAGATAAAAGTAGTATAATCAATCTCATGTGTATTTATTCACATATATACATATGCAGGTACTTAGGTGCTGCATTATTTTGATCCAGACACAATGAATGTACCACGAAGTCCACTGATGATGAAACAAACTCTTATATCCTAAGATACAGTTATCTGTAGATTGGAAGCACATGGTTTTAATATTCGTGTGTCAGAGAACATAATCAGAAAATAATTAATCATGTACCTTTTTCACTTTGGGATTTTAAATAAAAATCCAAAACAAGCAGTTGTCAAAAGAAAGAAAGAACTTGACTTGCATCAGTTGCTGAAATAAATATTCCATTTCAAGATCGGATAGTAGATTCAATATACAATGGAAAGAATCTCCTTAAAGCTGGCTTAGGCCAAACAAAAAAATGTGTGTTTCCTGTCTTCCGACCATCCCTGTTTCTCATTGCCGACCCTAGCACTTTTTCCCCACCCCCATTCCCAACATTTTTTTTTTGTTTGTTTTTGTTTTTGTTTTTTTAATAATAAAAAAATTCAAATTGCCGAAATTGATCTGTGCATCTAATTGAGCCAGTTTTGTCATGAAAGGCATCATCATGCAGTAAAGGGGTTGGCGTCAAAAGGCGTCATCATGCAGTAAAGGGTTAAGATAAAAGTAGTATAATCAATCTCATGTGTATTTATTCACATATATACATATGCATGTACTTAGGTACTGCATTATTTTGATCCAGACACAAGGAATATACCACGATGACCACTGATGATGAAGCACATGGTTTTAATATTTGTTTGTCGGAGAACATAATTAGAAAATAATTAATCATGTACTTTTTTGACTTTGGGATTTAAAAAAAAAACAAGAAACAAACAGTTGTCAAAAGAAAGCAAGAACTTGACTTGCATCAGCTGCTGAAATAAATATTCCATTTTAATATCGGATAGTAGATTTTCTCTCTCTCTCTCTCTCTCTCTCTCTCTCTCTCTCTCTCTCTATATATATATATATATATATATATATATAATATGGCATGGGCAATGGAAAGAATCTCCTTAAAGCTGGCTTATTTAAAACTGAATACTTAAGTCATATAAAAATAAAATTATACGAAATTCATATTTCGGAGGGGTATGCAAGAGGAGCACCTTTTACAAAAGTGTCACATTTTGTGGGCAAAGGTTTAATTTATGGAACATAACAAAAAGGGCATAAATATTTCTCAACTCAAGAACACACTTTTGGTCACAATATTATGGATATTCTTTTAAAAATAAAGAACAAAGAAGCTTCCACTCATAGAAGTATTCTATATTTAATAAAACATAATAATATTTGAAATTATTTGAAGATAGCACAGTTTTAAGTAGGTGTGTTAGTAATCTGGACAATGTGGGATGGATGCTAGAAAGGGCAGAGGGGAGGGCATTATAGGCAAATATGGTAGGAGCATCCTTTTCTTTATATCTTGTTTGAGTACTGAGTGCCAAAAATGTCAGATCTTGAAGGATTATTAAAAATATAAACTGCTGTATACAAATTTATTTTTACAAATGTCTTCATAAACCATGAAATATTCCCAAAGATCAATGTCTGAATCACACTACTCAGAAGTAATGATATTTCATTTCACCATGTCAATTTGTGGATTAAGAAGAAAATTAAGACATCATATCATATGATTAATCTAACATATTAGATGTTTTGTTTTTTGGAAATCATTAAACATTTTATTATGAGAAAATAATAAAGAGGATGAATATCATCGTTACTTATACATGGAATAAATATCATTAAATAATTTTCAATCAAAATTAACATTAAAAGGAAGAATATCTTACTTGGAGACAGTCAATGGTAGTGTGAATGTATATCTCTGAAATCATGACAGTCAAAATGTTTGTGGAAAAAAAATGTGTAATATAATAGCCTTATGAAATGCATTCAGTTTGTAACCGTATCACTATTTTTTTAAACTTATAACATTATTGAAAAGAATGACAAAAAAGCACAAAATTGGATGTCTTTAACAAGTATTTAATTAAAATCTAAAATATTGTACAAAAGAATTATATTTTACAGTCGACAGGCTTGCATAGGTTAAAATTATTGGAAATTCTGTGCAGTAAAGCTTGAATGAATAGGACATAATAATGATGCATGTATCTTGAAATAATCACCAACAATAACTTTATAAAATGAAGCCAAATAATGAGTGGATACATTAATTTTTTTGCCTGAAACTATTGCAATGGTTACCTTGTTACTATGTGCCCTGTAAAATCTGTGACAGATAGAAAATTATTACTTTAATTTTGTCACTTTTCACTAAAATTTAGATTCACTAACCAAATTATGTTTTGCCTGCTGCCGAAATGATATTTCTTGATTGCACAGATAAGTTTATTGTCTTTTTCAATTCTCAAGCTTTCCTAAATAGATTGTTTACAATTTCTTGTATGTATTATACTCTGTATTACATATTATATTTTATGTACTGTATTCTGTAACTCTAAACCCAGACACATTTTCGGTTAAGCAAAATCATGAAACTGAAACTTAAATGATAATGTATCGTATATACCTTACTATAGTTTTATACCAATGTACTAGGATCATTATTGTTGCTGAGCAAGTTATTCAGAGACCAATATGAAATTAATTTATCCCTTCTCTGTATCCCTTATTAATGAAAAAGTATGATGTTAGCTTAGTTTTGTACTTGTGTCAATTTTCTATGCCAAAAAAGGTTGTCGAAGTTTCAAAACCGTAAAACCCACCATCGTACTCTCTCATTATCAATGCAGAAAGCAACTTGAAATTTGCTCATGGGAGCAGTAATGAAATTGCTACCTATTAAAAACGAAGGTTCTAGCAGATGTTTGAAAACTCGGAGGAGTGGGATGGGGATGAGGGGGTGGCAATCTAGAACTAAATCAGTATTGATGTGCAGTATTTAGTATATTTAACGATTTTAATGGTTTTCGAAATATAAAGTGCTCGATTCACTCATTGAGGTACTCGCTATCGTGCATCAACTTTCTCATGAAATTCAACAAATTATGAGCTGTAATGATTTTTAAAATGATATGTAACATTAATTAATGATTTAAAAGTATTGAAACACGTTTTTCTAATGGCAAATCCCAAATTTTACCGCGATAAACATGCGCTATCGATTAGTGGAGTTGACCAGACTTTGCCGTGCCATGTGACTAATGGTTTTTCCGTGTTTCTAAAAATAGACGAATATTCGAGGACTTCATTTGTATATTTTTCGTGCTGATTAGTATTACAATTAGCGAGTAAATGTCTTTTAAATATATAAAATCCATTTTTCTGTGAAATTAGTGATTCTTGGTCATATCTGTTTGGTGACATGATGGATACGACCTTAAGAAGTGAACATGTAACAGTAACTTATTTTTAGCGTATAGCCTCGTTCCAAAGTTTAAAGTTTGCTCTCATATTCCTCTTTTTTGGTGAAACCTTGATAATAATAAACTGGAATAGTTCAAAGAATGGCATATTCCCGTGTATATTATCAAAATCTTTCAACTCTAATATTCAAAATTTTAAATGACTTCACGTCGCAACTGCGAGATGCAGAGCACATGTTTACAAATGGCGGATACGCTGTTACATACAACTGATGCGTGTAGATTAAACTGCGCAGTTGCTTTAATCCTGGGAATAAACTAATGATTTGCTTCATATTTATTGTCTAGATTCATTCTCTTGGTGATAGTTTTGGGTACAAAGACCTAATTTTGGTAGTTCTGGGTATCTTAATCGGATTTGTCATGAAAGGCGTCAAAAGGCGTCATCATGCAGTAAAGGGGTTGGCGTCAAAAGGCGTCATCATGCAGTAAAGGGTTAAACAAGTTTCATAATTCAACATATGATACTATGCACATAGCATAGCTTACTTAATCATGAGCTAAAGCAAAAACTTAACCTAAGCCAGTAAAAAGTTAAATATAGGTCACATTACTAAAAGAGTTGTGTACAATCATCTAGTTTATTGATTAAAGTATGAACAGTAAGAACATCTAATTAATCCAAAGTCAGTGAAGTGTGAAATATGGGTTATAGTGACCTACTTTTAAGATAAGGGTGTAGTACTCATCAAAAGGTATCCTCTCATCAAGTTTCATGATCCCACATACAACAGTATTATAATGCTGTTGATAAAATGCAATGTGGGCATGAGATAAATGCAAAAACTTAACAAAAGCCAGTAAAATGTGGAATACAGGTCACAATGACATTCTTTTCTTGTATGGCTGTGATACTACAAGAGATGCATACAATCATCAAGTTTGATGATTCTGGTATGAATGAGACTTGAGAATGAATCAGTCAAGCATGAAATATTAGTCACAGCAACCTACTTTTTTACTGGTGTACTACTCATCAAGATGCAACCCACCACCAAGTTTCATGAATTCTGGTATAACAGTGCATATGCGGAGTACTCAAAAACCTACTTATTTAAGAAATAAATGCAAAATATTAACCTAAGCCAGTAAAATGTGAAATTTAGGTTCCCATAACCTTTTAAGGGTGTGGTAATACAAGAGATACATACAATCATCTAGTTTGATGATTCTGTCATGAACAGAACTTGATAAATAAAACTTACAACATAAAATTTAACGAAAGTTGGTGAAGCATGAAATATGGGTCACAGTGAAATACTTTTGTGATGATGGTGTAGTACTCACCAAGTTTCATGAGTCTTAGTATAACAGTATATATACTAAGCACAAAAAAATTATTGTGTCATGAGCTAAATGCAAAAACTTAACCTACAATGTGAAATGAAGGTCACAGTGACAATCATTCTGTGGTAAGGCGATGGTACTAATAGATATGCATACAATCAGCTAGTTTGATGATTCTACCATAAAGAGAGCTTGAGAAATGAACTTGAAACACAAAATTTAACAGAAGTCAGTAAAGTGAGAAATATAGGTCACAGTCTGTGATTGTGTAGTACTCACCACAATGCATATAACCAAGTTTCATGATTCCATGTATAACAGTAGTTATACAGGGTGCAACAAATCTGAGCTAGATGCAAAAACATAACCAAGAATGTACAACTAATGTACACGTACAAAGTCAGCCCCTACAGCCCCCTCCCTAGTGGATTGGTGCTATGAAACTCACTCCAAACTATTGCTAAGACCCAGTCAAGCATGAAATATTAGTCACAGCAACCTACTTTTTTACTGGTGTACTACTCATCAAGATGCAACCCACCACCAAGTTTCATGAATTCTGGTATAACAGTGCATATGCGGAGTACTCAAAAACCTACTTATTTAAGAAATAAATGCAAAATATTAACCTAAGCCAGTAAAATGTGAAATTTAGGTTCCCATAACCTTTTAAGGGTGTGGTAATACAAGAGATGCATACAATCTTCTAGTGAAATATGGGTTATAGTGACCTACTTTTAAGATAAGGGTGTAGTACTCATCAAAAGGTATCCTCTCATCAAGTTTCATGATTCAATGTATGACAGTATTATAATACTGTTGATAAAATGCAATGTGGGCATGAGCTAAATGCAAAAACTTAACAAAAGCAAGTAAAATGTGGAATACAGGTCACAATGACATTCTTTTCTTGTATGGCTGTGATACTACAAGAGATGCATACAATCATCAAGTTTGATGATTCTGGTATGAATGGGACTTGAGATTGAATCAGTCAAGCATGAAATATTGGTCACAGCAACCTACTTTTTTACTGGTGTACTACTCATCAAGATGCAACCCACCACCAAGTTTCATGAATTCTGGTATAACAGTGCATATGCGGAGTACTCAAAAACCTACTTATTTAAGAAATAAATGCAAAATATTAACCTAAGCCAGTAAAATGTGAAATTTAGGTTCCCATAACCTTTTAAGGGTGTGGTAATACTAGAGTTGCATACAATCATCTAGTTTGATGATTCTGTCATGAACAGAACTTGATAAATAAACTTACAACATAAAATTTAACGAAAGTTGGTGAAGCATGAAATATGGGTCACAGTGAAATACTTTTGTGATGATGGTGTAGTACTCACCAAGTTTCATGAGTCTTACTATAACAGTATATATACTAGGCACAAAAAAATTATTTTGTCATGAGCTAAATGCAAAAACTTAACCTACAATGTGAAATGAAGGTCACAGTGACAATCTTTTGTGGTAAGGGTATGGTACTAATAGATATGCATACAATCAGCTAGTTTGATGATTCTACCATAAAGAGAGCTTGAGAAATGAACTTGAAACACAAAATTTAACACAAAAAAGAAGTCAGTAAAGCGAGAAATATAGGTCACAGTCTGTGATTGTGTAGTACTCACCAAAATGCATGTAACCAAGTTTCATGATTCCATGTATAACAGTAGTTATACAGGGTGCAACAAATCTGAGCTAGATGCAAAAACATAACCAAGAATGTACAACTAATGTACACGTACAAAGTCAGCCCCTACAGCCACCTCCCTAGTGAATTGGTGCTATGAAACTCACTCCAAACTAAGACCCAAGAAGAAAGAATGGTTGACATTCAGTAAGGGTGTGCATATATATGTTTTTATATGTGTGGATACTAATGCCTTTGCCAACGCAAGGGGTAGTACAATAGATTACCTCTACTTTATTGAGGATAGCTAAAAAATAATTCAAAATAGTTATCTCCTCCATATTAAAGTTTTTTTAATTTGTATGATAACCATGCAACTTCTTTGTGAAAACTGATTGCATAGCAGTTAAGTAACATTATACATTGATGCATGCATACACAGTCATACAGGCTTACATATATTCTTTTTTTTTTTGGGGGGGGGGGGGTAGGGGGGGGGTAAATGAGGTGTAGAAGATTTAAATATGCAATCTCAACAGATAGAATATCGAATGAGGTACCCATGAGAAAACAGTGATTGGAGATGGCCCACTAAGCCAGCCACAGTAAGATATATATAGAAAACTACATTAATCTTTTGTTCTGCATCAGCAGAAATAACAAGTCTGATATGGCATAGGAATACATTGAGGCCATTAGGGCGAAATGTATTCATAAGCAATATCAAACAAGTTCAATCGACTCAGAACAAAACATGAATGCAGTTTTGTATTTATTACATACCCCGTCTTTTACACTTCTAAAATATATTTAGCTTTACAGTAAGAATGAAATTCAAAATGACCTCGGATTTATACAAGTTTGATTCACTGCATCTAAAAATATTGACGTGCAGCTGTCAGAGAAGACACCAAAGTAGTTACAATCTGGGTGTGTGGTATGGAAATACAGATTGGGCATCTGTACTGAGTGCCAGATCAACCATGTAAGATTAAATGAGTATGTAATAAAAAGTAAAAGAATACAATATTATACTGTAACTATAGACTTTGCAATAACAGTATTGTTCATGATGAATTTGACTTTCTATTTATCTGTTCAGCATACAGTCATGTCAAAATATAGAGAAATAATTCTGGAGAAACTCAACTATACTTCAATTTATTCCAAAATATCTGAGAATAATAATGTTAAGATTGCACAGAATATAGGAAATTATTTTTGAAGCACTCAAAGTTTGAAAACCCCTAATTAACAGGGAATCCATTCTCCACATACAGTATACCTTTCAGAATTTATCCAACTCATTTTCATTTTCTGCATGTGATTATTCTATTTAATTTTCTGTAGTAAACTTATATGTTGTTGCAAACAATAATTCTTTGAGTATGGTTGTACTTACTAGACCCATCTTGTGACCTCCAAACTAATGACCTTGATTTGCGAGCTTGGGACTTACCTATTTTATGATAAGGTGTGGATCTGTGTCAAGTTTCTTCAAAATATCTGCCAAGGTTTAATGGTGACAGCCTGGATAAGAAAACTGGCCACTGACTAACAGTATCCCTTATTGTAACCTTGACCTTGAGGCCATGGGGTATGACTGAATATGTGAGAAACTGTCAAGATATTTAACAAGCTGAAATTTCATTCAAATGTCTTCACTGACTCAAAAGTTATACCCATACTTGGATAGAGGTTACTAATTTATATTTTACCCTTGCCATACCCTTGATCTTGAGGCAGGTGGTGTAGCTATGCTATGTAACAAACACTCTAGTCATGATATATAACTTGTTAAAGTTTCATTAAAATATCTCCAGTGATTCAAAACTTATACTCCAAATAAGGATAAAAGTCAGGTTCATTTTCTCTTGCTG
The DNA here is from genome assembly GCA_029931535.1 of Margaritifera margaritifera. Taxonomy (NCBI): domain Eukaryota; kingdom Metazoa; phylum Mollusca; class Bivalvia; order Unionida; family Margaritiferidae; genus Margaritifera; species Margaritifera margaritifera. Next base: position 2,793,577 of record JAQPZY010001657.1, on the reverse strand, counting down.
TGACCTTCACCCTGTTGCAAGAGGCATGGAAATGGCATGCAAAACATCATGTATATATGATATATAATTGGCTAATTAAAATATCTTCAATGGTTCAAAAGCAATCCTTTGTACAAGTCACAGAATTACATTTTCCACTGCTGTTATCTTCACCTTGAGGCCAACACTGCTGACTATGGTGTGTATTACACTGTCTAGTAATGACATATCCTAATGGAACGTTTCATGAAAATATCTTCAGTGGTTCAAAAATTATTTTCTGGACAATGATAAAAGTCACAGACTTACATTTTCCTTTGCCATGACCTTGACACAGAAGCTTATGGCCTGGCTAGGGTATATGACACACCATCTATTCTTGGGCAATGTTTCATTAAAATATTTTCAGTGGTTCAAAAGTTATATTCTGAACAAAGGTACAAATCACATAATTATATTTGCCCTTGTTGAGCCCTTGACCCTGAGGAAGGGGGCATGGCTGTATTACAAGATACACAGACTAATCATGATATGTAATTGGCAAAAGCTTCATTAAAATATCTTCACTGGTTTAAAAGTTATATTCTGGACAAGGCTAAAAGTCACAGAATTACATTTTCCTTTGCTGTGACTCTGACCTTGAAGTAGGGGGGCCCAGCCATGATACATGACTAAATCTTGTTATGATATATATATATATATATATATATATATATATATATATATATATATATATATATATATATATATATATATATATATATATATATATATATATAGACACACACACACTTTGTGGCAAAATTTCATGAAAACCTCTCCAACTGTTACCAAGTTATGAGCCAAACAAGTAAAAATGTTTTGGATGATCGACAGATAAATGGATGTACCATAACATGCCTGACTTATGACAGGCATATGAAAAATGAACTGAACTGAAAGGACAGAAGAATGTGATTGAAACCATAGTTCACAGCAGTACAAAACAAACGCATCATCCAGGTCTAGTGTTCATTCTAAAAACTTGTCATATATATACTTGCTCTGATGACTTTTGTCATTGTATTTGGAATCCCCAGTGAGAAGAAATTTCCATCTATCAGGTATGTCATACTTGTCTATGTCAGGCAAAATTTGTTTCCTGAATCTGGTTTGCATCGACATAAAACTGTGCTTGGTTATCTGAAAAATGAAATTTTTTAATCTAGCTGATTAATGAAAGGAAATCCCACCAACTGGTCAGAATTTGTTGCTAGGTATGAGGCTTTAAATATGATGAATTCTTTAACTCATTTCTCACAAGGAAATAGTGTTGGAAAAAGAAGGATGGCATATCATCAATATAGAACTTGCTTTAGAAATACGGAGAATATCATTTTCTAAAAATATGTTTGTCATTAAAAAAAGTTTAACTTGCAACGACAATTTGTTGTACTGTTTAGAGGTTGGCAAAATGTCTTTTCAGTACTAAAAAGGCAAGGAACATTTCAGATATTTAAGACATCAAAAGAATAATAACATCATCCACACTGTTAATAAGTGCAATCATGTAGGAGGCATCTATCTCACATGCCTTTCTCACATGGGCAGACTTATCACACATAAAAAGGAATGAGAGAAAAACATGTTCTATGGAACACCACTATCTTGCCTTCCAACAGTACTCTGACATATTATATAACTTTCAAGAATTCTTAAAATTGTTGATGCTGTTGCCACCCAAAAAGTGAGACGTATGTATCCCTATCTACTGAAGCTGATGTAGGCCAGAAAAAATGAATTCAAGTATGATGAGACTCTCCTTTACAGAGTTTTCTATAAACAACCACCAGGCTGAAAAAAATCTAGTTGGCCAGCTGACTCTATAAAATTGCAAGTCTTACATGGTATCCAGGACAGTTCTAGTTAATCACATTTAACAGTTGACTGATATATGCAAGTCTTACATGGTATCCAGGACAGTTCTAGTTAATCACAGTTAACAGATACATGTAAGTCTTACAGAGTATCCAGGACAGTTCTAGCTGGTCACATTTAATAGACAGTTCAAGCTGATCACATTTAACAGTTGATAGATACATGTAAGTCTTACAGAGTATCCAGGGCAGTTCTAGCTGATCATATTTAAAAGTTTATAGATACATGAAGGTTTTACCCAATATCCAGAACAGCCTATGCCCAAGTATATTCTTGGAACCAATATAAACTATTGGCCCTCCAAACAATGAAGTATTACAAAAACATATGAAGCACAAAAATTATGAAATAAATATAAATAAATGAATGTTTGGAATAACATATGCTTCTTTCAAAATATTTACCTAATCAGTATATGCTTGGAGTACATCCACTACCTAGCAAATCCAGCCCTCCCAAGCTAAAAAAATATTCACCTCATCTTTTGGCTTGTTTTAGCAACAAAAGTGCTAAAATGTTATCTGCTTGCTAAGGTGGAAGTCAGACTAAATTGGATTTGCCTTGAATGGAGAGACTGGTGCCAAACCCAATCAACCGTCAGTTACTACTAGAGCACTTGTGCACTCTGTTCCAGGGATGTGCATACTGAGAAGGCTTGGGAGGATGTGCCTGTATTATGATTGGGTAAGTATTATACAAGAAACATATTTTACTCCATATATTGGTTTTCTTTAAAAGAAATGTTACCAAATCATAATACATTAGGAGAAATGTTAAAGAGGAGGATGAAGTTACATCCCCTTACCATATAGCTGGCCCTGTCTTTTGTCTGCTAACGCATGTGAAGCAGCTTCGAGTTTTATGTGAGATACAGGCTAGGGTTGCCAACAGATCCACAAAATGTTGCTCCGATGGGTGTATATTTGACTGAAGACAGAGGGGTGAACAGACTATAGACCAAAGGGCAGGTAAGTATGGTGCTGATTAGCTTACTGTATGACATTAGACACAGAAGTGCAAAATATTAATCTATGATAAGATAGAAAAAGAAAAATTGATGAAATATACTTGCATGAGCTGAGAAAATTCCAAAGAACTGCTCAACTGCTGAAAGGCAGAAGTGGATTCAGTATTTGCAAGGACTTAAGAAAGAGCATGCTGCCAGACACAAGTGGAAGTAGTAACTGCCAACTGACATATTCGGAACCAATTATTCAAGGCAAGACTTCTCTAGTCTGACTTCCACCTAGGCAAGCAGACAATCTTATAGAACTTTGTTAATAAACAAGCCAAAGGACATGGTGAATGTCTTTTTTCACTTAGGTGGACTACATTTGTGAGGTAGCAGATGTACTCCTAACATACTAGGACTGCGTAGCAGATGTACTCCTAACATACTAGAACTGGGTAGCAGATGTACTCCTAACATACTAGGACTGGGTAGCAGATGTACTCCTAACATACTAGGACTGGGTAGCAGATGTACTCCTAACATACTAGGACTGGGTAGCAGATGTACTCCTAACATACTAGGACTGGGTAACGTATATGAAGAAATGGTGAAAGTAAAAAACAATCTCCACAAAGACTAATCTGGTATCATGCAGTGTCGAATCAATGTTAAGTGAGACTCCAGAAAATGTACTACCACTTCTATATGGTATAAACTACAGTTTTGAAAGTCTTTGATAAAAGCACAAAATCTGTATAAAATAGTTTTATCCCTAATAATTTATTGAAAATATTAAAACACATACAGATGAAAAATTAAAACAATTTGCTGCTAGTAGATATAAACCCACCAATCAAATGAATCAACCACATTTTCACAGATGTCATTTGAAAAGTACAAGTTGAAATTTGTGCAAAAAAGTTACAAGAACGGCTAACTGGCATGTAATGGGAGAAGAAATATAAAACTTTTTACTAAATCCTGACTATAGTAACATTTGTCAGTCTTTTAAACCACAATCCAATCTCAATTATACACAGGTTTTCTTCTTCTATAATGATCTCAATCATAACCTAACTAGTCAACATAGTTGACTTTTGTAGATTGACTTGTCAACGTGAAAAGTAAATTTTGTAGTAAATTATGTTTCTCAGAGAATAATTACCTGAATAATGTTAACAAATAAACTTCACTACCTCTCAAATTCAGCCCTCAAATACTAAAAATGTCTTTCACATCTATATATCACATAGACAAACGAAAGAAACTCTTCAGAATTACCTCCCCTTTCCACCGTGAGGTGGCTAGTGTATACCAGATGTTATCCTATTTAAGCTTGAGTGAAAAATCGACAAGGATGCTCACATTTGCAGAAGGTGTGGGAAAACTTTATTGTAATGTGAGTATACCAATATCATTTGGAGAATAGGTAATAGTAGGAGGAAATTAATGAGAATCCAACCTCTACCATGGGTACCATTCAAGGGAAAATGGCTGGAGTCCCCATATGAAGGATAAACCATTTCCCTAACATGAAGGCAAAACATCCAATGGTCATGTGACATATGACATATGACATCAATATGCCGATAATGAGAAACAAAGGACATTTTCCTACCCAGAAAAAAATCATTGCTAATCCAGCAAAAGCTATGAACCCATGCCTGCATGGAGGCTGTGCTGTCATTGACTGGGTCTAGGAGTCATGTTGGCCACAGCCAACAGACTCAGATTAAATTTCCTTTTCTGTGATGCTAGATCTCAAAGATAGAAACTCAAGACAGTTGACTGTGCATGCCAGCTCATGGCTTCAGTGTTTCAGATTGAAATTTTCATGAGATGTATCTGATTTTCTGAGACTTCTGAGTGTGCTGAGCATATCACCCACTTGAGCCAAGACACCAGGGCTTAAGAGGTTATATATCATGTTTCCTGGCCTTTAGCAGAAAAAGGTGTCCGACTCCACAACTGTTTTCCATGCATTTCAAGTAGTGCCTGAAAGTATAAACTGGGTCATGCATCATTGCCTCGCTTAAAGTATCAATTGAGGAGAGTAAGTGAACGACCACCTTCTAATTGTTTGCAGATGGTAACATGTTAACATTTTTCTGATTATGAAGCCTGATTGCATCATTCGGACCACATAACCATCCGATTTGAAACTAAGACAGTTTGGGTCAATCAAAAAGGGCATGCAACTCACCCACCCTTATACTGAGGGGGTAAATGATGGGGGGGGGTAATGGCAGGGGGGTAATTGACAGGGGGGTATTGTCCTGCTTCCATTCCACCTACAATGATGTCAAAATTTGTCAGAAATCATTAAGTGGTCACCCCTGAAAGTAACAGGGTCTAATTTCTCAAAGTGGCAGAGAAAAAAGTTAGCAACTTGAGAGATTGAGACCTGCAATGGGATGATGTTGCCCTGGCACCACTCCCTTAAAAAGTGCAACATTTATCTCATTTGCCTTTAGAGTGGAGAGCCTTCTAGTTCATAAGATCTTCTTCATGATCAAAGGACCAAATTCCTTTCTGCACAAGGCTCTCCTGACAAGAGCAAAGCATATAGTAGAAACCTGTCAAAGTAGGGATGAAAAACCTGCAAACAGGGTTGCCATAGTAGGTTTGGTGTCGCTGGGGTTTTTCAGAGAATGATTATCATTAGACTGAGTAGATTGGTCACCCAAGATTTGTCCCTTGATCTAAGATGGGCTCCCATAAACCACTTTGCACGTCTGGCCCCAAATTTTCTGGGCTATTCTTGGTATCAAAATAGCTGGTGGGAAGGCATAGCCCCAAAACATGTCCCTACTGACTGACAGTGTCCACTGCCCAGGCACCTACATCCAGGACTGGGGAGATGAAGGCAGGCAGTTTGTGGTTCAACCTCATCGCTAGATATCACTGGATGCCCCCAAAATGTGCAAATCTGATGAAAGATCAACAGATGAAGTAACCACTTAATATGAAGAGTCTGGCCCCTTTTTGACAATGAATCATCTAGGTCATTCAGCTTGCTGGGAATGTATCTGATCTGGACCGTAATCTTGTGTTGGAGATACCAGTGCAGAAAGTCCCAGATCAGGATGCAGAGATCGGGTGCTTTGGTCCTCCCCTGTTTGAGGAGGTAGGTAACCATCACAGAGTTATCCAGCATTACGAGGATTACAATTCCATAAAGTTGATCTTTCCTGAATTGAATGGCATTGATGATAGCCATTGGGTTGGAGCTGGAAGTCACTGGAAGTTATTGGGAGGTTTGGGGAAGGAGAAATTTTTGTTTCCTGTCCTGTTAATTATATTGCCTCCAAAACTGAGGGACCTGCTGCTGCCTAAAATTTGCTTGTCGGAGCTGCTGTTGACTGGGATTCAGCCTTTGAGCCTTTTCTCTAAAATCATCTCTCTGTTGTGTCTAAGACTGATGTGGATAAAAAAACTGGAGGAGGGAATAAGGAGAACAGAAGAAGCTCTTGTGCTGCCTGCTTGCACATATCTTCCATAAAGCTGCCAAAACAACAGTGGCAAAGCGAAAAGGGCTTGCTTAAAGTAACTTAACAACCTCTATAGTCAAATTCTTAAGTTTAAGTACTGAAATATAAACATCAATATACACCTCTCCCTTAATAACTCGTGCACAATTGAGTCCAAAAACATAGTGATGAACCACTGAAAAATTAAGAAAGGGATGGACAGCAATAGTGAGAAAAGGGGGGGTGGGGGGTGAATACTCATTTTATAATCATGTTGGGAATAACTGTCAATGATGATGTTCTGTTTAAATTATCAAGATATATAAGATTATAAATTTTTCAAGATATATAATCTCAAAAGTATCATTAAATACATTACTCCAGGAGGTTTCAACTGCTTTTTGCATGTAAATGGGGATACATTCTAGTGTTATTGCTGACTCTGAACAAAACCAGATTCTTTTTTAAAAAATGATGGATATTTATTTTTAAAAAAACAACAAAGTCGAAACTCAATTTTTTAATTATTCTATTAGTAAAATTTTGGTTTTAATTAACCAATTTTAATCACAATTTTATTCATGTTCAGCAAACAGAGGATATTTTGGGGGTATTTTTTTTAACAAAAACATGGGATCCACACCTGTCTCTGCATTATAAGTAGGTTTGTGAGTTATCCAGGTGTGCTAAAATGAGGGAATGGTGTATGTACAATAATGGCACTGTCAAGAAAATTCCTGTCATCACTAATTTTCCAGTTACATGTGTACCCCACTTGTAAAGTTACTCACCATGTCATTTGCAGTTGCATGCACAAGAAACTGGGATCCAAAATACCTTGTTGTAACTGTCACTTTTCCAGTATTGGACATTAATATCCATTTGCTTAAGCTGTGCCTTCTTATTTAATGATTCATCAAAGAGTACCACAAAATAATCACTTTCTTTCCATTTTTTTATCAAATGTTCCTTAAAATGGTCTGCTATACCAAAGGTCACAGGAATGCAATTTTTTTCTCTCCACATGAACATCTGAATGCAAAATCACAGCCAGGAAAAATTGCTGAAAACAGTTTTGTCATGGATTCATTTGATTTGAATGAATTATAACTCAGTACTGTCTGAAGTGTCCACAGCACTTTCTGATTTCTACCTTCAAGGTATCAGTTATGAAACATTTATCAGTGATTGCTTGGGAAGGGCAATCTGGACCAAAGACAGGTTTTTATCCACTGACTGCATCAGGAGGGGGGGGGGAATTTGTAACTGACTGATATCCGTTTTCTCAGAATCTATCTTCAAAAAAGATATCAATGACTGTTCAGAGGATTCCAAAGTGCTTGTAAATGACTGTTTTTCACTTGTCATATGTGACGAAAGGGCATACTCCCTCATTTTTCTCCAATCTATTAACTTATTACACATGATACATTTCCATTATCCCTTTTGAACTCTCTAATCCATGACAATTTGGAATCTCTCATTCATCTGCAATTGAACACACATTTTGACATTATTAAAGCTGATGACGAAATCGACATTCACCATGCTCCATCCACCATCTGCACCGACTTGTTTACCAATAGTGACACCTAAACTATGTTTTGGGAAGTCTGATTAAAAACATATCACAGTCTAGGCACAAGACAATGGATAATACCAAAGGTATCATAATAAATAGAAAGCATGGTAAAATGAAGGATCAGAATGATTGGTAATACTCATTTTTCCCAAAATAATTAAATAGGTAAAAATTAAACACTTAAGTAATAAGTCAAATATTAGTGAAAGTCAACAGCTTTATAAGCACTGTTAAAGCAAATTTAAAGATTTTTCAAGGGCCTTTTCCACTTTTCATAATTCTCAAGAGTTTTTCAAGACCAGACATTAAATTCAAGGGTCTTCCAAGACCTGTGCAAACCATGTGGTAATAAGTGCTGCAAGGTCAGTATTATAACCCATGTGCACAGATCTGTAGGTACTAAGGCCGTATTTGGACAGGTGGGGGTACTTATGCCCACTGTCAAAAAGTGGAGGATAATCTCCCATCAACTCCATGTCTGTACTGCAAAGACATGATGAATGGAGAGACAGAAACTCCCCTGAAGCCAACAACTGTGTAGTCATCTCCTGTATGAGTCTCCTCACCTGTGACTCTAGCAGTGCCTGGTGTGCGTAGGATGGACACCTCCAATCCTCACCAATCTTCCACTGCAAGCTGACCTTCTGTAATGGTCACTGAAGGCATGGTTCTAAGAATCTTAGAGGGGGCAGAGGCCTTCATGGTATCCCAAACTACACTAGCTATAGATGACATTTTAATGTGGAGACTTAAGATGTCACTATCCACTGACCTGGACTTCAACTGACTCTCTCTGCCCTTTAAACTTTTCCTTAACATTGTGGACCACGACCCTCTGACCACACTGAGCAATACTACAAAAGAAAGTTGATGAATACTTGGTATAGGTGGGGCACATCTCATGAGTGTCCTTGTTGACCTTAAACTTTGTGCATTTTTGATCACCATTGTATATCTGAAACAACAATGAAAACTAAATAATAAGGGGAAATAACAACCTGAAGGTGTAAACTTTATCAATGACTGCACTCATTATTAAAACGAGTCATTCAAATAGTATTCACAATTATCAGCAAGTATCAACACTACCATATGCAAGTACAAGGTCAGAAAACAATGTCCACAAACTGAAAAATATGCGCATTTAATAATGACAATTCAAAAATAAAGTTACCAATATTCTGCAGTAACCTTAATTAACAATACTGTATCGACTTTACATTTGGAAAGGTAGAATTAATGATGATCTTGACAGATGTCAAGAGGCAATGCAATGCAATGTTATTTGTACCGCAACGATAACTTAATCAGGATAATATCCAGTATATGGGTGGGTAAACTGAAAGAGTTATTTCTCTTTGTATGACGTTATAGGAAAGATACCATTGCTTTCTTTCTTTCTGGAAGGGCTGGACTTGAGAGGTAGCAGATTTTATTTTCTTAACGTTAATATGATTGTATAATGTATTTAATGGAGAAAACATAGAAAATTTCAATTGGTGTTAGTAGATATAAACATACCAATCAAATTAATGCACAGTAAACACGATTTTTGTCAATGTCATTTGATGGAGAAAGTTGAAAATTGTGCAGAAAAGTTACAAGTAGGATAGATCGCATGTAAGTGGAGAAAATAATACATTTTAAGTCATGACCATAGATATATTTGTTAGTCTTTTAAACAACAATTCCATCTCATTTGTACACATATCTTATTCTTCTATAACGATAATAATTATAACCCACTAGTCAACATAGTTGACTTTTTGAAAATGAATAGTCAATAAGAACAAGTTTTTTCAGCACTAATTAAGGTCTGCTTTATTTTTCTCTCAATCCTCAACTTGACAATGGTCAAACACATGCATGAGATAAATCAAATACTGGTCATAAATTGTCAACTTGTCAATGATCAATCACATGCATAAGATAAATCAAATACTGGTCATAAACTGTTAACTTGTCAATGATCAAACACATGCATGAGATAAATCAAATACTGGTCATAAACTGTCAACTTGTCAATGGTCAAACACATGCATGAGACAAATCAAATACTGGTCATAAACTGTCAACTTGTCAATGGTCAAACACACGCATGAGATAAATCAAATATTGGTCATAAAATGTCAACTTGTCAATGATCAAACACATGCATGAGATAAATCAAATAGTGGTCATAAACTGCAGTAAAACTGATTCTTGTATTCTGTGTTGTTATTACTTCAAAGTGACAGGCTTCATAAATATAATAATTCACTAACTTTCTTTAATGAACAATAATTGAATGTATAAGTTCTACCAAGTTATACAACAAACTCTTAGTGCTGCAGCTTATTTTTTAAGATTGTTGGGCACTGTGAATTCATTTATTTTTGATGGCATCAAATTTTATTGATTGCAGTGAATGACCATTACTGTATATACTCACTTATAAGTCGAGTCCAACTGCATATAACATAGACCCTGATCTGTCGTCACATAATGCACAGGCAGATCAAGGTCTACACTGCTTGTTCTAATGAATAATCCTAGCAAATTGCATAGTGTACCAGCAGATCTGGCTCTGTGCAGTCTGCAGTTGGACTCGACTTACAGGCAAGTATATATGGTATTACATCTGTCATTACCTCCTCCTTCTGCATATCCTTGAACACCAAATATCCTCCAACATCGTTGTATCTAACCTCCGACACAATATAATTTAGCATAGCCATATCATCTTCTATGGTGTACTTGCTTCTTCCTTCTGTCTCTTTATAATCTATACTCCTGGCATGCCTATTGAAAAAAAAGAAGACTGCACAAAGTATTTTTTAAAAGTAAGTTAAGTTACTTTCATCAAGTTTTATTACAGTACCAACAATTTACAATGATCAAACAGAGTGCTGCATGGTTAAACAAATACTGCATTTTAAACAGAGTACAGCATGGTCAAAAAGCAGTACTGCATAGTTAAAAAGCCTCACCATCGCCACAGTGATTTATTCAACAGGAGCGATGTGTTGGCTTGAAATGAAGAAATCAAGGATTCAGACCATGATCTTGCCAAGACTACATGTCACGCTTAAAGTCCAAGATAGCGACTTGATCAGCTACGTAGAATTTATCTGCAGGACTGATATTCATAATGTTTTGATTCTCTAACATTGTATTTTCTGTCTGCCTAAATATTTGCTGTGCACTTCATTCTCTTTTGAGAATTTAGTATGTAGACAAAATTTACCATGCCTTTTGTTCTGTGTAAGTTTATTTTGTATTTTAAGTCACATTCAGTAGTGTTCATACTAAAATATTAACGTTTTACTCAGTCTTGCATTTTGTAAGTATGATATGCTTACACCAATATATTTTAAAAAGAGTACCATGTACGGCACATTATACGTATGCCCCATGCCTATCAGTTCTCTGCGTAGATAACTGAAATTATATTGCAAAAGTCACATTTCATCTTTCAATCAATGACCTTGTCCTTTGACCTTTTGACCCCCAAATTGACAGGCTTCTTCCTTACATTAAGTGTAAGCCATCCACAAAGACTGGTCCAGGACTGAGACATAGAACTAATGTTATTGTGCCGAAACCATTTTTCTTCTTTCAGTTATAGTATTCTTGGCCTTTGACCTTTTGATCCCAAAATCAACAGGCTTCTTCCTTACCCCAAGTGCAAGCCATTCACAAAGTTTGGTAACAACTGATGGTTTTTGTGCTAAAATCATTCTCTTTTTATGTCACAGCGACTTTGACCTTTGACCTTTTGACCACAAAATATGTACGGTTCCTCCTTACCCCATGTGCAAGCCATCCACAAAGTTTGATCCAGATATGTGATGTAGCATTCATGTCATTGTGCAGAAACCATTTTTCTTCTTTCAGCCAGTGACATTGAATTTTGACCATTTCACCCTGAAATCAACTGAGTTCTTCCTTCACCAAGTGCAAGCCATCCACAAATTTGGCAACAACAGATGGTGGAGAACTTGAGTTTTTATGTGGAAACCATTTTCCTTCTTTCAGTCAGTGACCTTGACCTTTGATCCCAAAAGTGATAAGATTCTTCCTTACCTCAAGCACAAGCCATCCACAAAGTTTGCTAAGTGTATATGGTGGAGAACTCAAGTTATTGTGTGCAACCCATTTTTCTTTTAGTCTGTGACTTGACCTTTGACTTTTTGAACACAACATCAATAGGTTTCTTCCCTACCTCAAGTGCAAGCCATCCACAAAGTTTGGTAACTGTAGATGGTGATAAACTCAAGTTTATGTGCAGAGACCATTTTCCTTCTTTCATAATTTGTATTGTCTAAAATCATTTTATGGCTATATATTTTTTTCACAGGAGACAATATTAGCTGTATTCTAAGGCATATAACAAGAGGACCAATTGTGCTAGATATCACTCACCTGAGTAACTGACATTTGTAAGCTTGTTAAAGCAAATTCATACATGTACTGAAACTGTGGAGATGAAAGAAAAACTGGAGCACTTAGTTGCCACACTGTCTTTTAGGCCTAAAAAAATAATTGGTGTTTTTCAGTTTCATGCTAAAAAACTGGGTTGGTCAGTCAGAATAATATTTCTTTTTTACTCATTTATTCCCAATCCAATTACCAAAAGTGAACTATTGTTGCATAACCTTATTTTATTTCTTTGAGAAAAGACCTGGTCAGTATTACTCAACAGGATGTTATACAATAGTTTAATATGCACTTTCTATAAAATTACTTAAACAATTTGCATTTGAGATAACTTGCTGTAAATTTGAACCAACCATGATTAGCAAACAGCATTAAAGGTAGCCAATGCTGAATCATGTTTTCAAGTTCATGTCCAGTAGGTACTAAAAAATATTGGGAGAAACAGTAAGCATGCTAAAGAATTTTATGTCTAATACAATTAACTATGAAAGAAATGAATTGCAATCTGGTCACAACATTCAGATAATCTGGAATTCATTTATTTGTTGTTTTGTTTAATTTTTAAATTTATGGACAGAAAAGTTTAATGATCAGCATCCGGAAAATTGGAGAATCTGGATATCTGGATTAATAACAATAAAGAAATCTGAAAGTGTTTCAAGGAGAAAAACATATTTGATTATTGTTTTAAAAATTCTTTTATTAAAAGCTAAAATTACAAAATATAAATTTTAAATAATGTATGATTAAAGGTATTGAATACATGAAATGCCATAAAATAATATATATAAATCAACAAATACTTGACATTTTATCAGGGTAATATCAGTTAAAGGTATTTAGTGACTTTGGTTAGGTTTGTTTCACAATAAGTGTAAGGTGTTTTACATACACAATAAAGCATATTCATTCCTGACACTGTATACACATCACTGTTTTCAAAGCTAACCTACTTTGAATACTTGTTTTATTTATTTTTTTACATATTTCTTCAGGTTCACATTATTGATTATTTAATTTAATCCCAAAAGGTGTACTATTTTGTTCATTTAAATAACTTATTTTATTGAAATTTATGAATCGGGTTTTCTAAAACTATTTTATAAAATCTGTTTTAAACTTTTTTCACGAGGAGAGAACTCAGAATAACCACAAACCTGTGATTCTCAAAAGTCATCAGCATAGGTTACTTCCCTTGCTTTAATGCTTTTCCAGCAGGATACGACTCCAGTCATACTTTACTTTTGACAGCGGGTTATGACTCCCGTCGTATGTTCACTGCATTCTATGGAAGGGTGGATTTAACCATGTAATACGTCATTATTTTATGTGTACTTTTTTGAAAAGAAGGAAATAAAGGTAGTAGGTAAACAAGTGCTTAGTCATGGAGTGACCACGAGGTTCAAAATTACAAAAAATCTGTGAAAATTTAATTTTAAAAGCAAAGTTTACCCTGTGAAGATCAACATGGCAGATGCAATTCAACAGACAATTGATGGCAGTGACTTGGAAGCTGATTTTGAAGAAAATGTTGACAATTTTGTTGGTGAAATTGATGTTTTAGGCTGCGGTGATCGTGATGTTGTTTTAGTTGAAGTGGGTCCAGCGGATGATAACTGGTTAGCTGTTTTTTTTTCACTCAGAAGACGAGGATAATGACTTCGAGGGGTTTCAAACTAACTGGACAACTGAGAACTTTACTGCGCATAATGTTCATCCGTATACCGAGGTTGGAGGGTCGGTGATTCAACACCCAGCAGAAGCATTAGCATGTCACTGTTTTGAGCTCATATGGGATGAAGAACTCTGGCAACATCTTGTCACAGAAACCAACATTTATACAGAACAAGAGCGCAGAAAGACCCCCCCACCCCACCCTTTGCAGCAAAATGGACGCCAGTTGATGTTTCGACAATGAAGGCGTTTTTAGGTATATGTTTGTGCATGGGTGTTTTACGTCTTCCATCTAGGAATGACTACTGGAGACAAAAGAAATGGATGTTCAAGACCAATTTTAAGAGTATCATGTCTCGGGATTGTTTCAATTAGATATGGCATTACCTGCACCTGCAGAATAATGAAGCTGCACCACCACCAAAACCTGACAGGCTCCTGAAAGTACGTTGGCTACTAAATTATTTGAATGGGAAGTTCATGTCTGTGTATATGCCCAATGGTGATGTTACTGTTGATGAAAGTATGGTGAAATTCAAGGGTAGACTTTCATTCAGGCAATATTTACATGCAAATCGCATAAAGTGGGGAATCAAGGTTTGGTTTCTTTGTCGAAGTACCACAGGTTATATGCCCAGATTTTAGGTGTACAGAGGAAAGGAGGAGTACAATACTGGAAAGGAACTTACACACAGAGTGGTCACCGATTTATTGGAGCACCTACAACACAAGAACATTAGGGTATTCATGGATAATTTTTATACAAGCCCCTCCTTATTTACTGAACTGCATATTAGAGGTATAAATGCATGTGGAACAGTTCGATCTAATTGTAAAGGTCTTCCTGCAGAACTTTTGCCAAAATACATCAGACTGTAAAAACATGAGTTTCATGTTGCACAGAAAGATGAACTCTCATATTGTATATGGATGAACACAAAACTTGTCTTAGTGCTGTGCAACTTCCATGATCTAACAGCCATTGGTTCCATTGATCGTAGAAACGATGATGGTCAGAAAGAACCTGTGCAAGTTTCCAGAATTCTTCACGATTAGCAGACGCATATGAGGGGTGTAGATATTTGTGACCAGATGCTAGGATACTACATGATTCTGCTGAGATCCAAAAAATGGTGGAGACATTTATTTTTCTACCTTGTGATGGCAAGTGTGTATAATGCATATGTTATTGCAAGGGATTCCAATTCCAATTTGATAAACGAAGAGTATCCAACCTTTCAAGATTTTGTTGAAGATCTAGCTGAAAGTCTCATTGGTGATATCAGAGCAAGAAAGGATGCCCCAGTTGTGAATGAAGTTTGATCTACTGCTCACCATGATGTTGTGAGGATGTATGAAAAGAAAAAAGTATGTAAGAGAGTAGGAACATCCAAGTTTGGTTGCGTGCAATGTAATGTACCTCTGCACTGATGTTGTTTGACATATCACATTGTCAGAGCAAATCATTTGTGATACGGTACTAATTGTGTTTGAAAAAGCGACAATAACTACAGACCTTGTAAAACATTTTGAATTCTGTATGTGAAGTTACTTGTGTTTTTCAAACAATTCAACTGTGAAAGTATAAATATGTGTGCATTTTATGAAATTGTACAGAAATCCTGGAAATTAACAATGATAACAACAAAACACTGGTATTTTTAATACAGCATATAATTTATTATGGAATGAAAATACAGAATCAAAATGAGCAGTACTGTCTGTCAACTTTCCACTAAGGATCTGTGTCTGCTGCAGGCTCCCAAATTTTCATGTGAGTAAATTTAATAAAATTGTAATAACTTTTGATATTCTTGATGAATTTTTATAATTTTTCCACCATCTTAAACAGCATAAAATTCTCCACATTTCATATGTTATATATTGGATGTAAAATGATCATTTCAAATAGAAAAATTG
This sequence comes from Margaritifera margaritifera, assembly GCA_029931535.1. Classification (NCBI taxonomy): domain Eukaryota; kingdom Metazoa; phylum Mollusca; class Bivalvia; order Unionida; family Margaritiferidae; genus Margaritifera; species Margaritifera margaritifera. Next base: position 2,777,664 of record JAQPZY010001657.1, on the reverse strand, counting down.
CATTGAAATCTAGTTTTAACATTTTTTTAGAACTATGTTTGCTAGTTTGCTACTCTTTAACTTGCAATGAATTTTCTAAATCTAAATATTTTCAATTAAAAAATATAAGGCTTTGTAGAGAATTTCATGCATTTTAAAATGGTATATAATGTTGAAACATTATTTGAGAAACTTGCCCTGTAGTGCCAAATTGACCATCATCACTACATTCACTCATAATGGTACACCACTGACTGAAAAAATGTTCATTTCCACACAACTGCCTGTCTCATTGGGCTTCAGTATGAAAAGGGTTAATAGACAAAATGACAACTATAGTGTTTTTAATTTTGTAGTAATGGTGACTATATTTGTTGGCACATCAGCATATGTACAAACCTGAAAGCCTTCTATCCTAGGATGATTGCTGCCAATTTTAGTGAAATTCTGTTACGTGGTTTTAGAATCATGTAAAGGTTTTTCTGTTTTTAGCAACAGTGGCCATATTATTATGATGGATCAGCATCATTTGTATAAATCTTGAAGTTCTTCATGCCAGGATGCTTTCCATCAAGTTTAGCCAAATTGATTTCAGCAGTTTTAGAGAAGAATTCCTTTAACTGTTGGTCTATTTTTAGTAATGGTGGCCACATCTGATGGCGATCAGCATCATTTGTATAATTTTGAAATGTCTTCATGCCAGGATCCTTTCTCTCAAATTTGGTCCAATTCCATTCAGTGGTTTTGAAGAAGAAGTTGTTTAAGAGTTTTTATATTTTGTGTAATAGCAACTTTTTCTATTTTTAGTAATAGTGGAGTGGCCATTATTATAAGGAAGATCAGCATCATTAATAAAAACTTGAAAGGTCTTCTGCCAGGATGCTTTCTATCAAATTTGATTATGTTCTATTCAGCCATTTTTGAGAAGAAGTTGTGTAAAGGGTTTTTACTATTTTTAGTAGCAACAGCTATATTTAATGGTGGATCGGATTCATTTGTACAGATTGAAAGCTCTTTATGCCAGTATGCTCTTTGCCAAATTTGGTCAAAATTGGTCTAGCAATTATTAAGAAGGGTAAAATAGCAATTGTTGATGGATTGACAATGGACAACACAATGGAGGTATAGCCATGCCATAAGCTCACTTGGCCTCATGGCTAGGTGAGCTAAAAACCATCTCATATCTGTACTCACACATACCTTCACTTCCCCCCACCCCTCCAAAAACATTATAGCACACCTTGTATTTCTGCATAAGGCTGGTTGAATGACATCAGCAGGTTCCATCCCATCTTCCACTAAACTACTCTTTGTTTTCTCTGAAGAACTAGGATATCGTCCTTTCTTTAATCTGAAATAATATGTAAAATGAATTGGGCATTTAAAGGCAGTTCCAGACTTGTCTACATGTGACATTATGAAGGTTTATAACCTTTGAATTAGGATGCATAAATCTAAAGGCCTGCATTTATGATCCTGTAAAGTTAATTAGTCTATAATTTCACACAATGAAATTTAAAATTCATGTTACAACCAGAAAAAAAACACTCTGAACCTGACAGTTTATGTGGCTTGCTCATTATTCTGATAATCTCTGCATGAAAGATCCATCTGACAACACAATCAAATAAAATTGATAATTCTTAAGTCTGGTATGATAGTAGAACTTTGAAAACTTAATGTACTGTGGAACCAAACTTTTTTATTCAAGTTCTTGGTTGTTTTTAGTTTTTAAGATCAGAGGGAGTGAGGTTTTACACAGGACTAACCATGTCATTCAACTGATGGTAACTGATGTTTGAGCTATATTGAACAACTTCTCTGTATTTTTATTTATGTCTCAGACAAAAAGTCACAGCTGTGTTAAATCTTAAGGGGAGCGTCTTTTTACTCCAATATGCTCCAATAATTGTAAAAATTTATAAAATGGTCCAAAACATCAGCGATTTTTAGATGTTTGTGGTTGTATTTTAATTAAAAAGATGTTATTTCACCACTCTTTCCTGGTTTTTGATAGAAAATGTCCATATCGTTGTTGCTTTCCATTTTGTTCCGATGTCTGAAATAAATTAACGAAGCTTTCCGGATAAATCTTGCAAAATATCCGTAATGTAAATTTGATTTTTTTTTTACGATATTTATATATACTATTTATGTATGAAAATAAAATGATAATTTCTTGAAAGTAAAAAAAAAAAAAAAAAAAAAAAAAAAATTAAAAAAATAAAGTAAAGGGTATCAGTGCATGTAAAAATATACATAATTCTATGAGTTATATGATTGACTTAAAAGAAAAAAATATATAAAAAATGCAATATTAATCAAGTAAAATATATTTTGTTATTGATACGAAAGATTAATATGATTTCATGACTACATATAGTGGAGTTTGCTTTCAATGGTCTGAAGATGCATTAAGTAAATATTTCTTATGTTTTGGGTTTGCTGAGTATAAGCACAATATGTTGGAGTAAAGATTTTAATAATCTGTACTTGTTAAATTTAATGCAAACATTCTTTCATTCTGCAGACTGATCAAGCCATAAATCGAGGTATTTTTGTTTGTTTCCAATGTGCTGAGTAGCACTAACATATGTTAAGAGTATAATTTTCTAGAATGACTTCATGAAAGCATATGTTTTTCGCAGCGGGCTTTTGTTACGTCACCACTGAAGCCATGGAGTATGGTAGAGTAGTTTATAGTGTGTTTTATAAAAGTCTTTTTATTCAATCAAAAACTGTAGCCAATTTCATTGGTAGTCGTCACTTTCGAATGTTGTTACTATAATTTTTTGTTCAAAGAGTAAACATTTGATTGGGTACAAGGTTATTTTTTTAACCAACAAAATGGAAATTGTAATTAAGACTGCCCAATAAAAAACTTACTTCATTCTCAACTTTCGCTTTTGTGTTTACATCATGTCTTGTTCTAAAAGAGCAAGAATTTCTCATTGGCCATGTGGTGTATGCAAGGAGGATACTATAACTAACAGCATCTTGTGTGAATACTGCAACAAATGGTACCACTATCGTTGCGAAGAACATTCAGCACAAACATTCAGAACCTTAAACCAGTCGAGTAGAGAAAACCAAAGAAACAGAATGTTCCCAGGAGAACTCAGATTGTACTGTACTGGAGTGTCCCCAAGGTCAACCATTACATAATGGGAAATGGTTGACATACAGAAAATTACACAAACATTTAGAGAACAGGGAACAAGTTCTGTCTGAAGTTTCTCTTGGTCCTAAAAACAACAAATTCTTCATTATAGATAACACCAAAAACTCAGACTTATGAAAAAATGGAAAAAGGTCCAATTTCTTTGACAACTGTGGAGTGTGGGACTCTGGGAAAGCAGAAGCAGTGAACACATTTCACATTGTCAGCGACAACATGTGGCAGCTGTTAAAAAACGGAGAGGAGTATGGTGTAAAAGTAAAGAGGAATGGTGTTTACAGTCGGTCATCGCTAAATCCGCAACCAGATGAATAATACATTGTTATACTACACAATACTATGCTTCATTAAAAACTAACCCTACATACAAGAAACGTGTCCTGGTTCACATCAACAACAGATGTCAACATGGACAAGTTAGCAATATATGAATACCAGGGAAAATTTCCTACCAACACCAATAATCAATATTATAGAACCAACCCTACAACGACTGAAGAAATGTGTGAGGAAATAAAGACTAAATGGCCTCAACAGATTTATTTAGACCATTTACAAAAGGACACTTCCACCTCAGCACCTCGTGAATTTAAAATACAGAGAAAAACAAAAGCAAAAAAGAAGCCAAAATAAACATAATGTTGCTGATGACATATTAGAAGTGATTTCAATGTTAAATTCACATATTTTTGTGCAAGAAATTTCGCATACCAAGGAGCAGATTCCATCAATAATATGTTATACGCCTGAACAAATAACTGATTTGAAACATTTTATAAAATCAAGTTCTGGGATTTTAGGCATTGACAGAACTTTTAACTTGGGCAACTATTTCATGACAACATTTGTCTATAAAAACAAAAGACTATTCCGAAAAGAAACTAAAGACAAGCCAATTTTTTTGGGGACCGCTCTTTCTCCACAGAGATGCCACATATACTTCATATCGCACATTTTTTTAACGATATTGCTAGTAAAATAGATTTAAGGATTCCACCAGTGATGGAATTTGGCTCAGACAATGAAAGAGCTCTCACCGTCTTTTGATCTCAGTGAGTTTGAGCAACTGCTTAATCCATCAATTGTTTGAAGTGTGAACATCTGTTTTCATGCTTAATTATACCAGCTGGCCTAACAAAAGGTCAGTCTTGTGTTTGACAATCACAGGTAAGCTGTCAATTAGTAATTGTATTTAGATGCTGTTTCTACTGATAAGTGATGATTTAATGTACATGATGGATTAAAGTGGAACTTTTTATTTTATTATTTTTTAATTTTTCTTTTGCTAATTAGCTTAACTAAATATATGTATCTTGATAGCATACTACTACTGCTAATAATAATGCTAATGCTATTTGGTGCATAGTACATGTATTTGTCATGAACCATGTTTGAGAGCTGAACCTGCCTTCAGAGGCCACTTTGGCCCTTTCGCATGGGTGACCGCTGAACACAGGATTGACTAGTAATTGAAAAAGGATGATGCATGATGGGTAATGTAGGATGAATAAAAGACCATACCATAAGCTCACCTGGGCAAGTTGAGCTAAAAACCAGTTAGATGGTTGGTTGACTGGAATTTAACAGCACAGCAGCACATTAATGACCATTTGGTTAAAAGGCGATGGTTTTAAAGTGCCCTGCCTATGGTCACATCACGACAACTTACCCAGACTGATCCTGGGAGGATTTGAACCCGTGACTTTTTGGTTACTAGTCTGGTACTCCACATGCTAGCCACAGCAGCTCCCTAAAAAACTTGGGGACAGCAGCAGAATTTTCACTGTACTAGAATTGTATTGTGTTTGCTGTGTGCAAACATTTTCTAAAGCACAAAGGGAACAGTCTGAACTCAAGGGTTCAAAATCTTTCCAAGCACTCTGGCAAATGCATGTATAGAGCAAACCGTGTATGGTTACTATTCTTAAATGATCAAATGCTCAGTACATCAATCATACAAAATACATACAAAGGAGCTATTTAATATTAAATACAAAAAAAGAAACAAGAGTCCCTTGAGAGGACTGACAATCTATCGGCTGAAAAGAATTTATTGTAATTCAAGTTAAGACCATTTCTTCCTTTTTAACTGCTGAGTGCTGAAACCATATCTGAAATTCTTCAGCGATAACAAGATTGTTAAATTAGCCAATGTGGTGGACATACTGAACATCAGATTGGCACCATTTTCATTTAGGACCAACTAGACATCATAAGAAGTCTTTCAGTGAAAAGCCCATGTTGATATGACCATTCAGGAATAGTGACAAGATTTTCAAGATGGTTGCTGTTGTGGTCATAATGGACATCAGATCAGCACTATTATCATTTGCGTCAAACAAGACATTATAAACAGACTTTTAGTGATAACCCTATGTTGATATGACCATCCATTGAGGAGGAGTAGCAATAACAATATTTGGATGATAGCCGCTGTGGCAATCATATTGGATGTGCAAGCGGCACTGTTTTCATTTAGGATCAACTAGATATCATAAGAAGTATTGTAGTGATAAGTCTATTTCAATATGACTTTCTGCTCAGGAGTAGCGATACCAAGATTTTCAAGATGGCTGATGTGTCAGCCTTATTAGACATCAGATCATCACCATTTTCATGTAGAACCAACCAGACATGATAAGCCTTTTAGTGAAACCCCCATGTTGATATGACCATCCATTCAGGATTAGTAGCGATAATAAGAATCTGAAGATGGCCACTGTGGCAGCCATACTAGATGTACAAGTGGCACAATGTTCATTTAGAACAAACTAGACATCATAAAAAGTCTTCTGGATAAAATCCCATGTCAAAATGAATTTCTGTTCAGGAGTAGCATAACAAGATTTTCAACATGCCGGCCACGGTGGATATACTGGACATCAGACCAGCACCACTTTGATTTAGGAGCAACTAGACATCGTAAGATGTCTTTTGGTGAAAACCTCATGTTGATATGAGCATCCATTCAGGAGGAGTAGCAATAACAAGATTTTCACAATATTGGACGTGCGAGTGGCACTATTTTCATTTAGGACCAATTAGACATCAGAAGAGGACTTCTGGTGAAAACCCTATGTCAATATGGCTTTCCATTCAGGAGAAGTAGCAATAACAAGATTTTCAAGATGGCTGTCGTGGTGATCATACTGGACTTCAGATCAACACCATTTTCATTTAGGTGCAATTAAACCCCACGCTGATATGACCATTCATTCAGGAGGAGTGGCAAACAACAAAATTTTCAAGATGGCCTCCATGGTGGCCATATCAAAAGTTCGAGCAGCACCATTTTCATTTAGGACCAACCAAACCATGGGACGAATCTGTGTGTGGAACGTTTCATGTCAATCTTCCAAGTAGTTTAGAAGGAGTACCAATAACAAGCTTGTGCTTATGGACATACAGACGACAGATGATTAGACGACAAACAACAGGCCATCCCATAAGCTCTCCTGGTCTAGACCAGTAGAAAACCTGTACTAAAGCGGCACATGTAATTCTGATCAGTGATGTCAAGTGCACCTAGTGAAACAAATTTACACACACATCATACCACCTAAAACTGAGCTGATTACGTAATAATAATGACACTGTATTCATGCATGTCTTACATGCACTCAAATGTAATCAGAACAGACTCAGATCTGCCATCACATAATGTGCAGGCAGATCAAGATCTATACCATTCACCTGAAATCCAAAGCAGAATGAATAAAATGGATATGATCTGTGAGTATATTATGTAATGGTAGATCTGGTTCTACACTCATCATATACACACACAGATAGAATATTATAAATGAAGTATAATAATAAATTACTGATGAAGATGAATTTACCCACATGTAAGGTTTAGTGTCAAGAAGTTTATTTTGTTGGACACAGTCTTCTACATATTTTGCTGCCAGATAATCATCAGCTGTGATCACAACACCTTTCTCAGCCAACCTGAAACATCAATCAATATAGTTTAGTACAGTTACGATGACTCAATTAATATAGTTCAGTACAGTTACTATGACTCAATTCCTGTTATACAAATTCAGATTGAGCAAACAATTAAATCAATGAAGTAAAACTAATCAAAGTATGACAAATTTCAAAACCAGATTGCTATCCACTGCACTATCAGCAACATGAATCTGGTAGCCAAATTCTTTTTTGTGTGTAAGGAAACAATAATATTTACCTTTTTGAAATCTTTTTAAACTAAGTTATGTTTGAATAAGAAGCTAGCCACATCCTGCATATTGAGACCATCGCAAGATTTTTGGTAAATTAGCACTGTACACATCAAGATGTATCCAGATCCAAATAACATGACTGTGACCAACTGTACCTGAGAAACTATTCTAGAGTGGATGGGTGGACACACATGGATGACAAAGTGGTTGGGCTTGACAAAAATTGAAAGTGAAAAACAAGTTATGATTATGATATAGTAGCCAGCTGGCTACTAGAATTCAACTTTCAGTAGCCCAAACACATCAATCTGGTATTGTGTAGTGTTATGTATATTGAATTTATAATATCTGTCCACGAGGTAAGTTGTACTTTAGTCGTTATTTGAACAACATGTTTACTGCGTTTGAGAGTTCAGGATCAGATTTGTTTACATAGCATTTAGTACTTAGATCGGAATTTTCCATGACTTCAGTGAGAAAAGTCACGTACGCATAACTATGTTCCATTAGAGTTATGCATAGTCACATGACTTATGTTTATATATAGAGATTTTAGTGGACAATATTTCATTCTTATTCAAATAGTCAGTCTATGAAGAATCATTTTAATAATCAGATGTTTAATGTTGTGTTGTGAAAATTCATAGCAAATTCAGAGCGAGGAATTATTTATTTGAAATATTAATTGGAATTACCAAAAGAACTTATTCTCATATTGGATTAATACTTGACTTTGGGCTTTATCTGAATTTATTAAAAAAATATTCTGGATTACATCACTCAGGCATATTCGAACATTTATGGCTACTAGCACGTTAGGACATTCAGTGCTACTGGAATTCATTCGGAACATTCTATACATGTATTTAGGACTTGTAATTATAACACTTAGGATTATTGGATTATTGGGATTTTAATTCACATTACTGTCTTTTGAATTTTCACTTTAATTGTCGAGAAATAAATTGCTTGTTGATTTTACTTACATTGTTGGTTTCACTTTCTTTCTGTTACATTATTTTATGACCTAGAGTCGTAACAGTAGTCTCTAGGCATTGCATAAGATTGAACAGATCCATGTTGCTCATGGGCAGATATTCACTGTAGCTATTGTATACATGTTTATGATTACTAATGCATGACATTTTCTGTTCAAAGAAATAAAACCATTACCAATATCATATTTCAAATAAAAGGTTATCATTAGTTACATCCAGAGTGATTGAAATGAGAAAGCTTTGTTGTTAACTTTTCATGAATGGTCTCTAGGAAAGATACTTACTTGATGCAGTCCTGTACACACTTTGCTGTGATCCTTCCACCTCCATGCTGAAATACAAATGAAATGTGAGTAGGTATAATAGAAAACTATATTTAAGTTATATGGTGAAGTGACTATACATCTGGATTCGTAAGTATGTACATGTAATTGGTAAACAAACATAGAAACAGTGCTAAATGCAAAGATAATTACGAATATTAACTTTCATTTCCCCAAAACAGTAAATAGTTTTTGTGCTTCAACTAAAGGAATAAAAACCTTGTTTTTAAATTTCAATGCTGCATACAACAATTACATAAACTACTTAATATGTTAACATTTTTATCACTATTGTAATCAGCTTATGCTTTTACTCACCAGTGTAGTGGCACCATATCATTTTGTTTGTAAGCAGAATTACTCCTATAGTTTTATTTACGATCAGCAACAAAAATACATTTAATTCATCCTCCATGCTTAGCCATTAAAAGGGCAGTCTTCATGGTTCAGTTCTTTCTAACTTTTATCTTTTTTTTAAATGTTATTCTGGCTCTTATCTTTTTTTATTGAATTTTTCCAAATCAAAAATTCACTCATAGCAAGTGTTTGTGCTGCTCACAAAATTAACTATCATTGTTATGTATAACATCTAATTTGTATACCTGCTGAAAAAAATGTACTTTCTTTATTTACTTTGAAGTATTTCATCAAAGAATGCCAATTTTAAAACAATGAAATTATCCAAAACAGAGAAAACTACTCAAGTTATAGTAATACAATATTAGGATTTTTTAATACATTTTTAATATTAATCAAAACTTGAACAGAGTTCTGTGAATTGCAGTGATTTGTAAGTGCACTGTTCTAATGTATCCACACCATATCCAACATACACCAGGGCTGAGCAAATCCCATAGCCCAACGTCCCAGACTATTCATTTTTGAAGTCGGGCAAGTAACATTTTCCAAGTCGCTAGTCCGGGACAAGTGCTTTTTAAAAAAGTCGGGCAAGTCCTGATTTTCGTGCTTTAATTACTATATCTGCCTTTATTTGGCCAATCATGCCCTCCGGGCATACTAAATACTTGATTCTACCCCTCTTCATGTATACATTTACATTCTGTATAACACATAAATGTGGTCAGTGATAATTTTCGAATATGCGCACATTCTGTTACCGCTTGACTGCATATTGAGCCAAGCAACAAAATTATCAGCAAATTAAAACTTGTCAAACAAAAGAAAGCCAGTATGATCAATTGGCAGTGTTTTAAGCGACTTTGTTGCATTGTGTTTACTCAAACCAGATCCTCATGAGCGACTCACAATGATTTTAATCCAGTGAGTCAGTGTAATTAAATTAATGAAAGGTACTTTACCGATATCAGTGTTGGTTTCCTTTATGAACTGATTATATGTCAGTAATGATTCTTTCATTTTTAATTGATTATACAGATGATTAACTTCCACCTGCGATATTGCATTTGAAGTGAAACAATTACGCTAATTAATGAGCTGTCTCTGTTCATATTTAAAAGAGAAAATGTATGTTATGATCACTTTAGAATTAGTTGTCAAGCAAGCTGATAGTTACTCTGTGGATAAAATGAGTTTGATAAATTATTTTCGAAAGGAAGGTAATAAGGGCGATTCGGAGAAGGAAACTTTTTGTGAAAGTGGAGGGATAAAACGTTAGACTGCTATTGAATGTGTGGTAGCTATTTCTCGAAAGAGACATAAGCAGAACCTTTGAGATGCTTTAGAGCATTTGACTACAGACACTTTCCTCATGAGGGGGCAGCTCTGTTGAAATATGGCAGGGAAGACTTGCAGGTTCTTCTTAATCATCTTGATGGCTAAGCAAATCCCGTAGCTGATGTCCCGAACTATTCATTTTTGAGGTCGGGCAAGTAAAATTTTCCAAGTCGCTAGTCCGGGACTAGTGGATGAAAAAACAATTTGCTCAGCCCTTTACACACACTGTATCTGACTTACATGTATACACACTCTATCTGACTTACATGTACACACTGTATCTGACATGTATGCACTGTATCTGATTTGTACTCACTGTATCTGATTTGTACTCACTGTATCTGACTTATACACTGTATCTGACTTAGTGTATCTGACTTGCACACTGTATCTGACTTGTACTCACTGTGTCTGACTTATACAGTATCTGACTTGTACCCACTGTATCTGACTTGTACACACTGTATGACTGTACACTGTATACTTGTACACACTGCATCTGACTTACACAAACTTTAAACAAAACATCAACATAGCATATTAATGCTGTCACTGTAACTGCTGAAAAGTGATGCCTATTTCTCAACGTTTGCTCATGAAAAAAAGACAAAAAATATGCCATGCAATACAATAATGCTCACTTTGCACTAGGTATAGTAACAACATGTGAATGCCACATACAATAATGCAATGCATCCATAGATGTATTAACTCCTTTGTCAAACGATCTGGAATTTTTACCAGCCCATTCACCTCCTTTAATTAATGATTTATTATTGGATTGCTTAAAACAAATACAATTTAGTTGTTTTATTACTTCAAATATATTATGTATTGTAATTCATATAATTAGTATATGGTTGATGAGGTAATTAAGAGCTTTTGACTTTAAGACTTAAAACATAAGCAGGACATATAATACTATAATATAATATAATATAATACTATGGATATTTTACATGTACTATTTGTAACAATCTTAGAGCTCAGGGTCTATTCTAGGATGCGTGATTATATGATTCATACTTATTTCTTAAAAATCAGAAAAATCCCCCGAATGCTAAAAAAAAAAGCACCATATATTTTCGAACCCCATCTTTATTACTTCATTAAATCCCTCCTATATTCAGACAATTACCCCCTTTTTTAAACAATGGTGTGAATTTCCCCACCCACTTCTCAATTCTAGAATAGACCTTGAGAGCTCTCTGTAGGATTTTGAAACTGGAAGTACAAGACCACATTTCTCTTAAAAATGAGAGTCAATTATGTACAAAATCAGGGTCCATGACCAGAAACTGGGCTCTGTATGTATGATGGCTTGGTCATGTCAAGCAAACAGAGTACAATAAACAGCACGTTATACACCCTTCCCATGTCTAACGGTCCTCAGTGTAGGCATTAGCAGGCATGGCTGACTGAGATCATTGACCAATGGGTCTAAATGACCTAGACCTTTGGTAAAGGTATTCAGTCTTGAACTAAACTTCCTGTGCAGAAACCATTATTTTCTTATTAGACTTACATGTACTATGACTGTGACCTATTACCTCTAGACCCCAGAATCTATTGCTTACTTCATTACCCTAACTGCAAGCCATCCTCAAAGTTTGGTCCAGGCAGGTGTTGTAGAACTATGTCAATGTGTGGAAACCTTTCTCACCTTTCAGTTATAATGAGCTTGACCTTTGACCTTTTGGCATCAAAATGTAAAGCCTTTTTCTTACCCCAAGTGCAAGCTATCCACAAAGTCTGGTCCAGGTACGTGATGTAAAATTCATGTTATTTTGCAGAAACCATTTCTCTTGTTTTAGTCACAGTGGCCTTGACTGTTGATCTTTTGACTACAAAATTAATAGGGTTCTTTCTTACCCTAACTGCAAGCTATCAACAAAGGTTTTTGGAGAACTGAAGGTGTCATGCAGAGATAGAAAAATGGACAGACAAATGTATAGATGGACAGTCTGGGTCATGGAAAATGGGGCAGCAAAAGAGTGAACTATGCTGTGCCTTTCATCTGTTACTTTTCACAACAGTATCTAGCTTTTGATATATTAGATTATTATTACATGAGGTGGTAGCCTAGTAGTTAGCACACTGGCCTATGGTGCCAGAGATCCCAGGTTTGAATACCTGTGGGGGCAAGAAGCAGCACTTCCAAACACCTCCATTAGCATCACTGACATGCATAATGCTAAACAGTGTACCATCCATTGGAAGGGACATTAAATAGTGGTTCTCTCTGCAGGAAGAACCACATCCTATGCAGGCAGAAGATCCCTCCCATGGTATTCAAGAAGAACATCGGTGCCTCTCAGGCGAAATACCTAAAAACAGTTGTCTCGATATTTGCAGTGGTGTGTTGAGGACAAATCCGGCTGCAATAATTGCAATATATTATGAATAGGTGACATCATACCCCAAATCACAAATATAGGTTTGTGGGATGATTTATTGGACTACAGTATAGCTTTCATCCTGCTCACATATCAATTGCTAATGATAAAAGCATCAGCATAAAATGTTCTCCCTACCCAAAAAAATAAAATAATAACCTCAATCACTGGTCTGAGCTTTTGTCTTTCTTCACACGGTTGCATATAAAACATGATAGCAATGCATCATCTCATGTGAAGTGTTTTGCCAGCCGTGTTTTATATTAGTCAATAACTCTGATCATGATATACTGCAATGTTTTATGAACAGGTGACATCTGACCCCAAATCAGCAAATCAAATTACCAATACTGGTTTGAGGGATGACTTATCGGACTAGTACAGTATTTTCCTGCCCCGTTTTGACACTAACCTATTTTGACGCAGTGTCATAAACTCACAGTTCTCGAGAGAACACATCTCTCAATGGTGTCATGAGCACAACATTTGTTTGCACTGATCAACACAGTCATACAGACAGCATTTTTTGTTTAAATCTTATCATTATCAGTTATAAATTGAACCAAAGATACATACCACGAAAAAAACTCCATTTCACTAAATCTCTTTAAAAGTTTTTTTTCCAATCAGTGAAGTGCATCAAAACATGTGACGTAATTCACAAACTTCCGGACATAGGGTTGTCCGGTTTAAAGCGTGCCAAGAAGACTATTAGGGAATATATCATTGTCATTTGTATGCATACTTTTCTAAAAGAACTTATTTTTCAAAAGTAATGAGGGGTATCACTACGAAAGGAGAATATATATATATATATATATATATATATATATATATATATATATATATATATATATATATATATATATATATATCTGAAAAGATGAGGGTAAGTGCGTCAAAACCGATGAGTTTATCATCCTTATATTCAATTGCTAATGATAAAAGCGTCAGCATAAAATATTCTCCCCACGCCAAAAAATAAATAAATAATAACCTCAATCACTGGTCTGAGTTTTTGTCTTTCTTCACAAGGTCGCATATAAAACACGATACGTGACCCATCATCTCGTTTGAATAGTGTTTTGCTGTGGGAAAATGTCTCGGAGTTTGCAGAGCCCGCCATGTTTTGCGCCGATCATGACAGAGGTTCCGAGCTGCGAATGGACGCAGACAAGTTCGTTAGCCGGTACATTACCACATGCAATATGTCACTGTGTGGTGTCACATCGACATGATGCTTGAAGGCACTGCCTTGGCCTCGCCTCAGTTTCACTAATATTCTCTATAATTATTTTCCATTTATCTTTTCTAATCATATTTCTAACAATATTTGGATTTTTGTCAGAGGTAGATGCAATTCAAAGAATCAAAATAATCTTATAGTTTTAAAATTGTACACATAAAAGTTCTTTTATTCTTGAAAGCAAAGTGAGGAAAAGGTTTTGCTGAGTTATAAAACAAAACTGATTTCATGAAATGCAAGAGATTGGGACTATAGTTTAATCCTTAATGCATACTTAATGTTGGGGGGGGGGGGGGACTAATAAATAAAAACTAAGCAATAAGAAAGATACTTTAAAATCTCAATTTAAAGAATAAATTTTTTAATCTTTAGTGAAACCAGGCCATGGACATCAGAGTGTGTGTGTGTGTGTGTGTGTGTGTGTGTGTGTGTGTGTGTGTGTGTGTGTGTGTGTGTGTGTGTGTGTGATACAAATGAAAACAATAATATCTTAATGATAAACTGTTAAAAGTTAATTATATTTTGTCACTTATTTTGCTGCTATACTTTCCAAAAGTCAGAGTTAATTTTATTAATATTGTTTTATTAATATTATGATTACATTAGTAGCATTCAATAATTAAACTGGCTTATATTAGGCAGATTGTCTGCTTCCACTATCTATCTATCTATCTCTATCTCTCTCTCTCTCTCTCTCTCTCTCTCTATATATATATATATATATATATATATATATATATATATATATATATATATATACATAAACATACATATATACACAAGATACATACAAATATACACACATATATAGATAGATATAAAGATATATACATGTAGACACATGCAAGAAAGAGAGAGAGAAAAAGTCTCCAAGTCAATATTCCATTCAGTGATCACATTACCAAAAAGCATTTGACATTATTTATTGATTGTGAGACAGAAATTGTCACAAGCTGAAGAGAAATGATCCATACTCTGTTGCATGTCAGACTCGGATTTGGCATTCAGAGAACAGTCGTCGGCAAATAGGAGATTACACACAGTAACTTCCTATAACTTCGTCATTGCCCCGTAGTCTCCTCAGATTGAAGAGCTTGCCATCAATTGAGAATCTGATGTCAAAAATTGTGTCATAGTCACGGAAGGCATCAGTAAGCATGGCAGAGAACATCATATTAAAGAGGGTTGGGGCCAACACACAGCCTTGCTTGAGCCTTACTTGACTCCATTGGTGACTGGGAATGGTTCAGATGGCTCACCGTCGTCCACGACACGAGCGAGATTGCCATCGTGAAATTGCCGAACCATTACGATGAATTCAATGGGCAACCAAATTTACCCATGATCTTCCAGAGAACACACACACACACATGTCAAAGGCCTTTGTCAGGCCGATGCATGTCGTGTACAGGTTTAAGGTTTGTTCCTGGCATATCTCCTGGAGTAGACGAGCTGCAAGCACCATGTATGTTGTCCCTCGTCCTTTCCTGAACTCACATTGACTCTAGGGCAGGAGCCCTTGATCAACCTGATACACAAGGCTACTGAGCGGACTTCTGCCGAGGATTTTTCCGGCTATTGACAGCAAGGAGACGCCCCGATGGTTGTCACAGGATTCTATGTTTCCTTTCCGCTTGTACAAGTGAGCAATGGGTGCATCCTTGTACTCCTGGGGTATAGTTCCTTAAGTCCACATTGACTGGAAGAGTTCGGTCAGTTTCTGTGTGATGTATAAGCCTCCGGTTTTGTACATGTCTGTAAGTATATCATCTGCTCCAGGTGCTTTGCATTTGACAGCAGGTCAATTACTTTCTCAGTTTCAGTCAGCGTTGGAAGATCTGCAAGTGATATGTTGATTTCGACTTGGGGCAGTCGGTCAGTTGCCGCTTCACTTACAGACGAGTGTTGATTGAGGATGTTGTTGAAGTATTCTGCCCATCCTTGTAGTATCGTTTCTTTGTCAGTGAGCAGTGTGGTGCTGTCAGCACTTAGTACTGGAGATATTCCTGATGAATATGGCCGTAGATTATCTTCAAAGTATCATACAAGTTCTTCGTGTCATTCCTGTCTGCGTAGGACTGAATCTCATTTGCCTTGTTGCTCAGTCATGAGTCTTGCAACTCTCGGAGTTTGCATTAGACAGTCTTCTTGCCTTCATAGATGATGAAGTGCTGTCTTCTAAACAGGCCTTTTATAGATGATGTTTTTCATCCAGTAGTTTCAGTATGGCATCATCGTTCTCGTCAAACAAATCTTGAGCGAGTGGTCAGTCAAGCATTCTGCACTTCTCATGTCTTTCGTCACTAGGACCTGTCTCCTCTCCTGACGATGACGTAGTCAGTGAGATGCCAGTGCTTGGAGCGTGGGTACATCCAATACGTCTTGCTGCAGTTTGGTAGGCGGAGGACTGTGTTGGTGATTAGGAGGTCACGTTCAGTGCATTTCCTCAGTATGTGGAGTCCGTTGTTGTGCATTTACCAAATCCATTTCTGCCAATGACACCTGGCCATGTCTGGTGATCTGTATCAATTCTAGCACTGAAGTCACCAATGATGATGAGCTTGTCTGCCTTTGGTCCTTCTGTGATAAGAGACTCCAGGTCTTTATAAAATTTGTCCTTGATCTCAGCAGGGTTGGTCATGGTGGATGTATATGCGCTGATGATAGTTGCGTGTCTTTTTCCAGAAAGTGGTAGTCTCGTTTGCATTAGTCTGTCATTCACGCCCTTTGGATATTTGTTAGCTTGCTCACTAGATGTGATTTGATGGCAAACCCTATACCAGCTTCACGTCGCTCTTTACTCTGGCCACTCCAGAAGATGGTGTAGCTGGCTCCTACTTCTGGGAGTTGTCATTCCTCATCTAGGCGAGTTTCACTCAGGGCTGCTGTCTGAATGTTGAATCTGGCCAGTTCTCTGCCAACCAGGGATGTTTCTCTCTCTCTCTCTCTCTCTCTCTCTCTCTCTCTCTCTCTCTCTCTCTCTCTCTCTCTCTCTCTCTCTCTCTCTCTGGTCTATCTACTGATGTACTGTCCATTAGTGTGCGTACATTCCAGGCACCGATGGTGAATTGCCTCACCTTTGTTTTCTTGTATCAAGCAATCAACCCACAAACAATATGACTGTCTTTAAAATACTGCTAATGTGTCAGTAAAAGATACCAATTGATGACCCAAATAAACAAATGTAATTTTCATAATTTGTAGATTTTAGTGGAATTGCAATATAATGCCAAACTTCAACTATCCGAATCCCGCTCATGAGATTATCGGATAACCCGAATCATATGTATCCTTACCCCTACCCCGAAAACATAAACACACAAAAAACGCAAACACTTTGCAATTTTGTATACCAAAACTAAGCCCAAATATCATGATTGTACCTGGTAGTGTCTTCGTGTCGTTTGATACGTAGACCAATAGAAATATTAACAATGCAGTAGTTAACAATTGAGGTGGAATGGTTGTGAAAGACATTATAATGTCCTATGGAAGCCATGCTTTCATGATATACACAAATTTGTGTTTACCTGTATCTGTTACAACAAGCAGGATTTGAACGAGTCATCGTGAGTGAGAAAGATGAGATAAGGAGCTGCTAATGCACAAAATACTTGCACAGAAGTTTTACAGCTTGTGGTACATGGAAAGAAGTTTAGAATACCACTTGACTTTTAAGTACTAACACATCACTGTCCATTGTATGTTTGTACTCTTCCTCCAAACTTTCATATTCAACTTAACACTTGCAAAATCAGCTGAAGTGATAAAAGGCGAAAATCATGACTGAACTGAAAGACATTTACCTACATTACTAAAATACTACCTATGAATCAATTGCGATCGGTAAATGACAAATATAGAAATGGAATTGTTTTCTTCTACGACTACAGAGAGAGAGAGAGAGAGAGAGAGAGAGAGAGAGAGAGAGAGAGAGAGAGAGAGAGAGAGAGAGAGAGAGAGAGAGCATCAACATAGCTACGAATACAACTTTAATGAACATGTCGCTTTATTTTCCCGGAATGGGCTTGAATTGTGTTTTGATACTTTGCGAAAGGAGTGGAGAAAATCATCACTAAACAGTTACAACTCAGCAATAGGAAAAGTCTGGACGACTACAGAAGGTCTGCCAAACGTGGTTTATTCCCAGGGTTTTCTAATTGATACAACAGTTTACAGAAACCCAAAAATATTTGTTTTTTGAACAACAAAAGCATATAGAATTAAAAACCTAAGTGTTGACATTTTTTACACTGATATTCATTTTATCTGGATTGATCTGAGACTATATATTTTGTAACTGACGGTTAAGTTAACATTAAAAACAATCAATTCATATCAATTCTCTTTTAGTAATTTATAAGTGTATTTGAAAGAACCCGATGCCATGATAATTGTGTAGCCACAAAATGTGGGAAAACAACGTTTGCACTAAATCTGATTGACTGAATACAAAGATTTGTTCGATTACATCGTTATCATCTGTCTAACATTTCTGTGGAACAAGACATAAGATAGACAGTGGTGATCCAAAGATGAGAAGGTTATTGTAGTAGATCCAGAAGATAAAGTAGATAAGTGGTTAGAGTTACTGGTTGATATGTACCAAGGTAAAAATACATTGTTTCTAATTGACGATTGCGGCAACATCGATGACGTAAAAAAAGAAATCAGCTAACCAACCAAACTAGCTTTCAGTGGCAGACATTTTGAAATATATTTGTAGATAATCGTTCAAATTATCAAAGATTTGAGAGAAAATACACATGTCTGCGTTGTATTCTATCGCAAGGACAAAACACAAAAACACAAAACAATGGAAACTAATTTCACTGAAAATGACCCAATCACAGATGATGTACAAAAAGAGATTATAGATACTTTGAAACAGAACAAAACAAACGTTTAATGAGACTCGAATTTTTTTTTCAGAACAAAGTCCTAGAGCGTTCGTAAAGTAACGTATGTACGTTGTCAATAAGGTAAACATCGTCGTCATACATAGGTAATGTTACGTTCTTCATTTCGATGCTATACATTTATAGATTATATGACCTGAGTAAATTCATTTGTGATACTTTATTCTATGTTCAAATGGACAATTTCGGTACATTTTGAATTCTACATTCTCTTTTATCACACATTTCTTTATTGCCTTGCAAATTTTCTTTTTCTTGTTTTCAGTCCTGAATTACTAAAGTTTTGCCTTTAACCTACATAACTCTGGGATTGGTGTTCCATTAAGTTCGTTCTTGAATAATCCGACACCTTTTTTGTTCGATTGAAAGATATCACAGATGTTGTTCCTGGATTAGATACTAGTGTCGTAAATCTTGATGTCATCTTTCATGTCAGTGTAAAAGTTTTCTGTCTCATTCATGAATGCACAATGACACTGTATCGATACAAAGCAAACTTAGTTTTTCACCGTTTTTGTTTTTCAACTTACTGTGGTTAAATTCGTATATCAGCCATTGGATGGTTCTTGTACTGTAAAACCACCATATATATGTTTTCTTAATTCGATCTTTTGGCTTTTCAGACTATCATCAAATCATCGTCAATAACGGTTCTCCTGCCAAATGATATATATTTTGGGCATTTGAAAACTTATGTTCGTCTGTACACATTTTTACTGTTGCTCTTCTCCGGAGATTTTCCATTTGCTTTCCAAATAGGAGTTGTTCATTAGCTTACAGAAGTCATTTTCAAAATCTTTGTCAGTTTTTTGTCTAAAGTCGTATTTAGTTCTATGCATGATTTCAACTAAGACTACTGATCAAACGGGAGAATTATAGGTATCTTCGTTAGTTTAAAACCCAATTGAATGTAAAACTTTAAGTTTATGTAGTAAATGCCATATTTGTTTTAAATTGTTAATGTACATAATAGTTTTTGGTACAATTTGTTTTGTACGCTTGTAATAATTTATAAATTTCACTCATTTTCATCTGGTACAATTGTTCTTTTTTTCCAGCTGCTAACAGGTAGTCCTTGTGTACTGAATCGTCATACTCTCCGACACTTTTCACTTTGTTATCTATGTTTGCTTAGAATTCGTTATTTGCAATTGCATATTTATGCTGTATCATAATAATTCCACCTCTGATTCCACTCTCCATCATTATATGCATGTCATAAGCTATCAAAAGTTTTAACTCTGTATCAAATATCTTAAAACTTGCATCAAGCGCTAAACCGAGTGCACTGTAACAATGTGCTGCATCAAGTTTGTATTGTTCAGACAAACAATACGTAATTCCTCACATTAACGTACCTTTTTCACGAAATGAAAGGTGGACTGTATCATGTGCAAACTGGTACCTATCTTTGGATATGTGTGAATCAATTAGAATTTAATATAAGTTTTCTTTGGATGGTACAACTGTTTCATTATACTTTTCAAAGCTATCCGCGTATTCCTATGGGCAGATGTCTTTGCTCAGAAAATAAGGTTTCATGGCACCAAAATGTTTCAGTGTCTCAGCAAACTTGTCATCGTTTCTAATCTTAGCCAAGTGCTCCAAAGACTTACTCATGCATCGAAAGCTATCTATCAATCTAATAGTTCTTTCATCTGGATCTTTTTCCCATCTCTGTCAAATCTACCAGATCCTCCTTCCTAAATTAAATATATTTCTCGTTGTTCTTCGGTATGATTTTGTCTCATTTCTGGGAAATTTTTTTATCAGCTCATTGATAAACAGGTGTGAGTCGTAGCCTGACAAATTACGATTGAAGAGTTGAATGAATTTTGGATATCTGAACTTCAAATATTGTCCTGTCAAGTGGTTATGATCGTGAATTTTGTTTCGAAATTATTTTTGACTCAGATGTGATCAATGTTTGTTGAATGAAAATACTTTTTGTCTTCTTCAGTGAAGATCATACATTTTATATTTCCTGATCTCAGTGCTTTGTACAATGTGTTTGCCATCCAACCCAACCCCTAGTAAAACACCTGAATGTAATCAGTACCTCTGTGGCATTTATAAATAGTTTGAATCGAATATGATCAACATGTCAACGTGCTGATCCCTTTCATTTTTCTATGTTAGTCTAACACGTTTAATGTAGTTTCTCGGGAAGTTAGTTGTTGTTGCTGTTGTTCTTGTTCTTCCTCTGAAATATCATCCCTAGTTGCCAGATCCAATATTTCATACACATTTATTCATTTTAAAATTTGCTTATGTCTTCAGATTTAAACGGACATCTATTGAACCAACATGAGTACTGTTTTAATTGTAGTAAGAAGTTCTTTGAGGCTTTTTTTTAGGAGTATTCAAAATTGATTCGAGTGCATAAAGAAATATTCGTTCTCTTTGTTTTGTATATAAATACAAGCTTTTTAATTTTAACCCAGTCAGACAACTATATATATATGAGCTTCCTCTGAGCAGTTCATTCATATCTCTGTGTAATGTAAATGTTCAATTCTTGCGAACATCCATCTGTATTTCTGCGTATTTCCTGTCCAAATTTGGTATGCAAAATGTCAAACGTTCATTGAGTTGATCCATTTTACTTCTCTTCAATATGATCATAGGTTTTGTTCTGTCGTAAAATTCTCTGTATTCAATTTATGTTACTTCTTAGATCGTGCTTCGAACAGGCTCTGCAGTCAACCACTTCACAAGTTTAATCATTAAGGCTAGCTGTACAGAACCAAATTGTCGAATGTTTCGATTTATTGATTTTATTCAAGTATGATTCAGTGTCATTGAAATATCCACAGAAATCTTGATTATTGAAACCACAAAATCTGCACTAATTTAAACTGTTCTTGAATGAATCTCTAAGATTTTATCGTGATTAGTTTGTTTAAAGCTTGCTTATACATGTGTCTTAATTCTTTTCTAGTTGTAGAAGTAAATCAAGTATCGAAGTCTTCATCACTGATTTACTTAACTAGCAATATTTCAGTATATATTTCAATGATGTGTATGTTGTGTAAAACATTTTAAATTGTTTTGTATTGCCCTCGTACTTTGCACCATGCATGTGATTCTATCTAATTCTACTGTTCTGAAACAAGTGGTGTGTTTGCTAATTAATAATATTTAAATAGTTCAACTTGTAAGCTAATTCCCAATGCTATATGGTAATTTTGTTTTCACGCATAAGTGCTTAAGTTTTCAGCAACGGATCACGTGTGATTTATGTTTGTTTTCACACAGTAGTAGGTAAGTCTTCCAGCAATCCGATCCTTGTGTGATTAGCAAATCCGCTTTCTAAACACTCTACTGTCTATTTATTTTCATAAAACTTATTAGTGGGAAAGAAAATCCGATCACTGTGTGAAGTGGGCCAGAATATTTAATCCCTGTGTGGTCAAGAAATCGACTTTTTAAACACACTACTCTTATTTTGTTTTCTTACAATTTACAAATGAGGTAGAAAATCTGGTCCCCGTGTGGGAAAGAAATACATTTTCTAAACACCGAACTATCGATTTGTTTTCAATAATTTGTACAAGTGGGTTAGGGAGTAGACCAGAGATTACAAACTGAATAATTTAGCAAGTAACCTAAAAGGTAGGCATTAAAAAATGTTCATATTTCTCGAGCTATCCTATATATGAACAATAAAAGAAAGCATTATCCCTGTACTGCGAAAAAATTAATCAACGCGAGAAAAATATCCAGATTATAATGAGAGGGAGAGAAAGAGAGTAAATAGATTTTCGAAATCGATTCAAATAATATAATGAAATATTGAACATTGAAAATTGATTGTACTTATTGTTCCACCATGTAAATGAAAAATGAAAGAAAATATCGAATTGCGAAAAGACAAAACCGACTCGATGCGAGGGAAAATAAATCCCAACTAACATTCTTAACCATCTATCCACGAATTAAATCCAAAAATATAACATAGTGTTTGTCGTCCGTAAATCCAGTTTGACATGGCAATATATTGCAGGCATAAAAAATTCCTCAAAACTCATTTTTTTTAAAAGTTAAATAAGGTAATATTTCCAGGTAATTTTAACTTGGACTCTATGACAGTTTTACACTTTCAAGTCAATTTTTCCTCCGCAGATGAAATATTGGCATTTTCGTTCAGCAGCGGAAAGTTACCATGAAGCTGTCAAATTTACATGTCAAACTGTCTAGATATGTTCCTTCAGTATGGCGTGCATTTCCATTTTAGAAGATCTCAAATACAGATAATGTCTTCACTTCCTGTCCTACCTTAAAAAATGGTCCAGAACGTGTGACAAAATGATGCATAGAGAATAATCTTGTTCAACATCACTGTACTGTCCAATGTACATGTAGAAATAACCCCTTTTGGCTTGACACAAGAATAATCACTTCGGCAGTCGAAAATGATTGGATACATTTGTCAAGATTTGATGTTGTAACATTAAACAAAGAAAAAAGAAACCGAGATTCAGGGAAAGAGGCGTATACGGTAAACATATGTGCCCCAGTTAAAAATAAAAGAGAGTCGATCATATATCGTCCAATCACCCGATGTCGTGTGGCTCATTCAATCGTGCGCCATGTTTCTCGCGACCTAACGCGCTTGTTACGAAATAATGATGTCATCAACTGAGTCACCAGCGTTCTTCAAGAGTGACAGCATTGAATTAAAAAGTAAAATCAGACAAAATGATATTTAAACAGGTAATTTCATGTAATTTTAAAAAATCCTAATGAAAATCTATATTTTCACTAATGTCTTATTTGTGTCCGACATTTTGGCCTTGAATTTTCTATTATATGCTAAAGATAGCGCCGCCGATCACATGATCGCTTTGGTTACATATTTTGAACAGGAAAACCAAATTTGGGAATTTATACAACGGGATAGCTAATGGTCTTAATCATGTGGGATTCTTATACAACGTAAGAAAAAATTACACTCGAAATGTATATTCACTACAGAACTTTTTCGTTTCAGTGTTGTTTCATAATGAACATATATTCTACATCAAAAGACACTGAATCTATTATAATAAAATGTGTATCCATTAACCAGTGTCTGTTTTAAAATTTCTCTCGGTCTGTCTGTCTGTCTCTCTATCTATTGAGTCATGTATTAATATGGTAAAGAACAAGCAAGCAGTAATGTAAGTGCACAAACTGCATATAGAATTAACGGGGGGGGGGAATCCTTTTTAAACATTTGTTTTTTTATTTCAAAAACATGGAGATGCTATAAACTAATAATATCCATACCTTGACCTACTGGCACATTCCGGTCATATGCCCCGTGACTTTTAGTCAGTATCATAACCATGGATGCGATTTCCGGAAATAAGTAAACTTACACACGCTAGGAAAAACGGTAATTCTGAACTAATGTACATGAATGCCAAATTTTTTTAACGATGATTAAATGAAGTAGATATAGTTGAACACTTTCCATGGTTACTTGAATAGATTGTCACAATATTATAACGAACACGTTAAAATTCACGTTAAGTGCACGAAAAGTGGCTGTTTGAGGATACAAATCAGGAAGAAAGCTGCGGTCATACAATACATCAGTTAGACAATATTCTCTTGTGAGCTGCCAATGATATCCTGGAGTTGGGGACTCAAAGGGCAAAAAGGGCCCGCGATTTCTCAACCAATGCCCTTTTTGTCGCCCCACCCCACAGTATCTCTGGTATCCCACTCAGGCATAGTCTGACTAATGCTAGAGCAACAAGTTGTTCTCCATATTTTTTTACTGGTTCTACACCAGTAAAAAAAAAAAAAAAAGGTGGAGAACAACTTGTTGGTCTAGACTAATACGTAATCAAAATTAGTAGATTAGTAATCTATTATCTCTGTAGTAATATATGATGCTCTCTGTTGCGTGTTCTAAATAAAAGTGATCTTTTGATGTCGACATTTATGCTATATTGGAGGAAAATACATCAAAAATGTTATTTATGAAGAAGTATTATAAAAAAGTCATACTCCTGACAACTCATTCCGCACTCGATCGGTTGCGTAATAATATAAAGGTTTTTCACAGAGGTGTACACTGTGATTATATCCCTTAAGATCTACATCCCCATATAATTCGGAAAACATTTCAGAGGACTTGAGCTTTGGAATATAACCTTTATCAATAAATTAACTGCTTAATTAAATATTTCTTAACACATGTATAGATTATTTTGTTTTTATTATTTAAAGATACTTGCAGATAAAATCCTGTAGGTAACAATCACCGGCTGATGAAAGCACATGGGTGCCAAGCACATTAGCGAAAATGTCAACGGACACCTTGCTGAATGATCCTCGTATGAAACAGTTTATAGAAGCAGAAACGCAGAAGCAACGTTTTCATACACTAGTTCAGAGTTTGACAAACAAGTAGGTATCACGTTTTATTTTCATCGCACACGTAGAGTATACTGAAGGCAAGCTTATATAGACCAATCGACATTTCTTCTAAGGTAGATACGAGTGACGTCCCTTTGCAATAAGGTCAGCAATCTATCGGGGTAAAACAAAACTTGCTTAGTAAGGTGTTAATTCACATTCGTCATAAAGTTATATAAGTACAAAAAATGCGAGAATTCTGCCTCAATTTACATTAAGTATAACTTTTATATAACGTACCTAAAATATTTTAATTCTGCGTGTAATTCTGGAAATTCCTTCTAAGTCTGAGATCGTTGAACTCCACATGACCTCCAACCTTTGGAGCTCTTCAAAGAGTAAAAAGAAACATTGTTTGTAATGGCAGGTGAAGTTTCAAGGTATCACGGTACCAGTTGTTTTTCCATAGACCTTAATGTTAACATTTGGTGAAATAAATATACCTTCTCTCCTATTTTAGCATGCATGTAACACACTGTCATAGAGAGCAATGTTAGATTGTCAATTTGACAGTGATAGAACCAGGTACTCCATTGCATTTAAGAGAGATAACTCTGCTGGAACTAGACACGGGTAAGAGTTGTCCAGTCACAACAGACACATTTTCAGTGATGTGCATCACATTTTTAAAAAATCATAAAAAATACAAAACATGATCTACATATGAATTAACATAATCTCACATGTTGCTAAGAGACTCAACTTTTTTTTTAAGCCAGACAGAAACTACAACTCTTACATAATACACCAATCACAGCTAGTTTTGTTGTTTATTTCTGAATACAATGTTCCCTACACCTTAAGCTCCACCCCCTGGGCTTGCGCAATTGGTACCGTGATACCTCAATTTGTCTAATGATAAGCCAGAATCATGAAAATCTTGTAGTAATCGGTTTTGACACACTTCAGCACTTACCTTACATTTTTTTTTTATTTTTTTTTTTTATCTACTTGTCCAGGACAAGTTATTTAAGAAAATTCACTTGTCCCACTTTCCTTTTTCTCTTGTCCCAAAAATTCAAGCACTTGTCAAGATTTGATGAGATTTATGCATCTCTGTCCATAGAAGGAACAAAAACTGCATGTATGACATATTTTTGTAATGTCTTACTTTTACAAAAGCATTAGACCAACAAATTGTTCTCCACCTTTTTTTTTTTTTTTTTTTTTTGTCTGGTGGTGGAGAACAACACTAATTGTGCTGGAGCATTAGCTTTTTCAATCAGGCGGATTATCGGACCGCTCGCTACTAATTAATAAATTTATTTAGACTAACCTTTTTATCCAGATGGTTAGTATAATTCCTCTTCTAATGATCCAATATGTTAAATCCTTTAGAACACTCACTTTTTAAGAATAAATCCCTGTCAGAACAGAACACCTGTGTATTCAGCTAAATACAGTTTGTGGTCTTTTTAACATCTATTTATCATTAAATCTATCTCACATTTCTGACATTACATCTCTCTCTCCCTCTCTCTTCTAAATTTCTCCCATAACGGCACGAGCTCCGACCTAAGAATTAGTCAGTTCCCATTGATATTGGTCTCGCTAGACAGTTTCCACATGTTACTCTTGCCTTGGAGTGATGCTGCTTTCCAGGCATATGTCAGTAATTCAAATCCGAGGTCAACTGCCGCTGAATGCACATGTGTTCTGTTCTGACAGGGATTTATACTTAAAAAGTGAGTGTTCTAAAGTATTTAACGCAATGGATCATTAGAAGAGGTATTATACTTACCGTATGGAAAAAAAGGTTAGTCTAAATACATTTATTAATTAGTAGCGAGCGGTCCGATAATCCGCCTGATTGAAAAAGCTAACTCTCCAGCACAATTAGTGCCATGGACTGTTGTTATCTGCCACCAGTCAAAAACAAGAACAAAAGGTGGAGAACAACTTGTTGGTCTACAAAAGCATAAGTTGATATCCTCGACTGGCCATGGTTTGTGCCCTCAACGTGAATTTGAATGCTTATATTATAATACTGCGAGAAGCTATTAAAATTGCTATAGAAGTGTTCAACTATATCTGCTTAATTTATTCATTGTTGAAAAATGTTTATGAACTCTACAAATTCTTTGCTAGCTACCGTTTTTCCGAGCGTCTCAAAATTTGTCTATTTCCGGAAGTATGTCCATGGTTTGTGCCTCTGAAATTAAGGCCACATAACGTAAGATTGGAATGTGACAATTAGGTCAGTGTGTAGAAACCGATTGTGTTGCATATGTAATATATATTATTTCTTTCAAACACATATCGACTGCAATAAAAAAATTTTTAAATAATGATGACAAAAATATAAAAGAAAACAAATATGATGCATTTTTGTTAAAAAAATGTCTCAAGCTGTCTGATAAAATTGTAATATTTAATGATACGGTAAATTTTTACAAGAAGTTTTTTCATGCTATTTTATAACAAAGATTTTTTTTCCTTGTATAAAAATATTTAAAATTTAAAATTTCATACTATATAGTTTTTCATTGGATTTATTTTTTCTAACATGATATAAGAGGTGCATGTTTTTGTGACCAAATTTTTACTTTGCCTTTGCTGTCTCAGAAATCTATCATTGGTTTCCTGCTTATTAAACGGTAAAGAAAACCAACATTTGAACAGTGATCCTGACTTTGATATTAAAGCATAAGAAATCAGCATGTCATATAGAATAAACAAAATTGACCATACTCAGCCATTGGCTGCAAGGACAATTCATGTTGGAAAAGATAATCCTGTTAATCATATCTACACAACTGAATATAAAAACATCATTCCATGAGTGTACACACTGCTGCGAGTAGTATATTTCCAATAAACGAAGACCTTGTTTATGCATCACTGTGTGGTGTTAATTAGCACTGACCTCCTACACTATGTGTAGTCGAAACTTTGGACACAGGTATGTTGCCGCTGATGATCATAAAAAATACTGAAATTAAATAGAGTACATAAGCAACTGTTTGCATTTGTAGGAAACTAAGGGAGGTAACACCAGTGTAGTTGTTCAAGCATGCCAAGTGACCACAACAAAATTGTAAGCATCTATAAACATGACATAGATATGTGAATAAATAAAGTCATTTATTTCCTTGACAATGGCTTGCAGCAGCTGGGAGGTGATTATCTGCTACTTACCCTTAATTAGGATATTATTTTGTAGAACTCGAGGAAGTCTCAGTCAGCCCCAAACAGTGATCAAAATATGCCAAAGTGGTTCAGAATATAATAGCACTGTGTCAGATTGATGCAGTGAATTTGCCATAAAAAGTGCTATTTGCAATGTAAACTTTGCATAAGCAAAAGCCCTGTTAATGAGTTTTATCTGTATCAGTGGTGTAACTACCACCCCCCTGGAAGGGGTGGTGGTGGCATTCAGGCGTTCAAGAAGGGGGCCCAAAATTCCAAGTTTTTACATTGGGGGTGGGGGTCATTTCTGAATTTTTAGAGGGGGCCCAAAGTTTGAAGTTACACCACTGATCTATATTAATGTATACTGTGTTATGTCTGCCAAGTGCTACTTTCATAAATTTCAAAACTGAACAGTGACACCTTTGCACACGCTAATAGAAGTGTCAGATCCTTTGTACACACTAATAGAAGTGGCAGCTACACCTTTGATAGAAATGAGAACCACAATGAGACAAAATGAAGGCTACACAGAAAGTGTACATGCACTTATTGGTCATACTTCTTTTGTAGGAATGTAGATGTAATTTCACTTAAAAGGAAAACAATACAGCATCAATGCTAAAATCATCGGAGAGCCTGATGCCCGGGGTCCCTCTAACTCTAGATTGGGCCACTTCCATATTATAAGTGAGTTCGACTTGTCAAAAGAAAAAGTGTTTATCTAATTTGCCTGAAAAAATGTTGAGAGTGACAATGAAATGGGACATTTTCATCAAGTTCTTGAAAGACACTGGTAACCTATTAGTATTCAGCCCCCAGCTGTAGCTCCATTTTAAGGTCCTTAACTCTTGTGAAGATCATCAATTTTTATATTTAAAGCTATACACTTTGTGTAAAAATAAAAAATGTGCCCTATCATGGTATGAATGGGGAACAATACTATTTCTTGGTTACCTATAATTAGTGCTTTCTTATCATTCATCAATAATAATGAGCTGTCCCTTGCTAATGCTTACAGGGTATTGCATAACTGATTAAATATCAGGCCTATGCAATTGCTTGACAAAGGTGGGGGATTTGTGAATTATAAAAGCATCCAAGGCAATGTTTCTCACCATAAGGGATCAGAGATAATTACACAACATTTGAATCCATTTTGTTCATAATTGGTAGCCACAGATGCTGTTGATATATGAAGTGGGTGTTTTCTGTAATTGTCATTCATCTGCTGTACTATGATATGAACTAATTATGAAACATGAAGCTATTGTTTTTACTGATTGAAATAAAGAAAACAACATGGCTTTCCAACTTTTTTTCTGTTTTCAACTTCGATCGAGCAACATAGAGATATTTGCAGCATTCAGAAAATGAAATTACTACATGACACTCGAATACACATTCCTATAGATCATGCGGAAGACATGGTACATTGACCTGGAGGTACAGCTTAAGACACAAATAGTCAGAGATCCCAACAGTAAAGGTGTCTGCTACAGTTATTCAGAGTTCCACACCAAAACATGCAGAAATTGTGAAATTGTTGGAAATCATGTTTGTTGTGAGCCCCTCGACAACAGACAGTGAATGAGAGTTCAGTCTCCTGAACAATATAAAAATTATAAAGAGAAGCTGATACACATCAGATGCTTATGAAC
Source organism: Margaritifera margaritifera (assembly GCA_029931535.1). Lineage (NCBI taxonomy): Eukaryota > Metazoa > Mollusca > Bivalvia > Unionida > Margaritiferidae > Margaritifera > Margaritifera margaritifera. Next base: position 2,747,542 of record JAQPZY010001657.1, on the reverse strand, counting down.
ACACATGTATCAACTCCGCTTATCCAGTCAATAAGATCGACATTAAGAGAGCAGTTGGACACTGGTTGACATCAGGACCTCAAGGAAAATATTGCTTTATGTGAAATCGAATAAAAATTTGAGATCACATAGTCAGACATGATTGTTGTTTGAAAACACTACATGGTGTAAACAATTTTTGTACTGAGTACTGGTTCACACCAAATACAGTTATGAACAAAACATGGCTTTTAATGAAATCAAATCAGAATTTAAGGTCACAATTGTTTCTTCTTCAGAAGTACACTATTTTGAGACGCAAAATAAAAACAGAAAATGAGTCATTTTAAAACATTTTTATATTTCTTGTATTTAAAGCGGTGTCAAAATAATTGCAAATAAATATGGTATGGACCTTAAGGGCAAGTGAAAATATGAGTCCAGACAAGTGATCTTTTAAAGTCACTTGCCCTAGGCCTGTGCCTGAAAAAAATTTTCATTGAGCACTGAGCATATTAAAAGTGAAGGTCTTTAATTTTCTAATGTATATAAATCTTGTTGGACTTTAAACTTATTGGAGTACAGTTTTCACATTAAAAATGTTGCTAGCTTACATACATGTATGAAAGGATAATTTCAAGTTTTGCTGCAGATTTTTACTAACATCCATGTGATTTACACTGTAATAGTCCAACTTCCAAATTAACAGCTACTCAAAAACATATAACAACAGGAATTTCATTGATTGACCAAAAACAGTTAGAATGTAATTTTGTTAATTTCTACCAGTCAGTGGTTGTATCAGCATTGTATGCTGCAGAAGTGGATTACAATAGCATACTGTACATCATGCAGAACGACAAGTATGTAAAAATCTGTGGAGACCTTTGAAGTTTTCCTTTCATATGTACATGTAAGCTAGCAATATTTTGTGTGTGAAAATACATGTACTTGTAAAAAATACCTGCTGACATCTTTAGTTTTCATGAAAATATATCAATAACAATGCATAGTTCTGTAGACACCAGAGACCTGGGTTAGATGTAACCTTGTGCAACTAGACAGTAAGAAAACTACAGCATTCTGACATTCTCAGGCACCTAATTTGTCATAGGTGTAATGCATAAAACTCTATAATAGGTCAATGACAAAAAAAATCTTCCCACATTAAAATGGCACACAAATTGTTGACAAGTGTCACTGTAACACATATACTATTAAGAAGTCAATGCCTGGGTGTGAAACAATAATTTTTCCCATTGCTTACTTTCTTTATTATTATATATGCATCAAAGTATTGGAGGGATCTTAAACTGCAAAACATACTACACAGAATAAAGAATAGAACACAATTATTTTGGTAACCAATTCTGTGCGGCAGCTGATGCACTTTGTCCATACATATTTGAACTGTGTATACTTGTAGAAAGTTACATTTGCTTAAAAACAACGGCTTCTTTGAGCATTAAGAAATATTCTAAACATTTCTGTAAATAAAGCTCAAAAAGTCACTAGGGCTGTACCAAGAAAGTTGTTGTTGGTGTTATCATTATTATTATTATTATTATTATTATTATTATTATTATTATTATTATTATTATTTGCAGATGTTGGGATTCATGTATGGACAGACCTGCCTCCAAGTTGGATTCCAAAACAGAGACTTGTTTGTTAAATTGTGTCAACAGATTCATTGATTCATCCAATTACATTGTTAGAAGACTTGACAAACAATCTACAGTGTCAGAAGTTTCAGAACTAGATTGATTTGTTTAGTGAAAGTTTAATTTAAAAAATAAAACTGACTAAATAAGCCTGATCTATGAAGAAATTGTGATTTCTTGATCATTATAATTTTCAAAGTAATTTATAACTAAAGGATTTTTATGATGTTTGCAGTAAATTGGCGCAGTTGTTTAGAGAAAGGGTTTTGGCTTTGCACTGAATTTTGTGAAATGTACACGTAGACTGTTTAGTAAGAATGATTTTAAAGTAAAAGTTCATCATTAATGTTCTGCTATGGATTTTTCATCTGTGTCTATAGTGTATTATAGTGGTAGGGAGAAATGAATGAAAAATAAATTTAAAAACCTACTTATGTCTATGTGTCAAAGATCTTCATTTTTTGTAGACCATTTTATTGGCTGAAATAGCACTGATTGCCATCTTCCATGGAAAACTGCAGTTATGATCATTAGCACAAACAGGATGGCTTATTTATGCCAGATTGGCTTTACAGAAACACATACTTCAGTAGGATACAATCTAAACAAATTTCAGTAAGTTATGCACAGACTGATTTGGTACATAACATGCCATTTCGTTAAAATGATACATGTCAGTTGTCACTCATAATTTGTTGGCTGTACCAGAAACAAGGATGTATTATATCCTATTGCAAAGCTCACTGGTGTAAATGCCTCCTGTTTATATTGTCCTGGAGGTATTGAGCTATGGCTTGCATTGATTAACAAGTATTAGTTTTTCCAAAAGAGCTTACTGTATTGCAGCTACACTAGATGGTACCAGTTTATGTTTACTCATTAACATAATTGGTTATTTTTGTTCCCTATTTCTTCATTTAGGCAAAGAATATGTTTTATAATGATAGTAGCACTTGGAATTTAAAATAAGTGAAACCTGAAGAGTGAGTCTGGCTTGATACTATATGACCGATCAATTTCCCAGTGATACAGTGCTGCTTACATTCTGCTTCTGTATTCATAGACTTTACATTTGATATCTTTTACCATATTTTACATGTACTTCAGGTATTCATTTAACATTTGAAAAATGCATGCTGGATGAACTGTGTCATTGCTGTCCATCAAACATCATTTTCATTAAACCTATGTCATATTGGGAATGCAGCCATCCTGACAGCGGGTACTTATATGTTGCCCTCTGTACCATTGAGTTTTGGTCTGACACCAGTTGATGGCAATCTTTATAGAAACATTAATACTTGTATTAAAATTGCAGTGCTTAATATTATATGCTTGTATATATTTGGTACAAGTTTAACCGGTATGGTTTCAGTAAGGTTCTCTTAATAAAGACAGCTGCCGAACAGATGTTCCTCTGTGTATGGTAAATTATTTAACTTACAAATATTTGTACACTGTAGATTGAACTATTTTTAAATCCTGGTATTACCTAGCCCATTAGATGTCACCTAAATAGGACCAGGATACATGAAATTTGTAAAAAGTTATTAAAGTTAGTCAGGTTTGTGCTGTTATGCCTTTAAGCCCAATACATACATATTTACATGCTCTATATCCACTGATATTTTAGCTCTACTGGTCATAAACCAGAAGAGCTTATGCGATGACTGTTCATTATCCATCCATCTGTTAGCACAAGTTTGTTATCATTACTGCTCATAAACTACTCTGAGGATTGCTATGAAACTTTACACATACATTAATCCCAATGTCTAGTTGGTCCTAAAGGAAAATGGTGCCACTTGAATATCCAATATGGCAACACAGCAGCCATTTTGAAAATCTTATCTCTGCTTGTCCTGAATGGAAAGACATATTGAAATGGGCTTTTCACCACAAGACTTATTATGATGTTTAGTTCCTCCAGAATGAAAATGGTATTGATCTGACCTCCAATATGGCCTACATACTTAAAATCTTGTTATCGCTACTCCACCTGGATGGATGGTCATATAAATCTGGGGATTTTACCAAAAGACTTCTAAGGATGTTTGGTTGGTCCTAAATGAAAATGGTGCCTATCTTGCATCAAATATGGCCACCACAGTTGCCATCTTGAAAATATTGTTATTGCCACTTCTCCTGAGCAGAAAGTTCTATCTACATGGAGTTATCACTCAAAAGCTTAATATGATGTCTTGTTGGTCCAGAATGAAAGTTTCTGATTTAAGATCCAACATGGCAGCTATGTTGAAAATCTTGTCATCACTACTCCTAAATGGAGTCGTATCACCATGAATCTTCTTGTGATGTACTGTTCATCTAAAATGAAAATGATGCCGATCTAACATCCAGTATGGCTACCTTGGTGGCCATCTTGAAAATCTTGTTATTGCTACTCATCCTGAATGGATAGCTTTCACCTCCTAAAACCTTCTTATGATATCTTGTTGGACCTAAATGAAATGGTACCAATCTGACAAACATTGTGGCTTCTATGGTGGCCATCTTGAAGATCTTGTTATCACTACTCCTCCATAATGGATGGTCGTATATATGGTTGCCACAGCTGTCAATTTGAAAATCTTGTTAATGCTCAAGAATATCAGAGATAGTTTCAACTCAGCAGTTGAAATAAAGATGTTTTTTCCTGGATTTGTGGAAATTCTTTAATTTGAAAAAGGGCCAACATTTAATTGTCAAGAGACCACTAAAAGCTGCACAGAAGTGAGCTGTATAATCATTGATTACACTGGTATATTATAGAGTACAAAAATAGCATCATGTAAACCAATATTGTTATAAATTTTGCCATTACTAATATCTAGGATTTTGGAAAATTGATTCAAAGTACAGGTTTTTGCGCTTGAGAACAAGGCCATGTTTCACCCCACCCACCCACCCCGACACCCAAAAAAATCCAGTTTAAGTTACAACTAGAATTAAATTAACTATTTGTCACAAGAAATATCTTACAGTGTAATGGTGATAAGCAAACGAAAAGTCGAAATATTCTACATAGAAATTTTTCTTCAGACTTTGTGTTTTTGGAATGATAATGATATGGAAAACAACTATTTATTGCCTCTACTGTAAATATTTGGTAATATCTGTAACAGTCACAAGTTTTGCTTATATTTCTACATACATTGCAAGGAACTTTATTGACATTGCTTCCAATCCATACTTGCTCATTACAACTTCTTCACCTCTATCTCTACTTTTATTGACATGTATAATTCATATATATGATCCCAGTGAGCAAAACATACCTATACATGTAGCAGACAAGTACATGTAGTCATAAGTAATATGGTGAATCAGTTCAGCATATTCATAATACACCTCCTTGCAAATCACATTACTATATGTTGTTAAAAACTACCTCCCTTAGACAGAATGCCATGTCACTGGTACTCGGGGTAAGGCGAGTACATATATTTTTGTTAAGATGGAGTAGTATGATAATGGGGCTTTGAGACCATCTGAGCTGTTTTCGGTTCCCAGGCCCAAAAAGCCCTTCAGGATTCCCCATGACTTTTTCTGTGATTATAGCCCATTTGAATCCAAGTGGAAGCTTTGCTTGTCAAGCCTGCATCATGGGTTGGGAGCTGCAGTGCTGTGAGCTCACAGACAGATTGATATACAAAGGCAACACATAAATGATCCACTGTTAGAGAATTGCAGTAGGCTATAATACAATGCCATTAGAAACCACAAAGTTTGATACAAATAGTATTATGAAAGAATTCATGTCGGCGGCTAATGCAGGAATTAAATTACCAGACCCATGGTGTGTTTGTAATGTCACAAAAAAGATTGAATAACAATTTGGCTTAAATTCATATTGATTCATCAGAGAGGTCCAAAGATGCTATATAATTTTTCAACAAGTGAGCACATTGAAAACTTGGTGAAAAATATAATAAAACGCCAGAAAAGTCATTGTATGATATTGTACAAGAAAACTTTAAATCGCTGAATTTGACTGAGCCCCCCAGCAAACATTGAAATTACTAGTGAAGACTGTGACAACAGCAAAGATACCCAGGGATAAATCAATCAGAGGAATGCTTTCAGCATAATATATAGAAGTACCAATGGTGGTAATAAAGAACGTGAGGAAAAGAGACAGCCCTGGAAATGGTGTCTTTTCTGTGAAAAGTTATTCCAGTGCAGATACAGAATTCATAAAGTCATAAAGGGATGACATGGTAATTGTAGAGAATTTCAGCTTCAAAGTTGAGTTCACCAGCACATTTGAAATTCTTGGATGTGAATGTACAATGAATGGTCAGTTTTGAGTTGGTATGATGCACTATTGCAATGGTAAGTGTGATTTCACCTAATACCCACTTGAAGAAAATTTTATTTGAACAGGAAGAGCGATTTGATACCAAGCTATGGAGGCTACAGTGTGGTAAAATAGCCTGCTTATGATATGCTACCCTGTCTTTTAACATTACCATTATGAACCCAACATGTTTTACGCATGGTAATAGTAATATTGGATACTATCTAGTGCAAGGGGCCCTGGGTGGCCATGTGGTCTAAGGCGCTTGCCTTTACAGATCACTGACATCTCACCTCTGTCCACGTGGGTTCGAGTCTCGGGCTCGGCCAATGTGGGTATGTGAGAAAGCTTCCCATGGGTAGGTGGCCGCATTGTACAGCCTATCATGTGCTGAAAAAACCCATAACCACCAACCATCCAGTGCAATATAATCTGATAAAGCACCGGTTTGGGTTACAAATACCACGAATCAAGAGGATAAACAGTATTTCATATTAAAGAATAAAATTTTGTGTATATATATAAGAAGTTCAATGGCATTTGGATGCAATCAATGGGAAGGTGTGTGCCTTGGAAAATGAGAACTTTGCAACAGAACGTGTCATTATGAATACTGTAAATGACACTTGCGCGTGTTACGTGTTGGCCATGGTGCTTGACCATGGTTCAGATGTGGTATCCGAGTCCAGTTGCATAATCAGCTTTACTGACCATGTGGATCTGTTGCCGAGTATTATTGTGAGCAGTGGCGAAGACTTGCCAACACGCCTGTATTGGAAAAAGCCAACGAGGTCGACAAAGATCAAAACGATTGCTGTTTTAAAAAAAAGCTTATTGGTTAATAAGCAATTAGACAATGTTTTTTCATTATAATAAGTTATGCCGACTGTGAATCAACTGTAATCAGCTTTACTGAATATGTGGATCTGTTGCCGAGTATTATTGTGAGCGGAGGCAAAGACTTGCCAACACGCCTGTTACAGAAAAAGCTGACAAGGTCATCGAGGATCAAAACAATTACTGTTTATTAAAAAAAGTTTATTGGTTAATAAGCAATTAGACACTGTTTTTCATTATTATAAGGTATGCTGACTGTGAATCAACTTGAGCAATCAGGATTCCAAGTGGTATGAGAAATTCAGATATACTTACAGTATTGGGACTCGCAGATGAGCTGCAACTGGTTGTGAGACAACTTCCCCCAGATGAGCCATGGCTGGTTGCAACAGGAACTGTAAATCAACTCAAACAATCCACGCAAGAACATGGAATAAAGATACTGAGAGGCACAAGAAAAGCAGAGATACTTGCGCTATTAGGACTCGCAGACGAGCTGCGTCAGATTGAGAAAACTTGGGCAAACTCGAGTTTGATAACATTGAATTTCCTATGCAATTTACTGACATCAGTAAGTTTGAACGACTCAACCCTGATATCACTGTTAATGTATTTGTTTGGAACAAAGACCTTCAACCGATTCAACTATCCACTGTGAGAAGTGTGCGGTTGAACATCGATCTGTTGAGCAATATGGATGGACCTGTGGCGCGGTATCATTAGGTGGGGATAAAGGTAGAAAGTTTCCATGTCTACGCTGATTGCATGTATTTTGCAGCTAAAGATGAAGGTCCCCATATGTTATTTACACAGATTTCAAATGTTTGAACGTTCACATGAGTTCCAACCACCAAGAAACGCCAACGGTTAAATCAAATATGGTGCAAGTGGCTGAGCAAGTCTCCTGCGGGTTTTGCTACGATGTTGTCAGATGAGATGGAGCAACTGCGCCGCCAGTGTTGTACCGTGGCAAGGATTTGGTTGAGGTGTTTTTAAATTGCTCGAGGTTACCGTGAAATGGATCCACCAACAGCTTGCCCATCCACGGACATGATTATGACCCATAATGGCATTTGTGAGTTTTCCACACCCACTCGTTTCTGGATATGTGAAGGAGTGTTTGGTTCCACCAATGAAAAAATTCGCGATCACTGCCACATCACTGGCGCATACAGAGGAGCTGCACAGAGTGCCTGCAACCTGCAGCTGCGAATTTACCCTGGCAAAACAGAAATTCAGTTGTGCTTCATAACCTGTGCAGGTATGATGGTCACTCAATCATGCAAGGAATCACAACAGCAAGTGCTATCCCCAACAACATGGAAAAATAAATGATATCTCGGCTGGGTCAGCTGCAGTTCATTGACTCGCTGCAGTTCTGAATTCAAGTCTCGACAAACTCGTGAGCAACCTTATGGCGGGATCCAATGATCGATTTAAGATTACTCACCAATACGGTGGTGCTTCCGCAGAAGAACCAGAAAAGTTCGGTTTGCTCACCTGCAAAGGAGTTTACCCATACGAGTACATGAGCGACTCAGAGAAGTTTGCTGAAACTCAGTTGCCACCAATTGATACCTTCCATTCGTCATTGTCTTGTGAAGGTTGTTCCACCAATGACTACACGCACGCGACCAACATCTGGTCCGCGTTAGGTTGTCAAAACCTTGCAGACTATCACAACCTGTATTTGTGGATTGATGTTTTGCTGCTCACAGATGTCTTCCAGACTTTTCATGATACAGCAATGGACATGTACAAGCTCGATCCTGCACATTACTTCTCATCACCTGGAATGGCCTGGGATATGATGTTATTGAAAACCAAGATTGAGTTGGAACTGTTCACTGACATTGATCAACAATTGTTTATCAAATGTGGTATTCGCGGTGGGATTTCCATGGCGAGTCAGTCACGTTCGCGTGAATAATCTGCTCATGGACTGATACGACCCTGCTCTCTCAAGCAGTTACATTATGTATCTGCACACCATCAACTTGTAAGCATGGGCAATGATGCAGCCAGTGCCAGTAGGCGACATTGCATTGATATATCCCATGGATGTAGACATTCGCAAACATGTACACGAGTACGACAGCAAGCGCAACCATGAATACTTATTTGAAGTTGAGCAAGAGTATCTAGATGAACCTCACAACACCCACAATGATTATCCGCTGGTGCCCCGCAATTTGCTGTCACCATATTGGTGTGGAATTGTGGACGATTCCGGACGCAAGTTTACAGAATGCATCTAGTTTGTCCCAACTTGCGCAAGAAATGTAGTCCAAGTGCGCAATTGACAGTTGTGTCTGCGGTTGGGGTGCGTGTGCTGCGAGTCCACTGAGTGCTCGGATTTCGCCAGCACGCCTGGTAGCACCGTATATACAAATGAATACGGATCTATGCACTGTCTCAACTAACGAGTGTGAGAAAGACTTCTTTAAACTCGTGAGCAATGCTGTGTTTCAGAAAACCACGGAGAACATGCGGAAGAGAATCTGCATTGATCTTGTTCGGGACAGCGAACAAGACAAACTCAACAGGCTGATTGTTGACCCAGTGTTCGAGTCACGCAAAATCTTCAGTGGTGGTCTCCATGCTGTCCACAGCAAAAAAATCGAAACTTTAGCTTACAAAGCCCATCAATGTTGGCGCATCAATGCTGGACTTGACCATATTACTAATGTAAGAGTTCTACTATGAGTCGATCAAGCCGCAGTATGGTGACAACATTAAGATGATGTACATGGATATGGACTCGTTGCTGATGCACATTACCACCAATGATGTCAATGCGGACATGGGCGAGGCGTCGCTGGTAAACGAGTTTGACAACAGCGAGTATCCGAAAGATCATCCTCCTAAAAAAAAAAAATTTGTAAGGAAATTCAAAGACGAGTGCACGGGCAAGCCCATCCAAAAATACATCGGACTGCGCCCCACAATGTGCTTGATCATGGTTGGAACTGGCAAAAATATGATAAAAGCAAAAGGAGTCCCATGCATGGTTGTGCAAAAGGATATCCGGCACAACATATATGTGGAGTGGTTACGCGAGCAGCGTGAATTCACACAAGCAGCAAATATTATCTGATCCAAGAACATCACATGGGGTATGCCAATGAACCAATATAAGTTTTTTCTGCTGGATACGAAGCGATGGATTTTCCCTGATGGTATCACCACTCACGCGTATGGGCATTCGCGGATACCAAAATAAATCTTGGCGGTAATTGTGTATCCACGGGAACGACTTGTAATTCCTCTAGCATAAATGCCCTACTTAGAGGCTTCACTGCCCTTTCATCCGCGAGCGCTAAATGCTAGCGTGTTGGTTGCCCCGGAATGTCAGTCCGGTCCGAGATCGTAAATACATTGACGGACCATACTGGGTCAGTAGCACAGCATTGTTGGCCTTCTAACTCCCCCAGTGCATACATATACCAAACGAAATTGTTTCTGAGTGGGTCTGACGTGGGTGGCTGTGAAACCGTTTTGTAGGCCGCGACAGTCTTAACCTAATCATACGTGTGATTACAACGCTGCTATGATCAACTGAAGCCCTATCACCCACTTGCGAGACCGCTCTGCTTTCCTTGACCGTGCTTCACGATTCATCAATTCTTGCGTGTACTGGTAATAATCATTACACAAGTGTACGCTTGAATCGTTCCACAATGGCCTGGTCGCGATGTATGCTGACATGTATACGACACACCAGCATATGATATTTCCTTAACAAAGCAGAAACGGCTCTGAATAATTCTTTGCCTGGATTCACCTGCAGAAGGCGTGGCCATGTTAGCAGTGAACTTACGTGGATACATTGCTATGCATCTGCGACACTTGGTGAATCTTTGGACGTCAGCGGCTCGACTTCCTTGTACCTGCTGGCAACATCTACGATGGTTAACGCGCATCCGATCATGTGGGAGAAACAAAAGATCAGCCTAGTGAACTTCGTTAGGAGTCCTTACATCAAAACACCCACTGGGTATTTGCCTTGGTACGTGTAGGTAAATCTACCACAATGCTTGTTTTGGCAACCCACTTTTGGGCGACCCCGTGGGTAACTTTTCGCGCTCGCTAACTTTTCAACGACCGCTTCACCCTTCCAATGCCCGCGTGGACTGTAGTATATGGTGACCAGTTCTTATCTGTGTTTATTATATTGCGGTTTTACCTCCAAGTGCAATCTTGGCCTTCATACCTCCTTTGACAAACCATCTGGCTATTCTTTCTTAGACAGCTGGTTCCGCGATTCCATTTAAGTCCACGTCAGCTTTTTGACGCGCACGTATATCACGTAATGTTTTATACGCGCGATCATGTCGGTAACATACAGCATCAACGTTGTTTACAGGTTCTTCTCTGGGCTTAGGTCGGTTATCATGAATTCATATATCTAGCCGTGTTCCAGGCCCGCAATAATTGTATCCAGGGGATATATTTTTCACCAGGATATTTACTCGACGATACCCCCGGTAACTTTGTTAGCGCGGTAGCTATATCACCGCCAGTGACTTTTTTTTTATAAATGTAAATTTCTTTGCTCCACAATGGACGCAAGTTTCAGCGATTGCGTCTCGGTCATTACGCGTCCGAACCCCGAGTTGGATTCATGATGCGTATTTTTGTGTGGCATCGCACATATGAAGGCATGATAAGAGTTATACAACAATTGACATTCAACATGGCATTACGAAAGAGAAAAACTGATTTCACCGTCATTGACTTCTCTGCGTTGGCAAAGCCCAGACCACCCAAACGTGGTGATATGTCTCCAAACATATGTCCACCATTGAGTTCTTTTCCACGATTGATGAAGCCCCCGCCGTTGACGATCTTGTCCCGGAGCATAATGTGATGCTTGACGGGCAAGACAACCCAGCGAGAATATTTTCCTGGAGCCGGCACAAGAACACAGACGTAATTTATGTGACCCAACGATACGCACACTTGCCTAAAGTGATCCCGAGGCAACTGCAACATGTTGATATTTCGTGGGGTTGATGCGCACGGCCTTGCAAACATTCATTGGAGCTGGTGTGCAGCCGATCACTCGTACGACGAGTTTCGGAATATGTTCTCGGGGTCACCTGGGACCCGTATAGTTTCCTCACAATTGACTTGACAGATGCCATCTGTCAAGTCAATTCCGAGGAAACTATACGGGTCCCGTGTGTTTGCAACTCTGATTAGCGCGCGACTTAAAAGACCTTGCAATCGCTGGAACTTGCGTCCGATGTGGTGCAAAGATCCAGATGTTTGCAACTCTGATTAGTGCGCGACGTAAAAGACCTTGCATGTATCGCGCAGGTTTATACACAGACGTGTACATGAATTTGACAACTATGATAAACATATACAATGACGAAATTCGCCAGCGATGCCATATCAGAGGCTGCTGACCGACGCCGCAAAGCTGCCCGCGAACACTGGAACTTCTCCACAAATACATAAGTGTTCGCGAACGTGTCAAAGATGTGTTGCAGTCGCGACAGGGCGCAGCGTGCTTCAAACAAACGTTTGCACCGATGCTCAAACCAACAAAAAATATTGTAGCCGCGACCGCAAAAACCGCGGAACAGGTGGCAGCGATGATGGGAACAGAAAAAGAACCTGGTCCGATTGTTAGACAGCCTTGTGCATCGAAGATATTAAGAAGGACGGAAGAAAGCGCTGGAACCATCCAGCGTGTGCCAGTACAATTTTTAAAAATTTAAAAAAGGTTTAGAGCAAATGCAAGAGGATGTTGCAGAGATACGTGCGCGTGTTCCACAAGAACAACCACACGAGTACCAATCAAACATTTAACGATCCTGCACGGCAGATCTTTAGCAATCCATTAAAGTTTGGCGCTGAAATACCCAATCCCAAAGACTTAAAAGGCTTTATGTTGGGGTATGAACTAACCGCGGTCACGCGCACGGGTTATCTCAAAAGTGAATGGTCCTGATGGGTATTTCGGGAGTTGATAGGACTTAAAAGACTCTACAATAATAATGATATGGCGAACGATTTCAATAGGATTGTTTGCATGTATAGAACGATAGGTGCAGCAAAGATCAAGCCATACTGGCATAATTTTCTCCGTACATACGAAAAACCCTTGCAAAAAAATCTACGGGGTTCGGTTTCTGGAAAATGTTCTGACTCGCAAGGAGGATGTGCCTCCTGAAGAAGAATATTACTCCCCACCGGTGATGTTGGGCCTCTCAAGGAAGACTCACAGGCGCCCACACGTGGAAAAGATCTTGGTCGGAGAAGTGGACGTAAACATGTAGGGTTCAAACCCGCATGTTTCAAATGCATATCTGTAGACCAGCAACAAATCAATGAACTCGTGGATCGTCTGGAAATACTCGTGCGGTCAGTTCGTGCCGGTAGCAAAGCGCCAGAAGTTATAAGTGGGGCCGCATCGATTTGATTAGAAGTTGCTCACCAACGACATCATGGACCCGGGGACGTTTCGCTCGTTAATGTCTGAATTCACTGAAGACATCGACGAACGCGCGTGCACCAATGATGAGTTATGAGGCTCTTACCATTCGCAAAATCCATGCCGCGATGCAGCCTGTCGTTGCAAATACATCCCCGAGCGTTACCTCGATGATCACGATCTTGTCAACAAAACCAGAATTATTCGTGGTGTTTTAGACGCCAATCACAGTGGGGCAATCTCGCACACTCGAGATCGTACTACCGTTGTTGCGTGTTTATCGCAGTTGGCCTAATATTCAATCGCGGCCGTTTGAGGGCTTCAACGCAAATAACTCGCTTGTGTTCTTGTCGGAAGGCGATCGAGAAGCTACCTGGAATGTAATTGGACTTCCAACAGGCGCGTACGAGATTGAATCAATGAATGATGAGATCCGACGGAGGATCTCGTTAGTGACCAAGAAAGTCTCTAAAATCTACATACATGTACACGAGCCAATACTCAGCTCTTCCATCTCGATCGAATCTCCACAGTACGCGGTTGACATCGCACAGTCGTCACTGAGAACGGTTCTAGGTTGGTCTGAAGATATTAATGAAATTCCCGCAGACAAACGAATTCTGTGAGCAGGACTACACGGTACCAGTTACAATATCGTGCCATGCATTGTTATGATCACCTGGATGATTCAGGTTAATCGGACCTGTGACGCCATCAGTGGCAGTTACAGTTTAGGTTTAGCCGCGGGAAGCGTAGCCTCTCAGGGTTACATATTGTTCCGGTTCGCCCCGAACGTGGCTTCGGGTGATCTGATATCAATTACTCCCTCATGTATCTTCCATGCCATAATCCCCGTTTTCACCCTTGTCCGCGGGGAGACCTTGACAATACGACTGTACATTAGAGATCGACCTGACATTTTACACAATGACAGTCATACGTCAACGTGTGATGATACCCGTGTGTGTTGCCAAACGGCCTCGGCGATGTTGTCCAGGGATTGTTCACAAGCGCATCAAAAGTTCTCTCGGCCCTAATCTCACGCGCTGCACCAATCGTTAAACAAATTGCAATGCGAATCGTTGATAGCATCAAAAGCGCTGCTGCGAATCGGTTGAAAAATCTGCGATTGCAAGCGGTCCAATCGATTCGAGATCGACTACGACGTTTAGTGACTCGGATACCATACAAGGTTGAACCAGAGGCGGTTATACTTCCATCAACAGCAACAATGCCAGCCCCGGTCAGTAAAATCATCAGTGAAGCTGCTCAAAAACGTCTGGCTGATGCGATGATTGCAAATGCGGCAATGGGAATCAGGTTACGGTTGTGGACAGGGCACGGACGGCAAAGCCGTCTTACAGAAAGGTATCAGACGAAACCGATAATATATAAGTGATGGCAAAATTCAAAGAAGTACCCTGGATACCGCGTTTTACATGGACGTGCCTGTGATGATAGATCGAAACAAAAGAGATCTTCAGTATTATTCGTATCCGGCTAAGTATCCTAATCAATAGAATTACAAGTGCATGACACATCTCGGTATTTTCTCCCGTATGAGGTCTTGTTGGAAATCGATGGAAAACTTTAACAAAACGACGACACCGATACCAATTACTAAGCCGGTAACACGGTTGGATTTGTTAACGGTATCATGGCGTTGTTCAGCAACTTACGTTATGTCATCGATGGAAACGAAATTGAAGCATTTTTGAGTAACGTTGACATTGCCACGACGATTATCTGACTCGCCAGATACAGTGATGATTATGCAACCTACAAGATCCGCCGGCCCGTCTATGATGTTTTATAAGGACGCAAACGAACACGCATATCATGTCAGTTATGTCTTGCATCAACGTACACAGGATGCTTTTCTGAATCCACAACCTGCTGCTATGCCTGCCAGACCTAGTGTTGTCGGCGCCGCTATTCAAAGTCGAAACCCAAATTACAACCTTGGATTTGCACAGCGTCGAGGACAACTTTCAAGGACTCTCATTATCATTTTCGTGCGCAATTCATCTCAGTCATATATTTGGGTTTTGCAGAGATGTTCGCATGGCTATTTTCGAAGCAAAACACACAGTCACATTATACCGAAAGGATGACAGTAATGATGCAATTTGACATGCTGATGGTTTCGATGATTGTAAAGTAATTTTGTCGAAATTAATATTGTGAAAGCCTGTGATAACCCCTTCGATGGCTGAAAAAAACGCGTTTATTGTCGTTTATGGCCCATATTCCGCCGTTTCCATGGCAAATAACTACCCAACAAGGTGTCAGTGCACCAAAACATGTATTCATAGCGTTTCAAATTATGGATAAGGTGAACTGTGGACAACTCACTATTGCGATCATATTTGACTTAAGAGTGTCTGAAGTTTCTTTGCGGTTCAACGTTCATCAGGAATCCCCCGAAGAAATTCGCTTGACTTCACAAACAATCATGTCGCACGTGCATATCACATGCTGTGGTCGTACATGGGCCGAGACCAAAACGTTGACACAGGTCTGCAGATTTCCCAGAAAGACTTCACGACATTGTACCCGATTTATTACTTTTCGTTGGAACACCTGGACATGGTTAAGCAGTCCATTGTCGACATGCACTTTCATGCACGTGTAACCGAGGACTCCACTCCTCGTTACAGATGTATTGCTGTGATTCTCTCTGATAAGATGCTGTTGTTGGAGGGCATAGGTGGCTGGATGAGAGTTATTGATGCGCCTGTGGAAAACTAGTAAAGTTTTCTCAGACTAGTAATTGAACCTGTTACGTATTCAAATAATAATGTCATATCACGAAGTTAAAGTTTAACTTTGACCAAAGCAGCTTGCGAAAATAAAGAGCACAATAAGAAATTACTGTGAGGTCACATTTAAACTTTCTCCAACAAATTTAACTGGAATTGTCACCGTGTGGCTAACCCAGAGCATTTTAATCAACTAAATGCGGCCAAATAAAAGAACAACTCTGTGACATTACAGTTGTCAAAGTCAGAGGTGACACAGCTGCAAAAGACCGGTGGAATATTTCCATTCCTAGCGGCTGTCCCAGAGTTGTTTGTGGCTGCAGCTCCAGCGGCTGCGTTAGGGGCCGTCGGAACCGCATCCGAGATGGCTATGAAAAAGTTGGTTGGCGGACATACAACGTCTCGTAGGCGAATAACGAAAGGGAAAAGGTCTTTGAATATCCAGTCGGAGCCAAAGGTTCCCGAGCGGAAGCGGTCTTCGGTTGTAGCAACGCTATTGACCAATTTCGATTTACTCGCGATGACAAAGTCAGTCAAGCATCTTAGACTTGTCTTTATGCGGGATGAACTTGCGTCGATGTGTAGCTGTCTGCAAAGAGGTGTATTGATCAATCATGATATTGCAACCAAGGCTATATACTGACTTTATATTCACTGGGAATATCTTATTTTTGCATTATTTCAGGTTAATGTATATGCATTTTTTGCAACTGAAAACTCCAGTGCCATATGAAATGACAAGTGAGTGGTTTGTTCACTTTCAATACCGTTTTATTCCTCTATTAAAAGTGTGGCCATATATGTATATATCTATTCCCTGTGCCATTCTTGGCCATACTTAACTGCAAGGTACATTGTGAATATAAAGTTATTATTAGCACGTACAAAGTTGTATTATGTGGCCCTGGGTGGCCAAGTGGTCTAAGGTGCTCGCCTTTACAGATTACTAACACATCTCGCCTATGTCCGCTTGAGTTCCGCTTGAGTTCGAGTCTCGGCTTGACCAACGTGGGTATGTGAGAAAGCGTGGTTATTCTCGGGGTCTTACCGGGTTCTTCCTCCACCAAATATACTGCCCCGTCATGTGCTGAAAAAAATGGCGTTAAACCACATATAACCTTTCCAAAAAACATTGTTGTATTTGGCACACCTTTTGAGTGCCAATATAGCCAGTAGACACAAATAAATATCCCAAAGGTCAGCAAAAGCTTATAAAAAGATGAATCAGTAATGTATGAGCTTTGTAGCAAACTTATATACTGCCACCTACTACTACTGCAATTACTATTACTCTTCCTCCTTTTTCTTCTCCTCCTCCTACAACTAACGCATATACTAATTATAATAATTAGAAAGAGTAGCGGTCACAAAGAGCCCTCGTATTTAAGCAGAATGTAAAAAGAAGGGACAAAACTCTGTCGAAATTAAGTGGATGAGACGCAAAATTAAATAAGCACATTGGATGTACTAATTATAATAATTAAAAAAGCGACTGTCACAAAGAGCCCCAATAGTAAATCAGAATGTAAATAATAATAATAATAATAATAATAATAATAATAATAATAATAATAATGATAATGATAATAGTAATCAAATAAGAGCCATAATTCTGTACAAAATAAAGTGGAAGAGACGAAAACCTAAATAAGCACATTGGATAATTAGCATTCAAATCGGCATCAAAACGTGCAGAAATATTTCCAAGCCGGAAGTGTGGGGAGGGTTGTGTTGGCGGACAATGTATCGGTTACAATATGCATTTGAAATTAAGGATAAAATCGCGTTTCATATTTAGATCATTAGCTTAAACTGGATAAATACTGGACAGAGTGAATGTTCATTGTTGAAAAGAGATATCAATGATATTAAACTTTGCAATACAGTATATGAGTAGATCCACTCATAAGTTTTTATATCTTTCTTTTCATTTTCTTGTATCGAGAAAAAGGGTATAATAAAGGGTACCCCGCTGTGCAACAACAGTGGGCATCATTTACTTTCCTCGGTTCAACATCCAGATCTATGGAGTGTGATAACTCACCTTTTTTTCTGACTCGTGTGGCACTTGGCCGGTAATCTGAATCACGTTTCTATCGCGCTTAAAAGTTTCTATCGCGCTTAAAAAGTTTCACATTCTCAAAGTAGCTTTCGCTGAAATATTTGCACGCTTGCTGCCTAGAATTTAGTCCGATTTCAATACCTTTCAAGTAATTTTCTGATACATTGGGGCACAAATCTTTTAGTGTCTTAGTGCGCAATGTACCCAACTCTCGCCATCTTGGAGTAAACGTGCTAGTTGTAGTAACAGTTGTTAAGGATTCCGAAGTAGGCGTGGCTACTCATGCTTGACGATTCTTCAACTCCCTAGAAGGCAGATCTACGTCTGTAATTGTTCTCAGCAAACTGCATCAAGATGTGTTGAATGTTACAAAATAGTGTAAGCAACTTCCATTAGTGATGATATGAAATTGATTCACAAGGCTTGGTCATAAATTACTTAGAAGAGGCGAAATCCCCAAAAGTCACACTCTTCGTCAGTTAGACAGTGTTCACAGCCAATTGCATCAAGGCATGGTGAATAGCATCTTCCATTACACTTTGGTTAGTGAAAATATTAAATTGATCGACAAGCATATAGCTCTGACAAAATAAAATGGAGGAGACAACCTTTAAAAGGAACAACTATGTCTTTAAGACAGTATTCACACCGTTTTGCAACAGGATATGTTGAATGAATCCTGAGCTATAATGGTTACATGTGACTTCCAAAGTGAATATATGGAATTTATCCACAAGTCCCATAACTCTGTAAAAAGTGAAGTAGAATAGATAAACCCTAAATGGCAATTAAAATTTTTTAAGAACATGTTCGTACCATATTGTATCAGGATATGTTGAATGGATCCTGCGCAATGATGCTTACATGCGCCTTTCAAAGTACAGGTATGAAATTTATCGAAAAGACCCATAATCTGGAGTGAAAAAAATGGTTTATTCGAAGGTTCTGGTTGCAGCTTTTAGCTGGGAAAATGACTTTGCCCATTAGTACAATTTTCTTCAATAATTCCTAATATAATCCACATATTCATGTTCACTCTGGCTAAATAACACTGCAAGTGTTATATGGAAAGATTGACGGCCTCGCTTTTCTCCACGGGGGCCTATTTAGTGTGCGGTAAACGTTAAGTATCTATAGCATGTTCACTGAGTGTAATAGAACTTCGACTTTTCGAAATATTTGGGTACATGAGAATGGTTCGGATTATAGGGAGTTCGAGTGGTCGTGTGCGTATTAGTGTATATACGTTTATTAAAAATGTGTGCAGATGAACAGAATATTCCAATAACAGAGGTTCGTTGACTTTAATTTGCTTATTTGCCATTTTTTTTTTTTTTTTTGTACTGTTGGCTGCTGTAGGAATCATTGCTAACAAGAAGATAAATGAATAATTAAATATCAATTCCACTGAACACACCTAAATCAAGGCTTGCTGTAATGCGTTTTACGTCCCATCGCCGAACAAATTTAGGCCGTCTTTTTCCACAAAGGTTGCCAACACTTTTACTGTTAAGCATGACTGTGAATAAACGAGAAATAGTTCACAGGTAATAATCATTAATAATTCACAAACTATCCATATCAATTCATACTACGTAAAATACAGTTCCGTAAAGTATTAGTATATTTTAAACTCCTTGCTCTTAATCAACGAAGGTCTCGTGGTCACATTAATATAAGTAGATATTTAGTCGAAATTTGATTGATTTATTTCATAAAACCACGTCCCTATGAAAACTACAGCAACTGTTATCACTTCCCATCGTCAACCCCACGCTTTTTAATGCATATTTCCACCCTCACCTCGACCCTCAGTCAGTGCCCCAGGTGTCATAATGCAAAATCACAAAATATTTTAAATGTTGTAATTGAACTTGGCGAAGGGGCGAATGACATCAATCACGTGGAAGGTTACCACAATGGCAAGCTAACTATAAAAGTTTCGTGAATTTCAACGCAGCTGTTCAGGAGACGTGGTGCATGGAAAGACGGACATACGAAGGGTATCACAATATCCCATTATTATTATTATTATTATTATTATTATTATTATTATTGTTGTTGTTTTAAACGTGGGGATATATTGTGTACTGTGCAATAATAACTATCCATGTTGGCAGTATAACTCTAAGTGAACTACAGATTATTCTCAAGCAGTGGCGTAACTTCAAATTTTTGCCCCCCCCCCCCCCCCCACTCACATTGCAGGGGCCGCAGGGACGGTAGTTACGCCACTATTCACAAGTAAAGCCGACGATTTTGAGCCACTCTAAATACATGTACGTTCGCTCATACATAATTGCCAATTGCCATAACAAACCGTACAAACCAACTGTACTTGTACTATCTTTCTGAGGGTGGCTGTGCCCTTTCAGAGACTGGTATACACCGTTAGCTAAGACAATAAATATTTAATTCACAACTATTTTTTTATTTAATGCAGATTCTGTGAATATGTTAAGACGTTATTTGCGCACGAAACCATTGGCAGGCTTAATACGCTTTTCGTCAAATCATTTAAATTTATTTCCATAAAATATATGTTAATTTGTAACGCAAACTTCATAAGTCCTCTGAATGAGTATTATCGATCGATGCCTGAGCTTTGAAAACTAAAATCACCGAATGTCGATCGTTCGAACGCAGTCACTGAAACGCGTCCATAAGAAGTAAACAATACACAGTCAAAATATTTGAAACGTATCTAGCGACTGAACTACGATATCGACAAGGCTCAAGCGCCGTTTTTCAAGCTAAGGTTATTACGTAAATTTGTGGTGCAGTTGAGCCGTTCTCGATCGCCAGATACAGACAGTAACGGAACTCCAAATATAAGGTACCTATACAGAGAGATATATATATACAGACACTACTGTCTGACCGGTAAAAGGTCTAAATACAGTCTTGAAGATTTATGAGCTATGTGCATTAGTTCAGAATTCAACAGGAAAACAGACCGCTGGATACTGAGAGAGATTTAGAGTCTGTGACTGGATTTTATGTCCAAGGTAGGCAAATATTCAACGGGAGATTAAAATCTCCTGTTCGTTTTTCCTTCCTCTCTTCGTCGCTTTCTCTCTCATTCTTCAATAACATACAGTCAGACCCATATATGAAGTCTAATTCTACATAGGAATCATCAGATAGCGGTATTTATGAGCGGGTTACATTATTATATATAACAGGTAATATTATATTGATGAATATATAAATGGGACATTTGCAACTTTGCCTTTATACACAAGTACATCATTGTATGGAGGTTGTCACTGTGGTAGGTTGCATTGTTACTGTGATTGTTGTTCCTCCTCATCATCATCGTCATCATCTTTTTCTTCTTCGTTAATCACTTAGATAGTTTCCCAGATAATACATATAAACTACTATCAGATCAGTAAATACTAGCACACACGGGTACATACATACAAACATGCGCAGAGGTATCATTTTTTAATTATTTTTTTTTTTGTGTTAGTTGTGGTGTATTTTCACACAAGTGAAAACTAGGTAATTGATGTGAATACACTTTAACTTTGCACGAGATAACATATACCACAAAGTCCGAAAATGCATGCATTCCGCTTTACCCATGTGTTAACTCAACAAGACCAATAAAAATACACGGATATAAAGGTGCAACCACAAGGGGTCACTTTAATCTATCAGCAATAAATAAATCAAAATTAAAAGTCTTTTCTGGTACAACGAATCACGTTAGCTTCACATGGCAATATTTGTTATTGCTGAGTTAAAGGAAAAATTTAATTCTAAACCGTATCTTAAAGTTATGAAAATTTACATTTTTTTATAAAAATTCCACATCAACGGCAAAAGAGAGCAAAACTATTTTTAACTATTAGGCCCGTTCTTCCTCTTACTTTTTTCAAACCTTTACACAGATGCGTTGAATATTCGTCATCCGATAATTATTTTATTTTGAAGCAAACTCAAACGTTATATGTGGGAAACCCCAAATATTTTAAATATTATGTGGTGTTCACTGCAAACTTACTTCCTTTTTAGCTTTTTCCCCCCATTTTGTTATATTTAATGTTTCCTTCCTGATATTTCTTTATTGACTCTGTCTTTTTCCTTTTTCTTCCTTCATATATTTTTTTTTCAATCTCTATCTTCAAATATTGTCATCATTTTGTTGGCAAATGTTTGTCACCATGAAATGCTATGATTTATTTTCCAGCTGTAGGTTAATCGCCTTATATCGTCTGAAGTACTTTTATGTCTCACAAATTAAAAATGTAAGGGGAGTACTTATATCTTGGCAAGCACAAAAAGCTGAGAATTTTGGAACCTGTTTTTCCTTTTTAATTCCAGATGTATCGAAGACGCTACGAAGAGTCACCGGACGATTTTGACACGCTAGGATATGATACGTTGGAAGAAAGGTAACAGCTGAGACGGAAATAGAGAGCAAAATATATGAAGAGAGAAAAAGGAAAAGACAGAGACATAAAAGAATTATAAGGAAAACAAATTTATCTAAAACAAAATGGATAAAAAGTTAAAAAGAAAAATGTAATTTCGAGTAAACACCATATCATATTCAAAATATAAGGGTTTCCCGAAAGGTGTATATGAGTTTGTTTCCATAGTAACAGCAAATTCATTATGATTTCGTAGATTGAATTGTATGAACTTGAAATATCTCCTGTTACCCTTGAACTAAAATCTCTGTATAACTTAAAAAAGAGAACATCGATGGAAGATTTAACATAAAATGTAGATTAATTGTTATGAGATCATCAACTGCTCCCATTCTTGGACACGCCATCGGATTGTAGCCATCAGAAAGCAAGACAACAAAACATCGTTAACCCTTTCAGCGACTAAAATCTCTACGAATCGATAATCTTAGTCACTCGAAACTGTACAATATGACTGTTTCTACCAAGTGTAAGACACTTACTAGCCCCCTTCCCCGCCCTCCCCCCCCCCAAAAAATAAAAAAAAATAAATAAAAAATATGTTGTACTCTCGTATTAAAGCTCCGCTCTTTATACAGAAGATGAATTAATCTGATCCTTCTTGGAAAAGTATGTCTGTAATGAAAGACAGTTATTGCCTATAACATGCATGACAAGTGTCCAAAACGACATCATTAGAACAGTTATTCCACATTAAATCAGCTAATCTACATGAAACGAGTGAAATCTCTGCACATCCCTCCTTAGCTATGAACTATCTTGAGATCATATTCTCTTTTTAAACATTTTCCAAATACATAATCTTATAAATTCTAAGAAGATCGAATTCAGGTCAGGGTTAGATTTTAAATTCTGACTCACTACCCAACCATAATTTCGTACATGACACCGGTGTCAGCCTTACAAGCTAAAAGGATTATAGGTTGAATTTAATGTAAATTTGACACTTAAAACAAGTATTTGTATATGGACGTTTGAGTGTTTTCTCTCTCAAGATTGGTTTTATTACCTGAAGTTGATAGAGCATTGTATGCCCACTTTTCGTGTTAGTGTTTATTTCATCTTCTGTGAGGATATTTCAGTCAATAAGACTTTTAGTGAAAATCAATTATTTTGTGTTGGTAAATATTCCAAAAGCCTGTTATACTGATGTTTTGTTTTTCTCACAATTTCTTTTCAGAGGATATATAGAAAAGCTTGAGAGGGAGCTATTTGAGGAAAGGTATGTATCACAGAACCAACGTGGGCTTCTCGACTGATCATAAACTATAGCAATTTTAGCTTGACGCTTACAATTTTCAACATCGGAAATTTGCATTTCAAATGAAATGGACTAATCTAGCGGAAAACATGGTTGTTGACTTTTTAGTTTTCGTGTTTTGAATCAAAGGACATGATTACTTTTATAACGTCTGTCTTCGTTGTCCTCTTTGCACCATGCCATACGTTGGACATCTTTACTATCATTAAGAGAATGTTCAGTATTTGAGCGCCATAGTAAGTTAGCGCGTGTGCTCAGGCAGGCAAGAAGCTGAATAATACGTGCTTCCCTCGCCGTGCATGCACATTGTTGTGTATATAGGCCAATAGATGTAAATATGTTTATGTTGCGCAAGCAAGATATCAATACATGTTTATTTTAAAGATTTTTGTTGTTGTTCGGTTAACGTGGAAAAGTTTAACTTTCCCAACACACTGTTTTGAAGATTTGCAATCAGATTCTAGAATTTCATACCCACTAGGGTATACTGAGCGTCTTGCATTTCACACTCACTAGAGTACACTTAGCGTCTTGCACTTCACACCCACTAGGGTACACTTAGCGTCTTGCATTTTCACACCCACTAGGGTACACTTAGCGTCTTGCATTTCACACCCACTAGGGTACACTGAACGTCTTGCATTTCACACCCACTAGGGTACACTTAGCGTCTTGCATTTCACACCCACTAGGGTACACTGAGCGTCTTGCATTTCACACCCACTAGGGTACACTGAGTGTCTTGCATTTCATACTCACAAGAGTACACTTAGAGTCTTGCATTTCACACTCACTAGAGTACACTTAGCGTCTTGCACTTCGCACCCACTAGGGTACACTGAGCGTCTTGCATTTCGCACCCACTAGGGTACACTGAGTGTCTTGCATTTCATACCCACTAGGGTACACTTAGCGTCTTGCATTTCACACCCACTAGGGTACACTGAGCGTCTTGCATTTCACACCTACTAGGGTACACTCAGCATCTTGCATTTCACACCCACTAGGGTACACTTAGCGTCTTGACAAATGTAAAACATTTTAAATTTGTATTAGTAAATCTAAAATAAATATTTATATTTTTAGCTGCAACGCAAATTACAGTTTCTTACATAGTGTATCTTTTACATATATACAAAAATTATATTGCCTAAAAATTAGCATTTTACGTAACTTGTCAGATGGAACGCTTATTT
Organism: Margaritifera margaritifera; assembly: GCA_029931535.1. NCBI lineage: Eukaryota > Metazoa > Mollusca > Bivalvia > Unionida > Margaritiferidae > Margaritifera > Margaritifera margaritifera. The sequence continues at coordinate 2,722,597 of JAQPZY010001657.1, read as the reverse complement.
ACATTTTCAAAGAACTAATTACTTCAGTGTCAGGTAAAGACCAAGGTTTTGCTAATGCATTTATTAATTTTTTAGTCTTACGTGAGCATGATGACGGAAAAGAGTTAGCTTAACACCAGTCCATCTTTACATCGCGTTTATGATACTGCTCCTTTAGATGAACACATAATAAAAATAGGAGGGTTTCTTTCAAGTTTTTTCTAATAATAATTAACATCTATCCACTATTACCTCTGACTATTGAATTGTTTTTGTTTTCAACCACCCTAACTTTTTCTTTTCGATAGAAAGAAGTATTCAGAAGCACAGAGAGAAAAAAAAGCATTATCAAGCAAGTATGTATCAGTAACGAAATGTTTTTTTTTGTGTTTTTTATATTATAAAAAATTTTATATTTCGGTTTCAGAGTTAAATTAAAAGAGAAATGTATATGTTGTGAAATACATAACTTTGGTGGAACTCATCGTGTTCTGCAATGTATAGGGAAAAATGATCTATAAGAAGAAGAGATTACTGACGTTACCTTGCCATAAATGAAAAGAACAGAACGGGATAGTCTTATAGTTTGCTTAGTGACGTAAGTTATGATTTTCACCCTACTATTTCCACTTCTTTTCGATGAAAATTCGACAGACGTGCAGTTTGATCTGTAGTTTTTTCTTAACAAATATAATAAGGCAACCAGGCACATGATCCAGAAGTTCCAGTTTCCGCAGTTTTGACCTCTTTTCCTTTATAAAACAAACAGAAAATGTTACTGTAGACTTTGTTCAAAGGAAGTTTCCAAATAGTTTAAAGCCAAGGTACATCACTGGAATATTTTATTATATTGAGCATATAGAACGTTCATCAAAGGCTAGCGTCATGTTAATAAAATGCATAAATAAATAAAATTGCCAGTAACACACGAGAAATGATTTTATATCTTTTTTTTTTTACAGATATGCACGAAAGGAGAGTGACTTCGAAAGTGAAAAAGAACGGTATGAGGAGTCATCAGTAACAAAGATTACAAAAAGAACTTGTATGAAATGAATTAATGGAACTCTCACGGGTGTAAAGTCATGATAAAATGTAACTCACGGGTGTGAAGTCATGATAAAATGCAACTCTCACGGGTGTAAAGTCATGATAAAATGTAACTCACGGGTGTAAAGTCATGATAAAATGTAACTCTCACGAGTGTAAAGTCATGATAAAATGTAACTCTCACGGGTGTAAAGCCATGACAAAATGTAACTCTCACGGGTGTAAAGTCATGATAAAATGCAACTCTCACGAGTGTAAAGTCATGATAAAATGTAACTCTCACGAGTGTAAAGTCATGATAAAATGCAACTCTCACGGGTGTAAAGTCATGATAAAATGTAACTCTCACGGGTGTAAAGTCATGATAAAATGTAACTCTCACGGGTGTAAAGTCATGATAAAATGCAACTCTCACGGGTGTAAAGTCATGATAAAATGTAACTCTCACGGGTGTAAAGTCATGATAAAATGCAACCCTCACGAGTGTAAAGTCATGACAAAATGTAACTCTCACGGGTTAAAGTCATGATAAAATGCAGATTTTGCCTTCGTAATTCAATTATATAAATACCTTCGAACAAAGTATAGAAATATCACAACTTAGACATGATGAATTTTTTGCCTAAAAATAGTCCCGTGAAGAGAGAAAAATGGTGAATTTCAACTGATATGTGTAAGTTCTTCCAGCATCACAATGCATAATTAATAGCCAAGAATAAACTCCAAAGTCAGATATATCATAATTATAATTATGTGATATCGAGAAGAAGAATTAGAGAAAAGCTTTCGGCTGATTCCCATAAAATTTCACATTAATTTATATTATGTAATATAGCTATTGTTTTGCTTTGACAGAATCAGACAAGAATCGGCCTCACAGATTTCAACGTTAGAAATATTGCTTGCAGCTGAGAGAGAGGTGAAACCTAAGATCTCTGCGTCTGCTACTAAAAAGGAGAGGTAACAATCAACTGGTAATACATATATTGATTGAGGGGCGTCTATTCTTAATCATTCAAAAATGTGTTGTAGTTTAAAAACTAACTCTTCGTACCCGCCAACATGATGCCAGGACCTCGTATCTTGTAAAAGCTCAATTTTAGAATAGGAATGGTGACCGATGAAAAAATGCAAAGAAATTATTTTTGTTGCGAAATCATATCGTATTGGTTTGATTCCCATCTTGGCTAATAGGGATCCTAACTACCTGAAATGCTCTAAATACTGGTGCAACAAACGTGACACCCGAGTTGCCCATAAAATGCCAGAAGCATGCGACACCCAGTACAAGTCCATGCTCCTTACTGTAAGGGTACATAACTGTCTCAAATGGTGTATTGTTGTCACTCAGGCTCTTTCACTCCATATCTGCTTTTTCTTTTGCAGTCTGTGTACGCTTATGAAACCATTCTGGTCGACCTAATTCTGTGTGCAGTTTGTGGTCGTTTGTTTTTCGCAATTTACGTATTTCTGTGTTCCCTAGAATCAGGTCAAAACATTAACTCCAGGTTTAATCACCTGTCATTACTGCATTCAATAGCTATTGGTCTGGAACAAACAGGGACTTGTCGCAAAAAAAGTTTTAAAACAGGCCAACGAGATTTCAATAAATATGCCTTCATGTTAATGAAACTTTATCCTCACCGTGGATCACAAGAGTAGGTAATTTTTCATTTTTCAAAAGGACTATATATTTACATTTTAAGTCCAAATGATTTATTATTTTTTTAGAATCTGAGATGGACTTATATATGTTTTACCTTATTCAGCTTAAACCTAAGGAGAGAGGATCACAGTGATCTAGCAAAGTGGTCGCAAGGGAATGAACACAAGAGACATTTAACAGACAGGTAACCAGATTTATTCGACAGAGAAATTAATTCTTTGAGCATGTGAACGATAAAATGGCGAACATAAAGAAAATGTACCCTTTACCAAATAATTTGTTTTAAAAAATTGAAGCATACACACGGCAAATAATAGATTAAAACTGGTACGCATCACTGTTCTATGAATATTATGTTGTTGAAGTAAAAGTTTCATAATAGTATTACGCACTGATATTGCTTATATAGAGACGAGTTGCTGTAAAATCTGTTATGGAATGAGGTCCAGCAAAACAAACATTATTGCCTGTGAAAGATGTTATCACATTCTCTCTCTCTCTCTCTCTCTCTCTCTCTCTCTCACACACACACACACACACACACACACACTTTCACAAATACAGACATGAAACATATTACTCCATTGTTATGCATCATTGCGCGATATCATTTTCCATTCATCTGTATAACTAATTCTTCCACCATTATTTAATGTCGTTCAAAAGTGTTACACAGGTTTTTTTGAATTATACCTTAGTGGGAACATATTGATTTAATTTTCCATAATTACTAGAGATAAGGAAAAGCTGGAAGACCACAACAGAAAGTTGCAAGAAAAGAATGATTCACTGCAGGCAGAGGTCAATAGGTAGGGTTTCTCAGACTTTCTCAGATTCGCCTCTTTTGTTCAAAATTTGTTTTACGTACATAGCTTTTACTTTCTTAGGCAAATATAGAACACAAGTTGATTTGCAGTCTTTTTTCATTGTAACGAATTTGCAATTGCGAAGATCATGCCTTTCATTTAGAATAGTTACCCTCCACTCCCCCCCCCCCCCCGTCTTAGTTACAAACCAGCATGTATAAATAAGACGAGTAAGTAAAAAATAAAATTATATTCTGATATTTCATTTTATCTTGTTCTGTCAGATCTCATTTAAGACCCCAATATCTTGTACCGTCAGATCTCATTTAAGACCCCAATGTCTTTTACCGTCAGATCTCATTTAAGACCCCAGTATCTTGTACCGTCAGATCTCATTTAAGACCCAAACACAGCGACAATTATGGCACTGATGGTAACTTCACACCTCGAAGATTTTATATTTTATAACCTTTAAGACCTGCATGTAGTGCCAGCCATACTTTCTTTCTAGTGGATGTTTTCTGTAAATACGGTTTAATTCATATAAATATTCAAATCCACATATCATTCAGTGCCAATTAACATTAAAAAAATTATATTCGAAAAGTTTGTACTGTTTTCAATAGCTTGGTTGTAATTTTGCAGACTTGCAGTTCAGACGGACAAAGATGGCATTATGATTAGATCTCTTAAAGATGAGGTCAACACGGTATTGACTCTTTTGCAAAGGTGAGATACTTTATATTCAATAGTGTATGGATGCAGTGCTGGATTACCCAATAGGCAGACTAAGCACGTGCTTAGGGCACCAGCAAAGCACGGGCACAAAAAAAAAAAAAAAAGAGAAAAAAAAAAGAGAGAGAAATTACGGTTTAGTATTGTTTTTATTTTGAATTACATATGGGGGGCACCATAATCTTTTCAGTGCTTAGGACCTCTAAAGGTCTTAATCCGGCCCTGTCTGGATGCAAATTGATACCATTTTAGGTGCTGCGCCATATGCATTGTTGTAATTCTTAAACAGTGGAAAGAAAATACATGTACATAAAATCTTCTAACATAAATAGATGTCGAGGTGCTGTATATGTTTCATTGTTGTCACTCCAAATCTTCTTTAATATGGGTTGTTCCTTTCACCCTGAAGGGTTCGATATAACAATTGAGTCTATAGAAACTGGAAATGATATGCAATATCGTGTAACAGAAAGTCGAATACAATATACACTTTCTCTATATCCTATGAAGGGTAAATTCTACATTGTTTAATCCAAACGAATTTCCTATTTTGTAAAAACCCGCATGCTTAATGTTGCAGAATTTCGAATAATTTATGGTTATAAATGATAATTGTTATAAAATGATACTCAAACTCCAAAATTTCAAATTGTCGATGAAAGTAATATTTCAACATATCTTGTTTCTTCATTGCAGGTCTAAAGGACTTAATTATGAATATGAAGAAACGATCAGAACCATAACAAATAAAAACCATGAACTCGAAGCTGAGAACAAACGGTAAAATAAAAATTAACAAAATAATGCTATTTTATGCACGTCTAAAATTTATAATAGAAATGGAGATCTCATTCACAGGAACTATATGCTGTGTATTTCAATATATTCGCTTATAGGTCGAGTCCAACTGCAAACCGCACAGACCCAGATCTGTTGTCGCATAATACACCGGCAGATCTGGATGTATGCAGTTCTGTTAGGAGTAATTACTAGAACAAACAACATAGACCCTGATCTGCCAGCGCATTATGCGACGATACAAAAACCAAAGATTAACATCCATGGATATTTGTTAATTTAATTAATTTATTTATTTCTATTTTGTGGATTTATTTATACAAGTGGGAGGAAGAGATTTTAGGACTTTTTTTTTCTTTTTTGTTTAAAATACATTACTGAAATGTAACCCCAGAATAGATAAATTAATATTAGTGACTTCTTTGCCCAGGTTAAAAGAACACCAGGAAAACTACGAAACTGCACTGAGATCTCTGCAGCAAGACCGCTGTCATTATCTCATGTCTAAGCAAAGGTATGTACGTGCATTTGTAAATTTGTAGATATAAAATTTAGATTCATAGACAAGGCAATAAAATATATAAAAGCTAAATAGTGAACCAATAAAAGAGAACATGGGCATTGTTGCCTTTAATCAGAGGGGTAACAAATTGAATGCTTTATTGTGTACTCTGATATTTGATTTTTTTTCTTAACTTGTGAAAGATTGGTTATTGCTCACTATTCTCTACTCAGAGGGCATATCTACCTTACGGAAAATTCCATTGTTATTGAGACTTTAATAAGTTATAATCGTAGAGGCTTTACTATTTTCGACATGGCCGTATATAAGGAAACATATTGGTTGCCCAGTTGCAATTACAGAGTCCAAATGTAGAAAGAAATATGCAAAAACAAAAGTGTTGTTTTTAATTCTTCCTCTTCTTCTTATTATTATTATTAAAAGGCACATTTCTCTTACTCATTTCAAATTGTATTTGACATTCGTAATTAATTACAGTGGTTTTGATCGATTCCTTCACTCTACGACAGAGGAGAGAAATAAAAATATTGCAGATCAGTCATCTGTGGTGGAAAAGGGAAACCAGGAAAGTTTATCTCAAGTAGCAGGGTGAATATAAAACACTAGCATTTACACTCTTGATAAATTTTGTAAGTAATTTATTTTATTTTGCTGTAATAATAAATAACTATTTTGTGACAGCGCCCCCCCCCCATCCCACGAGGCTACTTTCTAAACATGTGTGAAAAGAAAAAAACAAAAGAAACACATCTCTTGCTAATGCATAAAAACCCACGGAATCAAATCCATTACTAATGTAAAAAAAAAATAAACACGTCCATTACTAATGAAACATATCTTTACTTCTGCATAAAAAGCAAAAACACCACAATGTTCTCAGATCTTACTACTAAAACACAACTATCTACTACTGCATAAAAGCAAAAACATTCTTTATTCCTAAGCCTTACTACTGGAACACTTTACTTACTACCGAAACACACCAATACTACTGAAATCTTACCTACTGCGATAAATGGAGTTGATCAAATGATGCAATTGTGGTACTTAAACATCACCAAATGAGATGGAACATATAAATACTCGATACCAACGATGTAGAGAATGTTCATTTCATAAGCAGCTTGACTGGAAGATTAAGAAAGTATTATATATCCTTAAAGAAGTTGACGATTACACATTTATGTATGTATGCGTAGGAACACAAACTTTTAACAGGTAAATGAAGGATATATGCAAAACAGGATAGACAGAATTATAGCAAAATGAAAGGGAAATACAATGTTGTCATCAACCAAAAAAAAAAAAAAAAAAAAAAGTTTATGATCTAGTCGACTTAGGAAAATGATTACTGGACCACCTGCTATCTTACTATCAAGCTACTGAAACAGTACTACTGAGATAAATAGCTCCATTTATTTCAGTAGCTAAAGTTTAATTACACTGGATATCTGTGAAAACTAGATCTTCAAAATATGTATATCCGCATACTGTTACACGTGTATCTAATGTTGTGAAAATTCCTCCCAAATCAACTGATTTTGGTAAATCTTGTGACAATTCGTTATAATTGAAGATTTTGTGGATGTGCCAAAATTATTCATGGTAAATATTTTATCAAGAACAAATGCGTAGGTGATCGAGTATTTGTGTGACTCACCACTATACCCATTTATGAATGAAGTTTGAAATCAGTTTACGTTTCATGATGATTATATCAACATTTATTCGATTTTCATTGCCTTTTATCTTGTTCATAAACTCGTAGACCAACTTGTAGTATTTTACGTTGTATTTGTTTTACAGCTTTTTGATATGTAATTTGTATAAACGTCATATTCTCAAATGCTGTCTATTTTCGTGTTTTATGTAATGTCATTTATTACAATGACATGACATTGCCAACATTGCAGTCGACTTATTACGTTTTTCATATGTACCATTTTGTTGTTTAGCTGCGATGTTTTTGGACGAATGCAAATATCTTTGCTAATACATCAATCCATTTTTTGGCTTCATTGTAAGTGAAATACTTCCAATTATAGTCTTAAACCTTTAAATGTATATATATATATATATATATATATATATATATATATATATATATATATCGTTATTTGCTTAATATGTATGCATGGCAACAATGTCTGCTTCCAACTGGTCATTCGCGTGAGTAACATAGACTCTTCTGTACGGAAATATGTTTCCAGATTGCATATACAGTGTGTATTCAATTAAAGATATTTGTTTCCGCAACTGCTTGATGTTTGTGTAAGCGATATTACTTTCAGGATCGCAGTATGATTGCCTTAAATACTACTCCTTTTCTTGTTCTGCAAAGTACATGTATACGATGTTAGCCATTTATTACCATATACAGATATCCAGAGCCTACTTTGCCAACAGAACAGCCATCTGCAAATGTTGCTTTATTTGCAACAATTAGCAGCATTTTTTTCTATCCTTTCAAACGTATCAACGATTTCATATCGATGCTAAATTTTACCATTCCAATGATTGATTAAAAAACAGCTACTTCATACACTGAATCACTGTCTACTGTTTTGAATCTTACTTTGCTTTCCACAAATTGTATCTCTGTTTTTGATGAATATTTTTATATTGACCTGGTAAAGTTGATGGGATCTTTACGTTGTGCCATAAATTTAGTTGAATAAAAATTTGTTTAATTGGCTACATAAAATACGTAACTTAATCTCATACATACTGAACAGTTGTGATCATCCTGCTCTATGGGTTGATATCGCTTGTCTCTACCTTTTCGTCGCTGTATGAAACAGTAAGGCAACATCTTTCTTGAAACATTGCAGTATATCTCTTTTATGCTTGAAATAGGCAAGTTGTTACGCACCTCTCATAACAGGTGTACGATTTGGTTCGTTATCGTTATCTAGAGAATGATCGACCTCGGTGTTATTTCCCGGATCGAGTGAATAATAAAATAAAATATGAAATTTTATAGATGGGATAAATAGAGATCTGAGCAGATATATAGAACAGAATAACACAAGCCCCCATACATGAAATATAACAATTTAATCAATTACATAAAACAAATTGAAATAATACATAACATTAGAAATATACACTTCTTTTTGAAATCATTTACCGAATTTAAACACAAATATAGTTATGTAATTAGCCGATCTGTTTAAAATGATAGACTTAATTCATCATGGAATTGAGTGTACAATCGAATCAATTGCCCAGCATGCCTGCATAACCTTGTTATTGCTGGTCACTCCAAATTCAACGTTGCTGTCAGGTCAAGGTTGATGTTCTCCCCTTTTTGCTTCTCTCTCTCTCTCTTATCTAGCCTCTTTCGGTCCTCAAACTTTGTATGGGATGCCTCTTCTCTCTACCCTTTACGTTGATACTTATACGTGCATCGATTGTTGGCTTTGTAGGTAGGTAGGTGGATATGTGGATAGATAGGTGGGTAGGTAGGTAGGTAGAGCTATTTTCCCCTTTTCAAGACTCACTTACTTCTACAGCCAGAATTGTGTCCCTCAACTTCAAGACACCTGTCCCTTGAACAATTGTTTATACGAGAGAATTTCGTCTTATTCTGCTCGGAGTCAAGATTTTACCGGCCTTTCGCAGGAATTTTTGCGGTGTGGAATATTTAAAACATGAAATTTCGTCTGGGAAACACACTTCTTACTTATCGTAAACAATCAGACTAAACGTATCTACCGCCTTTTATAAATACATGCCCATCGTGGTTAGCGTAACCCTCTTGATTTCGCGCGCTATTTAAGTAACTGATTCTGGAAAATTTCAAAGATAAAACAACTTCAACTGGTTTTACAAATAGTCTCTGCATCCTCTCAACTTTGACATTTTTGATACCTAGACCCAAATTAACCTTATGTCCGACTGTTATACAATGAAGGCTTAATTAAGAATCAATCTCGCCCCAAACAGGGACATTAAAACCATCGCAGTCGAGCGATTTAATACTGTACCTTTCCTCATAAATCTAATTAATTGTTATCTGCCAAACTAATGTACTCTACCGAAATACATCGACAGAAATTTGCACCCTTACACAAGTCAACATTTATATTCTCTTGAATGTTGTTTTGTATCACAACTAATTTTGAGCACCCTTTAATCCCATAAAAACTTGTAAACAAGTATACATATCTCTTGATACATAGATTGTTGCTTTTATGTTAAACTCACTGAATATCTCTATCACCTCTCTGAAAATTATTGAGTTGATTACAATGTAGCCTTGCTGTATCATTTATGTTGTGCACTGAATTTATCAAATTATTTTGTTCTGTGAAATTTAATTACCACAATTATATCATTGTATCATCTACATTTAATTCAGTACTAAGATTTTAATAGCAAGGTCTAGAAAAATGGGGTGTTTTATGCAGTGGTTTTTAGCTGTGTTTCAGTAGTAAAGTATAAGAACATGAGGGAGGATGCAGTAGCAAAAGGAAGTATTTCAGTGCTTTCTTTGTATTTGATGTAGTAGTTAGGGAAGCTTTACATTGTTTTCTTGTTCTTTTTTATGTAGTTGTAAGGGAAGTGTTTCAGTGGGTTTTTTTCATACAGTAGTTTAGAAAGTGGCCGGGGGTGGGGGGTTCAAGATGGCAAAATAAATTTGATTCTCTTGTGTGCAGTAGTATGGCTGATGTTTCAGAAGTGTAAATATTTACCTATTATTGTAACAACGTGAATTCTAAATGTCAAAAATCCTTTTGACGATTTTAATGATTTCTATTGATGGGTTTAGATGGATAGTGTCCAGTATAACAACATAACAAAAATGTGGACACATGTATAAAGATGTCCAAGCCAAGGACAACTTTCAACATTTTTGCACAAAGTGCAGTTATTGAACACAACTATGCACATCCTTCTATTATGGCGAATGCTCAGATCCAGCTTAGGTATTCAGATCCAGTTAAACTTATGATATAAAAATGCTTGCATGGTATACAGGTTTCACATACGCATGAGTTAGATTGAAAACAAATATGACTATATTTGGAAACTTATAAATGATTGTAGAATAGGTAACTCCTATAGAGTAGCCTTAGTCTCTACGTCACACAATTTAATTAATGCATAAACAATTTGACCCTTAGATTATCTTCGATAAACCAGTGTGACTGTTTTCTTTCTTTCATTCTACAGTGCAAAATATGACGGAAAAACTCTACTTCAAAAAATTGAGTCACTGGAAAAAGAAATGGAACAATTGCGGCATGAAAACGAAAGGTTTGTTATGTTAGTTATTTTGTCCAATATTGCAGATTACAGGCACACATTCTTGCATTTGCCAACATGTACAATATTTATGCAGTGCCATAGAAGAGAGAATTAAAACTAAGTGGTTCACTTTCCGCTTTATTCCCCACTCAAAAAGAAAAAATAAAAAAATAGAAAAAAATAAAAAACTTTTTTTTTTAGGACAGTTATCTGTGCAGAGGGTAGCACTGCACACATATATGACTTTAAAGCTTGATATAAAGTTTCATATGTATTTCAACCTGCTTTTACCATCCCGTGCATATATTAAGATCACCTTTAAAGCTTTATGTACATGATAAGGTTTTTCATTTAAAGAAGATGAGGAAGAAGCAAAGATTTGAGGCTGATATTAGACAAGTACATTTCATGCAACAGTACAGTGAGTTTATTCTTCTTTGCAGGAATGTTTATGGTCTTTTGTTTATGTTTATAGTCTCACGGCTAAGTTAGAGGAAGCATCCAAGAAAATCCGTTCGGAGGATGAAAGTAGAGATTCATTGAGTTCAGAAGATACAGGGTAAACAGCACTGTTTGATTTTTATAGATTCCCGAATCGTTTCTCAGATCAAATTGTATATGCCGTTGTTTATAGAAACACAGTCATAAACTGTAATGATTGAAAATTGAAGTGGCAATATGCGTATATGAAAAAATAAAATGAAAATAAAATTTAACAAAAATAATATTTAAGGTCACTGAATTGCAGAAAATGATTTCCAACTTGGTACACTTCTATTGCCTGAACAGGAATCAAATTAAATCAGGTTGTTTTTGCAGTACCGTCTACTTAATTCTTTTATCTTGATACATATCCAAGATACGAGCAGTCAACCCACTGTATTACGGGTATATTTGTGGAAGAGGGAGAGCGAAGACGCAACTTTATTGCTCAATGGAAATTTAAAGGATGAAAGTGAGTTTGCATCTTGATGTATAAAAGAGATAAAACCACACAAAAAGATCTGTAGATTAAATAAATGTGTATAGTGTCGGATGTAATCAGGAGTGAAATAATTCGATGAGGTGTTGCAGTAAATTAAAAAAAAGGGGCAGATGAGGAATTTCAGGTTGGTGAACATGGTTCAACATTTTAGGGGAACGATTCGGAGCATCTCTATTCTTGTTGCAAATAGCACTGAATTTAGAATTGATTTAATATGAATAAGAGCTATACAGCAGAATGTAATCGTGCAATCTCCTTTGAAGAGTGAATATAAAAACATTGATAATTCATGATGTGATTCAGTAGTGCTCCGTGAATATGTTTCTATTATCACATAACTTTATCAAATTATTCAATGTATAGATCAAAAGATTCGAAGAGTGCTAGTTCTAGGAATACAGACCCTACAACGGGCGATCTGGCTGATGTTGGAGTTTCTCGGTAAATCACTCTATTTGCACTCTAAAATTTAATATAAATTATATTTTACAATTTTAAAGAATTTTATATTTACGGAATCCTTTCTAATGATAGGCGGGATTGGAAAAATATAAATCAATTGCAGAATTTTAGGGTAAAAGTTAGGAATTTCACTGTTGAATGCTATTAAGATAGTTATTATACAGTGATTAGGACCCATATACTGTTGAATAACATCACAATATTGATATTACACAGTAATGAGGACCCATATGCTGTTGAATAATGTCACGATACTGATATTACACAGTAATGAGGACCCATATGTTGTTGAATAATGTTATGATACTGATATTACACAGTAACGAGGATCCATATGTTGTTGAATAATGTCACGATATTGATATTACACAGTAATGAGGACCCATATGCTGTTGAATGTTATGATACTGATATTACACAGTAATGAAGACCCATATGCAGTTGAATGTTATGATATTGATATTGCACAGTAATGAGGACCCATATGCTGTTGAATAATGTCACGATATTGATATTGCACAGTAATGAGGACCCATATGCTGTTGAATAATGTTATGATACTGATATTACACAGTAATGAGGACCCATATGCTGTTGAATGTTATGATACTGATACTACACTTATATTACACAGTAATGAGGACCCATATGATGTTTAATAATGTTATGATATTGATATTAAACAGTGATGAGGACCCATATGCAGTTGAATATTGTTATGATACTGATAGTACACAGCAATGAGGACCCATATGCTGTTGAATAATGTTGTGATATCAATAGTATAATTAGGTAATTAGGACCCGCATGTTGCTGAATGCTGTTATGATATTGATATTACACAGTAATTAGGACCCACATGTTGTGGAATAATGTTATGATATTGATATTACACAGTAATTAGGACCCACATGCTGTTGAATAATGTTATTATATTGATATTACACAGTAAGTAGGACCCATGTGTTGTTGAATAATGTTATGATATTGATTTTACACAGTAATTAGGACCCACATGCTGTTGAATAATGTTATGATATTCATATTACACAGTAAGTAGGACCAACATGTTGTTGAATGCTTGCCTGATATTGATATTACACAGTAATTGTGACCCACATGCTGTTGAATGCTATTATGATATTGATATTACACAGTAAGTATTACCCACATGTTGTTGAATAATGTTATGATACTGCCAGCCTTCATTATGCATTTCTAATATCTCTTTCTGAACTATTAAATAATGTACAAGTTAAATGACGTAAAATAATTTGAAATGCAGTGCGCCCGAAACCGAAGAATCAGACCATTCACCACAACCGCACGACGGGGATAGAGGCAAATCATCTTCAGTTGGGTATGAATGCTGTTCTACTAATGTCGTGATTTCCCATTTCCATTCATCTAAAAGGTAGCCCCTTTTCTATGGCTAAAATAGAAAAAAATAAGAACTTACAGAAAAATAAAAATAAAAAAAAGAACAAAACTGTTTTGGATGTGGCTTTTGAACTCACAGTCGCACAATGAATTGATACTTTACAAGTCAGAAAATATTTTGTGGTTGGTTTACTAGATTCCGTCCAGTTTACTCTGGCAAATGACTAATACATTATATAATCCTTTGTGTCTAGTGTTGATAATAAAGAAAAGATTAAAGTTTTGCAAAATGGATGATGTACAATATATGAAATATCCATGATTGAGGAGTCTTCATGAAAGGATATATGATTTCAACAATATGATCTTTGAAACAGAAATAACTTTTGTTGTTCATTTTTAGGGCTTCAAATCAGCAAGAAAAGAATTCTCAGGGTTCAGAGACAAACAAAGAAGAAGATATTAAAACATGAAAGACGAAATAGAAGCTTCCCAGAAATCAGTTGTCATGGAGTTAAAAGTTGTGTGTCACTGATCACATTTTGAAAACAATTGGAAAGGTCTGAAAGTGTAACAATCTACTTGTAACACCAGAGGGCTTTGGTGTTGGGTTCCTTTTGCAACAAATTTCTATCTTTCATTTTCATTAGGATGTTTGGTTGGTTAAGAAACGTTACATTATTTGCTTGAATTATTAACGTAAAATGTATATTTGCAATAAAAAGATAATATGGAACCATGACAAGAATGATTTTTGTTTTCCCGATTTAAATTTCCTTTTTTATACTGGATTCTGGTTGTTTTATTTCAAAGCGTCAAGTGTAATATGAATTTATTATATTCCCAGGCGAAAAAATCTTTTGTGTTCTTTACCTCATGATGGCAAACTATTTTCATGCAAAATAGTTTACACTCGGTCGGAAGGAACAATAAACAGAGCAAAGTGCTTTTATTTCTCATACAAATTCAAAATCTATGTGTACGTGTTATCGTAAACAACCAATGTACAGATTTTCCTTTTCCACTTTACTTAAAAAAAGAATGATAAGAATCAATCCAGGTGAGATCATAGTTCACTCGAAAACATACAACTAAATTAATCGTATTCTTCATGCAAGTTATCAAGACACTGCTGCAGCTCTAATGATAATTTCATTATCATCATCATCACATTATTATTATTATTATTGTTGTTGTTATTATTATTATTATTATTGTTATTATTATTATTATTATTATTATTAAAAGCAAAAGGATACAACACTAGGTAAAGAGCAATTAACTCCGTTAACTACAATATATATCTCTCGATATACGAATGTTTGTCAAGAAATCATCTATCTATCTGTCAGTCTGTCTCTATATCAATATTTCTTTCCTTGATCATTATTTACGTAAAACATTGTTGGATAACAGTGCTTATTCAGCAAGAGAGGCAGTCATTTTTAGCTCTACCTGTCAAACACTAGGAAAGCTTATCCGCTGCCCTTTTGTCCATCGTCATTCATCATTCATCGTCCTTTAGTAATTCTTTTTGGTACCGCAACTCATCCTAAAATTCTAAGATGCAAGGCATAAGACTTAGCAGAAAATTTCATCCTAAGATTCGTTCTTAATGAAATTAAAGATGATCTGTCCTCTAACAAGGTCACAAAAATGACCATCTTGAACATATTGTTATCGATACTCCTTATGAAGGGATGGTTGCAGTGACATAAGATTTTAGCTAAAACACCACAGAAATAATACAGAACAATCATGATTGACAATAGTGACGATCTAACATTTACTGCAGCCATCTTGAAAATCTTGTTATCATTTCCCTTCTGAATGGATGGTCTTCTCGATATGTGCTTTTATTCAAGAGTTTCGTGACATTTAGTTGGTCCTGGTTTATCTTCAGTGGCTTATGAACATCACAACTTTAAGAAATAGGAACAGATTTTGATTTAAATTAGTTTCTTTGTAGATCTCAGTGGGCTCAAGTTCAAATGTAACTTCTCAAATCAGTGTACTTTAGTAGACTTTTGAAAACAATTACTTGTACATATACAAATAAAGTTTGAGAAGACTTTGCATTTACCTGCTTTTAAACAAAATATCAGAGAAGTTGATTGTTAACACTCAGTGCCTCAGGCTTCTATCTGAAATGGCTTGTGAGCATGATAACTCAAACAATTGTTAATAGATTTTTTTTTCAAACCTGGTTTGTGGATATATCTAAAGAATACCTTGAATGAGTGAAAGCTGGTGTCAAGAAGGGAGGTCTAGTCATTTACTACAAGTCCCCTTCCAAACTAAGTGGATGTGAATCTTTAAGGGGTGCAATTATTCGTTCACATCTACAATGGGATGCTAATGCCAAAGCTAAAAAAGCAAAACCTACCTAAAAACACAAATCCAAAAGACACAAAAAAGAAGAGAATGGCAGCGAGTTCACACTCTAAATTATCTCCCAAGAAGCCTTTCTCCACTAAAAAAAAGATCCATTCAAGAAAGAGATGTACTGCAGCTACAATGCGCATGTATTTACAAAACCTTGATCTGTGACTGTTTCCCCTTCCTCTTCTTCCTCTCCTACTCCTTCTCTGTTATTGATGGATGGTCATATGAACATAGAATTTTCATTAAAATACTTCTTATAATGTACTGCTGGTCTTAAATGAAAATCGTGCAGAGCTTATATCTAGTATGAAAACCATGGTAGTCATCTCGAAAATGGTGTTATCAGTACAACTCTTGAAGGGATGGTATTACTGACATGGGGTTTTCATTAAAAGCCTTCTTATGATGTCTGGTTGATACAAAAATAAAAATGGTGCCCTTTTGACATCCAAAATGCTATGGTAGCCATCTTGAAAATCTCGTTATCGCTACTCCTCCTGAGCTTCACTAGAACAGTTCTCACTATATGTATTTCGTCCTAAATGAAAATGCTGCTAATGTGACACCCACCACCACCATAGAAATTTTTTGGGGGAAAATCTCGTTACAGCTTCTCCTAAATGGAGGGCCATACCAACATTTAAAAAACAAACAGAACAAATCAAAATTAAACTAAACAAAGCAAATAATAACTTTTTATCTTGCCAATATATTGTTGTTTCTATATTAAAATTATGCTAAGATAACCCCCAAACAGCTGCCTTGACAACCATTGTGAAAATCTTGATATGGCTACTTCTCTTGAACGAATGGTCTTATCAACCTGGGGTTTACTCTAAAACAATCTTAAGACAATATATAGCTGGTACCAGAGTGACTATCTCAAAAATTGTTTTATCACTACTCCTTGTGCACTAAAGATGGCATTAGTGTTTAGCTTTCAGTAAACCGCTTCTTGCAATATTTAACTGATTATGACAGAAAACGGTGAAGATCTGACTAACAATATATCCACACTTATGTGACGGAATTTTGAAACCAGATCTAATTTGACCATGGAGTCAAGTCAAAAGTCATTACTGGAAGTTGTGTACTTCATTGAGTTTATGAACACAGTAACTTGTACATATAATAGTGAATTTCACCCAGACACTGTGTTTAGTTGCATTCCAATCAACAAGTCGATAGTCAGTACTCTAACACCGATTGTAATGTCTAAGGTCTTGGCTCGGGATTTTAGCTGTACTGGCTTGTGAGCACAATAACATACAAAAGTATGAATGGTATCAAGTCCAGTTTGTGGATATATCTGATGAATACCTTGAATGATACCACTGAAATAACTTGCATTATTTATTGAGTTTTTAGGTTTTTAAAATATTATTTATAGTTGTAACCAAAGTTAGCACATGGGTATATCTTCACATCATCTGAGACAAGTTCAATGATGTTCTATCCATGATATCTGGTTCAAGATCAATGGCCATGATGAAACAATTTGTCCTGCACTTACAGGTATTTTAGGAACATCTGAACTCAGATATATATTATATATATATATTTGTTACCAAATTTACTAAGTTGGAGTTTCTCAAGAATAACAGAGATGGTTTCAATAGTCAGCAGTAAAAAGACAAAATGGCCTTATCTTGGATTTCTGGAAATTTTTTTCGGTCAGTAGAGTGTTAATCCCTTCAAGGGAATCTTAGAGAAGTCATTTAAAGTAAATTTTTTTTTGTAACAGCAGCCATATTTGATGGCAGATCAGCATAATTTGTACAAACTTTTAAGGTCTTTTTGTAGGGATGATCTGCTCAAAGTTTGGCTGAAATTGGTCTAATGGTTTTTGACAAGTTGGAAATAGCAATTGAATTGTTGATAGAAGCCAGATTTTGCACGACATACAACAGAATATACTACAGGGTATAACCTCACTTAACCTTACAGCCTGGTGAGCAAAAAATAGTATAACTGCAGAAATAAACAAGAGGCTCAAGTCTCTGATATCACTCGCCAGGAAATATCTATGCATCTATCTATATATATATACACACACACATACACGTGTGTGTGTGTGTAAAACAAATTCATACATATATTGAAACTATTGAGTGGAAAGAAAAGTTTGGAGCACTTAATTGCCACAGTGTCTCTTAGGCCTAAAAATATAAGTTTCTGGTTTCATGCTAAAAAAAATGGGATGGTTGGTTGGAAAAAGATTACCTTTTACTCATTTTCCCCCTCCATTTACCTAAAGTGAACCACAAGTACATAACCAAATTTTATTCTTTTGAGTAAAGACCTTGTCAGTATTGCTCAGTAATATGAAATAACTTGCTGTATATCTGAACCAACAATAATTAGCAAACATCATGCAAAGGCAGCCATTATGGAATCATGCTTTCAAGTTTATGTCCAGTAGGTGCTAAACAATATTGGGAGAAATAGTAAGCATCTTAATGAGAATGATTTCTAATACTGTTACCTATGAACAAAATTAAATGCAATCTGGTTACAACAATAAGAAATTTTATGGATGTAAACATTTCTAGGGTAGGCACACAGACAAATGGAGGGTCCATATATCTGGATTATTGGTGGCAATAAAATGTGGAAGTATTTCAGTAAAAATGTATACTGGGTTACTGGTTTCTTTATATTACTAAATATACAAAATATTACACTTCATACAAGTTGTGATTAATGGCATTTAAGATATAAAAGGCCATAAAATAATGTACACTCTTTTAATAACAGAAAAAACAAACATTTCAGACATTTTAATATGGCAATACCATTTTAAAGTATTTAGTTGCTTTGGTTAGTTTTGTTGGATAATTAGATTACTGATGTGTACCAGCAATGCACAAACAATACCAGTTTAGTTGGGCTACGATGCTTTTAAAGTTTTTTGTGTGTCTTTTGCAACACACGCACAAGAACTGGTTTGGTTGGGCTGAGCTCTGTTTAAAGTATTTTGCCTACAAGTCTTTTGGTTTTCGTTGACTCATGCAATGATCCTTCGCTGAGCACAATACAGCAAATGTATTCCCAAGATTGCATACACTTTATTGATGATTTTTTAATTAAAGTCGTGTGTGGCCATTTGACCATGTACATTATATACACTCTATTGATGATTTTTTAATTAAAGTTGTGTGTGGCCATTCGACCGTGTATGACTATATATACATACTAGTGTTTTCCAACTAATTTTATTCATTACTTATTTTGTCCCCTTAGAGTGTTACTTGTAATATTTCTATTGTATATTCTGCTCTGGTTTCAAATTACAGATTATTCAATTTAATCCCTAAGGTGTATTCCTTTACTAGTTTACATAACTTGTTTTATCGAAATTTATGAATCTATTCTAGATTTTTTTTCCTCCCAAGGTTTTTAGTTTTTGTCTGCAAGGTGGAGAACTCAGAAACCACAAAACCTGTGATTCTCAACAGTCATCATTGTAAGGTAATTCCCCCGTTTTAAGAGGCAAACTGGCCAGTACAGTATTTTTCTGTTTATAGTAATGGCGGCTATAGTTGATGGCAGGTGAACATTATTTGTACAAACTTCAAAGCTTTTTATGCCAGGTTGTTGTTTTTTGGTCAAATTTGGATGAATTCTTAATAAGCAGTTTTAGCACAGTCATTTTAAAAGTTTTCTATTTTTAGCAATAGTGGCAATATCTGATGACATATTGACATCATTTGTAAAAACATGAAAGGTTTTCATGTCATGATGTTTTCTGGTCAAATTCTAGTCAGCAGCTTAGGAGAAGTCGTTTAAATGTTTTTATTATATTTATAACCATAGCTTTCTATTTTTAATGACTGTGGCAATATCTGAAAGTTGATCAGCATCATTTGTAAAAATTTGAAAAGGTCTTCCTGCCTGGAATGTTTCTATCAAATTTGATCAAATTCTGTTCAGTGGTGTTTGAGAAGTTGTTTAAAGGGTTTTTACAAATTTTAGTAACTGTGGCTATATTTGACGATGGATCAGCATCATATGTATAAATTTGAATGCTCTTCTCTGCCAGGAAGCTCTGTGCCAAATTTGGTCAAAACTGGTCAAGTGGTTTTGGGGAAATAGTTTAAAATAGCAATTGTTGACAGAAACACTTAAGGTTACAGCCAGGTGAGCAAAAACTCAATTTTTAGGTGAAAAATACCAGTGATTTTTCTTCTATTTTAAAATTGGTTAAAGCTTCAGTGAAAAATCATACAAGATCTTTGTGTATATTGGAGATATAGATAAAAGTCACATCGCACTAAAACATCCCCTGGTTCTTGATTGAATTGGCCAAAATAGTCAATGTTGCTGACACCTGACTACTTGTGATATCTTTAGCACAGTGAACTCAAAAACCCATTCTAATATTTATTTCGGTAAATACTTAAGTTTTCTTCCAAAAAATAAAGTCAAATTTGTCTATCTGTAAGCATTCTGAACAGATCATCCATTACCATATTACCATTCTTGGGCCAAAAATAGCCTTGTATACTACATCTCCCTTTAGGGCTGTTCCATTTAAACATACATGGTACCCAGGGAAGGCACTTTTTGAAAATATATGCCATAGTACAGTCATTACTCAAAGAGTTGATATGAAAATGATACAAAATTCTCAATTGCATCTATGGGTGACTACTCCACATTAAAAGTGCCTTCCCTGGGTCCCAAGCATATTTTAATGGAACAGCCCTTAGCAAGTATGGAGCAGTTTTGTAAATTATGTGATAGGGCACCATGTTGTGCAAAACATCAGAGCATTACCATCTTTTATATGTGAGCTACAGTTCTTTAGATTATATTTCTCTATTTGTTATGTTTACTGGTTTACATTATAACAGGTTTTATTAACTAGTAACATGTATTTTTAATGAACCAATTAGGACTTCCAAATATTAGTTTGTTCCATCAATGATTTGTAACGTTTATGTTATATTGTATATATTATGGTTTACATGGTATGTGAATTTACTTTGAACTTACCATAATTTAATTGTATCCGTGTTTGTAATAACCATGTTTTACAACTATACATGTACAAATTTCTCCACACACAGACAAGAGTGATATTTGTTGCAAAGCGTTCATTGGCATTTGTACTCAAATTTTAATTTAAATCATGTTTCACAAATTCTGTATATTCATGGAGTCAAACTATATGAAAAACCCAACAAATAAAGATTAACAGATTACAACAAACATCTAGTTACATGCATGTGCTCTCTCGCCTTTTGTCTCCAACAGGTATTGAAAAGCAAAAACAAGTGGAATGAAGTAATCACACTAAGTTTTCTGTCTATAAAATTATTTTGTAACACACTGTACAATTATAACGCACAAATCACAGATTTTGTCAGTTATTTGAATCACCAACAATAAATACAGGTAAACTATTAAACCTGCCCAAATACAACAATATGAGCAACATTAAAATGAAAGACTGCTGTTAATAAAATGTGAAATACATGTGCAGTTTTCATTGGTATTAAACATGATCAGTTTCAAAGGTTAAACATGTTAACTTAGTCTAACATCAAGAAAACAAAACAGTTTATATTGGTATTAAACATGATAAGTTTCAAATGTTAAACATTGTAACTTGGCCTAACATCAAGAAAACAAAACAGTTTATATTGGTATTAAACATGATCAGTGTCAAACATTAAACATGTTAACTTAGTCTAACATCAAGAAAACAAAACAGTTTATATTGGTATTAAACATGATCAGTTTCAAAGGTTAAACATCTTAACTTGGCCTAATATCAAGAAAACAAAAGTTTATATTGGTATTAAAGATCAGTTTCAAACGTTAAACATGTTAACTTGCACTAACATCATGAGAACAAACAGACCGTTCTGGATAGTGTAGACTACCTTGTCCAACAAAGATAAAAAAGTTCACAATTAAAAAAGTGGATCTTAAATTCTATCACTGCAGTTGAATTTCAACTGCATAAGGGTTTAAACAAATATGTCTTGTTTTCACTGGAATATTTTTTACACATGTTACAATGTGTCTTTTTAAACAAGAAAAAATAAATACAGAATTTCAGAACCCTCAAAGCAACAAAATACACTTTCATTACAAATGATAATGAATAACTTATAAGAAGAATGTACTGAAATCAAGTGCAATATCTCATCTTACAATTAATTTTTGATTTTTGTCTAAACTAGATTATTAACAGAACAAAATATTATTAGTAGATATTCAATATTAATTGTGTAGTTTTTTAAAATAATGAAATTATTATTAACTAGAAATTAAATTTTGCAAATTAAAATGAAAGTATTTAAAGCCACTTTTGTTTCATTAGCAACACTGACCTGTGTAGTAAGTAACTTTTACTTTGAAACAAAATTTGCCATGAAACAAAGTCAACAAAATAGACAAATTAGGTTGCCATGATCTCTGTAATGTTTTTTTTAAGTAATTCAAAGTAAAGGAAAACCAAAATTAAATCAGTCTCAACAAATCTTGTGCAGTGGCCAGAATAAAAAAGTTTGACTTTGTTTTGTGTTTTATGGCCCAACACAAGTAGATTATTTAGTGCCGAGGAAATTGGAGAAAAGTGCCAAATAATGAAGAAGTACTGAAAATGAAAACTTCAAAGCAATCAAGTCTTTATAGTGCTCAGAAACAGGATAATGTAACAAATGTGACTAGACAATCAACATGAACCATCTATAACATGCAACTGACTGAAGAACAAGGCATAATATATGATGATTGAAACTGGATGAGTGTGACATTCAAAACATCTTCCAAAGTTTTGATTGCCAGAAACAGGATTTGATATTGCAGAGTCAACAAATCTATTCTGATAAGCAATTCTCGTGTCCATTAATTTCAATGAATTAAAACATAAAAACTTCACATATTCCTATTTTTGTTTATACACAAGCTAGCAGTATTGACAATTAGAATGGACCAAAAATATTAGCAAGAAAACATCCTATGTCTGTTAATCTTTCATCTATCTTCCACACAATTTGACATTAGCTGCAGATACATGCATTCCAATCAAGATCTTAAATTGCCTGTCTGTACAATATAGTTATAATAATCTATTGCATTGGCCCTAGCACCAAACTATTGACTCTCAACTCATATTGTGATCTGCATGTTCTTTACATTACCTGTTTTTCAGCAAACATATTTTCAGGAAAATCACTCTTTGAACTATTTCTAACTATTACAAATGTTTTATTTATAACATTCCTCTTATATGCTGATAAAGATATGGAAAATTATAATAAAATGTGATAATCAAAGCATTGAGGAGTTGAAGGTTCAAAATATTGTCAAAAACATCAACAATGAATAAGGTAAACAAAATAGGTACACCTTTAACATGAATAAGGAGTCACGTACATTCATCAAAAAATCTACATAATTTATTTTCAGCAATGGCGTTATTTTATCATGTAAACTGCTTCAAGTTCATAAATGCTAAAATAATGTATTGTCACATGATCATGATTAGCTTTCTGTTAGCAGATATGCAGAACATTATCAAAAGTTTCTATCTAGACAAGAACAAGAGTCCTTCAAAGGGACCGACGCTCTACTGGCAGAAAAGAATTTCCAGGAATTCAAGATAAAACCATTTATTCAGTTTAACTGCTGTGTCAAAACCATCTCTGATATTCTTCAGCAATAACAAGATTTTCAAATTAGCTGTTGTGGATGTAAGACACCATTTTCATTAAGACCAACAAAGACATCATTTAGGACCAACCAGACATCATAAAAAGTCTGCTGGTGGAAACCCCATGTTGATATGACAATCCATTTTGGACAAGTAACAATAACAAGATTGTCAAGATGGCTCCCATGGTGGCCATATTGGAAATAAAACTGGTACCATTTCCACTGAGGACCAACTAGACATCGTAAGAAATCTTTAGGTGCAAGCACAATATTGATATGATCAGCCATCTAGAAGTAGCCACAACAATATTGTCAAGGTTCATAAGAAGTCATTTAGTAAACACCCCATGCTGATACAACCATCCATCCAGGAGAAGTAGTGATAACAAGAAGTCTTCTGGTGAAAACCCATGGAAATATTACTTTTCATTCAGAAGGAATATGATTTTCAAGATGGCCACTATGGTGGCCATATTGGACAGCAGATTGACACCATTTTCACTTAGGACCAACTAGACATCATAAGAAGTCTTTTAGTGAAAACTCCAAGATGATATAACCATCTATTCAGGAGTAGCAATAACAAGATTTTCAAGATGGCCACTGTGGGGGTAATACTGGATGTCAGATTGGCACCATTTTCATTAGGACCTACTAGACATCATAAAAAGCCATATGGAAAAAATCTCATGTCAATATGACTTTCCATTCAGAAGGAGTAGCAATAATAAGATTTTTAAGATGGCTGCTGTTGTGGCCATACTGTACATCAGATCGGCCCCATTTTCATTGAGGACCAACAAGACATTATATAAAGTCTTTTCGTGAAAACCCCATGATGTTATGACCATCCATTCAGGCGGATTAGTGATAAAAAAATTCAAGATGGCCACCATGGAGGCCAATTTGTAAGTCAGATCAGCACCATTTTCATATAGGACCAACTAGACATCATAAGAAGTCTTCTGGTGAAAACCCCATGTCAATATGACTTTCCATTCAGGAAGAGTAGCGATAACAAAAGTTTCATAGCAGCTGCCATGACAGTTATACTGGACATCAGATTGGCACCATTTTCATTTTAGGACTAATTCAGACATCATATTAAGTCTTTTAGTGAAAACCCCATGTTGATACGACCAGCCATTCAAAAGGAGTAGTGATAACAAGATTTTCAAGATGGCCACTGGGCTGGCCATATTGGATGTCCAAAAGCGGCACCATTTTCATTTAGGACCAACTAGACTATGGGATGCAAGTGTGTGTCAAGTTTCATGGCAATCCTCGAAGTAGTTTAGGAGAAGTAGCAATAACAAACTTGTGCTATCAGATGGATGGGCAATGGACATCAGACCATCCCATAAGTTCTTCTGGTCTACGACCGGTAGAGCTAAAAAACTAGAGTTTGTAAAACACATCCCAGCGCTTCCCCCGTTTTGTCCCACCCACCCCAAAAATCTGTGCCTCTAGAGCCAAGACCCAAGAGGTAAAAGTAGGTTGAGGGACCAATTTTAGCTGCATATACAAATTGATTTGTTCATGCCCAGTACGCATATATATTTATATTTATGGTTATGGTGTGTGGATCTCAGTAGTTTCCAACTTGTGATCAGTGGGTTAAGTCAATGATGGCAGGGATGCACATCTTGGTAAATGTAAGTTTTATGTATAAATTTGTCTTTTCATCCCTAACAAGTGTATATATTGTTATAGGGTTGTAATATCAATTGTTTCCAAGTTATGAGCCAGGGGCTCAGTCTCTGGTGGCAGGGATGGACCCAGAGGTAAATGCCGACTGTGTTAAAACTTGGTCTTTTCTTGCTCAGTAATGGTTTTCATAAATGGTTATAGGGTGAGAATCTCAACAGTTTTCATGTTATGACACAGGAGCCCTGGGAAATAGGAATGGACATCAGGGCCAATGTCAGTTGAATAAATATATATGTGTTTTCATGCAGCGCAAGTGTATATATGGTTATAGAGTGGGTATCTCAGTAGTTTCTTTTATGACCCAGGGAGTGAGTCCCTGGGTGTTAAGTAAAGATCCCTGTTGCATGATACCCGGTTCCCAGTCTGACAGGACATGCATTGACGCTTGGATCATTGATTAAACATGAAAATTTTCAGACATAGAAGACAAACAACTCTAAAGTTATTCTAAATTTATGTAAAATCATTCCTACCCCCCACTAGCCCCAGCCGAAGGAATGAGATAAAATTCAAAAAGTGTTGGCACAATTTAAACCCACAGAACTATAACTGACCTAAATTTTATGTGCTGTGCTATAATAATGTAGGAAGAGTTCAAGAACTTACACAGGCAAATGTACACTGGGAGGGCAGACTGTATCACAATATCCACTGCACCTCTTTGAAAGCATGGGGATAAAAATAAAGAGTTCCAAATTTATTCTCCAACAATTAAGATTATATCAGCCAGATTCTAAACAACTTGTCACTATTTGCATTTAAATGTGCATGCCAATTTAATTTGAGAGTCAATAATGAAAGAGAGGAAGGCAAATTATTTGACGAAGGTAGCGATAGTTTGAAAGACAGATAGATTGGTAGATTCATGTAGACTGAGATATAGCTTTTATTATACTGCATATTCTATTCTTGTTTGCAACATTAAGCTCTGTTTTCTATTGGTTAAAACATCACTACAAAATTAAAATATCACAATGGCTTTATATGGATAAAAAAAACAAGCTCCATCCAGAGATGACATATTCCTATGGTATCTCTGGTTACCATATATAATTGCTTAAAAGTTAAGTCCAACTGCAAACTGCACAAACCAAGATCTGCCATCGTATAATGCATCAGCAGATCTGGGTCTGTGTAGTTTGTTAGAATCAGTAGAACAAACAGCATAGATCATGATCTGCTGGCACATTATGCAACAGTAGATCAGGTTCTATGTTGTTTGTTGTTGGGCTTGACTTACAAGTCAGTATATACGGCATGTAGAGACTACTACTAAAAGTACCCTACAGTACAGAAAAAAAATTTAGAACTGAGAATAGCAAATGCCCATCTATACTAGGGCTGAAACAATTGCCCGGATAACCATTGATGGTTTGAGTATTTATGGATCCACTTACAAAACTTGGTGGCTGGTTAACCTCCCTCCCTCCCCCTTGACTCATATCACCAAGCGTATTTAGTAACCTCACAAATTTATGGATAAACTGAAAATTGGAATAAAATTGTTCACTCCCAGCCTTTTAATCAAAAACAAGCTTTATAAAATGAATAATATTAATATCATCATCACTCATACTTTATGCAAACATGTATACACATACCCACATTGCAAACACATGAACCTGTTTTCTTTCTTTGACAGTTCAGGCATCTTACGGTTTTGCATCTAAGTCATTTTAATGCTTGTGATACACAAGTTTTACACTTTGCTTTTGAATGATCCTGCCAATTGGCCCGATTGGCACTGATTACGCCATCAAATAGCAGCGAATATGACAAAATAATACAAGGTGTAACATATACTCAGAGCTCATGCAAAAGCAACATATACCTAGAGCTCATGCAAAAGCAAGCAGGAAATATCTTTGTGTCAGCAAGTGTAACCTATAAGCTTTTCACTAGATTTTAGAAACTGGAAGCTTTGATTATGCTGTAATTCTTGCCAGTTCACACTCTATACAAGAGGTGTTTACAACTGCGATTAACCAGTTATGGTTCGATTAATGTATTACAGTTAACTGGTTAAGGAATTTACTAACTGTTTCAGCCATAATCTACACCACTAGTTCAATAAGTGTATTAAATTTCATAGCGATATCTTAAATGGTTTTCGAGTTTTGTCTTGGAAACTAAAGTGTGGATAACGAATGGATGGACAAATGGACAAAAAAATTAAAAATATTGAAACTGTAGAATTTTGAATAGAAAATGACACATCTACACCAAAAATCTAATACCGGTATGTGTGCCAAATTTCATAGATAGCAAAAAAAAAGTTTCTAGAGTTATGCCCCTAAAAGTAAATTGTTTAGTAAATTATGTTTCTCCAAGAATACTTTCCTGATCATATTATGTTAGGAAATAAACTCCATTACTTCTCAAATCCAGCCCTTCGGAAAAAATGAAATTTCATCCTTCTTGTCCACATACCATATAGATAGGGATCACCAATTACCTCCCCTTATCACTGATAGATGGCTACCCATCAAACAGATGTTCACCAGTTTAAACTGAAGGATATATCAAAGAGGATGCTCGCATCTCTGGGGAGGTGTGTCAAGGTCTTATTTAAATGTGATCAGGTAAGTATTCTCAGAGAAACATAATTTACTAATATATTTAATTTCTCTGTTGAATACTTTCTCTGATCACATTAACTTTAGGAGAATAGGCAATAGAAGCAGGAAATGCATGAGCATCCAACCTCTACCATGGGTATCCATTGAAGAAAAAATATGGCTCAAGTCCCTATATGAAGATTAAACTGATCGTCTAACATGAAGACAGCACAGCATGCCGGTCACCAACATCTGATGTCAACACATGGGTAATAAGAAACGAATAATGCTGTCTAACTGAGAAAAAATCCAGGCAAAATCCAGTGAAGGCACTAAACCCACACTCTTGAGGAAGTTGTACTGATGTAAACTGGGACTGGTGGTCATTTGGACCACAGCCACTAGATCCACCAGATTCAATTATAGTGTCTACCATGCTTGATAGATCTCAGAGATAGAAACTTGAGAAGGCTGGCTGTGCATGCCAACCAACGGCTTCATTAACGTCTTGGATCCAAACGTTGTATTTGAATGTGAGACTTGCAAAGATCACTCAAGTCTCATGAGCTGAAATTTTCATGCGGCATACCTGGTCATGGGAGACCTTAGAGAACACTGAGTGTATCACCCACTTCAACTAAGATGTTATGGCTTGAGGAGTTATGTCCTCTTTTCCAGCCTTCACTGAAAAAAAGAGTGTTGTTGGGCTTGAGAGCACAGACGACAACCAGTTCAAGTCTTGCATCACTGACTCTCTCAACATATCAACTGAGGAGAGAGAGAGTGGATGACCACTTTTGGGTTATCCAAAGATGACAACCAGTTCTTAGTTCCTCGTCATTGCCTATATCCCCTTTAAAAAATAACCTTATCTCCTAAAAAAAAAAAACAGAGAAAAAAGTTAGCCAGTTAAGACATAAAGGCATTGACATGGATGATGTTGTTGTCCCTACACCAGTCCCTGAAAACATGCCACTTTCCCAAGTAAGCCTTTAAAGTAGAGGGCCTTCCAGATTGTGAGATTTTCTCCATGACTGAAGGTTCAAATATTTTTTTTATACAAGACCCTCCTGACAAGAGCCAGGCCAGAAGAAGCCAGTTTAAGATGGGATGAAACACTGTGACTGGTGTTGTTTGAGAAGGCTGGGCTTTGCTGAGAATTTCCTGGGGATGTCTACTGCTAGATATATCAAGAAGATCATTCACCCAAAACTTGTTTCACTTGATAGGGGCTATCAAAAACCACTCTATCTGTCTGGAACCCTAATTTTCTGATTTATCTTCACTACCAGAACAGTTGGGGAAAGGCATAGCCCCAAAATCTGTCCCAACTGACTGATAAAGCATCCATGGCCAGGGTTTCTGGATTATGGACTGGAGAGACAAAGGTGGGCAGTTTGTGTTCCACCTCATCGCAAAATGGCAGTCAGCAATGGCATATAAAAGGGCAGCAAGTGTAAAGCCAATGAAAGATGAGGCTTAAGTGAAGACATGTAGATAAAGGCATCTTCTCTCACTAGATCTTACATGGAAGAAGCTGTCAGGGTATTGTGCAGCCCTGGTATTCGCTAATGATGCCAGATAAAGCATTGATGAAGTGGTCACCATATTCCACACCAGTTTTCTGGTAGCATCAAAAACACTGTGATCCACCTTATCGAACAATACAGTTGACATATTCAACACTGCAATGTTCTTATCCAAGCTCAGCAGGTCAGTAGGTCAGCACTGTCCGAATGTATAAGGTACCAGCAGGACAAGATTGATACTCGTAACTGGCTCTATGGTAAGAAAGAAGGCTTAATCTTACAGGACTGGCTCACAGACAGTTGCGGTGCTCACTCAGAGAGACACAAGACTGTGTAAATCTCAACAGTTGCTTCAAAACAAAATTCCATACACTCCATGGTGGAGTCAACTGATTAAAATTGTTTCCACACTCACTGTTGGGGTTATCCCTATCAGGCATCACTTCCATATCCACATAATGCATTCCTGGCAGCATGGATGAGGCCTTGCCATTATCCCTATGTTGGTTTGGTGTCAAGGGCATCTCAGAAGTGCACTGATCCTCCATATCACGTTGACTTGTAACGTTCACTGTGGGCATGGTTCATATGATCTTAGATGAGGGCCACCATGGCATCCATCACTACACTAGCTATTGATGACATCTCAGGGTGAAGACTCAATATGTCACTTTCTGTAGACTTTATCTTCACCCAACTCTGTTTGCTTTCCAAAGTCGTGTGCAGTACCCCAGACCTTATTCCCTGACAACTTAGTGCAGACACTGCAGACCTGCCAACCCTAACAAGACCTTCTCAGTAAGGCAGTAAATATTTTCCATAAGTTAGACCAGTTTTCAGTAAGATGTAGCAAAATATCATGAACTGCTATTGACAAGTTGGAAAACATGCATTTAAAAAGTTCAGAAGTGTGATTTGAGACTGATGCACTTAAAGTACACTTAGATCTTAATTACCTCCAGTACAGTTTCACAAATTGCAGTTCCAAAACCCTATGGAGCTCAATGGCTTTTTGCTATCTCTTAACTTCACGTAATCCTTGTCATTTTTTTTTTTCAATTTCATATGGCAATGGCAAATATCTCTCCTGCCATAAGACATACTCAAAATCAACACATGATGTCTAATAAACATAATTGTTACCCTACCTGCTTTTTTTCCCCCAAGAATCCATATATTCCTTTTTTTTGTCTGTACTGACTATTACAACTATTTAAGATGCTTACTGTCCCTTTTGTCTTGAACATGTATATAGCTTGTTGGACACCATTTTTAGAAAATTCTATAAACAACAGCTTGATCATGCAGACGTTTTGCATGAAAAAATATGTGCAGTTTGACCAACTCCACTGAAACTAATATGAAACCCGGATCCAAAAT
The DNA here is from genome assembly GCA_029931535.1 of Margaritifera margaritifera. Lineage (NCBI taxonomy): Eukaryota > Metazoa > Mollusca > Bivalvia > Unionida > Margaritiferidae > Margaritifera > Margaritifera margaritifera. The sequence goes on along the minus strand of JAQPZY010001657.1, from coordinate 2,691,727 downwards.
CAAAAACAGACAAGCCAGTATCCGGATTTAACCACAACAATCATACTTTTGTAATTTTGCTTTTATTCTGTAAGTCCGTAATTTAAGGGTAATTTCCGTAAGACTTACGATCAAATTGTAAGGGTTGGCAGGTCTGACACTGTACAATGAAGCAGAAGAATGCTTAGTGCAAGCAAGGCACATCTAATGTGTATCCTGAATGACCTTAAACCTAATGCATTTTGAACATTTGGTCATCACTGTGCATCTGAAACAACAAGAATGACATATTATGCACTCATTAACATGCAAATGTGTAATAACTGTAACGGAGAGAACCCCAACATTGTAATAATGGATGGTCGAACCCCAATGTCAGTTTGTACAGGAAACAGTAAAATATTTGAAGAAAATGCACACAAAAATTATATTTCTAGCAGACTAAAAAAAAAAAAAAAAAAAAAAAACACACAAAAAAAACATGCAAAAAAACTAATAAAAGCAGTGTATGCAAATAAGACAACAATGAATGCCGATGATACCATGTTAGAGTATAAGATCAGAAAATCAAAGTCCACAAACTGAACAGTTTTATCAATTATTGATCAAAATAAAAAAATAATGATGCAAATATGTTTATAATCAATACTATAACGTCTTATTACACGGATGGGTAGAATTCAATCTGATTTCCTTTGGATAACAAGAAAGACAGTGGTGCAATGTTCATTGTACCAAAGTGAAGCTTAAACTGGCAAACACCCAACAGATGGGTAGCCACCTAGTGATGGTATTTGAAGGTAATTGGTGAGAGTTTCTTCCCTTTGTTTATATGGTCTATAGACAGGAAAGACAAATTTTCATCTTTTCAGGAAGACTGGATTCAAGTGGTAGTGGACTTGATTTCTTAACATTAATGAGACTGGGAAATGTATTAAAAAGAGAAATTAAAGTGTCGATTATGGATGGATGGACTGATAGACAAAGACATTGAAAATATTGAAACAGAAGAATTGTGAATAGCAATGGCAGGTTTGGACCACTAGTCTAATAGGTGTGCCAAGTTGCATAGAGATATCTTGAATAGTTTTGAAGTTATACTAGAAAAACAAAACGGTGACAGATCAATGGACTGGGGAACATAAAGAACCCATTTATATCTCCCCTGCCAAGTTTGTTGGGCATAATAAGTGAAGCCGATTTAATAAGTGAAGAGGTGCTTAACAACGTTCCATTAGGCAAAAGAACACATAATGTTGTACTTTACATTAAGGATTATGATATATGGGTTTTCATTGGGTGTTTATTAAAGTGTCCTTGATGGACAGATATCCTTTACATATGGGTGTCTTTTCCACTGTACATACATTCCTCACTACATTTATTATGTACTTCTGAGAGAGGGACCAGGATAAGGTGAAGCTGTTTGCATTGGCAACATGCACAATGAAGAGAATGTTGGCATACCTCTATGCTACTTTCATGTACTGTGACTGAAATTTCTTTACATGTGGTAATTATGGAAATCATGCACTATCTAAAGTAGACAGCTGATCAAAATGGCTGCTCCCATGTGCTCGAAAAATGAGCCTGAACTAGTTGAAAGTACACTAACTTTAGAAGTAATTAAATCTGGAAAATGAATTTTGTCAGAGTAGACAATACCAGCTTCTGAAAGTGCAATAAAGAATATATAAATATATAAAAAGTAAAAAAAAGTTATCAGCTAGTTTTTTTCCAATTTACCTTTGCAGTCCAGGAAGTGAAAATGACCAAGCAGAGCTAGCAGTCTTTTGAGAGGTGCACATCTGAACTAAGGCCAAGCTGTATACTCCATAGCCCAAATTATACCCATCAATCATACACCAAAATAAAGGGAATTCAAAGTTATTTTAACAATACCTAAGATATACAAGGTCTTTCTTAAATAACCAGGATAACCAGTAAGGAAAACATGGGAAATTCTTTTTCTATAAAAATCAAACCCTATGCAAAGTACAAAACTGTATAGCATAAACATATCTAATTCAACAAGCCTTGTGCATAGGACTGACTATACCACTTGTTTTACTCCTCCATAGGCCTGGGTTTTATCAAAAGTGCCCGGATATATGTGTATGGTCCAACCATTGTCACAGATCTTGTACACATGCTCTGCTTCTGTGAATCTGGAAGGGCAGTTTACACTAAAGGGATTCAATTACCAGTTTTCAAGAAACCTAATTATTTAAATGGGCACTTCTTCTAATTTTTACATAATATAAGACATTTTTATGGCAATTTGTCATTTTTATTAGATCATTTTTAAACACAAATGTGCAAATGACCCATGGGTTATAAAAGCCCTTCCTTATCACAAATAGTTTCCATTTCTAAAGGCACCATTTAATTTCAACACCTGTGCTTTCAAGAGAACATAATCCAAGTCATGTAAATGTTTTGAATGCTGGGAATAAAAAAAGGTAAATTACATTTTATACCCTGTTATTTAGTGTATCATGAAACTCTAATTCCACCAATCATCATCGTCCTCATCAAAGTCATCTATCTCAACACCCTCAAAAAGACGGTTGAAACAATCGCTCTCCTCTGTGTTGTAATGCTTGTAAGGGTTGGAGTTGGACAAAAGTGCCATGCAAATCCAGCAGAAATATGCTCGGCACTTCATGCAAATCATCTTGTTGCACCCATCGATTTTCTGAAAAATCAAATATATATTGAACATCCGGAAGAAAATTTGAATTACCCCCATCTCATAAACCAAAATAATGTATATAATTGTACTCGGAAATTATTTGGCAGTTCTATAATCATATTTAAAGCATACCCTCCAGTTTAAAGTTTGTACCTCTAATAATATTTGAGAAGATACATCAAATATATATACAGCAAGGCTTATGCTGGCTCAAATAATTTTGCCACCAATTATATTGCCAATCAGTAATTTTTGTCATCTCATTCTCAAGTGATATCACTCTTATCGACTTCTAATAATGATCTAGCCTTGTATTTCTAAGCATAACAGGTCATTTATTTCCAGTGTGACCTCACCATACCTATTTCAAAGTACTGAAGGCAAAGATTTTCTACCACTATGACTGAAATCCTAATAGATAGGTAGGTAGGTAGGTAGGTAGGTAGGTAGGTAGGTAGGTAGGTAGATAGATAGATAGATAGATAGATAGATAGATAGATAGATAGATGAGGAATTGACAATCATTAAAAATGACCAATACTTAAGTTTAAATTGATCTTTCTTACTTATGCTTACACATAATTCTTATATGACAAAGTTCATGGTTATCTCAATGACACCACCATTGTTCTGTTTTGTGTTTACAAGGTTGTTCTATCATCTATCATATAATTAAATCATGATCAAATATAATAAGCTACTCAAGAATAATCTGGCTGAATTGAGTACAATGTTCACTTCAGTTGTATTTTTTTCTTCTTATTGTGTTCCTCATGAAACACAGTCACCAAACTCTGTAAGGTCACTGGACCATGAAGATTACCCCATATATACTCGCATTTAATCTGAATCCAAACATAGATCCTGATCTGCTGTCACATAATGCGCTGGCAGATCAGGGTCTATGTTGTTTGCTATACTGATTAGTTCCTACAAACTGCATAGACCCATATCTGCCGGCGCATTATGCAACGGCAGATCTGGGTCTATGCAGTTTGCCATTGGTACCGGCTTATACACGAGTATATATGATAAGTTAGAATAATCCATTATTTCACTCAAGTAGTGCCCATCATGATGCATTTAAATATTATGATAGCACATGCAAGACAATGGCCTATGGTAAAGATGTCATGGGTTCAATGTTTTCCATGCATGTATCACAGGTGTGACCCAAGTGTGGCAAGGATTATTATAACCAACATTGGCCACACAATAAAATAAACACCAATTTTTTTAAAAAGTAAAACATAGTTTTCTGAAAATATTTACCTGATTATAGTATATCAAAAGTATGTCCAATACTTCACAAATCCAGCCCTCCAAAGTCACAAAGATGTCACAACCATATTGGCTTGGTTTAGCAACAATGATGCCAAAAGGTTGTCTGTTTGCTTCAAAAGGAATTCAGACAAGAATAGTCTCCCTTAAAGCACAGGTGAATGTTCTGCAGGGATGTAACTGCAGGGAGGATGTAGGAGGGTGTACCTGTATTATGACGGTAGTGAGTATTATTAAAGAAAAATACCTTACCTTCGAAAAAAAAAAAATTTCTTTAAATATGTTACCTGATCATAATACATTAGGAGAATAAGAGAAGAAAGTTACATCCCTTTACCCCAGAGTCTGCAGACCCCAGTCTTTTAATGTATATGCAGCAGCCACGTTGAAGAAAATATAGGCTTAGATGAGCACTTGGCATACAGAAATGCTGGTCATGTGACAGAGGCAATAAATGCAAATGCAGCAAAAGTGGAGTGACCCATGTTATATGAAGATGCAGACAGACCTGTGAGGATAGCATGTTTTGCTGCCATTATTGGCCCCACCAGGATGAACTCAGTTTTTGGGATGAGAAGTCTCTGATGCAGAAGACAAAAAAGGCCTCTGACCTCCACCCCACAGCATGGGTTATGGAGGTAGGAGAGCGGGTTCACCTGAATGCCATGCTCATGGTGACTGTCCAAACTTTGTGACCTGAAATACACAAGAAACTCATCTGATGTTGGCTTTGTTCCCTATATGCTGAGGAAATAACCCAACATATCCAGGATGACAGTACCTGAGAGGAAATGTTGTCTGTACCTACTTGAGGTAGAAATAAACAATATCTTGTTCTTCTGATTGGCTCAATGTGCTTCAGGTGCCACTTCAGAACCCTGACAGGGTCTTGTAGCCTCCTTTGGGGTAGAGGGTCCCAGGAAAAAAGCAGTTTTAAAATGTAGGATTTTTGGCTATGAGCAGGAGTCTGTTGAAAACAAAAGCAGGAGCTGTCATGGAAGAAACCAATTTTGATGGAACTGCAGATACTTCATGTCAACTGATATGGAACATAGCTCACTTATTCTGTCTGCTGTGGTCTGGATGATGAGCAGTGATTCAATGAAGTTCTGAACAGGGGTTCAAATGGTGCTTTATTTAGCCACATCAGAACCCACAGCCACTTCCATTCAAAAGAAACAAAGGCCAGAAGGTTGTAGATGTCCTTATTTTGGTCTATATCTTTCCTTCAGTCATGTCAAAGCATGTCTGAGATTGTGAAACATGACCTTTGATGTTGATGGGGTAATCTTCCTCTCTTTCAACAGTCAAATGAGGAAGTTGGCTATTTATGGTATTGAGGCTTTCAAGGGGAAGATGTCATTCTGCACAGGCCACTGGAAGAAAACTTTCCACTCACTTTCTTGACTGGTGATCCTGTCCACCACTTGTGCTAAAAAGAGCTTCTTTCTGAGAGTTTACCTGATATGAACCATGCATAAAAGTTCAGCCACTCCAAGTTTGGATAAGAAAAACATTCATTTGAGAGGGCAGAATCTTGCTGGATATTCCTGCAGCTCAGTATATTTTTTGTCCCACTTGAGGATCAGGACTAGTCAGTCCCTGGGTCTGGTACAGAAGAGATGCATGTCTGGAGCTTGGCATTTCAACCTCATCAAAATAAGTCTACAAGTGATCAAATCCTAGAGGAACAGATTCTGCTTAAGTCAGATGGGTGAGCAGACCACTAGGACATTGAGCCTGCCTGTGATGGGACAGACTTGTAGGTGGATTTGTCAACAATGACACAAGCTAATGTCTGGGGGCTTGGTTCCTCCTTGCCTCCTGATGTAAATGACAACAGTTGAGATGTTGAACATCATGTGAAAACCCTTTCCAAACAAGGTCTCCTAATACAAGTGAAAGGCATTTACAATAGCCTTCATCTCAAGGAGACCAATACAAAATAAACCATGGGGGCATGTCCCACTCACTTCTAATAAGAAGGATAGGAGGTGGACCCTTCCTGTTTTGCTGATTTCTCCTAGGAAATGTTTGAAGGGCTCTGAATCGCTGGGCTTGTGCAAGAATCACCACTTTGTGGTCTGTTGTGAGCTAAAAATGACGTTGCGATGGATTTTCGGGATAGCAAACATGCAGAGAAAAGCATTTCTTTCCGCAAGCTGAATAATAATGGACACAGCCGTGACAGTGCAAATGAATGTTGAGCTGCTCTGGAAGAGGTTCCCACTTCTGTGTCCCCATGTACTTTTGATGTGCTGGGTTTATCACTGGATACCTTCTAGGATGAAGATAAAGGCTTGAAAAAAACATGTAATTTTCTTTTTAGGAGCCTATTATTATTACTCATGTTAAAGGAAACCAAAACTATTATCTCCCATGCTCATGTGTACAACTTTAAACTGAGACTTTTTGAAATCACGGTAGCATGAATCGTGCAATCACACATCCAATAATAGACCCTGTACACTTGCTCATGCCAATGTTGGGTTAAGGATGTGCAGTCTTTTGAAAAATCACAAAATATTTGCAGTTAACAATTCAAATCAAATTATTTTTGGTAAAATAAACGAATGAATAAATTATGTATAAATGAAGACCAATTTAGACAGAGAAGGTCTGAATGAAATCAATTTGTGTAGAGTCTACGCTGTACATGATGATTTCAGTCCAACTTCCCTACAGGCTTATTATCAAACAGATTTAAAATATTTAATGTGTGTGTGAGTTTGCGAGAGAGAGAGAGAGAGAGAGAGAGAGAGAGAAAGTGTGGAAGAGAGAGAGATCCTGTACTCAAAAAGAGTGAATCTGCAAATGTCTTCTAAATGTTCACAAAGTTGCCACATTGACTTGGCAAAAGGTCCTTGCTTTTATCCACTTTTAAAGGAAATCACCCAGGAAACCACCACAAAAAGCACAGAAATTTGAAAGAAAAAAAGCACAAAAAGCACAGAAATTTGAAATGTTCACCATATTCATTGTATTTGCTGTCATTAATTCCTCCAGACTGCAATAATTTCAAACACCTGGGATGTTTTGAAAAGAAAATCAAGCAGTAAAAGTGGGAAATGAAAGAAGTGGTAAATTTAACAAGGTACATTTCAATTCTGACAAAATCAGCACTTATTCATAATCTGTCTGCATATCTGTAACTATAAACAAAATCCACAGAATGCAGGAATATCTCTGTACATGTAGTGATCATATTTTCAGGATGATGTTCCAATATTTTCTGCAACAAAATACTACATGCATGTTTCCATTAGCATGTACAAGAAAGAAAGAAAGAAGGAGATATTTTTAAATAAAAAAAAAAAATGGAAAGTGCAATCATTTTATTATGTGAAATAAGAAAAGAATGTTTTGATGCTGCTGGAGTCAAATAATGAAATTTGTACCTCTTAATTGTGTGTGTGTGTGTGTGTGTGAGAGAGAGAGAGAGAGAGAGAGAGAGAGAGAGAGAGAGAGAGAGAGAGAGAGAGAGAGAGAGAGAGAGAGAGAGAGAGAGGAAGGTGGGCAAATAGGTATTAATCAGCTAATTCATGTTTATGGCATGAGAAATTGGTAGTCAAGTTGAATGATTTGATTTGAATCAAAAGTGAAACCTGCAGTATTTATGCTGGTTTCTGTGACTGCATGCGCACATTAGAGAGATTATTGGATGATGCAGTTGAAACTTCAGTTGGCAAAACAAATTACAAAACAATTTTTAATATTATGTTGTTAGATTGATGCTGTGAGATTAGATTAAAATGAGACCTCCAACAGTGACCATCACTTGTTGAACTGAAACTTAAAAAGAACAAACATACAAGTTTGAAAGAAAAAAGAAAGAAAAAGGCACATAAAAGGAAAACAAAGTATGAGCAATTTTTCATCTAGTGTTGGAAGCATAACAAAATATAACACTGATCAGTAGTTATATCTTTGTGAGTATATGTGTGTGAGTGTTTGTGTTTGTGTGTGTGTTTATTAGAGAGACAGATAGAAAGAAAAACATATGTAACTGTTTTCTAGCTGATCTATTTAATTTCTATACCAAAGTTTAATGGTGCAGCTTAAGATTTCTTTGATCTACCTGTCTTAGTAGCTCATCAAGTTTAAATGTTCTGCCAAGAGTGTCCACACTGTGAACTCAAATGGCAATTCTTTTTATGCTACGCAACATCACAACTTTAACAATCGAAGATGCAGAACTGTTATGATGATAACATTTGAAAATACTGATTAAAAACAATCAATGTGTTCATGCCCGCTTTGTATATGTACTGAGTGCACATATATAGGAGTCACGGATAAATGTATTGTGTCAATTACTAAAAAGATTGCAATGTTTACCACTGCTATTTATATGTAAGCAATTGACAATGTACTAGCTGTACCTCGCTTAATTTGCAACTATTTTATTTGCTGTGTGTCTTTTACCTCTTATTTTGACAGGATTAAGTTTGCAAAACATGCCTTTTTTTAATATATCTGAGAATTTAGGTAAAATTATCTTAGTATCATCACGATCTTGTTTTGTACTCCTACATATATGTACATGATGATAAAATCGATAATGCAACCGGATGTACTGCCTAGATATGCATACCTATTGGCTAACACCAGATGTGTCAAATGCACGTTTGTTTATGTGGTGACCGATTTTGAAAACATTCTGAGCAGGCATGTGCAGCCTATGGCCCACAGGCTGCATCTGGCCTGTGACCTGGTTTTATCCGGTTACATTTACATCATATGGGTACATTTAAAAACTGCTATCTGGCCTGCACCCTGGAGGAAGTTGCACATGCCTGATTTAGAGTCAGTAAACTAAACTAAGCCATTTATGCATGCAAACACTGCTGCCTCAGTTACTAAACAACTACTAAACAACTAGTTACTAAACAACTACTAAACAACTAGCTGTAGTCTTGTTGAACATGTGCTTTCTTTTTTTACAGAGTACGCGTTAGTAGATGGTAATTCAAACAGGTGTTTGGATTACACCATCAGATAAGTTCCAGTTCATTTCTTTAACTGATCTGCAAAAAAGTAAATGTGTAACTTATGATCTTAAAATTGTTACTTCATACCTGCCAACCTCCCAGACAGTGTTTGGGTGGGACTGAGACCCAAAAAGTGTTCTGAAGTCCCAAGGGAGTCCGTGTGCACAACCCAGAAAAGCGATGATGTACAATTTGAGAATAAGCCTATAGAAAATGACCGGAAATTCAAATCTGAATAGAAGAGAATGAAGTATTTTCTCCAAAGCATTTAATACACTTTAGAACAAAAGAAAAAGGTTGACAGACTTAGCATTGCCAAATATCATTACCACACACACACACATACATATGTGCATGCACTCACATAATCACAACCACACAGACATTAAATTAAAAATATACACAAAGTTTTTGTCTTTAAAATCAATTGGACAGTGGAAAACAGTCCTAACTAGATGCAGTGTTTGCTGCTCTCAACACTTATGAGGGGGATCTGAAAGTGATGCAAGTGTCATTAGAGTTCATCTCTGCACTCATCAGAGACTGGATATGGTACTGTTGTTCAAATTTTTCCCAAAGATCTTGCTGAATTTTTCTCATCATAGCAATTGATCTTTCTGCATATGCATTGCTGTGAGTGTCAGACATAATACAATTGCCACACTTAGTTAGAATGTTTACACATGTTAGAGACTGACCATTTAATCTGAAAGGTGGGGAAGGTGCTGGGACTGTCCCTTTGAACAAGGATATTGGAGTAAAAGTGCCTTTCTCAAGGATACACCACAGCAGCTAACCCAGGCTGATCCAATGGTAGCATCTGAACCTGCACCCTTTCAGTCACGAGTCTGGCATGCTAACCAGTGAGCCACTGTGGCAACACATTACAGGTTGCAATAGTGCATTAAGATGCCGAGTTAAAAAGAAAAACATAGTCACTATAGCATGAAAAACAAATAAGTGACCTACTTTTAGAATTAAAAAAAGTGTATGCTCGTCCGATTGTTTCATGAAGGCACAGGAAAGGGTACAGGGGAATACAGAGCTAGACTGAGAAAAAATAACAACAACTCCATGGATATAAGATAAATGTTCCTGCAATTTTTGTAACTGCATTAATATAATATACTTTATTACACAAAATTTACCTGTATATATGATCCACAGCTGGGACATTGCTTGGAAAATTTTTCCAGCCATTCTCGCGAGAAGCTTTCTTCCAGAGCCTGCTTAATGGTAGCTCTACCATACCGCTTCTCCAATAATCGCCGTGTTGCTTGATCACCTTTCTCATACTCTTCCTTCAGCTTCTTTATCCCATCTGAAAAGATTCAATCTTCACATTAAACACAGCAAGGTATACTGACATGTATTTGTTTACTTGTATATCATATTTCATTTGTATCCTTTACAATGATCAACCTATTTGTTTCCTATTGGCTGGTTCATACATTATTATATTGTCATGACATACACGTTCAAGATCAGCTGTTGGACTCTTCAAAGGGGTTGAATGCAGATATCTGTGAAATCATTCAGCCCAATATAGTACTTCTAAATAATGTTGTATGGTATGTTAATGTTGTATGATGTTCCAAATCTTTACATGCATAAGAGTTGTGACATTAAAAGTATGACGTTGGAATAAGTTCTGGTACACTTCCTGTGAACTTGACATTTCTTTCCACTAATATGTCCAGGTATTCAGAATGGATCATTCTGTTTGATATTAGGAGTTACTGGTAAGCATGCAGACAGGTTAAATATTTTAATTCAAGAAGTATGTTGACAAGATAATAGCCAAGTTTCAGAACAACTGTGGAATAGACAAATACAATCAAACTTGCTCCAACAAACACCTGCTTATAAGGACCAACTGTGTATCAGGGCTGTTCTTTTTTTTTAAAATATTTAACATCTGCATGTCTTTCAAGAGACAAATTCATTCCATTTACACAAGATCTTGCATTGTCATAGAAGACCATAATGAAGGTGGCATTCTCTAACAAGAAAGAACAATCGATAATCAATCTTGTTATCACATTTAAAATGATTATATCTGATGCTAAAGTAATATATATTACTGCACTAGAACTTATACTTTACCCGATGGTTCATCAATAGAGAATACTTCAGTTTTACACTTTACCCGATGATTCATCAATAAAGAATACTTCAGTTTTAGACTTTACCCGATGGTTCATCAATAAAGAATACTTCAGTTTTACACTTTATCCGATGGTTCATCAATACAGAATACTTCAGTTTTACACTTTACCTGATGGTTCATCAATACAGAATACTTCAGTTTTACACTTTACTCGATGGTTCATCAATAAAGAATACTTCAGTTTTTCAAGTACAACTCTCCTTCATTATAACGCAGTAGTCAGGGTCCATAACTGTCCACCGCATTATATACCTAACCGCGTAATGTACAGAACCATGATATATTGAGAATAGCATTATATACCAAACTGTAATAGAACAGGAACTATCAATTTTTTTTTTAAAATATTTTTTTTTTAAAGGGAAATAAAGATATAATAATAAGATTCACCTTGTCTTCTTTCAACCCATATTGTTATACAGTGGCATGATTTTGCTCATGCATTCCATAGTGGTACTGCATTATATTTGAAATCCGGTTATAACAAAGTGCATTATGAAGAGGGAAAGCTGTATGCGAGCTCTAAATGCAATTTCTTTATCATCAACAAATTCAGAATTTTAAACATAATTCTTTAATTGTTAAAATGTGATATATTTTTTTAAAAAGTTGCTAAAATCTTAACATGCAAAACCTGATGAAACCTACGCTTGCTAGTCATAGGAAAACATGATTGCAGAATGACAGAATTCTGATGAAAGTATAGTCGACTCTATAATCAGTATCTCTGGTAATTAATATATTAATTACATGCTAGAGAGAGAGAGGTGTGTTTGTGATACGACACTGAAACCAGCACTGCCGGACATGAAGTTACAGATAAAGGTGAATGTTCATTATTATGAATTAACCATGGTTGGAAAAAAAATGGAAAATTAGACAACAAAAATAGCAGAAAAAAGGGAATGAATAGCAAAAGATAAGGATTAAAGATCAGGATTTCAATGTGTGTGTGCACACTGTCTCAACATCACAAAAAATAGATCATGATCTAGAAATTTCATTAAATAAAAATACAATATAAAAAAATAATCAAATTCCTTTGCGAGAAAGAGGAAGTCACAATGTATTTTCACGATATATGTAATTTTTTCTCCCAAATCTATAAAAACAATATCATATACTAGATGAGGAAGTTTCATACGCAGCCACTATTATTCAAAAAGAGCTTGAACTGTTCTCTTAGTAAAATATGATTTTCTTCATACACACGTCTTAGTAAAACATGGTTCTCTCCACATGTCTGTCTAAAGATGAATCAAGATTCAAGTCCCATTGTTAACGAAGATGTTCTTAGCTACATGTATATGAATATGATATGTTTTAAATCACAACACAGAGAGGGTGAGTAGTTGTGACCAGTTGCAGAAAAATGCAGGATACTGAATTACACCTAAAAGTGAATTTCACTATTTTAAATTAACCACAACTGGGAAAAGATATAAAATTAAATCGCAAGAATAATACAAAAGGGAATAAATAGCAAAGGAAAATGATTAAAAATTGGGAGGATGGGCAAGTGCATTCAGCCTCAACATAAAAAAATAGATTATCAAGAGTTAGTGATTTCATTGTCAGCTACGAGTCAAATGAACATAAAATTTACCAAATTCTCAAATGTCATTCTGAAAGAGACAGAAAAAGACATGTATGTGGAATTGCCAAACACAGACAACTACATGACTATGCCTATTTTCATTAAAACCTGCATAAAACAATTCTTGTGAGATGTGAACCATTTTTTTTATGGTTTCTTTTTCTCTTTTTGCAAAATCAAAAAAGTACCCCAAAATGTGACACAGCAATACATGAATCTAAGGTTATTTAACGCTGAGGCAATCAGAGATGGTTAGTCTGAATCAGCTACCATAGTGTGTGCTGGGCAAAGCACTTGACATATTTCTTTGTGTTAGCAACATCGTAAACATGATCAAATTACAATTTTAGTGCTGACAATGATCCACTGCACATCTGCCATATTCCCAGACAGTGTTGGGGATTTTTTGAGACTCAAAAAGTGTGTTTTGAGGTCCCAAGGGAGCTCAGTGCACCAGATCCCAAAAAAGCGACATCGTCCAATTGAGAATAAGCTATCTTTTCATATAAACCTAGAGAAAATGACTGGAAATTTAAATCTAAATAAGAGAAAATAATTTGTCTATTTTCTTTAAAGGATTTAATACACTTACAAAGAAAAAAAATAGTTGGTAGACTTAGCATGGTCAAATATCATCACCACATAATGACAACCACACTGACATTAAATAAAAAAAGACACAAAATTTCTGACTTTAAAATCCACTGGATGGCAAAATATAGGCTTAATTAAATGCTGTCTTTGCTGCTCTCAATTGTTCAGTAGGGGGGTTTGAAGGTAATGCAAGTGTCATTTGTGTTCATCTTTGCACTCAATAGAGACTGGATGGTACTGTTGTTCAAACTTCCCTGCTGGATTCCCTGAGAGAATCCTGGTCAGAACTGAATTGTTCTTGCCGACCATAATGTTAGCATTGTCAGAACTGTATCTGATGCAGTTTGACCATGAGATATGCTTGTCTCTATAGAAAAAAGAAAATATATATCACATTTAGGATTGACCACTTCATGGGGGGGGGGGGGCATAATTTGTTCAAGCTTAATGGGGGCCTTACAGTTACAGACAGCAGGAATAAATGACTCACAATCTTTTTATCAACACAAATCAACTGTGTAAACATAAGCATGTGCTTATTATTGTCATTCAATCAATCTATTTCATGGCTAAAATCATCCTGGAAAGCAAAGGTAGATTAATAGTTCGTATTTTAACAAGATTAAGATAATGAATAATAATAATGAGAACTAATTTGAATGTTCAATTCAGCGTGTCAAATATGTTCTGGTTTGTCCCAATGTTACATACTGGTGGTGCTGTCAACGTATGTTGTACACTCCAGAATGACTAATGTTGATATGGTGTTTGCAGTATGTGCAAAGAATGAAATGCCCCTCTTACTGCTGTGGTTCACAAAGTCAAACACCGTCAACCAGGAGTTCTGAAATTTAGTTTTGCTGGGCTTTGCTTGCTTTGCTGATAGATCATTGTTTCTTAGTCCTGAACATCTTATAATTTTATACAAAACATGAAAATGCAAGCAAGCAAGCTGAAATTGATAGTTTGAGGTGTTTCTCCTTCTTTGTTGGAAAATAGCAAAAATCTCTGAACATCAGAGATTACAATGTAATCACAGAGAGAGAGAGAGAGAGAGAGAGAGAGATCAGTTTTTGAATCAAGACAATTTTCCCCACTTTATTATTCATTTCTGCAAAAAATTAAATTAAATTTAAATACAGACAATTATCAAACTGCTCCTGTTAATTGCTGGACTATAGCTGGAGCTGTTAAATATAATGCTCCAAGTCTGCTGGCTTCGTGTAATATCAATGACGACTTTTCCAAGTTGGAATCTGAAACTGACATTTTCCTTTATTGCTAATTCTTGTTTTAAAACAGACTGAAAATGGCTCTTTAGGCTTTGATCTCTGTAGAACATCCAGTTAAGTCAAGACCCTGGTACACATGCATCAGGTCCTATTGCATCTGAATCTAAGCTGACTCAAAGTTGTGTATTAGACAACCTGTGAACATTTGCTGTTGTTGACAGAATGTACTGCCATTACTTCTTAAGGACTAAGCATGTGGTTTGCATGTCAGTGTAAATTCTGTGTGTTTTCTGTTCATTATTTTAAATAACAAAAGTTGTCATCTGGAATTTAACTCTGCACATCACATGTGATTATGTTTCCTTTCTTACAATAGGTTAAATTTATGCCACTCAGAGAGAAGCTGAATGCTGTGCCTTTCATCAATTCAGTGCATAAGTTAGTTCATATTTCTTGAATAAAGCAAAAATATAAGTGATATTTACTTTTCATCGATCATGATGTAAAACTGGTAAACTAAACTGTTTACACTGAATTCGGCATGCATATACATTTCTGTCATCAGTAATAAAGGCAAATAGAAGCCAAGCACTGAAGCAGACAAACTGTTTCTAAACATACCTGTACACAAATTACAAGACTCTTTTGAAACAATATTTTTTTTATTGACCAAATATATAATTGATTCTGAACCACTCTGATGTTTCAGTCTTTCCATGGGTAGTCTTCATCCATTGCCCATTCAAACACTAATGTCTCCCACCCCTCCACAGTGGAGGTGCACAACACATGAATGCAGAGTCATTGTGCTTAGTTGCTAGAAACTTGCCTCTCCAACATAGTGGTTCAACACAGAGCAAGTGTGGTGGGGATTCACTGCCCCAACGCAATGGGTAAAGAATTTTAAAAAAATCACGTGAGCTGTACTGTAGGTAACTACCAATTAACTACCAGACAAACTGTTTCTAAACATACCTGTACAGAAATTACAAGACTCTTTTGAAATAATATTTTTTTTATTGACCAAATATATAATTGATATAAAGAGAATTCTTCATTTCGTACCCAATTCTGAACCACTCTGATGTTTCAGTCTTTCCATGGGTAGTCTTCATCCATTGGCCATTCAGACACTAATGTCTCCCACCCCTCCACAGTGGAGGTGCACAACACATGCATGCAGAGTCATTGTGCTTAGTTGCTAGAAACTTGCCTCTCCAACATAGTGGTTCAACACAGAGCAAGTGTGGTGGGGATTCACTGCCCCAACGCAACGGGTAAAGAATTTTTTTAAAATACCAACAACAAAAAAAAACTTCCAATTAATCAGCTTATCAATGCAATTATTTTGGTAACAAGACTAAACTAATCTTTTATCCATAACTTACTGCTGCTCTAGATTTTAAATTTACAAATCCAATTTCTCTGCTGACATGTATATACATACTACATGGCACAAGTACACTCAATGTAGGTTAATTAGTGAAAAGAAGAAACAGTGTTATATAAGGTGGTCACTCATTACTAGGAGTTCATTCTCAAAACACGTTAGTGAAAGTTGTATACAAAGCTTAACATAACTGAGAGACACCTACCTTGAAATAGTAGATTTTCACAAGACCTTTTATGAGGAATTTAGCCCACTGAAGAAATTTAAGAAACCTTCCCTCTCCACTATGCTGAGAGGTCTTATGTGCGTACACATTCTTATGACTAGTTTTCGCCGAACTTCCTCCACTGTATTTTTAACAATGAAGAAAGTACAGTAGCTTTGAAAGTTGTAATTGGTTGCCGAGTGATAATCTTTTTTTAACCAGTTTGAGTGGCCATGTGCTTGGTCTAAAGGGATTTATTATTGTGTTCAGATGATTCGACATTGTGCCGGAACTGAGTAAGCTACACTGCACACAGTTTGCATTTCACGTTCTTTTATTCCACTATTTTCTACTTCTGTGAAATATGTTCAAACTTCAGATTGCTTGTTGTCATTTTGATTTTTAGCAGAATTTCAAACTTTTTTCTAAGTCATAGGTCACATGTTTTATTCATTTAAATGGAATATTGATTTTGCCCATGTTTACATGACAACACAAAACAATGTTTACACATGCAAGCATGACAGCCCTACTGTGAATAGAAGTCTAGTTTCATAGGTCCCAGTTATATATAAAGCAATTAACTTTTACTTATATATCAAGACCTCCTGCACAAAGAGGCAACTTTTACATGATCCCTTGAGTTGTCCTTATACACATTAAAAGTCAAGTCTTCCATCTGTTTCATGGTCCAAAAAATATTCTCCTTTATTTAGACCGAAAACAACTTAAATTTATTTGAAAAACTGACAGAAATACCGTATATACTCACTTATAAGTCGAGTCAAAATGCAAACAACAGAGACTCTGATCTGCCATCACATAATGAGCTGGCAGATCAGGGTCTATGTTGTTTGTTCTACTGATTACTCATAACAAACTGCACAGACCCAGATCTACTGGTGCATTCTGCAATGGCAGATCTCAGTCTGTGCAATCTGCAGTTGGACTTAACTTATGACGAGTATATATGGTAGTACTGACTGTGAATAGTGCCAACTATATATTTACTTTTTGCTCTACTGTGACTCTAGGTTCCATTCTAAGTCTGGTACATGTACTTGAAAGGCTATGTTCACCCATCGTAGGTCTTGTCTAAATTTCCTACACCAAAATGAGCACATTATGATGCTACCTGACATCAATAATAAGCTGCATGTATTAATAAGATGTGCAATCAATGTAAAATAAAGTTTAATTTTGACACTAGTACTGTTGAAATATACAGGCATACAGCATATTAAAGTATGTTCTCACCTGCCTTGAGCCTACATGGAGATAACCCATGATATGTAAAAAGACACAAGGTGCAGAAAACTAATCTGCAGTCAGGACAGGCAGACATGTTGCTTTCCCTGTCCAGAAGTATGGGACACTGGCATGCAGGACGTGGGCAGTAGATTACATCCACCATTGTGTCTAAACATGTCTGAAGCAATAGTTTCTCATACTTAGCAAACAGCTCCGGTGACACCAACTGTTTCACCTGAAGGCTCATAAAAATATCAACATGAACACAAACATCTAAGTAATGATTAATTGACTGTCTAATAAACAATAATCAGTAATAAGATATTTTATACTCTGCATTCAAATAAAATAGAAACATGTTAATCAAGAAAAATCACATATTTACCTTAAGGTCCAAGGGGGTGAATGAGTGTGTTGCAGAATGAATTATCTTAGATTCATAATAATTCATGCTAAGTACGAACAAAAATCTATCAAGAGGTTTAGGAACAATAAGCAAATGAAAAAACCATAACCTGAACGAAAATGTTCTATAACAGTGACTTTGATTCCATGCTCAAAGGGGCAAGTGTGTATGTTGCAGAATGAATTGTCTTAGCTTCATAATGACTCATGCCAAGCATGATGAGAATCTATCATGGGGTTTATGAAATATATGCAAATGAAAACTTTAATTAAAACTTTAACAACCTTTACTGGCAGAAATGTGGCTGCTACATCTCACTTCACACTCATGTGGGCTCAACAAAATGTCACAAATAATTATGACTATTTTTGCCATATTGCATTAACTACTGACAAAACTGCATTCTGTGCTTGTGAGGAAAAAAATCTAAGGTATGTACATAATGTGGACCTTTATGAAGCATGTATTATTTTACATCAGAATAGCACCCTGGAAAAAAAAAAAAATAAATAAATTGTTAGATTAAGATGAGCATAACAAGAGGCCCAAGTTAATCTAATATCACTCACATGGGTAACTGACAAACATAAGCTTGTGAAAGCAAATTCATACATGTAGGAAACCATGAAACTATTGAAACTGTGAAGTGGAAAGAAAAGTTTGGAACACCAAGTTGCCACATTCCTAAAAAACAATAATATGCAGGTTTCTGATTTCAAACTAGAACAAAATTGGTATTTTACTCATTTTTCCCTCTCCATTTACTGAAAGTGAACCACATTTTCTTGCCCTAATTTTATTTCTTTGAGAATAGACTTTGTCAGTACAGTCCTACCCAAAAAAAAGCAAAGTCCCTTTATTTCTTTGAGAATAGACTTTGTCAGTACAGTCCTACCCAAAAAAAAGCAAAGTCCCCGTTCCCAGGTCTATTGTTACTACCAAATTTGTCATGCTTATGTCAACATCAAGATAAAAATTAAATGTATATGTCGACAGAAGCCCTAGGTCCCCCCTTGAACAAATCTTTTATTTTCTGATCATTTATGTTGACAAGCTGCCAGTTCTGACCCATACTTTGTTCTACAATTATCTGATGCTGCCACCAGGCTTTAATGTTGTTGTTGGATTAACAAACAGGCATTTGTTCAGTACTCCAAAGTTGGCCCTTTTGCGGCAACTTCAATAACGCCTGAACCCTTCATCAAAGCAAACCTACTACAATCTTCAATAAAAACAAAGCTCCCTTCATCAAAGGAAGTCATCATCAAACTTGAATAAAAGCAATTTAATCTGATTGATTGTTGCAATTCCCAAAGTGATCAGTGATTGTAACATGTTTATTGTGCCATGAAAGTTTCCTTTTCTGCAGGAAGAAAATTAACTTTATTTATTCTTACAATGCTACCAATGGCAGCATAAAACGCAAATTCTACTTATGCTTAATTAAGCCCTTTTTGAAAAAATGTCATTGAATGTTTTGCGATCAGAGTGAATTCATAACTTGTTGACATGTTTTCATTTTCCTATGAATAGTCTCATCCCCTTGGTAGATTAAGTAAGATGATTACATTTGTTGCCTTAGGTTGTCCAAAATCTAGGCCAATTTAAGTACATGTAGCATGTAAATAAAAACTATACAGCCACGTGCTACTGGCAACAATGAATATCGTAGTGAATTGTTTAGTCACACGTGTTGTTGACAATGGGATATAGATCAAACGAGAACTACCATTTTTTTAATATGTGTTTTCTAACAGGATGTGACCAATACATGAATTTTCTAACATGTGATCTATACTGTAATTCATGGATTTTTCATATACATGTACCTAACGCATTATGGATTTTATTACACAAAGGTAACAAAAATGTAAGTTGTCAATATAAAAGTGTATTTCACGCTGGTTTTATCTTCATTTACTCAAAATTTCCATTGTTTTTTTCTCAAAGCTTAAATCCTACTGACAACAAGTCAACCCTTACAGATGAATTTCACTTGCATGTGGGTCATAGAGAAATTTGCCTTTTCAGCTCCCCCTCCCCCCCAACTCGAAATCCATTTATGTCAACAATATTGCCTTGGGCCCGAGGATGTCAACATAAATGGGTAGGACTGTATTACTCAACAACATGATGTTATGCTACAGTTAGATATGCACTCTCCATATAATTCCTTAAATAATTTGTGTGTGCTCTAACTTGCTGTCAATCTGAACCAACCATGATTAGCAAACTGCACTGTAGCAAACTGTTGGCATATTTTTATGTCCAGTAGGCATTAAAAAATATTGTGAGAAATAACAAGCATCTAAATGAGCATGATGTCTAATACTATTGCCTATGAATTAGATGAAATGCAATCTGGTCACAACATTAAGAAAATATGGAATTCATTTAAGGGGGGGGGGGGGAATCTTTCAAAATTCTTTTTTTGTGGACAGAAAATATCTTGGGTTGGCATCCAGAAAATTGGAAGGTTCAGATATCTGGATTAATAACAGTAGATAAATCTGGAATCATACTGGGTTATTGTTTTTTTTATATTTCTTATGCTAAAATTATAAAATATAAATTTAAAATACTGCGTGATTTATGTCATTAAATTTATGAAATGCCATAAAAAAAATGGGATTTAGATGTAGTAACATAAAAATAAATAATATTTCAGACATTTTAATATGACAATAGCATTTTAAAGTAAAGGTTATGGTTTGGTTAATTTTTGTTGGCCAATGAGAGTAATGTTGTACCAAAGGACACAATACATATGAAATTCACTCCCTATATTTTGAATATACTTACTTGTTTTCCAAGCTAATTTTATTCATAATTTATTTCATCTACTTACAGTGTTACTTATTATATTTCTATTTTATATTTTTCTTCAGCTCCAAATTACAAATTATTCAATTTGATCCCTTAGGTGTATTATTTTGCTATTTTAAACGACTACTTTTATTGAAATTTCTGAATCCTCTATTCTAAAATTATTTTTTAAAATCAGTGCAAAAGTCTTTTCTGAAAAAGGGAGTCCCCAGCATAACCTCAAACCTGTGATTCTCAATAGATTATCATCAGAGGTTGGTTACCTTGCATAAATAGCCAAACTGGTCAGTACAGTATTTTTCTGTTTATAGTAATGGTGACCAAATTTGATGACAAATCAGCATTATACGACTATTACCTTGCTTTATTAGGTAAACTCGCCAGTGCAGTATTTTTCTATTTTTAGTAATGGTCGCCATATTTGATGACAGATCAGCATAATTTGTACAACCTGAAAGCCCTCTGTGCCCAGATACTTTCTATCAAATTTGGTCAGATTCTGCTGACTGCTTTTGAGAAGAAAACATTTAAGAGTTTTTATATTTTTTTTTAACAGTGGTCATATTTGACAGCAGATCAGCATCATTTGAAAGCACTCTATGCCAGGATGCTTTATTTCAAATTTGGTCAAATTCTGTCGAGTTGTTTTTGAAATGAAGTCATTAAAGGTTTTTCTATTTTTGGTAATGGTGGCCATATTTGATGGTCATATTCTGATGAGCAGTTTTTAAGAAGAAGTCATTTAAATTGTTTTCTATTTTTAGTAATGGTGTTTATATTTGAAGGTAGATTGGCATTATTTGCATAAACTTGAAAGCCATCTATACCAGGATGCTTCCTATAAAATTCTGTTCAGTGGTTTTTGAGAAGAGGTCATTTAAAGGTTTTTCTGTTTTATAATACTGGCTTTTCTATTCTAGGCATATTTGACGGCAGATAAGCATTATTTGTATAATCTTGAAAAGTCTACCTGCCAGGATGCTTCAAATTAATTGCTAAGGTGTATTATTTTGCTAATTTAAATAACTTCTTTTATTAAATTTTATGAATCATGTAGTCTAATATAACTTCTTTCACTCTTTTAAATTTGTTCTGCATGGGAGAGATCTCAGCATACTCCAATCCTGTGATTCTCAATACTCCACATCAGCAGTTCATTTCCTACCTTTAATAGGAAAACTGACCAGTACAGTGTTTTTTCTATTTTTACTAACGGCAGCTATATCTAATTGCAGATCAGAGGTATTTGTACAAACTTGACTGTACTGTATCCCAGAATGCTTTCTATCAAATTCTGTAAAATTCTGTTGAGCAGTTTTCGAGAAGTTGTTTTAAAGGCTTTTCTATTTTTAGTAACAGTGATCATATTTGATTGTGTATAAACATAATTTGAACAAATCTGAAAGGTCTTCATGCCAGGATGCTTCTCTCAAGTCTGGTCAAATTCTAGCAAGCAATACTGGAGAAGTAGTTTAAAGGTCTTGCTATTTTTTTATACCATTGGCTTTTCTATTTTTAGTAATGGTAGTCATATTTGAGAGTGGATCAGCATCATTTGCACAAACTTGAAATCACTCTATACCAGGATAATTTCTGCTAAATTTAATCAAATTCTGTTCACCAATTTTAAAGAAGTCATTTAAAAGATTTTTGCTATTTTTAGTAATGGCGCCCATATTTGATGGCAGACAGGCATCACATCTAAATTCTAAAGCTCTTCGTACCAGGATGCTCTGTGCCAAATTTGATCAAAACTGATCGATTGGTTTTTGAGAAGTTTAAAATAGCAATTGCTGACGTACAGATAACGGATGATGAACAATGGATGCTGGGCCATGAATTAGGCTAACTTGTCCATTTGCCTAATAGCCAAATACAAGAGCAGTTGCCCAAGAAAACTGGGTCAGCAGGGTGCTTTGTTTAAATTTCTTCCACTGCTGTTGACTGCATATATCATGAAAACAAATGTTTCAAGGTTTCTCTAGTTTTTCTATCTTTGTACACATCTGATGGTACATCAGCACTATTTGTCCAATACTGAAAGGCCCCTGTAACATGATGCTTTGTGTCAAAGTAGGTCAAAATCTGTTCAACAGTTTTACAGTTGTGTAAATGTTTTTCTACTTTTAGTGGTGGATTGGCATCATTTGTACAAATTTGAAATCCCTCTATGCCAGGATGAGTGGTTTTTTAAATGAAGTCATTTAAATGTTTTTCTATTTTTAGTAATGGTGGCCATATTTGATGATGGATCAGTATTAGTTGTACAAATCTTAAACATTTGTATACTACTATGCCTTCTATCAAGATTATGCAAACTTTTTGCAGCAGTAATTTTCTGTTTTTAGTAATGGCTGCCATACTTAATTGGATTGATAAAATTTATACAGATTTGAAAGGTCTTCATGCCAGAATATTTTCTATCAAGCTAGGTCAAATTCTATTTAAACGGTTTTGGAGAAGAAGTCATATCAAGAATTCTCCATATTTAGTAATGGTGGCCATATTTCGTACGTGTTTCCCTTTACCCTCATTTGGGCATCCGAGACCCCCAAATTTTGAATTTGACCCCCAGTTCTGACACGAAGGTTTGTTTTTTACTCAATCTGACTCCCAGTTTTGACACCAAGGGGACTTTTTACTCTCAATCTTGCACCCCTATGGGAAACACTGTTTCATGGTGGATTACCATCAGTTGTATAAATTAGAAAGCCCTATTTGCCAGGATGCTCTTTGTCAAATTTTGTCAAATTTTAATGAATGAATTTTGAGAAGTTGCTTCAATTGTTTTCTATTGTTAGCAACAATGGCCATATTTGATGGCAAATCAGCACCTTTTGTATAAATTTGAATGGTCTTCATGCCAGGATGCTTTCTATCAAGTTTCATCAAATTCAATTCAGCACTTTTGGAGAAGAAGTGGTCAGACAAAAATTGTACTTTTTAGTAATGGCAGATTGGCATCATTTGTACAAACTTTCAAGTTCTTCATGTCACAATGCTTCCTGTCATGTTTGGCAAAAGTCTATTCCAATTTAAGTAATGGCAGCCATATTTGATGGCAGTATCAACATAATTTGTATAAATATGAAAGGTCTACATGCCAGGATGCTTTCTTTCAAATATGACAAGAACCTGTTCAACAGTTTTGGAGAAGTAATTTACAGGTTTTCTGTTCTCACTAACAGTGGCCATATTTTATGGTGGATCAACATCAGTTGTACAAACGTAAGAGCCCACTACGCAAGGATACTTTCTGTCAAATTTGGTCATATTCTGTTCAGTGGATTTTAAGAAGTCATTTAAAGGTTCTCCTGTTTTTAGTAACAGTGACCATAGTTGATGGCCAATTAACATCACTTGTATATACTTGAAAGTCTTCATGCCAGGATGATTTCTGTCAAGTTTTTTCAAATTCTATTGAGCAGTTTTGGAGATGAAGTCGTTCAAAGGTTTGCCTTTTTTTAGTATAGGTGGCCATTTTTGATGTCAAATCAGCATCATTTGCAGGGTTTATTCTATGATGTGCGATTGTGGGATCTGTGCTAATTTCTTAAAAATTGTGTCAATAACACTAACCGAATGCATGAAAATTGGCATTATATTTTCAAGCCCTAACTTTATGTCTTCATTAAATCCTTCCTACATGCAGAGATTTCTAGAGTTTTTGTGCAAGTTTTCATTTTAAATGTTTCAAATTTTACTTTTAGCTGGCACCATATAGCCACTATTGTGATGAGATGCCAACAGATGCTACTACATACATGCCTATATTCAGAACAGTCCACACTTTTTTTCAAACGGAGAGGGAATTTCCCAGCTAAATCTTCAGTCCTTAAATAGACCTTGCAGTTTTAAAAATGTTAAAGTCTTCATGTCGGGATGCTTTCTGTCAATTTGGTCAAATAAATGCTATTGTGCCATTTTGGAGATGAAAGTCTCTTAAAGATTTTTCAATTTTTAGTAACAGTGACCATATTTGAAGGCGGATTGACATCATTTATACAAAGTCTTCATGCCAGGCTACATTGTCAAATTTGATTAAATTCTGCTCTGTGGTTTCTGACAAGTCATTTAAAGAGATTTTACTAATTTTAGTAATTGGCAGCCATATTTGATGGCAGATCGGCATCAAGTGTACAAATTTGAAAGCCCTTCATGTCAGAATGTTCTGTGCTATATTTGGTCAAAATTGGTTCAGTGGTTTTTGAGAAGTTTAAAATAGCAATTGCTAATGGATGTTGGACCCACAATGGACACTGGGCCATACCATGAGCTCACTTGGTCTTACAGCCACGTGAGTTAAAAATGAAAGCAGTCTTAGATAGTAATATAGTTTTTAAAAAATACAATAACTTAGTATAAATTGAGTAAATTAATACCTGTGATGGATGTGCCTGTGATTCACATTTGTCCTCGGGACATTCAAGCCCCTTTACATTTGCTTCCTGTATCTGTACACTGAAGTAGTCTCCCATACAATCTGAGCAATAAATATGGCCACAGCCAAGGAAGCTTATACATTTAGCACCCACTACATCTGAAAAACACACTTTACAAGTGAATATGGATCTGTCAAACTCCCTTTTCTTCATTTGTTTGTCATACTCCAATATAGCAGGAAGCAGCAGTTCTTGGGAGGCAACTTCTTGTATTGCTCTAGGATCTAAACCTGAAGAGTCTTTTCTAAGAGCGATAACTGTGGCAAGTTCCAGTGGTGAGCTGATGTCCAGAAACTGAAAGAGTTCCCCTTGAAGAAAGTTGGCCCACATGAAGAGAACTACACTTCCTTGGTTCTCATCCCAAGTATAATCCAGTTTTTTGCAAAGCTTGGTCAACTGAAAACAACAGAATAGTTTTCATAAAACTCCTCCTCAAACCACATTTCCCATGTTATTATGCATTTCCTTTGTTACAGTTGTCAATAAATGCAACAAAAAAAACAAACAAGATTAATACAAGTTACTATTTAGTATCAAGTCCTGTAGTCAAGTAATGAAATCCACTGTTGTGGTTACAAAAAATTAATTTTTTTAATTTAAAAACAAAAAAAAAGAATTTTTTAAAAATATACAAACTGAGTCATGGCACAACTTTGTGTTTTCTCTGTAAGTTAACAACCCAAAATGCGTATTCAACAATGTCCTAAGAAACTAGTGGAAGCTAGAAAACTTAACTTCACATTATATGTGTTGTTCCCATCTCTTATAAGGCCAAACCTTCGGAAATGAAACTTGCCTTATTGGCAGTAGACTTTTATGAGAGTGGATAAAATGGTAAAATGTTGTATTCTGATGAAGGATGAAGTAGCCTTGTATGGGGAAATGAGCAGTGACCTTTCTTGAGAGGAGCCTTATGCAAGGAGGATGACTGTATTCTCCTCATGGAAGTGAGTAATACAACAACCCAGCCATGCTCATGAAACTCTCAAAGTCAATCTGTCTTAAAAAGTATACATACATGTTAGTGGCAATTTGAAAGTAATTTTGAACTTTTCAAGTTGTTTGTACAGGTATTATATGTCATAAACAATAACTTTGGAAATACACGGTTATCCCCTGATTTCATTAAGTTCATGCTTAAGGTAAATGCAATAGTTCTGACAATAAAAACTAAATACATCCAGGAAGTTTTCAAAGCTTCATGGCCACTCCTATGAAGAGATTCATGTCATTACTGTGTAGTTATGGAAGACCTGAACTCCTATAATAACCTTTGATCCAACTTAATTTTAAAAAAGAAACAAATTATATACACCTAAGTATGACAATGCATCTTTATGCAACTTGCTTGACATGTGTACCAAGTTAAGTTTTAATACCTTTAACTGTTTGAGAGTTACGCTCTGAATATAAAAATGTTTACAGACAGATGGTTTACAGACCAACAGACAGACACAGTGATAGCCATACTGTCCGTATTACATAATGGAGTAATAATTACCAAGGTAATAATAATAATAATAATAATAATAATAATATATGGGGTAATAATTACCAAGGTAATAATAATAATAATAATAATAATAATAATAATAATCATAAAAATACTTTATTTGTAGCAGGTGACTCATTTTGTCAAGGAATATTTTCCCTTGAGGCCCACTTAAGAAGAAATTATAACAATGTACATCATACACAAAGTTAATAGTAATTACTATTAAGTTGAACATGTCTTTAGTATTATAAATACTAAATTCTATTATAATCCATTAGTAACATGTACATAGAGAATATTTGCTTGAAACAAGTGAATAACGGATATATTTCATCAAGTGGGTGAAAAACTCAGTATTTGCATGAGTGGTGAAACCCTGAGTGAAAATGCTTGAGTTTTTCATCCACGAAAATGAGTTATGTTTTTAAAATCTTGATTACAATGTATGAAATAGAGAGTAAATTCATGGACATGTTTTTGATAAGATTGATAGTATGCATATTGGCCTGAAGTTCCCTGGATCCTCATTTTGTCCTTTTTTAATGATAGCTGTAACCTTTGCACATTTCAATGTATCTGGTTTTATATTGTGCATTAATGACTTTGCTATTACTGGTGCAGGAAGTTTAAGAATTGTGTAATGATGCCATCCAGTCGAGAGGATTTATTAACACAACTTTTTTAGCATATCAAAAACCTCACCCTCACTAACATTAGTTACTGAAAAGTATTTATCATTGGGTACTTTGGCTCCTATATAAAACTGAAGGGTGTCAATCTCTTTTTGGATGTTAGTCTGGTTTTGATGACAGCCTTTATGCCTGGACGCTGTCAAATTGGTCAAATTCTGATCAGCAACTTTTGAAAAGTTATTTCTTGGTATTTTAATTGTTAGTAGTAATAACTGCCTTTTTGATGGCATATCAGCATCATTTGTATAAATTTGAAAGGCTCTTATGCCAGGATGCTTTCTGCCAAGTTTGGTTCCAACTGGTCGAGTAGTTTTTTTGAGATGTCGAAGATAGCAATAGCAGACAGATGCACAACAGAGGCCACACAATGGATGCAGTGACATACCATAAACTCACTTGGCCTTTACAGTTGGCCAAGTGAGTTATTAACAATCCTAGACAATAAGTCCACGTGACCTACTTTGCAAAAGTAACATAGCCCCTCTATAAGGACCCATGCTGCAAGTTGTGTACGAAAAGATGAACTGAAAGAACAGTTGCAGCTCAGTAAGGGAAGATGCATGGACAAGAAAACATTATGTGAAATAAGTGAATTCAGTATATCACTGCCTTCCCAATGCTGACACATAACAATCAAGCATGCAGATCAATTATTCTCTTTGAAAAGCACAAAGACGCAAATCACTAAGATGGCTGGCATGCCAAAGAAGCACCTGTTTTCTATTTAGCCACTTGCAGGCAAGGGTGAAGTTTGGTGGGCTGCGTGATGGATAATCTGATGGAAGTTGGAAGCTGAGGGATAGTGGTGGCAGATACTTTATCTCATGACTCTTCTCCTCCTTGATTTCAACACTGTTTTCCTCATTTTCTGAAAAAGAATACTAAATTCTATAGACCCATTCTGTAGTACAGATCCAAACGAGGTGGATTGCATACAAAATTTATATAAATAAAAAAAAAGTAAAAGGCACTCTGCCAGTGATTTCACTTTCTTTTGTGATACTTCCTCTCTTCTCCTACAATGGGGTCATTTATCTCCCCTCCTAAATTCTATGTTAAAAGAGCAAATAATATAACAGAACTGTTAAATTGGTTTTGCTAATGGGACCTGGGTGATTCAGTCACATATTTCAAGCATTTTGTAGCAAAATGAAGATGCCAGAGATAAACGCAATGGTTAGCTTATTGAAGGTCAGATAAGTCCAATATGTACTCGACCAGGTCTGATATAAAAAAAATGTTGTAAGCACAAAAATTTAACCAAGGTGAAGATTTCAACTTTTGTTTAAAAAATGTTTAACTCTGAAAGATTAATTTTCAAAAAAATCTTTAACCAATCCAATTTAGTTTCCTTTCTACACATACATTACCACAAGACAACTGATATTAAACCAATATGGTTTCTAATTCCTTGCCCAAGTTCTATTTGTCTGCTCAGAGAGTTTTGTGAATGTGGAGTCTGGTCTTAACTTTATACAATTTTCAAGAGTGAGACCAAGAAATTACTCAAAACTTTAAGTTCAAATATCTCCAAAACCAAGACCCAAGCTAACAGACAAAAATGACACTAGATTAAAGTATGGGAACAATTTTCACTTTACTCGCTGATGTGGTGATGATCCCCAGTGAAACATGGATTTGAGTCCTACCTCTCTTACCCCCTAACAGGGGTTGTAACCTGAAATCCATCACACAGGTATATCATGTGTCTTCCTACTGTGTATACGAAGAGTTTGATCACAAAGCACATTGTATATAGGCTTTAATGCATGAGGGAACTGTAGTACTGTAATACTCACTTATAACTCAAGTCTAACTGCAAATATGCCATTGCATAATGCACAGACAGATCAGGGTCTATGTTTTTTGTTCTACTGATTACTCCTAACAAACTGCACAGACCCAGATCTGCTGGCCCATTATGCGATGGCAGATCTGGGTATGCGCAGTTTGCAGTTGGACTCGACTTATAAGCAATTTTATATGGTACTACGTAGCATATTCCAAGCCGGGACAACTGTTACACTATCATATATAAGTGATTCCATTTGGAGCTTTGATGAAGAACATAATTATCAGTTAGGGCCATTACATTAACCTCCACTGCCTTGCATGAGTTATCTTACATGGCAAGGTGACTGGATGACACAGGATCAATCTAAGTAGATTACTACTGACCTTAACTCTTGAACTATTAGTGCTACTGTAGTGGCTCACTGCTCTACCTAGCTGCTGGAGTCACTATTACAGCTGATTTGGGGGATGACTACCAAAGCCTGATGCTGCTGCAGCCAAATTATAATTTTTTAGCTGATGATTTGGGGATATGGGCTAATTGTTTTACTTATTTTCTGTAGATTAGACTGATTTATAGACTAAAACCATGCATATATAAAAGCTATAAATACCTTATGTCTGTTTTATTTTTTTTACCCTGCTGACCATAAGATTGGTATAAAATCCATGAATAGAACACAAAACACTATTTTTAAACACTAAAATTTATCTGTCAGTCTTTTATACAAAGTTCTTGGTCAAATATATACATGTAATTACTTAAAAATGTTTAACTAGTCACTATGTTCTACTACTTCTTAAGCTGCTCTTCATGGTATTTATAGAAGCAGTTATGCTTTATACACCGACGGACATTGCACTGTTTGTCAATTTCTTTCTTTCCCTCATCTAAAATGAAAGTTGTCTGACACTTTTGGTAAACACTGTGACTTTGGGAGCACGTGGCTCTCTTGTCCACACTTTGCTGTCTTCATCATCAGATTCTGTCTCAATTTTGGACAGACTTGACAAATAAGATAGTTCAATGTCACTGCCAACACTTCTTAATTCAACAGTGTCAAGTTTGCCCTCGGAAAAACCTGAAAATTCAGATTCTGAATTGCTAACGTAAGCAAAAGCCATTGTTTTCACTGTCAACTACAAACACATGTCTTGACTAACACATGGTACAAAATTGCAAAAAATTCCCGGATTTAGTAAGAATAATCATTTGTGAACTCTATTTTGATTCGTTAAATGTCCTTTTACTTCCCATTATCAACCAATAAGACCGTTTGTAACATGAACATACAGAGTGGATCTATCCATCACTGAGGTATAGGGAGCATAACCAGCAAGCGGATATATCAGTCACTGCAGATAGTAGTGCTTTGTTTACAAGCGGATTTATCAGTCACTGCGGAGGCAAGGCAGATGTATGCAGCGGATATACATGTCAGTTGCAGTGAAAGAGTTAATTGCATTTTGTATCCAAAACAAAGTGTTGAACTACCCCGGGGAAAAGCCTGATGTGTAAAGTTTCTCTTGGATAATATCCAAGGTAAACCAAATTGGGCAATTTAATTTCTTGATTAAAATCACCACTGTGAACAGGTTTTGGAATTAGGTGCATAAAGAAACTATTGAGTGACAAGCTTACAGGACATCAAATAAATAAATTTCAATATTTTTTCAAAGCTCTTGCAAAAATGCTGCCTTTACAAATTCTTTACAGGATTTATGTAGATATTATAGTACTTTGATCCTAATTGTTATCATTGTCAGGAACAGACTTTTCTAACAGACTTTCGTTCTTTTAACAAGCTATCATAAAAAAAATATAAATGTGCAGCATTGTAATCCTAAATATCAAAACATAGGTGGAGCCTGCTGTCATGGATCATGAATAAATATTTATTTCTGTTGGCTACAGTACAGATAATATATATTTTTAAAATGATTTCATATACATGTGCAAATAAAAATTATATTTACATTTCACTTCTCCCACTTTTTGGTGCAAGTTGAGCCCTGAAAGCTATTTAAGATAATTGCATAAAATTCTCATCTCGAGGAATTATGTTCTTATAATGCAAATTGTGCAAAATTTTGCTTGAGTCAAACTCTTGTTTCTTTAATAATTAACTTTCAAGTACAAGTCACGTGTATTTTACATTTTAAAAAAAATCCAAGACTGGATTTATAAATATGTATCACTCTCACACTATCATATGCCTCTTTAATACTCATCATTACTTTTAGTTTCTTTAACAGCTGGTTTAATGATGAAATGGTCAGGGAGATGAGGATACACTAGCAGCTGTCCTCCTCTGCCATCTCCCTCCTTTGCCAATGTTAGTATCTCCTCATCATAAATACTGGTTAGTGCTAGTAGTTCATCCTCTTGTTCCTCCTGATCTGTCATAATATTCTGAAAAGATAAAAATGAAATGAAGATAACAAAGATTTCAGTGTAACAAGGCATCTCACCTGTAAATGACTTTCTGATAATGTGTATACAAGCAAGACAGGAACTCCTAGCATATCGGAGTACAAACTTAAGACATATCACATTATTGTACAAGCTGCTGCAGTTGAATACAGACATTAATGTAAAACATCTGTAACTTTCTAATTCTTTAAGCTTGCACCTTACTACTGCATCGACCACTAGCAGAAAAGTGATACAGTATTCACAGAGTGTACTGACCATCGTTAACTTGTGCTGGTATAGTTGTTAACTAATTGCACCGCACTTCACAGTGTAACATCTATGTGTTACAAGTGAATTCAGGCCTGTGCTCCACTATTATATGGATACTAACCTGTGATAGATTTATGCCAGGTTGGGTCATCACCTGTCCTGAGGCCTTAGAAACTGGAGTCAAATACACACAAGTTTATCCACTAGCTGGGTCTGTAATGTAGAGTGAATCTGCACTTGCTTAGTAAAGTACAAGAATTTCCTGAATTACACCAGTATATGTCACTGAACTACATTAATAACTCTTCACCTGGACAAGTGTAGCATGGCCAATCCCAACGTTTCATAAATAAAGCCCAAAATTACAGAGAAAACAAGTACAGCTCACGCGATTCCTCACACTTCGC
This sequence comes from Margaritifera margaritifera, assembly GCA_029931535.1. NCBI lineage: Eukaryota > Metazoa > Mollusca > Bivalvia > Unionida > Margaritiferidae > Margaritifera > Margaritifera margaritifera. The sequence goes on along the minus strand of JAQPZY010001657.1, from coordinate 2,659,594 downwards.
TGTGGTGGGATAAATACCTACAAATCACCACGATGCCTCTGCAAGCACATCGTTGGCAACTCCACCATGGAGGGTCTGTCTGGTCAACATTACTGATTGACATTTGAACACCCAATGAATGAAGACCACCCATGGAAAGCCTGAGACATCAAGAGTGATTTACAATCAGATACCATTTGAATTATCAGTCATCTTTATTTCAATAATATATTTGGACAATATAAAAATCATTTCAAAAGTCTTTTATATTCAATACATGTATATTTAGAAAATGTTGATTCACTTCTTTTGCAATAATTTTACGCTTTTACTTTATTCAACTAAATCTGAGAAAATTTATGCACTGACTTCATGAGGCATACCTTGTTGAGTTTCTCTTGAACAGCATAAATTTGTCCTATTGTTACAAAGAAAAAGTAATCCTCTGAGATATGGACGATTAAATTCCAAATGACAACTGCTTCTGTTTAAAAAAAACAACAAAAACAACAAGAGAAAACACTGAATTTACATGGAAATGCAAACAACGTTCTTAGTCCTTAAACAGCAATGGCACAGCCATGTGACTAAATATACACAACTCTGAAGTAGTTCAATTCTGACTGCATGTGTACTGTAAAGGACTGACCATATAATTTATGAGGCTAGAATGTTCTTTCCAACCAGGATATTTTCTTTTATCACAAGATAAATTCATTTCAAGTACATGTAAAATAAGGACTGGAATATGGCAGGGCTGAGCAAATTTTATTTTCATCCACTAGTCCCAGACTAGTGAATTTACTTGCCCGACTTCAAAAATTAATAGTCCAGGACGTCGGGCTATGGGATTTGCTCAGCCCTGAAGATGATTAAGAAGAACCTGCAAGTCTTCCATCCCATATTTCAACAGAGCTTCCCTCTCATGAGGAAAGTGCCTGTAGTCAAATGCTCTAAAGCATCTCAAAGGTTGTGCTTACGTCTCTTTGGAGAAATAGCTACCACACATTCAGTAGCAGTCTTATGTTTTATCCCTCCACTTTCACAAAAATTTCCTTCTCCGAATCACCCTTATTACCGTCCTTGCGAAAATAATTTATCAAACTCATTTTATCCACAGAGTAACTATCAGCTTGCTTGACAACTAATTCTAAAGTGATAACATACATTTTCTCTTTTAAATACGAACAGAGACAGCTCATTAATTAACGTAATTGTTTCGCTTCAAATGCAATATCGCACGTGGAAGTTAATCATCTGTATAATCAATTAAAAATTAAAGAATCATTACTGTCATTTAATCAGTTCATAAAGGAAACCAACACTGATGTCGGTAAAGTACCTTTCATTAATTTAACTACACTGACTCGCTGGATTAAAATCATAGTGAGCCGCTCATGAGGATCTGGCTTGAGTAAACACAATGCAACAAAGTCGCATAAAACACTGTTAATTGATCATACTGGCTCTCTTTTGTTTGACGTGTTTTGATTTGCCGATAATTTGGTCGCTTAGCTCAATGTGCAGTCAAGCGGTAACAGAACGTGTGCAATTGCAGTTAAGCGGTAACAGAACGTGCGCAATTGCGAAAATTATCACTGACCACATTTATGTGTTATACAGAATGTAAATGTATACATGAAGAGGGGTAGAATCAAGTATTCAGTACACCCGGAGGGCATGATTGGCCAAATAAAGGTAGATACAGTGATTAAAGCACGAAAATAAGGACTTGCCCGACTTTTTTAAAAAGCACTTGTCCCGGACTAGCGACTTGGAAAATGTTACTTGCCTGACTTCAAAAATGAATAGTCCAGGACGTCGGGCTATGGGATTTGCTCAGCCTTGTATGGTCTTTTTCTTATGCTACCAATCAGAGTAAGACAATTGTTTTCAAGTATTGCCCCCCCCCCCCCCCCCCTTCAGAAAACAAATAGGTGTCTCCCTAATAAAGACTCGACTTCAGCGGATGTTCTACAGAAATCAAGGCATTCTAACAATCAATTTTTGCCTACTGAATAAAATCGAAACACTATAACCAAATATATATACATGATTAATTTGAGTAAATGTACATCGTAATTATTGCAGAAAGAAAAGACAGAATAGATAGGTGTGGTCATGATCTGTGTATTAATTTGAAATGTTTTTTTCATGATTTTAGGAAGGTTTGCACTGCTATGAATATATGCATATTAATTTCATCCAAGTACATGGAATTGCCAAATAATAATGTTTTAATTGTAAGTCAAAAGGGTAAAGTGAAAAGAACATGATGTGTTAGAGTTATGTGTACAGTACATACTGTTGGAAACATGACTTAAGAATAAATTGCTATTTAAACTACTACATTTGGTTCCCATGGGAGTATGCTGGACTTGGCCTACCCAATCAATCAGTATTAGAATATGCAGGAGTAACATGTTTATCCCGGTTCAGGTAGTTCTACAGAAAGGGAGCCGAATGATCGAGTCATTGTTAATAACAAAAGGTCAAATTACATCTTAGTAAGTAGTTTGGTGCAAGACCATTGTCCATTTTAAACAACTAATCTTTTTTTGAGCTCTCTCTCCTCATTAACAAATTTTAACATAGGTGATCTGACTGACACAAGGAAAAGAAGACAATAAATAGATAAATGCACAAATCTGATACTAGCTGGACTGATTAGTGCACAAGTTCTTCTTTCTATCACCATCACTGATATTTCTTTTACGAGAATCAAACAATGGAATAGCCTGTGGTTATGCAGTATCATTCAACAAAATGCTCATTCGAGAAAATAAACACTGTTCACTTATCCACGAGAACACAGTCTATTGTCAACATAATGGCAAGGAAAACAAACCTGCAGAAGAGCTGCTGTTGTGCTTTAAGGTTATCAGTTCGCACATAAAATTAACATGTCAATGGCAACAACAACAAAAAATGTTGATGGCTTCTGTTGTGCTAGGTTATTAGTTTGCACATGAGAATCTATCTTAAAAAAGTGTATGTGTAAACCTACATGTATCTAGGATGACCTTTTGCAACCATTTGTGACTATATATATGTATATATATATATAAACACTTTGATATTTAATACAAAATAGTACAGTTTAAATTAAAGATACAAAATCTTAATAGTGCTCTCTCTCTCTCTGACAAATATATCTGACACTGACATATATGTATGCACAGTAGTGTCCTTGCCCATGCACACAGATCTGTTATTAAGAACATGAATACATCTTCTTTTCATCACAACATACAGAAATTCAGTACGAAAATAAACTTAACTTCTGGATCATCTTTTTATTTCTGAAACAGTACATGGTCAGTGTGCTTCTAGCAATAATTTTTGTTTTGTATGTTCATTCAGCAACTGTCAGAACTCTGCTTTCTGAAGGTTTAATTGACCCTCTATAATGCTGTGACTGGATGTCAGAAGAAATGGCGCATTATGTTAATGAGAACTCATGCATAGAGTAACCATCAGAACTTGTGCGATTTTGTTTCACTTCAGTCAGGCATGACTGTGATTTTGTAATTAATTTGTCCTACATTTATCATCCTTTTCAGTGACTCTCATATGATCATTAAAAAAGTAAAGGGTTCTCCACACGATTTTGAAAGTTGCAGTCCAGGACTGCTTCCTTGAAAAAAGTTGCAGTTCCAACTAAAACTTGCAGTCCCAACAATGATACTTTTTTTTCTCCCCTTGCAATAATTTAGAACATATTGTTGTGTCACAAACATATACAGTATGTCACCAGATTGCTAATGCTCATTCATTGTGAAATAGTTAGTATTATAATAAATGAATGAAAAATTAGTGCAGCTGATAACCGGAATAACTGTCATTGCTTGTGATCTTACAACAATAACAATTCTCAACGTCTTTACCTTGCCATTCTTTAGTTTTGTGTGCAGCCAGAAGGAATCAAGGAAATAATTATACTTTCTTTTCTATATTAATTTATTTAATTAGCTTAATTCCATTTCAAATCAATCAATTTTCCAAGACATTGGTATAAGAAACAAATGACCATATTCCGTTCACTTTTTTTCATTTCATCTTAAAGCAACACACCACACTACATTCACTTTTGTCTTAAAAAAGCTTTAAAAAATTTCTCCACTGCAGGTTTTGGGTCTAAATCCTTAAGTTCTGGACCTTCCTTCATCACCCTCATCAATTTCATTACAGTTTGTTGTTTTAAACGCCCATGGTTCTTTGTCTTGATGCGATTATGTTGAACTTTGCAAGTTTAGTGTTACTTGGATTGCCATTGCATTATTACTTCCACAGTTGCAACACCATGTATAAAAAGCTAATAATGTTCCATTGTTTTCTCATTTTTCGACCCATGGGAATGTCCTATTCCATGATTGATTCTACAAATCTCTCAGTCTCTTTGGTGTTCTGTTTTCTTTACCAAATGAGATGCATCTACTAATTTCTCTCAGCTAGTTTCACGAGAAATTATGTAAAGTTGCCATCGGAATAGTACACATATGATAATCACTTAAAAACAAAGGTACATGACACTGAAAAACAGCTGATGTTATGATGATTTATGATGATTAACATCGGAGTTTGTATTCCTCTGACATACAAACTAAATCCTAAAATCTTGGCAAGATCTTTCTAAATACGGTATACATTAACATGCAAGTGTTCCAAACATCACATAAGGATTTTTAATATGATGGTTTAAAACTGTGCTGAGTAATGCTTATCAAAGAAAGGTGTCAAAGCACACACGTGTAATTAGTCTTTTCATCAAAATGACAATTAGGCACCTAGGCACCAACAGTCGATTAACAGGTGTCTTAATCTCCTTGTCCGCTAAGATTTAGCCTACGTGGCTTCACCTAATCCCATTAAAATCACTTGAACTTTGTATCATAGCTTGTACGCTACATGAATGATACTCGATTTGTAGAAATGGATAAAATAAAACAAAATTTCACCCACAAAAAACTTGCATACTGAGGACTCAGCTGTTGGAATTTTCATGCATCCAAAAGTACTTTTATGTGGATTTTGGCGTACTGCAGAACCCTGAAGTATATTGCATGAACTGCAACAGAAATAAGGACATGAATGCATCTGTAGATTCTGATAACAAACTATTTAAGAAAATAAATTAGATAATAAATTAGATTAATTGCACAAAATGTAGAATTAATAAAGTTTGCGAGGCATTGCCATTATGTTAATACTATCTAAAATTTTATTTGGCATTATGTGTCATACATTATCTTCATTAGAACTAGCAAATATTTATAATTAACTGAATTATCACGTTTTTTCAGTATCAGAAAGTAAGCAAATTACTCCCAAAAGAAATAACGATTTAGATAAATCAGTGCCTCTCTCTCTCAACCTCTTTGAAGTATACTTGCATAAACAGTAAACCACACCCAATTTATCAAGACCATGTCCATTCCGCAGTGGTCATCGGATGCAACTCCGCAAGAAAGCATGGTGTGCAAAGCTATTCTCCATGAGAAGCCACTGCAACTCCATCAGAACGTGCAGAGAGCTGATGGATGGTTTTTCTTGATCCTCTCCACCCCCAATGTGAAGCATGGGGAATAGAAACATCGCGTGAGCTGTACTGTACCTTCCATTAATTTTTACATATTTTGCTGTCGCAGACTGTTCAGAATCATAATTTTTACTCCTTTTCATGCTCCTTGGCAAACTTTTTGGTTGATATAGAAGCGATAAAACTATGAAAGTTATTTCTAAAGAGCTGAGGAAATATGACGTACCAGCATTGGGGGAGGGGGGATTAGAATAAAATGATTCAATTAGTCACTACTCACCCAATTAAAGTCTAGCTGTAGTGATTCAGTTCATACTTGTTCCGAAAAATTGTCTTATTGTTAAAGGAAATGAGCCACTTGTTACAAGTACTTCAAACCAGGACCTGAAAGAAAAAAGAAATTCATAATTAAATAATGTGTGCATGTACTGTACAATGCAGTCTTGCACACTAGGTAAGAACAGGCTGACATTTTCCACCACAAAAATTGCATGCATCCATCACAAACTTAACAATATTCATATAAAATGTGTGTAGTTATTATTTCAAGGTTGCATATTATGTACTGAAATGAAAAATGAAGAAACTGTAACACACAAATGTGTTACATTATGTTCAGGACCAATAACAAGATCATACAACACATTTGTACCATACCTTACATTCCTTTCTAATAATAAGTTTTTTAACAACCATCATATACCTATAATTGTATGCTTTTTGTGTTGTATCATATAATCTGAATAAACATTCAAACTTGTCAGACTTGAAAAAATGATGTGCTTTTTTTACTTAGTGTTATCATTCAAACATATTTAAAGTAAGATTAGATGCCTGAATGTGACTTAAAGACTAGTAACATTGGATGCGGAGATGAAGAAATCAACTGCTGTCCCATACTGGATTCAAAAGTGAAATACCTAAAAATGAACATCTGATTCAAATGATAGGAATCAAATAAAAAGAAGAGACACAAGTGGACCTGAGACTGCTCACAAGGCTGCAGTGCGGGGACAATTCATCGCTGTATCATGATTTAAAATCCGCCGATTTGCATATCAATACGTACAAACTAGTATCGATTTACATCAAAATCAGGTGGTAAGTAGGAAGTTTAGTCTTATCCCCAAGCTTCCACTGTGAAGAGTATTCAAAAGCATAATATAAGACATAATATGATTGGAGAATTGATCTTTTGTGGGTGTATATTGACCAATCAGTAAATAATTGACAAAAGCAACAATTCACATACAAGTGAACTTGGGTGACAAAGGAGAGTTTGCCCATATTTTCAGTCTGACAGATCTATATCTTCCATGTGGGAACATTTTCGACACCCAGTAATATGTGCAAAATGGAGTCCGATGTACAAAAAAACAAAAAAGGTATGCAAAGTCTGTACAGCTGTCCTGAACCATACTGGGAATACAACAAATATGAAAACCCATCTTACTCGATATTTTCTAGTCAGTAATCAGCAAATGAATTCCAATAGATTTCACTAGAGAAATCATTTTGACAATAGCATTTATTAATGTTTTTTTTCTACATTTTTACTAACCAGATATTTCACATTGATATTGGGATATTCTAGTCATGAAACTAAACCTCTAGCCAAACGTCTATTGCTTATAAGTTTTCTCTTGAAGTTACTTTACTTTCTTTTTCATAATAAAGGATAACATAAAACTTTTTGTTTTTATTCTTTATTCATTCATTTTTACAATATTTTAAAAAAAATCAATTATAATATAATGGCACAAATTTTTAAAAACACCATGCAGAGTACAAGTGCTTGCATAACAAAACACATTCTTTGAAATATATGAAATATTATCATGATATGTATCATATTGTAACACCTGTATCGTGATACATATCATATCACCTTGTACATGTATCATCCCAGCCCGACATCTGCTTAACAGCCAATTTCAAGAGCCAATAAATCTGTGTCAGTAGGATGCTTTCTGTTTAAATTTCTTCCACTGGTGTTGACTGCATATGTTATGAAAACAATTGTTTCAATGTTTCACTGGTTTTTCTATCTTCATCCATATCTGATGGCACATCAGCATAATTGACCAATTTTGAAAGGCCCCTACAGTATGATGCAACACAGCTGGTGTTTTCGTTCAAATTTGGTCAAATTCTGTTGAGGGTTTTTTGAGAAGTCTCTTAAATGTTTTTCTATTTTTAATAATGGCGGCCATATTTGATGGCGGACTGGCATCCTTTGTATACATTATGAAGGTCTTGATGCCAGGATGCTTTCTGTCAAGTTCGGTGAAATTCTATTCAGCAGTTTTGGAGAAGCTGCCATTTAGAGTTTAATTCGGATTTTAGTAAAAGTGGCTATATTTTATAGTGAATCAGCATCATTTAACCAAATTTAAAGGTCTTCATGCCAAAATGCTGTCTGTGAGATATGATAAAATTTTGTACAGTGGTTCTGGAAAAGAATCTGTTTTAAAAAATTCTAATTTTGGTAACTGCAGCCATATTTGATGGCAGATCAATATCATTTGTACAAACTTGAAAGCTCTTTTTATGCCAGGATGCAATTTCTGTTGAGAGGAAGTTGTTTAAAGGTTTTCCTATTTTAGTAATGTGTTATGTATATTTAATCTATGATGTGTGTTTAAATTTTGTCTATGAAGGTAAGTTTTACTTTAGATTCTAGTCAATTGTAAATAGAAGGTTACAAGCATTTGAGTTCAAGACCAGTCATGAAATCAGATATAATTAGAGAGAAATTATTTATTTAATATATTCATTGGAATTAGTAATTGCTCATTGAATTTTGAATTAATACATTACTTTGGACTTTTGTGAACTCATTCAAAGACATTCTGGATTGTATCATTGTGTTATATCAGGACATTCAAGACTATTGGAACTCATTCGGAACATTCTATATTTTTGGATTTGTCCTTAGGACATTTAGGATTATTTGGTATTTGATTCACAATATTGTAGGTATCTCTTGAATTTCACTTTGTGTTTTAGGGAAATAAATTGCTTGTTAATATTACTTAAATTGTTGGTTTCACTTTCTTTCTGTTACATATTTTTAAGACCTATAGGCATAACAAGTGGCAGCTATATTTGAAGGCATATCAGCAACATTTGACCAAATTTAAAGGTCTTCATGCCAAGATGCTTTGTGTCAGATATGATCAAAGTGGAAACTTACCTCTGCATCTACCTCTGTTCTCAAATTAAGGAAGGAATGTGTCAGAGAGTCACATATCACCGTAAGCACCGGAAAATTGTAGATGCATGTAACTTTGTTGGCTGAGTGCCTTCATGGACAGGAATAGCAACCCGAGATCGAGGGTCAGGTGTGGAACGGTTTGTTTGGAAGTTACTACCTTGTCTCTTTTATAGAGACATCATGATTTACCACAATCTACCACAATCAACTACACTCTACACTAATCAACTACAATCTACCACAATTGACCATGAAAATACCACAATCTACTACAACTGACCTTGAAAATCACAATCTTCCACAATCAACCATATAATACCACATATGCAATATATATACTGTATTTTGGCTGGCCACTGATGGAACTCAAGAATACCCAACACTTCTTTGCACAAACACAAAAATGATCGTGTTAAGAAGGAGACAGACCAGCTGAAAACCGGATGGTCCAGTATAAAACAGTATGAATGGCCACCCTAGCTGTATTTCATAGGTATACAGTTCAAAATGGACACATAATAATAAGTACATTCAAAATGCACTGTGATATAAGTAATCCAAATATTATTTCAATAAAATCAATAAAATAAAAAGTCTGACCATTTCTTGTTAGTTTACAGTATTGTTTGTTTACTTATTATGCTTATCCAACCAGTAAAGTTTGCATAATCATTAATGATTAAATAATTTGTTAGTAAATAAAATGTTTATAATAAATATTTATTATTCATTAACAACAATAGTTTTACAATCTAAGACGTCCATCCCTGACATTTATGTTGTTTGAATGCGACCAAATGACATAAATATCAAGGATAGATGTCTTACATTGTAGGACAATAATAACAAGCATTATAAAGCCATACAAGATAAAAGATAAGGATCACACAAAAACTACAAACTCTGGGTCGAACCCGACATTGTTTGACAGTATGGACTGACTATGATAGTAATGATTTCTTAATTAAATTTGTATGGACCAAATCTGTAATGGGCTGACTTTGTAATGGACCAACTCCGGAATGCCCCAAGATCTCCAGTCATCTTTTAGTGATCCTTACCTTTGATCTTGTATGGCTTTGTAACACTTGTTATTATTATACAATAAATATTTATTATAAATATGTTATTTACTGACTAATTAGTTAATCATTATTGATTATGCAAGCTTTACGGGTTTGATTAACCGCAATAAGCAAACAAACAATAGTAAACTATTGTTGAATTCACGAGTACGTTTGTTGAAGGATTAGTATATATATCGTGTTAAGTAGGAGACAGACCAGCTGCAATTCGGACGATCCGATATAAAACTGTACGAATGGCCACCCTAACTGTGTTTCATTGGCATACGGTTCAAACTGGGCATATAATAAGTACCTTCAAAATGCACCGTTACATAAATAATCCAAATATTTGCAATCAAAAAGTCTGATATATAATAGACAGGGTCTGGCGTCAGAAAGAGTCATAAGAGTAATCTGAAGAACTTTTGTCACTCGGTTTGATTTGTTTACTTCTGGCTTTTGCTTGTTTCGTTGAGCTTTCGTCAGCCACCCGTGATCCAGCCGAGATGTCTATACAGTCGAACTGCGTAGCCTATAACGAGAACTGGGTGCACCTAGACTACCCGTCTATTTTTGTAGCTTGATATGGTTTCCATGTACACTTAAAATGTATGTAGTTTACATTATTTTCGATTTTATAAAAAAAAAGTGTTACTGTACCTGAATATAAAGAGAACTTTCATGAAGCCAGTAAGCACGTTTGTCTAATGGTTTGCCAATTGGAATATCCTCGGCCTTTTCCGTCAAGCCAAGAAAGAACCCTCTGATGTAATTTGTCAAAATTGAGAACTATATTCTGAACTACTTTTGTTCACACAGAACAATATGGCGGCGAAAAGAGACACAGTCACAATCGGAACCATCGCGCTTTTGCTTAGATTTTTAAAGAAAAAGACTTTCCCAGGCTTTCCTCACTGGTTATCCTGGCTATTTATAAAAGACCTTGTATATCTTAGGAATTGTTTTAAAGAGCTTTTAATTCACTTTATTTTGGTGTATTATTGATGGGTGTAATTTGGGTTATAGAGTATCATTACATTATTAGGAGCTGGTATTGCCTACACTGGCAAAATTCGATTTCCCTATTTTAATAACTGCTAAAGTTGGTGTACTTTGGACTAATTCAGGCTGATTTTTCGAGCACGTGGGAGAGGCTATTTTGGTCAGCTGTGTGCTTAGATGATGTACAATTTCCACAAGTACAATATGTAAAGGAATTATAGCCACATTACATGAAAGTAGCATAGAGGTATGCCAACATTCTCTCCGCTATGCATGTTGCAAATGCAAATAACTTCATCTTACACCTGTCACTTTCTCAGTAAGACGTAATATCTGTAGAGTGCCACCTATATTCCTACAACTACATCTGAGGTTATTTCTCGACTTTGACGGAAACGGCCGAGCGATGTTCCGATTGATGTATTTGCAACACTTCGTACAACAATCAGAATACCCTCGGCTACTTCTCTGGGACAAAAGTATGTCTAGGATGTATGTCGGCGCAGTAGTATACGGGGGAAAAAAAACAAACAAACAAACTAAAAAACATACTTATTGTTTGCCGAAAATTTCTCCGCCAAGAAAGAAACCTCGATCTATTCAGATTATCTTGGCTATTTATACAATTGTACTGCCTGTAGAATTCACACAAAGAATACGAATGAAGAAATATGTCATTCATTCGTAATTTCTCGGTTAATGCTTGTTTAGTAAATAACTGAGGTGGTCCGAACAACACTAACTGCATGCATGCGAGCTCTGAGCCGTAGGATTGCAAATGTTCAGCTAGGGCTAGACTGGTACCTATTTCTAAAGTAATACTTTTTCCACGCACATTCTGAGTTAGACCGATAAAACTGTCACGATAACACGGTTTTTGGGGTAGATTTTTAAAAAAATTAAATGCTTTTGGATTTTTTCTTTTTCTTTCTTCTTATTTAAAAACTCTACAACGACTATCAGAGTACACAGATTTACCTGTCTAAAAAATGAGGCAAATTTGCATATGTGCTGGAAATGTCTTGACTTGTGGTTGTTCCAGTTTTATTCTGAAACAAATTATAGGGTGTTCTTGCCAGCAAGAACAAATTGCGGTTATTTGAAATCCTAACAAAGCAATTTTCTTTATTTTTATTATAATCAAAAGCTGTTGATGTTCTAATTTTTCAAATTCTCTATATTGGTCAAAAGTTATAAAGAATAACTTTTATGTGTATTGGTAAAACTACTACTACTATTACTATTACTACTACTACTGCTACTACTATTACTACTACTACTACTACTACTACTACTACTACTACTACTACTAATAATAATAATAATAATAATAATAATAATAACTTTTCAGACTTAAATTAAGAGGCATACGTTGATACATATACAGCACAAGCAATTTCACACAAAATATGACAAATTATATTAATACAACAATTTGCTCCAGCGATCATTTATTGATGAATTACATTATTATTGACTGCAAATTAAAATAAAAAGTTGTCGAAGGTAGAAATGTTTTGAAATTGTATGATTAATCAATTACTAGTGTGTTCAAGCATATTCAAAGTGTTGCAAAGCCCAATAATTTAAATTACATATATATAGCAAAAAGCTAATTTGTTATATTAAAAAATCGATCTAATTGATTCTCTGTTTCACTAATAAAATCTACATGATTTAAAACCTGAATTTATTTATTTATTTATTTATTTATTTATTTACAAATCTAGTCTGCATAACTACTTGCTTAACCACGGTACAGGTTTGCCTATTTCGAACAAAGTATATATAGTACCTATAGTGTATCTTAGTTCCGACTGTACTTATTAAGCCTTTTCCGGTCTGCTAGGATGACAAAACAGCACTCACTGGATTGATAGCAAAGTATATGGGAGATGTGAATGACAGTGGGGAATAAATCATATTAATTCAAAAGGTGCACAATGTTTTGCGTATTTATTATCATATTTATTATCATTAATGAAAAAATAAAACACGAAATAGCCTCCACATAATGTGTATTAGACAAAGATATTCTGTTCAAACTTTTATAACCAATGATATGTGTTTCTAGAAAAGGTATGTTATGATAAAAGAAAAACAAATAGCCGGGTAGGAAAGAAAATCCCAGTGGACTTGATTATTTTTAACTCATATATACTATTTAAAAAACCTGCTGATGCATTTGCCCACTTCACCGAAAAGTTGTACAAACCGAATATAGAGAAGGTGGAAGTTACTATCGAGGGCATTCCTAACCAGATGTACAACCAAGGGCTCAGACCCAACCAGTACTGGGCCGAGGTTAGAACTTTGCTGGTGGCAAGTATCGGCACCCCGAGGTTTCCATGGTGACAAAAGACTTGTACCTGGCCGATGTTAAAAAGGGAGAGTACTTCGGAGACAAGTACGCCCTGTGGTTGGACATGCGCTCTAACTGCGATGACTCCCTTCACGACAGCGGAAGAAGACTCGAATAAGTCGTAGGTTCACAAAATTGGCAGAGGCAAAGGCAGATCCAGAGAACCTATTGTGGGTGTACCTCTCAACGCTTAAGATAGTAGATTCCACAATAGAGACTACTAAAATGCTGCCCAAACGTACCCACTCTGCGATGATCTGCGGACAAACCGGCTGTGGCAAGACAGTCTTGGTGCTCGACTTCCTTGAAGGCCATTACTGGGGCATGTTTTGGCATATTGTCATCCTCTGCCTAGCTATCCTCTGTAACGAAACATATCAAACACAGGGTTGAACTTGGACAAACCCCGAGGGGTACCTCATTCAGCAGAGCGAGAGGCTTAACGATTGGCTACTGGTCTTTTACAAACGCTTCACTGGTGATCCAATCCTATATATTTTCTACCACTGCTCAGATTTAGCGGCCCTGACCAAAAAAAAAAAAAAAAATAGCATGCTGCAAAAAATCGTCTGCTTGGGACGTCACGTAACGAAAGTGTTTGGGTCCTTACGCAGACATACACATCGGTTCTCAAAGACTTATGACGGCAGGGCAAATGGGTTGGTCTCTTCTACTACAATGATCGGGTCAGTTTTTATGTCTGTCTGCACGAAAACGAGGTCGTTCCGACACACGCCAAACGGGTGACCCTAAGGCAGCTACTGTCTGAACCTAAGTATCCAATATTCCTACTAAAGACCGATCAGCCAACAAGCTTTGAGCATGATTAAGCTAATCGACTGTTAAGCATGTTGGAAGCACTAAATACCATCGTGCGTGTCATTATTTTCTCATTCGAAGCTATGGGGTGAACGAGTATATTAGACTCATGCGGCGAGCCAGGTATATAACAGCAAAAGTACATACCATAAGAATGGCAATGGACTCAGACGATATGCTCAACCAACTAGTTTCCGCTAGCAAGGACTGCTCTACAACCGAAACAGTCAAAATGACTGATGAATGTGTGCATGCGCGAGCGTATGAACAGGAGCAAGCAGGCTTAGCTGCACTAGTGGCTGGTGGCAGTGCTAAACAACACTTGGGGCGTCAGGTCATCCTCTCTCAGTTCGTTGACACGAGTGGCGGTGAAATTGAAAACTATACATGCTCGAAATGTCGGAACTTGTGGAAATATCAAAATGTATGAACAAGGCATGGCTTGGAGTCATGATGACCAAGACGCACTGAGCATGCATCCACTCGACGTTTCGTTGGTGCTGCTTTTCTCCCCGGAGAAGCAGTCCAAACTGGTAACTGATCTTTGTTGGACACGCGCTCACAGACTGCTGCGGGATCTTTCATCACTATGTCGTGTTCTTAGCGCCATTTGTTCCCGCACTAGTCATAGTTAAGCACTGCCAATTTGGAGAGAGATGCCCACAAAACAATAACCTACGTCCATGAAGAAGATGGTTGAAGAGCATAAGACAAGCCAGACAATCTCTTCGACAGTAGTCCCAACAGTCAGGGAGGCTGATGTTGAGAGGGTAACCACTGTCGTCCCGACTGTCGCCTCGCCAGGGCGCATTTAAGACCCTAGAAAGGCAGAGGCTGGAAAAAAGCGCGCGGAGGCTCGGAAATGAAAGCAGGAGGAGCTCCTTGCCCAGCTACGGAAATCTAAGAAGATTTTGCTCAAGGACGAACTGAGATCGCGGGAACCGCAGAAGGAAAGGATTCACGCTGCAACTATAGTCCAGACAGGCGTCCAGAACGAGCTGAGAGCGCAGGATCCACAGAATATAAGGTTCCACGCTGCGACCATTGACCCGACAACCATCCAGACGACAATGTAAGATAACTTCCATGTGCTGATATTTGGGTTGTAGTCCTCTGGATGGTTGCAATGTTTGTCTGAACGAGGGCTTCCACAAGCGCGACGACGACAAGCGACAGTAAAGGATGCCCAGAAGGCAATGCAATTGGTTCAGCACAGACCCCACAGCCAATCCAACTAGCGCACGCGCAAACGAACAGCGCCTCAGACCCCTTGTATAAGCACCAGTAAACCACGATTTAACAAGTTTTAACAATACGATGTCTGTAGACGGTAAGCAAATCGTCAATTTGGCCTACCCACGGTGAAGTAGATAGTGGTCTGGCTATTGTCTACACCCAGCTGGCCAAGTAGCTCTTCAAGAGGGCAACCCGAAAGCTTGACTTCTCACCCTACAATGTGGGGATGGCTGTTCTCGACTTCGGTTTAGCCATCATCACAAAAGACATTGTTCGTTAAACAATGTATCATCCTGGCGGACATATTGAAGTAGGGGCGCCTCTCTGACAGTTCCAAGAAAGGCAACTGTGGCAATGGTGGTTGGCAGCGCGATAGTTCCTGCCTTAGCTTTCTCTAAGTCAAGTTATCTGTTCTTGAATCTACAAAACAAAGGCGTCGACAAAGAGCACTAACGCCATGACAAGGTGAAAAAGAATTCCAGGCCGCCCAGGCCAAGTAGATCTGCCAAAGACGGGATCAGTAAGGAGCTTCTACGCCAAGGGCACACTGAGTACACGTTTCAGGACGTCGATGCAGCAATCTGGCAGTACAACAAGGTAAAAAATTTGAAAAAAAAACAGAACAAACAAAAAACAAAACTTGAGCTTTACTTCACCATGCCTGAGCTGGGCCACTGTACAGAAAAGAAAAAGTGCCAGGCCCATTCGCGCACAACTGATCGGTACAACTCGAAAAAGCCTCGATCTTGGCGGCGTGATCTCGCGGCGGCCCGTTGCTTTGTTGCACTGATGCTAGATGGGCCAACCGATCTGGTGACAACAGCAGAGCTGCCAGACCGCTCCTGGCAGGCGTGTTGGAGGCTTATAGACCTCATATAATATCTCTGTGATTGACACTAAGTTGCCACTGTTATGTATATTGAATGTATAATACGTGTCCATGAGGTAAGTTGTACTTTAGTCATTTTGTAAACAACATATTTACAGAATTTGAGTTCAAGGTCAGTCTTGTTTACATGGCATTTAACAATTAGATTGTAGTTGATGTGAGAAAAGTCACGTACACACCGGAATTTTCCATTAGAGTTACTCATATTCTAGGATATTCTGTCAGGTGACTTATCCTTATATTTATACAGGTTTGGTAAGCAAGATTTGATTCCTATACTAAACTTCATGTTATTAAGATCAGTCTATTAAGGAATTTATTTTAGTAATCAGATGTTACAGTTGTGAAAATCGGAGCAAATTCAGAGAGGAATTATTTGTTTGAAATATTCATTGGAATTACAAAAAGTGTTCATTCTCATATTGGATTAATACTTGACTTTGGGATTTATGTGAATATATTCAAAGATATTCTGGATTACACCATTCAGGCATATCAGAACATTCAAGACTACTGACACATCAGGACATTCTAGGCTACTAGAATTCATTCGGAACATTCTATATTTAGGACTTGTGATTTGGACACTTGGGATTATTGGATTATTTTGATTTTAATTCACGTTACTGTAAGTGTCTTTTGAATTTTCACTTTAATTGTCTAGAAATAAATTGCTTGTTGATTTTACTTACATTGTTGGTTTCACTTTCTTTCTGTTACATTTTAAGACCTAGAGTCGTAACACCACACACTTACTACAGCCTAGAAACTTTCAGATGCGGCCATGGTCTCCAAAGACGTTCCTAGGGCACGTGTGAAAAAGGAGGTCATCTGGCAGATCTATCGTGCAACTGGTCCCGTGTTGGCCCTGGACATCTACAGGTTAGAGCGGACAGTTGTCAAACCCGGGGAGCCAGTGCTATGTTATTTGCTAAATGGGCATGGGTGTGGTTTCTTGCGTGAGCAGCTGTTTGGTCATTTCCCCAGACACACGTTCTCAAGCGCTGAGAGCAGCGTTTCCTCTCATTCAGTTGCACTTGAGACAGTCCAAGAGCACATTGCCCTTCACATGCCGTTGACTATTGTCTAGCCGATTGACACTAAACTGCTGAGTGTCTTTGTGAGCGTATGCCCAGAGCATCTCAATGTTACACGCGGATCAGTGATTTTCCTGTTGTGTCTTTCAGCTTGAGACTGTAATTTAATTTCAGGTTATTCCGGAGATATTTTGGTCTGGTCTTGGAGTTTGTAAGCGACAAGCTCATTCTGGCTAGCCCGGGGGAGACCCTGCTCGATTAGGACGGGTGTTGTATCGGCTTCCACAAACAAATAACCCTCCACGCCCGCACCCCTACCCCAGCTGGCCGGTGGTGATGCTATCCTTGCCAATTCGATTCGGGAGACCGCGAGATAAGCGAGGTTGCTCAGTTGCATATAGTCGTATACAATCCAGAACTTTTGTGGATTCTCCACCTTGATTCTATTATTTAGCAAGATGCGTGTCAAAAATGAGTTTTATTGAAATATCTTTTAAAAAATGAACCTTTGGTTAAAAATTCGGATCTAAGCCGATTACATACTGAGCTTGTTTTTGTTAATGTCAGCACATATCAGAATTTATATCTTGCACATTGCTCGAATATATCTTTACTCAAGATTACCTTATAACTGTGTACTCATACGATATCTTATTGTCTAAACTGTCTTGCTTCATTTTTTAAAAGATGTTTATATCCATTTAGAGGCAAAAGTAACATTGTAATTTGGCGACAGAAATATCAACCACAAGCGTCAATCAATCAAGCATTAAAATATGGTTTATCGCACACAAACATTCCTGTGATAGATGATCTATTGTAGCAAAAATTCCAATCTCTCTAGATTAATGTAATCCACGTTTATTCATACCTTCTTGATTTCTGATATTCACGGACGGATGAGAGAGAGAGAGAGAGAGAGAGAGAGAGAGAGAGAGAGAGAGAGAGAGAGAGAGAGAGAGAGAGAGAGAGAGAGAGAGAGACATTTGTTTTGCTTTTTGCAGTCTCGTGCACAGTAACGAGGAGGCATGGTAGATAGCAGAATTTAGGATATTCACGAGGCTTTGGCGACGAATTTTATAGATGTAATGTTATAAAAGTAGCATATTATATGTTTTTTCTTTTTTTTAAAGATACACGTAATATAATGTTTGAGGATACGAAGAAAATATGGAACAACTAAAGTTTTGTGTTTACGTTTGAATGTGAAATATAATGTGTATTCATTACAATACATTTTGAACAGTGATCAGAATGGGCAATGTGTATTCAAAGAGTAATGTAAACTAGTTGCTCGACCCACACATCTTGCAGTCACCATTATGAACATAGCTTTCTTTTCTTTGTCTTTTTTCGGGTAATATCGATTAGAAAGCTTTTGATGCCGTCGATCATTGTATAATTTTACAAAGGTTAAGAGCCATTGGTCTCCATTATATGTCAGTCGAATGGCCTAAATCGTATTTGACCAATAGACTGCAGGTAATGGATGTTCATGGTATATTTTTCCAAGTGCTATTATTTCATGTGGGGTTCCACAAGGATCAATACTTGGTCCTTTGCACTTTCGTGTTAATTATATGGCTGGAGCTGTTAGCACTAAACTTCTACTGTATTCTGATGATTCTGATATTTTATTTCGGACATCTTGATCTGACTGAGAAACGTTTCTATATGGAAATGGAGCTGGTGAGTTATTCGATTATTGATAACAAATGATTCCCCCGTTTAGGCAAAACTGAATCTATCCTCTTTGGAACCAGAAAAAATAAAAATAAAAAGGCGAAATAGTTTAATATTACATGTAATGTAGTTTAATATTACATGTAATGGTTCGGATATGTCAGTACAAAAAACCTGCTCTTGGTGCAGATATTGATCAATTTTTAATCGAGGAAATGGCGGTAATGTCCATAGTACAATAGTCCAAAGCAACTTCAATTTCCTTCAGAAAAGGCAAATATTCTTCTGAAAATAAAAATAGACAAATATTGACGTGTACCCTTCTTCAGTGTCATTATGACTATGCATGTTCTGTCCGGTAAACTTAAATATAGATTGCAAACCACTTAAAAGAACAATATAAAATGAGTTCTGTGTTTAATATCAATATAGCATATTGACACTGATCAGTTTTCGCAAATCTAGTGGCTGCCATTTGAGTATTGAGCGTATCAAATAAAATTTAACCATGTTTATTGAATTATCGGTGGTACGGCTCCTTCATATATATCTCAAAATTTTAATTTTGTTAGAAGCAGTCATTCATATTTTACCCATTTTAGCAGTGAGACATATTACTTATGATTCCTGATGTCAAAGTTCTCGTACAAAATCCTTGATATATACTGCATGAAATTTTACGTGATACCTCGTTTAGTCTTAACTAAAGTAGTGTTTTGTTGCATTACCTATGATCAGTGATATTATAATTTTAATGTAATTTTCTACATAAATTGTGATAATGGCAAATTTGTTGATTGCTGTATCTCAGATCTTGACTATATGTAATACTTTATATATATATTTTTTTAACTATACTCCTATATTGTGATTTGTCCTAAAATTCATTTATGTGCATGAGATTTACATATTTCTATTTTTAATGCCTGCCGGGTGTCATGTATACAGTAATTAAGGACAATGACAGAAATAAGTGAATGTTTATTTATTTACTTTTGACTTATCCTAAGTATCTTCTAAATGACGATGCATTGCAATTTTAATTTGTACTCTGTTGTTTCACAATCTATACTGAATACATCTTATATTATCTTATCTTAGATTTGCTGGTCTGGTACCAATTCATTTTCGATTTAATACATATCGTCATTTTTAAATGCTGCTGCTGCTGATGGTGAGTTGAAAATCCGGATCTGTGCTGAGTATATACGAAATGTACCTCCATTACTCTTACCACGCGAGGAAAGCCAGTCTAATTGATATTTCCGCTTCCGTTGACAACTGTATAGTTTGACATGTTCGGTATGAAACATCGATAATAATACAAAGTTTCAGGTAAATACTACTTGAGTTGTATTTAGACAGGACAGAAATGTTGTGGAACGATTGATTGTTTAATGAGTTGAAACTAGGAAGACATTATTTGGTATTTTGCATCGTTTTCTTGGATACGTGTAGACGACACAAACTAGAATCTGCGACACTGCCAAAAATTCTCAAACCAAGAAGGGTCTCGACGCGCTATTGACGACTCATCAAGCGTATCGACAACAATTGAACTTTTATATTTCAGTTTGGGAATGTGTTTTGATCTTCGAAATCTATACATATTTATTATATTTTCGAAGTCGATTCAAATGTACACCTTTCACGCAAAACACCATTCTTACTAGTCCGAGTTTTCTCTGACCCTTCACACCCCATTTTTGATATTTGGCCACACCCCAACATAAATCTCCAAATATAAAAAATGGGGTGTGAAGGGTCAGAGGAAACTCGGACTACATTCTTACCACTTGTACTTGTAGGTTGAACATCTCGAGCTTCGTTCTGTTAACATCTTAAGCGTATGTCAGAGTGATCATATAGGCGCATTTACTCGTCTTAAATTAAATATTAATTGTTGTTCTAAAATTGATCACTAATATATTAAGTCTACTGTTAGAAACTATTAAAATTACTATAGAAGGTGTTCAGCTGTACCTACCTAATTTATTCATCAATGAAAATTGTGTATGAGCCCTCTAAATCATTTGTGAGTTGCTGTTTTTCTGAGAGTGTCGAAGTTGACTTATTTCTGGAAGTTTGTCCATGTTTTGTGCCCATGACATAAAGGCCACATGACATAAGATTGGAATGTGCCAATTAGGTAAAGTTGTAGAAATTGATTGTTTATGGTATGTCTGTGTTATTATTATTTGCATCTGTAATTTATTTTATTGCTTTCAAAAGCATTAGAATTCCTTCTTTATAAAGTTGACAACAAAATAATTTCATATATGCGTACCTGCCATATTCCCAGACTCTTGGGGGGGGGGGGGGGGGGGTGTTGGAGACTCAAAGTGTTTTGCTGTCCCAAGTTCATTGTGCATGACCAAAAAAGCAACATCATCCAATTGAGAATAAGTTATCTTTTCAAATAAACTTATAGAAAATGACTGAAAATTCAAATTTGATATAAAAAATATATAAAAAGAACATATGTTTTCTTTGAAGCATTTAATACACTTAGAGACAAAAAATAGTTGGTAGATTTAGCATTGTCCAATATCATCACCACACACATGTGCCAACAGTTGCATAATCACAACCAGAAAGACATTAAAAATACCAAGTTTCTGTCTTTAAAATCAATTGGACAATGGAATATTTTCTTAATTAGATGCAGTCTTTGCTGCCCTCAAAAGTTCAATGGGGGCAGGGTTGAAGGTAATGCAGGTGTCATTTGTGTTCAGTTTTGCACTCATTGAAGACTAGATGGTTAATGTTGTTTAAACTTCCCCAAAGATCTTGTTGAATTTTTCTCAGCATAGAAAATGATCTCTCTGGATCTGCATTGTTGTGACGGAGTATCAAATATGCTGGGTGTCATTGCTGTGTCAACGGATGTTGTACACTCCAGAATGACTGACGTCAATATGGTGTTTGCAGTGTGTGCAAAAAATAAAATACTCCCCCGTGCTGCTGTGCTTTACAAAGTCAAACTCCATTTAAGAGTTCAGAAATTAATTTTTTTGGGCTCTGCCCGCTTTGCTGAATCACACTTGTACACTATTCCGAATACTGAAATTATCGTATTTTGAGTTTTATATATGGAGTGAAATCCGAATTCAAAGAAATGTTGCCGCTTATCATGGTCTTGCCAGTTTTCTTTAATAAAGATGGCTTAACATTCTCGTTCAAGGCAATGATGTAATAACTTGTTCTTCAACATGCATGTCTTTGATTGTACCTAACTTCAAACAAAAATTGGGTTGTTCAACTTTACCAGTGCAAATTAGCCTAATGGGCTCTACCACAGCAGTTTTCAAAGGATTTAACCTGGCTTCACCGTAGTTATTCTCACTCAGCCAATTAAGTAATCAGTGAAATGGCGGTTGCTTATATGTGACCACCTTACCTTTTAATTGCCTCTGTGATAAATCTGTTGTATAAACTGCCCTGAGAATAGTTTTACATGGGCTCTTAGCAGGACTGTTTACTGTTTATAGAGACTACATGCTATGGACATGTATAGATGTGGTCAGAAAATCTGTTTATTTTCATTTTTTTCTCAGATAACTGAAAATCGTGTTTTTCGAAGCACAACCATATACGGGGGTTTGGAAGTAATAAATCATGTTTTTTGCATGATGTCATGTTATGGCAGGTATGTATATGTGGATGTAAGTTTATCACATTTCACTTATTATGTGTTTGTAAACTGTACATATTTGAAGGAGTTATATAGGTATCAATGCAAGTTTGTATGGTAGGATATTGCCAGAATTGTCATATTCCAGTATATTGCAATACAGGACAGTGTATTGTAATATGTATTGCAGTATATTGAGAAAATCAATAGAAAGTGCAAAATAATACAAAGTGAACAAGAAGTCAAAGTTTAATATGAGTCTAATTTCTTTTAAATATATTTAAGTGAACAGTGATTGGGAAACATCCTTACATGTGGGAGAGTCTGAGCTACATAAGAGAAAGGCCTCTTCTTATTTGCACCTTCTCAACTCTGGCCACATTGGTGGCTAGGATGGGAGGATGTCAGCGAATGTGGGCAGTCAGATTCATCATCCCACCAGTGAACTTCATCTCTGCATTATGTTCCAGACAGATGGCATGGTTATTCATTAATTTTCCATCTTATTCGGCAAAAGTTCATACAAGGCTTCAGGCATTTTCTTGGCAGACATCTTTCAGAAAAACCTTTGGAGTCTTAGAACAACAGAGGTTGAAAGAGACACCCAAAAATTAAGTTGAAACAAATGAAGGCTGAAGTAGAAATTTTATTTGTATTCTATTTATAGAAATGCTGCAAAAAACCAGTTCATTGGGAAATGTACTTCAGTACATGTACTGGAGGGAACTGTTTGACAATATATATATATGTAATTTCTTAATTTTAGTGCACAAAATCACAGCCATCTCATTTCTCAATTTTAGTGCACAAAATCACAGCCATGAATCAAAGAGACAGTTTTACCTATACTAGTGTTTCTCCACCTGTGTCACCTAAGATGTCAGCACCAACTTCTCCATTCAAGGCAGATAAAAATGGGCTCAACAAAAGTCAGCAAGACACTCAACCGTCAGCCACAGCTAAAAGACACAAGTATCTGAGAAAGCTGTTAAAGTTTCGGCAGATGGACTTTGAGTATGCTTTCTGGCAAATGCTCTATCTTTTTGTTGCACCACAGAAAGTGTAAGTTTCCTGCATGCATTTTGCTTTTGTTTGCAAGTAGTGAGGATTTTTTTACTTCTTAGGGAAGAGTTTGATATCATTTAATTAAAATGAAGGATTAATTTACTTGAACAACTTAAAATTTCAACAGCCTTAATAATTACATAGCTAAAATTTTAAGATGGACAACTCACTTGTATTGATGGAAAAAATGAAAACAAATGCAAAAGTTTTGATAAATGCATAAGATTATTAAACAAAATCATCAGAAAAATGTATTCATCTATCATGAATCATTTTCATTTGATTAAAATTCACAAAATTATTATGCCTCTTGTCAGAACACAACTTTATTCATGTAATATATCTCAGGCCTATGTAAATTTGTTTATTCATATTGCAGTTGGAAGAGATAAGTTTTCAAAGATAAGTAGTCACTTGAGCATTAGAAGTTTACATAGTTATTATATTTTTGTCTCACCTTTAAAGCATAGATTGTTCATCTGTCTGTTAGCACAAATTTGTTATCACTACTTCTACTTAACTACTTGGCAGATTGCCATGAAACTTTACACAGACACATTCATCCCAACTAGTTGGTTCTCTACTAGTTAGTTGGTTCTCTAGTTGGTTCTAAATAAAAAAACTAGTTGGTTCTAAATGAAAAAAGTATTGCTCTGACAGCAATTATGGCTGCGACAGCAGCCATCTTTAACAATCTTGTTATCACTACTCCTCCTGAATAGATGATCATATCAACATGGGTTTTCACTAAAAAACTTTCTATGATGTCTAGTTGGTCCTAAATGAAAATGTTGCTGATCAGACATAGAATATAGCCCCCACAGCAACAGTCTTGAAAATCTTGTTATTGCTACTCCTGCTGAATGAATAGTCATATTGGCATGGGGTTTTCACCAGAAAACTTCTTATGATGTCTAGTTGGTCCTAAATGAAAATTGTACCACATGAACATCCAATATGGCTGCCACAGTGGCCATCTTGAAAATCTTAATAAGAAACTTCTGAGTGGATGGTCATATGAACATGGGGGTTTCACTATAAGACTTCTTATGATGTCTAGTTGCTTCTAAATGAAAATGGTGCTAATCTGACATGCAGTATTCTCCTCCTGAACAGAAAGTCATATCAACATAGGGTTTTCACAGCAGCCATCTTGAAAATATTGTTATTGCTTCTCCACCTGAACAGAAAATTATATCGACATGGGGTTTTCACTAAAAGACTTCTTATGATGTTTAGTAGGTCCGAAATGAAAATGGTGCCAATCTGACAGCCAGTATGGCAGCCATGGCAGCACTCTTGAAAATCTTGTTATTGTTACTCCTTCTGAATGGATAGTCATATCAAGATGGGGTTGCACCAGAAGACGTCATATGATGTCAAGTTGGACCCTAATGAAAATGGTTTCCTGTTGACATCCAACATGGCCACCACAGTTGTCATCTTGAAAATCTTGTTATCACTACTCCTCCTGAGTAAATGGTCATATGAACACGAGGGTTTCACTGAAAAACTTTATGATGTTTAGTTAGTCCTAAATGAAAATGCTGCTGATCTGACATGCAATATGGCCATCATGGCAGCCATCTTGAAAATCTTGTTTTTGGTACCCCTCCTGAACAGGTAGTTATATTAACATCTGGTTTTCACTAAAAGACTTCTTGGTCCTAAATGAAAATGGTGCCAGTATGGCCACCACAGCAGCCTTATTGAAAATCTTGTTATTGCTAATCACCTGAATGGATGGTCAGATCAGCATGGGGTTTTCACTAAAAGACTTCTTATGATGTCTAGTTGGTCCTAACTGAAAATGGTGCCAAACTGACATCCAATATAGCCACCATAGCAGCCAT
Organism: Margaritifera margaritifera; assembly: GCA_029931535.1. NCBI lineage: Eukaryota > Metazoa > Mollusca > Bivalvia > Unionida > Margaritiferidae > Margaritifera > Margaritifera margaritifera. The sequence continues at coordinate 2,634,212 of JAQPZY010001657.1, read as the reverse complement.
CTTGAAAATTTTGTTATTACTACTCCTCCAGAACAGAAAATTATATCAGCATGGGGTTTTCACCAGAAGACTTCTTACTGTATCTAGTTGGTCTTAAATAAAAATTGTGCTGATCTGATATCCAATATGGCCACCACAGTGACCATTTTTTAAATCTTATTGCTACTCCTCTTAGAAAAATCATATCAACATTGGGTTTTCACCAAAAGACTTCATGATGTCTTGTTGGTACTAAAACATAGATAGTGTTGATCAGACATCAAATATGACTGCCACAATGAACATATTGAAAATCTTGTCACTAATTCTCCAGAATGGATGGTCATATCAGCATAGGGTTTTCACTCAAAGTCTTCAAATGGTGTCCAGTTTGTTCTAAATGAAAATCGTGCTGATCTTACATCCAATATGGCTGCCTCCATGGCTAATTTGAAAATCTGAAAACTCAAGAATATCAGACATGGTTTCAACACTCAGCAGTTGAAAATTAAAAATTGTCTTGTCTTGAATTCCTTGAATTTCCTTTAGGCCCGTAGAGCATCAGTCCCTTCAAGGCACTCTTGATTTTGTATTTAGTTTGTTGAGTATACAGTTAAGAAACTTGATGGGTGTATTCATTTTGGAGGGTAGTTTTTACCATGGGCAAAAGTAGATCATAGTCTAGTGATGTTTAAAGGTTATTGGATTATGCTACAGCAGAACAGGTGAGACATAGCATTCAGTTGGATTTTTGTTTAAGTACTTAATATTAGGTTTTTAATAAATTCCCGTAATTGCTTTTATGTCAGTCATCATAAAAATGTAAGAAATGGTATATGCGGAAAATTTACTGGTATGACCTATGGTAATTATTATAGATTACCTATGCTACTTTTTATGAGAAAAGCCCTAAATAGTAGTCAAAAGAGTGTTTTAAATTATTTCTATCTTACAGGTACAGGAATTGTCAGTACAGAAAAAGTAAGTACAGGAAAATATACCCTTTTAAAAGAATGTGTTAAAATAAAAAATTAAGAATCTTGAACTGTAGTTACCGTATGTACTCGCTTATAAGTCAAGTCCAACTCCAAACAACATAGACCCAGATCTGCCATTGCATAATGCACTGTTGTTTGTTTTACTGATTACTCCTAACAAATCGTTTCTTTCATCATCAGTTACTAAGTATATAAATAAAATACCAAGCAACAAAAAGGTTTCTAAATGGGAAAAAAAAGAAAAACAGTATTTAAGCATCACTGCAATTTTGATATTTTTGAATATGAGGTCACTAAATTGCACACATCAAACAAGCTTAAACTGCACTGACTGAATGTGTAAGAATATAGAAATAACAATAATTATTTGTAAGAATATAGAAATGACAATTATTTGTAAGAATACAGAAATGACAATAATTATTTGTAAGAATATAGAAATGACAATTATTTGTAAGAATATAGAAATGACATTTATTTGTAAAAATATAGAAATGACAATAATTATTTGTAAGAATATAGAAATGACAGTTATTTGTAAAAATATAGAAATTACAATTATTTGTAAGAATATAGAAATGACAATAATTATTTGTAAGAATATAGAAATGACAATAATTATTTATAAGAATATAGAAATAACAATAATTATTTGTAAGAATATAGAAATGACAATAATAATTTGTAAGGATTTAGAAATGACAATAATTATTTATAAGAATATAGAAATTACAATAATTATTTGTAAGGATATAGAAATGACAATAATTATTTGTAAGGATATAGAAATGACAATTATTTATAAGAATATAGAAATGACAATAATTATTTGTAAGGATATAGAAATGACAATAATTATTTGTAAGAATATAGAAATGACAATAATTATTTATAAGGATATATAAATGACAATAATTATTTGTAAGAATATAGAAATAACAATTATTTGTAAGAATATAGAAATGACAATAATTATTTGTAAGAATATAGAAATGACAATTATTTGGAAGAATATAGAAATGACAATAATTATTTGTAAGAATATAGAAATGACAATTATTTGTAAAAATATAGAAATGACAATTATTTGTAAAAATATAGAAATGACAATTATTTGTAAGAATATAAAAATGATAATAATTATTTGTAAGGATATAGAAATGAAAATGATTATTTGCAAGAATATAGAAATGACAATAATTATTTGTAAGAATATAGAAATGACAATAATTATTTGTAAGAATATAGAAATGACAATAATTATTTGTAAGAATATAGAAATGACAATAATTATTTGTAAGAATATAGACAATAATTATTTGTAAGAATATAGAAATGACAATAATTATTTGTAAGAATATAGAAATAATTATTTTTAAAAGTCACTACATTCAAACAGATCTATTTCATTTAAATGTTGTTGTATCTCTTCTTTATAAGGGGCATTGGAAGTCTTCTGATGGATTTGTTTAGTGATTGAACTTAAGTCTTTTAATTCTTCATCCTTTTATCCTACTTAAGACTTATTTTTGAACTTCATCTTTCTATTCTACTTAAGACTTATTTTTGAACTTCATCTTTCTATCCTACTTAAGACTTATTTTTGAACTTCATCTTTCTATCCTACTTAGGACTTATTTTTTAACTTTTTATTTACAAACCATTTGCAAGAGGATACATTTTTTTCTTACTGAATCATGAGACATGCAGGCTGAAAATATGAATAATGATTTATAGAATGTTGATGATGTGTTCAGAATATGTACCATATGTGCACATATATAACACCCAACCAATGGTGACAAGCATAGATTTAGATCTGCTTTTTTGTTGTGGCTGGCAAATAAGGGTCTATGCTGTTTGTTCTTCTCGCTCTAAATCATGTTAGCAGGCATGCAATTTTAGCCAATTTACAGGGAAGATAAATTCACAAAAATGTTATGCACACAAATTTGCAAATTATTTTGCGCTAAAATGCCTATTATATAATATACATGATCTGTTACTTGCTAAATGTTCATGTAGTGAATATATTGAGTTCAATGTATTCATGACAATGAGGCTAAAATAGTTTGATTTACAGTATAAATTGAAGCAAACAGTTAGATCTTGAACTGATAGTGTGTTTTCTAATGGCAGATCTGGATCTGCTGTGATAGCAGTTTAGTTCACATTATTTATACATCACTCCCTCACTATAGCGCCTTTCATTTCAACACTGGTCGTGTGGTGTGATATGGTGGGTACGGTCATGGATCCCATTTCATTTTGTAGTAGTGAAATTATATATATATATATATATATATATATATAATGTACTTCAGTATGGTCTCAGTATAAGGTGGTATACTCTATGGCTTCCATGGACAACATTATACTGGGGGATTACTTTACAAAGGTAAATACCAGACATACTTATGTACTTGCTAATATGTGCTTATTTTTGCAGACACCAAAAATCAGTGGGCTAGAGATGACCCAGCTTTTCTTGTCCTCCTAAGTTTTTGGCTTGTTGGTAAGTATTTATGTTGAAAGGTTCTCTGATAGTATTCTTATTTAAATTAAAATAAGTTCCAAGAATATACACATAGCAATTGTGGAGAAAGGTGACTATTAGTCAGCTTGTATGGCCAGCATATTTACAAAAAGTTCAGTTATTGGGTTAATATTCTAGTAACAAGAAGTTTTATAAAAGAGGTGTTAATAGATAAAGTTTGATTTATTACTATCTAAGTGCAAAAAATAGCACTTTTTATATGCTGACCTTTTTGCAGAGAGTATTGTACTATTGCCCAGTCTATCCATCTGTCTGTCCATTAACTTTTCCTTTTCTGCATGATAACTTCAGTTCTATAGCACCTACCTTTTGACAGACTGTATAGGTATGTTGTCCTTGAAGGAAGAAAGAAGCCTATCAATTTGGGGTCAAAAAGTCAAAGGTCATGTTCACTGTGGCTGAAAGAAGTTGTGTGGTTTTGCGTGGATGTGCTTTCCGCTTGGGACCTTGTTTCAAAGGTTTTCCCTCCTGTACTTGTTGCATAAACTCTTCAAAGATTGTGTTGCCTTTGTTAAAGTTAGCAGCTTGAAATGTATGAAGCATTTTATTATAGTATTTCCATGGCTTGCCAGGGGCTTGTGGAAACCTAGTAATCTCCCTGTATACCCACTTGGGCCATATTTCGTCCATGGCTGTATCATTTAATCTAGCTGGTATTTTCAACATGAACTCATGCCCCTCGGGGGGTTGGGTAAGAGCGGCATGTAGAGGATTTTAAAAAATACATTGGCAACCTCATTCCTTGAATAATTGCTTTGGTGATTTCATCATTGACTTCTGTATGGGTGGTTATGGTGGTGGACTATTTTCAATTGCTGCTCTGCCTTCTATCCCCAATGACTTTATCCTCACATCACATGTGAGTGCATGCAAGCCTGCATGTGAGCCTGTCAAACAAAGTTACCATGAGGTTCCTATGCGCAAGGAAAGTCATGTGGGGTAGAAGACCTTAACCTAGATCAGTGATGAAACAAAACGCTATTATTATACTACTTACACAAACTTTGTTGTGGTGATAGTCACTACCACATACATGATTTATTGCGACTACTTATCATGCTTACTTATCATGAATGTTTATCGTGATTATGATTTGCATTAACGCTCACATGGTGAATAAACCAGCTACTATTATTGGAATTGAACCGACTCGGCACAACATAATCAACCGATCCACAGCAACATTTTTGAAGCTATTAACGACTCGAATTGCATCTTATTTAGTGATCGGTGCAGTGCGTGATGATAAAGCTACTAAAACCTTTGGGGCTTCTGTGAACAATCCACGGACAACATCACCAAGAATAGTTTTGTAATATGTCATTTAAACAGGTTTTATCATGTTGACAACACACACGGGTATCACATGTCCACATACAACTGTCATTGTATTAAATATCAGGTTGATCTCTAAAGTATAGTTGTATTGTCAAGGTCTCTTCATGGAGATCCAACATGTGCCCAAGTAAAATGAAGTTGTGTCAACCGGGGATTGTCGCATGGAAGACACACAGCCGCTCTGGGAGTAATTGATATCAAATCACCTGGGGCCTCAGTCGGGGCGAACCCAAACAGTATGTAACCCTGCAATGCTTGAGTTATCTATGCTGAGGCTTGGTAACTGCCACTGATAGCGTCACAGGTTAGATTAACTTCAGTCACTGAGGTGATCCTGACAATGTCTGACGTGAAATTGAAACTACTACTGGCAGGTCCTGCATGCAGAATTCATTTGTCTTTGGAAATTTCATTATTATCTTCTTGCCAACCGAGAACTGTTCTTAGCCATGACTGTGCGATGTCAACCGCATCCTGTGGAGATTCGATTGAGATGGCAGAGCTGAGTGTGGACACGTGCTTGTGTATAAAAACTTTTGAGTCTTTGCCGGTCACAAATGTAATCCTCTGTTAGATCTCATTATTCCTTGATTCAAGCTCGAATGTGTCCATGGGCAGTCCGACGACGTTCAAGGTATCTTCTCAATTGCCATCTGCTGAGAACAGAAATGAGTTATTCGTGGAAAAGGCCCAAAATGGTCACAATTGAATGTTAGGCCAGCTACGATAAACTTGCAATGATGCTAGTGTGGTCTCAGAGAATTTCCCTGCAGTCATTGATGTTGGGAAAACCATGTAGAATTCTGGTTTTGTTGATGAGATCGTGATCATCAAGGTAACGCTTGGGGTTGTATTTGCAATGACATGCTGCATCGCAGCATTGATTTCACGTATGATACGAAGTGTTTCAATTGCCTCAGTACTCATCATCAGTGTTATATACATGATCAATGTCTTAAATGAGTTCGTGTATTAACAAGTGAAATGTCCCAGGATCCATGATGTCGTTGGTGAGCAACCATTGACAAATTGATGCGGCCTCATTGATGACATCTGGTGCATTGTTGCCAGCGCGAACCAATCCCATGAGTGTTTCCAAATGATCCTCAAGGTTGTAGGGGTCACAGGGTCCACCAAGGCCTTCTCCTGTCGGTGGTTTCACTAGCCGCCTGCTAAGTTGTTTAGCTGCTTCTCAAAATCTGGCATAGGTGCAGGATTCTTTGCTGTTGTTGAATTCCCATGAATTCTTCCTGTGTAGGTACATTTCTTTGTTGCTGTTGGGTGTAACTGCACATTTTCTTTGCCATTGCTGTTTTCTTCTTCCTCTGTGTCTTGGGTTCAGGAAAATTCCATCAGTGGAGATTCATCTGAGTGTTCGGGTTTCGGTGCATATATGTATTTTGGTTCATATAAAGGATTGTATATGTATTCAAGTTCATAGTCTTTGGGTCAAGGTTCTGGATTGGGTTGAGGTTTGCGTGGATGTGCTTGCCATTTGGGACCTCATTTCGAAGGTTTTCCCTCCTGTACTTGTTGCATAAACTCTACAGACATTGTGATGCCTTTGTAATGTCAGCAGCTTGAAGTGTATGAAGTATTTTATTATAAAATTTCCACGGCTTGCCAGAGGCTTGTGGGAACCCATTAATCTTTCTGTATACCCACTTGGGCCATATTTTTTCAACATGAACTCATGCCACTAGGGGAATTTGGTAAGAGTGGCATGTACAGGATTTTCAAAAATCCACTGGTGACCTCATTCCTTGAATAATTGCTTTGGTGTTTTCCTCATTGCCTTGTACACAGGTGGTTATGGAGGTGGAATATTTTCAGTTGCTGTTCTGACATCTTCATTGAGTACATGGGTGCCTTTTACTATCACACCAATGGTTTCTCCAATTTCTCCAATTGGATTCCCACAATTGCCTAAGGCAAGCATTCAGTAGCCTCCACAGTTGCTCTCGTGCTTTCTTAATATCTCTGCCGAGTTTGGCTGTCTTAACAACAGGACGAGGCTCTTCTTATTTTCCTATCATCTCTTTTACTGGTTTAATGAGCGGTGCAAATGTTTGTTCAGAGCCCTCTGTGAGGTCTTCCTGTGCCATCTGTCATGACTGTAGCATATCTTTGATACGTTTGTGTTTGGCAATGACAGTACGGGTCAGTTCCAGTTGTCCGTGGGCAGTTTTGAGACATCGGTCAACATACTCAGCTATGGTATCACTGGCAGGTTTTGACATTATATTTATTATGGTCATTTAAATTGCCATGTGAGACATGTTCGTGTCCAAACCTGTGTCCTGGGTGACCTCCGCAAATATATTCTGAAACTCATTCCATGAGTGGTTCACAGCACACCAAGTGCAATGAATGTTTGCGAGACCATGTGTGTCAAGACAACAAAATATTATTAACATATTACAGTTTTCCCGAATCACTTTTGGCACATGCACGCATCGTTGTGTCATATAAATCACATCTGTGTTTTTGTGTTGGCCTCAGGAAAATATTCTTGCAGGGTTGTCTTGGTGTTCAAGCATCACATCATCATACAGAACAAGATTATTCTTTTCTGGATCAAGGTCGTCAATGGCGGGAGCTTCGTTGATTGTGGAAAAGAACTCATTGGTGGACGATGACAACGTCTTTGATAATTAATGAGCTTCTGTGAAATCGTTGAGTACGTCATAACACGGTTGATCCTCTGCAGATAGTGCAGTCACATACAAATGATCCCACATTAACCATCTCATGATCAGATTCAGCATCAGTTGAGTTTTCCCGGATCGAGCTGGGCCAATGATAAATGCGGAAATGGAGTTTGGAAACATGTCACCATGTTTGGGTGGTCTGGGCTTTGCCTGCGCAGAGAAGTCAATGATGGTGAAATCAGCTTTTCTCTTGATGCCATGTTAAATGTTATTTGTTGTATAATACAATCATGCCTTCATATTGTGTGCAATGTCGCACAAAAACTCATACCGCGAATCCAACTCATGTTCAAACACATAATAACAGAGCCGCCATCTTGAGAACGTTTGTGGGACCTTCCAGGTCCATCGGTGGATGCAAACATGAGTCGGGTCTAAAAAAATGTTGGCAGTGATATCACTGCTATGTTAATAAAGCTACCGTGGACACCCGAGAGTAAATATCATGGTGAAAAGCATATTTGGGTCCATCCGAGGCCTAGATACAATTATTGCAGGCCTGGGTATACTACTGAACTCTAACAATCAAATGAACCACAGAGAAGAACCTGTAAACTGTGTCGATGCTGCATGTTACCAACAGGCTCCTGCTTATAAAGCATCAAGTGATATCTTTGCACATCAACGTGCTGATGTGGATCTCATCCATGATTTGAACACGATCAGTCCTATACTCGAAGAAAGAATCGCCAGATGGATCATCAAAGGAGGTATGAAGGCCAAGATTCTCATTTAAGGTGGACAGAGTCCACTCACTGGCGGTAAAACCGTAATATAACATGGATAAAATATATTACAGACTTCATGGGTATTGGAAAGGCTAAGCTGCCATTGAAAAGTTAGTGAGCACGGCAAAAATTACCCATGTTGTTCTAGCATTGTTGGCCAAACAAGCGTTGTGGCAGATTTACCTACCTGTACTAAGGAAGATTTCCCATGGATGGTTTGATGTGAGGACCCCCAACAAAGTTCACCAGGCTGATCTTACGTGGATGTACATACAAATACGCGTTTACTGTTGTGGATGTTAGCAGATACAAGGAAGCTGAGCCATTGACATCCAAAGATTCAACAAGTGTCGCAGATGCACTTAAATGTATTTATGCATACGGACCGCTAATATGGCCACAACTTCTACAGGTGGACCTGGGCAAAACATTTCTCAGAGCCTTTGCTGCATTGTTAACAAAACATAAGGTACGGGTTCATGTTGGACATGTTTATATACATCGCGACCAGGCTATCGTGGAACGATTTAACTGTACACTAGTGGAATGATTATTCGGACTTAAGGACACACAGGAATTGTTAATGAATCGTGAAGTGAGATCTCGCAAGTGGGTGACACAGCTTCCATCAGTCATAGAAGTGCTGAATAATGAAACCACATGCATGACTGGGTTAAAACCCACTGAGGAGATTGACAGAAGACTCAACGTTACCAACAAAATGATTTCACAATCTTTGACCAGATCAGATTTACTGTGTGTACGAAATCATGCCGCTCGTGCAAACATTCAATATACATGTCGTGCCAGAGATTCTTTTGCACAATCATGGCTGGAACTCTTTTTGCCTTTTTAATGTTTTTGGAGCCACCAACCATGATCGAATAGATTTTGGCACACAGTCACACGTATTCTTCCTAGGCTTACCTGCGCACTCATCTTCAAATTTCCCCATGACTTTCTTGTTAGTGTTACTGAACAGCGAATGATCATTTGGGTACTCACTGGTGTCAAACTCATTTACCAGTGACCCCTCACCCATGTCCATGTAGACATTGTTTGTTGTGATGTGCATTAGTAAAGAATCTGTATCTGTGTACAGCATGTTGATGTTGTCGCCGTACCATGGTTTGATCTTATCATAATAAAACTCATACATGAGTAATTTTGATAAATCAAGCATGATACACCAACGTAAATGGGTTTTGTCAACTTAAGCTTAGCTTTTTTAATGTGTATGGCAACGAGCTAACCATCAAAGATTTTGCATGACTTAAATGTGGGGTCCGCGATGAGCCTTAGAAGTTTATCATGCTTGCTGTCCCAGACAAGGTTCACACAAATCGGTTTTCAGAGATTCTCCATCCTTTTGCCGAACATAGCATTGTTCATTAGTTTAAAAAAGTCTTTCACGAAATCGTGGTATGCAGGTTTGTATTCATCTGGATGTAGGGTGCCATCTAAGCACTCTGGTGAAATCGTAGCATCCGATAAACTTTACACACACGCATCCCCAACTGCAGATAGAACTGCAGGGTTCTTACATGGACTTCATGATTGCTCTTAGTCCAAAGATTCGGGACAAACTTCATGCATTCTGTAAACTTGCATATGAAATCATCCACGATTTCACACTGATATGGGGACAGCCAAAAGCGGGGCATCAACAGCGCTTCCTTGGCTAGCGGATAATCATTGTGGGCTTGATGAAGCTTGTCCGGGTACTCCAAGGCTACTTTATAAAAGTACCCGATGTCACTGTTATGATCATACCCATATATATGTTTTTGTATATCCACAGTTGTGGGACCAATTCATGTAAAATCTCCTATCGGCATGGGCTGCATCATTGCTCAGTCCTACAGGTTATTGAAATAAAGATACATGATATCACTTTTGGGGAATGTGGGTTTGTATCCGTCCATGCCTGGGTTGGTAGGGTGCTCATATCGGTGGCTTGCCATTGAAATCTCACCACAGATTCCTCTTTCAACAAACAGATGCTGATCAGTGTCTGTCAACAACTCCAACTCAACCTTTGTTTTTGATAAAAGCGCATCCCAGGCCATTCGTGGGGATGAGAAATAGTGAGCTGAGTCAAGATTAGATTCATCCATAGCTGTGTCGTGAAATGTCTCCAACACATGCGAGCAGCAGAACATCCATACACAGGTACAGATCATAATAGTCGTTAAGATTTTGGCAACCAAGCACGGATCAGATATTGTTCGCATGCGTGTAGTTGCTGGCGGGAAATACCTTCACAAGATAACGATGAATAAAATGCCTCGATTGGTGACAACTGAGTTTAAGTAAACGTTTCCCATGATGACATATACTCATAAGGATAAACTCCTTTGTGAGTAAGCAACTTAAACGTTTCATTATCAGTACCATCGTATTAGCGACTGATCTTAAGACAATCATTACCATTTGCTGCAAGGTTGTTTAAAAGTTTATCCAGGTCAGATTTGAGAAACTGCAATGAGTCCATAAAATGCAGTTGTCCCAGTCTGAATATCATATATTTTTCCATATTATTGGGGATGATGCTTATTGGTGCATTTGTTGCTGTTGTGATTGCTTGTACAATCAGGTGACCATCATATCCATGCAGGATTTGAAGCACCACAGGGATTTTTGTTTTACCTGGATAAATCTGGATATACATGTACAACTGTGCTGCTGTTTCATGAAGCTACCTCAGTCAACCGTGGCTCGTCTTCAAGTCCTAAAATTAAAAGTATGTCGATTTTTCTCACACCGCTTGGAATCCTTATTCTTCACTCTCACGCGAATTGCTTTAGTTGATTCACATTTGGCATGCTGGTATAGAAGGGAAAAAGCATTGTCTAAGTGCTTGTTCCATCAATAAATGTTTGTAATATTTTTACTTTACCAGGATCAGAAACTGCAATCACTTCAATCCTGGCTATTATTTCATTGACTTCTGTATTGTTGACATCGTCAGGTTTTTCCACAACCATAGGTTTGTTGAGTCTTTGCCAGCAAATGCGATAATACTCGCAAATTTGCAAACAGATCTGCATGGTCGACAGAGTTGATTGCACAACTTTACTCTGATACCACATTTAAGACATGGTCGAGCACCGAGGCCAACACATAATGTGAGCAAGTGTGATTTACAATATTCATAATGGCATGTTCAGCCACAGAGTTCACATTTTCCAAGGCATATTCCTTTGCATTAATTGTGTCCCAATGCCATTTAACTTTTTATATATATGTGAAAACTTTATTTATTTGTTTGATTTTCCTATGTTGGAATTTTACGGAGTCCATCAAGTGACAGTGTTATAGTAATTCGAAATTGTCAATCAGGCTTTTGCAAATAAACAGGCTTGTTCTTTTTGGAATCATCATAAAATTTCTTTGTAAACCTGGATAAAATTTCCATCAAGTCCGTTTGAGCCCAATAAAGCTTAAATGACCCATCACTGAGTATTGTGCCAACCTGAATACGACCAGACTTGGCACGTTTGTACCCAACAACATCAGACATTCTGCAGCTATATCTCAGCTATGGTTTTTGCTTCATTATTTGCACTGCTCTACTTCTGTGGCATAGTAGATCAGTTCATAATATGTCTCATCGAAGTCAAGTGTATATGCCATTTGCTATTTTGTTGTCAGAAGTATCTTTCTAATTGATTTGCTCATTACTACATTCACTGTCACTGTCATTGTCACTGTCAATATCTTTGATGTCTTCACTGTATACTGGACATTTTGCTGTCTTTGGTTAAATTCAGTGACTCAAACTTTTCTTGCACAATATCATACAATGACTTTTCACACTTTTTGTTGTTTGCTTGATCGAGTTTCTGCCGTTCATTTTCCAAGACAATCCCTGCAAAATATATAGCCACAATATTCTCACACAATCACTGCAAAATATAGCCACAATCAATATAAAAAATAGCCACACATAGAATATAATATCAGCAGAATATTTTATTTACAGTATAATAGAGAGAGGATATTTGCTTGAAACGAGTGAATAACGGATATATTTCGTCGAGTGGGTGAAAAACTGAGTATTCTCATGAGTAGCGAAGCCACGAGTGAAAATTCTTAAGTTTTTCACCCACGAGATGAAATATATCCGTTATTCACTCAGAGAAAGCAAATATTCTTTTTATTTTATGCTCAAGCATATTGTCTAGCAATTTGTAAAACACACTGAAGTAGCTGATTTCTTACTGCATCCCACACGATAATGTCAGCGGTTTACCGTTTATGATTTGCTCTGTTTTGTGTATATTTGCACATAAAATATCAGTAGTTACATAATGCTTCTTCCCAATTCAAGGTAAAATATCAGATAAAAAGAAAATGAAACAAATTTTTTTTTATGTCTGTTGCTGGATTTGAACCTGGTTCGCCGGGATGCGAAGTGGCCATCTTTACCACTACACCACGCGAGCTATTGAATACCAGTGAAAAAATATCATGATATTTTTTCACTGCAGTGAAATATCACAATTATATCTCTCGGAAAATCCAGTATAAAATAATTATCAATAATCCTTTTCCTGTAGTAGTATTTTAGTCTCAGAAATGGAATCTCCACATATGTATTATAGTCACAATCAATAATATTGGCCTGTGGCCTGACTGATAATTTCACTTGTGTGCATTGATTTTGTGTGTAATACAATTCCAATAATAGTGGTCAGTTTATTCACCACGTGAGCATTGATGCAAATCATGATAACAATAAACAATCATGATAAGTAATCGTGATAAACAATCGTGAAAAGTAATTGTGATAAAGAATCATGTATGACGTGGTGTATGTGGTCATGACTATCACCACAACAAAGTTCGTGTCAGTAGTATGATAATAGCGGTTTGTTTTGCTACTGACCTAGGTTAAAGTCTTATACCCCACATGACTTTCCTCTCGCATATGCACCTCATGGTAGATTTGTTTGGCAGGCTTGCGCACAGACTCACATGCACTGTCGTGTGATGTGATTACAAAGTTATGGAGGGTAGAAGGCTTTGATCTAGATCAGTAACCAAAATCTAAAACTGCTATTATCATACTACATGTACTGTTTGAGAATTGAATCACATGTCTACATTAGCAAAAAAAAAATTTTTGACAATAGATATTGTGAAATGGTTCCATATGAATTGAACATTATCCACCATCCCTTCTACATTATCCGATAATTAATAAACATTTAAAATGTTGAATAGAGAATTCATACTTAATAACTTTCAAATATATTTTTGTCTCCCACCTTCTCAAAGAAAAAGTAGGGACATAATATCAGTAATTCTGTCTATCTCTCCATTAGTCGGTCTGTCACACTTTGATTTCCACTCTAACCTTAAAACTGTTCAAGGTTAAGGGATGAAACTTGGTATGCTTACATATCATCACAAGAAGGTGTGTCACATATCACATTGGGGATGCTATCTTCAAGGTCAAGGTCACAGCTCAATATTTTATCTTTTCATCACACTTTCCCTTCTGCTCTCTAATTTAAGTCATTTGAGATTAAGGGATGAATCTTAGTATATTCATACATCATCACTAGGTGTGTTGGGTACCATGTTGGGGGTCCTATCTTCAAGGTCAAGGTCATGACTCAATATTTTACGTTTTCATCACACTTTTCGTTCTGCTATATAATCTTAAAGCCATTTCAGATTAAGGGAAGAAACTTGGTATATTTATACATCTTCACGATCAAGAAGGTGTGTCATATACCACATTGATCAAAAGTAATGGGTCAATATTTTACATTTCCGTTATGCTTTTACTTCTGCTGTATAATTTTAAAGCTATTTGAGATCAAGTATACTTATACATCGTCACTAGAAAGTGTGTCATGTACCACATTGGGGATGCTATCTGCATAGTCAAGGTCATGGCTCAGTATTTTCCATTTTCCATCATGTTTTCTTCTGCTCTATAACTTTAAAGCCATTTGAGATTAAGGGATGAAGCTTGGTATATTTGTACATTATCACTAGAAGGTGTCACTTACTACATTAGGGGTCCTATCAACAAGGTCGAGGTCATGGCTCAATATTTTTTTTTTCCATCACATATTCTCTTACATTATATTACTTTAGAGCTGTTTGAGATTAAGGGATGCAACATTGCTATACATTTTTTTTCATCATTAACAGTTGTGTTGTGTACCACATTGGGGTTCTTATTTTCAAGGTCAATGTCATGCTGTTACATGTTGAATTTTTCTATTACACTTTCCTTCCACTCTGTAATATTAGAGCAATTTGAGATGAAGAGATGGAACTTGGCATAGCTACATATTATCACTAAAAGATATGTCACATACCACATTGAGGGTCCTATCTTCAAGGTCAAGGTCACATGTTACTATTTTAGGCATCAGTCACATTTGCCCTTCTGTTTTCGAACTTAACAGCTGTTTAAGATGAATGGTTGAAGCTTGGTACACTTATATATTGTCACTAGAAGATGTGTTGCATTGCCCATTTGAGGTCTTGTCCTCAAGGTCAAGTTCACAGGTCAACATATTTAGGTTTCTTTTCTTTCTGCTTTGTACCATAACAGCTGTTTGAGGTACAGGGATGAACATTGGTACACTTGTGCATCTCATTTATCACAGTCAAGCTTTTATCTTTAAGGTCAATGTCACTTATAAGTTTTTTCTCCCCTCTCCTCTACACTTTTCCTTTTAGGAACTTTGAGATAGAGAAATGAAACTTGGTTACATTCCATGACTTCCCAGTAATTTTACAGCTGTGTTTTAAAGGTAGTAGTCAGATTCCATTATTGTGAACTTTTGTGACCTCACAATAAGAGGTGGGGGACAAAAATTCACTGAATTTGCTTGTTTATTTTAATTTGTTAAGTGCTAGATGCGTGAGATCAAGCAGTTGTTTTTGTTCTTCTCATAAGTTTTAGTGACAGGTATTTGAAATACATTTGGATTGCCATTCTACACTTACCAAAATGGACAGTTTTTGTTTCAAACTTGATCAGTAACAAAACTTTACTTGACATAACTAATGAATAACTGGTTTCAGTTAGAACATGCCAAAATGAATACCTGGTGTGCTCCATGAAATCCTCAGTATCGATGATGGTACACTCTTTTATTCAATATATACATTTAGCCATGTTTATAATGGTCATTAGTTCCCATATTTGATATTTTACAAAGTTCTTAAAAGACCTTTCTTGAAAAATAACTGATTACATTTATGCCCTTCTTATGTTTTATAAAAGTATATTATGCATGGTGGGAAGAATTTCTTTGCATATGAAATAATACTTAGATTAAAAATCTTCACTCTGTTTCAGTTTCATCGGTTGGATTTTCCATTGTACTGGGACTTCATTTCCTTGGGTTTCTAAAATTCATATTCTGGGTGGTATTTGTGGACTGTATAGGAGTAGGACTTATCGTTGCTACATTATTCTGGTAAGTACAATATCTGGGTGGCATTTGTGGACTGTATTGGAGTAGGACTTATCGTTGCTACATTATTCTGGTAAGTACAATATCTGGGTGGTATTTGTGGACTGTATAGTAGTAGGACTTATCGTTGCTACATTATTCTGGTAAGTACAATATCTGGGTGGTATTTGTGGACTGTATAGGAGTAGGACTTATCGTTGCTACATTATTCTGGTAAGTACAATATCTGGGTGGTATTTGTGGACTGTATAGGAGTAGGACTTGTTGTTGCTACATTATTCTGGTAAGTACAATACCTGGGTGGCATTTGTGGACTGTATTGGAGTAGGACTTATCGTTGCTACATTATTCTGGTAAGTACAATATCTGGGTGGTATTTGTGGACTGTATAGGAGTAGGACTTATCGTTGCTACATTATTCTGGTAAGTACAATATCTGGGTGGTATTTGTGGACTGTATAGTAGTAGGACTTATCGTTGCTACATTATTCTGGTAAGTACAATATCTGGGTGGTATTTGTGGACTGTATAGGAGTAGGACTTATCGTTGCTACATTATTCTGGTAAGTACAATATCTGGGTGGTATTTGTGGACTGTATAGGAGTAGGACTTGTTGTTGCTACATTATTCTGGTAAGTACAATACCTGGGTGGCATTTGTGGACTGTATAGGAGTAGGACTTATCGTTGCTACATTATTCTGGTAAGTACAATATCTGGGTGGTATTTGTGGACTGTATAGGAGTAGGACTTGTTGTTGCTACATTATTCTGGTAAGTACAATATCTGGGTGGTATTTGTGGACTGTATAGGAGTAGGACTTATCGTTGCTACAGTATTCTGGTAAGTACAATATCTGGGTGGTATTTGTGGACTGTATAGGAGTAGGACTTATCGTTGCTACAGTATTCTGGTAAGTACAATATCTGGGTGGTATTTGTGGACTGTATAGGAGTAGGACTTATCGTTGCTACAGTATTCTGGTAAGTACAATATCTGGGTGGCATTTGTGGACTGTATAGGAGTAGGACTTATCGTTGCTACATTATTCTGGTAAGTACAATATCTGGGTGGTATTTGTGGACTGTATTGGAGTAGGACTTGTTGTTGCTACATTATTCTGGTAAGTACAATATCTGGGTGGCATTTGTTGACTGTATTGGAGTAGGACTTGTTGTTGCTACAAAATTCTGGTAAGTACAATACCTGGGTGGCATTTGTGGACTGTATTGGAGTAGGACTTATCGTTGCTACATTATTCTGGTAAGTACAGTATCTGGGTGGCATTTGTGGACTGTATTGGAGTAGGACTTATTGTTGCTACATTATTCTGGTAAGTACAGTATCTGGGTGGCATTTGTGGACTGGATAGGAGTAGGACTTGTTGCTACAATATTCTGGTAAGTACAGTATCTGGGTGGTATTTGTGGACTGTATAGGAGTAGGACTTGTTGCTACAATATTCTGGTAAGTACAATATCTGGGTGGTATTTGTGGACTTGGTATGTAGATGTACATTACTTGTACATTGTTGGGTAAGTTTTTGCATTTAGCTCATTTTTTTTGCATGCACTATAAATAGTGTTTTACCTGGAATTGTGAAACTCGATGATTGTTACACCCACATCACAAAATTAGGTCATTGACCCATATTTCATGCTTCACTGACTTTGGTTAAATTTTATTTTTGAAGTTTATTTCTCAGACTCTGTTCATGCAAGAATGATCAAACTAGATGATTGTATGCATATTTGTTAGTACCACAAACTTAAAACAAAATATGTCACAGTGACCTACATTTCACATTTTACTGGCTCACGTTAAGTTTTTAGATTGAACTCTTGACCAAATAAGTTTTTTGTACCCAATATACATTCTGTTATACCTACAATCATGAAACTTTGTGAAGAGATGCATCCTGATAAATACTATACCCTCATCATAAAAGTAGGTCACCATGACCCATATTTAATGCTTTAATATCATTGGTTCAGTTTCAAGCACTGTTCATACTAGAATCATCAAACTAGATAATTGTGTGCATCCCATTTAGTACCACACCCTTACAACAAATGAAGGTCACTGTGACCATATTTCACATTTTACTGGCTAATATTAAGTTTTGATTTAGCTCATGACCATGTAGGCTTTTCTACCTCCTGTATGATGCTGTTATACCAAGAATCATAAAACTTTGTGAGAGGATGCATCTTGATGAGTACTACACCATTATCTTAAGGTCACTGTGACCCATATTTCATGCTTCAATTTTAGTAAATGTTGTATTTTTACTGTTCATGCTTGAATCATTAAACTCGATGATTGTATACATCTCAGAACCACACCAATACAAGGAAGGTCACTGTGACCTATAATTCATATTTTACCAGCTTAGGTTAAGTTTTTTGCATTTAGCTTATGACTACATAGGTTTTTTGCATGCTGTGTACATATTGACCTATCTAGAATCGTGATTGAGGGGATGCATCTTGATGAGCAATGTTCCTTCAAATAATTAGTTGGTCATTGTGGCCCATATATTACACTTCACTGACTTTGGTTACATTTTTAGTTTCATGTTCATATATTTTATCTTTTACAGGCTTTGCTTCAGTTTTGCTTTTATCTCATGACCACATGAGCTTTTGACATGCTGTATGTATATTATCTGACCTAGCATCATGAAATTTAGAGATGTGTTGCATCTTGACAAGATCTACATCCTTATTGCAGAAAGAGGTCACTGTGACCTATATTTCATGATTCAGTTACTTTGTTTAAATTTTGTGTTTAAAGGTTATTGGGTGCTGTTTATGTTCCAATCATGAAACTTGATAATGGGATACATCTTTGTTAGTACTACATCCTTGTAAGCAAAGAAGGTCAATGTGACATACATTTTATGCTTTACTAACATGGGTTAAGTAGTTGTGTTTATGACCACATAGATTCTTGTATGATATATACATCATAGCCTACTAGAACGTCTTTTGAACTTTGAAGTGGGAAGTAGGGATACTATGTTTATTCAGTGGTAGAATTTCCATACCAATGACTATACATTGTATATTGTAATAGTTACATGCAACAGGTTAATTGTGTATTGTTCATGTGAATGAGTATAGGAATCAGATGAGAAAAGTTCATGCTTTTCTTTTGAGGCCTGATCTGTAGTGGCTAATCAGTGTAATTATTGATGCATGAACTATGCTGGTACTACTGGCAGTCACTCCAAGGTTACTCAAACCTGTGACTATCATCTGTAGTGGCTAATTAGTGTAATTATCGATGCATGAACTAGGCTGGTACTACTGGCTGTCACTCCAAGGTTACTCAAGCCTGTGACTATCATCTGGTAAAATGTGGCTTTTAGGAGTGGACAATAATAGTTTCTGAAGGAGATTTTAAGAAGAATGCTTTTTTAAAAAATGATACAAATTAAAACAACATTAATCTCATGGTTTTTATCAACTCATTACACTAAGTCTACTTTTGATATTGTAGGAAAGAATGTTTTTTTTTAATTGTTTTATGTCTTTTATGCACAATCACAATATGTACTTAGGTAGGTAGATAGGTAGGTATGTGTTTATAACTTTAGTCTGAATTTATTTTCTGCATGATAATTAATGTTTACAATTGCTACTGGAAACTACTAAAAGCTTTGTAGAGGTGAGCTATGGAATCATTGATTACACTCTGGTTGGGTAAGGGATGGGACACATATTTTACCCCCAAATGACAGAGGAAAATTCCTGTAAACTTTTAATTTATATTGACAGGAAAATTCTTTAGATCTGTAGATGATCAGCATGATTCTTCTGGGACTAAGCATAAAACTGTTCTTAACATTACAAGGGGTATTTAAAAAGTTCTTTATATAAGTGTTCTGTACAGCAAAGTTCATTACTAGTGAACAGTACAAAAGTGCATCCTCTCAAAATACTCACCATGAACCTCAACACACTTTCTCATTCTGATTATACAGTTATTAAATGCCATTTGTAATCACTTTTTTGGTATGTTGTTCATACACTGGAAAACTGCACTTCCAACCACATGGTTTCTTTCAAATCATGTGCCCCACAGCAAATCTTTGAAAATGGGATTCAGCCAAAAATCACTTGGAGTGAAATCAAGGTTCTGGGGAAGATATGACAAAATTTGGATTCTGTGCTCCTTCATAAAGTCTCTCTGGAAGGTGGATTTATGTGCTGGTGTGTTGTTATGGAGTAGATGGATACCTTGGTTACTGGTGTGTGTATGGGTGGTTCGGTAGTGTTCTGCAACTTTTGGCAACACTTTAGAGGCATTAAAGTGTTCAGTGGCACTAGCAGAGAGAGGCACAAGTGTCTTGATGACCGGGCCTTTTGCATAGAAAAATAATGCATATAAAACTCTCTTGACAGTCTGACTATATCAAATGATTTGTGATCTCTGCACATTTTCTCCAATCCAGTCTTTATTTTTATCTCTTGAGTGCATGACCCATCTTACACAAACCTTTTTGATCTTCAGATCATTCTTCAATATATTACAAACAGCTGACGAATTAATGCCCATGATAATAGAAATATCTGTCACTGTGCATTATTGAGCATCATCATCAATTGCCACCTTTACAGCAGCCACTTCCCACTCACCAAAAGGACAATGGTCTTTCAGAATGTGGGTCATCTTCCATGGATTTGCGATCATATTTAAAAACAGTC
Organism: Margaritifera margaritifera; assembly: GCA_029931535.1. Classification (NCBI taxonomy): domain Eukaryota; kingdom Metazoa; phylum Mollusca; class Bivalvia; order Unionida; family Margaritiferidae; genus Margaritifera; species Margaritifera margaritifera. The sequence continues at coordinate 2,613,738 of JAQPZY010001657.1, read as the reverse complement.
AACTGCCTCAGAATTGTAGGATATGACAGAATTGCATCCACAATATATCAGTTGCAGGGTATCCTAAGAGTGTGCAGATTTTACAGTATGATCTTTGCAAAGTAGCAGAATTGTTCTCCTTCTTTTAAATTTTTATGTCACTGTCGTTTACCTATGTTACATCACACACATATATCAGCAGGTGTCTGGCATGCTGTACGTACAGCTGGAGATCATTTTATAGAATGTTACTTTGTCTATCATTTGGCATTAAATTTATTGACAGGTTCAAACAAACAAAAAAGTTATAAAAAATATTCATAACTTTTCAAATACCCAGTGTATGTACTGAATCAGGCAATTATTCTCTCTCTGTGCATGAACACCTGGACAGTTACATGGCTATTTAGATTTTCCATGACTGTCCAAATTGGTACTCTAGAACCAGACCTACAGACCTAATCAAATTTGTTAGGGATGCTTGCAGTGTATTACTGTAAAGATGTGTATAATAATGTATTATTGAATGATAATAATCACATTTACCTAGATGAAAATGGTGCGGATCTTGCATTCAGTGTGGCTGCCATGATAACCATCTTGAAAATCTTGCTATTGCTGATGTAGTTAAAAAGAAAAAAACTTTTATCTTGGATTTCTGGAGAAAAAAAATTGGTCAGGAGAGTTTCCATTCTGTCAAGAGACTTTTGTTTTCAAAGATTCTAGCACCCATAACATTTTAACAAGATTGTGTAATATTGAACACTTACCTGTTTTATTTACTCTACCACATATATTTAAAAAAAATAAGTGCTGTCTGACCTACTAAACCTTTATTCTGGAATAGCTCTAATAAAAAATACTGGGATCAAAATGTCAAAGTCACCTTGACCCACAACAAGACAGGCTGTACTCTTATTTTGATGTGAGACCTGAATATTGACTAGATTAAAAAGTCAAATATTACAGAAATCTTCATTCTGTGTACCATGAAATGAAAACCTTACATCAGTCATAGTAAAAAGCAAATAAAGGAGCAGATTTCAGGAATATTTTAGATTTGAACCATTGAAAAATATGTTTTATAGTAGATAGATTGCAAATAAAATCAGTGCTTTATTCATGAACGTTTATTTAACTCTAGCAAGTTTCTTGGAGGTACAGCAAAATAAGAGTATAGAAATTTCCATTTTTCAAGTTGCAAATGCTTTTTGCATCAAACAACCTACTGCAATTGTTCTTTCCTTTATATTGTTTTTGCCTTTACATCAGGTACTAGTCTTAACAACAAAACAGAACAAATCATCTACTTTGTATTTCTTATTTGTAGGTTTATCACCAACAGATACATGATGTTAGCACCACCAAAAGGACAAGATGTTGAATGGGGATACTGTTTTGATGTACATCTCAATGCATTTTTTCCTGTTTTTATGATCCTGCATCTGTTACAGCTGGCATTTGTTTGTATGTTTAAATTAGGTCTCTCTCTCTCTCTCTCTCTCTCTACATATACCGTGACTTATTCAAGCTTTAGGGACAGTAATTTTTGGTACATATAAGTATATCACTGTTTTAGATTTATAAGATTGCATGCTTCAGGAGGTAGATTTCTTACCAAATAGACCATTGTAATAGAAATTCCCCTGAGATAGATTACACAGCACAAGTGGATGTTACCCACACAAATGTTATCTTTAGAAAGATGCTTTTTCCATGCTTGGCAAAAATAGTGCTTATAATCTACTTCTTTCTGAAAATACTTGTAATATACATTTGTTGTCTAGAAACTTTTTCTTTTTTACCCATTAAATGAATCCAAAATGGAGTTTTAAAAAAAATAATTAAATCAGTTATTTGACAATTTGGTGACAAATATATATAGACAACTGACTATTTCATAAGTAGATATATAAGCTCAGATGCTGATATTCCTTTTGCTTTCAGATCGTTGTCTTGACCATGAGTCTGATGGACCATTTATTAAATGCATGACCATATATAATAACCATAAATAGCACTTTTTATTTCTTTTACAGCTCTTATTATTCGTGACTGGTTTCTTGGCCGATTCTTTGGAAACACACTGTGGTTGATTGCTTTAGGATACTACATTTATATCACATTTCTGGGATATAGTGGTATGGCATTTTTTAAAGCTATTTTTCTCTATTTTTAATTGATTTATGAAAATATAGTCCAACCTGATACAGCAATCACAAATATATAAAATAGGTCAAGTCTCCTAGGTCCCATTTATGCAAAAATCTATACATATTCACATGCATATGAAGACCACCTACTCATAATGACCACTTTAGATGGTCTGTTGTTTGGTCATACAAAAGGTTTCACTGTATTTGAATAATTCTGGCTAATTTCCAGAGATGCTGCCAGGGCGCTTGAGTGCGCAAATCGCGCAACATTTGTATGAATTCACGCACTTGGAAAGCAGTGATGCACGAGAACTCCCGCAATTTAGTTTAAACTTGTGCATATTAAAATGATACTCTGTGCAGTATACAATTTTTATTTAACTGTGTACTCTTAAAGTGCTTGTCACGGCATAAGTCGTGCCACCAGTATAGGTCTCTTAGCGCTTGTCTTGTCATCTGTCTTTTTTCTGGTAGGCAGCTATTTGCACATCTGAGTATTTTGGCTTGACATGAACGGTTGTTAAACTAAATTTGATTGGCACATTGGGCCCTGGAACAAGCATTGTCGAGGTTGAACATTGCATTCATGAAAGAAGTTTTACAAATTCGTGTGTAAAGTAAGGGCTCCTATAAAACCCAAAATGGCTGACTCCCAACATGGTTCATCTTCAGATGACGATTTCATTCGGCATATACTGACTGATGATAGTGACGATGACAATGATTTTTAAAGTTTTGAAGTATATGAGATTATTGGAGCCTGGAAAGTGTTACTGGAAATACCAGTGAGTAATTTTGACCCGAAAATTATGTCGAATACGAGTGATGTACATGTTGGAAGGACAAAAACAGACAGCCTGCCAGTTAACCCCATATTTAGCGGTATTTCGAAATTAAATGTCAAAAAGCCAGAATACCAAGCCTAATTAAAATACAGACAATTTAAAAGTAGAGTGCAATTTTCAATTCTTTTCTCAAAAAATTCTGCCTTGAGGGATCTTTTGCTACAAAACTATAGCACTCTAAGGTTAAGATAAATTGAATAAATAAGAATCTAAAAAGAAATTAAAAGTTTGGATATTTATTTTTTTATCTAAATACCTTGGTCTGAACAAGCTGACTATGTCATTGATGGACTTCAAACCCTAATACAACATTGTGGAACAGATAAGAAATCTGGCATAGTAGTCAGCAAAGCACTGATTCAAGAAAGTGAAACTTTTCCCAGGTTCTTGTTAGTGAAAAATATTATTTGGGAGCAGAGATATCCAAGAGACAATACCTATGAGCTGTTTAAAATTGTACATAACAACCACAGAAAACAGTTTTCCAACTTGTTCAAGCTGGCTTAGTTAGCTATGCATATGTGAAAGGGGGTTCTCAGCACAGAACAATATTCATACACAGGTAAGGAACAAATTAAGCTCAGGAATGATCAACAGATTAATGCTTATACAACTACAGGAGACATCTTTTGAGGGTTTTTATTTCAATAGAGCTCTAACAAAGTAGAGCAGGAAGAAAGAAAGAGATGGATATTTATGTGTTAGGTAAATATTGAACTATCACTGTTTCCTCCTCCCCCTCATTTTTTTCTACTCCCCCCTTATTTTGGTGAAAAGGGGGAAGCTCCCCCCTTTAGATAAAATCCTGGCAGCATCTCTGAATTTCAGGTCAGAAGTGGAAAAGTATAAGTTGTACATATTGGTGCATGAATGATTTATTATAAAACTCCAAGCTGTAGTATATCAGAAAAAAGGAAACAGTGGCGAAATTTTCCTCATTAAGGATGTTTGCCTTGTTGAAATTTATTTTTTCCGCTGAGTTTTAATTGTCATTATAGTAACTACTCTACTATATCACTGTGATTGCTTTATCTAAATTTGTTTTGTTTTCTATTGTTCTGTTCACAAAACAATGGAAAATGTTTCAGTGGAAGATTGGCTATTACAAAATACAGCTGCATATGAAAACAAGGAATTTAACAACTATTGCTATTGACCTGCCATCAACTTTCTCCATGAGCTTTCTCCATTGCCAGATGATCATGATTTTTTCCTGGCAGAAAATTTTACTCATCAACATTTACAGGATTTTCCCTATTGTAAATTTAGTAAATGTTAAGTCAATGTAAATTTAGTAAAGTTGTAAATTAATGAATTCATGTTATCTGGCTATGGTATGCAGTTATATTCCTTCTTTTCTGTTTTATGGCCTTTATGCTTGTCACATATATTTCAAATAGCATAATAGAGCAACATCTGCAACAGACTTTGTTATTTGTCAGATAGTTATGATCTGTAGATATATTTTTAAAAAAATGTTATATGCATGTTTTCAGATGGCAAAAAGTAATAATTGAGTGCTCTCAGAAACTATGTTAAATTACTTCACTTTTTTGGACATATCGCCCCAGCAATGAAATTGGACATATCGCCCCAGTAATGAAATTAGCACCTACAGGGAAGTAAAGAAGGTTCATTTTTCTATCATTACGTTTAGGTAGTGAATGAAAAACAGATATTGCTTGCCAATGTTTTGTATTTTATATATGTCCAGGTAACAGAAAACGCCCCCATACATGTATTAGAGCCTTAACTTTATGTGTGCTTTGCAGGAGAACTGCCATGTTAATAATCTCCCACTCCACTTGTAATCCACTGTGGTATAATTAGTAATTGTGAAAATCTATTCCACAAATGCACTAAAACCTCATTTCCAAGGTCCACAGTAGGGGGTGGATCAGGCAAAATAGTGAACTGAGTGACTGTCATTTCATCTAGATATGCAGAGGAAGTGTAGTTGACTTCACCATTTACTGAGTCAATGTCACATGCCCCCCCCCCCCTTTTTTTTGGGGCTATCAAAAGTTTTAGTGTTCTGTGTACAATATCAACTCTTGTGTCTCTTTTCTTTTAAATGAGTAATGTAAAGGAGTTCAAACATAGTATTTTCATGCTTTGTAATCATTGACAACTTTTTTGTCAGTTATTGATTATTTATGTCTGCAATTACATTTTAGTCTTCAAAATTTCAACTGAAAATTCACACATGAAGTTTGAAGAAGTAAGTAAATTTCCACACAATCATGAGCAAATTATTATTCTGTGGAGATATATAGGCTGATTGTTAGTAAAGGTAAAATAGTTTATTTCATATCTCATCCTGTAAAGGTGTTTGGAATAAACTTTTACCTCAATATCTGTCACTAGGTTTTGATAGTTGCATATTTTCAAGGTTATCATCTTTTGCAGAAAACAGCAATTTTCCTGAATCAAACTTTAACTCTTTTATAAAGTATTTTGTTTTTTATTATTTGGCTCAAAGGCTCAGTAAAATGGCTGTTTTAAGTGACTGTTTTGAACATTCTTAAGTTTGACCTCACACTAACTTCTTCCAATGATCCCACCACTTCACCCCATTCAGGCTGGGGAGAGAAGTCACTTTGACATCAATTTGAGTCTAGCCTGGACCCTGCTTTTCTCTGTAAACAAGAAATGAAAAGAAACTAAGTAAAACGATTTCACAATGAATTATGATTTTGAAGATATTTAAGATAGAAAAATGCATGTATTTTCGGTATCGATGGTAGAAATACATGTATGATGGTCAGTCATTAAACATCAATAGTGAGAGGCACCTTAGGAGTGTGTATTGTAAACCTAGGATGGCTAAATACCCCAGAGACAGCTATTCAAATTTTTACTTATCAGTGACATTTGACTAAGAGTTTAAACACTGACCTTGAATTTACTGAACCATAAAGATTAAGACTGGGAATTTACTTTAAATGTCTAGATCAGATAACTACAATACTATTAGTGGTAACTGCATTAAAACTTCCAAGGTTTGTCTGTACTTTGCTTTGTAAAATATCATTGCAATTTTTTAAAAATTTTCAAGTGAGTCAGTGGAACTAGAATTTCTTCCTCATGAGTTTAGAGAGATAAAAAAAAGTATTAAATAAGCAACAAGAATTGAATTCTATGTTTTTTTGTTGGAAAAAGTTGTATTAATTCTGGGCCAGAACACTCTGTATTTATTAGTTTTGGAAGGAAAAATAATTCAACATAATAGTGCATGTACTGAAATCTTCTTGAGATCATTGTGTATTCACTATCATACACATATTTGATCCTCGTGGCAGGCTTCACTTTTAGACAGAGACATTGTTGTGGCAGCCCACACAAAAAAGTGGTAATAACGAAAAGACAAATTTTTCATGACACAAAGGATTTAAATTAAAATATTTATTGTGAAGTTCATAATCACATTAAATATTTCTTGCTTACTTCTTGAAGCAAAATTAGTCTGTTTAATTATCCACAAACACACTGAGACTTTTACTTGTAAACAATACACTTGGTCTTCAGAGATTGTGTCCAAAAACATAAGTTGAGGAAAAAATTATTGTAAAACATTGTCCGAAAATAACAAGGCATAAACAATATATTTTGGCAAATATTTTTGGTGTTTGAAAACCAATAGGGTCTGAAACCATACAGAAAATGTGGTACCATTTCACAAGCACTTATGATAAGTAGTATCAGTAAAAATGTAAGTTTAATAGGTGTAATACATAACCTGCTACTATTAAATTGCTTTCCTTTTCTGGTACTCTTAGTCCCCAGTCCAAGCTAATTATTTTCTCCTCCAATTAGTATTGGAGGGCCAGAATTGAAAAGAACATGATCCCAGTCTGAGTCCTTAGTCACAGCCAACATACAGACGATCTTCCTCTTTTTTCTTCGATGATGTGTGCAGTACATTTGTGCTATATCACTCATCGAAATTCATGTTTTCATCTTGAAACATCTTTCTTGCCTACCGCTTACATTTTTGTGTTGATTGAGTATTTATCTCATCAGTCCTTGCTTTATTTAAATGTTTGCGGTGTTCCTGTTGTTGATTTTGAAGGGTTTTTTGGTGCAGGCTAGCAAGCAGTGCTTCAGTAAATTGTATTTCCCTTCATAGTTCCGGTGCTAGTGTAAGTATTGCCTATCCTTTTTCGGTTCCAGATTTTTGTTTTGTGTGAATTTTTCTCTTTCAGAGCTTCTTATGTCACAGGGTGTGGGCAAGTGCAGGCACTGGAAGGCCTTACTGTACACTGGGTGTTCATCCATGGACGGACATCCAGTTTGTTGTCTTTGGACTGATCAAGTGTGGGACTTCATGGAAAGTTGTGACACATACAGAGGGAGGAAGAAGGGCCCCTCTTCCTCCTCATTATCACTGGACAACCCCCTCTGTTCCCAGGGGAGTGCCTTTATCTCTTCTGGTTTTGGGAAAGACAACTACCCCAGTGGGGCAGGAATTGACATCTGCGTTTTGGAAATCACATAAAGACCAAAGATCCCTGACATTTGCTATGATGCCATCAGTGCCAGTGAGGGATTGATCCTTGGATCCTCACAAGGGAGGGAAATCACCTGATAGTGAGTCGCACCTGCTGCTTAGGGATGAGGAGTGCCCTCTCAAGGTCTGTGTCCCAGTGACAGAGATAAGCAAATCAAGCCTTATTGAGAGGGAAGTGCAGTAATCTCAGATAAATCTGATGTGAGCTCATCCATCAGATATTTGTCACTAGACTGGTGACTGGTGACTGGTTACTGAGGCACAGGTCAGTGGTCAGTGGTTATCGACCAGTCACATGGCTTTGAATTTTGGTCAGTGGTCAGTGGTTATCGACCAGTCACATGGCTTTGAATTTTGGTCAACAGTTACCGGGTTTCGATTATTGGACTGGAGACAGGAATTGGGTCTTGACATCCCCCTTTTCTATGTTCCCATTTAATCCCTGTGGGATGTGGGGACCTCTTTTCTGGGTAGTGAGTCTTCCTCCCCCCGATGTCATTATGGATGTCCCTTTTTTTTGACATCTCCTTCTCCTGAGAGAGATACTGGGAAGGACATTCCAGCCTCGCCTTTGGAGTGGGCTCAGGATGAAGATGTCCTTTCCATCATGGTGGAATCAAATGAGTTCTCAGAGGAACTGGTGGCGATGGTTCCCCTCCACCTCCATTGGGGTCCCCTGCTCCTTCCCACCTGTCGGGTCAGGTATTGGAGGAGGAAGAAGCTTGGATGTTCGATAATGCGGTGATCAAAGTTTACCATCTCCTTCTGCCAGACTTGTGTTCTTAATCTTCTGATGCTGAGGACAAGAAGATTCTCTCCAGTCTGGAAAGGTTTCTGGGGCGTAATATTAGTCAGATCTTCTGCTGCTTGAACACTCTGCGATGGTCTGAGAGCTTACACATAAGTTTTCCCTTGGCCAGGAGTTCGCCAGGCAGCAGAAAGGGTGGTGTGTCCCCCCCTTCTATGCTTTGGCCACTGGTTTCTGCCTCCAGCTATTGAGTTAATTCTCTGGTTTTGCCACTAAGCCTCCCCTGGGCATCTGGGGCTTCACAAGTGGGGATATTGGCTGGGGCCTTGGCTCATCTCCGGGTTAAAACCTTGGAAGCCTTGGAGCTTAAAACCCACACTCTAGTGACAATCACGTTGCATGCCAATCTCTTTTCAGCAGCCTCTTTCAGTCTCTTGAAGGAGAAATCATTGTCTCTAGTGGTCCTTCAGTGCTTGCTGGAGGCTTTAGCAAAGACATTGCATCATGCACTCTACATGTCAATGTCACTCTCAGCAGAGCTTTTTCACCTCCACAGGGAAGACAACTAAGGTCTTGCTGGACCACAGCAAGAGCCTTGTAAGGTCTGCACCTCGTAAGGTGGAGATGCTCTTTTGAGCCTCAACCCATCCATAGCATCACAAAATGTTAGGGACCAGCAACAAAGGTCCTTGGCAGTGGCTCTGGACCCATTGAAACAGGTCAAGAAGCATGTCCACCTTGACCGCCCTATGGGATCTTCTCCCAAGTTCTTCAAGCAGGTACAGCCTTGACAGTCTCACAAGTAACCTCAACTAAAAGCTCCTTCCTGTCCATCATTCACTAATCGAGGTGGTTGGAGATGCCAAGGAAAAATGTCTTTGGACTCCTCCCCCTTCCTCAAGGAGGAAGGGGGTTGGCCCTAGGAAGTTTCACCCTTTATGCAGTGTCATCTTATTCCGAGCATCCGGGTAGGTGCTTGTCTAGCCCTTTTTATTCAAGGCTTTAGTGAGGCCTAATAGACAGTGAGTCTATTCCACCATAAAGGATGGCTACCAGCATCATTTCTGGGAACATCTTCCTCAATAACAGACCCTCATCTTCTTTCACGAGTCCAGACTGGCTCAGTTAAGGGAAGAGGTACACAACCTTCTGCAGAAAGGTGCAATCAAGAGGGTGGAAAATGACCAGAATCAAGCTTTCTAATCCCGGATCTTTTGGGTGTCATAAAAGGGCAGAGAGTTTTGGCTCATTGTCGACCTTTCCACATTAAACAGATTTCTTCAGGAAGAACGCTTCATGATGGAGACCAACGCCTTGGTCAGGAATGCCATAAAGCCCTGCCACTGGGTGATCCCCATTGATCCCAGGTTTTGTCTCGACCAGGATGTATTTCAATTTTGAGCTCTTCTGTTCAACCTCACTTCTGCCCCCAGAACCTATACCAGGGTAATAGTGGTAGTTGCTACCCACTTGAGGTCTATAGGGATTCCCATCCTCCAGTATTTTGACGCAGAACATCCTCGGGGATTCTCTTCTGAAGGATCTGTGCCTCTGTTGGTTGATGGTGACTCATCGCGGTCTTATCCCTAACCTAATGAAGTTGGATCTCATCCCTTCTCAGGACTTCATGTACATGGGGGGATGAATTTCCTCACCAAATCCTGTCTCTCATAAGGGTTTTTCTGGACAAGACCTCATTGTGGGCTTGCCTTTACCTCTGTCTCCTGTGAGCTCTGAACTCAGCTGCAGACATAATTCCCCTAGGAAAACTTTAATTGCACCAGCTTTAGTTCCTGCTTCTAGTGAACTGGAGGCCTTCTATCAGATCAGGGATCTGACTGTGACCACCACCTGCATTGGTGGTTAAATTAGGATAGGTTTCTGACTGAAGTTACAATTCACACCCTTGAACCCCAATTTTTTTCTGTACACTGATGCATCAGATTTGGGATGGGGTGCTCATCTGAAGCCAGAGCGGGTAGTTCTTCAGGAAATTTGGCCCTTGGAAGAAATTACCCTTCATATCAACAACTTGGAATGCGGGCAGTGTTCCTATCCTTACAGGGGAGTTTCAACCTCATAAGTCATCATTGTGTTATGGTCGCTTCAGACAACATGTCAGTTGTATCGTAACTCGGGTATCAGGGAGATACACAGGCTTCTTCTCTTTGCGTGGCAGTCTGGAACTTCCTCCAATGAGCAGTCTCAGAGGAGATTACTCTCCGAGTCCACCAAATTCTGGGCAAGAGGAATATCCTGGTGGACAGTCTATCCAGAGGGGGCCGTATGGTCCTCACAGAATGATCTTTGCATCAGTTGATAGCAGAGTCACTTTTCCAACTGTGGTAGGGACCATTAGTGGACTTGTTCGCTACAAGACTGAACAACAAGCTCCCTTTTTATGTCTCACCAGTATCAGATCAGAGGGCCTGGGTGGTGAACGCTTTCATCTAAAGTGGGATCATCTGTATGCATAAGTCTTCCCACCTATCAAAATTATTCTGCAGGTGCTCTTCCAAGTCAGAATCTCCACTTCTTGGCACAGCATAATAGCTTCCTGTGGCCCAAGAGTCATAGTTCAGCGACCTACTCAGCATGTTGGTAAATGAGCACAGAGGATGTATCTGCTGTCTCAGCACAGGGGGTCTTCTCCGCAACAGCCTGCAGATTCTCCACCTTCACACTTGGCTCATCTCAAGTGATCAATATCCTAGGATCAGTTTTCAAGCTAAGTTGCCAAGTTTATCATCAAGGCTAGGAGGCATTCTACTTCCAGGTGTAGAATGCAAAGTGGAGAATCTTCTGCAATTGGTGTAGTAGGAAATGTGTTGATCCTGGTTGTCCCCCTTTATATGCAGTTGCAGATTGTTTTCTCTTTCTTCTCAAGGAAAGAAAATGTTCTGCATCCACTATAAAGGGCTATTGGGCAGACCTTTCTAACACTCTCAAGTTCTCTAGGGGTTCCACCATAAGGTTAGCCCTTATCTTTCTGATTTCATCAGGTATTTTGAGCTTCATAGACTGGTATCTCACTCACTAATGCCTAGATGGAATCTTTTGTGTGTTTTTTGCACATTGTCAAAACCCCCTTATGAACCTTTAGGTGAAGCTTCCTTCGAGAACCTTACCTTTTAGACTGTTTTCCTGCTCTCCGTAGCATCAGTGAGGAGAAAGAGGGAGCTTCATGTCTTGTCAGTGGAAAAGGTTTGTTTACAGTTAAACGGTAATTATAATTCAATTTATATTCTTTGCCAACCAGGGTTTCTGGCTAAGAATCAGCTTCCTTCAATATTTCCACTTCCTGTTGAGATCCCCAGTCTCATTTGTATTGGTGCTAGGGATGATCAGGATAGGCTCCATTGCCCAGTTGGGGCTTTAAAATTTTATTTGGCTTCCTCTAACGACAAAATGAAGGGTTGGAATGGTCTCTTTCTACCTGAAGAGAGCTTATCAGTCCCTCACTGAGAGGGACCTATCTTTTATGAGAAATAAAACCCATGAAGTTAGGTCTATTGCTGTATCTTGGATGATGTTATGAGAGCTGCCTTCTAGCTGTCTCACACTACCTTCTCCTCCTTTTACCTTTGATTTTTTGGTGCATCAGAGCAAGGGTATATTTACTTTGGGCCCTTCAGTGATGGCACAGCATGTGGCCCAACCTTCTACCAGCCTACAGTAGTGAACACTCCCACCATAAGAATAAGTGCAGTTGTTTTCTATACCAGATTCATTGAGGCCATCACCCTCCCTCGTAATTGGTAAATTCAGGAATGCAGTAGTAGCAAGTAATTTATTACTGCTATTAAAATGTAGGGTTTTTTTTTTGGGGGGGGGGTAAAACTAATTTTAATTATGTCATACTTACCTGCTACTATTGCAAAGATTCCCTTCTCCTAGCCTGCTCTGATGTCCTGCACTCTTAAATCCAAGTCAAAAGAGGAAGATATTCTGTATGTTGGCTGTGACTAATGAGTCAGACTGGGATCATGTTCTTTTAAGTTCTGGCACTCCAGTACTAATTGGAGGAGGGAATAATTAGCTTGGACTGGGGACATAGAGTCATAGAAAAGGAAAGCAATGCAATAGTAGTTGGTAAGTTATTTTACCTGCCAAAAAACTACATTTCTAAAAGAGTCTCATTAAAGTGCATATGATGATTATAATTTTTTTTCAAGTTTCATACTTTCAAGATTGAAAACATTAATTAATCAGTTACTGAATGTTTAAAGTTAAATTCATCACAAAATATAGATTTTTTCCCATTTTGCATTAAACCATGCCTTGTCCTGGAACTTTCTCTTTTCTTTTTAATTAATAAAAGTTATAAGTTTACATCGACTGGGTCATATAATCAAACACAGTGTCCTTCAGTAGGATTTGAGAGTTCAAGAAATGTCAGGAATCATATCAATTTCTTATTAAAGAGATCTCATTACCATAGGCTTTTGATATAATGCATAAATATCCTACAGAACGAACAAGTAACAAAGCTTCAAGAACTAATTTTATTTCCAGTCAGTATGCTTGAAAATAATTTGATATAGACTAGATGCTCCAAGCATATCCATTTTTATTTATTTACTTATTGATTTCTTTTTCCCAAATTAATCTCTTGTCTATTTTCAGCATTACCCTTCTTGAAGAACACAAGAGCGCTTCTGTTTCCTGTGATGGGTCTCTTATTAATTTACATTTTGTCTCTGATCCTTGGATGGAACTTCAGCAAGGGACTTTGTGATTTTTACCAGTTCCGAGTTTTGTAGCAGTGCATGCCATATTCAGTATTTGAAGGAACACATATATTGATTGCATATAAATAGAGTTCAGTCAGCAAGAGACTTAAGTGACTTTTGTATCCATCATTGTCTGTTGATGGAAGAAATTGAGAAAAGCACTCAATACACATAAATATTTCAAAACCTAAAAAGTGCTTCTGTTGATTTATATTTCATGTAATGTGTTTTTGTTTGTTATTTTTTAGCAATTCTTAATTGCCATGATATTCTTTATATTAATCATGAAGAAATGTCAATTCTGACATAAAAGTAACCTCTAAAATATATATTTTTAGCTTTGTTTGTCATAGACCAGAAGAGCTATGGGGATGGCCAGTTGTCCATCATCTGTCATCCACCATCCAGCCATCCATTAGCACAAGTTTGTTATCGCTACTTCTCCTAAACTACTTGGAGGATTGCCATAAAACTTTATACAAACATTCATCTAAAGATATAGTTGGTCCTAAATGAAAATGGTGATGCTCAGGCATCCAATATGGCCATCACAACAGCCAACCTGAAAATCTTGTTATTGCTACTCCTCCTGAATGGATGGTCATATCAATATGGGGTTTTCACAAAAAGACTTCTTGTGATTGTTGGTTGTAAATAAAAATGTCCCCAGTCTGACATCCAATATGGCCAACACAGCAGCCATTTTGAAAATCTTGTCATCACTACCCCTCCTGAATGGAAAGTCATATGAACATGGGGTTTTCACTAGAAAACTTCTTGTGATGTCTGGTTGGTTTTAAATGAAAATGGTTGCACTTGGACATCCAATATGGCTGCCATTTGAGCCATGTTGAAAATCTTGTTATCACTACTCTTGAATGGATGATCATATCAACATGGGGATTTCACTGAAAGACTTCTTATTGTGTCTAGTTGGTCCTAAATATAAACAGTGCCAATCTGACATCCAATATGGCTCTCATGGCAGTCATCTTGAAAATCTTGTTATCACTTGACCTGAATGGAAAGTCATATCGACATGGGGTTTGCACCAGAAGACTTCGTATATTGTTATTTGGTCTTAAAGGAAAATGGTTTCACTTAAACATCCAAAATGGCCAAAACACTGTCTGTCTTGAAACACATATCACTACTCCTTAAGAATTGGTGGTCATATCAACATGGGGTTTTCACTAAAAGACTTTTTATGATGTCTAGATGGTCCTAAATGAAAATGATGCCAATCTGAAGTCAAATATAGCTGCCAGCTTGAAAATCTTGTTGTCACTACTCTTGAATGGAAAGTTATGTTGGCATGGGGTTTTCACCAGAAGACTTATTATGGCATCTAGTTGGTCTTCAATAAATATTGTACTGATCAGATATCCAAGATGGCCACCACAGTGGTCATGTTGGAAATCTTATCACTACTTCTCCTAGATGGAAGGTCATATCAACATTGGGTTTTCACCAGAAGACTTCTTATGATGTCTAGTTGATACTAAATGAAAATGTTGCCTATCAGACAATCCAGTATGACCATCATGGCAGCCATCCTGAAAATATTGTTATTGCTATGTCATATCAACATGGGATTTTCAACAGAATACTAAATATGATATCTAAATGGTCCCAAATGAAAATGGTGCCAATCTGACCGGTAATATGGCTGTTACAATGAACATATTGAAAATCTTGTCACTAATTCTCCCTAATTGGATTGTCTTGTTATCACTACTCTTGAATGGATGGTCATATCAACATGGGGATTTCACCAAAAGTCTTGTAATGGTGTCTAGTTTATTCTAAATGAAAATGGTGCCGATCTTACATCCGGTATAGCTGCCACATTTGTTAATTTGAAAATCTTATTGCTCAAGAATATCAGAAATGGTTTCAACACACAGAAGTTAAAAAGTAGATTTGGTCTTGTCTTGAATTCCAGGAAAATCTTGTTGGACAGTAGAGCTTCAGTCCCTTTAAGGGGCTTTTGTTTTTATTGATTTGCTATAAGAATAGATAGTTGCCAGTTTGACAGATGATACGTGGCTATATAATATGTATCAGGATTATGCTGTATGCAAAACGGTACAGATACAGAATGGTAAAGACAAAGTCAGTTCATAACAAATGCTGTATTATTTCTATATGTTGTGCCTGGGATTGACTCTTGGATGACCAGGCTTCCAGAATATTGCGCCTGATTATATATTGTCAAAATCTGAGATTCACATGTAATTGACATTGAATCCTGGTATGATCAACAGTGAAACCTGTCTCAGCAGATACTTCTGTATAAAGAACATCTTTTTTATGAATGACAGCATTTGTAAATCCCCTTTCAAAATTTCATTATCATTATCAATCTGTATATAAGTGAGATGTGTTGTTAAAAGGACAAATTTATTTGGTGCCTTTAAAATTTGGTGCCTTTATTGTCCATTGTGGAAAGGTTTCACTGCATCTATTGGATACCCAAGAGCTAGTAACATGGGAATAAATGAGCTAATCACATCACATAGTAATGCACACCTGAACGGGTATAGTAAACTCTAGCACATCACCTTTAACATTGTTAAAGTTTTGGGGTTGGATAGTACATTTTGCACAGATGTAATGACATTTTTTACACACATTGTTGAATATAAAGTTTTGTAAACGAGGGATTTAGATTGTCAGTAATATATTAACAGAATACACCTCTCCCTTGTTTTGGATCATGGTGTGCCCTTGGACAAGGGAGTTTACTCCAGTTGTCTCTGCACTAAATAACCTACTTGTGTTGTTGTGATGTAAAACACCAAACCAAAGCAATCTCATTTTAGCATGCCCTGATTATACATGAACCCACTTTCAGCATGCCCTGATAACTCATGAACCCATTTTTAGCATGCCCTGATAACTCATGAACCCACTTTCAGTATGCCCTGATAACTCATGAACCCACTTTCAGCATGCCCTGATAACTCATGAACCCACTTTTAGTATGGAGTTAGGTGTAGATTTTATTTTTTTTCTTATAGAAAAGGCAAAAAATAGGCTCCTATTTGCTTTAACATTTAAAAATTGCGATCAAATTGGTAAACGAAAGCTCAATATATCGCTCATTTTATTGTTGAAAATGGTGGTTAGTGTGTGTTAACTTGGAATCAACATCATGAAATTCACTGATTTCAATAAGAAATCATATATTTTAGAAGATTGTCTTAGACAAAAATATTTTTTTCAGTAAAGAACACAACATATGACAAAGTATTGATCAATGAAAATGCTTACTGAATAGATACCTATTAAAGAAGTCTTGTCAAATGAAATTCATGTTTTTATTTTATTTTTTAATTCAGTTTCATTGTATTCATTATAAATGTGACATGCCGTCTTCTGTTCAAACATGAAAAGAGTCAACTGTCACGGTGATGCCCACGAGAATTTCAGTGAGAACCTAACTAAGTACTTACTGGCAGCTAAGCTAGATTTATTTTAACGATTGTTGAAAGCATAATGGTCTTTTGGCATGACAACACAAGCTAATTAACAGATTTATTTTTCTCCAGGTGATTACAATAAACGAAAGGTACCAACATCACAGTAACATATATGTGTAGGGTCGGCCTATTTTCATGCTAAAATTACACACATAGATAATTCCTAAGTTGTTGCTTTTGCCAATGTTCCTCAAAATTTGCAGTGATAAATTCAGAAATGAACTTGCAAGTTCTAATATAATGCACACATTTTTGTCTTTTCTCTTTCTTTTTGGTTGATTTCTTTTCATCTGGATGTAGTGTTTCAGGACCATGTAACTGGCGTGTGCTTACTGTTTTTATTAGTACAAATGATAGAGTGTTGTACATAGCCATGTGCTATCAACAAAGTGACATTTTAAAATTGCTATATTGAGGGATTAACCAGTGCAAACATATTAGTGGATTTGGCTTCAGCAGTTTATGAGTGTAATTGTAGTTATGAAGCTTTTGTTTTGTTGGTGTTTGCTTTCAGTGGATTCAAATGTTCTGACCTTTAAAGGGAAGTAACTCCAACTTTACTGATACATGAATTTGTGACTACTCCAAGTCAGCTTGATCTATATTAGAAGTCAGTGATCAGTAATATTATTAATGACTTCATTGACTTCTTTACATCTAATATCCATAAACATTAAAGTCCATTAGATGAATATGTGTGAAGGACAATGGAGATTTTAATTTTCATGTATCAACAAAATTGAAAGCACTCCATCCCCCTTTCCTGCAACTGTTGACCAAAATGTGAGCCTCCCTTGCTATTTTGCACTCTCGTCAATGTTTCTGGACCCCATCACTCGTGAGATATCAGGGAAGAAATGTGCCTGCATTCAAGTCCGGTGTAACCTGTTTATAAAAGGTACTCGAGGGATAACAAACATGGTTTATTATATACAGGTTGAAAATAATAATAATGAGATGATGAAAAGGGATATTAAAAGTGTCCTTTATGAACAGGTGTCTGCTAAGGCAGGTTTCACTTTATGTGAAGGTTGGCATCAGGATCTGGAGAAAATATTGCTTTAAAATGAAAAGGAATCAAATATTTTAGTCAACAGAGTCAATGTTTGCTGAAGTACACTGTAATGTATAAATGTTTTTGATAGACAAATAAACAGAAAACAAACCTTTCAGGCAAGTGGAATTGTAGTCGGGGGAAGTGACTGTTTTAAAGCCATTTGCTTTGGGCCTATGGTTGTGGCTAATTCTTTATAACATTAAAATGATGGAGGCAACCTTATGCGGTTTTCTCTATTTTTATTGCTGTTATGGCTGCTTTGAAATAACAGAAAGGCAAAATATTTCTTGCACTTTTATAATTTTATGGGATATTTTTTGTTTTTGTGCATCTGTCATTCATTCAATCGAAGTTGAATATTCCATGTGTAAATTGTCGCTACTAGAATGAGCCATACGAAACTGCTTAATGTTCCCATTACTTGTACAGCTGCATATTATTTTAGTGTTGCTATGTGCCCTGAGCCCTGAGCTAGATCTCATCATATTAAGATACCATGCAAATTTTCATTTTTGTTCCCAGTGAAAGCCAATTTCCTTTGCTTTGGGGCAGTTGATGAATGCAATAATGTATAATGGGGCACAGCACCCTGCCTCCAACTGTCTGTTGTGCCCTGCTCTTATTCCTGGCCTATCCATTTGCACCCCATTCCTACTTTATTTGTTAGATTTGCTCCCCAGTCTTTTTTTCCCTTTAGGATTGGCATATTGTACTTTGTTACTAACTGTGTGTCGTCTGGAATTACTATGGTGCTAGTTTGTGAATTCCCAAATGTCAATGAAAAGAAATGTTTGCAGACAAAAAAATGGCTTCATTTATCGAGACTGGAATAGACTGTGCTGTTTAAGGTTAGATAGGCCATTTGATAGTAAATGGTATTTGTTTAGAGTCAGGACTTTTTCAAAGCAGGTGGTTGTAGACAAGATTGATTATCAGCTTGTTTCATGCAAATTACAAGACGGGAGACTCTATCCAGTATAATCTATAGATTGTTTGAATAAAGTGAGAATTGGAAAGGATTTTTAAAAAGTTTCAGCATATTAAAATTATTCATACCATAATGCTTTTACAGTGTTTTAGGGATTAGTCAGTGTGATGCAGTGCATGAAGTAGTAAAACTCTGTTATATCCAGCGGCAAAAAATTTAAATAATATTCTACAATTATTCTTGACAGTTGAATTTTTTTAAGTGAAATAAAACTAGCTGTATGATATATTTTTTAAATTGGTAAATTATTATAGCTGGATATGTGTTGTCTTTTGTTCACTGATGGGAAACTGAGTGCCCTTTTAAAAGAATTTAATTTGTTCTGTGCCCTTTTTAAGGGACTGGTGCCCTGCACTTTTCAGATTCTTGCTGGAACACTGAATGGCTAACTGCATCCACCCTTTAATCAATATCTGCTTGTTGGACAATCCATCATAACTTCAATCTTTAAACACTGTTAAGCACCTGGGTAGTTTTACTATATAACGAGAACAAATTGATTTAATTATAACTTCATTATTTGTAATTCATCATTCATTCCATTCTATTGCTTAGTATTTGTCTTTGATTTCAGAGAATATATTTTATAAGTAGGTAGTTTTAGAGAACTCATCCACTCTGGCAATAAGTAATCCATGTTTTGATTACATTTAAATTTATGTTTTACAAGAAATGAGGTGTAAATAGAATAATATGATTACAGCTCCAAAAATCCTACTTACAACATGCTGTCAGTGAACATTTAAAGGTATCGTGTACAGCATGTCACTTGTGTTCTTGTGGTAGACATTTGTCTCTTAATTTTTTGATAAAAGATTTTGAAAATATTTCTTATATGTATTCCATGTGTATGAAACTTTAATACAAGAATAATGTTTTTATCTGTAATTATATGAACTCCTAAAACGTCATCTTTTAATGAAAGAAAAAAATTACATTAGAAAGTAGGAATCATCAATTTATCCAATCAAAACGGAAGGTATCATTATGAATATTTGATCCTCCTCCATTTGAAGTGTATACATAACATTATTGCATGAAATTATTTCATATCTATTGTATATTGGATTATAGCCATTGATGGACACAACATTACAAATTGTAAACTCTTGACTTATTTACTTTAAAAAAAAATAATTATGTAACAAACATATTTAGTGGTACCATTCATTTTTATAGTGTACAGATGTGTAATTGAAATCTGTACCTTTATTTATCTAGTGCTTAAAAAGCTTTGCATATCAAAACATAATGCATAAAAAATCCTCTGCTTTCCTTCCATTGGTAAAATAGTCCTCACTTCTTCAGACAGTACACATATCTTGGTGTGATATTCACTCACACTGGCTCATTTAAAATAGTGCTGAATTGCACGAGTAAAAAATCTTTATGTGCCTGGTTTAGAATAAAACTAAACATTACTACAATCTATGTAATCCCAACAAATGTTCTTTTACATATGTTTAACATGATAGCCATACACATATTCATGTATTTATGTGAAGTTTGGGAATGTACAGCCTTCAGTATAAAAAATCCAAATTGTTTCTTAATGAGGATAAAAATGTATGCAATTCCACCCTTATTAAATTCGAAAAATTTATATTAGACCTGTAGAAGTGGGGTATTTGAGCTACAGCTGAACTTGGACTTCTTACAAATATATACATGGATATCTGGATACTAAAATTTTATATAAGAGCTTATAATTGTGCCTGTCCACAAGTACTCAGCAAATCCTATGAAAAAGATGTTATCTTCCACAATGTGAGGTCTGGAATAACTTTGACAATATTACATGTTTTCTCCAGCAGTGACCTATGTGTTGATATTACATGTTCTCCAGCATTGACCTATGTGTTGATATTACATGTTTTCTCCAGTAGTGACCTATGTGTTGATATTACATATTTTCTCCAGTAGTGACCTATGTGTTGATGTTACATGTTTTCTCCAGCAGTGACCTATGTGTTGATGTTACATGTTTTTTCCAGCAGTGACCTATGTGTTGATGTTACATGTTTTCTCCAGCAGTGATCAATGTGTTGATATTGAAACTATAAATGGAGTAAATATCAATACTCTTAAAGACACCTTGGTTCAAAAGATGATGTTTTACTAAATTATGTAACTCCTTCAAATACTGAACAGTCTAATAAATTAAAGATATATGACATCTTTAAAAGCCGAAGTAGCTTCAACATATCAGCATGTTGTGAAAAACCAAAATCGCCAAAAAATTACTATGTAGTCTTGGCCTTGTTTGCCATACTCTAGTGGTTGAAATAAGTCAATATAACAAAATCAGACCAAGTAAGCATTTGTACCAGTCCCAAACCCAATGTATGAAAAGAAAAACAACTTCCTATTGTCATATTCTGTAAATTAACATGTAAGAAAGATACGATCTGTACTCGCTTATAAGTCAAGTCCAACTGCAAACAACATAGACCCTGATCTGCTGATGCCTCATGCACCAGCAGATCAGGGTCTTTCTTGTTTGTTATACTGATTACACCTAACAAACTGCATAGACCCAGATTAACTGTCTCTTTATGTGATGGCAGATTGAAGTTGGACTCAACTTATAAGTAGGTATATATGGAACTATTTGATATGCTTCTGTCAAAAGGTTTTGATATTGTATCAGATATTGATTCAAATAGTAGCCATATTTCTCAAATGGTCCCTGTTCAAGTATTATTGATCTTTTGACAAATGGATAACTAGACTGCCACCTACAGCTAGGTAGTTTACACACTATATATTTGCCAGCAAAACCAGACTGCCACCAACAATTAGGTAGTTACACTATATATTTGCCACCAAAACCAGACTGCCCCCTACAGCTAACTAGTTGCACTATTTGCCAAATTAACCAGACTGCCCCCTTCAGTTAGGATGTTACACTATATATTTGCCACCAAAACCAGACTGCCTGCTACAGCTAGGTAATTACACTATATATTTGTCACCAAAACCAGACTGCCTGCTACAGCTAGGTAATTACACTATATATTTGCCACCAAAACCAGACTGCCTGATACAGATAGGTAGTTACACTATATATTTGCCACCAAAACCAGACTGCCTGATACAGCTAGGTAGTTAACACTTTATATTTGCCACCAAAACCAATCTGCCCCCTACAGCTAACTAGTTGCACTATTTGCCAACTTAACCAGACTGCTCCCTACAGTTAGGTAGTTGCATTATATATTTGCCACCAAGTATGTGTTAATGACTGTCATTTCATTCATTTTTGTTAATTCTTTTGTTACATTGTTCACTGTTTGTTATTGATGTTCTGTATAATAAGTGAACTGAACTGAATTGAATTTAATTGTATGTTCATAGCTTTATGCTTTGCTTTCTTTTGATTATCTCTGCCTTTTTAAAAAGCATTGGGGTTATTGCAATACCTTTAGTGTACATCCTCCTTTCAATTCCTATACCTTCTTCTAAACTGCTAAGTGGAATTTGACCAAACTTGGTATATAACCTGACCATGTCAAAATATGTGTAAGAGGGGTCCTAATTTTGGCTTCTCCCCTGGGGTTCCTGGGAGGGGGTTAAGATTGCAATAACAATGACATATTTCGATATTTTGTGGCAAAACTCTATATACAAGTATGGTGTCATAGCAGGAAGAAACAATATATCGGTTGCAACCTTTGGGTCACAGTTTGGGGAGTGTGGATGGAGTAGGTAATATATATAATAAATCATGTATATATATATGTTTGTGTACTGTTTAGGGGCTTGAGTTGATGAGTCACCAAAGTTTATCTGGTTCATTTTGTATCAGTGGTAAGATCAGTATCTTTTAAGGAGACAAAAGAATTGACATATGCAATTATGGTAGCGATGTCTGTAAGGTTCAACAATTTTTCTTACAATACTCCGTTATTGATTTGTAAATATTTGTTCTATAGAAGGCACATACATGCTTTTTTGTATAGAGCAATTGTTTTTATTTTTGTTTGAAAATTGTACATAATAAATGCTTTTTTGTTACTACATTTAAGAATGTGGGAAATCTCTTGTACAGTCTTAACATTCTAAGAGTAGAATTATATATTTAAAAAAAAAAGGATTTTGCTTCGTTTCATTTCAATATTTTTCTACATCTATTGTCTTTTAGTGATTTGGAATCTTTGCTACTATTAAATGGTGAGTTTTTAATTCTTATTATATTTCAATGACCTATTGATTAACGTGAATCAATTACTGCTTATCAAGATCCCAGTGGATCAATCCAATTGTAAGTTGCCTGTGGGTAATCACATAATTTGTTAAGAGCCCTAGAAAAGAGACATCTGACACCTAGGTTGTTTTTTGCTACACATACAATTTCATATTGTAATAATAATCTAAGGGTAGTTCTATTTAATCATATATAGTATCCAGGGAAGGCAGTTTTTAAAAAATATCTGCTAGGGCACATTTATTTTTTGGGGTTAAATGAAAATTATACGTAAATTTGTTAATTGCATCTTTGATTGACTTTCCAAATTTGAAAGTGCCTACCCTGGGTCCCATGTATGTTTTACTGTAGCATCCCTAATTATTTTATGCTTGATCATGGTGAGACTTCAGTATACTCTCAGAATTGCTGTTAAAAAGTGTATCTAAATTTTTATATGAAAATTTTGAATTTTAAGGAAGTTGATATAGCAAAAAGTAGAAGACTAGTTCATAGATTGGTTATAGTAGATGAGTTGGATTTCAATAATTCAGCTTTATACATGTACTACAAAGAGCTTTTTCACTCCATAGATTGTCAGTCTGCCAAAAAGTCAAACTTCTCTGATGTAGTTTCTCCTGTGTTTTTATTCTTGGCCTGTACCATTACTTCAGTTCCACTGATGAAGATGGCGACCTCCACAAGAGTTTTTCGGGCATGCTCTGGTGTCTTGACATCTAATTCTAGGTGCCCAATTTTTTTACAAGAAGGTTCAGTTACAAAGGTTGGATTTTCCTCAGTGGAAGCAAAGATTTCAATGTCTATCACATCTTTGTCTTCAGCAGGGGCATGGAATTGCAATACATGTGGATCATCACTGCTGACTGACTGTCCAATCTGGACAATTTTTGCGAAAATATCTTTACAGTATGTTTCATCCTGTTTATTGGTAATCATTTTTGAATGTGGATGAATGCTTCTCAGGAAAGGTACTATCTTGGATGTTCCATATGTGTAACAACTTACACGGGTTGATACAACAGAAGGATCATGACCAAAAATTACAGCTCCTTTCAGCACAGCAAGACCAGGGTCAGCGGGAATAATTATCCTACAGTCTGGTAACCTTGTTCTTATTTGCTCTTGAAGAAATTTTGATTCTGAGAAGCCACCAACCATCAGAATAGTTTTGATGTCATACCTTTCACATTTTTGGAGTAGATCCTCTAGATGGTTTGCTATCTCATAACAGCAGGGGCTGAAGAGATCATGTACCACTCTTGGATCAATAAGCATTTTATCTCCTTTCAGAGTGATGGAATCTTTACATTTTTCTGTGCTTTCTATGGCCTTTGCTATATTTTTTCCAGTGTAACGCATGTAAACCTCAATAAACTCGTAGGGAATTTTGAAGACAGCTTTGTCATTTTGACCGGGATAAAGTGTGCGCTTTTTAACCTCAAACTCTCTATATAGGTCCATCAGATCAAATGTGTGGATTTTAGAAATCTCTTCCATTACTTGTTTGCCCATGATCTCTGAGATAAGATTTATGAATTCTTTGTCAACATTTGCTCCTCCCCAGTGGCCTCCACTAGCTTTATACAGTTCCTTGATCTTCCCATTCTGCTGAACTTCATGTACTGCCATATCAATTGTTCCTCCTGAAATGAGACATTAAGCACAAACTACAGGACAAGGGAACTGTTCCCTAGCTCATTAATGTCTGGTTGTCAAAAAAATATGTACTGTAAGTTTACTGTTGCTAAATTTCTATCACGAAGATAATTTTGTTTCATAGACATGTTCCTGAGCTCAAATGTTTGTCATTTTGCAGAGATAGCCTTTTCTCATTACATGAGAATCAGCACATTTCTTTACAAAAAAGTATTTAGTAATTAAAAAGAATAAATACCTCCAGCATCAATAACCACGTACTTGGAACCCAGTTCAAAGGGAGATAAAGCATTATTGCCAGTCGAGAGCTTGTCCAGTGGAAGATAACGGCAAAGAATTGCTGCTGCTTCTGGCTCTAGTGCAATTAATAGTTGGCTACTGAGAATTCCAGCCTGAAATGGTGAAAATTAAAACAACTCTTGGTTTTTGTATCACACATAATAGTAGAGACTACTTTATTTAGGGTAAATGACTTAATTTAAAGTATTTTTGTATTTTAATTCCTCACAGCTCACTACCTTCCTTACATTGTCAAGCATGTGCTATTACAATATGTGTTGAATATGTAAAATCATTATGAATTTTAAGTCACTTTATCTGACACATACTATATTTAAAAATTGAAAATTCATTGTACATATGTATTTGGTGTCATAAGATCAAGTGACTGTAGCTGAAATAAGAAAAGAATTTGTGTCTTTGAAATTCCAATAAGGGGGGCTTAGCTAACAAGTTAGCCTCACCAGTGGTATAAGAAGTGTTGCTAAAAGTGTCCGGGTTCAGGAGGTATCCACACCAGCTGTATAACAAGTGTACCTAAAATGGGTCTAGTTAAGGAGGTATCCACACCAGTGGTATAATAAGTGCACTTAAAAGGGGCCTAGTTAAGGAGATATCCACATCAGCGGTATAACGAGTGTACCTAATAGAGCCTTAGTTCAGGAGGTCCCCACACTAGTGGCATAACAAGTGTACTTAAAAGTCCATTAGGATAATTTGCATAGGTAAAGTACACTAAGTGGAACAACCCAATTCGTTTGAAGTTAGCTAAATCAAAGAAATGCCTGTTGAAAAACAAAAGTTATTACACATCATTACCTTGAAATAGAATGTTTAAAACCATCTTGATTAAAGATTACTGACAAGTTTGTGATCAGAGGCAACGTTTCTTTAAAGTTGGATTTTACTCTATATATAAAACGCAAACTAACACTGACTGAAACTGAAAGCAATTGACCTGCTGTCAAATGGCAAAGCACCTGGAGCAGATGCTATTCCAGCAGAAGTCTACAAAGCCGGAGGCACGCAAATGGCACAGAAACTGACTGAACTCTTCCGATAAATGTGGACTCGGGGGGGGGGGGGAACTATACCCCAGGAGTACAAGGATGCATCCATCGCCCACCTGTACAAGTGGAAAGACAACACGATCCTGCAACAACCATCGGGGCATCTCCTTGCTGTCAATAGCTGGCAGAATCTTTCCCAGAATTCTGCTGAATCATATGTGCATCACATCGATCAGGGGCTCGTGCCAGAGAGTCAGTTCGGCTTCAGGAAAGGACGAGGGGCCACAGACATGGTGTTTGTGGCTCGTCACCTACAGGAGAAATGCCAGGAACAGAACTCCAACCTGTACATGACATTCATTGACCTGACAAAAGTCTTCAACACAGTCAGCCGTAAAGGCCTTTGGAAGATCATGGTAACATTTGGTTGCCCAGAGAAATTCATTGTGATGGTTCGGCAATTCCATGATGGCATGCTCGCTCATGTCGTGGATGACGGCGAGTCAACTGAAACATTCACAGTCACCATTGGAGTCAAGCAAGGCTATATGTTGGCCCTAACACTCTTCAGTATGATGTTCTCTGCCATACTTACTGATGCCTTCAGTGACCATGACACTGGGATCGACATCAGATACCGGACTGATGGCAAGCTCTTCAATCTGAGGAGACTACAGGCGAAGACAAAAGTTAAATGAAGTGACTGTTCGTGACCTCCTATTTGCTGTCAACTGTTCCCTGAATGCCAACTCTGAGTCTGACATGCGACACAGTATGGACCATTTCTCTTCAGCTTGTGACAATTTCGGTTACACAATCAGTATCAAGAAGACAGGTGACGCACCAACCTGCACCAGAAAAGCCTTACGTAAAGCCTACCATCACAGTAAATGGCCAAACCCTCATGGTAGTGGACAAGTTCACTTATCTCGGCAGCACACTGTTACGTGCAGTCCACATCGATGATGAAACCAACGCCAGAATTGCTAAAGCAAGTGTGGCCATTGGCAGACTACGTGCAAATGTGTGGGAGGGCAGAGGCATCAGTCTACAAACAAAACTTAGGGTCTACAAAGCCACTTTGTTGCCGACCCTGCTGTATGCTTGAGGAACCTGGATGGTGTACAGACGCCATGCCAAGAAGCTGAATCATTTTCACATAGGCAGTCTGAGGAAACTGATGAAGATAAGATGGCAGGACAGGGTTCCCGACACTGAGGTTCTTACACGGGCAGGCTTTCCAAGCATCCACACTCTGCTGATGAAATCATAGTTGAGATGGGCAGGCCACGTCACCAGGATGTCAAAAGAGCCACTTCCAAAGAAGATCTTTTGCGAGCTGAAGGAGGGAAAGCGATCCCAATGTGGTCAGAAGAAACGCTTCAAAGATTCCCTCAAGTCATCCTTGAAACACTTCAACATTGACCGTGTGTCTTTGGAAGATCTCGCACAGGATCGCTCCACCTGGTGGAGCCTCATCCAAACTGGAGCACAGACTTTGAACGGAGAAGAATTGCAGAGGCAGTGCAGAAGCATGAGCAGCGTAAATCTCAGAACTACAGCACGTCCTCTATTGATCAAGTAAACCCAAGTTGCACCACCTGTCAAGTGTGCCACAGACAGTTCAGAGCACAAATTGACCCGATCAGCCACTCACGTACTCACAGAAACCGAACCAGTTAGTGATGTCATGGTCATCTTCGAACTCGAACGACAAACAGCAACAGCAAAACGCAAAACATGATTATTTCAGTAATCAGAATAGTGTACAAGTGTGATTCATTTAAGAAGGCAACATGTCGAAATGCAGCAGTGATTTAGGAAAGGATGAGCCATCTGCGAACAAGCAGAGTCCAGCAAAACTAAATTTTAGAGCTCCTGATTGACTTTGTGAAGCGCACCAGGAAGGGGGAGCATTTTATTCTTTGCGCATACTGCAAACACCATATCAACATTAGTCATTGTGGAGTGTACAACGTCCATCAACATAGCAGGTGTTGCTGGTAGACAATGCACGAATGCCGAGCTGAATTTCAATAGTAACCATGTTTAAACAGTCATTGACAGACGATGTCACTAGAGCTGAAGTTCTTTTCTGCAATTGTGTTGCAGAGCACAATCTGCTATTTTCAGTTGCAGATCATTTTTCAGACCTGTGTAAGGAAGTGTTCTCAGATAGTGATATTGCTAAGAAAATTGTTGCACAAGGCAAAAATCAACAGCGAATATCATAAATAATGCAATTGCACAAATGATGGACAACAAGTAACTGAGTTGTGTCCAAATAACAAATTCTTGGTCCTGATTAATGAATCTATTGACAAGGGACATGACAAGACCGTCACTATTTTGATCTGGATGTATGGCCATGTGGTGAAGAAAGTTTGTCAGCTGCCTTAAGGAAAAGCGAGATTAGATAGTCAAATTAGGGTGCCCATTGCATGTTTAACACTCTCACAGCGACGCAGAACGATCATTTTCAATGCTGAGAAAAATTCAAGAAGATATTCGGGGAAGTTTGAACAACGGTATCATCCAGTCTCTGATGAGTGTCCATATTTACACAAATGACACTTGTATTGCCTTCAGCCCCGCTACTGAACTATTGAGAGCAGCAAAGACTGCATCTGATTTAAAAAAACTACATTCCACTGTCCAATGGATTTTAAAGCAGAAACTTTGTGTATTTTTTATTTAATGTCTGTGTCGTTAGGATTATGTGAGTGTGTGCGCATATGTGTTTGTATGTGTGTGGTGATCATATCCGACAGTGCTAAGTCTACCAACTGATTTTTGTTTGTAAGCATATTAAATACTTTAAAGAAAACATATGTTATTTTCTTTTATTCAGATTTGAATTTACAATAATTTTCTATATGCTTATATGAAACGATATCTTATTCTCAATTAGACAACATCACTTTTTGGGGTTCATGTGCACTGACTTCCGTTGAGACCTCAAAACACATTGTTTGAATCTCAAAAAGAAAACAATGACTGTCTGGGAATATGGCAGGTATGCACCAGTGGTATAACAAGTGTACATAATAGGGGCTTAGTTAATGAGGTCCTCACAACAGCGGTATAATAAGTGTACCTAAAAGGGGTCTAGTTAAGGGTCCCCACACTAGCGGTATAACAAATGTCAGCATAATCACAAGAATGTGAGCGATTTGGAACTGCATGATGCCATTTTTAAATTACCAAATGAGGGTGAAATTGATGGCAAGCTTTTGAAATGAGTTAGCTTAAAAACTAATAGTTAAATTACTCATAATTTCAATTTGAAAATAATTTAAGGTCTTTTTTTATTAGAATAATTTGAATTAATATCCAATTAAAATATAATTACAAATAGTTGAATTCAATATTTGGCATCTGTCTTTCTACACCAGCAACATCGATATTCTCTCCAAAATACGTGGGCAACGTTTGCATTTATATAATGACTATGAGAATAAAAAACTGATGGATGATATATATGCATTGGTCTACCATGTATCATGCAAAGATCTTGGATGTTTCCTTACTTTTGCCACTGTCCACGTAAATTCAGCGCAGCAAACAAGACCAACAGTAGCAATAATACCGCCAACAATTGTTTCATGGTATAAGGGAAAGAAATATATAATTGGTGCCGTTGATAACTCGAACTACAACAAAAGAACAAGAGATGAAAAACATCGAACAAATGCCTTGGCAACCCTCCATATATCTCGCAGTCAAAGAGCATATGTCTTTACCCTCCATTCCGTTATCTTCAGACCGTTAGTTGGATATCTTTTACCTACAAGGTATTGGTGGAAGTTTGTTTTATGTTATTCCATACAAAAACATCGTGTAGCGCAAAACCCATTTTTGATCCACCTGTAACTCTGGCATAAACTCAGCAGGCAGCTAATGACGATGTTAAACAGACCAACAAAAAAAAAAAAAAAAAAAAAAAGTATCAAGTATATACTTTGGCATGCAGTGGGTTGTTTAATCCTTTATTGGCAATTGGGACACCAAAAAGGTGCCTGATGTTGCATTTTGCCCTATTATTATGGCTCTGCCAACGGAATATAGCACCATCTACACATCACTAAAATGCACGAAAAGACCATGAATGCCGAAGGTCAAACACATCTGCCTGTGTTTTTTTATATGGGCATCCTTGAAAGGCTCTGGTTATAACATGTTCAAAGCTTATGGATTTATAAGGTAACAGTATTATCCAGTGCGAGGATTGTACGTTGGACGTCTGTATGGAAATGCTGGTTTGAGGCAAGTAAACGTCTGAATCAGATGTCTTTACTGAAGACACTTTAGAACAGATATAATCTGACAAAGACTTTGACATAGCAATAAGAGAATTAAGTTTCATTGATGAAGCCCTTAATACAAGATTTATCATTCAGTTTTAACGTTGATGTAAGGAAAATGAAAGGTACATACCACACCAAATTGAAGAACATCTGGACGAACTGACAACATTTTTCTAGAACGCCCAGATAGGTTTTGAACAAGATCTAACCTAGGCGTTGAGGTGTGTTATTTATGACAAAATACCACGTCTACTCGAAGAGTTCAGAGAGGATGGAAGACATGTCTCACCAACATTTAGACTTTGGGATGACTTTCGTTTCAAAGGTTATGCTTCCGTTGACGCTGTTCATTTCCAGGTTTATACTCGGTATTTTGGAATGTGCATCAATCCGCAAAGGAAGAGTTGATTCCACTCATGTTTGGGTCAAATAGATCACAATATGCCAAGGCTAACTATTTTAATGACGGCTTGATTGGTTGGAGAATTATCGGATGGGAACTTCAGCTCCATTTGGATCGATTACATCCTTGAGAGACTAAAAATAAAACTTTGAAGGGTGCTGTTGGAATCATTGGGATGATATTGAAAGGAAATGCAGTAGCAAGAGTGTTTGTTGCATGGCCAGTCACAACGAGGTTTGTAAAAACACCAAGAGAGGCCAAAACCATTGAAATATCAATTAATCGTCATCACTGATTATTTCCCGATCAGAGACAATTCAGTGCTGATGTAACAAAAATGTTGCTGAAGTTGGATGGTTGTTTCATCGATCCCATTGATTTGGCAAATCTTCTATAACGTCAAGTGAATTTATGGCAAGCCAAATAGCTATTTATTAAAAAGCTAGATATCATAAACTATATAATATATCTTATAAACTTTATAAGATATCACAAATTTTATAAGATATCTTATAAAATTGTTCATTGTATAAGCTATCATTTTTATGATATCTTATTCACTTAATCACTTATCTTGTAAACTTTATAAGACATCTTGTATATTGAATAAGATATCTGATTAAGTTTTAAAGATATCGTACAAACAAAACGAATCAATATCTTGTGAATTTTATCAGGTACTTTATAAAGTTTATAAGGCATATTTTTAATGTATAAGATATCTTAATAACTTTATAATATATCTTATAGATTGTATAAGATATATTAACCAAATTAAATTAAAATATTTAATATAGTTTATAAGAAATATTATAATGTTTCTAATATATATGGTACAATTTATAAAATGTATAGTTTTGGAATAAGTAATAATTTTGCACCAGGTGTTATTGCATCGAGTGCTACTGAAGAAAAATTGCTTAGTGTTCTTGACAGGGGAACTGTGATGGCCACTTGATTTGTTTCTGAACATCTGCTCGTTTTAGATGGATATAAAAAGTCGCAATAAAGCGTATATGATCCGTTGCCTTGATGCAGTGTGAAAACTATGAGATGCAGAAAACTGTGCGAGTAAGCTTAAACAGTTTCATATGTTAATGTTGAAGTGATGTTTTTGAGACTGCTTGCATCAATTCTTTGAAAAAGGCTCCTCTAAAATGAGTCATTGTATTTGAAAATGTACCAGTTTTTGCAGAGGATGTCTCCACACTGTCGTATGTAAAGTCTGATTTCATGCACACATTAGAAGATCTGCTTGACGAAACAACTTCCATATTGTCCGAAGATCGCATAAATATTTGATGCCATGACTGTAAACCCGATCCTTCCTGCTGCTGTAACGTGTCTAAAAACTGATTTCTTTGACATGGCAGAGGGCTTTGTAACATATGTTTTGCAGAGTATTTGGGCGTTGGGTTCATGTTATCAAATACATGTAGTGTTTGATAGATATGACGAGAACAGCATAAAAAAAATCAAATATGGCACAACAGAGGAAATACTTTCTCAACTCAGAGAATCCATATTTAAATCTGACATGGCAGTTCCAAAAGATTGAAAGAGATTTCTTTCAGGAAATGAAAGCAAAAAAGAATTGGCAAAACACTACAAAAACTATATTTTTGAGTATGCTGCAACAGAGCTAAAATTACACTGTCGGTTAGAGGTGAACTGAAGGAGAAATCAGTGATGGTAACGGTTGATTCTCAGTCTCAAGTAGTGTTGTGAGATTGGACGTTTGAGACCTGCATCCCAAATTACGGGTTATGATCCATGAACCCATTATGTATACCTGTGACTCTTTTCCATTGAGGATTATGCACACGCGTGTGTCCCGCGGGCTCCCCACAGGTGAATTTACCATGAGGCGGCTCTGTAGGCAGATCAATACACTGGTGCAGCTAGCAGACCGATGGATCTACTCGACTTTAACTGCCTGTAAATCAGCTACCTGTTTTGGGTCGCTGACTCCCCGGTTCCGTATTTGTGCGTGGAGACGTCGGCGGTTTCCATTTCAACCAGCACCATTTCAAACTTACTAATGCTAATTGTTTTATCGTATATGGACATCGAGTACAGCTTAACAATTGTGCTGAGACTACTTTGTGCCGCCGCGAGAAGTTCTGAATAGACACGTATTCGCGAATGTAATTGTATCGAAATTATTTTGCCAGTTCCGCACGAGACACCAGTTGCTACTGATATAACTCAAAGAACAATTCCGATTGGTGTACCTATGATGGTTGCCGTGGTCACAATTCTAGCAGCACCAAGGCCAACGGTTGTTGCCGCGGCGAGTCCACACCTATCATTTACAACCACACACAACGCGTTTGTATTTCGTGAGTAAAACGGTTTTCTTGGTGATTTCATCTCGCAGCTGTTGTTCCGCTTCGATTATTTTCTCGCGTCGGTAGCTTTGAGGGTCTATCATAGTTCTTCTATTAATATTGTCATCGTGGAGACTAATTGCTCTACAGGCTGACATTGTTCATCCACTTCCAGCCAAGCACTTTTTTTCACTGGTACAACCGTCATGCAATCATAGAAAATATCTTCCGGAATATTTAAGTCTCAGGTGCGTTCCTGGGGTTTGGCACCACGTTCATTCGCGCATGAACTGTTACGCGGACAAGTGTATGCTTGTTGAATAACAGTTGAGATCTTTCTCTTCTTAGTTGAGTCAATGTCGGCTTAACATAATCGATGGGGAATGTAACCGGGGTGGATTCAGCGGTGAATTCACTTCATAGTTGTAGAAACAGTCTTTGGCTGATTTCATGCCCGACTGTAATGTATCTTTATGCCGGACGTTTTCGCGTTCTAATGTTATTTCTCCAAGCAGACCTTGAGTGGGTAGTGGCACATCAGGCAGGTGGTTCCAACGGTCGATTTCTATCTTGCCCTCGCTTAGATTTTATTTGAGCGTTTACGAGGGCCCCATAACACCACTCTGAAGCAGATATTCATCAACCAGTGGAACAAAATTACAATCGATCTTAGCATCTGCTGTTATCTGATCGGCAAATTCTGCAACATCATCACCGCGTGGTTCTTCAAAACCCATCATGTACATGTAATAACAAATCTTAAACACAAACGCCAAAGACGGTTAAGTACATTTCCGGATAGATGTTGAATCCTTCGACTAAATGATGATGATGCTGGTCCTGTATGTGAAAAATTTTACAAGAAGAAAGCCCGATTTGTCGGTAGGGGATATATATATATATATATATATATATATATATATATATATATATATATATATATATATATATATATATATATATATATATATAATCTTTCCAAGATGCCGCTGATCATTTATCAACATCGCTATTTGACCCCACCCACCTTTATTTCCGATTATGACAATGAAGTATGATCCGGGCTCGAGCACTTTTAAGATGTGACGTTTAGGTCTATCAAAGCCATTTTCAAGAGACTGGAAAATAAGTCGGTCATTTGCTAAGGCTAAGACGTCAGTTTTTTCTCTGGTTAATATTCCTTGAAATTGGCTCCATGAAGATACTACGCGTGGTGGTGAGGGCACCTCTGCAACCTTTACAGTCACGTATTGTTTAATACCTGCATTACTAGTATCGACGTAGTCTTTGACAAATGCAACCGACACGCCGGCGTCTCTTATTTCCCCGATTTCATTGATTTCAGCCATGTTCTTTGCGACGGCGCTTCGCAGCTTCAAAACATCATTGATGTCCACGTTGGACGTTTTAAGTTTTCCAGTTTGATCTTGGAAATTCATAAGCTCGCCCGGGTCGACATCAACAACAACCCGGCTGATAAACTCAATCAAGTGCGCTTTAGTGGCAAACCTGCTCAGATCCACATCAGCTCCGCGTCGGGATGAATAACATCCGTAAATGTTAACAGGCATCTCGTATACTAATAAGCGTACTTTGTAAGTGACAATGCAAACCCAAGAAGCGCTTATGGTGTTGGCAAATGCTCAAGTGCACGGAGTGCTTCAACAACAAGATGTCCTGATATGGGGTCGTCCATCGAGTTTGCAACGGCAGCGTTGAATACAACAGCGGTCGTCGTGCGCCCCGGGGTAAATA
Source organism: Margaritifera margaritifera (assembly GCA_029931535.1). Classification (NCBI taxonomy): domain Eukaryota; kingdom Metazoa; phylum Mollusca; class Bivalvia; order Unionida; family Margaritiferidae; genus Margaritifera; species Margaritifera margaritifera. Next base: position 2,579,290 of record JAQPZY010001657.1, on the reverse strand, counting down.
ATCAACAACTTTACGTCGCGGTGCAAGGACGTACGAGTCAAAATACAAAAGATGTTGAGGCGTTGCCATGTATGCAACCCAACGAGTCCCAGGTCCTGTAGTCAAATCTAGATTAACAATTCTGCAAGTTCATTACGTATAAAGACGCATCGGAAATGCTTGACTGACTAAGTCATCACGCGGTCTTTTGCGAGTCGTACATGGTAATCGAAGGCCTTTCCCTTTTTTTATTCGACTACGAGACGTCGAGTCTGTGGTGCCCGCGAGAAACGACAGCGTTGATGCGGTTCCGGACTGCATAAACAACAACAAACGGTCCTCTGTAGCCAGTGACGGGGTTAGCACAGGCATCCACAATGTTAATTTTGACAACTCAACTTTACCATTAGCGACACCATTGGCGCGCCAGATTGCATCGTTGGCGGTGCTCTTACGGGTTAATGTGACTGTGTGTTTGGCTCTGAAAATAACTTTGCGGACATCTCTGCGAAACCCAAATATGTGTTTGAGAGGAATCGCACAAGAAAACATTAATGAGCGTCCACTAAGCTGTTGCTGACGCTGAAAAAATCCAAAGTTGAAATCCCGGTTGGTGTCAGTGAGTACGGCTTCTACATCTGCATCATTATTAGTGGCGTTTAACCCTTTAGGTCGCCTACCCATATACATTTTATCCTCTGCATTATTGGATGTATCCTTGTGAAACATCATAGACGGGCCGGCGGATATCGCATAATCGTCGCTGTATCTGGCGAGTCCGATAATCGTTGTGGCAATGTCAACGTTGTCGAGAATTGCTTCAATTTCCTTACCATCGATGTAATAACGTGCGCTGTTGAACAACGCCATGATGCCGTTGTTGACAAATCCACCCTTTGTACCGGCGTCGTAATCATGACCGTTATTCGCGTCCATAACTGTAATCGGCTTCTCATTGCCAGATACGCAATCGCTGAATTGGCTATACGTTGTTGAGCGGCTTCATTGATAATTTTACAAACCGGAGCTAGTATTGTTCCTGTCGATGGAAGTGTAACCACCTTTCATGGTGCCTGAGTCACCAATCGTCGTAGTCAATCTCGAATCGAATGAACCGCTTGCAATCCAAGATTTCTTCACCCGATCCGCAGCAGCGTTTTTGATGCTATCAACGACTCTCATTGCAACTTGTTCAGTGATCGGTGCAGCGCCCGAGGTCAGGGCCGCTAAAACCTTTGGGGCTCTTGTGAACAATCCCCGGACAACATCACTGAGACTAGTTACGTAATATGTCATGTAAACGTGTTTCCTCGCGTTGACAACACGCACGGGTATCATACTTCCACGTACGACCGTCAATGTATTTAAATGTCACCTCGATCTATAATGTAGAGTTGTATTGTCAAGGTCCCCCAGACGAAGAATTTCTTGGTTCGGGGAAATCTCAGTAATATCTTCAGGCCAACCGAGAATTGTTATAAGCGATGACCGTGTGATGTCAATCGCGTACGGTTTCAGATTTAATCGAGATCGCAGAGCTAAGTGTAAGCTCGTGTTCGCGTGTGAAAATTTGCCAATTATCAACAAAATCCTCTGTCGAATCTCTTCATTGATCGATTCCATGTCCTACGCGCCCGTGAAAAGTTCAACAACTTGCCAGGTACCTTTTTGACCGTTCTCTATCGAGAACACAAACGAATTATTTGCGGGAAGGCCCCAAACGGTCGCATTCGGATATTAGGCCAAATGTAATACCGCGCAACGACGCTAGTGCGATTTCGAGTGTGCGACCTTCCCCCACGGTGATTGGTGTAGAGCAAATCACGTTGAATTCTGGTTTCGTCGATGAGATCGTGATCATCGAGGTAACGCTCGGGGTTGTATTTGCAACGATACGGTACATCGCAGCATTGAGTTCGCGAAGAATCGCCTCAGTACTCATCATCGGTGTTATATACATCGTCGATGTCTTCAATGAGTTCGTGCATCAACGCGCGAAACGTCCCCGGGTCCATGATGTCGTTGGTGAGCAACCGCTGACAAATCGATGCGGCCTCATTGATGACTTATGGTGCGTTGTTGCCCGCGCGAACCGATCCCACGAGCGTTTCCAAATGATCCACAAGGTCGTGGGGGTCACGGTCCACCAAGACCTTTTTCTGTCGTAAGTTTCTTTGTTTGTTTCACTAGCCGCCTGTTTATTTCTTTTTCTTCTTCTAGAAATCTGGCATGTTCTTCTTTCCGCGTAGGTGCAGGTCTTCTTTGTTCTTCTTGATTTCTCATAAATTCTTCCTGCGTAGGTACACGTCATTGCTGTTGTTGGTGCTGGTGTGTAGGTGGGGGTGTAACTGCACGTTTTCTTTGCCGTTGCTCTTTTCTTTGCGCTTGTTCTTTGTTAATTTCTTTTATCAACACGGTAAGTTCTTCAGCGGAGATTCGTCCGAGGATTCGAGTTCGAGTTGAGGTTCGGGTTCAGGTAGACGTTAGCGTGGACGTACTTGCCCCTTGGGAACTCGTTTCGTGCGTCTTCCCTCCTGTACTTGCCTCATCAAATATTCAAACATTGCGTTGCCTTTGTTAAAGTCTCCAGTTTGAAATGTATCAAGTATTTGTTTATAGACTGCCCACGGCTCGCCAAAGGCTTGTTTATATTGAGTAATCTCCCTGTATACCCACCTGGGGATAATTTATTCATATTATAATCTCTTGGGTCCGCTGGTATTTTCAACACGAACTAGCGTCAGTTGGGGGCTATGGTAAGAGCGGCACGGACAAGATTATCAAAGACCCACTGACGGCCTGGGCCATTAAATAATTGCTTCGGTACTTTCACTATTGACTTTAACACGGGTGTAAGTGGTCGTGGAATGTGTTCGAGTGCCGCTCTGACGTTTTCGCACCAACGGTGTTTCCGAATTATCCAGTGTCTTCTTGGATTCCCGCAATCGCCTCTGGCAAACGTTTAATAGTTCCCGCGGTTGGTCTCGTAGATTTGTTAATATCCTTGGCGCGTTTGCCTATCTTAACAACAGGAATAGGTTCATCTTCTGTTCCTATCATCTCGTTTACGTGTTTAATCAGAGCCGCAAATGTTTGTTCAAAGCCCTCTGTGAGGTCTTCCCGTGCAGTCTGTTGCCACTGCAACACATTTTTGACACGTTTGCGGTCGGCGATGACATTACGGATCAGTTCCAAATGTTAGCAGGCAGCTTTGCGGCGTCGGTCAGCATATTCTGCTATGATATCGCTGGCATGTTTTATATATTTATCATAGTTGTTTAAATTGGTGCGTGAGACACGTTCGTCTCCAGCCCCGCGCAATACTTGCGCGGTCCACCGCTCAAATCGATTGTGAGAAATCCATACGGGTTCTGGGTGAATTCTGCAAATATATTCCGAAACTCATTCCACGCGTGATCGGCGGCACACCAGGTCCAATGAATATTTGCGAGACCATGCGTGTCAATGCCACGAAATATGATCAACATGTTACAGTTGTCCCGGATCACTTTAGGCACGTGCGCGTATCGTTGTGTTACATAGATTACGCCTGTGTTTTTGTGTCGGCCTCAGCAAAATATTCTCGTGTGGTTGTCTTTGTATTCAAGCATAACATCGTCGCACACAACATGATTACTCTTTGCCTGGTTAAGGTCGTCAACGGCTGGGGCTGTGTCGATTGTGGGAAAGAACTCAATGGTGGATGACGACGACGTCTTTGACGACTGACACGCTTCTCTAAAATCCTTGAGTACATCATAACAGGGCTGGTCTTCTGCGGATGGTGCAATCACATGCTGCCGATCCCACGATAATCATTTCATGATCAGATTCAACAACAGTTAGATTTTCCAGCATCCGGCCGGGCCAATGATTAGTGGCGAACCGAGTTTGGAAACATCTCATCGTGTTTGGGTGGTCTGGGCTTTGCCTGCCCATAGAAGTAAATGACTGTAAAATCAGGTTTCTTTTTCGTGATGCCATGTTAACTATCAATTGTTGTATAACTCAATCACGCCTTCATATTGTGTGCAGTGTCGCATGAATACTTGTACCGCGAATCCAACTCGAGTTGTAACACGTAATAACAGAGCCGCAATGGCTGGAACCTGTGTCAAATGTGAAGCAAAGACGTTCACGTTTGTGGGCGGACGTAAAAAAGTCGGCGGTGATGCCTTAACGAAGCTACCCAGGTCACCGTGTAGAAAATATCCTGGCGAAAAGCATATCCTTGGATACAATTATTGCGGGCCTGGAACACGGCTGGATATACGACTGGACTCTAACAATCGACCGAAACCCGGAAATGACGTCGACATGATCTTGCTTATAAAGCATCAAGTGATATCTGTGCGTCTCAACGTGCCGATGTGGAGCTAATCCATGACTTTAATGCAATTGCGTGACCAGGTGTTGGAAAAAGAATCGCCAGATGGATCATCAAAGGAGGTATGAAAGTTAAGATTCTCATTGGAGGTAAAACCGTAATATAACAAACATAGATGAGATATATTACAGTCCACGCGGGCATTGGAAGGGTGAAGCAGCCGTTGAAAAGTTAGCCAACGTGGCAAAAGTGGCCCACGGGGTCGCTACAGAGTGACTTGCCAAACAAGCGTTGTGGCAGATTTTCCTATCCGCGCCAAAAAATATTTTCCGTGGATGGTTTGATGTGAGGACCCCAACGAATTTTATCAGGCTGATCTTTTATTTCTCCCGCATGATCGGGAACGGCGATGCACATACAAATACGCGTTAACTGTCGTAGATGTTGTCAGTAGGTACAAAGAAATCGAACCGTTGACGTCCAAAGATTCAGCGAGTGTCGCAGACCCATTAAAACGTATCTAATCAGGTTCACCGCTAACATGGCCGCGGCTGTTGCAGGTGGATCTGGGGAAAGAATTTCTCGGAGCCGTTGCTGCATTGTTGGCAAAACATAAGGTACTGGTTCGTCTTGGACATGTTGGCATACATCGCAATCAAGCCATTATGGAACGATTCAACTTTATTCTTACGGAACGATTATTTGAGCATCAGTACTCGCAAGAATTGTTAATGTATCGTAAGAAACGATTTCGCGAGTGGGTGACACGGCTTCGATCAGTAGTAGCAGCATTGAATAATGAAACCACGCGCGCGATTGGGTTTAAGCCCGCTAAGGCGATTCGGCAGAAGACTGTCGCCGTTACCTACAAAACAGTTTCACAACCACTCACGTTAGCCCCACTCGGAAACAATTTCGTTAGGTATCTGTATACACCTGGGGAGCTTGAAGGCAGAGAACGTCGTGCTACTGACCCAGTATGGTCCTTCGAAGCATTTACGATCTCAGACCGGATTGATTTTCCGGGGCAACCAACATGCTACCATCTCAGTCCCATGTATTCTTCGATGGGCTTGCCCGCGCATTCATCTTTCAATTTTCTCACAACTTTCTTGTTAGTGTTACTGAACAGGGAATGATTATTCGGGTACTCGCTAGTGTCGAACTCATTTACCACCGACTCCTCACCCATGTCCGCGTAGACAATGTCTGTTGTTAAGTGTAGAGCCAAAGAGGCGTTTTTATATTGTCACCGTATCGTGGCTTGATCTTGTCGTAATAAAACTTGTTCATCAGTAGTTGGGACATATCCAACACAGATGTGCCAACGTAAATGGGTTTTGTCAACTTTAGCTTAGCTTTTTTACTATGCACGGCAACAATCCAACCATCAAAGATTGTGTGTGACTCAAATTTCTGGTCCGCGATGAGCCTTTGAAACTTGTCCTCTTCAGTTTCCCGGACAAGGTCAACGCGAAACCGTTTCCGGAGATTCTCCATTGTTTTTCCGAATACGGCATTATTCATTAGTTTGAAAAAGTCTTCCTCAAATTCGTTAGTTGCAAACGTGCGCAGATCCGTGTTCATTTGTATATACGGTGCCATCCAGGCGTGCTGGCGAAACCGTAGCACCCGGTGGACTCGCTGTGCAGTCATCCCCAACAGCAGCTACAACTGCGGGTTTCTTACGTGGACTATATAGTTGCTCTTAGTTCTCCGGTTCGGGACAAGTTTGACGCATTCTGTAAACTTGCGTCCGGAATCATCCACGATTCCGCACTGATATGATGACAACCACTCGCGGGGCACTGACAACGCTTCAGGGGCTAGCGGATAATCATTATGAGCGTTATGAAGCTGGTCTGGATACTCCAGGTCAACTTAAAAGAAATATCCGTAGTCGCTGTTGCTGTTATACTCGTGTACGTGTTTGTATATGTCTACATCCGCGGGATCAATCCAGATAAACTCACCTACGGACATTAGTTGCATCATCCCCCAACAATACAAGCTGTAATGATCAATATACATACTGTAACTGTTTGGGACGGTGGGGTCGTTTCCGTCCACGAGCGGATTGTTCGCGTGAGCGTAGCAATGACTCACCATGGAAATCCCACCACGGATACCACGTTCAACAAACAAATGCTGGTCGATGTCGGTGAGCAGTTCTAACTTGAATTTTGTTTTTGACCGAAGCGCATCCCATACCATTCCCGGGGGTGAGAAGTAATGCGCGGGATCAAGCTTGTACATGAGCATGGCTGTATCACGAAACGTCACGAAGAAATCCGCGAGCAAAAACACATCGGTGTACAGATACAGATGGTGATAGTCGCCAAGATTTTTACAACCGTACGCGGAACATACGTTGGCTGCATGCGCGTAATCGCTGGCGGAATTAGCTTCGCGAGACAGCGATGAATGGAAGGTCTCGATGGGTGGCAACTGAGTTTCATCAAACTTGTCCCAGTCGGTCATGTATTCGTACGGGTAGATTTCTTTGTTGGTGAGTAAACCGAACTTTTCCGGTTCATCAGCGGAGCCTCCGTATCGACGAGTGATTGTAAAACGATAATTTCCGTTCGCTGCGAGGTTGCAAGTTTGTCCAAGATGGAATTGAGAAACTGTAGCGAGTCAACGAACTGCAGCTAACCCAACCGAAACGTCATGTATTCTTCCATGTTGTTGGGAATGACACTTATTGGTGCATTCCATGCCATTGCAACTCCTTGCACGATTAAGTGACCATCGTACTCTCGCAGGTTATGCACCACAACCGGAATTCTTGTTTTTCTTGGGTAAATTCGCAGCTCTAGATTGCATGCGCTGTGTCCAGCTCCTCTGTACGCGCTAGTAATGTGGCAGTGATTGCGAACATTTTTATCGTTGGAGCCAAAAGCTCCTTTACAGATCCAACAATAAGTGGCCGCGGAAACCTTGCGCGTGTCATCGCGGGTTATAATCATGTCCGCGGGTGAGGCAAGCTGTTGTCGGATCCAGTTCGTTGCAACCTCCAGCGATTAAAGGAACACATCAACAGAGTCCTTGCCACGATTGTTAGCTCAGTCACTCCATCGCATCTGACTACAATGTAGCAAAACCCGCATGGGACTTGTTCAGCAACTTGTGTTGTATTCGACGGAACCTCGTGAGCCTCGGCTTCCACGGGAACGTTCAAACATTCGAAGTTCCCGTAGATAACATACGGGACTTTCATTTTTCGTTGCACCGCGGTGAATTTCAGAATGTTTTTGTCGGGTTCTGTCATTAAACGATGCAGCTTTTCGGTGACTCCCCCGCAGTAAAAGTCATGTTTGTCAAGCAGCTGTTGGGTGGTGAACATATGCAAACAACGTCGACACGGAAACTTTCGCCCATGGAGTTTGCTGTGCCGGCTAAGCAACCGGGAAAGATATTGTATCCACACGTAATGGTGCTGCGCGTCTGGGCCATCCAGCAGCAGCACATTAACCACAGTCCGCCCATATGAATTTTTGCTTAGTACATGTGGGGATAGTTGTTTCGCATAAAAACCATTGTTCCAAGTGAACACATTAAAGTCGATATCGGGGTTGAGTTCTTCAAACTTTTTAGCACAGCCTTAGAAGCCTCTACGGGGAATTCAATATCGCCAAACTTAAATTAATTCAGGTATTGACAGTATTTGCGGGGCTAATCTGTGTGATCTTTCGCGGATGCAACGCGGACGCAAGCGCCCATCTGAAACATTCATTTGTCTTTGTTTTCCACGTTTACCTCTGACCGCGGCGGAACATACTTTGTCGTTTGAATATAACTCGATCTGCGAAAAGGTTTGTACGAGGAAATATGAAGATCAACTCACACGCATCTGTCAAGAGTCCATCTTGTACCTGTATTGGTGTATTTTTCCAAAGTTTCAAGAATCTTTGCAAAACCTTTGTCGATTTTATCATTGATGGCCTCAGTGTCTTCACGGTTAAAGATCACAAGGGAACGACCATGAAACCATGGGTTTGCAATTTTTAACACATCATTGTCTGGTGAATTGAGGCTTACGGTGGGATTAAGCTGCATAATCAAAAACACTCTGAGAATAATCTCCAATAACCCCAGAGGTGCCCGCGCGCTGTAGCGTTGATATTATTTTGGGACGCATCTTTGATAAAACTTTTACCGCGTCTTTGCCCGGTTTGTACTCAGGTGGAATGATTGCATGGTAATCTTCGTGATCACGAATGCGTTTGTGTAACTGAAACTCAGGGACTTGAGCTCGTTGGTGAACATACGCAGCAGCTTCAGCGGCGATAACAGCTGCAATACGGTGATGATCTTGCTCATTAGCGACCGCCTGTGCGATTTCGGCCTGCTTGGCCCGTGGAGGAAGCTAAATATTTATCCGTGCTGCTGTTGCTCGAAGCTACCTTACAGTTGGACAGGGCTCATCCGGGGAAAGTACTAGCATTACAAGTATGTCTACCTTTCTCATACCGCTTGGAATTCTTATTCTACGCTCTCGCGCGAATTGCTTCAGCTCATTCACGGTAGGCATGTTGGTATATAAGGGAAAAAGCATTGTCTAATTGCTTATTCTATCATTAAAGTTTTGTAATATTTTTCCTTTACCAGGATCAGAAATCGCAATCGGTTCAGTCATGGCTATTATTTTATTGACTTCTGTACCGTTGACATCATCAGGTTTTTCCACGACAATAGGTTCGATGAGTCTTTGCCGGCGCGCGCGATAATATTCCCGAATGGATCCACATGGTCAGCAAAGCCGATTACGCGACTTTACTTACTCCGATGCCACATTTAAGGCATGGTCGAGCACCGAGGCCAACAGGTAATGCGAGAAAATGTGATTTACAATATTTATAATGGCATGTTCTGCAGCAGAGTTTACGTATTCCAAAGTATACGCCTTTGCATTGATTGCGTCCCAATGCCATTGAACTTCTTATATATATGCGGAAATTGGTTGATTTTGTCCAGTCGCCGCCGCGGATAGGTTGGAATTTTACGTAGTTCATCAAGCGACGGTGTTATAGTAATTTGAAATTGTAAATCTGAGTTTTGCAAATAAACAGGCTTGTTATTTTTTGGAATCATAACAAAATAGATTTGCAAACATGGATAGAATTCCCATCAAGTCGGTCTTAGCCCAAATGAGCTCAAATGACCCATTACTGAGTATTGTACCAACTCGAATACGGCCATACTTTGCACGCTTCTGCTGCGCTGTAGATCGGTTCATAATATGCTTCATAGAAGTCGGGTGTATACAATTTGGAATGGGCCATTTTTGTGTCCTTAGAAAGGGTTGATTATTCCCTGCGAGCCGCTGAGAAATTTGGGTTGTTGAGAAATGGACCACAACCAATTGATTTTGGAGGGAAAAAATGGAAATATCGCCAATGAATCTTCCAGGGGTGAATTTTTACCTTTATATTTCCTCTTTTCAAGTATGTATTTTTGATTCTACAGTGATGACGGGATTAATACATAACAAAGATCGATTGAAAGTCTCCTGAATGCTATAAATGGATGCTTATGAGTTTAGAAATATGTTCATCAAGCAGTGCAACCCAACGAAGTGAGTAAAACTAAATAACGTAGATAATGACTTTCGAAGTTAGAAACTAAACATTAACCACATGGAAACTACTGTACGTACACTTGTATTAGTTGTTCCCGACTGTGAACAGTAGCGCCAGATATACAACTGTATTGTGTTAGAAATTATCTGTAAAATAAACAGTGTAGACCCTTATATGCTGGCGCATTACAAACGCAGATCCGGGTCTATATTGTTCGTATGTGGGATCGACTTATAAACAAAGATATATATAGTACATGTAGTCAGGGCAACATAATTTCAAGATAAGAAGTCTTGTACTCTTGACTCCCAGATCTCAGAATTCCCTCCTTTTTTCTGAGTCCCTACTACATGCTTGACTTGATGGTCATCAAGTTAGGTAATGCGATAAATAAAAACCTTCTTAAATTTTGTGTTTTAAGTGCTTATGTATTAATTTATATATTAACTTATGTTAAAATTCATTTAATTATTGCATTTATTTCATGATCTAATTTTTATATATAATAGATTGTTAGATTGATGGATTGATTGATATGCATGGGTATAGTATGTAAAATTCAGATTCACTCGGAAACTAATTACGTTCATACGGCTATGAATATATTCATGTTACAAATGTTTATCTCAATGTATAAATTTGATTACTAGGTTATCAGGACTGGTGAAAATAGTCGGAAAATAGCAGAACTGCCCATGTGATTTATAGCATATATATGAAACCAACAGGAAGCTACGGTCGTTAACTCGTGTTTGAAGCACAATTTTTCTGTTAGGGAGTCCCTCGGTACGTGCCTCGTTTCAAAATGGTGACCACTTTGACCCCACCCCCACTTCATTTATCAGTTGATAAAGCAGAACACAAATTGATTACTCGTTTTTATGGTGGTTAATTATCATATTTTATACCTATTTAATTATTATTTATTCCAGCATTTGCGTTTTTCACTAGGAGATTCTCGCTGTATATTGACACACTATTCTGTATAAAGTGACTGGAGTTCAAAATGTTTGCAACCCAAATATAAATGACACTAAATTTCATTGGAGGTTTCTAGGTTAATACTGGTACAGCCCAAACATAAATGATATTAAATCTCATTGGAGGTTTCTAGGTTAATACTAGTACATCACAAATATAAATCATACTAAATCTCATCAGAGGTTTCTAGGTTAACACTGGTACAAATTAATATTTTATATTAGAGGAGCTGCTTGCCTGATGAAAAAAAAGCCATTAAATTTCGCTAATATATTTGATTTATTAAGATTAAAAGTGTTTCAGTTTTCTCTATTTAATTATTGTTGGGAGTGGGGGTGGGGGTTGAGCGGTAACGATCGTTCTGATCCTTTATTTTATAACACCAAACTTCAAAAGTTCTGGTGTTTTTAAAAATCGATCATTACAATTTAGGCATTATTAGATTGAGGATTACCAGCAAGTACTACTTACCTCCGAAATGGAAGAGCTTGAACAACGTGCAAAAAACTACTCATCCAAGAAACTGAAGAGTTTGACAAAGGAAGCGCTTCAATGAGCATGGTCAATTTTACGTTTTACAAAAACACGTCAACATATTTTTACGAAAAATTTAACTTAGTTCAAATTACAGTCAAGACATATATTAGTATTAGACTGATTTTAGCAAGTCACCACAGCAAACAAAGTAAAGAGGTCAAGTGTGTGGAACTATTTTGTTAGAACTTGTCGGCGTAGGGATAATATACAAAATTGAATTGTGATTCTCCAGATAGCAGAGGCGCTTACTTAGGTTCTGCTCTACAGTTATCGTGTACTACTGAGGGAGGGACTGATATAAGATGAAGTTGTTTGCATTGCCAACATACACAGTGGAAAGAATGTTGGCATACCTCTATGCTACTATCATGTACTGTAACTGAAATTTCTTTACATGTGGTAATTATGGAAACTATACACTGTCTAAAGCAGACAGCTGATCAAAATGGCTGCTCCCATGTGGTCGAAAAATGAGCATGAACTAGTCCAAAGTACAATAACTTTAGCAGTTATTAAAATAGAGAAAATGAATTTTGCCAGATTAGACAAGACAACCTTATGAAAGTGCAATGAATGAACTATAAAATATATAAAGAGTAAAAAAGTTATCGGCTCGTTTTTTTTCTCCAATTTACCTTTTTAGTTTAGGAAGTGAAAATAACCAAGCGGAAATGGCAGTCTTTTGAAAGGTGCACAAGTGAAGTAAGGCCAAGCTGTATACTCTATAACCCAAATTATACCCATCAATCACACACCAAAATAAAGGGAATGAAAAGTTATTTTAACAATACCAAAGGTATACAAGTTTTTGTTTGAAACAATAACTAAGATAACCAGTGAGGAAAACTTGGGAAATTCTTTTTCTTTACAAATCAAACTCTGTGCAAAGTACGAAACTGTCGAGTGGAACCTAAGCGGTAATGGTGCAGAGTATTTATACACAGTACGTTTATTCGGATACATTCCGTGTTATCCCTTGTTTTATGGTCAGACTGTCACATGTTTTACCTCGAACTTCCCAAAAGCATAGTTTAGGTTTCACTGTCGGTAAACCAGTCAATGCAAATGGCGGCTGTAACATGGTGCACGTCGACTTCGTCGTCTTCTTTAACAATCGGGAAATGCGGATCCCAAATACTCATATATTAAACTTAGAGGGTTCAAATGGGGCAAGTCCATGACAAGGTGTCATTTGTTAAATAAGTGAACAGATCTGGGGAAAATGGTGGGGTTGGAGGGTATACCCCTTCGTCGCATATGAGACGTGAAAAGCACCAATCGTTAGCGAGCACTTTGCAATCCACTGAACAGTCACTGTCGACTTCTTTTCTGACAAGAGGTTCTGAGTAAATATATATCATCCAGCTACAAATTCCTCTTCACAGTCCTGATGCGGCCGGTGGAACAAACCCCGTATTTGGATCAGATCTCCATCAAAAGCAATCATAGGATAACGTCTCAAGAAAGAAAAGGAAAACAGAGGGAGGAAAACTGTATACATGGCGACCTTGGGCATAGACAAAAAAACTTTTTAAGGAACGTTTAGTAAAACAATGCAAAGTAAAGTTAAAATTTTGTGATAATGTTTGATGAAATCATGAAAGAAGAAGGCATATCTAAAGCAGATGGATATTAGCGTCCAATACTGGCAAGGTGATAGAGTTACAAGAAAGAATTTCGGAGTCCAGAGTTATGGGCATGAAACTGCAGATGACACAGTGAGTCATTTTACTAGTAGAGTACTAGAAAGTAACTTAAACATAAAGATATTTGTCCAGATAAGTATGGATGGATCAAATGTAAACTGGAAGTTTTTTGATCTGATATATAGCAATATATAGAGTACACTACATCAATCTTGAATATAGGGTCCTGTGGGCTACATGTTGTTCACTACGCTTTTAATACTGCTGCAATTCCTGCAAAATCACAAATTGAATCAATTTCTTCAAGCCTTTTACTGTTTAAGGACTCCGCAGCTAGATAGGAAGACTTTATGAATATGTCTGGTAGCTCTAAAATGGCACTAAAGTTTGTTAGTCATCGTTGGCTGGAGAATGAGCATGTGTGCATCAGAGTTCGCAAAATCTATCCAGATATAGCGTAGTATGTTGGTGCAGCTGAATCAGAGAATATCTACAACCCAGGAAACAAATCATGTGATATACTAAGTTGAGCAGTGAAAGCAAATTTAACCCTAGCAAACATACAGTTCTTCAAATTACTTGCTGGTCGTTTGAAACTATTTTTAGTTGGTTACCAAAGAGACAAACCAATGGTTTGCTTTCTAGCCAGTTATCTCTCAGACATGTTGCAAGGAAATTTATAAAGTCTGGTGTGCTTGCAGCTTGCACAGCATATGTAAAGCTCCTGAGATTAGATGTTGAAAATAAAGACAAAGTATTTAGTCTACAACTAAATTAGAAGTGGTGCCGTTAACTGTAAAGTCATTGAAAGAAACACAAGGTGTCGGTGATAAACAATTGATGGAGTTTCAAATGTAATGCGATAGTTTTCTCGTTAATATGACAAAGAAATAATGCATAAGCGCATTCCTATAGTATTCAATGGTAAGAAATGTATCAGCATTAAATTCCAGGGAAATGGTTTCAATCCTAAAGAGTGTAGATTTAGATTTAAGAACGTAGTGTCCAGTCTGGCAGAACTCTGCAGGATAGGAGATGACTGTGACTTGGTCATTGATCCAGTATAGTCAGTTTGTGGGCAATATTAGCCAGACAGGTTTTGCTAGGTTTACAAACTTATCACCAAACACAGACAGATGAAATGAATTCTATTCAGGGTGTAAGCCTGCCGAAAGATATGCAAAACTGTTTCACATATCCAAGCTTTTGCTTGTGCAGTTTCCTGGCCAAAACAGTGTGGAGCGAGGATTTTCTGTCAACAAAGAATTAGAAGTTGAAAATATGCAACGAAAATCGTTGGTTGCATATAAGTTGATTTGTGACCATGTTAGAATTTTGGTGGGGTTCTAAATGTACGCACTTCAAAGGCGTTGTTAGCATCCGCAACAAAAGTAAGAAACAGGTATGGCAAATATATCTTGATAAGGAAAGTCGAAAAAAGAAATCACAGCTGGAGTTAGCAAAAAGAAAACCATACCTGAGAAAATAAGGACTTTAAAAATGTGCACGAGGGTTGAAATTTTATATATATATATATATATATATATATATATATATATATATATATATATATATATATATATATATATATATATGTGTGTGTGTGTGTGTGTGTGTGTGAAAAAGAGAATATGTCCACGCGCCGGTTCATATATAGCAATAAATTTGCAAATTCAGTATATATCAATTATGTTCATCCTTTATTCTTTCAAGCGCTTACGCATCATTATCATGGATGCTCTTTAGGTAGATACATATTACTTATGAATTAATTTTGTAAGTAAACAATTTGACGTCATTGTTATCTCATTTACGTCATTGTTTACAGGGTGAGATATAAACAACGTAACATCTATATACAACACTTGTATCCAGAAACGCATTTGTAAGTCTGAAGAAATCAACAAAAACCCTTCACAGTCCTTGAAATAAAATTAAACACAATAACGGAGAAATGCATTCAATAAAGTTATGAAAGTGCGTCAATGTATTGAAACAATTTATAAAGTGGTATATACAAATTAAAACAACCAATATTGCTTTCCTTTAGTCATGTTTTAAAAATGTGTCAATGTATTGATACAATGTACAAATAATATTATTTTAATTTTTCATGAATCTTGAATAATTAGTTGGAACTGTTAAGGTCTTGTTGTAGAGTGAGTATGAAATAAAGTTCCTTTTCTTCTCTTAAATATTCATTATTAGTAAATAATTTATATAAGGGAAGGAATTAAAAGTTTCCTCATGAACAATTAGCAGATGTTTATTAATTTTTAATAATCAGATATCTTCTGTTCTTGTTTGCTGTCTATGTACTGTCATTCTCGTTCTTAGTTCAATTTTTGTTTGACCGATTTAAAAGGCTTCACATTTTGCACATTTCATTGCATAAATCACATTTTTAAAATAGCAATCCATGTCCTCTTTAAAGGTTAAATAACTGGACATATTGTAATATTATTCCAAAGTTTCAATTAAATGTTGCCTCTGATGTTAAAGATACGTGACTTTCACGAACTTTAACACAAAACTTCAACATGTCGATTCCGTCGCCGCCACCTGAAATGTGACTATAACATCTTAACATGCTTATGTAGTTGAGATAACAATAACTATTTCGAAAATTGAGTCACCATGTGTTGCTTCAAATTGAACTTCATTTTCCCCAAATTATATCTGTATTCAGTCGATTTGTTGTAAAAGGCAAACTATAACAACCCAAAGTGGCTGTGGTGTGTGTGCCCAAATTTCATTGGATCTACAATGTCACCGTCATTCATGGCAATGGCGTCATACATATCTGTAATTGCCAGATACTAAGCTTTATTTTGATGTATGTTGACCCTTGTTATACTCCTTGAATAAAACTATGTATGTGTGTGCGTGTGCTAGTGTTTAAATCTATTATTACAATATGTTATAACTGATAAGATGATGATTGTGAGAGTTGTATATATTCCGAGACAATCTACCTTCTCTGCTGATTCCCTCATGAATTGCTTGGCGGCACCACTCCAGATGGCGGGAACCGTCAATACCCAGCAGATGTCTGACTCTTCCGTTTGGCTAACGCGGTCTTTACACGCGTGAAGAAGATGCCGTGTTAGAAAGTGTATGGCGCTTGAGAAGACATCGATAGCAGGCATCATCTTTCCAGTTGCATCTCGGATCATTATGTCTCGCGACAGGTGCTGTAAAATAGGAAGGCTATCTATCTATCTATGCATTATAATTCCTGTCCCACTGTCTCTCTGAGTGTTAATTCGTCTGCTCGAAATATTTGTCGCCATTTATATGTCTGTCTCCCTGCCCATTTATGTCCGTTTTCTCTGCTTCTGTTCACAATTCATACAAAGGATGATTATCAAGTCATGGAAGAAATTCAACTCATATTTAAATTTATCTATAAAAGCAGTAGTGAATTTTAAATTAAGGTCGATTACTAACCTTATTTTTATACAAAGACATTTTAAACCTCGAGAAGAAGAACCAGTCTTGGTGTTTATTGTCCAGAGCAAGTTCCGCATGTTTATCTTCTGCCTGGTAGCCAAAAGAGTGGAACTTTTTGCTTGGCTCAAAGAGTACACATGATGGCGTCTTCATGGAGACCAAACCACGTGAACCGGCATTCCATATATTGGCAGAAATCTTTAACGGATCTTTCAAGAACTCATCCCGGAAAGAAAAGGCATACCCAGAGTAAGTCGTGCCGAAATCTATTGCTGCAACAAGCATGTATTGCTTTTCAGAAGACATTTTTCAGATCAATCTGAAAAGGAGACATTTTTCTAGTTTAAAATCAAATATATAAAAAGATTAAATCGTCAAATATTTAGAGAAATAATTCCTTGTTAAAATACATGGAGCAATTTTGTCACCTCTGCAGTGGCAGAAGAAAAAGAACGGTACTTGGGGATATTTAATGAAAGGGTCAGAGAAATGAAAAATTGCGTTCATCTTCATTGTGGTCTTTATGGTTATATTTGAGTTATTTAAGTTTTAGTGCAAACGACTAGTATGATTTGAAAGTAATATTGTCGGGACACGTGTGCTTTACCTGAATTCAACATGAATGTATGGGTGACGATAATTTATAAAGAGTCTAATATGTTCCCTTGGTTAGCTACAGACTCGATGCCCACTATTTCAACAATATGCGGAGCAAATTCCAAAAAAGGAACATACATCGGATATGTCGACTCAAGATCTTATTCTGAGCATATTTGAATGCACACAACACACGATTAAAATATATCTTTCAGTGCACCATCATTTCTTATCTGATTGAGGAATTATACTCAACTATGGAACCCCTGTGGGTCTGAGATCTCGTATTGAAATTTAAAAGATAACTGTTTTGAAACGATAGCTAAAATCTATGCGACGTCTTAATAGCAATACCAGCAGTAAAGAAATAGTAGAAGTGCTGTTTTTTTAATAGAGATAGATTGCCCCAATATTGTTATCATTCTGACCATCTAATCATTACTGTTCTCACCACCAACATGCAAAATCGGTTCAACATGGCTCATTTATATTAAGCTTTTTTGAATCTAACATCATCTATACATAACCTTTAAGGTTGAATACGGTGGTGGGAAGTAGATGGGGAAAAATTTATAAAATTACGAAATTACGATTCACAGCTGATAAAACTTGAACTTTTTGAAGTCAGCAGTATATTTCCACAGCACCACTTTGTTCTTTCGCAAACACGACACACCTTGTGGCAAAACTCTACTTGTGTATTCATTTCCCATTGCAGGTGATTATAATGACACTAAATTGGAAGAAAGAGGATCCTGGAATATTTTGAAAAAAACATTCCGACCCTTAAATAGCATGAAAAAATATTCTTGCTCTGAATTTTATAAAGAATAAAAAACTCATTATATTTATTATATTAGTTGAAAAAATATAAATTACATTCAGGAAAAAGAGACAAACATATTCTGGTTCGAAAGAAAATCCCAGGCCTCAACCACCTCCCGATAATTAAATGGTCGGTCCCTAATCTCTTCTCAAAAAGATGCAACTGAGATCGTTTGATTCCGTATAAAAGTACATAACTGGTCTTGACGCCAAACCTGGGATTAAATGCCATACATTCATCAAGAGCTTGCAAAACATGTGTCCCACGATCAAGACTTCTGTTCTTTAATAGTGTAATCATATTCTATAAATCTGCAGTAATACCTCTTACACTTTCAAAACAAGCCTTTCAGGGTATCTTGGTCACATACATATATCATGATTTGTTCCTGAACCATGTTAAAAAGCATGGATATTAAAGCAATATAAATACAGAGAGAAGATGCATCTATAGACCAAGCGACAATTTGTCACATGAACTTCATGTGCAACTAAATAGTGCAAGTTTCCTTCCGGTATTCTGAAATCGTGTCCCCTTCCCTTTCTGCGTGTTGTTGCATCACATAATTAGTAAGACCCACAATTAGTCACAAATGGTCTTACTAGTATGCATTTTATTGCCTTATGGTCAAACATAGTTCTTGCTTAGAGAGATCAATCTGACATTTTGGCTGAATGCAGTATAACTTTAAACTGCGGAGTGAGATGACTTAGAAACTGAACCTAAAACAAAATGTATCTTTCTGTTTCTCTGCTCTTCCAAATGTTCATATGGATTAATATATGTCATATCTATTGGATATATCATCGATGCAAACGATTCCAGTTTTCTGAGAAGCTCTGAGTATCAGTTGGCACGCTGTTTAGAATTCCAAAACCTCATAAACAGAGGGAAAATCACGTTTTTCTTCACGCGTGCATGTTTCTGCCAGTCATCCAAAAGCCCCCATGCACAAGTCCAAAATAAATCAGGCTGATTTGGACCATGTGAAATATTATAAGAAAAGCAATGGAACACACATGCCTGACTGACTTTAGTAGTCATTACTGTTTTCGCAAAAACGGTAAGAGAATGAAAAAGGTTGATTTTCAGCTTTAAATTTACATAAGATAGCTGTTAACAAATTTCTAGCTGAAATCAGAACAAAATATATATAAGCTATCGCATTTAGACTTATTTTAAACCAAAATAACTTTTCAATGTTTACAATAAAGAAAATATAAAGTTATTATTTTAATTAATATATCTGAAAAACATTTTGAAACTTTTCATAAATCACGCCAGTTAGTAATTTGCATAAAATTAAATGATTCATTATAAATTCACAGAAAACAAATAAAATACTGTGCTTTAAATAAAGATTTAAAATATATTTCATCTTTCAAAAGAGATAACAGCACCATTTTCCTTACGTTATCATTTTATTTATTTTAATTATTACGAAGTCCACAAGATTAGCAGAATATAGACGTATAATATTGACGTATGATATTGTATTGAATTAAATCATAAATTTGATTGGATTCCAGTTTAATTTTTTAGTATATATGATACTATAGTACAAAGTACAGGATAAAGATAAATTCTAAATAAATATAACAGAAGGATTAACATATTTAGATCAATGTATATAGACGAACACATTTTTACTGTACGAGCCCTGTTTTCTCGATTTTTGTTAGTGTTAGTAATTTTATTATTTCTCAATAAAATAAAGTAAACTATTTAAATTTTGCACAAAGGTGAATGAGCTGCTTTGAAAATATTTCACTATTAAATTGCCGATTCAAGATCAACAGTCTGACATTATTTCATTTCATTATATATAACAACGCCATTTTCTCACGTAAAATCGGGGTTTTGTTTCCTTAAATGCAGATTTGAACTGCTTGACGTACCTCGGAAATAATAAGAAATATCATATTTGAAACAAATGCAAAAGTCACATTTAAATCCAAGACAAAACATAATATTTCACATGGTCCGAATCAGCCTGGCATTTGGTCCAAATCAGCCCGTAATCTGGGCTGAATCAGTCCGTAATTTGGGCCGAATAAGCCTGCGCAGAATCAGCCATGGTCCGAATCAGCCTGTCACCGACCTAATCTGTCGCAGCAGATTACATTTTTGACATTTCGTAGACTAATTGAACACATCTGACCACAAAGCAAGTCCGACTTAGTAATGCATCACAGCGGGTTTATCATTGTTGCCAAGGAAGTAAAGGGAAATAACTTCATAGAGACGCGAAACAGAGTCGAGTCAAATTTCTTCAGCAAAAAATAATTTCCATGTCTGAAAAGTAATGCAGTTTCTATTTATCTGTTCTAGTTCATAAAGTGCTCGTTTTTCTTGCTGCAGGTATAACTTCTGTCGGGACACACAATCAAGAGTCGCATGGCATGATGGGAAATCTTATATTTTCACATACGAAAACCCCATGTGAAAATATAGGGTCCTGGTAAACACCGCTAAGAAGCACTAAGATGCACTAAGAAGCACTAAGAGGTACTAAGTAGTCACCAAAGCACTTATTAAAGAAAATACAATGACAATTCTTATTATTTTTATGGATTATGGTCATAATCGGCGACCCCGATCTGTACCGTGAAACAGTTTTTGAACAGATACGGTACATTAGAATTATTGTAGGTCTGAAAGTCTTCGTCACACAAATGTTCACAATTCGAATGATACCACTGGTTGCAAGATTCACAAAGAATGCAGACAGAAGTGCAATTTTCGGGTTATAACATGCTGGAGCATTTTGGTGCTTTTTCACTTATTTATCTAAAGATGGAAGATGTGCTTAGCACACGCCATTTGTATATCGAAAAGACACAGCTTAGACTCTGGTGTGGTTTATTTGTTTTTTATTTATGAAAGTTTTTGTATTGTTGCATTGTACCTCTGGTACACATTGCCTTCATCGCAGAAGTTGTGTGCCAGCACATGTGCCGAGGCACATCAAGGTGGGTCTTCGGCGCAGCGGGATGGTATATGATCTTAACGTTTATTTTTGGCTTGCTTTTTAAAACAGAAAAGTCGTCCTTTGCTCCAGAAGTACTCGTTTACTGGGCAACAATTATATCTGGCAGTAACCCATGTGCTATTATGCAGTCGATTGTGAAATGGCTAAAATAAGCCGGAATAATTAGCTTTACAATGTCTTAAGTATATTTGTTTGACAGTAGGATAAATCTCAGCCTCAATAACTTTGTCAAAACTATGCTATAGACGACAATAAAAGCAGAGTTTACTGTTTTTTCTTTCAGTCAACATTTGCTTGTAGCTAAAAACTTTGCTATTTGTTAGCCAAAAAATGTTAAAGCATTTAACAATATAAGTTTGATTTTATGCTTGCTTGCACAGCGTTACATGAAAAATATATATTTTGAAACAATCCATTTGCTGACAACAAAGAAAGGACAAAGTGTGAGGAAATATTCAGATGTAAGATAACTATTTAAGTTAATCGTGATAAAAGTTTGATATTTTGGTGTGAATATATATATATATATATATATATATATATATATATATATATATATATATATATATATATAGAGAGAGAGAGAGAGAGAGAGAGAGAGAGAGAGAAAGAGGGAGAGAGAGAATTACAAATATCCACCAGACAGCGGAACGTGCTATCCCTGGATCCTACAGGAGTGTGCTTGATAACATTAGCAGAAATAATATTATGCTACAAGTTAGTGAATTTTAAGTCGTACTCTACAGAGATTCGAACCTGGATCCGCCAGTTACGGCACCCATCGCCTTGCCTGTTAGCACCAAGCTCTATACCATCTCGACTATGCACACATCACCAAAAAATGATGCTGCAACAGCGGTGGTATAGGCATTCGTGCGTAGCAGACATACCCGCATGTCGACCCAGTAATTAATTCTTATCTAAGTACACAGTTAATCTGGATTCCTACTGCAGAAATCAAGGTATATAGAAGTTATTATAGAGAATTACAAATATACACCAAACAGAATGGAAAGAACTATTCAAAAATTATGAAAACTACAATTAGTTCTTTATGGAGATTTTGATAAATGGTCAATTAATAGTATTTATCAAGAATTTGCCAAACTAATTAGCACACATTACAAATCTATCATTCTGCTTCCTAAATCGTTTTATGGATCAAATTCACTTGAAACTGAATATTAATTTGCAATGGATATTCAGACTCTACTGGAACTATTACACTAACATATAATTGTTAAAAATTGTAATAAATGATAAAATACTTTTCACACATGTTCATGTGCAAAGATGGAAAAACATACTTTACATATTTTCAAAATATATTTTGTTATTATAAAAAACCATTTCTCTCTATTAAAGTACAATCGTGACATTTAGACAACTTATTGTTGACAACAATTGACCCATAGTTGTAATAAACTGTTTCAAAAGAATTATGTTTAAAAAAGCAATGCACTCTCCACCCCACCAACCCTATTACAATGAGCTTCATCCAGCATTAGAAAAGATAAATTGCTTCTACAAATAAACTTGTGCATATTTTGTTATAAGTGCAGCAGATTTACAAATATGTGTACTCAATCAAAAAGACCACTGGGTTCAGCAGACTTTCCCCATTTATTGTATTTATGGACTACACGTATTAGAGATAAGGACATATACAAAAAATGCTAATACGCCTTATAATATCTGCCCCTCTATCTGTAAGCATGTGTATTGTTATGTATGCATGTATGTTAGGCACAATATCGTAGCCTCGACTGCCATTTGGATAGGTCGAGGCTATGAAATGATTCTATAGTTGTTAATCGAGCAACAAAATTACAGTCCAAGTTACCAAGCAGCTTGTGTCTCTTCATACAAAATGTGAGCGTCTATATGACGTGGAACTTTTTCTGTCTGTGTGTCGCACTCATCGAATCAGATGTTGTATTCAAGATGCCGGCATATTCTTTAAGATATTACGCTTCGATAGTTAAGAGGACACTTAGAGTCGTTTTGGGTAAAATCTTGCATTTGCTTTTTAGCTGGAATAAACTAAGAATTCAGTTTCTAATTGTTTGTATGCATTGTTGCGAACATGAGCGAAAGTGCTAGAAAAAGCACCAGGATGTGGATCACACACGGCTGTTCCATTTGATAGATATAGGACGAATTTAGTACTTCGCTGACGAAGGACGGTAGGAGTAGTAATATTAGTACTAGTATGTATGTATGTATGTATGTATGTATGTATGTATGTATGTATGTATGTAATATGCGCCTCCCTGGCTCTTTATGGGAATTAACATTACGCCGTAGGTTTACATTAGCTGGTATTCTGGCCCCTTACGAAAATAGTAATATTAAAAATGTCTATAGGTTTAACATGATGGGACTATAGTGTCGCTTAATGTAAGGTATGGAGCTAAGCATATTTTACAAAATCCTGGAGCTTTATGGCCCGTTATGGGAATGATAATGTTAAAACTGTCTATAGGTATAACATGCGAGCGACACTCTGTCCCCCTATGGCAATGGGAATGTTAACTTGTGGACTGTTATAGGCCGTTTCCATGTTGAAAAATTTCTGGCCCCCAATGGCAAATGTAATGTTAAAATTTTTTGCTCAACTATTCAGCATACTTTCTTATTACTATCCAGCACCCACACGCAAGCAAAGGAGTGTATATAGATACACTATATCCACACCGACATACTATACCATCACAGACAAGAGGGGAGGGATTTTGAGTTTTAGTTGGGTTAATAAGACAGACATAGACATACACAATCATACAAACATAAGAAACAAACAAAAATAGGCAATGGTCTTGAGTAGAATCTCTCTTTTCTAGAGATCACAGTTGGGTTTGGGTAGCCAAAGAAGTTTAAAATAGTCGGCATCTCTTGACTGTTCTACGGTGTAAGCTTTGTCTCACAGCTGGACCGTAGACTTAGATCCTCTTCAGACATTGTTGTATATTCACATACATCCTTCGTTTCCATATGGCTGTCTCCGTAATCTTCGCAATGGCACACGATGCCTTCACGTAGACTAGGTAGTCTGGGTTAAAGAGCATACTGCTAACGATGGTGGATGATTCAACACTGGCATACCTCTTGGTTGGGTTGTCTTGGGAATAGGTGACACAATGGGACAATGTGCCTGTATATACAGTCTAGGACCGGATCGAAACAGATTGGAATGTTCTACCAATCAGAACGCGTGTAATATAATTCAGTCAATGTATGTTGTCTCTCTTCCAATCTGAAGACAGTGGACGCGTGCCGTCACTTTCAATATATATGCTCACGAGTGTTCCTACGATTTACATTGCGGAACAGTTCAAGTACAATATCTATGGCTGAATTGAAGACAATGTTTTGAGGTGCGCCTGCAGTGAGTACGTGTTATACCCGGGGAGATAGTATCAGATATTCTTCCAGTAGAGGATGACTTCAATTTAGCTTTAGCTGATTTCTTACCATCTCCGCAAGAATATTTGCCTGCGACGGTAGTACTACCTTCACGTCATTCTCCATCATTACCAGCTCTCTGTCAGCCGTCGATACTCCACCAAAGCTTTACGCTGGCTCCATTATTTGTGTTAAACTGAAGACAAGTGGATCCAACATGCTAAAAACTGTGGAGAAAATAAAATTGGTAGCCTTTTCGTAGATGGTTGGGATTTGGAAAATCCACAGATGGTCTACAAATGTCAGAGATGTCTATTTCACGATGTCCTAACTGTTTTCCTCAACGAGACATGGAAAGTCCTTTCTCAGAGTTCACCATGGAAGAGCTGTACGAGCAAACATACCAACGACGGCTGTTTAGAAAGTCAAGGATACCAAATGACAGAAATGTGGGAACACGAATACGATCGACGTTTCAAAACCGATCCAGAATTTAAACGGATTGCCGAAGAGTACGACACGGTGGACATCAAACCTTTAAATCCACGTGACAGATTGTTTGGAGGACGACACGCTTGTTCTACGAAGTGGACGAATCTCAAGGATAGCAAATAAAATACACCGATGTGTGTTCCTTGTCTCCTTGGGTGTGTAAATATGCTCGATTCTCCACTGGGCATCCTGAAATATTGACATAACACATTGACGTGGAACACATTCGCCAATACAATGGTTTAATCAAATGTCAAATGTTATCAACGACGAACTTACACCATTCTGTTTTACCTCAAGATTGCCACGGAAAACTGATGTTTCCTTTATGCCGTACGTGTGCTGAAACATGTAATCAAGACGAACCTTGGCGCCACAATGATCAAGAACGAGCCTTGATAGGAACGTGGGTGAGTGTTGAACTGCTTCATGCTCTCAGTCGTGGATACCGACTGTTAAAAATATATGAAATTTATGGCACTTTCCTACCACAGAACATTACCAACAAGATGACGACCCGAGTCCAGGGATTTTCTGAGGCTACGTCAACAAATTTTTAAATCTGAAGCAACAATCTAGCGGCTATCCTTCTTAGTGTCACACTCCAGAATACAAAGAGACATTCAAAGAACGGTATTGATCCATAGAAGGCATCACTTTGGAACATGTGAAAAGAACGAAGGAAGACGATCGTTGGCAAAAGTTATGCTGAATTGTTTGTAGGAGAAACCTTGCGCAACGTCCGATATTGGCAAAGACGAAATACTGGGCAGATCTAAGTCAATACTTTCAACTCGTCGTCCGTAAAGGAAAACTTATTAAGCACGTGGGCATCATACGGCGACATTTGAATTTGGTGAATTGCGAAGAAGTCGCGGAGTTTGTACCCTGGGACGAGTTTGGAAATGTCATCATTGCAGCATAAGTGACAGCCAATGCCCGTTTCAAATTGTATTCCGTCTTGGAACCTTCAGGAGATCGAGTCCTTTACTTTGAAACCCATAGTTGTATGTACATCGATCGCCCTGGATGCTATCATCTAAACATTGAAGACTATCGTTCAGGAGCAATGACCTACGAACATGCGGAACACACTATTTTAAGTTTTGGTAGTGGTGGACGCAAAATTACGGTTACCAATACAGAAAACAACATGAAGAACTGCATAGCAAATGCGAAGTAAAATGACTGACACTGAACTATCATTCCAGTGAAGTGGTCAACTTTGACGTCTTAAAACAGGCCTTAAAGCCAGGGCAAGATCAAGACTTTCGCTTGAAAACGTTGGATCCTCACAAAATTGTACGCTTGCAAGATCACCAAATCGTTAGTCGACCCTTGGGGAAAAAGTATATCAGATCGCCTACCAAAACGAGTGCGACTTCCCGACCACAACACGTTACCTTATGGACACTCCGATCTCCAATAGAAAACAGTTCCAGGACAGGAAGATCATTCTGAGTACAGAAAATCTCCAAGAACGATAATGACTGCAACACAGCAAATGTGTGATGGACCCATTGCAGACTCCAAGTTCAAATAATACAAATTTCCCGTGTTCTTGCCTGACTATTGTGATTGCGCCAGTTAACTGAACACGTTTAAAAAAAGGCAATGGCCAAAACATATGAATGGATCACCCACTCCAAACTCTTGAGCCAGAGCAGGATTTGTCTACAGGACAGGGACGCGAAGCATAGTGTTTAAGTTGTGGTGTAACAATCCGAATGGACTCCAAAGATTCAGCTATCCTACAATATGCCAGATGGTCTCCGTACTGTCGCTACCTTTCTTTGGTCTTTCCACCGATCACAATACGGTACTTTTTTGACGGCACCTAGACAGAAAGATCATTGCGAGTACAGACGGCGATCTGGAAAGATGAATTCTACAGCAACAGAGTGATGGACTCAGCGACTCCAAGTTCAACTTTGAGTACAAACTTTCAGTGATAATGACGAATTCGACAAAGCAACTGTGTAATGGATCCAGTGCGGACTCCGAGTTCAATGAACTCGAGTGCGATGTTGTGCCTTGCGCCTCGAGTGATGCCGTACACTGTGACATCAGTGATGCAGCACGACCTTGCCGCTCTACTATCGAAAGCGATGCCGTTCGTGTGCCTTGACGTTCTACTAGCAAAAGCGATGCAGTACGACCTTTCTGCTTTACTAGCAAAAGTGATGCCGTTCGTGTGCCTACCTATGGATGTCATCTAAGTACTCACAACTGCTTTGGATACCACCAGTTCGAAGAGAAGCACGAATCAAAGAAACAAGACTACTCGTTTCCCGTCGCTTTGCCTGGCTATTGTCATTTTGCTAGTCGATTCCACACGTTCAAAGGATAATGGCCAACATATCTGAAAGGACCTACTCCCAAACCTTTGGTAAGAGCTGGATTTATCTACTTGTGAGAAGTGATAATGTACAGTGTTTCAGCTGTGGTGGGACACTTTAAGAATGGGAGTATACAAATACAGCTTACTTGGAGCATTCCAGATGGCCTCCGTGCTGTCACTACCATCCTTTGGTTGGTACAGAATATGATTCCTATGAAAACGTTAGAAGATAACATTTGTAGTTTGCCTTTGGAGCTGCGAGAACGCATTTACAGAGCTTTTGTCAAGATACAAGGGAGACACAAACTCAAAATAATTTCGATTTTTAAACTACTGCTATTTCCACAGTATAAGAAGACTGATTCTTTAGAAAAACTATAACAAACACAAAACACTACGTGGATATAAATTTCTCGATGCCACGACTTCTGTCGTCAGTGCTGCAGCAAATTCCATGCAAGGAAGCCAATGACAGTCTTCGAGACTTAGTGGATTACCAACTACTGTTAAAAGAACTGCTTCCACAAGGCGACGAGATTACAATGAATTTAGGACGACGTGTGGTGCGTCTGCTAGTGACTTTTATTGGAGTTCGTTACCAGGGGATTGATTGTGGCAAATTTATGAACAGTACATGCAGGAAAGACATGACCACCAAAACTTTATCTGTGCACGAAAAACTCATTGTGTTGAAAGTGTTGCGAATAGTGATGACAACAACGTGTGAAGAAGAGATTCGTCACACTTCATCAACGATTCATACTAACCAAGAAGTGTAAGTCTTGGCTTCCATGCTTGAATACAAGAGGTGGCTAATTATGCCAAAGACATTGTGTGTGACTAGTCAAATAAAAGAATTTAACTTAGAGTCAATGAAAGAAAAATCAGAAGTGGAATTAGAGCTTGACTTTGAAACAGTGGTAGAAGAACCAGAAACAGAGGAAGAAATACTACGAACCCACGAAAGTAGTAGTAGTAGTGTACAGATAGAAAAGAATGAGAAAATGACATTCCCGCAGAGGTCAGGACAGATGAATTCCATAGAGACTTGATTGCCAGAGCGTTTACATAGTTTGAATATGACGCCGGTAGATAGAAAAGGTTGTAATCTTACGTGTTCATGATGATTTGGTGATTTTAATTTGTGCTTTATTTGTGTACGGTCTGATTTATGCCTTATGTGTTTTCGTGTTTTAATTTTGCAAACAGGCTTTGAAATGTAATTATGTTTTTCTAGTTGTTACAATACCATGACAAGAGAAAAAGCAATTAAACGTGTGTGAAATGTATAAAATGTCTTGTGCCGTTAATAGAATCTCAGAATTATAAACACCACTGTTATGGCTGCAGCCTCCTTTCTCAAAGTGATTGACGAAAAGCTAGATCCTCAAAGTTGGGATGCACTGTATCTTCGCTTTAACATGTTGATTGCTGAACCAAGTGTTTCATACAAAATCGATTTTGTCAAACGTTTGATTAAACACAAATCTAAATTGTTCAATCGTCCTCTACAACGTATCCTGTGGTGTTACAAAGAGTAACAATTGGATTACACATTACTGAAAGAAAGTCAGGTAGAATAGAAGGCATTCCTCGCTAAGACGATCGAATCGTGCCTGACTTTAGTCAGACACATTTTGTCACCTTCGATTATATATTAGGAAAAGACGAAATTAAACTTTTGGTTTACACGAAAAGGACATCATCGTGATGCCAGTATTATTTACAGTACTCATAATTTATTTTAACAAAGTAAAGCGCATCGCACCATCAGTCTCAGTGTACATGGTGAGGTGTTGTTTAAAAGTCTTCTACTGCTCTAACTCCTGCTGCTGCAGCCAAACAAGTCGCTTCTCCTAAGACAAAATTACAAGACCAAACAGGTGTGTTACAAGGTTTACTATATTTGTCGAAACAAGAACTGCCAAGATTTAGTCCATTGATTAAACCCATAGTACATAGAGTCAAGTTGATACGACGTGCCGACAATCAGTAGAGACGAATTCTAGTTTTAAAAAGGAAGAAGTGTTGAATAAGATTCAATTTGGTCTTTTCCCTCCTGAAACAAAGATGTCGCCAAAAAGTTCGCACCCTAGTCCAAAGAAATCTTCATCCAAAAAGGCAAAAATGGGAGTCCTTCTTTGTTTAGCTAAACATTGGAACGTTTTGTCAGTACTGATCAAATCCAGTGCTTGGATGCGACAGCAAATCTTTCACACACAAAAAAAACCACCCAAAGATATCATCGATACCGTGTGTGAATGTTGTTTGAACATTTTGAAAGGAACGGTGACTTTGTCCAATATACAGAAACAGCGATCAGGAAAGCATTGTCACGTTTTTCGTCAAATGGTTAAAAAGAAACTGCCAGTTAGTCAAAAGAAAAAAATGCTCGTTCAACAAGGAGGATTTGTACAAACAACGAGCACCCCATTTGCTAGCTAATCTTAATCTCACCGAGATGTCACAGTTACAACAAGAATTACAACCATTGATGAATCAAACAGATTTGTCAGAAACAGAAAAATCACAACGGTACGGACAATTATTGTAACGTCTACAGCTGTTTCACCACAAAGCTTTAGATGAAACGGCTAAACCTACTCTGAAAGTTTTATAAAAATATGAAAAGCAAAGAAAAACAAAAAGCAACAAAGACGATGACAGAAACAGCCACAGGGATGGAGGAAGAAAAAAAAACAAGAAAAGTGTTTCAAACTCCGTCTATTCCTCCTCCTAGTATGACATCCTCCTTGTTGATACCTTCCCCTACTCACCGACGAGAAGAAACGAAGACTGGGGTCAAAAAGATGATGTCTACAATTTCATTAAAATTAAAATTAAAAATTAAAAATGACTTTACTGATTAATTAGTAAGCATATGGATGAAACTATTTAAGTGATATTTATGAAGAAATACTTTTTTATTTATATCTTTTCAAAAGAGGTAAAACTGGAAGATAAAGATTGTTCCGTTTATTACTTGGATAGACAGAAAAAAGAAATGAGAAATTAATAGGGCAGCACCCACTTAAGTTAAGGTTTACTTACCAAGCTATATTTCTCTTGCTCTGAGTAAACTATGTAAACATAAAAACAAATCGTGAATAAAATGCAACTTTCATTCCTCGTCACAACTTAATAAGAACGACTACAATTGCAACTACAACTACTGGTTACTACTATAAAAAAAATATTACAACATCCCACCCCAGTAGATCTGAACAAAAATTTAGCAATATGGAAAACTTACCATCCGATCCAGCAATTTCCACCCAAGGATATAACGTCTTCCATTCATTGTTAAATCCCGTCCTTTGTTTCTTGATGTCATTCTTTGTGGAAATCATGCTGACGCCATCGGAATCAGAATCACTGCCACTATTTGTGACGCCAATTTCTGATTTTCGTAACCAAGCCAACATGGGGCTAGCTGCGCGCTGGGTAATTTTTCGTTTGTTGGAAGTTGGTGTGTTCATTTTTCACAAGAATTTTTAATGTAATCGGTGTAACTGCTTTGGTTGGTAGTGAAAATGACTGAAATATATATAATACACTACCTGTAGACTCCATCGTTGCTGGCCAATCACGTGACTATGTGCAGACGAAACCCTCACCAAAGGTCGCGCATCGGCAGTCGCGCAAGCTAGGTACAAAAGATAATGGTTAAGTGAGTGAGTAATTATCCTGGATTATCTTAATAAAATCCCCCAGAAGAGGTAAGAACATGTGTCATTTGAGTAATAGGGCTTTGAATTAGGTGACAGGATGTTTGTTTAACATATTCATTTTATAAGGGTAGTGGAAAACATCAAAGCATAGCGGCACAAGAGCATAGCGTAGCGGCAGGTTCTAAAGCATCGGGGGTTATCGGAGTTTGAAACTTTAGCGTAGTGAGCCCACTGCGGTAAAAGGCCCTGGGGAGAACACTGGAATAAAGTATCCAAAGAACCAACGCCTACTTCTAATTATATTGTTCGTAAAACACGTCAAGCATCGTCGCAATTTTAAAATACCACACGAACAACCTATGAGCAGCATCAAACAATGGGTGATTTATTGAGCAGCAGCAACAAAACAGCAAACACCATGGATACACTTTTGGCCAGCGTTTACTATAGGACTGCACATGCCGCTGGTTATGGAGGAATTCAGAAAGTGTATTGTGAAGCTAAAACCAAACTCAAACGTTTACGTCTACAAGCTGTGCGACAATGGTTACACGTTACATAAACCCATTGGCCGAAAATGTTTCAGAAGTCAAACAAAATTAGCAGGCATCTATCATCAATGGCAAGCAGATTTAGCAGATGTCTCTCATTTAGCGGCGTACAATATTTGTTTGCATGACTGACGTGTTTTCAAAATCAGATCGGGTAGTTCCTTTAACTTCTGAAATAAGTTCAGCATTAGCGTGAGCTTTAAAACTGGTTTTGAAATAATGTGGTCGACATACTCTTGAATGGCAGAAAAAAAGCGCCGAATTGCTGAACCTAGCTTTCAAAATGAATTGAAATAAAAAAAAGCATTCATTTTTTCACCGCTGAAATCCTGAAACGATAGCTAGTGTAGTGGAACTTTTTAAAAGAATTTTGAAGGAACGTATGAGGAAATATTTTACGCATCAACATACTCTCAAATATATCGACGTGTTACTACGTTTAGTCAAAACTTACAATCAATCTTACCATCGTAGCATTGGATGTGCTTCAGAAGAAGTAACATCTGAAAACGAACCGATGGTGTTTGGTCGATTGTTTGGAACGTCATCCACCACAAAAAAGAAAGAAGTGTTAAACACTGGAGATTCGGTTGTCATTGGAAAAACCAAACGCAGTTTTGACAAAGGTTATTCACTTAACAGGACGAAAGACTTGTTTCGTGTCACTGGACAAGTTCGTGGACGTGATCCTCCTGCATAGAAATTGGAAGATATGACCGGATAAGTGTTAAAAGGAACTTTTTACTTGCCTGAGTTACAACGAGTGACTAAGAAAGACGACGTGTACGATATCGAAAGCATTCTTGATCGAAGAATACGCGAAGTGTGAAAGCATCGACATCAATGAAGTGAAAGTTCGTTGGAAAGGATATCCACCCAGTTTCGATTCTTGGATTGTCGCTTCACAAGTCATCGACTATAAAAATAAGTAGAACTTACAAACATGCTGTTAAACACAGCAAACAACTTTCCTTCTCCGAGTTCCTGGCTTCAAGAACTACAAACACAACCTCTGTGGGTGCCGAGTGGAGAACGTGTCCCTAAAATAAAATCGTCTTTTTCTGCCCAATCTTTGTGGTGTATTGTGTCATCGGAGCAGCCATTGGCAATTTGACTTTGCAACACAGATATAAACAGTTGTGGACTGTTTTACTCAGCAGAGTTGTATTGGTTATCTTCTTCCTAGTCCGTCGTTGAAATATACCGACAATACTAACGACAAAGGTAGCTTTGCCGCCAACGCTAGCAATAGTCCTCTTCTGGAACATTTGGAAAATCATTCTTTGACCACGAGTGACTCCTCGGAAACCAGAACAATCGAACTATGAATAACATTATCTGGTGACAGTTCTATGGATGTATTTCCCAACAATAAATTATGTTGTTTCACGACCATATTGCCTCAAGCCATACAGTTGGATCACGAAGCTCATTGGGAAGTATCTTTGGTAGAAATCATTCATCCTACTCGTCATCAATATTAACGAAGGTCAAAACACTTTCATTATCGAAATCATCAACGAACAACTCCAAGAACACTTGGACAAAAATGATTCTGTCTATTACAAATTCTAAAAACCATCGCCAGGCAATTATTAATTGACCACCTATACCATGAGAATTTCCGTAGGAAAAGTATTTTAGTGCTCAATATCTCATTGAAACGGTTTCAGATATTTTCAACGATCAGTTTGGTAAAGCACTGGGAAAAACTCGTCGAAGTGTAGAGATCGAATACCATGCCATTTCGTATTGTCTTAAAGTTGATTTTTCCGACGGCAAAACTTTTTCTCCCGCTTTGTTTGCTATTCTGGGTGGATACACTGCTCTCGCTCCTATGAAAGACGCAACAACGATTGATTCTACAAGTGGTTTCAATTCTCTATCGAATTAAACGAAGGACTGAATTTGATGTTTGTGTACTCTGATGTCGTTGAGTACAACGTCGTGGGAAACACAGCCACTCCGTTTCTGAGAGTCATTCCATTCAAAGTGGATGCTGCCAGGGCTGCTTACGATGAAATAGGAAACACGTATCACGTTCACTGAGAATTTGTACATCCTCATTATCTTACTATCGGTAAATCGTATTTTGACAGTGTGAATATTAGTATAAAAGGAGATCTTGGACAAAATATTCTATTCTTCAAAGGAAAAGTCACGGTGAAACTACATTTTCGAAAACGATTCTCCGGTGAATTGTAACAGATGTATCATGTGTACCAAGGAGTCGCTCGACAACAGAAACATGGTTTAGGCGATATGTTAAATTCAGCTTTATGTACGGTAGCATCCATATTAAAACCGATGGTAACTCGAGGATTGCATGCTTTAAAAGATGTAGCTGTGACGCAAGAAAAAGAATTTCTACAAAACGTACTCATCGACAAACAAAGTCTTAAAGAAGCTTTCATCAAAGGAGGAAAAAATGTGTTACTTCAAACTGGAAAAGACCTCCTCGGGCTCTGAGACACACCTATAAATTCTCTTCGCACTTCTGGCCAAGTCATTACTTCCTCCTCTACGCTACAGCAAAGACAAGGCAAAAGGAGACGCCAAAAAACCTTTGACATGATAGACACAGTCAGAAAAAGAATAGGAAAAGAAGAACAGCACTTATCAGAGAATTTGACGGATTTGATTACTTACTGAAAAATGATGCACAAATATTCTTGGGAATGTTCAAAGTCAGAACTCGATATGTTTGCCATGCCACCAACGATTATGACAATGCAAGAATCCCAATGGGTAGAATTTCATCCTGTGTCATCTTTGGCCACCTCAACATCTATCGAATTTGAAATCAAAGAACAAACTGAAGCTTACATCAATCTAAACAACAGTTACTTGTACGTGAAAGTGAAAGTTCTGAAAACGGACAACACCAATCCAGGCGCCGATGCCAGAGTGACTTCCGTCGACAATTTCATGCATTCGTTGTACAGCGAAGTGGATTTGTACTTGAATAATAATAATAATAATAATAATAATAATAATAATAATAATAATAATAATAACCTGGCCAGTAGCAGCATAGGTACTTATCCTTACCAAGCTTAGCTGGAAAATCTCTTGATATACGGAAAAGAAGTCAAGAACACACATCTGGATGCCTCTGTGGTCTGGAAACCTGACATATTAGAAATGCTTAACGACACCGAGTTTACTGCGGATGAAGATCCTCACAATGTTGGATTTAGCGACCGCCGAAAGAAAATCAAACAAGAACGCAGTTTAGAAACAATGGATCATGGATGGACATGTGGTTGCAAGACAAGTATCTGTTGAATGGAGTATATTTACGCCTGAGGCTGAATCGAAGTAGTACGGTGTTCCATTTTATGGCTAATGCTAACGAGTACAAAACGAGCATCGAAGAAGCCAGACTTTACGTGCGCCATGGGGATGTCTTACCTAAAGTGGGAAACAACATTAGTCAAACTCTGAGCAGAATGACAGGCAATTATCCTCTACGACGAGTGGAAGTCAAAGCCTTCACCATTGCCTCTGGACTCCGATCCAAGATTGAAGATCATGTTTCCCAAGGACAGCTACCAAAAATTTGCTCAGTTAAGTAATGTGTGCGTGACATTAAATTGAAATGAGTAACTTGTACTCACGATTGGTATTATTTTTGGAAAATTATGTACACTATGTACGCAAAATTTATACCTGAATGGAATTAATAAATAAAGAAATTTGGAACTGATAGAATTGTCATTGTTGAAACAATTGGTTAACACATAACTGGTTTTAGGGAGTAGCTAACTGGGCAGAATTTGATCATATACGTTCGTGGCTTTTCAGTACTTCCGTTCTGCTTCGCGCCTCCCTTGCCGAGTCCGTGCAGCCTTCCACTCCAAACATGTAATTAGAAGCATGTCGTGCATGCAGAAATGTGTTAGGTGGGTTGCATACCGTCAACTCATCAAACATTTAAATTACACACCCTCTCATATCACTCCGCCAGTGAACCCTAAAAGTGGAGAAACCATGCAGAGCGGGAGCGGTGTGTATTAATTAAGTAGGGCGCTGTACATCGATCAACCACTCGTACTTGTCCGAATGGCCGAAAACGAGGATAATTCAAATTCAATCAGTCAGTCAGTCTTTCCTGCAGACCTGATTGACCCAAGGCACCTCAAGAACAGCTGGAGACGACGTTTCAGCCCCCCAGCCCACCTGGAAGCAGCCATCTACGCTGAATCGTCGCCAAAAACAGCCCTTCTAAGGGCTAAAAGGAATTGATCTCATTGCCTGTAGGTTTTCACTTTGACAACCCGTTTTGACTTAAACTATCTTTAAATGAGAAACTTTGAAAACCCATTCGACCACCCTTCAAAATATCCACTACATTGTTACCTAATTACGATCACTAAAGTAGTAACAGGTTACTTTTACAGATCATTTAATTAATTTTATTATTTTCGGAAAATTAAAATTACACTAGGTACGCAAAATTCAAAATTATTATAAGTAGGAAAATGTTTTCAACTAGTTAACTTGACTTTAATTACAATATGTGGCTTGCACACAATTGGTTGTTAGGAACAGCCGGAATAGCTAACTGGGCAGAATTTAATCTTGTACGTTCGTGGCGTTTCAGTAATTCCGTTTCGCTTCGCGCCTTCCTTGCCGAGTCCGTGCAGCTTTTTTCACTCCAGACATTTAATTAATTAGTGCGCAGTGCGCACATCAAACTACACATCCTCCCATATCGAGCCGACAATGAACCCTCAAAGAGGGGAAACCATGCAGCGATGGAGCGTTGTGCATTAATCACAAATACATGAAAGTAAGTCTTGCCACAGTAATTTTTAGGTCATTCCGTCATCAACATTCAAGCACCGGCCGTCGAAGGATCAACATCTAGCCAGTAACACAGATCGAACCTGCTATGGTACGAAAAGGGGAAGGGGCCTCTTGTGGGTTTCCACGGGCTTCCAAGTACAGTATAACGACCAGCCTACTACTTGAAGTACAAAGTATACAAGGAAGTCAGGGGCGTATGCTGCAAATGCGGGGAAGTCTGTCACAGAAATGAGCCGACCTACCCCCTCCACCAAGACGAGGAGCACTATCGAAAGGGACTAGTATACTTGGGGATACCATTGTGACGTGCCTCGCAGCAGCGGTTTACCAGACCAACCCATCTCGCACGCGGAGAGGCTCGCCATCTAGAAATGGACAGGCCAGTCATCCAAAAGTGGCAGGGAAGGGGGGCCAGGCTTGCAGATACTAAGAAAGAAGCCTACACAATACCAGGTAACGGACCAGGCTTACATCTAGAATGGAAAGCAGCCTGTTCAGGACAAGCAAGTTTCCCGAGCCTGCAGTTCAAGACGGCCAAGTTGAGCCAGTCTGCCCGAAGAGCAGCCCTGAGAGAATTCCACTAGCGCCAGGACTCTTCAGTGGCAGACTGATCAAATAGCCTGAATATATGGGGTTTTCTATTTGATTTTTCGAAAACCCCTTTTGATTATACTCTTTTATAACACAAATTTGACCGTTTTGAACCACCGTCGAAAATATAACCTTGAGTTAAGCCTTATTGATAATGCGAATAGGCTTAATAGGGTGGGTGGGTGTTGTATAGCAAAAATCACGTTCAATACATGGTCAGTGTAAACTTATAAATTAGTAACTTAAAAAAAACTGTCATTTAAATGTGCAGATACAATTTGTTTTGCGGAAAAGGTATTTATAAGAGCTAAAATAGACGATTTGATATTGCATTTTCCGCGCAATAGATCACGACACTGAGATAGAATTGAACTATTGCATTGTAATTATTGTGTTACATGGAGACTAAGCAAGATGCAACGAGCGTTACATTTTTCATATACATTGAGTCTTGCGTACACTGCATGTTGCAAACATCACGATGCCATCTAATGGGGGCTGCCATATTGGTCTTTTTCCCAGCCGAGCCAGTCCCACGACTGACAGTCATATTACACGCATACCTGTAACCCGATGGCTATCAAACTTTCCATATAGAAAGTACAGTTGTGGTCGATACTGTTAATAGCAAAGACAATTCCTAAATGTTCTTGAAATACATACTATGAAATAACTTATTTGCATGTTTACATTACACTTCTTTTCATCACTTCTTTTACTGCATGTAGTTCTATAAATAATAATCCGCCAAAGTGTATATCTTCGGGTATTTTCAGTCCTTCGTTCATAATACCCGTCTAAAGATAATTAAAAGTACCTGACATAGCTAATTATCCTAAATAAACCTTATATGTATGCATAACTGGGATATATATTGAATTTGCTTGTAAGTATGAGAACTATTGTTGTGATGGTATGTGTTTCCGCTAGTGTGTGAGAAGGCACTTCCCTCCAAATCAAGAGTAGTTCAATATAAGAAAAATACAAATTGTAACAAAATTACAAACTGATCAGGTATTATATATGAGCAGCTGTATACTTTAGAAGAAGGTACTTCGCACAGTTCGGTTGGATGTTAAGATTGTCACTAATCGTGAATGTTAAACTAATTATAGCGCAACATACTTAGTGACGGTGAATATGACATTATGCATTTATATATCCATGTGCTTTTTTACAGTGGATTCTACGGTCTGTCAATTAGGCCAATTGTAGGGAAAGAGTTGACACTTATTTATATTATTGTTAATTATATATATATATATATATATATATATATATATATATATATATATATATATATTAGTGGTGATTTAGTGACATTTTTTGGTATTTTGATATATCGTTATTGATATTGTTTTGTGTGTGACATTTGAACACTGGATACATTAGTTTTTTATCGTTGTACAGTATAGTCATTTGCAAAGACATGGGATGCTTTAGAAAAATAAGATAACAGGAGGTGGTTTAATGTGGCTTGTGGGTTACATAAATGGGAAATATTAGAACAAAGTTTTACATTGTGTAGATTTTGCTTGGAACCCATTACAAGGATACCAAGAACAGGGTCAGAGATTTAAACTCACGACTCAATAATTAATACAGTATAGAAAACTAAATTACAGCATGTACAAAAAGACATGTGAGCAGGAAATATGAAAATATTCCAGAATGTTCATTTTGGGATCATCATAATGTTTGTCACTGAAAATTGTGTCATTGTTATTATTACCAATATACATGTATAATTGTGTCATCGTCTTCATCATAAAATACTGCTTATTGCCAGTACAGTCCTCCGTGCCTTTTTTTAGTCACTACTGTCAAGGTTGTTCATGACTGACAAGAATCCATTTTATTTCCAAACAGAACGTGCAGAAAAACAGCTCATGTTCAATATATCCAAGTTTTATACAAAATCCACTTCTCCTTGACACTAAATGGATTATTCAGATGTGGCAGTGACATTTCTTTTTCACTACATGCAGACTCCATATAGCAGTTTACTGCATCAAAGTCTGTGGACAAAAAGGCATGGCATTTTTTTATCATAAGTTATCCTTTAACACACTCATTGATACATGTTACAGGATACTTAATTGAAAGAAATGGGACATTACAATACCTATTAAACATTTCTTCACATTCAGAGTACCATATCCCACCCACCTGTAATGAATTGTGCATTACCTATAGCCCTTAAGTAATGTGATCATGACACTAAATTGCAATGAGAATGAGTAGCTTGTACTCACGGATTGGTATTATTTTTGGACAATTATGTACGCTTCGTAAGCAAAATGTATAATTGAGTGATTAAATAAATAAAAAAATTTGGAACTGATATGATTGTCATAATTAAACATGTGGTTAACACATAATTGGTTGTTAGGGACAGCCCGATTTAGTTAACTGTGCAGAATTTGATCATGTACATTCGTAGCGTTTCAGTACTTATGTTGCCCTTCGCGTCTCCCTTGCCGAGTTCGTGCAGCCCTTCCATTCTAGACATTTAATTAAGCAGCGTGCGGTAAAAGCAGTAGAAGCGGCAGATGGGTTACAGCCAGGCAACTCATTTGACGAGAAATTAAATAGGGTGCGGTGCGCCAATAACTATTCGTATATGTCCGAATGGCCGAAAACAAACTAAATCCAGAGTAACTAACTAACAGTCTTGCCACTCATCGTCGACTTGACAAAGAAGACAAGAATGAGCGAAAGTACTGGCAAGTTAACCGAAGGCCTGGTGCATATCAACATAGAAAGGCACCAACTGATTGAGAGGAAAGCGGAGAAAAAGACCACCATTTTCTTCAAAATGACCCAAGACCTGGTGGAAGAAGTCCTGCGAAAGGAGATGAGAAAAGAAGAGGCGAAATTGGAAAAGAAGAAAGAACATCTGCACCAGGGAAAAGAGATGGAGGAGTGGCAGATGGAAACAGAGAATTTTAGGTTCACCAAAAGAGGCGTCCCTTCTGCAGGGTGAGGCCTATGATGAAACCTAGTCGTCCTAAATATCGTCGTTAACATTTCAGCGGTCCAGTACAACAACACAACGGCTCTTTTCAAGGACATCCACATCCCTAGAACAGAGAAATACTATAAAATCATTGCCAATTTTTGTTTTATGTTTTTGTGTTTGTCTATGTCTTCGATAAAAAACTAAAACTTAAAAGCCCCTTTCTACCCCAATGTAATAGTGTGTATGTGGGTATAGTGTGTATGTATAAACACTCTCTAACCCTTGTATAATGTTAAACCTATGTGAAAAAGTGAGAAGGATAGTTTATTTTAGGTCAGCGCAATTTATCTTGACTTATATTCTGCACTACATCTAAGGATGTTTTCCTTCACGTTCACGTACCGAATCGGTGGGACGTCCATGCTCAAAGCATATAAAGCGGTGCGTTCACCAGTGTTGCCACGACAAAGAAGAATGGCTAGCCATCAATGCAAAGCCAGTAACCTTACCACAGCTATGTGTCACTTGGATAGAGTGCAACACT
Source organism: Margaritifera margaritifera (assembly GCA_029931535.1). Classification (NCBI taxonomy): domain Eukaryota; kingdom Metazoa; phylum Mollusca; class Bivalvia; order Unionida; family Margaritiferidae; genus Margaritifera; species Margaritifera margaritifera. The sequence goes on along the minus strand of JAQPZY010001657.1, from coordinate 2,539,001 downwards.
TCCCGGACAAGTTGGAAGAGTTACAGATCTACCCAAACCTCCGACACTTAAAGTGGGAGATGAGCTCCTTAAAATAAGCAAAGGAGCTCATCCAAGCTGTGGTAGACGAGGACGTGGAGAAGATAAAGAGGGATTGGGCAGAGGAGAATAGGCAAAGGAGCGGGAGAGGAGAGAGGGAATTTATGCGCCTCGATGCAACACAAAATGAGGCGGCGGGGAGATAAGGACTGGATGCCTGAAGAGGAGAAGTAGAAAGAGGATTGGGAAAAGGAGGCAAATGAGTCTCATTTTAGTCTCATTGTCTCCACCAAGACAACATGGCTACAACGCTCTGCGGTCTGTGGTGTCCGACCCGGAAGGTGAAACCACTAAGGAAGAGTGGTGGTAGAAAATAACGACCCTTTTCAGGGAAACCCAGATCTCTCGAAAAGAGAGAAACTACTGAAAATCATTGCCTATTTTTTGTTTGTTTCTATGTTTGTACCGTTGTGTATGTCTATGTCTGTGCTATTAATCGAACTAAAACTTAAAATCCCTCCCTTTTTGTTTGTGATAGTATAGTATGTTTGTGTCGGTAAAGTGTGTCTATAAACACCCCTACCCTTTACTTATGTGTATTTAAGTATAAACACGTCTACACTTGCCTTGCTTGTTTGTTTGTATGTATAAACACTCCTACCTGTGCTTATATGTTCGCATGCATGTAAGTATAGCGTGTGCAAAAACACTCCTATGCTTTTCGTTGGATAGTAGGGTACGTGTTCGACAGTAATAAAAAAATGTGTGCTGGATAGTACATCAAAAATTGTGTGCTCGATAGTAATCAAAAAGTGTGTGCTGGATAATATATCAAAACGTGTGTGATGGATAGCAACAAGAAGTGTGTGCTGGATAGTATATCAAAAAGTGTGTGCTGGATAGTATATCAAAACGTGAGTGCTGGATATAATCAAAAGTATGTGCTGCATAGTATTTAACAATGTTAATATTGCATATTCCATAGGAGGCCAGAAATTTGTCAACATGGAAACGGCTTATAGAAATCCGCAAGTTAACATTACCATTCTCATAGGTAGGTCAGAATGAAACCTGTGGACAATTTTAACATTACTATTCCCATAGGGGGCCAGAGTGCCGCTCGCATGTTAAACTGATAGACAATTTTAACATTATCATTCCCATAAGAGGCCATAAAGCTCCAGGATTTTGTAAAATATGCTTAGCTCCATACCTTACATTAAGTGACACTATAGCCCCATCATGTTAAATCTACAGACATTTTTAACATTTGCATTCCCGTAAAGGGCCAGAATACCAGCTAATGTAAACCTACGACGTAATGTTAATTCCCGTAATTGCCAGGGACGCGGATATTACTTTGTATGTATGTATGTATGTATGTATGTATGTATGTATGTATGTATGTATGTATGTATGTATGTATGTATGTATGTGTGCATTATGTATGTCTATCTATCTGCTACCCCTATCTGTCTATCCTTAACCAGCTATTAATCTTTATTTCACATCATGTCCTCTAATTATTTTCCGTAATTCGTATACAAACAAACACACCCAGAGAGAGTGAGAGAGAGAGAGAGAGAGAGAGAGAGAGTTTTCCTGAAATACATAAATGTCTTCCGCCTTAATTACGTACATGTATATAAATACAACTCTAACAACAGACGATAACACGGTAGATGCAATTTCTAGTTTCAGTTAAAGTCATTTAAACTAGGGAACGCTCAACATATATAAATAGAAAGAGGATACTGTTTTAAAAAAGACTGGGAACCTACCTTATGTAGTGTGGCGGTCATAATTTGAGGTGTCTCCCATACCGTTTCTGCCTGAACAAGCCTCTACTTTCACTTTAAAGATTCGTAAGTTGTCAGGCACTTATCTCTTGTTGACGAGCAAATGTATCTGTGTTATGTGGAAATGATCATAAGCTCACCCGTCTGCTTGTCTATCTCTTTCTCTGTCTATGTATGTATGTATGTATGTATGTATGTATGTATGTATGTATGTATGTATGTATGTATGTATGTATGTATGTATGTATGTACGGCGTCTTGTATTTCAAAACCACATGACCTTGTACAATACAACTCCATAATGTACACTTCATTCAATTTATGCCAATGATGGGAAAAGCGCAAGCCACTAGGTGTACTGACTGTTCACTGTGTAAATAACCTTATAGTATAGGTGCAGGTAGAAAACTGAAATTTAAAGTGCTGAAAGATTGCATTGTACATATATAACCATACATAAAACTGATAACTCGGATGCTATAAACCTCCAAAGGGTGTTTACGTAACAATGGAGTTGACGCGTACGTTACTATACGAGTAATGCGGTCGAGCGTCGTCTAGTTTAGTAATGTTGTTTGACCTAGATTTTTGAGCAAAAACAAATTCAAAAAAAAAACAAAAGCCAAAGCCAAAAACTGACTTATTGGAATTTTAACTTAGTTGCTGGAATTTGTCCCCGCTTTGGTGTGCTAATTGTAAAGATCTTTACAGAGTATGGTGTAAATCATGGATTTTGCTTGCCCTTGTTCCTTGAAATGGCACTCACGCAAAACAAAACAAAAAAAAAAAAAAAAAAAAAAAAAAAAAATTAAAAAATAAAAATGTGCAGAGGATTTGCTGGAGCTGTTGGACACTAGTCCCATTTTTATACAGGTTTTTACCCCTCCCCCACCCCTCCCTATTGTCAGCCTCTTTCAATTTGAATACCCTTTGTGGGTAAGGTGTGGTCCAAGGTGACAAGAACACCAAGAAATGTTAATGATGATAATTATTACTGTAACCGTTTATCTCATCTTTCACATTTCTGGGTTTTATTTACCTGCTGTGCTCTACTATTTAAATTTTTTGCTCTGTCTCAGAAACAGAAACCCGTGCAGAAATAGAAAGATAATTCTTATTCAAAATTGAGATTTAAAAAATATAAGCCCTAGCGCTAAGCGTATGCGAAGTCCGGGCTAGTCACATTTTTGGTGGGGGTTTTGTACAGCCTTTATTAGGGATACAGGAATATTAAAAATCAAAATTAAAGTTTATTTACTCGGCCAGCAAGGAATTTAAAATAAAAGCTCAGTAGGCCCCTCATTTTATTTTATATATATTACTACCATTTCGTAAATTGATACGAAAACATTAAAAATCAAAGAAAACAAATGACTAGGCTAGTAAGACGGCGTAGCCTTATTGAAGGTGGGCTACTTCGGGGCGTTTACAAAAATCAGAATATAAAATTACCAGACCAACGTCGTCGCTGGAGGAGGGACAAATATCCAGGGCGGGCTTGTTGATGTTTTTAAAAATCGAATAATAGATCACCAGGTCACTCATATTAGTATGTAGGGCTATCCCGTATGGATATACGAGAACACCAAAAATCAAAATATAAAATTACTGGGCCAGTAACACTATACAGATAATTATCTAACTCTAAGTAGATTTTTTACACAACATAAATAATGGCACGAAGCTACACTATATTGAATTCAAGTGTTTTTATAAAGGTGATATAAATATTGCACGAGTTTAGAATGAGAGTAACAATATCAGTGTCAGAAGATAATTACTATTGCATTACAAGTTTGAACGGGATGAAAGTGTTGTTAAAACATGAGGTGTTACAAAATAGCGTACAAGAGAATAAACATATTGATTTGTTGATTTCAAATATAAAATGTATATACTCTAGTGTCGCATAAAGGATGCAGATTTTCAGATTACTTTCAATGATGATAACATCGACAGAAGTAGCATCAGCCTTGGTAGTAAAATGGTTAAAATAATGAAGAATGACGAAGGAATAAAGTACGTACTTGATGTGAGTAAATACACAGATTTGTATTCAGGTAAATTTACAGTACAACTTGAAGATCTCGTACACTTGATTCAACAAAAACAGAGAGAGCATTTATAGAGAACAAAGTTAGATTCAAAACAACATATGGTGACTCTGTATATGAAGCAGCTGTGTTAGAATCAAACACAGAAATGGTGGCATTTGGCATAACTATAAAATCGTCATACGTTTGAACCAATTGAAAGAAACGTTGAAAATTGTAGAAGACAAAGGTTCATGTAGAATGCGGTCGTCGTGTAGGCTGGTTGATAACAGTTAAAGACAATTTATCAAGCATACAGTAATCTAATGATGTTTTTATTGCCTTTCAAATAACGAACACAGAACCTTATTTAAGACATATTCATTACTATCCTAAAAGTCCAGTTGCTTACAGAAATATGAATCAATTTTGGGAACAAATTAAACGCGGCATGAGAAAAATTAAATACGCTGAATTGAAAGAACGGTTAACACAATAATCTACTATACATTACACAAGAAAGCAAGAAAACTTTTTCCCTACCAAACAAAGTGTTAGTCACATGACCAGTGGCAGGCAGACACAATTGACTTGCAAGCATATGAAAGATACAACGATATATATTTTCTTAAAGTGCGCTTGGGCTGAAACAGTACAAACAATAATTTAAAAAAAAAGGAGATGACACGACGCTTTCGGAAAAATCTTCAAAGTGCAGATATCTGAGAGGAGAGGGTTTCATAAAAGAACTTTTACAACAGGAAAGTTAAGGATTGGCTGGAAAAGAAAAACATGGAATTCATACTCAGACAAAAGTATCCGAAGTGGAAATGTTTAATATAACTCCACTTACTAGCACATGTAAGTATTTTACTCAAAATGAAACCATAAAATGGGTTGATATTTTACTAAAGCAAATTGATGGTTACAGTAAGATTCATCATCGACATTCTACATGATTCCGGTTTGAGCAAGCAAGGAGGGAACGGATGTAAAGTATGGATGAATCTATCTGGTTATCTAAAAACAGATCTATTTAGATCACCAAAATTTAAACGTAGCGAAGCCGTCAGAATATTAAAATACAAAACAATTTTTGAAAGGGGTCACCTTTCTAACTTTGCGGAGGATACATTTAAAATTAGGCAAGTCATTTTAGGAAGAGGAAAATAATAATAATAATAATAATAATAATAAATACATTTGCATGGGCGTCCGCAGGGGGGGGGGGGGGGCAAGGAGATCAGTTGCCACCACCGATTAAAAAAAAAAATCCATTGTGCACTATATAAATATATCCCTTTTATTTTGGCATTCCCCTCCACCCTGGATTATGGCCTGCCCCCACCCCACCTCCACGAAAAATTCCCGCGGACGCCCATGTACATGCTATTGTACTGTGCACGTGAACCGTTGGTATATATTCAGCACAAATCGTGGCAGCGGAAACATTAATGAATGGAGGATCTATAGCGATTGGTCTAGGATTTGAAAGAAGCAACCATATGTTCGAATTATTTGATGCAGATGGATCCACAAAAAAGAAAAAAAAAATGAATATAATAGAGCCATGGAACAATTACATAGAAAAACTGAACTGTTCAATGAAAACAGAAAAAGGCACTGGGTTACATGACTGAAAGACTGAGAGACGAAGATTTGGTGACCCAGCATTTAAGCAGCCTGGCTGATGCTTTTGTATCATACGCATCTACTTATTCTGCTGCTACTTTAGATAAACCTCGACGACTTCAACTTAATGATTGATTGCAACCTTTTGATGGACATTTAAAATACGAGCAAATGTTCATTGCACTTGTGATGTGTGTTAGTGTGTTTATTGCTTACCATTTTCTTTGATCTTGTTCCGCATGACCTCCCCCGTGCCTACGAAAATCATCGACGTTTTTGTAGGTAAGAAATAGTAAAAATGGCAACGTACGGTAAATACATAACTCAACACACGCAGTTCAATACCTCATTCCAAAACTTTATTGTGTCACATTAACTCCAGTTAACAATAAACCCTATGAAACTCTACAGACAGCAACAAAGCTAAATCCAAATATCTTGATTGCACCAGGTAGTTATTTGTCTCGTTTAACATACAGGTGAACTGCTATACTAATACTACTGTGGTAAGCAATTTAGGTAGAATGTTTGTGCAAGGCATCACCATAGCCTACGGAAGTGACGATCTTTCCAAGTTGAATGACTACAATATTTTTATGACATACAAAGATTTATAGGGACCTGATTAAATCAGAACAAGCAGGACTGAACAAGGTATAATGAGACAAAAATTGAGAAACTATCGTATTCTTGCGCTCTTCCTCGTGATCTCAGATATAACATAATACTTGCAAAAATCTTTGAAGTGATATAAGGTCGTAACCAAGACAACGAACTGGAAAACATTTGCTTACAGTACGATATGATTACTTACATTATGTGTGTGTGTATGTGTTGTGTGTGTGTGTGTGTGTGTGTGTGTGAGAGAGAGAGAGAGAGAGAGAGAGAGAGAGTCATCGACATAGAAGCCAATGCATATTTAATAAGCCACACACTTGATTATCTCAAAATGATTTCGAAGAGGCAATTGTTTGGTATCGGATGTGAAAACGCGGAAAAAGTAAATCAGAAAATTTGACAACTCATCAAGAGAACAAATATCAATGACTATAGAATATCTACTAAATAAGGTTTATAACCATGTTGTCCAATCGAGTCAACAGTTAGCAGAAGCCACACAGTATTCCTTTAGATGAGCAAAAAGCACACATATATTAGTAACATAAGTGTAAATAATTTGTACACTGACAATCATTGTATATATTTAAGGAGTACTCACGAGAATAGATTACATAATGATAGACATAATTTTGCTAAGGTTCAACAAGGTATCCACCCGCTGATCAACATAAAAGAAACTGTCGATACTAACAAAGTGCATATTTATTTTGTTTCTGATACACAGATAAACTTTGAAAGTAATCAATTCAAGTCAATTGTTAAATATACCTAAAACAAATACGATGCCATGATAATGTATGGAGTGATTAATTGTGGAAAGACTAAATCTAACATAGAATGAATACATATTCTTTTTCGATTACATCGTTTTTATTTTTTCAATTCTTCAGATCAAGAAGACTTACAATGAAAGAAGCTGTTATTGAAAATATGAAAATGTGATAGAGATAGATCCTGTAGATAAATTAGATAAGTGGTGAGACTTACTAGTTCATGTGTGTACCATGGCACAAAGCCTTTATTTATGATTGATGACTATGACAATCTTGATTACGTAAAAAAAGAAAGCGACTAATCTAAATAGAGTAGCTTTATGTGGTAGGCATTTGAAAATATATGTTTGGGTGATTACAAAGTACAAATCTGTAATGAAAGATTGTAGAGAGATTACACATTTTTTTCTTTGCTTTTCTTCTACAGATGGACAAAAGTGCAATGGAAACTGTGTTTGAAGAAAACAATGTTATTCAGGAAGTATACATTGTAGATACTCTCAAAGATAACAAAAGAAACAAACTATTACTGAAACTTGAGTATCCGTTTGGCGTTGCCCTTTGTAAGAAATGCGGCAACGAAGTGGTGTTTGATTATATAGGGTACGTACGTGTCCGTAAAATTGTGTGCATACGATATCAACATTCATTCACTTGCCGTTATATATAGACAATGTTCCTTTTTCATTTTAATGCTATATATTTCACGATTGTATGATCTGAGTAAATTTATTTTCTGGTCATTTTCCTTGTGATTGAATAAGCAATCTTTGCATATCTCAAATTTTACATTAGTTTTAATAACACGTTCTTTTCATTTCTTTGCAAGCTTTCTTTTCATCATTGTCCACCTTGAATTAATCAAGTTTTGACCGTAACCCACAAAACTCTGCAACTGGAACACCATTTAACTCGACTTTACAAATTCCAGGAAGTTTCTTATTAATGTGTGGCATTAAAGAAAATATGTTGTCGTTTGGATAGTTACTTGTGTAAAAGAACGTGATGTAATCCTACATGTAATTGTAAAGGTTTTCATGAGTAGTTTTATTTTATCACCGTACTTGTTTTCCAACTTGCTGTGATTAAATTCATACATTAGTCATTTTGATAACTCTAACACTGTAAATCCACCGTACATTTGTTTGATTAATTTGGTTTTTTGTTTTTCAAACTAAACTAAGTAAAACCAAGTTATTGTCAGTAATTGTTCTCCTGGCAAACGATACATGTTTGATATTTGAAAAGTTTTGGTTCATCAGCATAAAATGTTCCTGTTGTCCTTTTCCTCAAAATCTCCATATGTTTATCTTATGTAGCGGTATTCATTAGTTTAAAGAAGTTATGTTTTCTAAAACATTTTTTAGCATTTTGTCTCAAGTTTGTATTGAGTCCTATGTAAAATATTAACCACTGTTGTTGATGAAACAAAATAATCCCGTGTATCTTTTCAGTCTTTAACCCAAATGTATGAACAGCTTTAAGATTCTATAGTGAAAGACATATTTCTCTATGTTTTTTCAAGGTACATACTAGTTTTGGGTGTAGCTTGTTTTGCGCCAATGTAATCACTTCTTCTGCAACTCTGATAAATCAGTTTCATCTGGAGCGAATGTGTAATCCTTTAAATTGTCACGCGAATCTAAATGAATCTCCAAATCCACTTGTAGTTATCTGGTATTTCAAACAAAGATTCTTCAAACTATCTAATTTATTCATCAGTTACCCGTCTAAAGTTGTATTACTGGAGTGTATTGGCTCATAGTCCAGTCATAGAGACTGTAATTATTGTATATAACGAATGATCATGACATTTATCGTCCGTACCTTACCATAATTTTTTGTCTAACCATATCTGTCCAAGTAGTATTTATGATTTGCTTTAGTGTATCTATGTGGTATCATGCACGTAAACCACTCTCAAATATTATGAACACATCATAGTTCGTTAAAAGTTTAAGGCCTTCATATGATTACTTAAACATGTGCCATTAGCTTGCTCTGGGGCACTAAAATAGCTAACAGGTCCTAGTTTGTAATATTTCGCACATACCTAAGCTCCTCAAAAATGTCACATAGCAGCAAAGTATCTTTCATGACATAATAGTCATGTGGATCTTTAAGCGTTTTCAGGTCGAAATGTTCCATGACATCTCGTCATTTGGTATGTTTGAATCGATAGTGATAAGTGATACTGTTTCTTAGTTTTGTATCTGTCTTATTAAAACTTTCAGGACTAGATGTGTATTCATACGGGAAAATGTCTTTCCTAGAGTGTTTAGGTGTCGTATCTCTAAACAGTTTAGTAGTTTTGAGGACATTTTATCACTTAAGTCTTTTTTTTTTTAGTTGTGAAATGTATTTGTGGTTGTTGTTGAATATAATTTTTACCTCTTCAACTGAATAATTTTTTTCCAACGTCTTGATGAACAGTTTACTGTCATAACCGTACAAGTTGTGAATGAACATTGGTATGCATTTTGGATATTTGAATTTCAAATTGCATTTGTTATGTGCTGGACCTCAATATTTGCCCGTTAAATGGTCATCCACACGTACTTTTTATATCTTATGTTTCTCTCTCAAATGTAACATGTTTCTTGAGTTAAAACGTCTTTCATCTTCCAGTGTGAACACCACAGGTATTGCATTTTTTGGTCTTAATTCTCAGCACTATAGTTTTGCAATCTTACAAAAAAGAATAGTAAAATATGTTAATACAATCTGTTCCTCTATAAAATATTGGTTTATATATCATGGGGATTGATTTTAGGTACAAACAAAACCATACTGGAATGTTATTAGCTGTTTTGATTGCCAACGACATGCCAGAGTGTACTGTATACACTGCATCCTTAGAGACAATGACGCACTTCGCACTCTGGTACTCTGATACTTTCAAAATCAGAATAAGAAATATACGGAACATTTAATTGGTGTTGAAAGTTTTGAATTTTATAACTTAACCTTGTTTATGTATCATATCTATCCAATTATCTACAATGTAGCATAGTTTTTTGCGTTCTGAAATTTTTTTGTGATGTACTGAAAAAAATTTAAGCATTTTTTTTTACAATACTTAAATGCTACTTAAATAGCAACTAGCCAAATTCGTCCTTCCCGGCATTTTTCCATGTTGTATTTAAAAACCATTATTGTACTTTACACCAAAACCGTCTCGTCATATGCAGTTTAATCACACTTTAGACTGACACAATGAAAATCCATGGTATACACTTCCCATCATAGTAAAATTATCCTATTTTAATTTCAAAAACCTCACCTGCATAGCGTTAATTCCTTACTGCGTCAGTGTTTACTGATTTACATAATCAATACATCCGCGAGGGAGTAGGGTTTCATCTAAGTGGGTAATAATGGCCATGTCTCGATAGCCTAAATATTATTGACTAGGGAGCTTAGGGGTAGTTGCACATCTACCCGTGACAATAGATAACACTGAGAATAGAATATCATTGTTGATCCGTTTTACTAGGTTACAGTATTATGAATATATTTATGTTTGATTCTCTATCTTTCTGGTTATAGAAAGAGATATGGTGAATTATATTACTTTTCCTAGGACACATACATATCTTCCGCATTAGAAACATAATTTTACGGAAATACTAAATTATGTTAAACCAACGAGGTTATAGCGTCTATTGCAAAATAATATATTAGAGAATAAAAAGGTCAAATTTTATATAAAAGTTTTCAAATTCAGTATAAATTAAAATAATTGTTTGTCAAAATATAAAAAGGACTTACCTTACATCAAGCGACTGACATGACATTCAATGCGTTCTTTGCCTTTTCTGGATGAACATGCCTCTTCTTGTTCATTAAAGTTTGATTAGATGGTACATGTAGAATGTATTGTTTACTCAAGCAGACCTCCGTGGTATGGAGTATCAAATAAATACATCTTACAGACGTGTAAACCTTGCTAAAGATTTCCTGAACAACTTATTTCTCAAACACAAAAGAAACAAAATAAATGCATTGTTTGTGAGTGAAAATGATTTACCTTCTTTTTTCTCTTCTTCTCTTCTTCTTCTTCTGCCGCGCTACTGCTAGACCAACAGCAGCAGCAATGCCATTATCAAAAGCAAGAACAAGAAAAAATTTGATCAGATTGACTGCATGCGTTAGACATAAGGTTTGGTTTTGTGGGTTTAACGCCATTATTCAGCACATGATAGGCTATACATGGCGGCCAGTATGTTTGGTGGAGGATGAACCCAGGAAGAACTACCTACTCACGGAAAGCTACTGGCAGGCTTACTAACATACCCACGTTGGTCGAGCCGAGACTCGTGCTCACGCGGACAGAGGTGAGATGTCTGAGTGATCTCGGCCACCCATAGGCGTCTGCACGGCGGGGGGACAATTGGCTACAACCCCCATTTTTGTAAAAATCCATCGTGCAGTTTAATCAATCCCCATGAGATATAAACAAATCATCAAAATATTAAACAACCAAATCCGACTGTGGGAGCTTGCCTCTCCCCTTGACCCCATTGGCATCACTTTGAAGGCTCGTCTCTTTGATTTTGGCTCCCCCCCCCTCCGAAAATTCCAGTGGACGCCCTTGCAGGCACCCGGGGGCCCTGTTAGATATA